>CM064868.1:51353992-53823245 GCA_032719365.1 Prinsepia uniflora | reverse complement strand
TCGGGACGCCACGAGTTCATAGACAAGTGGCACGTCCGATTCCGACGTTCGAGGAAGAAATTATGACGCTCGAAAGTTCGGGGGTATTTTGGTAATTTGGTTAAAAATGGGCAAACAATTGACTTTTGACCCAAGAGGTACGATAGCCGAGGGCCGAGGACCGTTACATAGATCAGGACGATACAAATCCGTAGACAGGCGGCACGTTGAATTCGGATATTTGACGGAGAAGTTACGGTTCACGAAAGTTAGAACGTACTATTGCACATTTTATGAGACGGGAGACTTTTTGGCAGCAAGTGGGCCCTAGATATTTGTCCCTGGCCCAATGGATGAGTGACAAGTGTCACTCATCCATTGCACACTCAAACATACTCATGCATATCCACCCTTACCCGTGCTCGACCATTTTCCGCATTTCCAACCAAAACCTATCCATCCTTCAACCCCAATCCAAAACCCTTTCCCCTCCGACTATGACTAAGACCAAGAGGATGAAGTGAGGACTGGAGGATGTTGGTGGCAGGCTAGGGGCAGCGCCGCCAGGGACGGCGGAGGCAAAACCCGAGCAAGGTATCGGTTTGGCCCTTTTCTTGTTATTTTTTATTTTTGACGTTGGGGATGGTTTTAATTGATTGTAATGAGTTAGTTAGTTTGCTAGGGAAGTTCTAAGAAGGTTTTGGGAATGGTTCACGGCTGAGGAAGCCCCGGGGAGTTTTTGGAATTTTTGAACCGTGAGGGACAAATCGGGTTCATGGATTTTAGTAGGTTTTAGGTGTTTTAATTCATATATTTAGGTTCCTAGGATCAAAATAGGAAGAATTTGATTGATTAGGAAGAGAAAGGATGAAGAATGAACAGTTTAGAGGCCTGAACCGGCCACAACGGTTTAGTTGGACCGCAGTTGCAGGAAAAACCATGCTGGCTGGTTCGGACCGGCCTGACCGGGGAAGAAGACGATGCACAGTACTGGTGCGTGTCTCCCACGCGCAGCCACCTCAGGCGGCGCGTGTGGGCGCTTGTTCTATATTGAGAAATGGTTTTCGAATGCATGCATATGTTTTTAATGAAGGGCATAAAGGTTTTTTATGAAAACGTTTTATAAAATATTTGTTTTTTCCACTCACAGTTTTCGTGTTTTGAATGTCCTTCAGGTTGACCGCGGATGTGGGCTGTAGCAGGTACTGTCATGCGCACACCCATCTCTCCCCCCCCCCCCCCCCCCCCCCCCCCCCCCCAGCCCCCCCTATCCCCCAAAACAAAATCCTATATTTCGGCGAAATATTGAATAAAATGTTCAATATTTTCATCCATGGTTATAACTTAATAATGTTTCTTTTACATGTTATATGAGAAATTTTGAGTTCAACTTTCGTAAATGACAAGATTGATACTCAATATATATATATATATATATTGTAATCCCCTTTCCTCATATTAAAAAAAAAAAAATCTTGACCTCGAAACTCCTTCAAGTATAAACCTAACTATTCGAAATTCGCATAAACCCCATTTCTTCCACCCGGTGCAAAAAACCCTTTTTCTCACGACAAAAGGTGATGAAAATAAACAATTTTTGTGTTTTTATTGAGAAGATAAACAATGTGAAAATTCAAATGCACTACATTAAATGGGCCTCAATTATGAAAATTTCGCTTTGTGTACTTATTTCACCGCAAGAGGAGTTAATTGGAAACTTGCGAGGAATTGAAAGATGACATGTCTTAGTCCTCTCTTCAAACCAACTCCTCTACCGCGTCCTTGAAGATTTTTCACATAAAAATAACTTATAAGAGAAATCGAACTGAAAACTTTGGGACATCTAAAGCTTATGCCATTACCACATGGAAACTTGATGCAACTTTCCGGCGTTTGGGTTGCTCATGGGGTTATTATTTCAATACGTGGCTCAAAAAATGCGGACACAATTGCAAAGGAGATAATGGTTTTTTTTTTTTATCTGAAGAGAGATAATGGTTTATGTGGAAGGATTGAGCATGGAGATCGACTTGAGTTTTTTTTTTTTTTTGGAAGTAAATAAAAATGTATTAAGGGAATAAAGTCCAGAAAGCAACAACACAGGGAATCAAAGGAGAACAAGGCCGAAAAAGGAGCAAGCCAGAGCAAGACCTATACTAATAGGAATCTGTGGACTCGATTCGTCCCACCTTTTTTCGTTAAAAAAACGTAAGGGATACTAGAGAAATCGGTAAACCTAAGGAATTACACATGAGGAACCTAATTAATTAATCACGAAGCCCAGATTCAATGATAATAGAATGAGCCCATTACACCTAATGCTCAAAACATAAATGGATTGAAACTCTTTTCTTTTTACATTTCGAATTATTTCAACATAAAAAGAAACTTAATTCTTACAAACACAAACTAAAACCCACATGTCCCCCGCTCAAAACTCAAACCTTTTACGCATAGCTTTTCAACTAGCTAATTCCTATATAAGACCTCAAAATTAATGCTAATGAATGCTTACAAAATCAATGCTTATGTCACATTCAATGGAAGAAAACAATGGAATCGACAGTTGGGCGCTGATTTCTGATGGATATTTCGATAGTTTTCCAGCTGGTTATCGATTTGATCCTAATGTGATCGAGCTGGTTGTTTACTACTTAATGAATAAGTTATTGAATCAGAAAAGGATATTACACTAGTAAAAAACAGCTAATAGATGACACTCAATTTTAGATTTTAATGACACTATTTTAAAATAAATGACATTAAAGGTCTTTAATGACACTTATGATATAATTGGCAATAAAGAAAAACTTCTTTCGCATAATAAACACAAAAAGCGAAATTTTATTTGACTAAAATTTCCAAGTCTTTCGAAAAAAGAGAAGGAAAAAAAGAAAAAGAAAAAAAGAATGATAAACCAAATCCTTCTCCAAAAGACTCTCCCGATGAGGAAACTAAGAGGAAGAGAAATTCTCAACTAGGTAGGAAACTTGGAGGAAGACTGAAAATTTTCTCAACTGCTGGTCCTATAGCGCGCAAAAATGAAAACGAGCGGGCAGCCAATTTTTTTCACTTCCGCCAAAACTCTATATTTTCACTTCAGCCAAAGAAAACCTCGAAAAAGTAGGAATCTCCAAGAATTGCTGCTCTTACCGACTTGACCGAGAAATCTAATCCACCACTGGAATCAGCCGAGAACACCATTGGAGTCAACAAACACGACTGGCATCAACGGAGAACACAACTGGCATCGAAGTCAAAGGTAAGATATTCCTATTTGGTATTCAAAGTTTTGTTCGTTATTCCTATTTGCAATATCTTCACCTATTTTCATGTGGGTTTCTTGGGTTATAGGTACCAGTTGTTTTCTTAGTTTGATTGTTTTGGTTTAATTGATGAATTGACGAATTTGGTTTGGATTTTGTATGGTCATGGGATGCCCAGATTATAAGTACAATATAATTGTAGGGATTTCTGTTTTTTTTTTATTTGATTGTTTTGGTTTAATTGGTGAATTGACGAATTGGGTTAGATTTGTTTTGGTCAGGGGATGCCCAGATTAGAAGTGCAATATAGTTGTAGGGATTTCTATTAAAATTACATGAATTTTTTGTATGGTTTAATTGGTGAATTGACGAATTGGTTTGGATTTGTTTTGGTCAGAGGATGCCCAGATTAGAAGTGCAATAGAGTTGTAGGGATTTCTATTAAAATTACATGAATTTATTGTATGTTAGGGAGTGAATTTTTGGAAAGCCAGACGTGGTGACTTGCATCAGTCAAGGAACCAAAGGGAAATTAAGTGTGTGTTTCTACTTTCTGTGCCCCAATTATACATGTGTATAATATGAAGAAAAGACTGTTCTTATATTAAATATGTACAACTACAAGGTAGCTAGCATGGATCTGCTCAAATTTTTGCAAAGAAAAGGAAGGGAGAGAATAACATTTTTTTTACCAAATCGGTTGATAGATTGATGAGATCTTACATTTCGATCATAAAGGGTTTCAGATATTATTTGTTAATAAATTAAGCAGGGATATATAGAAACTAGTACAAAACATCCTATATATTCATAGATATGTTCGTACAAATCACACTTCATGTTTCTTAACATGTTTTTAGCAAAAACTAAATTATGTGTATCTAGGACATGCAAATTACCCAGCAGATCTTGTTCATTTCCTGGAAAAACAATAAGCTAGATCAATGAAAATCAGAGAGAAAATTCTTCTCTTGGAATAGGTCACCTTGCCTGTTGCATGATAGAT
Source organism: Prinsepia uniflora (assembly GCA_032719365.1). Classification (NCBI taxonomy): domain Eukaryota; kingdom Viridiplantae; phylum Streptophyta; class Magnoliopsida; order Rosales; family Rosaceae; genus Prinsepia; species Prinsepia uniflora. The sequence continues at coordinate 53,818,994 of CM064868.1, read as the reverse complement.
TGACATCTATTGATTTCATCCAATATTTTCTATATAATCATTATGAGATTATGGATATTTAATGGGTTTTTTGCGTTGGTTTATTTATTATTATAATCTCTTTTAAGTAGTTTGTCATCAGAATTCAAGAAATTATGATTTTTGGTTGTCGAAGTGGTGATGATTCCAAGAGTACTTTACATAGAAATCTCTTTTTCTGTATATATATGAATGGTAAATCATCCAAAGATTAATTCTTTTGTCATGATTGTTTTACATAGAGAACATGAAAAGAAAATAGAGTACATATATTCCATATGCATTATTAATGATATGAATATAAGTATAGGTATTTTGAGTAGATGGAGCTCAAAATGACTCCTTATTAACCATTGGTCTCTCCTCTCACTACCCATCATCTGACTTTGCCTCCTTCAATGTCTCAGTGACTGATTTTAACTCCAAGGTTTTTAGGTTTTTTTCCTTGATATAGGCTTAATTATTGAAATGAAGGGGTGTCAAATGGGAAAGCAAGAGAATAGATAGCTAAGTGGACAAGGGTCTAGGCCATCTGTGTGCTGCTTTGCATTTCGGGTCTTGAAGTTTGTGATGGTCCTGTTTGCCTTATTTATGTTTTTCTAGTTTGTTGGCTGCTGCCTTGATGGGCAATAAGTCCTTATTCAGGTCCTTATTTTTCTTGTTTTACATATAACTTTGATATGTGCTTCATAGGTATAAAATAGACCATCCTTAACCTTGTATAAAATAATTATGATTGAATTTGGTTAGAGCCAATATGTGTATACTAGAATGTGGATCTTTTTTTTTTTTTTTCCATTTACATTAATTTCAAGTAAATTATTGTTTGTGATTGAAAAATGATAATAGTAGTATTAACATGATTGAAGGTTGGGTATTGCTTTTGGGATCATGTCCTTTTGCATTTCATATTGTTGTGAGTACGATATCCATATGGGAGATTTTGGGAATTGCGTTGCAGAATTTTTCGATCTCATTTGATTCTTTAATGTATTGCAGAATTTTTCAGATAGAACGTTCCGTATTTATTAGCTCAACATCAAGGTATGTAAATTTATACTTTCCTTATAGCTGAAACTAGATGGATTTGGCTGCTGTAAATTTATACTTTCCTTTTTCATTTCATATTGTTGTGAGTACGATATCCATGTGGGAGATTTTGGGGATTGCGTTGCAGAATTTGTCGATCTCATTTGATTCTTTAATGTATTGCAGAATTTTTCAGATAGAACGTTAAAGAAAATACTGCCGTATTTATTAGCTCGACATCAAGGTATGTAAATTTATACTTTCCTTATAGCTGAAACTAGATGTAAATTTATACGTTAAAGAACATTCCTTATAGAGCTTGTCCAGGTCCTATTTGCCTTATTTCAGTTTTTCTGGTTTGTTGGCTGCTGCCTTGATGGGCAGTAAGTCCTTGCTCAGGTCCTTATTTTTCTTGTTTTACATATAACTTTGATAGCTTTGATATTACATATATGCGGTTCTTTTGCAATATATACTAATATTTATGTATTAATTATTTAGAATGGATAAATCATGGATGACTAAGGATAGAAGATCACGAGAATACGAGGAAGGTGTTGAAAAGTTTTTGGATTTCGGGTTGCTTAATGCCAGTGATCCTAATTACATGCGATGTCCATGCCTAAAATGTGGCAACACTAAATTCAATATTCTAGAGAATATTCGAGCTCATTTATTTTTTGAGGGTATTGATAGAAGTTATTCTACGTGGTACTGGCATGGAGAAACAGTTCCTGAGATGAGTCCAGATGATAAAAACGAAAATAATAAGAATTATTATGAAGATGTTGTAGAGAGTACCGTAGATAATACAGTAGAGATGGTAGAAACTGCATATGATCATTTTTCATCTAATCCCGCCCAGTTTGAGAAGTTGTTAGAAGATGCCGAGAAACCCGTGTACCCTGGGTCAAAGCTTACAACCTTATCAATCTTGGTAAAATTATACAACATAAAAGCCAAGAATGGGGGTAGTGATCAATTACTTAAGGATTTACTAACTTTTCTAAAAGAATTGCTTCCACCAAACAATGAAATACCATCGTCTGTACATGAAGCAAAGAAAAAATTGTTTGCATTAGGAATGGAGTATGTAAAAATACATGCTTGTCCCAATGATTGCATACTATACAGGAAAGAGCATGAAGATGCAATTTCATGTCCTACTTGTGGGTTGTCTAGATGGAAGGATAACCATGGGTTGAATAGGACTAAGAAGGAGGTGCCGGCAAAGGTTATGTGGTATTTTCCTCCTATTCCTAGATTTAAAAGAATGTTCCTTAATAATAACATAGCAAAAAACATGATCTGGCACGCCCAAGAAAGAGAGGTTGATGGTAAATTGCGTCATCCGGCTGATTCTCCTCAATGGAAGCTTGTTGATCACAAGTGGCCCGAATTTGGGAGTGACCCTAGGAATCTTCGGCTAGCAATTTCAGCTGATGGAATAAATCCTCATAGGTCCCTCAGCAGTAGGTACAGTTGTTGGCCAATAATTATGGTCACTTATAACCTTCCACCATGGTTGTGCATGAAGAGAAAGTTCATGATGTTAACTATGTTGATATCAGGTCCTAAGCAACCGGGTAATGATATTGATGTTTATTTGGCACCATTGATTGATGACTTGAAAACTCTATGGGGGGTTGGTGTTGAAGCTTATGATGCATATGGTCAAGAAACTTTTATGTTAAAAGCTGTGTTATTATGGACAATAAATGACTTTCCTGCATATGGAAACTTATGTGGTTGCAATGTGAAAGGTTATTATGCCTGCCCAATATGTGGTAAAAATACATCTTCTAAATGGCTTCAATTTAGTAGAAAGGTATCATTTACCGGTCATCGAAAATTTTTACCGAATGAGCATGGGTATAGACGACAAAAAAGACCATTTGACGGTAATGAAGAGCTTGGCTCAGCTCCATATCCGTTAAGTGGTGAAGAGATATTGCAGAATGTTGAAGGCATTAAAACAACTTGGGGTAAGAAGGATATAGACCACCTATCAAAAAAAAAGATAAATATGCCATTCAAGAAGAATGTAACTTTGGGGATGGGGAAGGTGATGAGTGGAAAAGGGGCAGCCAAAATAGCAAACAAAACGGCTGTAAATGGAAATCGAAGACAAAAAAAAGGGTTGAACGATTCTGATCTGCGAACTTGTTGGAAGAAGAAGTCAATATTCTTTGAATTGCCATATTGGAAGTCATTGCATGTTAGACATTGTTTGGATGTTATGCATATTGAGAAGAATGTGTGTGAGAGCATTTTTGGCACATTGCTCAATATTCCTGGAAAAACAAAGGATAGTGCAGCAGCACGTAAAGATGTTATTGCTATGGGTTTACGAAAGGATTTGACACCAAGACCCGGAAAGAAAAAAACATTTCTTCCCCCGGGACCTTATACTTTATCCAAGGTTGAAAAAAAATCATTTTGCACTACTTTTGCTAAACTTAAGGTCCCATCAAGATATTCTTCGAATTTTCGCAGTCTTGTGTCAATGCAAGATCTGAAACTTTATGGTCTGAAATCCCATGATTGCCACACACTTATGCAACAACTACTTCCTGTGGCAATTCGTGGTATATTGCCAAAGCACGTAAGATATGCTATTACCAGATTCTGCCTATTTTTTAGTGCATTATGTAGCAAAACAGTGGATGTTTTAATGTTGGATGAAATTCAAAGTGAGTTGGTAATTACTTTGTGTTTGCTTGAAAAGATTTTTCCGCCTTCCTTTTTTGATATAATGGTTCACATCACAGTGCACCTAGTGAGGGAAGTTCGCTTATGTGGTCCTGTCTATTTACGATGGATGTACCCTTTTGAAAGGTTCATGAAAATATTAAAGGGCTATGTGAGAAATCATTATCGCCCAGAGGGTTGCATGGTCGAATGTTACATTGCAGAAGAAGCCATAGAGTTTTGTAGCGAGTATATATCAGATTTAGATTCTATTGGTCTTCCATTGAAGAATAATTCACAACTTATAGATGTTGGTTACCCATTATCTGCTGGAAAATTTGTAAATGCTGACAATAAGTATTGGCAACAAGCGCATCGATATGTTTTGGATAACACACCTGAAGTGGAACCTTACATTGGGTAAGTTTTCAACTTTAAACTTTACTTATATAGTATCATTTTGCATATAAATCATTCTATTCTCTTAACTAACTACGTGTTGTTATTCGAAACTTCTTAGTGAGCATAAAGAATATTTGAAGGCAGAGCACCCAAGAAAGTCAAAAAAACAGAAGTGGCTTCAAGATGAACATAACCGAACTTTCACCTACTGGTTGCAGAAAAAGGTAATTGACTCCTATCTTACTTGTGTATTACATAAGACGGTTTTCATGGTAAATACTTATACATCCTACTTTTTTCAGGTTGAGGATGAACTCAATATTCCTGATAACGACATCTCAGAAACATTGAGGTGGATAGCATATGGTCCTCGAGCAGAAGTAACTAAGTATTCTGGATATGCAATCCATGGTTGCGATTTTCACACGTCGTCTCGTGATTCTTCAAAAGTCACGCAGAATAGTGGAGTATGCTTAGTGGCCAAAACGATGCAAATTTCGACCTCTAAGGATAAGAATCCTATCATTGGAGATATGACTTTTTATGGGGTGATTCAAGAGATATGGGAACTAAATTATAACGCATTCACTCGTGTAGTATTTAGGTGTGATTGGGTGAAGAACGACACTGGCATCAAAACAGAGGAGTTTGGGATCAAATTAGTTGACCTTAGTAGGATTGGACACAAATCAGATACATTTGTTTTAGCATCTCAAGTGAAGCAAGTATTTTACATTGAAGATCCAGAAGATTCACGGTGGTCAGTAGTGCTACCAGGTCCTCAAAGTGACTGGTTACATCATGATGAGCTAGGAGATACCATAATTGAGCATGAATGCATGAGTACCAAATTGCCATCAGTAGAATCATTCGATGTAATCGACGAGCATGAAGATGTTTATATGAGAGATAATTGTGAAGGCATTTGGGAAGATAATGGAGCATAATCTATCAGTCATGGAACATTTTTTACAATTGATATGTTTATGCATGCGATATGATTGATAGTTTTCACACTTAGTTTTTTTTTAATTGATTTTCTTCTTAAAGAATTTTGAATTTGCATTGTTTGGTTTTAATGGTATATGTTCTTTGTGCAACTACCAAATTTATTAGGGATTATTGCACGTGTTGATCTGTTTGTGTTGTTGGGGAGGTTAATACATCTTCCTTTAGTTTGCTATTTTTTTTTTCTTTGGTAGTTTAATTTCTTTAGTTTTCCGTATCTATGTTCTCTTTATGCTTTGATGGGACATAGTGCACTTTGACATTAACTTTCAGTTGTCATTTTATCAAAACTTTGACATGATATTTAAACTGTAAATTCGACCTCCATTTGTCTAGTTATCTTTTGGTAACTTAGATTGATGATCCGAAGACTAATTCACTAATGTTTTAAACAGGTAAACCGTTTCTTATTTTTTATTTCTTAAGCAGGTGATGCTTGACATTTTGAAATCTAAAGCTTTGGTGATTAATGATTTTGTTTTACAGGTGTGTAGGTTTTAATATACATGGACCCCTTGGAGTATGATCAGGACGCTACAGATTCAGAAGAAGATACTGAAATCGGCAACCAAAGAAAAACAAGAGGTCCAAATCAACTACCACAATTAGTCCAATCTAGAAGCGGTGGGAATCGACTGGAAGTTGCATATAACAAAAAAGGGCAACATTGTGGAGCTTCAGGTAGTAAATTATCCAGTTATGCTGGCATATTGGCTCGTACCACTGTCCCTATTACATATGCTGATTGGAAGTTAAACGTACCGCTATCTCTAAAACAAAAGATATGGGATATGGTTCAGGTATTATTCGAAACAAGTTTATATTGTTTTGGATATTATGTTGCTCATTATATATATTTAAGTCGGTCTTATTGAAAATCCTGAAGTAATTATCAGAATAAACATTAGAAAATTAGGAAGAAAAACTCTTCTAATTTCAAAGAGATGGATCGAATGTACCTGATTTGGAAAATTAATTTGGTTAAGAGCTTGATGTTGAGGTATCCAAGTTTATTATAGGCTTGGGCTAATTATATGCTGATGTTTTTCATTCCTCCTTGATCAATTCCTTCAGAAGTTTGTCAATCTTATGTAATTCATCATATGATCATTTGCCCTAAACAACTATTTAACTATATATGTGTTTGTGTGTGTGTATATATATATATATGTCATTCACAGGCTCTATGTAATTCATCAATTCCTTCAGAAGGTTGACAATCTTTTGGAGAAGGGTCATTCACGGGCTCTATTATTATATGCTTTGGAACTACATATTGATATTTTATTGTGCATTTGTAGACAGCTTTCATCGTGGATCCTAGAAGTAGGAAAAATGTTTTGAGTGTTGCGGGAAAGGCATGGCGGACATTCAAGAGCACTTTAACAAAAAACTATATTTTTAAGTTTAAAGCATGGCCTGAACTCCTAAAAGCTCCACCAAAATGCTATTATTACATTCAACAGGCAACATGGGTGGAATTTGTGAAACAAAGATCAACTGATGAGTTTTTGGTACGTAAAAGTTCTTTATGGATAATGGAGGTGGCTTGTTATATAATATATATATATATGTTGTAACATAGTTAGTGTTTATGTTCATTGTTTTTCTAGAAAATTAGTGAAGAACAGTCAAGAAGGCGAGCCAAGAATGAGTATAATCATCGTTTATCTAGAATGGGCTATGCGAAATTTGAAGATAAACTAGTAACTTTACTCTCTTTAATCCATTTATAAAGTTAACAAAATTCGAAGTTATCTTTTGATTGAATATGTTTTTCTAATTAGAAAGCAGCTTCTGGGATCACCACTGACATTGATCGATCGGTCCTTTGGAAATTGGCACGTGTTGATAAAAAAGGAAACTATCTGAACGAAAAAGTGAAAGAACGTGTCGAGACAATTGTAAGTCCTATATTCAGTTTAGATATAATTTTTTTTTGACCTTAAATGATGTGCTTGGCAGTATCTAAAATATTATTAATTCTTATAGGCTGCAGTAACTAAGCAGATGGAAGATGGAACCATATCAGCAACTGGAAGTAATGACATATTGACAATTGCTTTGGGGACACCAGAAAGCTCAGGTCGTATAAGAGGTGTTGGAAGTTGTGTCACTCATAGAGCGTACTTCAACACTCCAAAATGCAAAGCTCAATCTGCTGAGCAACAAGTATTGCAAAACCAATTGGACCAACAAAACTTACATATAGGGGAGATACATAAAATGTTCAATGTGTTTACTTCCTTTTTACAGCCAGATCAATTGAGCAAAATGAAGGAATTACTTGAAGCTAACCATATTTCTGAGAGAAATAGTTGCACAGCGGAGGGTAAGAGTGAAAGATCTAAAGAGGAGATGTCTAAATTTGCGAAGATGAAGGGTGCAGATAAAAATTATGTGGGGAAACGCAAAAGAAAAGTTTATGAGACTAATACTCCTCCCGAAAAGCCATCATCTGTGAAGAAGGTACATGTATAATCATTTATATATATTTTAATCATTCATTATTATAAATTATTATTAGCATGCAGATCTTTTTCATTTGCCTTCTTAGATTAAACAAGTGAATATGGATGGAACTCTATGGAATTTTAGCTCTGACTAAGTCTCATAAGGAATTGTTATATGTAATTTTGTTTTTGTGTAAGTTACTGCAGACTAGTATAGAGGAAATTCCTAAAGTCAAAATCCCGCAACAGGCTGGCAATATTGCAATTCCGATAGAAAAAAAGATGGAAGGGAATAAGGTACATTGTTATCTGTCTATAAATTGTGAACACAATAGTTACTCATTAATATAGCTATATAGTTATACACTACTACAATTGATATTTTGGTAGGTCAAACAATGCAAGTTGGCAGTAGGCAAGGTCGAAAACGTTGTCGCATTTGGAACAATCATCCCATTGGATGGTTTACTACATGGAGTGTCATTAGGAACTACAAATTTACGTGTTTCTGTTGACTGTGCTATTATGGAAACTGCTCTTCTTCCGATACCAAGTTGCGAAGCTGTGAATATCAAAGATGCAATTGGCTCTCACGTAGCATGGCCGCGCCATCTTGTGATAACTGATGAGGTATAAAATGTGATTTGTTTGTTACTTTATACCAAAATTAATGTTCTACTAATGTGTATTGTTCTGCTTTTAGTACTCAAATCATGCAAAGTTATCATGTAAACAACCACTCACACAAGCATCTCAAAAGCAACCGTTGGCAGTGCGTTTACTTATGCGTTTAGCTAAAGGAACTATAGATGAGACTCAATCCATAACCATCATAATGGATTCTTCTATCTTTGGAAATGAGCACAAAACGTTTTTGGCCCGAGATGACATCATTCAATTTTGTTCAATGTGTGAAATTTCGACTGTTTGCATTTCAGTCTACATCAGGTTTGACATATCCTCAAATATATAAGATTTTAATCTAACTCATATTTGGCATAACCACAATTATTAATTTTCATATTTCTTAGGCAACTTTGGTCACAGCTAAAAATGAACAATCAAGAGGAATTGTATGGATTTGTAGATCCTGGTCGAATTTCTCAGGATACTGGAAAAGAAGAACAAAGAGCAATTGCACTTTCACTTAGATTAGAGAACTCCAAAAAAGGACAATTAATTTTTGCTCCTTATAATACAGGGTCAGACACGTTTCCATGATTAAGTTGGTAGCAATTGAATAGCTAATTGTATTAATGGAAGAATAATATGATGTGTTTGTTTACTGTTTGCAGAGGGCATTGGGTATTGGCTATCATTCACCCTTATGATGAAGTGGTGTATTATTTGGACTCTCTTGGTTCGAGTGGCATAAATCATGGGATAAAGAGCATTATTGAAGTGTAAATATTCCGCATATATATATATATATATGTGTGTGTGTGTGTGTGTGTGTGTGTACATATGTGTATGTTTTGATAGAAAAAAAGATTAATTTTATGCATGAATTCATTTGTGTCAACATATATAATATTTATATTTTCGTATACAGTGCTTTCAAGACATTTAAAGCTCGAAAGGGAATTAAGGGCCGGAAAAATGTCACTTGGAGAATAGTAAAGGTAAAGTCCAGCTTGCATTTTCACATTAAATTAGTATGATTACTTGATGAACTAGACTTAATGAAAGTTACAATTGATGAGTTTAAATTTGTGCAGTGCCCTTCTCAAGTTGGAAACGTAGAATGCGGCTATTATGTCATGAAGTATATGAAAGAAATCATTGATGAGCCTAGCTGTTCAATTATGAACAAGGTTAGTGCTATATCATTCAGAATATGTTGATATATATATATATATATAACAAGTCACATATATATATATATATATTTGTCTCTTATGTTTCTCTTCCCTCAATTTGATTCTCATATGTGATAAATGAAATTCAATTTTGATGGTTTTGACTATTTGGATTTTTTGTTAACTATATATGTATATAAATACACTATTGTTTTTGTGTGGAATAACTACAAAAAAAAAGATACAAGAACATGGAAGAGGGAAATGAATTGGTTCTTTAGGCTTCACCTCAACCCTCTTCCATTATTTCTTTTGACCTTCATTATCATTTAAAGGATTAATTAATACGTTTATGTTGTTGGTTCATTGCAGTTTAAAGGGAAAATGACTTACACTCAAGATGAAATTGATATGGTACGAATAGAGTGGGCCGAGCTTGTTGATAGCTGCATCCAAGTGGACTAGGTTAGGTTGCAGATTTTAAATCATTCGTATGTATTATTTAGCAGTATACGCTCGTATATTTTGGTTTGAATTGGTATTGATTGGAAACACTTTTCATAGTAGTTTTGTATCTACATATTTGTCCTTCATTTAATTAATCAAAAACATACTTTTATCATAATTCAAAGTATTTTACACGTCCTTAAAGCTAATTAAGGACGTATCTTTTCAAGGACACGAATTATGTGTCTTCAAATGTTTTAGATGACGCACAATTTATTATCAAGGACACGAATTATGTGTCCTTAATCTTTTTATAAGACATTAGAAAATTATTTAATGACACTTATTATGTGTCCTTAAAATGAATTAACGACACCTATTTATCTATTCAATGGCGTCTTGTAGGTGTCCTTAAATATAATAGATGACACGTTTTATGTGTCATTAAACAACTTCAATGACAGTCTTATATACTTCAATGACACGTTTTGAGTGTCCTTAAATATTATAGATGACACAAAAAATATGTCATTAATTCTCATTAATGACACACTTGTAAATTTTGTATGACACTAATTAGGTGTCTTAAACATAATAGATGACACTTTACTAGTGTCATTAATTCTCTTCGATGACACACCTATATATTTTTATGACACTTATTACGTGTCCTTAAATATAATAGATGACACGTTTTTCGCGTCATTAATAATATCTTACATGACACCCGTATAGATGACACGAAACTGTCGTGTCCTTAATAATAAAAGATGACGCGATTTATGTGTCATCTATTAAGATATTTGTAGTAGTGTTACAAAGTTATTGAATCAGCAAACGATATTACAAAGTTATTGAATCAGCAAAGGATATTACAAAGTTATTGAATCAGCAAAGGATGTTGTGAAGGATGCCAAGACCTGAGTATGCTTCAAAACGTGGTTCCTAATGACATTTTTTGATAGGACTTTGTTGAAGCTGAATTCGTCCTTTAAACTCAAAAAACTCTAAATGCTTCAAAACGTGCACTACTACAAATATCTTAATAGATGACACATAAATCGCGTCATCTTTTATTATTAAGGACACGACAGTTTCGTGTCATCTATACGGGTGTCATGTAAGATATTATTAATGACGCGAAAAACGTGTCATCTATTATATTTAAGGACACGTAATAAGTGTCATAAAAATATATAGGTGTGTCATCGAAGAGAATTAATGACACTAGTAAAGTGTCATCTATTATGTTTAAGACACCTAATTAGTGTCATACAAAATTTACAAGTGTGTCATTAATGAGAATTAATGACATATTTTTTGTGTCATCTATAATATTTAAGGACACTCAAAACGTGTCATTGAAGTATATAAGACTGTCATTGAAGTTGTTTAATGACACATAAAACGTGTCATCTATTATATTTAAGGACACCTACAAGACGCCATTGAATAGATAAATAGGTGTCGTTAATTCATTTTAAGGACACATAATAAGTGTCATTAAATAATTTTCTAATGTCTTATAAAAAGATTAAGGACACATAATTCGTGTCCTTGATAATAAATTGTGCGTCATCTAAAACATTTGAAGACACATAATTCGTGTCCTTGAAAAGATACGTCCTTAATTAGCTTTAAGGACGTGTAAAATACTTTGAATTATGATAAAAGTATGTTTTTGATTAATTAAATGAAGGACAAATATGTAGATACAAAACTACTATGAAAAGTGTTTCCAATCAATACCAATTCAAACCAAAATATACGAGCGTATACTGCTAAATAATACATACGAATGATTTAAAATCTGCAACCTAACCTAGTCCACTTGGATGCAGCTATCAACAAGCTCGGCCCACTCTATTCGTACCATATCAATTTCATCTTGAGTGTAAGTCATTTTCCCTTTAAACTGCAATGAACCAACAACATAAACGTATTAATTAATCCTTTAAATGATAATGAAGGTCAAAAGAAATAATGGAAGAGGGTTGAGGTGAAGCCTAAAGAACCAATTCATTTCCCTCTTCCATGTTCTTGTATCTTTTTTTTTGTAGTTATTCCACACAAAAACAATAGTGTATTTATATACATATATAGTTAACAAAAAATCCAAATAGTCAAAACCATCAAAATTGAATTTCATTTATCACATATGAGAATCAAATTGAGGGAAGAGAAACATAAGAGACAAATATATATATATATATATATGTGACTTGTTATATATATATATATATATATCAACATATTCTGAATGATATAGCACTAACCTTGTTCATAATTGAACAGCTAGGCTCATCAATGATTTCTTTCATATACTTCATGACATAATAGCCGCATTCTACGTTTCCAACTTGAGAAGGGCACTGCACAAATTTAAACTCATCAATTGTAACTTTCATTAAGTCTAGTTCATCAAGTAATCATACTAATTTAATGTGAAAATGCAAGCTGGACTTTACCTTTACTATTCTCCAAGTGACATTTTTCCGGCCCTTAATTCCCTTTCGAGCTTTAAATGTCTTGAAAGCACTGTATACGAAAATATAAATATTATATATGTTGACACAAATGAATTCATGCATAAAATTAATCTTTTTTTCTATCAAAACATACACATATGTACACACACACACACACACACACACACACATATATATATATATATATATATATATATGCGGAATATTTACACTTCAATAATGCTCTTTATCCCATGATTTATGCCACTCGAACCAAGAGAGTCCAAATAATACACCACTTCATCATAAGGGTGAATGATAGCCAATACCCAATGCCCTCTGCAAACAGTAAACAAACACATCATATTATTCTTCCATTAATACAATTAGCTATTCAATTGCTACCAACTTAATCATGGAAACGTGTCTGACCCTGTATTATAAGGAGCAAAAATTAATTGTCCTTTTTTGGAGTTCTCTAATCTAAGTGAAAGTGCAATTGCTCTTTGTTCTTCTTTTCCAGCATCCTGAGAAATTCGACCAGGATCTACAAATCCATACAATTCCTCTTGATTGTTCATTTTTAGCTGTGACCAAAGTTGCCTAAGAAATATGAAAATTAATAATTGTGGTTATGCCAAATATGAGTTAGATTAAAATCTTATATATTTGAGGATATGTCAAACCTGATGTAGACTGAAATGCAAACAGTCGAAATTTCACACATTGAACAAAATTGAATGATGTCATCTCGGGCCAAAAACGTTTTGTGCTCATTTCCAAAGATAGAAGAATCCATTATGATGGTTATGGATTGAGTCTCATCTATAGTTCCTTTAGCTAAACGCATAAGTAAACGCACTGCCAACGGTTGCTTTTGAGATGCTTGTGTGAGTGGTTGTTTACATGATAACTTTGCATGATTTGAGTACTAAAAGCAGAACAATACACATTAGTAGAACATTAATTTTGGTATAAAGTAACAAACAAATCACATTTTATACCTCATCAGTTATCACAAGATGGCGCGGCCATGCTACGTGAGAGCCAATTGCATCTTTGATATTCACAGCTTCGCAACTTGGTATCGGAAGAAGAGCAGTTTCCATAATAGCACAGTCAACAGAAACACGTAAATTTGTAGTTCCTAATGACACTCCATGTAGTAAACCATCCAATGGGATGATTGTTCCAAATGCGACAACGTTTTCGACCTTGCCTACTGCCAACTTGCATTGTTTGACCTACCAAAATATCAATTGTAGTAGTGTATAACTATATAGCTATATTAATGAGTAACTATTGTGTTCACAATTTATAGACAGATAACAATGTACCTTATTCCCTTCCATCTTTTTTTCTATCGGAATTGCAATATTGCCAGCCTGTTGCGGGATTTTGACTTTAGGAATTTCCTCTATACTAGTCTGCAGTAACTTACACAAAAACAAAATTACATATAACAATTCCTTATGAGACTTAGTCAGAGCTAAAATTCCATAGAGTTCCATCCATATTCACTTGTTTAATCTAAGAAGGCAAATGAAAAAGATCTGCATGCTAATAATAATTTATAATAATGAATGATTAAAATATATATAAATGATTATACATGTACCTTCTTCACAGATGATGGCTTTTCGGGAGGAGTATTAGTCTCATAAACTTTTCTTTTGCGTTTCCCCACATAATTTTTATCTGCACCCTTCATCTTCGCAAATTTAGACATCTCCTCTTTAGATCTTTCACTCTTACCCTCCGCTGTGCAACTATTTCTCTCAGAAATATGGTTAGCTTCAAGTAATTCCTTCATTTTGCTCAATTGATCTGGCTGTAAAAAGGAAGTAAACACATTGAACATTTTATGTATCTCCCCTATATGTAAGTTTTGTTGGTCCAATTGGTTTTGCAATACTTGTTGCTCAGCAGATTGAGCTTTGCATTTTGGAGTGTTGAAGTACGCTCTATGAGTGACACAACTTCCAACACCTCTTATACGACCTGAGCTTTCTGGTGTCCCCAAAGCAATTGTCAATATGTCATTACTTCCAGTTGCTGATATGGTTCCATCTTCCATCTGCTTAGTTACTGCAGCCTATAAGAATTAATAATATTTTAGATACTGCCAAGCACATCATTTAAGGTCAAAAAAAAATTATATCTAAACTGAATATAGGACTTACAATTGTCTCGACACGTTCTTTCACTTTTTCGTTCAGATAGTTTCCTTTTTTATCAACACGTGCCAATTTCCAAAGGACCGATCGATCAATGTCAGTGGTGATCCCAGAAGCTGCTTTCTAATTAGAAAAACATATTCAATCAAAAGATAACTTCGAATTTTGTTAACTTTATAAATGGATTAAAGAGAGTAAAGTTACTAGTTTATCTTCAAATTTCGCATAGCCCATTCTAGATAAACGATGATTATACTCATTCTTGGCTCGCCTTCTTGACTGTTCTTCACTAATTTTCTAGAAAAACAATGAACATAAACACTAACTATGTTACAACATATATATATATATATATATATTATATAACAAGCCACCTCCATTATCCATAAAGAACTTTTACGTACCAAAAACTCATCAGTTGATCTTTGTTTCACAAATTCCACCCATGTTGCCTGTTGAATGTAATAATAGCATTTTGGTGGAGCTTTTAGGAGTTCAGGCCATGCTTTAAACTTAAAAATATAGTTTTTTGTTAAAGTGCTCTTGAATGTCCGCCATGCCTTTCCCGCAACACTCAAAATATTTTTCCTACTTCTAGGATCCACGATGAAAGCTGTCTACAAATGCACAATAAAATATCAATATGTAGTTCCAAAGCATATAATAATAGAGCCCGTGAATGACCCTTCTCCAAAAGATTGTCAACCTTCTGAAGGAATTGATGAATTACATAGAGCCTGTGAATGACATATATATATATATACACACACACAAACACATATATAGTTAAATAGTTGTTTAGGGCAAATGATCATATGATGAATTACATAAGATTGACAAACTTCTGAAGGAATTGATCAAGGAGGAATGAAAAACATCAGCATATAATTAGCCCAAGCCTATAATAAACTTGGATACCTCAACATCAAGCTCTTAACCAAATTAATTTTCCAAATCAGGTACATTCGATCCATCTCTTTGAAATTAGAAGAGTTTTTCTTCCTAATTTTCTAATGTTTATTCTGATAATTACTTCAGGATTTTCAATAAGACCGACTTAAATATATATAATGAGCAACATAATATCCAAAACAATATAAACTTGTTTCGAATAATACCTGAACCATATCCCATATCTTTTGTTTTAGAGATAGCGGTACGTTTAACTTCCAATCAGCATATGTAATAGGGACAGTGGTACGAGCCAATATGCCAGCATAACTGGATAATTTACTACCTGAAGCTCCACAATGTTGCCCTTTTTTGTTATATGCAACTTCCAGTCGATTCCCACCGCTTCTAGATTGGACTAATTGTGGTAGTTGATTTGGACCTCTTGTTTTTCTTTGGTTGCCGATTTCAGTATCTTCTTCTGAATCTGTAGCGTCCTGATCATACTCCAAGGGGTCCATGTATATTAAAACCTACACACCTGTAAAACAAAATCATTAATCACCAAAGCTTTAGATTTCAAAATGTCAAGCATCACCTGCTTAAGAAATAAAAAATAAGAAACGGTTTACCTGTTTAAAACATTAGTGAATTAGTCTTCGGATCATCAATCTAAGTTACCAAAAGATAACTAGACAAATGGAGGTCGAATTTACAGTTTAAATATCATGTCAAAGTTTTGATAAAATGACAACTGAAAGTTAATGTCAAAGTGCACTATGTCCCATCAAAGCATAAAGAGACATAGATACGGAAAACTAAAGAAATTAAACTACCAAAGAAAAAAAAAAATAGCAAACTAAAGGAAGATGTATTAACCTCCCCAACAACACAAACAGATCAACACGTGCAATAATCCCTAATAAATTTGGTAGTTGCACAAAGAACATATACCATTAAAACCAAACAATGCAAATCAAAATTCTTTAAGAAGAAAATCAATTAAAAAAAAAACTAAGTGTGAAAACTATCAATCATATCGCATGCATAAACCATATCAATTGTAAAAAATGTTCCATGACTGATAGATTATGCTCCATTATTTTCCCAAATGCCTTCACAATTATCTCTCATGATAAACATCTTCATGCTCGTCGATTACATCGAATGATTCTACTGATGGCAATTTGGTACTCATGCATTCATGCTCAATTATGGTATCTCCCTAGCTCATCATGATGTAACCAGTCACTTTGAGGACCTGGTAGCACTACTGACCACCGTGAATCTTCTGGATCTTCAATGTAAAATACTTGCTTCACTTGAGATGCTAAAACAAATGTATCTGATTTGTGTCCAATCCTACTAAGGTCAACTAATTTGATCCCAAACTCCTCTGTTTTGATGCCAGTGTCGTTCTTCACCCAATCACACCTAAATACTACACGAGTGAATGCG
Organism: Prinsepia uniflora; assembly: GCA_032719365.1. Classification (NCBI taxonomy): domain Eukaryota; kingdom Viridiplantae; phylum Streptophyta; class Magnoliopsida; order Rosales; family Rosaceae; genus Prinsepia; species Prinsepia uniflora. The sequence continues at coordinate 53,802,153 of CM064868.1, read as the reverse complement.
TTATAATTTAGTTCCCATATCTCTTGAATCACCCCATAAAAAGTCATATCTCCAATGATAGGATTCTTATCCTTAGTGGTCGAAATTTGCATCGTTTTGGCCACTAAGCATACTCCACTATTCTGCGTGACTTTTGAAGAATCACGAGACGACGTGTGAAAATCGCAACCATGGATTGCATATCCAGAATACTTAGTTACTTCTGCTCGAGGACCATATGCTATCCACCTCAATGTTTCTGAGATGTCGTTATCAGGAATATTGAGTTCATCCTCAACCTGAAAAAAGTAGGATGTATAAGTATTTACCATGAAAACCGTCTTATGTAATACACAAGTAAGATAGGAGTCAATTACCTTTTTCTGCAACCAGTAGGTGAAAGTTCGGTTATGTTCATCTTGAAGCCACTTCTGTTTTTTTGACTTTCTTGGGTGCTCTGCCTTCAAATATTCTTTATGCTCACTAAGAAGTTTCGAATAACAACACGTAGTTAGTTAAGAGAATAGAATGATTTATATGCAAAATGATACTATATAAGTAAAGTTTAAAGTTGAAAACTTACCCAATGTAAGGTTCCACTTCAGGTGTGTTATCCAAAACATATCGATGCGCTTGTTGCCAATACTTATTGTCAGCATTTACAAATTTTCCAGCAGATAATGGGTAACCAACATCTATAAGTTGTGAATTATTCTTCAATGGAAGACCAATAGAATCTAAATCTGATATATACTCGCTACAAAACTCTATGGCTTCTTCTGCAATGTAACATTCGACCATGCAACCCTCTGGGCGATAATGATTTCTCACATAGCCCTTTAATATTTTCATGAACCTTTCAAAAGGGTACATCCATCGTAAATAGACAGGACCACATAAGCGAACTTCCCTCACTAGGTGCACTGTGATGTGAACCATTATATCAAAAAAGGAAGGCGGAAAAATCTTTTCAAGCAAACACAAAGTAATTACCAACTCACTTTGAATTTCATCCAACATTAAAACATCCACTGTTTTGCTACATAATGCACTAAAAAATAGGCAGAATCTGGTAATAGCATATCTTACGTGCTTTGGCAATATACCACGAATTGCCACAGGAAGTAGTTGTTGCATAAGTGTGTGGCAATCATGGGATTTCAGACCATAAAGTTTCAGATCTTGCATTGACACAAGACTGCGAAAATTCGAAGAATATCTTGATGGGACCTTAAGTTTAGCAAAAGTAGTGCAAAATGATTTTTTTTCAACCTTGGATAAAGTATAAGGTCCCGGGGGAAGAAATGTTTTTTTCTTTCCGGGTCTTGGTGTCAAATCCTTTCGTAAACCCATAGCAATAACATCTTTACGTGCTGCTGCACTATCCTTTGTTTTTCCAGGAATATTGAGCAATGTGCCAAAAATGCTCTCACACACATTCTTCTCAATATGCATAACATCCAAACAATGTCTAACATGCAATGACTTCCAATATGGCAATTCAAAGAATATTGACTTCTTCTTCCAACAAGTTCGCAGATCAGAATCGTTCAACCCTTTTTTTTGTCTTCGATTTCCATTTACAGCCGTTTTGTTTGCTATTTTGGCTGCCCCTTTTCCACTCATCACCTTCCCCATCCCCAAAGTTACATTCTTCTTGAATGGCATATTTATCTTTTTTTTTGATAGGTGGTCTATATCCTTCTTACCCCAAGTTGTTTTAATGCCTTCAACATTCTGCAATATCTCTTCACCACTTAACGGATATGGAGCTGAGCCAAGCTCTTCATTACCGTCAAATGGTCTTTTTTGTCGTCTATACCCATGCTCATTCGGTAAAAATTTTCGATGACCGGTAAATGATACCTTTCTACTAAATTGAAGCCATTTAGAAGATGTATTTTTACCACATATTGGGCAGGCATAATAACCTTTCACATTGCAACCACATAAGTTTCCATATGCAGGAAAGTCATTTATTGTCCATAATAACACAGCTTTTAACATAAAAGTTTCTTGACCATATGCATCATAAGCTTCAACACCAACCCCCCATAGAGTTTTCAAGTCATCAATCAATGGTGCCAAATAAACATCAATATCATTACCCGGTTGCTTAGGACCTGATATCAACATAGTTAACATCATGAACTTTCTCTTCATGCACAACCATGGTGGAAGGTTATAAGTGACCATAATTATTGGCCAACAACTGTACCTACTGCTGAGGGACCTATGAGGATTTATTCCATCAGCTGAAATTGCTAGCCGAAGATTCCTAGGGTCACTCCCAAATTCGGGCCACTTGTGATCAACAAGCTTCCATTGAGGAGAATCAGCCGGATGACGCAATTTACCATCAACCTCTCTTTCTTGGGCGTGCCAGATCATGTTTTTTGCTATGTTATTATTAAGGAACATTCTTTTAAATCTAGGAATAGGAGGAAAATACCACATAACCTTTGCCGGCACCTCCTTCTTAGTCCTATTCAACCCATGGTTATCCTTCCATCTAGACAACCCACAAGTAGGACATGAAATTGCATCTTCATGCTCTTTCCTGTATAGTATGCAATCATTGGGACAAGCATGTATTTTTACATACTCCATTCCTAATGCAAACAATTTTTTCTTTGCTTCATGTACAGACGATGGTATTTCATTGTTTGGTGGAAGCAATTCTTTTAGAAAAGTTAGTAAATCCTTAAGTAATTGATCACTACCCCCATTCTTGGCTTTTATGTTGTATAATTTTACCAAGATTGATAAGGTTGTAAGCTTTGACCCAGGGTACACGGGTTTCTCGGCATCTTCTAACAACTTCTCAAACTGGGCGGGATTAGATGAAAAATGATCATATGCAGTTTCTACCATCTCTACTGTATTATCTACGGTACTCTCTACAACATCTTCATAATAATTCTTATTATTTTCGTTTTTATCATCTGGACTCATCTCAGGAACTGTTTCTCCATGCCAGTACCACGTAGAATAACTTCTATCAATACCCTCAAAAAATAAATGAGCTCGAATATTCTCTAGAATATTGAATTTAGTGTTGCCACATTTTAGGCATGGACATCGCATGTAATTAGGATCACTGGCATTAAGCAACCCGAAATCCAAAAACTTTTCAACACCTTCCTCGTATTCTCGTGATCTTCTATCCTTAGTCATCCATGATTTATCCATTCTAAATAATTAATACATAAATATTAGTATATATTGCAAAAGAACCGCATATATGTAATATCAAAGCTATCAAAGTTATATGTAAAACAAGAAAAATAAGGACCTGAGCAAGGACTTACTGCCCATCAAGGCAGCAGCCAACAAACCAGAAAAACTGAAATAAGGCAAATAGGACCTGGACAAGCTCTATAAGGAATGTTCTTTAACGTATAAATTTACATCTAGTTTCAGCTATAAGGAAAGTATAAATTTACATACCTTGATGTCGAGCTAATAAATACGGCAGTATTTTCTTTAACGTTCTATCTGAAAAATTCTGCAATACATTAAAGAATCAAATGAGATCGACAAATTCTGCAACGCAATCCCCAAAATCTCCCACATGGATATCGTACTCACAACAATATGAAATGAAAAAGGAAAGTATAAATTTACAGCAGCCAAATCCATCTAGTTTCAGCTATAAGGAAAGTATAAATTTACATACCTTGATGTTGAGCTAATAAATACGGAACGTTCTATCTGAAAAATTCTGCAATACATTAAAGAATCAAATGAGATCGAAAAATTCTGCAACGCAATTCCCAAAATCTCCCACATGGATATCGTACTCACAACAATATGAAATGCAAAAGGACATGATCCCAAAAGCAATACCCAACCTTCAATCATGTTAATACTACTATTATCATTTTTCAATCACAAACAATAATTTACTTGAAATTAATGTAAATGGAAAAAAAAAAAAAAAAGATCCACATTCTAGTATACACATATTGGCTCTAACCAAATTCAATCATAATTATTTTATACAAGGTTAAGGATGGTCTATTTTATACCTATGAAGCACATATCAAAGTTATATGTAAAACAAGAAAAATAAGGACCTGAATAAGGACTTATTGCCCATCAAGGCAGCAGCCAACAAACTAGAAAAACATAAATAAGGCAAACAGGACCATCACAAACTTCAAGACCCGAAATGCAAAGCAGCACACAGATGGCCTAGACCCTTGTCCACTTAGCTATCTATTCTCTTGCTTTCCCATTTGACACCCCTTCATTTCAATAATTAAGCCTATATCAAGGAAAAAAACCTAAAAACCTTGGAGTTAAAATCAGTCACTGAGACATTGAAGGAGGCAAAGTCAGATGATGGGTAGTGAGAGGAGAGACCAATGGTTAATAAGGAGTCATTTTGAGCTCCATCTACTCAAAATACCTATACTTATATTCATATCATTAATAATGCATATGGAATATATGTACTCTATTTTCTTTTCATGTTCTCTATGTAAAACAATCATGACAAAAGAATTAATCTTTGGATGATTTACCATTCATATATATACAGAAAAAGAGATTTCTATGTAAAGTACTCTTGGAATCATCACCACTTCGACAACCAAAAATCATAATTTCTTGAATTCTGATGACAAACTACTTAAAAGAGATTATAATAATAAATAAACCAACGCAAAAAACCCATTAAATATCCATAATCTCATAATGATTATATAGAAAATATTGGATGAAATCAATAGATGTCAATCTATCATGCAACAGGCAAGGTGACCTATTCCAAGAGAAGAATTTTCTCTCTGATTTTCATTGATCTAGCTTATTGTTTTTCCAGGAAATGAACAAGATCTGCTGGGTAATTTGCATGTCCTAGATACACATAATTTAGTTTTTGCTAAAAACATGTTAAGAAACATGAAGTGTGATTTGTACGAACATATCTATGAATATATAGGATGTTTTGTACTAGTTTCTATATATCCCTGCTTAATTTATTAACAAATAATATCTGAAACCCTTTATGATCGAAATGTAAGATCTCATCAATCTATCAACCGATTTGGTAAAAAAAATGTTATTCTCTCCCTTCCTTTTCTTTGCAAAAATTTGAGCAGATCCATGCTAGCTACCTTGTAGTTGTACATATTTAATATAAGAACAGTCTTTTCTTCATATTATACACATGTATAATTGGGGCACAGAAAGTAGAAACACACACTTAATTTCCCTTTGGTTCCTTGACTGATGCAAGTCACCACGTCTGGCTTTCCAAAAATTCACTCCCTAACATACAATAAATTCATGTAATTTTAATAGAAATCCCTACAACTCTATTGCACTTCTAATCTGGGCATCCTCTGACCAAAACAAATCCAAACCAATTCGTCAATTCACCAATTAAACCATACAAAAAATTCATGTAATTTTAATAGAAATCCCTACAACTATATTGCACTTCTAATCTGGGCATCCCCTGACCAAAACAAATCTAACCCAATTCGTCAATTCACCAATTAAACCAAAACAATCAAATAAAAAAAAAACAGAAATCCCTACAATTATATTGTACTTATAATCTGGGCATCCCATGACCATACAAAATCCAAACCAAATTCGTCAATTCATCAATTAAACCAAAACAATCAAACTAAGAAAACAACTGGTACCTATAACCCAAGAAACCCACATGAAAATAGGTGAAGATATTGCAAATAGGAATAACGAACAAAACTTTGAATACCAAATAGGAATATCTTACCTTTGACTTCGATGCCAGTTGTGTTCTCCGTTGATGCCAGTCGTGTTTGTTGACTCCAATGGTGTTCTCGGCTGATTCCAGTGGTGGATTAGATTTCTCGGTCAAGTCGGTAAGAGCAGCAATTCTTGGAGATTCCTACTTTTTCGAGGTTTTCTTTGGCTGAAGTGAAAATATAGAGTTTTGGCGGAAGTGAAAAAAATTGGCTGCCCGCTCGTTTTCATTTTTGCGCGCTATAGGACCAGCAGTTGAGAAAATTTTCAGTCTTCCTCCAAGTTTCCTACCTAGTTGAGAATTTCTCTTCCTCTTAGTTTCCTCATCGGGAGAGTCTTTTGGAGAAGGATTTGGTTTATCATTCTTTTTTTCTTTTTCTTTTTTTCCTTCTCTTTTTTCGAAAGACTTGGAAATTTTAGTCAAATAAAATTTCGCTTTTTGTGTTTATTATGCGAAAGAAGTTTTTCTTTATTGCCAATTATATCATAAGTGTCATTAAAGACCTTTAATGTCATTTATTTTAAAATAGTGTCATTAAAATCTAAAATTGAGTGTCATCTATTAGCTGTTTTTTACTAGTGGTGGTTGCTAATGACATTTTTGATAGGACGTTGTTGAAGCTGAATTCGTCCTTTAAACTCAAAAAACTCTAAGGATCCCTGCAAACAAGCAAACAGTAAGCTATCGTTCGTTCAATAATTGAGACCCGGGGGGTGTTCGACCAATAACGCTCAATGCTTAAGTTAGCTTCGAAAGAGAAATCTCAAGAGCTTAAGTAGCGTTGAATAGAATTACATGAAAAGTGAAATGTGCTCCGCTATTTATAGGAAATCTTTAGGAGCCTCGGAGCGTTCTGATTGGTCGGTTTGAATTTTTAATTAATAAATAATATATTAATAATAAATTTATTATTTAATAATTATAATAATGACTCATTGTGATAATAATGATAATTATTGTGATTTAATATCAATATTAATTGTCTGTTATTAAGAATAATGACAATTAACTCCCGGGAGAATATTAATATTATGAAGACTTTTAACCTGATTAAATAATGTATTTAGCTGGTAAATAAATTATTTAATGTGTAGGTGTCTACAAGTCATTTGTATTATTGTCAGGGGCAATTTGGTCATTTTAGGAATTATGGGTCACGTGTCAGCTCCACAAATTTTCAGTGTTTTATGGTTCCACAAATGCCTATACTTCGCCTAGGAATTCAGGGAATCCTAAGGGAAGTAGGTTTTTGGTAGTCCCAATAAATCTTGTTTGGAGTAGGACTTCATCTTGGCTTGTATATTCTTCGTGTTGATGTTGAAGTTGCATCAAGTATAGAATGTGGCTCCAAATTGAAGTCGATATCAAGCCTGAGTTTCTGTGACTAAGTTTAACTTGTGACCCATGCATAATTAATCCTCTTGTTTAATTTTTACTCAATGGTATTTGTAACTTCCATTTCATAAAAAATAAAACTCCTCATCACTCCACCATTTGTGAGCAATAAATGTAATGGAATATTACATTACACTTAATTTTCCACTTAATATTTCCGTTTGAAACCTTCATTTCCAAACTCCTTGCTTTCCTTGATCGTTGGTGAGAAAGAAAAACGGTAGTGTTGATTCAATAATAATTAACCACCCATTAATATTTTGGGTAAAATTAATTATTTAAAATGACGGAACGACATCCTCCACTTCCAACCCAGAATTGGAACCTCTCTTTTGCTGATGGAAAATAAGAGCTGATGTTGTCTCTGTAGATGAATTTTGGTGAGACCACACCGCAGAGGAAAGAGACTAAGGGCTATCACAAAGGGAAGGGGAACTGACTGAGGCAAGCGAACGTGCACCTGGTGCGTGCAGTAGAAGCTCAGCTCCCGACTTGTTGGCTGGTGCGATAGAAGCTCGGCTCTCAACTTGTTGGCTGGTCCAGGTGAGGTGAAAAAATTATCCTTTTTCTTTCTACTTTTTTCTGTCTCTCTTCTGTCTCTTCTAGCGGAAGAAATAATAAAATTATTTTCCTTTCTTTGTTGTTTCCTATTTTTCAGGTTATAGCCAATTGGGAGAGGGCTAAATGGTGGAGACCGATGCACATGGTATTCAGTATTGGTCAGTGCTGGCGTAACTTGGAGGAAGCAGCCCAGTGATGCGTAGGTTCTGCTGTAACTGGTGAGTGCAGCCCGCCTTCTTTCTTCCGTTGGAGCCAAACTCTTCCGAGGAGAATAATAATTGGCGGAGTCACCTTTCAATGCAACATTGTCTTGTTTCTTTTTTTAAAAAAAAAATATTTTGAACAGCTAAAGACGTGTGCAGGCCTTGGCGTCTGGTCATGCAAGAGCTTTTATTACACTTCCATTTTGTGTTGTTTTCTTCTGCTGCCAAAATATCATTGTAGGCAAGGATGAAAATATCGATATCGACGGATATATCGCTAGTCGAATTTACGGATATCTCGCTCCAAATATCGGTATCGATATCGATATCGTTTACGATCAACAAAAATGACGGAAATTCGGTTCAAAAGTTGGAAATTTGGAATGAAACTTTGGGAAATACTTAAGTACCCAATAATGGTTATATAGAACTAATAAAAACTATTAAATGACTTTGATATAATAAATATATGATAGAATATAGGTCTGCCGATAACTAACATTATAAAATCTTAAAGATAAATTTAAATTAAAACATAATTCTATTGATAATGTTACACTAAAAATACTTTACACATTAAACTTTATTAAAAATAAGTAGAGTATTTAATTTGATCATTTTCATTTACTAGACTTCGACTTGACCAATAAACAGCTTTAAAATTAAAATCATTCACATGGGTCCCACAAGGGTCTACAATAAATATCAACTTGTTATTGATAATAATTTTCAAAGATTGTGGAATATATGTGGTTGCTTTTCTCACGTGGTTGGCGGCTTTAAAGATTCAAATGCAGCAAACTCTTTACATAAATACTCATATTATAAAACAAAAGTGAATCAATTAAAAAAAAACAAAAAATCCTTTCACGATTTATTTTTATATATATTTTTAAATAATAGCTGATAGCTTGGAAAAATATTAAAGCTGTCTGCGGAGTCAATATCGTCCACCCCTGTATTTTCAGAGAGGTTGAGAGTGGCTCAAAAGCACTCTTCTACGGTGCTCTTTACAATTAGCCATTCTGAGGTGGCAAAGCTCAACTGTTGATTCACCTGTAGTCGTGGATAGGTCAGTAAGCTTCGACGGCCACAACCCTTAGCCGCCGTGAGTGGATGGGCCGGATCCGATCTCCCCGACGAGTGCTTGGCTTGTATATTCCAATCTCTCGGTTTCGGCGACCGAAAACGATGCTCTCTGGTTTGTCGACGGTGGCTGGCGATCGAGGGACAGAGCCGTCATCGTTTATCCCTCAACGCCCAATCGGATCTTTTGCCCATCATCCCTTTCCTCTTCTCTCTCTTCGACTCCGTCACCAAACTCGATCTCAAGTGCGACCGCAGATCCGTGAATATCGTCACCAAAATAGGAGATTTTGTTGCATATCGGCGAATGTCGCCGGAAATCGTCGATATTTACCGATATGGACCGAAATCGCCGATTTTGCGGGAGGATTTTCCTTCACCCCTTATTTATGTGTCGGTTGCCGAAAAAAGCGATATATCGAACGATATATCGCCGATTCCGGCTACATTTTCATCCATAATTGTAGGTATTCATAATACATAAATATATTAATATATTATTTAAGAAATTAGTAATTAATTTCTTTATGGAATTTCACTTTTTCTTGCTAACGTTGGTAGCTTTTGTGTTTGTCCTTAATGTATAATATATATACCGGTATATATATACATATTATTTTATATTTTTTTTTTGTGCAGCTTCAATGTTTTGTAAATTTTGAGAGCTTTGGATGTCTAATTGCAACGATTCAAACGATGACGCACTCTACTTTTCGAGAAGATCATTTTGAGATGCATGAAGGCATACTTTTGACGGGGTCTCGAAAAACTTATTTTTATGGAGCAACAATCGTAAGATCATCTGATGGCATGTCTGAGACTATTTGTAACTACCAACTTCAAGAGATGATAGACTTGACATCAAGACGTTCCTCTAGTTGACCTGCTTGTGGTGTTTTTTTGGATAGAAGAGCTTCGCGCATCGACAGACTTGTCATCTTCAAGTGCGCGTGGAGCCAACAACAAGGCCTTCAATGGGAGAGGCGCAAAGTTCCATGACTTGAAATGAGCAACATTACAACCCAAGACGGGGCGGGTGACAATTACAAGGCGAGGCATGGTACAACTAAAAGATGAGGCATGATGCGAGTGCGATGCGAGGTATTCAATATCCAAGGCTTGGTGTGCCACAACGCAAGACAAGGCAAGGTTGGAGCAGGAGGTGATGCGTCAAATGACATGAGATGTTCTTCCCAGTGACCACTCACTTGGTACGTGGAGGATAGAAGAGTTCGACACATGGGGAGCAAGGTGCACCATGACCTGTCCAGGCTTTCATCCACAAGAGGCGAGGCACGTCGGAAAGGTACCTCATGACCCTAGGCGAGGTGCATGTGGTGCCATGGAGTGAATGAAGCTTCATGAGGAGTTATCTTGGCTAGCGGAGGACTTTCTAGAGACCTGACATTGCAGGCCCTGTTGAACTAAAAATGGAGTGACTGTAAGATGAAGCATAAAGACGGGGGATCGATCATGCCCCCTGCGAAGCTCCAGATGGTACACGCCATTGCGTATTTGAAGGCAGAAAGCTTGGAGATGGACCACGCATCTGGTGCTTGGAAGATAGAAGGGTCTGACACACAAGGATTAAGACTCAACAAAATGTAAGGCAAGAACTGGTTGGTGCTCAAAGTGTTGCACGAAGCGTACTTCCAATGATCATGCATGTGGCGCCTAGCAGAGAGAAGAGCTCGGTGCATTTACAGTCTTGTCATCTTCAAGTACAAGTGGAGCCAACATCGAATGTAAGACCCGTGTCCTGGAGGGAACGGTGAACAATCGCACATTTCTGCGAGGGGTAATGGTCTGGGAGAGGATGGTGGTGTGTCTTAAAGGTGTAGGCACACATCTATCTAGCACTAGGCCTTTTGGGAGATCAAGTAGCTTTGGGGGGGATTGGAACCCCAAAGTTAAGCGAGTTAAGGCTGGTGCAATTCCATGATGGGTGACCCCTTGGGAAGTTGTACCATGAGCTCCCGAAAACAAAACCGTAAGGGCGAGGCCCAAAGCGGACAATATGGTGCTAGATGAGTCGGGTCCTGACCGAGTAGGGTCAGGTCCTGACAATTTGGTATCAGAGCTAGACCCCGACCGGGAAGTGTGCCAGCGAGGACGCTGGGCCCTAAGGAGGGCAGATTGTAAGACCCGTGTCCTGGAGGGAACGGTGAATAATCCCACATTCCTGCAAGGGGGAATGTTCTAGGAGAGGATGGTGATGTGCCTTAAAGGTGTAGGCACACACCTATCTAGCACTAGGCCTTTTGGGAGCTCAAGTGGCTTTTGGGGGGGGGGGGGGGGGGGGGGGGGGGATTGGAACCCCAAAGTTAAGCGAGTTGAGACTGGTGCAATTCCATGATGGGTGACCCCCTGGGAAGTTGTACCATGAGCTTCCTAAAAAAACCGTGAGGGCGAGGCCCAAAGCGGACAATATTGTGCTAGATAAGTCGGGTCCTGGCCGAAGAGGGTCAGGTCCTGACATCGAAGCTTTTAGCAAATGAGGCAAGGAGTCTCATCAATTGATGTGAGGCGTGTCACAACCCAGCAGGAGGCATGTTTCCAGCTGTGCGGACGCTTGTATGATTCCGAAGAGAAAGTCAAACGATTGGATGTTGAATCCCAAAATTTGAGAGCTGGCTGCTTGCTAGCGTCACATGCCCCCACAACTTTGTGCTTTAAGGAAGATGAAGCGCAAAAGTTGGATACGGAGAGTCGGAAAGTGATTACCAACAAAGATCTGAAGCTTGAACTAGACATGTAGTTTGAGCCTGAACTTGAGCCTGATGGGAAGGCTAAGAAAGCTGACTGCTCGCTGAAGACTGAAGTTCCAACAAAGTCAAAGCTACGTTCGAGAAGCCTAATCCGACGTTGAAGACTGAAGTTGAAGTTGAAAGCTGACTGCTCGCTACCACCACATGCCCCCACAACTTTGTTGTTTAAGGAAAACGAAGTGCAAAAGTTTGGGCACGGAGAGCCGGAGCGGGATCGCTACCAAAGAGTTGGAGCTTGTACTAGAGATAGAGTCTAAGCCTTCAGCAGAAGAGTGTGCAGAGTTTCAAAAAATGATGGGTTATGAAGACGTGCATACTTAGTTGCTTTGTTATGCCAATGATTGTATTTTCATTTCTTGTAGTCAATAATTGGTTTGAGTAATTGATATGTGATTAGCCAACCATCCTTCAAATAAATGAAAACAGTACTTATGAAGAATTTTGAGATCTCATCGTCTAGTCTCATTGCAAAATTCTACTATGCGCTGTAACGAACCGTCCCGAAATCTGAGATTAGATTAGTGACTAATCAAGGATTTGTGAGGTTAATCGGTGATTAGTTGGGAGAAATCGGACGAATGAAGCAAAATGACTGTTTTACCCCTAGTCGTGGGCAAAACGTTGACTTTTCGTTCTGGCAGTCAAATGAACTTTGGCCAATGACTGTGACGTAATTCGAGACATCACGAATTCATAGACAGGTGACATATTCGATTCCGAAATTTGAGGAAGAAGTTATGATGTTCGAAAGTTCAGGGGTATTTTGGTAATTTGGTTAAAAAGGGGAAAATAGTTGACTTTTGACATGGGAGGTCCAATGGCCGAGGGCCGAGGAACGTTACATAGATTGGGTCGATACGAATCCATAGACAGGTAGCACATCAAAATCGGATTTCAAACGGGAAGGTTATGGGTCACGAAAGTCTAATTGCATTATTGCACGACTTACGAGGTGAAGACACTTGGCATTAGCTGATTGGTTGACTTTTCAGTGGGACCCATGCATGAGTGACAAGTGTCACCCATCCCATTGGTCATTAACCCCAAATTGTGGATCTCACATTGATTGGTGAGATTTGATTAAAATAATAATATTTTAATTATTTTATAATTTCCACTTATCTCATCTTTAATCCCAACCATCCATTCATATCCTCCCTCAATCTTCACCGTCTATTTCTCTCTTTCTTTTCTGATCATCATCATCATCATCTCACAAATCTCTCTTCTCTCCCGTGACCACCAAACCATTTCTCTTCTTTTCTTTCAAAAATCGAACACACAAACCACACCACCCCACCATCTTTGTTGCGTGTGTACAACCGTGAGAGTGACCAAGATAGGGAGAGACTGAGATGAGGAGGACTGGACGGTGATGACGGACCACGGCGGAGGAACCCGAAACCGGAGGTAAGCTTTTTGAAAATTGGAAAATGAGTTCTAAAGGGTTTTGGTGGTTTTCACTAATGGAAATGGGTTTCTGGAGGTAGGAACTGATTGGGATCGAAAATGGGAGCTTGGACGGCCGGGAATGACGGTGAACGGCAGAGGAAATCGATGTCGCCATTGTCAACTTAGGGAGGTACGGTTTTCTTTGATTTTTGGTGTTTTTAATAGCTAAACAGATAGGAAAACAGATAGCTAAACAGACCAGTGGACCGGGTTCGCTGGAGGTAGGGGTGATGAATAGTGGGGCGCGTGGGCTTCACGCGCAGCCCCTTTGGATGAGCGTGAGGGCGCTTGGTGGCTCTTTTGGGGAAAGTTCCAACATGTGAAACACTCTATTCGATGTAACGAACATTTTGGGACTGGTTTCGTGTCGATCAGACACCGTCTCGATAATGTTCGGGGCATCGAAAGGTTTAGGTTCGAGATTTAAAATAGTTAAAAATTTGGGAAAATTACGGAGCTTCAATGAGAGGTTAATAAGGTAGTTAGTAACCCTTTAGATTGATTTGGACAGATTTGGGAGTCCCGATGATGATGATTAGCCTGGTGAGGCTTATGGCACGCAAACCGAGGTGGCAGCTTAGAACGGTCTGTGAGTGGACCTTGATTTCTAAACTGTGATGCATGCATAAATGTTTTATATGGATTATGAATATGATTCTATGATGTTGATTTGGATGATTGTGATTTATATGGTTTCACGTATTTCGAGGCTATTTACGTGCTTGCACTTAAATTGAGGTTTTCAATTTTGCACTGATTTTCTATACTTATAGTTTTGGAAAAGATTTCATGAAATGGTTTTGGATTTAAAAAGGTAAACTCGGGTTCGAGACCCGATTGTTTTGAAAACCCTCGGACACGAAGTCCCTTTTAGTGACGTTCTCGGGCCAGAGGCCCAATTGGTCGTTAAATCGATTTTGGATTTGGAAATATGGACCGGGCACGAGACCCATTTGATTTACGAACTCCCAGACTTGAGGTCCCTTTGATTTAACGAGGCATCGGGCCGGAGGCCCAGTTGGTTTACGTATCGGGCCGGAGGCCCAGTTAGCTTTCGAATCGGGCTCGAGGCCCAGTTGATTTACGTATAGGACACAAAGCCCATTTAGTTATGAAATCAGGCACGAGGTCCATTTAGTTATGAAATCGGGCATAAGGCCCATTTGGTTTACAAGTTTGGGCACGAGGCCGAGTTGGTTTATGATTCGGGCCGGAGGCCCAGTTTGTATATGGATCCGGGCTTAGGGCCCAGCTATAGTTACAACTGTGTTTTCGGGTCAGGGACCCATAAATGGATTTCTGGTTCATGACAGTTTATGGGAATCGGCATGAACCCTTGAAAGGTTTTTATGGTTCATGACGGTTTATGGGGACCAGCATAAACCCTTGAAATGGTTTTCGTATACCATCCTATATATATGAATTGTCTCCTCTGATGAGGATCGTTGGCCTGGCGGACCCCGGAGTAGTCACGGAGCACTGACTAAGTGGAGTCGCCCATGTTAGGTTCCTTACTCTTAGAAAGGCTATGGTTTATAACCTCCAGGGAGGGTCATTGATCTACGAACATTGACCTAGGTGGACCCTGGAGAGATTTGGGTTTGAGACCCCGGGTAGCACGCGCGTAGCTTTAGATACCGTGACAGGATTGGTTATATGAAATTGGATAAACATGATTTCAATTGGTTTGCGAAATTATTTTTTATGATGATAAATTGATTTGGCCTGAGATCTCACATATGTTTACTATGTTATGGTTTTCTGTAAATGGTTTTGGGCAGGGGCCCGTATGATTATGGTTGTTTAAACATATGTGATTGGATAAATGGTTTTACTATGCATGCATGCTTTTTAGTGAAGGGTATAAAGGTCTTCTATAAAATGTATTTTCAAACTATTACTTTTTGTCCACTCACAGTCTTTCTATTTTCAATGCCCTTCAGGTTGAATACGGTGCGGACTGTAGCAGAGACCGGGACATCACATACCTCCTCCGGATCCTGGCGTACTCTGGAAGCCTTCAGGCTAAAGGTTTTAATTTTTCCTGGTCTGACACTCCATGTTAGACGGGATCAGGGTCGTCCCGCGTTAATCCCGGGGGGATGGGGACGGGTCCTGACATGCACTTTGATTGAGTCCAAACTAACACATGCATTAGATGCCCCCGTTGTAGCCATGGATGTCCAACTTTGGGTTTCAGCTAACTTGGCGTTCATTTTAGTGTTGCCTTCAAGGAAGGACTTTTGCTTCTTATTAGAAGGCTTGAAGTGCTCCCAAGAGGAAGACTTTGAGTGCTTCCTGGCGGAAGGTTTTGAGTGCTTTCGGGTGGAAGGCTTTGAATGCGTAGGTTGAGATGCATTGCATGGCGAAATCATGGGTCCTGTGCAGGGCAAAGTCTTGGTCGCTTCACATGGCGAAGTCTTGGTTGCTTCGTATGGCAAAGGCTTGGTTGCTTCGCAGGGCGAAGGCTTAGGTGCTTCGCATGGCAAAGGTTTAGGTGCTTTGCATGGGGAAGGCTTTAGATGCTTCACAAGGCAAAGGCTTGAATGCTCCGCAAGGGGAAGGCTTAGGTGCTTTGCAAGATGAAGGCTTAGGTGATTTGCAGGGCGAAGGCTTGGATGCTTCGCAGGGCGAAGGCTTGGATGCTTCGCAGGGCGAAAGCTTAGATGCTTCGCAGGGCGAAGGTTTAGATGCTTTGCAGGGTGAAGGTTTGGATGCTTCGCAAGGTGAAGACTTAGGTGTTTCACATGGCGAAGGTTTGGTTGCTTCGATGACGAAGGCTTTTGGTGCTACAAGGTATAAGCTTTGAAAATTGTATATGATGAACAAATTGGTTTGTATGAATTCAGAACAATTTTTCAATCTTATTGATGATTCGAATGCATGGTACTTGAATTTAGAAGACAACTTGAAAAGAAAACTTGAAGCCTTATATACTTCTACGTCTCTCTAATTTTGACATGCATCTAGTTGATTCGGATCACCTTTGGTGCAAGTTCCTTTGGTCCTTTGTCAGCATGTCGATCTGTGGCCTCCCCTTTGACGTACTCGGTACAATGTCCTTCCTTGACGAGATTCTGGAGATATCTCTCGAAGGATATGCATTTCCCGATGTTATGCCCATAGCACTTATGGTAGGCACACCACTTTGTCTCATCGGCCTTCTCTTGATCGCCTTTGACTGGCTCTGGTTTCTTGAACCATGGTTTGTCCTTGATCTCATTATGAATCTGGTGGACTGGTATTGAGAACTGCAGATTAGGCTTTTCGATGGTTGAGTCGTTGGGAGTTTGGCTCGCCTTTTGTTTTTTGAACCCCACATTGGAAAGTTTGCCACTAACATCCCTTTTGCGCGGTGATGACGGTTTGGAGTCTTTCTCACTCGTCTCGGCATGATCTGGCGAATGTGTAGCACTCTTTTCATTCTCCCAGCATGCATGACGCTCTGCTAGAGAGAGCATCTTGGTGAGACTTCGTTCATTGCTCATGACCATGTCTCCGTAAAGCTGGCTGTCCTGAGGGAGTCCTTGTTTAAACACCATTGCCGCAACAAGGTCGCTTCATCTGATAATTCGAGACTTCTCCTCGTAAAATCGCCATATGTATTGTCGAAGAGTCTCTTTTGCCCTCTTTCGGACAGAGAAAAGATGGTCATCCTTCACCTCGATTGTCTGTAGTTGTGCATACTCTTTCACAAATGACAGAGCCAACTCTTCAAAAGACGCAATCAACCTCTGGGGGAAATGATTGAACCATGTCATGGCTTGGCCTTGAAGAGAAGCTTGAAAAACTTTGCACATGAGTGCATCGTTATGTCTGTGGAGGACCATGACTCCATGGTAGTAATCGATATGTTTTACTGGGTCGGAAGCTCCTTTGAATTAAGTGAAGTTAGGTGTTACGAACTTTTGAGGGAACGGTTCCTCCTCAATATCCCTTACGAAAGGCGTGGATAGCTGAATCTGGCGACGTAGATCGTCCTCTAGATCGCCATCTCGTTGAACACGAAGGTGCCGATCCAACATCCTTGGGACATCGTTAGCTTGCAACGCACCTAGTTGAAGTGGAGAGTCATTATGAGCCAATCGTCGAGAACCTCCTCGAGCCTCTCCCCTTGACCTCTGGGGTCGCGCAGGGGAGTAAGCTTCATCCTCCCCCTCAATGCCATGGGCAGATTATCTTGGAGTTTTATGCAGAGTCTGGTGCTGCCCCCTTCTCCCATATGAGCGCTCCACCCGTAAAGTTGCCCTGATCCTACTTCCAAGCGGCTCATGTACCGATGGCCTTAGGCGTTGTGGGCTCTTTGCTCGGCTTGTGTGACTTTCTTCACCAGAGTCGCTTAGTGAAGTATCTCGTGTCATTGTTTGGCATCAGACTTTTTCCTTCCCTAGACGTCTTGGAACACTTTCTTGCCCTCCACACGAAGTGGGATTTCTCTCTGGTTCTCGGGTTGTTCTTTCTTCCAGGAGTCTCTACAAGCGCTCTGACTGGAGTTGAACTTGGATGCTCAACCTTTCAACTTGCTGCGCCAAGTTTTCCTGGGGAGGTTGGTGGTGACTCATTCTTGAGATGTCGTGGCGCCCATCCAAGAAGTCCCGCAAATCCATGTATGTTGTGGGCTGACCTTGCCTTGATGTTCCTCCTATCAACCGCCCGCCTGCTTACTGCAAGGTTGAAGTTCTTTCCCCTAGTGCGGGCACTTGGGTTGTTGGAGAAGGAAACGCTCAGAAGCTGAAGGTCGGCATCCTTCCTTGCATCTCCATGGACGTTTCTATGGACACTCGACGGGGTCGAGTTGGGCATTCCTCTGGAGTCTCAATGCGAGCTTCATTCCTCGTCTGGGCAACTGAGGCAGAAACACCTTCTCCAGCTGAATGAACGGATCATCGAACCCTGACCATGCTTGATCAGTGAATCTTGAATGGAAATTTGTCGAACGATGAACACGTTTAAGATCTTTGAATCAACGTTATGAATGATGAACGAAGTAAGATAAACGATAAATAATGGTGAGAGCTTCTTCTTGAATATCTTCAAGCTCTCAATGAAAGCACCAATTGTTGAAGTTGAATTCGTCCTTTAAACTCAAAAGACTCAAGGATCCCTGCAAACAAGAAAACAGTAAGCTATCGTTCGTTCAATTATCAAGACCCGGGGGATGTTCGACCAAGAACGCTTCAATGCTTAGGTTAGCTTCGAAAGAGAAATCTCAAGAGCTTAAGTAGCGTTGAATAGAATTACCTGAAAAGTGAAATGTGCTCCGCTATTTATAGGAAATCCTTGGAAGCCTCGGAGCTTTCTGATTGGTCGGTTTGAATTTGTAATTAATAAATAATATATTAATAATAAATATATTATTTAATAATTATAATAATGACTCATTATGATAATAATGATAATTATTGTGATTTAATATCAATATTAATTGTCTGTTATTAAGAATAATGACAATTAACTCCCGGGGAGAATATTAATATTACGAAGACTTTTAACCCGATTAAATAACGAATTTAGCTGGTAAATAGATTATTTAATGTGTAGGTGTCTACAAGTCATTTGTATTATTGTCATGGGCAATTTGGTCATTTTAGGAATTATGGGCCACGTGTCAGCTCCACAAATTTTCGGTGTTTTATGGTTCCACAGACCTCTCTCTGATTTTCTTAAAAACCGAATCAATCATTCTCTCATCTGACAAAGGATATTACAAATTTTTTCTAAGCCTATTTTTCATTAACTTAGCCAACTTCTTGCGCGGGGTTACCGTCCGCATCCAATCCATTGACCCCGACGACTTGTGGAATTACTAGTTCGGCCATAAATTATTTTACTGCCATTATTACGTTTGTCACACCTCACAATCTCAATTGAATACTAAAGTTATTATATATCTAAAAATGCATAATTATTCACACATTTTTTTACCAAACTTTATATAGCACAAATTAACCATACAACACTTAAGGTGTCAAAATACTTCTAGTGATCCATTACCACTTTTCCATAACCATTACATATTCACATAATAATACTCAAAATCCACATAATACACAAAATCTATCCTTTATTCTTATTACCTTCCAAATTTACCTATTTACATTCCAAATAATATCATACATTAACCCTTTATATCTTCCTCCTTTCCCATATTCTAATTCATCAAAATTCACCTCTACGCATTAACATCCCAACATTAGTGTAATCAAGTTTCTGAATTTTCCCAATTTTAACATTGGATAAAAATATAAATTCATAACTTCGAATAGCTAAAACTATATTCAAATGATATCCAATTAATTCACAAATTGCACCGTTAAACTCAGAATCATAGAAACCGCCAATTTCATGTTGACCACAATCTCTTCCGCTGCCGCACGCGCCGGCAGAAGCCCACTACGCGTGGTGGTGAGATTCAGACTTGAAGTTCGGAGGGGTTAATAATTATTAATTAGCATTGGGTGTTTGTGTCTGATTTGGTTTCATAATTTGTAATAATGCAACCAAAACGGAATATTAGACCTTTTCCAAGTTGTATAATATAAAGAGGTAAATTGCCAATTGCCCCATGAATTTGTACCGCTTTAATTTGCCAATTTTTTATGGCCCTGAAGTTTTATTTCAGTCAATGTTTTCCCCCTTACTTACATTAATAACCAATTTCCTCCCATATGATTGTTATCTTTAACACTTCCATCCAATTTCCTCCCAGTTTGTAACGCATATGAAGTAACGTTGGAAATCTCTCATGACAAGCAACATAACCCATCAAAGGAACACTGCAAACCAAGATTAGTAAAACTGCATAAAAAAGGACCCCTAAATTAAAAAAGAACGATTTTTTTAGCCCAAAGTCGGGTTGTTTGTTTGTTTGTTGTTGTTGTTTTGTTTTGTTTTTTTTTTTCAATTTTTGTGGTGCTTTTTGATAAAGTTCTAATGTTGTTTGGTAGTGTTTACTTGCTTTTGCAGCTGGGTAATAAATCGTACATTGCAAATTTAGGGGGGGCAATTCGCAATTTCTTGTTTATATAGAATTTGCAAAAAGGTTTAATGCAAATTAAGAAACCAAATCCTACACAAACACCGAATGCTAATTATGAACCCTACGAAGTAGGAACTTCAAGGACTACATAAGTATGTATACATGTCCGCATGCACGCATATATAAATTATAGCTAGGCTACTTAATTAAATCATTAATCTTAATTAGTTATTAAAGTAAGTGTATATTTTAATAATGGAGCAGGAAGCAGCAGGCAGCAATATTGTCAAAGGTGTTGTGGTGAAGGAAGCAGCAGCTTTGACGTGGACGTCGGCGTCATCATCCGCAGATGAACAAATTGCTTCTCTTCCAATTGGTTATATCTTTCACCCAAGCGATGAAGAGTTGATTGTAGAATACTTGTACAAGAAAATCAAAAACCACAATATGCACATCAACAGAATTCATAACGCTGCTATTTACCACTACCATCCTCGAAATCTTACTGGTTGGTAATTTCTTAGTTACTTAATATATATATATATATAATATATTTATATATATATATGTTGCGTTTGGTTTCAGTGCAGTACAAATTAGTTAGAGAAAAAGAGTGGTACTTCTTCAGTCCGAGGGTACGAAAGTACCCTCGTGGATCTCGGCCAAATAGGGCAGCAGATAATGGATACTGGAAGGCAACTGGAACCGTGCAAGAGATCATCAAAGTTGACGACAAAGTGATTGGATGCAAAAGGAGTCTAGATTATTACGAAGGCAAGCATGGAGGAGGAGGCAACAGGACACACTGGAAAATGCATGAATACTTTCTTAAGGATCAAGATTCCCCAAATAACAGACAAACCAACCCGCAAGGGGGTGACATGCAGGTACTTAATTATATATCATCTCTCTTTCACTCCTATATACAATTCTAGTAAAATTATCAATTCAATTGTCCTAATATATATTTATAATTCGATATTTCAAGCATGTATATATATATATAGTAAGAGGACATGTATATATAACATATACATGTGTTAATTTGTTTGTGGTCATGTAGTTAGATGAATGTGTTCTGTATAAGATTTACATGAACAAAAGAGGAAGCAAGATGAATAAGGAAGGTGGTGGTGGTAAAGATAATGTCATAGAGCCAGCGGACGAAGGAACGCAAGACCCACACCCAGTTACAGATGCATCAACTGATGATGCTGCTTTCTCGAATCCAACGGTCCAGCAGCAGCCTGATAATCCAGTTGATCAAGCTCCGTCTCAGCCCTCAAGTATTTATCATCCGTCTTTCGAAGACAGAGCCGGCTGGAGCAATAATTATTCACAAGGCATAGCCTTTATGAATGAATTTGGAGTTGGACATACATCAGCATCTACTCATCAATATTATTCGACCTACTATTTTCCGTCACCGCCCTTATTTTCTGGGAAAAACGGAGGATTGATGTTGGGTGGTGTAACTACTTCTTCTTCATCTACTCATCCTCATCCACTACCTCTGCAACGTTATCAACCACCTCTGCTTGATCATCATCATCCGCATGCTTCCATAGAACCTAATAATCTTTTATTTGATAATGCAGATGAAATATACAGAGATTTAGCTAATCTCTAATCATCAGATGCCAATCAACCACATATATAGATGTTTTTATGTTTTTATGTTCTTGGTTTATTAGTTTTGGTGATTATTATTTGGGTTGTAGAGTAACTTATATGAACCCTTTTACTATTCCCGTTTCTTACCTAATAAATATATTTTTTTTTTAAATTAGAAAAAAGATTTCTTATATATATTTGTTTTTTTTCTGGAAATTATTTGTAGGTTTAATATATATATATATATATATAAAGAGTTATTTGATGTTGCAATTGGTAAAATTTGGTTGATAAAAGAAGAGGGAGGGTACGCAGTCTCGATCGATCCCGTGGGTTTGTCTTCTTGATGACGATTTCATGCCATTACTCATTAATCCATCGCAGTGTTATTACTTTCAGAAACACAATTCAAACTCGCCACTTTATTATTTAACTTTGAGCGCCTACCTGTATTTAACATCTTCCCTCATGATTGATCCATGTTCATTCTGACCAATAAAAACGTACATTAGCCGGT
Source organism: Prinsepia uniflora (assembly GCA_032719365.1). Taxonomy (NCBI): domain Eukaryota; kingdom Viridiplantae; phylum Streptophyta; class Magnoliopsida; order Rosales; family Rosaceae; genus Prinsepia; species Prinsepia uniflora. The sequence goes on along the minus strand of CM064868.1, from coordinate 53,779,856 downwards.
TCAACTTTCTCATCTTTATTATGAATGAATTATATCATATCCACTAGAAACTCAAACCCAGTAGAAATTGAAAATTCGTTTTAAAACAAATTCCTCTATATATTAATCATTCATCACTACAAAAAATCTGGTCTTGCCCGATCACATTTGGCCCGAAAGAGAACTTCGTCTCCTAAGGATGCTATGCTCGGAGCAAAAAAAAACTGTCCATTCTTGACGGTAGCACAAAATACCAAAATTACCCCAAACACGCATCAAACAAGGAATACTTGTACCTTTTTTAGTTTATGCCTCTGCTTCTCAAATTTCGTGCAACGGTTTTGAAGGGTTACCAAAATCACGAAAGCGTGTGAGTGGGCAAAATAACATTTTAAAAACATAATTAAAAAACATAAATAGTTTACCCTCCGTTTCATAAAACTATGCATGCATATGTAAACTACGACAACAAATGATCAAATTTCAGTTTAAAACAATATGTTCTTGAAAATTCAGTTAGAAAGTCACATAAGCACAATTATCTGTACATCAACCAATTATCAGAAAATCAAAGCAATACGAAAATATATCAAATCACCACAACAACAGACATACATAACTAGCTCATCCTCGATACTTGAATATCAATCATAATCAACAGCATTACCGGTAGGCAAAACTACTCGGGAAAACAGAGCCTAACTCTGGACATCCGAGTGTGGACCCGCCCAAGAAAATAGAGCCCATCTCTGGATGTCTGAGTTATAGTCCAAATAAGAAGTTTCAAGAAAATAGAGTGTAACGACCCGGAAATTCGAAAAAGGAAAAATTGGAAAATTGGAAAATTGGAAGGAAATGACGATTTTGCCCTTGGTTATAAGGGTCGAAAGTTGACTTTCTTATCAAGACTTTGTTTGGACTTTCTGGAAGTACCGTTGGATAGGTCTCGGGACGCTGAATCCGTAGACAGGCGGCATACGTCAATTGGAGTTCGGACGTGAAAGTTATGGATTGAGGAATGCTAGGGGCATTTTGGTCATTTGTGTATAGAAGAGTAAAATGGTGATTTAACTAACCCTGGTTGATTCAGCTATATTAGTGTTGTGTTAAAGTGAATGGAGGACATCTGTACTCATTAAATTGGATAAGGATTATTGCGTAGTGACATCTGTCACTTGGTGAGGGGGGATTGGTGGCAAATTGGTGATAAGAAATTGTTTGGGAAATTGTACGTATATGTTGGTACTGTGAAGAAAACCAAAACAGAGAATTTCCTATCCAAACCATCAACAATTCTTATCTGATTGAACCCAATTGAGAACTGGTGATTGAGAGGAAAACAAAGAGAATAACGGGGAGTTATGAACCCAGTTAAACTTAAGCATAGAAACCCGAAAACCACCCATGAGCATCAATGTCGAATTTGGATTCGTAGACATTTAGGAGTGAAATTGATCTCTGGTTTAGCTTCCTGGGATTGAGACGAGTCGAACCCAATTAAATTCGAAGGAAGTTGGGGTTGTTTTAGATTAGAACAGAGAGGGGGAAAACTTAGAAAGTTCGAGCTTGAGTCGACGAATTTGAGACATTAAATGATGAAATTGATCTTGGAAATGTGTTCATTAGGACCCCACGATGCTTCCTGATGCATCAATTGAAGGAAACAAATGAGAAATCGTGGAGATTGGACGATGAACAGTGATTCGATATTCTTCGAAGGTCGAGTTTGATTCGAAGGGATTGAGGTAAGTTTGAACGTAATTGAATTTACAGAACCTTAATTAGATCTATGACGATGCTAATGGATGTTTGAATTGTTTAAAATGATGTCGAATTGATGGATATTGAGCCGGGTCACCTCGCGGGTCGCAGGATCCGTTTACCAGGTAAACGGGTAGGGACGATGCACTGTAGCAAGGCGCGTGGCTTTCACGCGCAGCCACTCACGGCGGCGCGTGGACCCAATTCCCTAGGTGAGTCCAACATGACTTTTGTCCTATTTAATATAACGAACATTTTGGCGTTGGTTTCGAGTCAATCGGACACCGTTTCGATATTGTTTCGAGGGTCCGAAGGTTTATGTTATATTTTAAATTAATATTTAATTCCCAGAAAATTATGGGGCATCAGTATGATGTTAATTGAGTCCTTAGTGACCCTGAGTAATGATTTTGAACAAGATTCGAGATTCCTGGAAAATGTCGGAAATTACGGAAACGCGTCCGGCTCGGAAAACGAGCTGTTTGGACGGTGTGTGAGTGGACGTTTGTTTTCTAAACCATTATGCATGCATAGTTAAATGTTTTACATGATTGATTGCTTGATTTGAATTGCAATGATGTCCTGATGATGTGGCATGATTATTTATGATTTAATGATTATTTTAATCGGTATTTCGGGCACGTTTTACGAGAAATGTGCAAATGATGTTTTGGGCTAGACTCCGAAGTCAAAATGATTTCAAAATGGATATTTTGACTTAATTGGTGAGTTAAGGATGATTTCTGAATTATTTTAATGTTTTAAAATGTGATTTTACGGATTTACCTATAAATGGTATTTGGGCTTGAGACCCTGTCGGGAATGCTTATGACTTGGTTTGAAGTCATGGATATGATTGATATATGTTGTGGTATGGATTTTATTTGTGATTGTGGATACTGGATACTGGATCATGTCCTGGATGGTGCGAGTGCAGTTCCTAGACATGACTCGGATGTTGCGTGAGTGCAGTTCCCGAGTATGTGGTACGTCTAGATGGTGCGTGTGCAGTTCCCAGACATGATGGATATGACTCGGATGGTGCCTGAGTGCAATTCCCGAGGTTGGCCTACGCGTAGTGCAGATGTGACTGTGTGACTATTTGTATTGATTGTGAACTTATGCATAGTGTTGTTTACTGTTGATTGTGATTACGTACTGGTATTGAGTACGGATTTTGGTTTGTGTGGCCAGGTGAGTATGTTTTCACATGTTTGGCTTGAGAGCTGGGTTTTGATACCTACTCATACTATTTGGCTGGAAAGCCGGTGATTGTTATTCATATGTTTCACCCTATGCATGCATGGTTTGATAAACTGGAGGGTAAATGATGTATTTTGAAATGTGTTTTTAAACGATCTTATTTTTGTCCACTCACACCTTTCCTGTTTTGATGACCCTCCACGCCGTGGTACGACGTTCGGGCCTGATCGAGAGGCGGAGGCACGAGCGGAAATCAGTGCAATTATCCCTGGTCTGACAGGTGTCGAAGGGTTTGGAACTTCAGTTAACTTGTTAGACGGGAGCAGGACCGGGCACGTTTATCAAAGTCCAGTTGAGACGGGTCCTGTCATAGAGCCCTTCTATAGATGTCTGAGGCTAACCACATAACCCAACTTAAGGAAACGAAGCCCAGCTCCGTACGTCTGAGACAATCTAATCAACCAGCAATCCGAGAAGAGTTATTCATAGATATAATAGTTCACAAATATTGTGAAAATATACTTTTATGACATATAACAACTCCTTAAAACCAAATCCAAAATTCAAAATCCAGGACTAAATCCAAAAACACAAATTAGGAAAAATCTCATAAAACTTGTACTTATAATAATACCGTAAAATTATCAAAAAACATTTAAAATCATAATTAAACTATCATCACATAAATCATATAATAAAGCACTTAAAATCATTAAATATGAATGCATAATGATTTTAAGAAAAATAAAAGTCCACTCACACTCCGTCTACATAATCGAATATCGAATTGCACGTCTTTCCATAAATTCTGGGAACCTTAGCGCCTGTCATAAATCAAGCTAAAGGTCACTAACGTCTCAAATATCCTTAGACGATATCTATTCGTCTCAAAAATTGTACCCTCGGATTCGTAACATAGAAAACTGAAAGAATCATGTTGACAATTTTCTAAAGGCAAGGCGACATGTGCCCTCTCGCGCCTCTAACAACCTCTATGCATGGGCCTCACGTGCCTACCCAGAGGTTGTCTTCAACCTCTAGACGGGTCACCCCAGACCCGACATGCACCCTCACGCGCCTCCAGAGTACAACTCAACGTCCGAGTGCAACCTCACTCAAGAACCGGATCCATGCTCGGCGTTTGAGTGAGAACAAACCATCTCACTATCAACCTCGGGGATTGGATCATAACTTGACATCTGAGGCCGAACAAACACCACCCACTCAGAACCCGGAGTCTAGCTGGACGTCTGAGTGGTCATCTCACACTAGACCAAGCTCAGGAAAGGGGCCCAGCCCGACATCTGAGACTAACCAATCACTGCCAACTCAAGAAAGAGGCCTAGCCTAACGTCTGAGACGTCCTCACCATAGCAGAGCCTTAGCTCGATGTCTGAGATTTTCTACCACAACCCGTTCAGGTTCTACCACAACCCGTTCAGGCATACAACATCCGAGCGTTAGTTAACCATCAGAGAAACCTGTCCATAAATACAACCATGTACGCGTATCATGAAAACATATATTGATGACAAAACATGCACAACCATAGTCAGTCATTAATTTCATCATAACACCGCAATATCATTATGGCATGGGGTTATCACGTATATCATCATTCACATATAACATAAAATCATCACATCATCATTGCCATCACACGTTATCACCAAAATCACACAACTTCCGATAAACCTCGTAAACGTACATAAGTAACATCTTTCGAAATTTATCATAATCATATGAAATCCATGCTTAACCAGATATTATCAAAATCACACATAACCGCCAAACATTCTCAAAACTCGGGCTGAGCCCTAATCATAATTTATCCCAAAATCTGAAAGTATAACTCAAGCACAATCTTCATAAAACGTATATGAATTCACAAAAATCATTTTGAAAACCAACTTCAAATCATTGTTACAAAAATCTTTTAATACTTTCACTCTCATTTCCAACCTAATCAAATCCCAAATCAAATTGTAGTTCAAACATTGTTTGTGAACGAAAATTTCGTAGAACATACATTTCAATAATCCCATCAAAGCTCATTAAAACATAATCATATTTTTATCATTAAATATGAGGCTCATATTTCAAAGATAAAATATCTAATACCCTGGCTTTGATACCAAGTTGATAGGACTCATTCTAAATTTTCCGTGAAAATTGGACCGTTCCTACTCTCGTCTAACAACCCTTGTCAGACAAAGGATCTTACATATTTTAATCCTACCCAACTCTTATTAAACTAACCAAATTAAGTGTAACAATCCGGAAATTCGAGAAAATGTGAAATTGGAAAATTTAGGGTAAAAGATGAATTTGCCCTCATTATGTCAAAATAATGACTTTTTGAGCGGGACATCTTTTGGGAATTCCGAGAAAGATGTTATGAAGATCTTGAGATTCTGATAGCATATACAGGAGGCACGTCAAAGTCGAATTTTGGGTGATGCAGTTATGGGTCAAAATGGTGAATGGCAAAATGGTAATCTTGCCACCAAGGGCATTTTGGGCATTTTGGTTTCATACTTGTTATGACATTCTTTCACATGATTTAGATAATGATTGATAGACTTGGATTTTATATAATTTTATTGAATATTTAATGACTTTTTTTACGAGGCTTAGTTGAGTTGTGGTTTTAGGCTTAGGCCCGGGATGTTGATGTGTGATTTGAATTGTGATGTTGATAGGGATATATGATTTCTCAGTATTTGTGACCATTGTGATGATTATCATGATGTTTAGATGATGTGTGATGATTGTGATTATGTGACTATGATATGATGTGATGCAATTGATGACCCTCCTTAAGGCAGTCTTGGATGTCGAGCTGGGCCTCGTCTTTCCCGAGACCGATATTGTGATGCATAGTCTCGGACGTCGAGCTGGGCTCCATCATTCCCAAAACTTGTCTCAAATGTTGAGCCTGGGGCTCTGTTAGTTCCTGAGACTAGGACCGTGACTCAGACGTCGAGTCCGGGACTCCGTTAGTTCTTGAGCCGGTCTACACTCGGACGTCGAGTCTGGGACTCCGTCTTTCCCGAGTGATATTCGCCTGCCCGTAGTGCACATAGACATGACGATATAGCTTGCAGACATCGAGGATGGGTCCATTGATATGGTTGTGTTGGTAGTTTTGCTTTGGTGTGGCTTTGGTTTGACTTTCTATGGGACAGGTTTTGGAATTTCCGATTTTCTAGTTACTGCACGTATTTTGGGATTGATATTTTATTCGTAAATTTGATGCGTGCATAACTTTATTAAATGGAGGGTTTAATGATTGATTTTGGAAAATGGTTTTCCAAAATTTTATTTTTGTCCACTCATACTTTTTATTTGTTTTGGCAACCTACAAGTTGATCCTGGACGCGAGCTGTGTGAAGGCCGAGACATCATGGAAAGTGCATACTCTGATCATACTGGTTAGTATGTAGTGTATCCCTGGTCTGACACGCGGTTAGGATGTTTACTTAGTCCAGAGGGCATTTTGGCCTTTTACTAGGCCGCGTCAGAAGGGAGCAGGTCCTCCCACGTTAATCAAGGGGGATTATAGGGAGGGTCCTGTCATAGGGCAACAACATCCTTCGTCAGGCAACATCTTGGCATTGCCTGACGTCATCCTTCGTCAAGCAAAGGTCTAAATACATAATAACTGCACATCGCCGCCCCTCTACTTCTTATGACCAGAAGCTAACCGATTGCCTAAAATCATTATAGCTCAAAGAAATTGATAAAGGATCTCAGTTTAGGGTATGTCATGATCCATGCAGAAAATTAATGATTTTTCTACTTTGGTATGTTATCGAGGTGAAGCACCAAAGGTTTAGCCAGCATGCCCGTCATATGGACTAGACCTAACATTCTTTTGGCACGCATGGAAACTATGACACTTGGATGTAAATCGGGGGAAGAAAACGTTCGACTACCATGGGGGTTACGATCCTATGCGCATCGGTTCGAGGATCGATGCAACGCCAGGTCCATATTCCCATAGTTGGATGTCTAGGACCAACTCTACATTGGTCGCGGTAACTAGGCAGCTAACGTTATTTACGTAAGTTTATGTTTTGCTTATTAAATATAAATTTTAAATTTTAAATTTATAATTATATTTCTAATTAATATTTATTTGAATGTGTAGGAGACAATGAAGTAAGACTAGTAGGTACAACCTAAGATGTCACAGCAGCAACACTAGGTGTCGTTAAGCAACTACTAGATCCCGAGAGGTCAATCGAGATCCTTGAATGAAAACATGGTACATATCCATATAAGATGATCTAGGGGATGAGTGATGCGATAGTTCAGGATGTCACTAGTGTATCTTCGAGTTCTTCCTAATAAACTAATATCGAGGGGTTCATGGAGCTCATGACAAACTTCGTGAACCTCCGTACTGAATGCGGGAGCATAAGGGCTGAGAACGCGACCTTCAGGGTCAAAATCGCCACCATCGATGCGGTACATGAAGTCTTGCGAGCACGTGGGATGGATATTCCTCAACCACAGCTTCAGCACCTGACTCAACAATCTGCCCATGACCCCAACCTCACCCTGACCAGGAACATTGTATAACAGAGCTACGTTTGCCCCACAAATTTCCATTTTTGCCTTACGAACCAGTTTCGTTGGGCAAAGTGCTTTCCTCTCTCATGGATTCAATGGGACAAATAAAGTTAAATTCATTTTGGCTTAATTCCTTAAGAAAAGAAACAAGAGCGAGAGTTATAACATGAATTGGATCAATTTAAACCAAAAAAAAGAAAAAAGTGTTTATGTTTATTATTTAGTAGGACTTTTGCATTGATCACCACTATTGGTTGATGGATTAATAGTACTACTGCCTGTCACATTTGATAATGATATAATGATATAATATGATAAAAATTGCTTTTTACTATGAAATTAATTGATAATGATACATGGAATATTAATGATGGACAATTGCTATATGATTTGAATTCCGCCTAATTCTACTATTCCAAATTTATTGTCGCCATATGTGATTGTCAGATGGGAATGGATTTTTACGATTCATGATCCAGTGAAGAAGATGCATTTTGTATCTCAATTTTTAATTAAATTTTTGGGTTATTTAATTTATACTTCATTTTCTTAAATAATTTAGGATCTAAAAAGGGAAAGAAAATAATGATTAGTTATATTTGTTTTTTCAATATATTATAGAAGAGGTTTCAAAATTGATTCTTATAAAAAAAATATTGATATTTCATAACATAATCCCCTCTTTATTATTTTATTTTAAAGAAAAATAGTTTGTTCACGAGCATATGTATGAATATGATGAATAAGAACTCTAGAATGAGATACAACTTTTTCAATAGATCCAAATTCCAAATGGGGTAATATTCCAAATATTTTGAAATATATCATGAATAATTGTGGGTTTTATGGTTCTCTTAGAGCATTCACATCAGACTAACTAAATTTTTGGATAAACTTAAACTTAAATTAACCCAAAAGTTATTAATAATTAACTAGTTTTTACAGCTACCAAAATAAGAATCTTTATTATTTCATCAACTTTGAACTTCAAATTTTTTTTTTCAAATTTGAATTTATAACAACGTAATTTTTTTACAATGACTTGTCTTTAACGTAATTTTTTAACCGTTCAAATAAATTTGTCTATTTCGAATGCAAAATTTATCGATCTAGCCCGTAATTCGAGCAATTCACTATATATATATATATATATATATATATAGAGCTAGTTTTTTTAAAGATTTAAATAGATGTGCCTATTTTAACGGAAAATTCACTGGTATAAATAGTCGAATTTGCATGATGATACCTCATTAAAAAATATTTCTACGAAATATTCAATGGGAAAAAACATAAAAAGAAAAACTAAAAACGGAGTGTTATAAGTACTTGTTACCAGCTCAAGCTCAACATATATAGAAGAAAGGAATATGAAGTGTTGATATTGGAGAGCTTCTCTTAGGATTCTACATATCCATACAATACGAATGACCAACTCAATGTGCCATGTCTTGTTTCAATGGATTATTAGGTATGTTAATTTATGCACTATTCAACCACATTGGCAAGTTGTTAACTGTAACGACCCGTCCCGAATCTACGTGATTAATTAAGAATTAATTGAGGATTAGTGAGACTAAGCGGAGATTAGTCGAGAATTATCGGACAATCGGAGTAAAATTACGGTTTTGCCCTTTGAAAGGGTAAAAAGTTTACTTTTGACTCGGGAGGTCAATGACACGGGGACCGAGGTCTATTGCATAGATCGAGACGATACGAGTCCGTAGACAGGCGACACGTCAAAATCGATCATCGTACAAAAAAAGTTACAGGTCACAGACGATTTCAGGAAATATTTACGGTGGCACGTTTTACAAAGCAAGTTGACATTTGTCCTTTAGTGGGCCCATATATTTGCGTTCAGGCCCAATAGATGAGTGACAAGTGTCACTCATCCATTGCAGCCAATCGTACATATATGCATCCTCCATTCCTATTCCATTCGAACCCAAAACCGAAACCCACCCCATCTCCTTCCTCCTCATCTCATCTGTACTAGTGGCCTGAGAGAGAGACTGAGAGTGAAAGGAAGGTTGTGAGACGACCTAGAAGAGGCTGAGCACGGCGGAGGAGCCACGGCCAGGAAAAACCCGAAACCGTTTAAATGGGTCAAATTTCAAGGTTGGGTTTAGAGGGTTGTTGGGTCGTTTTAATGATCAAATGTGGTTCCAAGGTGGTGTATGATCTTAAAGGGACCAAAATCAAGGACTGAAGTGCCTGGGATCAACAGGGAAGCAAGTTTGAAAACAACCGCCAATGTTCAAGCTTGGGCGAAGAAATCCAAGTATTTTCTGGCCATTTGAGGTTATAGGACTATTTCTGGGTTCATTACGAGTCTAAGGGTTCAAAAATGGCACGATTTGGTGGTCAGAGGAGGAAGAACGAGTCAGGTCTGGTTCACGGGTCGTTTGACCCGTTACAGTAAAACGGGTCGACCCGATTCAAGGTAGACGATGATGACGTGGTAGTCCACATCATTCTCTGTCAGAGGTTATCAGGACAGGTGGAAAATCAGGTGCTACCACGTAGAAAACTGTCAGACACAGTCATCACTGATATGTCAGACACGTAGACCAATCAGATAATGCCACGTGGCAGGCTGTCAGACTTGACATGTCAGACATGTGGACCAATTATAGAGTGACACGTGGAATGTGTCAGACCTTACAGGTGTCAGACTTGTTAGGATGACGTCAGCCATTGACCGATGACGTCAACATTGACCTTTGCTGACGTCAACGTTGACCATTGACTTTTGTTGACTGAAACTTTGACCTACGAGTGGAGGCGCATGAGCATGAATTTCAAGGTGAAATTTATCATGTTCAAAAGTTTTCCCGATCTGAATCCAATGGTGGTGATTTCGGGTAAATCGGAAGTCGTTTGGTAGGTCATTTAGAGGTTTTTAGCCTCGGGAAGTTTTTTCGGAACACATTGACTATACCGGTGACAGAACCCATCCCAATCCCCCTAGATTATCATGGGACGTGCCTACTCCCATCTGACACCGCGTGTCAGATCAGGGATAAACTCATCACCCGTTCAGGGTCCTTCAAAGTATGCCAAGATCGGCGGTGGCATGTGATGTCTTGATCTCTACTACTGCCCGCATCCGCTATCAACATGAAGGGTATTAAAACCATAAAAGTTGTGAGTGGAAAAAACAATAGTTTATAAAACTCATTTATATCGAAAAGGCAATTATACCCTTCACGTAAAATTATGCATGTACCATAAAACAGTTATTTCAAATACTTTCTCGGAAGTAAGGCGTATTGGTTAAAATGCTTCTTAATCGAAGTTAGTATCTCGGTAGGGTCTCAGCCCAAAACCAGATCAAGTACGGGTCTCAACCCAAACAGAAAACATAGCCGAACCTTGGCCCAAACCATAGAACACGTGGGAACACATCCCATGGGAACTCATCCCAATGTCAGTCACGATTCTAATCCTAGTACATGTGCAAATAGCTCAGGACTGCTCATAATCCTAGCATGTCGTCGTGGACACATCACTCGCTGCGACCGTCTCTAGATCATCGCGAAAACATCGTCGATCGATCTTAGAGTATAACATCAGCACTCTTAAGTCGAGCCTCCCTTGGTCATTGCTTCCCGCGGCTGCTCGACAACACGCGGTGCATCGTGACCTCTCTGAAAAGAACACATATGCAGACTGAAGGGGAGCATCACCGTCATCAATAGTGCCTCAAGCACGGAACATCACTAAATGGGTTACCGCCCGAAAACCAATGTCCTACGACACTTCATATCCCGGGATTCCTTGAATCCTATCAACTCCACAACTGGGTCTCATGCCTGAAATACATTTCATAAACTCATAACTAGGTCACAGTCCGACTTATCTCACGTTTGACTATACTCTATGTCAAACCTCAAATCAACCGGGTCATACACCCGAAAGATATTTTCAAAGTTGAAAACTTGTTCTCATTTCTAAAACACTTTCAAATCATCTTTCAACTGGGACTCATGCCCGAATCTCGATTTCACACATCTCCGTGAAATCCTCAAAATTGTAAATCAGTTCCTTGGTTTCACGCCTCTCTGTGAAACCCTCGGAATCTCACAAAACACAAGCACGCAGTACATTCGGGCGAAGCCCAAACATCATATAAAACATAAATCTCTAACTACGTGCCAAATAATTCATATTTAAAACACATCCACTCATGGCATCTCAAAACATATTCATAAACACATATAAAACATTTATGTATGCATTATGTTCATAAAAAAAGGTCCACTCATAGACCGTCCAAGATGCACCTCGATACGCGTGACATAAGCCTCTCCGGGCTAATCAGACCTCTCTGGGTCTTCCAGACCTGTCCAAAACATACACAAAGATCACTATCAACCTAGAAAATTCCATATCAAAAACTCCCAACATTCCCGGAAAAGTAAACGTGTCCCAAACATGCTTCCCTAGGCTTTAAACTTCAATTTGACCAACATAACGATCTTCGATCGACTCGAAACCACCACCATTGGGTTCGTATCATCGAAACCTTTAAAATGGTGTTGGTCTCACCTCGAAATATGTGTCCATGTGCCCCCACGAGTGGGCCAAAGTGGCTGGTCAACATTGACCAAAAAGTCAACGCTGACACTAGCGGTCAACGTGTTAGCTGACATGTCAGACCTGACATAATGACATTATTAATGACATCATCATCCATGTCCTCTGTCCGGGTCGACCTAGATTCCTGCAACCAGGTCACGTAGACCCATGGACCCGACCCGGTCCGATCTTTCAGCTTCGACCACAATTTTCGAAGCCGTTTGCTTCTAGTGTGATCGTCCAACCATCCCCCGTAGATCTATGGCTTCAAAAACACTTAAAACATGCTAGGAATTACCTTTTTGGTCATGAACCCGTATGGCCACTTCCAGCCTCCTGCTTGAACCACCCAGCCCACAGCCTTCGATTCCAGTCCCACAAGCCCCGTACAACCACCAAAAATAGAACCCAATCATTAGAAATAACCCCCCAACGTCCAAACCAAAATTTCGAATTTGAAATTAAACCCAGGGGTTTAAGTTTTACCTTCCTCCGCCGTCTGCAATGGCTCAGCCATCCACACTGTCGTCGTCACAGCCTCTCTGACAGGACCCACCCCCCAATCCCGCGAGATTTAGGGCTAAGTCCAGCTCCCATCTAACTTATGCATGACACGAAGGCTAAACCGACATCTAACCTCCTTGTGACACGTAAGTCGGACAAGGGATTCTCGATCCGACCGTCCACAAAGCCACCGGACTTCCCATAGTGTGTCGAAACTACTGTGGATCGCGGGTGTGATGTCTCTGTCACTCTCGACCAACAGCCCGCACCCCAACAACCTGGAGGGTATCAAAAACATGAAAAGACTGTGAATGGACAAAAATAAGTATAAGTTCAAAAACAGTTCAATAAAACAACTACATTTATACCCTCCATTTAAAAACCAATGCATGCATATCAATCTCACGTTATAAAACCATTTCACATCAAAAACCATCAACGAAAACCATTATCGAAAACCCAAATCAAATTCGTCATTCAAATCCAGGGCCTCAGCCCAAAATCACAAATCGATCTCAAAGTATGGGAACTCAGTCCGAAAACTCATCAGATCCATATCATCTGGGTCACTGTCCAAAACATCTGAAAACCAGCGAAAATATCAATCATGCGAGTTTGCTGGATCTCAAGTGCGCCCGAGTCTTTAAACTCAAAACCATTCGCAATAATCAGGCTTTCCTGTGATATCAACGAGTCTTTAAACTCAAAACACAATCACAGGCCTCGAGGGGTATCATAACCGAGTCTTTAAACTCAAAACATATACCGAGTCCTTAAACTCAAAACACATCAATCTAGGGCTCTCCCCCCGTCAATCAACCAAGTCTTTAAACTCAAACCAGATCCAGCGGTTTTTCTTTTCTTTTTCTGGGTCTTTAAACCCAAAACCATTTTTCATTCAATCAGTGAAAACCATAGAAAATCCTTATCTGAATTCGCAACAATGATTCCGTAAGCTAGCATCCGGAACCATCATCCTTAACCCAAATCCAGATTCCCTTTCCAAGTTTTAAAACCATATCCGAAATCTCATTTCAAATCATTGAAATCAAATCATCTTTCAAATCCCGAAATCAAATCATCGACACTATCGTTCAACCATAGCATCGATCTAAATCTCGTAAAACGTGCTATTTCATAAATGCCTCAAAAATCGTGCAAAACCATAAACCATCAAGATCATAAATCAAATCATAGATTCATGTATAGAAAACATATAAAAACATATATACATGCATCAAGAGTTAGAAAACAAAGTCCACTCACAGACCATTTCGCCGCTGCCTAGATACACTCGTACTTATGCCGTTCCCGGCCAATTCACTATCACCGGCTTTCCCGAACCTGTCCAAATCCTATAATAAGGTCACTAACTACCTCTGCATCGAAGGTAAAAACTCTACCTCTCTGGCTTCTAGATAAAACTAGGAACGAATGTGATGTATGAAAGTCTCAGTAGTCAAATCGAAATCGGTAAAAAGCAATGTCTACCACCAACCCTATGCAAACCAATCTGGGAAGCACACTTCTATCAGTAACATACGCTCACAAAGGCAACCCATCTCTCGTATGATCCACTCAAATATGAGATCCACTGATCGGTCACTAGGAGATCTGATCCACAAGTGCCACTTTCCTGGAAATTCGTTCAACTGTTCTCAAACTAGGGTCATCAACAACCCTTGCTGCTCCTAGCCACACCTCCATCCTAACCGACCATCGATCATAATTCCAAATAATCATTATCATGGGATCTAATCAACCAACAAGTCTATGTGTCACGACCTGACCCATCTAGCACAATATTGTCCTCTTTGGGTCCAGCCCTCATGTTTTTTTTCTGGGAACTCACGTGCAACTTCCCAGTAGGTCACCCATCCTGGGATTTCACCAGTTCCTATTCGCTTAACTTTAAAGTTCCCAAGGAATCCAAAGACAGTGATCCCAAAAAGGCCTCATGCGAGATAGATACGTGCCCACACATATAAAGCACTTCACTTTTCCCTCCCTAAGCGGTGTAGGATTGTTCATCGTTCTTCTCAAGACACGGGTCTTATAATCCACCCCCCTAGGGCCCAGCGTTCTCGCTGGCACACTTCTGGTCAGGGTCCAGCTCTGATATCATTTTGTCACGACCCGACCAATCTAGCACAATATTGTTCGCTTTAGGCCTAGCCCTCACGGTTTTGTTTCTAGGAACTCACGTGCAATTTCCCAGTAGGTCACCCATCCTTGGATTGCACCAGTTCCCGGTAGGTCACCCATCCGAGCGGCGTGGGATTGTTCACCGTTCTTTCCAAGACACGGGTCTTACATCATGGCCCCAAGCCACTGGGCCCTCACAAAAATCGGCCCTTCTCGAGGTCCAACCCCGCTAAAACAAGGCATCCAATGCCTAACATAACCAACACGAGGTCCCTTCTCATTTAACTTTTCACACTTTCTTATCCTTCTCCTTGCTACTAAGCTGAGGACGGAGCTGTCTGTAACGACCCGTCGCAAATTTACGACATTATCGAGAATTAATTAAGGTTTAGTGAGACTAATTCGGAATTAGTCGAGGATTGTCGAACGTTCGGGGTGGAATTACAAAATTACCCCTGAATGAGGGTAAAATATTGACTTTTGACCTAGGATGTCAAATGCATATGGAACGAGGTCCATTATGTAGATCAAGATGATACGAGTCCGCAGGCAGGCGACACGTCAAAATCGGATATCGTACAGGAAAGTTACGGGTCTGGAATGAATCGTAGTATAATTGCACGATTTACGAGGCAAGTGGACTTTTGTTTGTAGTGGATCCAAATATTTATTTTCAGATCCAATGGATGAGTGACATCATTATCTTTCATTCATGCATCCCATCCTCTTCATTCCCATTACACCCGAAATCCGTAAAACCATTCCCTTCTCTATTCCATTTCGATTTGAGGCCACATAGAGACTGAGAGAGGTTGAGGGTGAGGCTAGAAGGTGGAGAAGATGGTGGTGAAAGGTTGAGCACGGCAGTGGCTTGAGGAAAAGGTAAAAACCTGAAACCCTGTTTGATTTGAATCTGGATTTTGTTTTATGGACGTCTGAGAACCATTCTAATGCCTGGGTTATGTTCTATGAGTTTGTGCAAGTTCATAGCTACTAAAAGGAAGGAAAAATGATCACCGGACAGGCTGTGGGACTAGGCCGAAGTTTGGCCGTGAAGGATCGAATTTCAAAGGTAAGTTTTGGGTCCTTTCTCTTGGTTTTAAGCTTGTAGGCTTGCGTCTGTGTGAGATATGAAGAGATTGGTGAAAGAATGGTGGATTTTGGTGAAGAAATGAGGGAGATACGACCAAGTCAAGGTCGTTTGTCGAATGACCTGGTTGTACGAAAACGGGTCAACCCGCGAGAGGTTGACGATTATGACATAGCAAGCCATGTCATCATATGACATGGCCAGACACGTCATCATCTGTTAGGCATGTCATGCCATGTGGCCAACCAGGTTGTGCCACATGGTGATCTGTCAAAAGGTGTCAGGTCCACGTGGCAGGGTATCAAGTTCAGAGCAGACGTGTTAGTGACAAGTGTTAGGGATGACGTCATCACGTAACGTGGTAGTGTCAGATGGTGACACATGGCACCAGTCAGGGAGTACCACATGGCAAGCTGTCAGACCTGTTAAGTTGATGTCAGCAGACGACGTCAACGTTGGCAATGATGACTCAGCGTTGACCATGACATCAGTGTTGACTATTGACTGGCATTGACTAATGCATAGGGAACTTGGACCGATGCGTGAGGGTGAGTGTGTCAGGACCGAGGGTTTCCAAAACAAATGGATCTCGAACCAGAGTTCACCTTTTCAAATCCAAAACCATTTCATTAAACCGTTATCAAATCCACAATCATGTCTAATCAGTGCAAAACCATAAACCTCGATTTACGTGCAAGCACGTAAATCACCTCGAAATGTGTGAAATCATATAAATCACTAATATCCAAATCATCGTCATAGAATCACATCTATAAACCATATAAAACATTTATGCATGCATCACAGTTTAGAAATCAAGGTCCACTCACATACCGTCCTAAGCTGCCACCTCGATTTGTGTGCCGTAAGCCTCCCCGGGCTAATCACCGTCACTGGGACGCCCAAACCGGTCCAAATCAATGTAGAGGGTTACTAACTACCTTATTAACCTCTCATTGAAGCCCTGTAATTTTTCCAAATTTTTAACTATTTTTAAACTCAATCCTAAACCTTCGGATGTCCCGAACAATATCGAGACGGTGTCCGATCGACACGAAATCAATCCCAAAATGCTCCTTACATCGAATAGATTAATTCACATGTTGAAGTCGTACCTAAAAGACCCACCACAAGCCCTCACGCGCCGTCCAAATGGGCTGCGCTTGAAAGGCACGCGCTTGCTACAGTGTCACCCCCTACCTCCAGCGAACCGGGTCTGAACCGGTTCACTAGTTCTCGACCGGTCCAGGGATCCAACTCTCATATTTTCGATCCAATCTTATCCATTTTTATTCCTATAGGTTCCTAGCATTAAACCCTATCGATCTACGTCCTCAAAACACAAGAAAACCAAGTGAATCCATACCTTCCATGCTCAAACCGTAAGCTTGATCTTCAAGCTCAGTTTTCAGTTGTTCCAGACGTCCATTTCCATCAAAATCGATCCTCATCCTGTCGCCTTGGTCCCTAGATCTCAATAGAATCGACAGGAACTCAAAACATCAATCAAGACTCAACTTTCAATTTTTAAAATAAAAATGGGTTCTCGTGTTCTATTTTGACTCACCCCCGCCGTGGACCACCATCCTCATCAATCTCAGTCCCTTATTACTCCTCACACGAACGTATGGATGTAAGTACGGTTGTGGGGTGGTGTGTCATGTGTTTTGCTTAGGGAGAAAGAAGAATGGTGCTAGGGTTATTTGAAGAATAAATATGGTGAGGCTGATGATGGTAACAGAGGAGGGAGATGGACGACAGAGATGAGAAATTAGATGAGATGAATGGTTAGGATGAGAAGTGGGTGTGTTACATATGTATTATAACACAAGTGGACCAATCACACTTGAGATCCACATTTTGGGGTTAAGGGCCAATGGGATGAGTGACACTTGTCACTCATCCATTGGGCAGGAATTTAATATATGGGCCCACCAGGATACAAAAGTAATCTGTCTCGTAAATCGTGCAATAGTTTCCTCGAACTTCCGTGAACCATAACTTTCCCATCTGACGTCTGATTTCGGCTTGCCGCTTGTCTACGGATTCATATCGATTCGATCTACGCAACGGTCCTCGGCCCTCGACCATCAGACCTCCCGGGTCAAAAGTTAACATTTTCCCACAACCAGGGGTAAAATAGTCATTTTGCATCGTCCGTCCGATTTCGCTCAACTAATCACCGATTAACCTCACTAATCTTTGACTAGTCACTAATCTAATCTCGGAATTCGGGACGGGTCATTACATATAGGGCCAACGATTGACTTTTTGACCGGGATAGCTTTTGAATATTCTGCAAAAGCCATTGCAAAGGTCTGGGCCTTCTATGTACGTTAGCAGACGGCATGCTGAAAACGGAGTTTGGACAGTTTCGTTTTGAAGTTAAATCGAGTAAAGGAATTTTGGGATTTCGTTAGAAAGGGCAATTTGGTAATTTGTTTGAGATATTTTTCTTATGGCTGAATTCGGATAGTTACAAGTGTCACTTATCTCATATGGGAGTGTGCAACCGACATTGGCTAGGTTATGTGAGCCTGTGATATTTTAGTAATGGTTTGTGTGTGTGTGTTGTTCGGCTGAAAGTGAAAGAAACGAAGAAAACCTGAAGAGGAAGAAACAAGGGAGAAGAAAAAAATAAAAAAAATAAGAGAATAATGGGCGAAAGAGAAGGGGAAAAAAGGGAAAGGAGTGGTATGTCCAAACCCGAGAAGGAATTTTCAGGATTGAGATTGCTTGATCTAGTTTTTTACTAGGAACTTGAGAAATAAGTTTGCTACCTTCCTTTCTGAGTTCTTGTGACCATAATAAGATGCTAGTTCATGGTTTTGGACATAAAAACCACCTAGAAACCGAAGACAAGTTTTGGCCGAATATCAAGAGTTTGGGTGACGGTTTTCGATGTGAGTTTTTTTGTTTTGAATTCATAGATCTATTCCTGAGCTAGTTGTAATGACCCATCCTGGAAATCGGGATTTGATTAGTGGTTAATGACGGATTAACATGGTTAATTGGTGATTAGTGGGTACATTTGGACAGACAGTGCGAAATGACGATTTTGCCCATAGAATGGGCGAAATGTTGACTCTTCGTTCAGGCGGTCAAATGGACTTTGGACAATGACTGTGACGTAGTTAAGGACGTCATGAGTTCATAGACAGGTGGCACATCTGATTCCGACGTTCGAGGAAGAAGTTATGACGTTCGGAAGTTCGGGGGTATTTTGGTAATTTGGTTGAAAAGGTGCAAATAGTTGACTCTAGACTCGGGAGGTCCAATAGCCGAGGGCTGAGGACTGTTACGTAGATCCCGTCGATACAAATTCGTAGATAGACGGCACATCGAATTCGGACGTTCGACGGAAAAGTTACGTTTCACGGAAGTTCAAGGGAAATATTGCACGTTTTACGAGACGGATGCCTTTTTGGAATTAAGTGGGCCCAGATATTTTGGGGCAGGCCCAATGGATGAATGAAACTTGTCATCCATCCATTTCCCACACAAATTGGTTCATGCATATCATTCCTTTGCTTGTTCGTGCACACCAAAACCCACCCAAACCCGATCTCACCCAAAAGCCTGGAACCCAATCCATATCCCTTCCCTTTTGATGGTTGTATGAGGACAGAGTGAGAGTGAGACTGAGGGGTGGCAGAAAGGTGGCCAGCCGCCGACCACGGTGGTGGATAGCCCAGGTAACCCGATAACACCATTTTTCCTTTCGAATTTCAATTACGAATTTATGATGGTTTGGATGGCCTCTGATGATGTGATGATGTTTTGGAGGTCTGTACGAGGTTGTGAGGATTGGAAGGGGAGAGTTTGGACGGTTGGACGACCATGGAAGGACGGCCAAAGTTGGCCGTGAAAACTAAATCGGAAAGGTGAGGACTTGAACCCTTTTTCCTTGTTCTAATCATCTAAATAGGTTGCTAAGATTAAGATAGGAAGTTTAGGATTGGATTGGAAGAAATTGGATCGAAAATGGGTGAGAAAATAGGATGAACTGGTCACGCCGATCGGACCAGACCAGAGTTGCAGAGGTGAACCGGACCGCCGGTTCACACGAGGTTAGGGACAACTGTAAGACCCGGTCTTGGAAGCAAGAACGGTGAGCAAGACCCGTGAGCTTGAGAAGCAAGATCGGTGAGCAAGACTCGTGAGCTTGAGAAGCAAGATCGGTGAGCAAGACCCGTGAGCTTGGAAAGGTAAGATCGGTGAACGATCCCACATCGCTCGGGGAGGGAAAGGTGAAGTACCTTATATGTGTGGACACGTATCTATCTAACACAAGGCCTTTTGGGAGCTCAGTGGCTTTGGGGGGGATTGGAGCCCCAAAGTTAAGCGAGTTGAGGATGGTGCAATCCCATGATGGGTGACCTACTGGGAAGTTGCATGTGAGATCCCGAAAACAAAACCGTGAGGGCTGGGCCCAAAGCGGACAATATTGTGTTAGATGGGCCGGGTCGTGACAACAACTGTAGCAGGCGCATGAGCCACACACGCAGCCCCTTTGGACGGAGCGTGACGGCATGTTGTAGGGATTTTGGGGAAAGTTCCAACATGTAATTTCATCTATTCGATGTAACGAACATTTTGGGACTGGTTTCGTGTCGATCGGACACCGTTTCGATATAGTTCCGAACGTCCGAAGGTTTAGGTTCGAGTTTAAAAATAGTTAAAAATTCTGGAAAATTACGGGGCTTTAATGAGTGGTTATTTAAGTAGTTAGTAACCCTCTAAATTAATTTGGATAGGTTTGAGAGCCCCAGAGACGGTAATTGGCCCGGGAGAGGCTTATAGCACGCGGATGGAGGCGCAACTTCGGACGGCCTGTGAGTGGAATTGTTTTATGAACTAGATGCATGCATAAATGTTTTATAACTGTGGCATCGGGCTTAAGGCCCCGATTATTGTGAAATCGGGCTCGAAGCCCCGTTGGTTTATGGTTTCGGGCTTGAGGCCCCGTTCGTTGTGATTTCGGGCTAGAGGCCCAATTGATTGAGAAATCGGGCTCGAGGACCCGTTATTGTGGTATGGGGCTTGAGGCCCTATTGATTGTGAAATCGAGCTTGAGTCCCAGTTTGGTTTATGAAATGAGAATTCGGGCATGAGATCCTGTTGAACTGTGGATTTAGGCCGAGGCCTGTGAAATTGATTTGAATCGGATTCGAGGAATCCTGTTGAGATGAATCAAGTATGAGACCCAGTTTACTTGTTGAGATGAATCGGGTATGAGACCCAGTTGGAAATATGTTTTGAGAAAGGAAATGATTTGAAAATATGTTAACGCTCCATATGATTTGATTGGTCTCCTCCAGCCGTCGACTTGAAGAGTCACGATCCACATACCAGAATGGGTATCCCCATAGGGAGCCCATTCCAGGAGTGGAAGTTATGATGTGGTCCCGGACCAGATTCCGGAGAGATGCTCGGACTAGATCCAGAGATAGAGCTCGGACTAGATCCGGAGATAGAGCCTCCCAAACGGAGAATTCCTCGGGGTAGACTCGGAGTGAGACCCCGAGTAGTGTGCACACTAGTATAGAGATAAATCGTGATATATATCAGGGATGTGTTCCCTAGGGGCTGTGTGCCCCGAGTTGGCATCTTCTCGGAAGTGTCGCGGATGGGTTATACATATAAGGTTTTCTTATGGAAAGTGATTTGGGTCGGAGACCCCGTGTTCCATGTTTTAGAAAATGATTTGGGGTGGAGACCCCGTGTTCCAAGTTTTATGGAAAGTGATTTGGGGCGGAGACCCCGTATTCGATGTTTTGGATATGGTTTTGGGCTGAGACCCACGTGGAATGGATTTGGGCAGAGTCCCATATGATTTATGTTTCGGGATAAGTTCCCATATGGTTTGATTTACGTTTTGGGCCAAGGCCCTAATGGTTTTGTAAATGTTTTGATAAACGATTTTCGAATGCATGCATGTTTTTAGTGAAGGGTATAAATCTTCTTCAGGTGAAATGTTTTTATTAAAATATTTGTTTTGTCCACTCACGACTTTTGATGTTTTGAATGCCCTTCAGGTTCATCGCGGATGCGTGCTATAGCAGAGACGAGATGTAACGACCCATCCCGAATTCCAGGATTAGATTAGTGACTAATCACGACTAGTGAGGTTAATCGGTGATCAGTTGAGCGAAATCGGATGAAAGATGCAAAATGACAGCTTTACGCTTGAAATGGGTAAAACGTTGACTTTTCGTTTGGGTGGTCAAATGGACTTTGACCGATGATCGTGACGTAGTTCGTGACGTGATGAGTTCATAGACAGGTGGCACGTTAAATTTCGTGTCAATCGGACACCGTTTCGATAATGTTCGGGGCATCGGAAGGTTTCGGATCGGGATTAAAAATGATTCAAAATTCTATAAAATTATGGGGCTTTAGTGGGAGGTTAATTAAGTAGTTAGCAACCTTCTATTATGATTTGGACAGGTTTGGAAGTCCCGGTGATAGTGATTGTCTCAGGAGAGCCGTATGGCACGCAAATCGAGGCGGCAACTCGGACGGTCTGTGAGTGGACCTTTGTTTTCTAAATTGGTGCATGCATAAATTTTTATTATATGTTTTAATACATGTTTGGTAATGCCATGGGTGCATTTGGTTATGGTTACGTATAAGCACGTATTTCGAGGTTTTGGCCTTATACGGGTCTGTATTTCTTTATTGGTGTAAATGAAATGGTTTTGGATTTCAAAGGATAAACTCGGGTATGAGACCCATTTGGTTTTGTCTCGAGCATATGACCCTATTGATGACCTACGGGTCCGAGTCGTGCTAGTGGCAGGTGCTTGGTACACGGCGACGGACGACGTGACGCTCGCCTCCGGATTGGGATATGTTCCTTCCAGAGATGTCACGATGCACGATTCATGGTCGGGCAGCCTGGGGAGGCTCGACTTCAAAGTACTGACGGTTCAGGATAGCGATCGGTGATGAGTGCACCATGATCTTGTGGTGGTCGCATCGGTTGATACGTTCACGGCGACATACCAGGATTAAGGGCGATCCTAGATGGATGGTTGCACACATCACTACGATCGGAGTCGTGACTGACCCTGAGATATCGGGCAGGATGCCCAGGTGATGTCATATGTTCGGGCACGAGACCCAGTTACTTTATGGATATGATTTCGGGTTAGGGACTCTAGATTGATTTCCAAGTACATGACGGTTTATGGGAACCAGACATGGAGGATGTTATATATATATATATATATATATATATATATATATGAATGGCATGGATGATATAGATCATGACGGTTCAGGGGAACCGGGCATGAATATTTATGTTATGTATATATATGTTCATATACCTTCCTTTACTTCTATTATCTCCTCCGGGAGGGTCGTTAGCCTAGGTGGACCCCGGAGTAGTCACGCAGCACTAACTGAGTGGGAGTCGCCCCAGTTGGGTTCCTTACTCTCAGGAAGGCATGGATCGTAACCTCAGGACGGGTCATTGGTCTACGGACATTAACCTTGGATTCTGAGAGACTTGGGTTTGAGACCCCGGGGAGTACACGCGTAGCTTTGGAAACCGTGACAGGATTGGTTGTGTGAATTATATGTATATATGATATATGATTATGAGATGTGATATGTGATGTGAACAGGATTTGGGCGGTGGCCCGTGTACTTGGTTTCTTTATGGTTTGGGCTGAGTCCCGCATGGTTTTGGGCAGTGGCCCGTATGGTTGAATCTTTACGATTCTTTCGATTATGGTTTTGGGCTTAGTTCCCACATATGGTTTCATTTGGTTAAATGGTTTTCGAATGCATGCATGCTTTTTAGTGAAGGGTACAAATGTCTTCGTTAAAATGTTTTTATAAACACTTTGTTTTGTGCACTCACAGCTTTTAATGTTTTGACTACCCTTCAAGTTGACAGCGGATGTGGACTGTAGTAGAGACCAAGATATCACATACCTCCTCCGGATCCTGACGTACTCTGATAGCCCGAGAGGGCAAAGGTTAGAAATATCCCTTGTCTGACACTTCATGTCAGACGTGTAACAACCCGTACCTACGGGAAGGGTAAAAATGTAATTTGTGCGAAGTTTTGTAAAAAAGGACGATTTTGCCCTTGTGAATAGTAGACGAAAAGTTGACCTTTGGTACTATCGATTGGATGAGTGTTAGCCCTTGACCGTGACGTAGTTTAGGACGTCACGAGTCCATAGACAGGTGGCAGGTTCGATTCGGACAATCTGAGAAAAAGTTATGAGGTACGGAAGATTGAGGGCGTTATCGTAATTTCGATTTAATGAGGAAAATGTTGATTTTTTGGTAACTTAATAATTTTCACGTAGACCGAGGACCGTTAGGTAGGTCTCGACGTCCTGAGTACAACGACAGGCGGCACGCTGTCATCGGACGTCGGACGGAAAAGTTACAGGTCTAGAACGATCGGGGGCAAAACGGTAATTAATTATACAATGGGGTATTTTGGTCATTTCCTTTCAGCAAAGCAGATGATGAGAAGTGGCAAAAGGGGATTGGGATATTTTTCTGCTTGTCCATAGGATTGTGGACACGTGGGGGTGCTGGATTGTTCCACAAAGATCTAAAGTGTGCACGGCCACACTTTGTCCATTTTGAAACCGTGCAAACCTTGTGTGCGTAGAAAACAGAGAGAAGAACTTGGGGAGACGGTGATCGATTCAGGGGGTGAGTGCAGTTTTGGTGAATTGAGAGAGTGACCGGGAGCTTACGGTGAGTTGGTGGTGGTGCTATTGGACGGAAACCGTGCACGGCGGCACTGTGGCGGTGCAGCTAAGCTTCTGTGAAAACGGGGAGGCCGTGAGCTCGTGGAGGCTGTTGTGCCGTGTGGTGAGGCAAACCAAGGCTATAGGAGGTCCAAGGGGTTGCAGGGTGTCCAACAAACACCGTGGTAGGCGGCGGTGCTCACGGCGGCGACTTAATCGCAGGGTAAGTCTCTTTACTCTGTTTCCCGTGATTTTTCAAATGCAAAGTCGTGGAGTTAGGCTTAGAGTCGAGGGATTAGGAGGTCAGGGTGATGTTCAGGGAGGTCTTAGGAATGGTTTATGATGGCTGCCGTGACGGGGGCGTACACGGCGGGGCTCAGTCGACGGCGAGTACCCAATACTCTGTTTTTGGCCGTGACTTCAAACTTGAAGTCGTGGACTTCGGGGATGAATCGACGGATTCTGTGAGTTGGGTAGGACTAAGTAGGGTCCTAGGAAGGTGCTGGTATCACCACCGTGAAGGGGGAAGCAGTGGACGGCCGGGAAGGAAAATAGGGGCTGCGGGCCGTATGTTTCGCGGCCGTGAACGGCGGGTTTCCGGCCGTGATTCTTCGAGGTTAGGACATGGTCAGGTTGCTTAGGACGGGACGAAGAGGTTAGGATTGGATTGAATCGAAATGGTGGTCGGATTACAGAGAACCGTTCACGCCGGTTCAACTGTGTTGAACCGGGTGACTCGAGGAAGACGGTGGCACTGTAGCAGGCGCGTGAGGCCCACGCGCAGCCACTTTGGGCGGCGCGTGGAGGCGCGTGGTGATGATTCCGGCCAAGCTTCCAACATGGTTTTGGTTCTAAATGTCCTAAGGAATCCAATGGTATAGTTTTCGGGTTAATCGGACGGTGTTACGGGATGGTTCGGGAATCCGTACGGTTTAGGGTTTAGGATTAAAATATGGTTAAATTCCCGAAAAATTGGGGAAAATAGGGAAGGTATCCTTGATGTAATTGTGACCCTATTTAGTATCTATTGACAGGACGGGAGACACCAGAGACGGTTGAGGAGCGCACGGAGCGCGAGTGACTGGCTCTGAACTGTGAGTGGACTCTTTCTTACTTCCGAGCATGCCTAACTGTTTTTATTAATGTTTTATGCTTTTATGTGTGTTTATATATGATTGAGATGTTTGCACGTTTTTCGAGACGTTTTCAGGATTTTGCACGTTTTTCGAGAAAAAGCGGGTTTTCAGAGTTTGATGTTATAATTCAGAAATTTAACCTAAAAACGTTTTCTGATGATGGTAAATAGGTTGTGGAATATGATTTGGGATTTTCCTATGGTTTTGTTATGAACATGGATCTTTTTCCGGATTTGGGTTCGGATTGTCAGTTCTGAACGCCGGAAGGGCTTCGAACCGGGGATTTCGAATTCGAATTTGGCGATGGATTTTGAATTGGTTTTACACTGGATATGGATTGGATTTGCTGGATCTGGATATTGGGTTTAAAGACCCGGATATTGATTGACGGGGGACGGGCCCGGATTGAGTTTAAAGACTCAGGAGTTTAAAGACTCGGATATTACGATATTACCCCCATAGGCCTATTGAGTTTAAAGACTCGGGAGTTTAAAGACTCGGATTTCTATGTGAGGCCTGGTTGAGTTTAAAGACTCGGATAGGTCCAGCAGGTTTGATCGGAAAAAGTGGTTTGATGTTTATGCTCTGGTTTCTATATCAGTTTTATAGTGTATCTGTTTCTTATGATGTTTATAGTGTTTCTGTTTCTTATGATGTTTCATATTATGATTTTTCTAATACTTCGTTGGGCATGCCTGGTTTTAAACCGGAGGGAACAAATGATTATATTTCTTTACTTTGATTTGATGGTAAACGGTTTTAAAAATTTTATTCCTTTCAGTCCACTCACACCTTTTTTTTGTTCAAATTCCCTCCAGGTCGTGGTGATAGCGCTGGGGTGAACGTTGAGGCAGATATCGAGGCATAGAGCTTCCGACGTTCTTCCGTTGCGGACTTAGACTTGTAGGACTTTTGGTGCCCATTTTGTAGAACTATGCTCTGGCTTACTGTTGTATATATTTACTCCTTCGTCTGATAGTTATGCTTATAGTTATATTAAGGTCTTGTTTTGGTACTGTAAGTGTGATTGTCAGACGGGAGCAGGGTTCATCCCGGGTATCGAGGTGATATTTGGGACGGGTCCTGACAATTGGTATCAGAGCCAGGTTGTGTCAATTTGTGTTGGGTCTAGGTTGTTATACTAACTCTATGCCTCTTTCAGCGTACGATTGATCATGCCTCCGAGACGTGAACCCCCTCCACGACCTGAAGATGAAGCGGCGAGAGGGACTGAGAGCGCTTCGATTGAGAGAGCCCAGAGGCTTGGGGCTACTACGTTCAGCGGTGGGGCTGATCCCGAGGAAGCTCACCGATGGATCACCCGACTAGAACGTATTTTTGGGGTGATGCACTGTCCTCCCGAGGATCGGGTATTGTTAGCTACTTTTCTGTTGGATGGAGCTGCTTACGAGTGGTGGTACACGCTGGAACTGTCCGGCTGGGATGCACATACCGTGACTTGGGAGACTTTCCGGGAGCGGTTTCTAGATCAGTACTATCCCCGTTCTTTCAGGGATGCGAAGGAAGCGGAATTCCTTCACTTGAAGCAAGGGAACTTCACAGTTGCTGAGTATGAGCAGAGGTTCCAGATGCTATCTCGTTTTGCTCCTGCATTTGTGGCGACTGAGGCGGAGAAGTGCCGCTGGTTTGAGTTGGGCCTCCGGGGAGAGATTAGGGCCATAGTGACAGCCGGCTCTTTTGCTACATTCCGAGAGCTGTCTGATGCTGCTGTCAGGGTGGAGGCCAGTTTACCTGCTCGACCACAGTATTCGGGCAGTGTTCGACGCCGAGAGCAGTCATTTCCAGGAGCATCGAGTTAGAGGCCCCCGAAACGGGGTAATTTTGGTGGATCATTATCGGCTGATGGAGCCCGGTATGGCAGACCAGGCAGTTTTCAGGGCTCAGGATTTCGAGGAGCTAGGTCACAGCCGACTCCTCAGGCGAGTGCGACTTCAGTGGCTTCTACAGGGAGACATACCGGTGGACCCGGTAGGGACACTTGCTTCTATTGTGGAGAGCGAGGACACTTCCGTCGGGAGTGCCCATTGTTAGCTCCGGAGGGTGGAGCAGGCGGAGGTGCAGCAGAACCCGGGCGGAGTACTGCTTCAGTATCAGGGGCGACAGGCCCTAGGGGTGGCGGTGGTGCCACGAGCAGTTCCAGAGGGCGCGGTAGGTCATCGGGACCTCAGGCGCGAGTTTTTGCGATGACTCAGCAGGAGGCTAGGTCAGCACCGGGAGTGGTGACAGGTACACTCACCATACTTGGTCACACTGTTTTTACTTTGATAGATCCCGGGGCTACCCATTCATTTATAGCTCGGAGTTGTAGTCTGGTTAAGGAGAGGGAGGTGTCTACTTTGGATTGTGCGTTAAGAGTGAGTACACCTACTGGGGAGGTGTTGGTTGTGACTCAGGTCTTGAGAGAGTGTCCGGTGATGGTAGGCCAGGTGGAGTTACTGGCAGATTTGTTACTCTTGGATTTACGGGACTTTGATGTGATCTTGGGTATGGACTGGTTGACGAGACATCATGCTTCTATCGAATGTTTCGATAGGAGAGTGACTTTCGGAGTCCCAGATTATCAGAGACTACGTTCCAGGGGGATCAGCGTGCACTTCCTACGGGAGTTATTTCGGCACTCGAGGCTAGCAAACTGTTACGTAAGGGGTGCCAGGGTTACTTAGCTCATGTGGTGGATACGCGTGCTACGCCAGTGAGGGCGGAGGATATACCAGTGGTACGGGAGTTTCCCGATGTCTTTCCCGAGGAGTTGCCAGGACTACCCCCACACCGAGATCTTGAGTTTACGATTGAGCTTCTACCAGGTACACAGCCTATTTCTCAGACTCCTTATCGCATGGCACCTGCCGAATTGAGGGAACTTAAGGCCCAGTTGCAAGAGTTGGTCGATATAGGTTTTATTCGACCGAGTATGTCACCTTGGGGAGCACCTGTTTTGTTTGTCAAGAAAAAGGACGGAGGATTGAGATTGTGTGTGGATTACAGGCAACTGAATAAGGTAACTATTCGGAATAAGTACCCCCTACCCCAGATTGATGATTTGTTTGACCAGCTCAAGGGAGCACAGTATTTCTCGAAGATTGATCTTCGCTCCGGTTATCACCAGTTAAGGGTTAAAGAGGAGGATATACCGAAGACAGCTTTCCGGACCAGGTACGGTCACTATGAGTTTGTTGTGATGCCTTTTGGTTTGACTAATGCCCCAGCAGCTTTTATGGACCTTATGAACCGAGTGTTCCGGCCCTACTTGGATCGTTTTGTGATTGTTTTCATTGATGATATTTTGGTGTATTCGAAGAGTGCGATGCGCATGAGAAACATCTGAGGATCGTGCTTAAAACATTGAGGGAGCATCAGTTGTATGCGAAGCTCAGTAAGTGTCAGTTCTGGTTGACCAGTGTTGGATTTCTTGGCCATGTGATTTCGGCCGAGGGCATTCGTGTGGATCCTCAGAAAGTTGAGGCGGTAGCCAATTGGGAACAGCCTAAGACGGTGACGGAAATCCGGAGTTTTCTGGGTTTGGCAGGGTATTACCGGCGTTTTATTGAGGGCTTTTCTATTCTTGCAGCACCGTTGACGAGGTTGACACGGAAGGGAGTTCGGTTTGAGTGGGATGAGAACTGTGAACAGAGTTTCCAGGAGCTTAAAAGGCGGTTGACATCTGCTCCTGTGTTAGCCCTTCCAGATGATAGTGGGGAGTTCGAGGTGTACAGTGACGCTTCTTTACAAGGTTTGGGTTGTGTCTTGATGCAGCACGGGAAAGTGATTGCTTATGCTTCCCGACAATTGAAACCCCATGAGGTGAACTACCCTACACATGACTTGGAACTGGCTGCGGTGGTTCATGCACTGAAGATTTGGCGACATTACTTGTACGGTGAGAGGTGCAGGATTTTCACGGACCATAAGAGTTTGAAGTATTTATTCACTCAAAAGGAATTGAATCTGAGACAGCGCCGTTGGTTGGAGTTACTTAAGGACTACGACTGTACTATTGAGTATCATCCAGGGAAGGCTAATGTGGTAGCCGATGCTTTGAGCAGGAAGTCAGCTGGTTCTTTGTCGTATCTGAGGACAGTACGATTACCTTTGCTGGTTGAGCTCCGTAGGTTGGGAGTAGAGTTGACTGTGGATGATCAGGGAGCACTCCTAGCGAGTTTCCATGTGCGACCTGTTTTGATTGATCAGGTGATTGATGCTCAGTTTGAGGACCCTATTCTGGGCATCATTCGGATTGAGGTCGAGGCTGGAGAGAGACAGGATTTTGAGATTCGTGAGGATGGAGCCTTGGTTAAGAATGGACGGTTGTGTGTACCTGAGGATGAAGCTTTGAAGAAGGTGATACTGGATGAGGCTCACTGTTCAGCTTATGCGATGCATCCTGGTGGGACCAAGATGTATCGTACACTTCGAGAGCATTACTGGTGGTCAGGGATGAAACGTGAAATTGCAGAGTATGTCAGTAGATGCTTGATTTGTCAACAGGTAAAAGCCGAGCGGCAGAGACCTTATGGAGCAATGCAACCTTTGCGATTCCCGAGTGGAAATAGGATCACCTGACTATGGATTTTGTGTTCAAGCTTCCGAGAACACCGAAGGGACATGATGGTGTGTGGGTTATTGTGGATCGACTTACGAAGTCTGCTCATTTCTTGCTAGTACGGGAGAGCTTCAGGTTGGAACAGTTTGCACAGTTGTTTATTAATGAGATTATTCGGTTACATGGGACTCCGGAGTCGATAGTATCTGATAGAGATCCGAGATTCACTTCTCGATTTTGGCAGAGCTTACAGGAAGCTTTTGGGACTAAATTACACTTCAGTACTGCTTTTCATCCTCAGACAGATGGACAGTCTGAGCGGACTATCCAGATTCTTGAGGACATGATGCGAGCTTGTGTGCTTCAGTTTGAGGGTACTTGGGAATCACATCTGCCTTTGATGGAGTTCGCCTACAATAACAGTTATCAGGAGAGCATTGGGATGGCTCCTTACGAGGCTTTGTATGGGCGGCAGTGTCGGACTCCATTGTGTTGGACTGAGGTTGGTGAGAGGAGGTTGACTACTTCTGAGCTGGTGGAGCTTACTCAGGAAAAAGTGGCACTGATTAGGGATCGATTGAAGGCAGCGCAGGACCGCCAAAAGAGCTACGCTGATCGTAGGATCAGAGATTTGGAGTTTGCTGTTGGAGACTGGGTTTTCTTGAAGCTATCTCCTTGGAAAGGGATTGTACGATTTGGCAGACGAGGGAAGTTGAGTCCTCGTTACATTGGACCGTATGAGATCTTGGAGCGGATTGGTCCTGTAGCCTATCGATTGGCCTTACCAGCAGATTTGGAAAAGGTACATAATGTTTTTCATGTTTCTATGCTTCGGAAATATATTCGAGATGATTCGCATGTTTTGGAAACACAACCAGTGGAACTGAGGGAAGACTTGAGTTTCGAAGAGCAACCTGTTGCAATCTTGGATCGGAAGGATAAAGTTTTACGAAGGAAGACGGTTCCCTTAGTGAAGGTATTGTGGAGAAATCATCAGGTCGAAGAAGCTACTTGGGAACCCGAGGCCTTGATGCGGGAACAGTACCCTTACTTATTTCACTAAATTTCGAGGACGAAATTCTTTTTAGGGGGGTAGATTGTAACAACCCGTACCTACGGGAAGGGTAAAAATGTAATTTGTGCGAAGTTTTGTAAAAAAGGACGATTTTGCCCTTGTGAATAGTAGACGAAAAGTTGACCTTTGGTACTATCGATTGGATGAGTGTTATCCCTTGACCGTGACGTAGTTTAGGACGTCACGAGTCCATAGACAGGTGGCAGGTTCGATTCGGACAATATGAGAAAACGTTATGAGGTACGGAAGATTGAGGGCGTTATCGTAATTTCGATTTAATGAGGAAAATGTTGATTTTTTGGTAACTTAATAATTTTCACGTAGACCGAGGACCGTTAGGTAGGTCTCGACGTCCTGAGTACAACGACAGGCGGCACGCTGTCATCGGACGTCGGACGGAAAAGTTACAGGTCTAGAACGATCGGGGGCAAAACGGTAATTAATTATACAAGGGGTATTTTGGTCATTTCCTTTCAGCAAAGCAGATGATGAGAAGTGGCAAAAGGGGATTGGGATATTTTTCTGCTTGTCCATAGGATTGTGGACACGTGGGGGTGCTGGATTGTTCCACAAAGATCTAAAGTGTGCACGGCCACACTTTGTCCATTTTGAAACCGTGCAAACCTTGTGTGCGTAGAAAACAGAGAGAAGAACTTGGGGAGACGGTGATCGATTCAGGGGGTGAGTGCAGTTTTGGTGAATTGAGAGAGTGACCGGGAGCTTACGGTGAGTTGGTGGTGGTGCTATTGGACGGAAACCGTGCACGGCGGCACTGTGGCGGTGCAGCTAAGCTTCTGTGAAAACGGGGAGGCCGTGAGCTCGTGGAGGCTGTTGTGCCGTGTGGTGAGGCAAACCAAGGCTATAGGAGGTCCAAGGGGTTGCAGGGTGTCCAACAAACACCGTGGTAGGCGGCGGTGCTCACGGCGGCGACTTAATCGCAGGGTAAGTCTCTTTACTCTGTTTCCCGTGATTTTTCAAATGCAAAGTCGTGGAGTTGGGCTTAGAGTCGAGGGATTAGGAGGTCAGGGTGATGTTCAGGGAGGTCTTAGGAATGGTTTATGATGGCTGCCGTGACGGGGGCGTACACGGCGGGGCTCAGTCGACGGCGAGTACCCAATACTCTGTTTTTGGCCGTGACTTCAAACTTGAAGTCGTGGACTTCGGGGATGAATCGACGGATTCTGTGAGTTGGGTAGGACTAAGTAGGGTCCTAGGAAGGTGCTGGTATCACCACCGTGAAGGGGGAAGCAGTGGACGGCCGGGAAGGAAAACAGGGGCTGCGGGCCGTATGTTTCGCGGCCGTGAACGGCGGGTTTCCGGCCGTGATTCTTCGAGGTTAGGACATGGTCAGGTTGCTTAGGACGAGACGAAGAGGTTAGGATTGGATTGAATCGAAATGGTGGTCGGATTACAGAGAACCGTTCACGCCGGTTCAACTGTGTTGAACCGGGTGACTCGAGGAAGACGGTGGCACTGTAGCAGGCGCGTGAGGCCCACGCGCAGCCACTTTGGGCGGCGCGTGGAGGCGCGTGGTGATGATTCCGGCCAAGCTTCCAACATGGTTTTGGTTCTAAATGTCCTAATGAATCCAATGGTATAGTTTTCGGGTTAATCGGACGGTGTTACGGGATGGTTCGGGAATCCGTACGGTTTAGGGTTTAGGATTAAAATATGATTAAATTCCCGAAAAATTGGGGAAAATAGGGAAGGTATCCTTGATGTAATTGTGACCCTATTTAGTATCTATTGACAGGACGGGAGACACCAGAGACGGTTGAGGAGCGCACGAAGCGCGAGTGACTGGCTCTGAACTGTGAGTGGACTCTTTCTTACTTCCGAGCATGCCTAACTATTTTTATTAATGTTTTATGCTTTTATGTGTGTTTATATGTGATTGAGATGTTTGCACGTTTTTCGAGACGTTTTCAGGATTTTGCACGTTTTTCTAGAAAAAGCGAGTTTTCAGAGTTTGATGTTATAATTCAGAAATTTAACCTAAAAACGTTTTCTGATGATGGTAAATAGGTTGTGGAATATGATTTGGGATTTTCCTATGGTTTTGTTATGAACATGGATCTTTTTCCGGATTTGGGTTCGGATTGTTGGTTCTGAACGCCGGAAGGGCTTCGAACCGGGGATTTCGAATTCGAATTTGGCGATGGATTTTGAATTGGTTTTACACTGGATATGGATTGGATTTGCTGGATCTGGATATTGGGTTTAAAGACCCGGATATTGATTGACGGGGGACGGGCCCGGATTGAGTTTAAAGACTCAGGAGTTTAAAGACTCGGATATTACGATATTACCCCCATAGGCCTATTGAGTTTAAAGACTCGGGAGTTTAAAGACTCGGATTTCTATGTGAGGCCTGGTTGAGTTTAAAGACTCGGATAGGTCCAGCAGGTTTGATCGGAAAAAGTGGTTTGATGTTTATGCTCTGGTTTCTATATCAGTTTTATAGTGTATCTGTTTCTTATGATGTTTATAGTGTTTCTGTTTCTTATGATGTTTCATATTATGATTTTTCTAATACTTCGTTGGGCATGCCTGGTTTTAAACTGGAGGGAACAAATGATTATATTTCTTTACTTTGATTTGATGGTAAACGGTTTTAAAATTTTTATTCCTTTCGGTCCACTCACACCTTTTTTTTGTTCAAATTCCCTCCAGGTCGTGGTGATAGCGCTGGGGTGAACGTTGAGGCAGATATCGAGGCATAGAGCTTTCGACGTTCTTCCGTTGCGGACTTAGACTTGTAGGACTTTTGGTGCCCATTTTGTAGAACTATGCTATGGCTTACTGTTGTATATATTTACTCCTTCGTCTGATAGTTATGCTTATAGTTGTATTAAGGTCTTGTTTTGGTACTGTAAGTGTGATTGTCAGACGGGAGCAGGGTTCATCCCGGGTATCGAGGTGATATTTGGGACGGGTCCTGACAAGACGGGAGCAGGGTCATCCCGCGTTAATCCCCGGGGGATTGGGATGGGTCCTGTCAAAGTGGTATCAGAGCTCAGTTAGCTCATATCAGAGCGAGGTTGTCTCTGTTTGAGCAACCGTGTAGCTCTTGGAATGTACGCAGGTCAAGGATGTGATATCTCAAGGGGCTACAGTTCGTTATCAACCTGATAGTTAGGATGCCGGTAAGGTAGTTAGTAGGATTGGATCTTGGAATGTCTTGGTTTGGCATCTGATGCTGGGGTTGTCATAGTTCTGTCGAGGTTGGCAGTGTAGGACCCTAAGGAAAGGGTGAACGTAATAGTATTTTGGAGTTTTGATCATGAGACGGTTAGTTGGGATAGTCTTTCACGATGTCGTAGGATCAGTTCCGATGATTGGTTGGGAGTTATGACCATTCGATGGTCGGTTTTTGTTGAGTTAAATGAATTTACTGCTCCTGGCAATTAGAAGTCGAGTTCGTGGAACTCTAGTTGAACTTATGGTAGTTAGCAGTCGGATTCGAGGAATCCTAGTTGAACTGACGGTAGGATTGGGTTGACGTCTTTACGATGTCTAGACCTTGTGGTTGGTCAAATTGTGGAATATACTGCAGTGGTAGTTAGTAGTTGGGTTCAAGGAAACCCAAGGTGTGATCGTGGAACCCTACCTTAGGTGTATGGTTCGGAAAGGTGAGTTGGCGAATGGTTAAACTTTGACGACTTTTCGAAGTTAAGACCGTTGGTCATGTCAGGTCTAGTCATGTCAGTTTGTGATGGGACTGTACTCTGCAGTCAGGGTTGTACTTATCGGTTAGACCTAGTTGGTTGTCGTGCTACTTTGGTCGTGATAGACAGTTGGTGCAACTAAGGTCGTGGATGACCTGGTAGAAGACATTGGTTTAGTCGAGTTACGACTGGTTAGCGTTTGGTTGGACAAGTTATCAGGGTTGGTACTTGTCGATGGAATCCCTAAATGGGATACGGAGTGGTTAGTACGGTCGGTTGATCCGACGGATGCGGAGTCTCGATATTGATCTGGTAGTTAGGTCCACACGAGTCTGTGGCAGACGCTACTACCGAGAGTGGTGGTAGTTACGATTTTTGGGAATCGGGGACGTTCAAGGGACGTTTCCTTTTCTCGTATGAGATGTCAGGGTGACTGTACCCAGAGTTGTTGGGTACGAGGGAGACAGAGTTACCCCAATTTGAGTAGAGATACAGGATCGTCGCTCGATATGAGCAGAGATCTAGGGTTGTCAGTTTTGCACACGGTGTGATAGTGTTAGTACTGATGCTTGTGTGCTGATGCTGACAGGTGATAATGACTTGTGTCGGTGCTGGTGATTGTGATGACGATGAGTTACGAGTCAGAATGTGACTCCGTCGAGATAAGCTTATGTTCGGTATCTGTGGTTCGGGAGTGGATCACAGATAATGATGGACTGGATAGGTTCCAACGGTAGTTGAGACGTGAGGATCGAGTACTATCATGGTGGATTAGTGACCAGTTGGTCAGACTCGATATGTTGTGAGCTGTAGCGACCAGTTAGTTAGTGTTGGTCAGAGTTGGTTAGAATTGGTCAGGTACGGTGGTATGAAAAGATTTGACTGCATATCACAGCAGGGGTCTGTTGTGACTTTCTAGTCGAGAGGTACATATACGGTCATAAATGGGCATGTGTCCCTAACCAGTCAAAAAGGAACACGTGGATGATGTCCGAGTGTGTTGGTTCCGATATAGTTTGGACTTCAGAAATCGCGAGAGTTTGCGATTGGGGTGATACGAGGAATGCGGGTTTTCCGCATTGGTAATGGGTGTTTTGAAGTCATTAGGGTGACTTCTCAGATTCTACCATGATTGATGATTGTAGATGATGTTGATGATGTAGATGTTGTTGGTTGCGACTAGTACACTGATCGTGTATTGGTTGGTGAACCCGGGATTGTTTTGGGTCATCAGGAGGAGTTGAGTAAATCGAAGTTAAGTGACTGATATTTCTCATTTTCTGCTTGGTGACGGACGATGTTGGGTTACATGACGTGATGAGTGCAGCGAG
Organism: Prinsepia uniflora; assembly: GCA_032719365.1. Lineage (NCBI taxonomy): Eukaryota > Viridiplantae > Streptophyta > Magnoliopsida > Rosales > Rosaceae > Prinsepia > Prinsepia uniflora. Next base: position 53,743,515 of record CM064868.1, on the reverse strand, counting down.
TTTTTTTGCATTCACGTAGGCAGGATTTTGTTGTCATTATCTTGGATCATCCTTGATTTTTCCTAGGTGGAATGACAAGGATCGATACGAGGTAATCAATGAGAACCCACAGTCTCGGCGTGTCTCATCGTTGACTAATCTGTTTAGATGTGGGACTTGGTTGAGGAGTGATGTGACTTACGAAGGATTCATGAGGGTGAAAGACCCTATGATCGGATCTCAGGTGGATTGTTAGCTGAGTGAGCATGTGTGGATCCTAGATGGATCGAGATTTTGATTTTGAGGACTTTGGACTTCGTGACGATCGAGGATCGTGACGTCTATGGTCGGTTGACGTAGTGATTGATCTGGATTGTGATCTTGATAATCTAGATAGGTGGAGAGTTTATTACTCTTACTTGGATAGTTGGAGTTGAGGATGTTGGGACTGAACTTCTTTTCGAAGTGAAGCCCGTACGATATATTACGCCCGAGTAAGTGTCCGACGAGGTCAGATTTTGTCAGCCTTAGAGATGTGTTGATATTGGGATTGACTTCCCTATGAAGTCAATCGATTGTATTGTGGTAATCGGTTGAGAAAGTATTCAATAGGTTTGGATATAGTGCGTCTTGGTAGACGTGAACGAGATTTCGGGTTTTGAAATCGGATTTCTGGGTGACGATTCAGGATTCGATTTTGGAACTTGAGAGTGGATTTATGGATACGGGTTCGGAATGGTTATTCCAAATGCTAGCTTACAGAATAATGATTTCGGATTCGAATTTGGAAATGGATAATGGGTCGGAGTTGTAATCTGTCAAATACTGGATTGGATAGATGGACTCCAGAATAGAAACGTGTTTGGCTACGACCTAGGTGGTCGTGTTGTTGTTGTTATTGTTGTGGTTGTCGTTTTTGTGGTAGGTTGGTAGATGGACGTATGTACCTTGTACGTAGTTCGAGGTATGATACCGGGCAGACTTGTGGTGCCTGGTGATGATATATAGGTTATTCCAGAGGTACATTGGTGAGCATGTTGGTAGTTGGCTTAGTCCCGATACCATTAGATTAGTCGAGAATGTGGACTGGACGTTGGATACTGTGCACTGGGTCATGGTATTCCTGATGGGTCCAGTTACACACAGATCGAGTGTTTTTTGGTAACTGTATACTCAGGTTGAGTGAGTTGGTGGTTAGCATAACCATAAGGGAGTATAGTGTCAATTTTCGACTGGCGACTATCAAGTGGTGATAGTTTGTCGGATGTTTTGTGGATCGATTAGTGAGATTTGGTGGCTCCCTGTGGGAGCAGATAGCAGGATAGATTGGTGATAAAGAAGGAATCGTCTAGTTGCTTGTGTCAGCAAAATGGTAGATCTGACAAGTAGTTAGCACATAGGATACTAAGGTTGCTCTGATACTGACAAGTGGTGTCAGTTTGAAACGTGTGATTACTGTCACTCGTCGTGGTCGAGTGTAGTCGATGCGGCGTGAGTATTAGTGGTACGTCTGGTTGCAGACAAGTTTTGTTCTAGATAGTTGGTGTACTAGTATACACGTGTGTGAGATTTGAATCATTTCCACGAGGTGGATGTGGAATCAGGATAGTTGGAAATTCGAGAACGCAACTAATTAAGGAGGGAAGAACGGTTGGAATTAGGTCAGTTGGAATTTAGAGGACGAAATTAATTAAGGAGGGAAGGTTGTAACGACCCGTCCCGAATTCCAGGATTAGATTAGTGACAAATCACGATTAGTGAGGTTAATTGGTGATTAGTTGAGCGAAATCGAATGAACGATGCAAAATTACCGTTTTTCCCTTGGAATGGGTAAAATGTTGACTTTTCGTTCGGGTGGTCAAATGGACTTTGACCGGTGACCGTGATGTAGTTCGTGACGTCACGAGTTCATAGACAGGTGGCACGTTCAATTCTGGCGTTCGAGGAAGAAGTTATGATGTTCGGAAGTTTAAGGGCATTGGTAATTATGGTTAAAAGGGGCAAATAGTTGACTTTTGGACTGGGAGGTCCGATGGCTGAGGGCCGAGGACCGTTAAGTAGATCAGGATGATACGAATCCATAGACAGGCGGCACGTCGAATTCGGACGTTCGACGACGAAGTTACTGTTCAAGGAAGTTTCGGGGAACTATTGCACGATTTACGAAACAACCTAACTTTTGGATTCTAGTAGGGCCCAGATATTTTATGGAGGCCCAATGGATGAGTGACACTTTTCACCCATCCACAGGCCACCCAAATTGATACATGCATCGACCATTCCATTTTCTTCATTCAAACACGAACCCAATACCCGATCTCATTCAAAACCTTCACCCAAATCCAACCCAACCCCATATGATCACTTGTGAGACCCAAAGAGTGAGAGAGAGACTAAGGGAACTGAGGATGGCTGCTGGATGGCTAGAACCTCCGTGGACGGCTGCTTGGAGGAGAAGAACCCGAGAGGTACCCGGTTACCCATTTTTCCATTTTTAATTTGGTTTTTCCATTATGGTTGCTTGTGGGTGATTAAGAGGTGTTCAATGGGTTGCTAGGGACATTTTAGGAAGGTTTTGTGAAGGTTTGAACGTTGAGGGACCCCTGGGGAGGAGTTTGGAGAATCGAACCGTGAGAGAAATATTGGACTGGTTCGGTTTAGGGAGTTTTAAGGGCTTTAGTTAATTGGGTTGGATAGGAAACATGAAAATAGGAATTTAGGGATTGATTAGGGACCAAACGGACGAAAAATGAGGATTGTATGGGCTTGGACCGGTCACGCCAGTCCATGCGGACCGGATTTGTAGGAAATTCCAGGCCGGACCGGTCGACTAAAGGTTAGGGACGATCTACAGTAGCCGGCGCGTGGATCCCACGCGCAGGCCAGTCCTGGGGCTCATAGGGGCGCGTGCCTCATCTTTTGGGGAAGTGTTCAACACGTGCAATCTTCTATTCGATATAACGAACATTTTGGGACTGGTTTTATGTCGATCGGATACCGTTTCGATAATATTCGGGGCATCGGAAGGTTTCGGATAGGGATTAAAAATGGTTAAAAATTCCAGAAAATTACGAAGCTTTAGTGGGAGGTTAATTAAGTAGTTAGTAACCTTCTATTACGATTTGGACAGGTTTGGAAGTCCCGGTGATAGTGATTGGCTCGGGAGAGCCGTATGGCATGCAAATCGAGGCGGCAGCTCGGACGGTCTGTGAGTGGACCTTTGTTTTCTAAATTGGTGCATGCATAAACGGGTGAATTTTCAGTGAGATAGGACCGGGTTGGATCTCCGAGTCGGGCGGCCCAAAAATTAGAAAAAACGGGTGAGGAAGCTGACACTATAGCTAGTGCATGGGCACCACGCGCAGCGGCTTCTAGCGGCACGTAGGTGCGCATGCCAGTGAATCTCGGGATTCGGCCAACGCGTTTTTTAATCCTTTCTATGTTACGAACATTTTGGTACAGGTTTCGAGGCAATCGGACACTACCTTAGGGTAGTATCGGGGGTCCAAAGTACATAGTTAATGTTACAAATTTAATATTAAATTCTTGGGAGTTAGGGATTGTACTAGGAGGTTACTTGAGAGTTCTTAGGACTTTAGTAACTTGAAATTATATTTTTGGATAGGAGAAATAGTTCCCAGAGTTAAGGAGGAACGTTTGGAATAGGAATAAACGGCGAAATAGCACTGTGAGTGGACGTTTATTTTTATTAAAATATTATGCATGCATATTTACGTATTTTAAATATTTTTCCATGTGTTTTTGGTCATCTTTTTATTGATTGCGGTTTTCATATGATTTTTTATGATTTCACGAAAAATTACATTATTACACGTTTTACGAGAATTCTTTTGGATTATATTTCCGGATTTTGCAAAAATTGTGGTTTTAGGTAAAATATGATTAAAGTGTGTATCTCGATGTTTGTGATGGAAATGGTTGTGACGTGGGATTATTATGATTATTGGATGATTTTTTTGTGGAAAAGGTTGTTTGTGCACACTTTACGACGAATTACGTATACTGTGTTTTGGGCGTAGGCTCGGGTTACTGAAATGTGGATTTGATTATGAATTGATATGTAACGTAAATATGTGGTTTCTCGATAATCATAATGCTTGAAATGATTTGATGATGTGTGATGTATGTAATGGAAACCCTCATTTGATGCGTGTTGGTTGATTGGTCAGTCTTAGACGTCGAGCAGGGCTCGCTATTCTGAGACTAGTATTGTGATGGCAACTCAGACATCAAGCTGAACTTTAGATTCTGAGTTGATATCTGCTCGAATGTTGAGTCGGGTTCTATATCCTGAGTGACTTGCCTACTAGTAGTGCAGTTCATATGGTGACAGAGACTCTGCATCGAGGATGGGTCATATATGGGTTGATTGTAAGACAGGACCCATCCCAATCACCCCGGGATTAGTGCGGGATGACCCTGCTCCCGTCTGACACGGAGTGTCAGACAAGGGATATTTCCGACCTTTGCCCTCCCGGGCTATCAGAGTACGCCAGGATCCGGAGGAGGCATGTGATATCTCGGTCTCTGCTACAGTTCACATCGTGTCCAACCTGAAGGGTATTAAAAACAGAAAGACTATGAGTGGACAAAAATAAAGATTTATAAAAACATTTCCATCAAAGACCTTTATACCCTTCACTAAAAAGCATGCATGCATAGTAAAACCATTTATCCAATCATATAAGTTAAAACATCCATAGTTAGGGTCTCAACCCCAAATTCCCTAAATCCAAGTCATACGGGCTCCTGCCCAAAACCATTTACAGAAAACCTTAGTATAGTAAACATACGTGGGATCTCAGCCCAAATCCATTTATCATTATAAACACAATTTCCCAAAACCAGTTGAAATCATGTTTATCCATTATATTCATATCCAGAACCTGTCACGGTAAATAAAGCTACACGTGTGCTAACTGGGGTCTCAAACCCAAGTCTCTCCAGGGTCCACCCAGGTCAATGTCCGTAGATCAGTGACCCTCCCTGGAGGTAACGAACCATGCCCATCCTGAGAGTAAGGAACCCAACTGGGGGGCGACTCCACTCAGTCAGTGCTCCGTGACTACTCCGGGGTCCACCCAGGCCAACGACCCTCCCCGGAGGAGACAATCATATATAAAGGATGGAATATGAAAAACCGTTTGAAATCATTCTTTAAATCTTTCCAGGATTCATGCCCGGCCCCGATAAGCCGTCATGAACCATAAGATCCTTTTATGGGTTCATGCCGGTTCCCATAAACCGTCATGACCCGTAAATCCATTTGTAACACATAACTGGGCCCTAGGCCCGAATCCACATAGAAACTGGACCTCCGGTCCGAATCGTAAATCAATTGGGCCTCCGGCCCGATTCTGTAAATCAAATGGAACTCAAGTCCGAGAATTACCTTTCCAAATCCAAAATCATTTCCTTAAATTATTTCCAAACTCATAAGAATGAAAAATTGGAGTAAAACCGGAAAACCTCGATTTACGTGCAAGCACGTAAATCGCCTCGAAATACGTGAAACCATATAATTCACAAATATCAAATTCAACATCAAAGAATCACATTCAAAAGCCATATAAAACATTTATGCATGCATCACAGTTTAGAAATTAAGGTCCACTCACAGACCGTCCGAAGCCGCGCCTCGATACGCGTGCCATACGGCTCCCCGAGCCGATCACCATCACCGGGACTTCCAAACCTGTCCAAATTAATTTAGAGGGTTACTAACTACTTATATAACCCCTCACTAAAGCCCCGTAATTTTCCGGAATTTCTAACTATTTTTAAAATCGATCCTAAACATTCCGATGCCCCGAAACATATCGAGACGGTGTCCGATTGACACGAAACCAGTCCCAAAATGTTCGTTACATCGAATAGATGATTTCGTATGTTGGAACCATCCCCAGATACCCCATCACGCGCCATCACGCGCCTATGGAATGCACTACGCATGGGCCTCACGCGCCACCGCACAGTGCCTTCTTCAACATGCCGTGAACCGGCCGGTCCGATTTTTCCTGCAAATCCAGTCCGCCTGGACCGGCGTGACCGGTCCAAGGCCCTCCCATCTTCATTTCTCGTCCGTTTGGTTCCATTTCAATCCTAAAAATCATATTTTCTCATTTCCTATCCATTCCAATTAATAAAACTAACTAAAACACCTTAAATCCTATCCAAGAACAAAGAGGCTCACAGCCTCTGTTTTCACGGCCACCCTCACAGCCTCTTCCGCCGTGAACCAGCCTCCAAAACATCTTAAAACTATCCTAGCAACCTAATCAACTCATCCTAATCTTCCAAAAGCCACCATAATATCAAAATCAAATTAAAAATGGGAATTGGGCCTTACCGAGCACCCTCTCGGGTTTGTCTCCTCCAAACCGCCGCACACTGCGGTTCTGGCCGTCCAGGCCGGCCACCAACATCCAACATCCTCCCCTCACTCTCCTGGTTGCTCAGATGTCCATGGGTGAAGGTTTGGATTGGGTTTCGGGTCCCCTGAGATCGGGTTTGGTTTGTGTGTGGATGAAGAATGAAAATGCACGGAGAAGTTTGATGCATGAATGAAAATGATGGGGAATGGATGCATGACATATGTCATTCATCCATTGGGTCTGAGAAAAAGCTGGGGTCCACTAAAGTCAAATTAAGCGTCCGTCTCGAAAAACGTGCAATAGTACGTTCGACTTTCGTGAACCGTAACTTCGTCGTCGAACGTCCGAATTCGACGTGCCGCCTGTCTATGAATTCTTATCGTCCTTATCTACGTAACGGTCTTCGGCCCTCGGCCATTGGACCTCCCGATCAAAAAGTCAACATTTGACCCCTTTTATCCAAAATTACCAAAATGCCCCTAAACTTCCGAAAATCATAACTTCCTCCTCGGACGTCGGAATTGAACGTGTCACCTGTCTATGAACTTGTGACGTCACGAACTACGTCACGGTCATCGGTCAAAGTCCATTTGACCGTCCGATTGAAAAGTCAACGTTTTGCCACCACTAGGGGCAAAACGGTCATTTCGCATCGTTCGTCCGATTTCGCTCTACTAATCACGGATTAGCCTCACTAATCGTGATTAGTCATTAATCTAATCATGGAATTTGGGACGGGTCGTTACAACCTTCCCTCCTTAATTAATTTCGTCCTCGAAATTCCAACCGACCTAATTCTAGCCGTTCTTCTCTCCTTAATTAGTTTCATTCTCGAAACTCCAACTATCTTGAGTCCACATCCACCTCGTGGAAATAATTCCATCTCGAATGTTGTGTACACTAGTACACCAACTAACCAAAATAATACTTACTCGTCTGCACCTAAACGTACCACCAACACCCTCGTTACATCGACTACATTTGACCACGTCGAATGACAGTAGTCACCCGTTTCGAATTGACACCATTTTTCAAATCTACCCTTTCACTGACATAAACAACTAGCCGGTTCCTTGCTCAATCTCTAACTATCCTGACGTCTACTTCCACCCGGAGTCATCAGACCTCACTAACCGATCCACGCTGACACCTCTGACAATCTGTCACCACTTGACAGTCATCAGTCAGAAACTATCACCATACTTACCTGTGGTTATACTAATCACCAACTTACTCAACCATGAGTGAACACTAACCAACCATTCACTCGATACGTGTGTAACTAGACCCATCAGAAATACCATGACCCTATGCACAGTATCCAATGTCTAGTTCACGACCTCGACTAATCCAATGGTATCGGAACCAATCCGTCTACCAACACGCTTACCAACATACTACAGGTATAACCTATATACCGTCACCTGACACGACAAGTACACCCAGTATCGTATCTCGAATAACGCACAAGGTACGTACATCTACCCATCAGTTAGCTTACAACCACCTAGGTCATAGCCAATCACGTTTCTATAATGAAGTTCATCTGTCCAATCCAACATTAGACAAATCGAAACTCCAACCCCTCATCTATTTCCAAATCAGAATCCGAATCCGCAATTTCGTAAGAAATCCCGAATCCAAACTCAGAAATCATATCCATAACCATGTCCAAATTCGAATCTGAAATCATCATTCCGTAAGCTAGCATTTGGAATAACCATTCTGAACCCAAATCCATAAAAGAAAATCCACAGTCAAGCTTTAGAATCAAATCCTGAATCGTCACCCAGAATCCGATCCCATAACCCAAATCCAGAAATCCTCTTTCAAGTTCCAAAATCAAATCCTGAATCGTCATCCAGAAATCTGATTCCAAAACTCGAAATCTCGTTCTCGTCTACCGAGACGCACTATATCCAAACCTATCGGATACCTGTTCGACCGATTACCACAATACAATCGATTAACTTCATATGGAAGCCAATCACAACATCACACACAACACTAAGTCTGACAAAACCCGACTTCATCAGACACCTACTCACCTGAGGAATATACCATACGGGATTCGCCCCGAAAAGGAGTTCATTCCCAACGTCCTCAACTCAACATCCAAGTAAGAGCGATAAACTCTCCATCCATCTAGATCATCAAGATCATGATCCAGATCCATTACTATATCAACCGACCATAGACATCACGATCGAGGATCGTCACGAAATCCAAAGTCCTCAACATCAAAATCCGGATCCACCTAGGATCACACAGCTCACTCAGCTAACAATCCACCTGAGACCCGATCATAGGGTCTTACACCCTCAACGAATCTGCATACTGACACATCGTTCTTCAACCAATTCCCACATCTTAAATAGATCAGTCAACGACGAGACACGACGAGACTGTGGGTTCTCCCCAATTACCTCGTATCAATCCTTGACATTCCACCTAGGAGAATCAAGGATGATCCAAGACTATGACATCAAAACTCATCCTATGTGAATACAACCAAACTCGCTGCATTCACCACGTCACGTAAACCAACCTCGTCTGCCACCAAGCAGGAAATGAGAAGTCTCAGTCACTTAACTTCGATATACTCACTCCACTTGATGACCCAAAACAAATCCCGGGTTCACCAACCAATACACGACCAATGTACTAGTGGCAACCAAAAACATCTACATCATCAACTTCATCTACCATCAACAATTATGGTAGAATTCGAGAAGTCGCCCAAACGACTCCGAAATACCCATTATTAATGCGGAAAGCCCGCATTCCTCTCGTCACCTCAATCATAACCTTTCGCGATTCCGAAGTTCCAACAAAATTGGAAACAACATACCCGGACATCAACCACGTGTCCATAATCAGTCTAACTCACTACCAAGTTCGACTGTCGATTTACACTGTTTATGCACATCCAAAAGGATGTCAATTCATCCTAATCTGACGTACCGCTCAACTGAAGAGTCACAACAGACACCTGCTGTGGTCTGCAGTCAAATTTCTGCAAACCACCATATCTAACCAATTCTGACCAACTCTGGCCAACACTGACCAACTGGTCGCTAGTCCCCCACGGCAGTACTCGATCCTCACGTCTCAACTACCGTTGGATCCTATCCAGTCCATCACTATCCGGGATCCACTCCTGAACCACAGATACCGAACATATACGTAACTCGATGGAGTCACATCCCAACTCGTGACTCACCGTCATCACAATCACCAGTACCAGTACCAATGCCAGTACCAGCACCAACGCATTACCACCTGCACTAGTATCAGCACACAGGCATCCACACTAGTATCAGTATCAGCATCGGCACACAGGGTGCAAATCTGACAACCCTGGATCTCCGCTCATACCAAGCGATGACCCCGTACCTCTGCTCGAATAGGAGAAACTCTACCTCCCTCGTACCCAACAACTCTGGGTACAGTCACCCTAATAACTTATACGAGAAAAGGAAAACGTCCCCTGAACGTCCCCAATTCCCAACAACTGTAACTACAACCATCCTCGGTAGTAATGCCTGCCACAACTCGTGCAGACCAAACCACCAGGCATCACAACCTAGACTCCGCATCCAACGAAATCAACCGCCCGTATTAATCACTCCGTATCTCACTCAGGGATTCCATCGACAAGTACCAACCTTGATAACTTTTCCAACCAATCACTAACCAGTCGTAACTTGACTCAACCGATGTCGTCCACCAGGTCACCCATGACCTTAGTTGCACCAACAATCCATCACAACTAAAGTAGCACGATAACCAACTAACCGATAAGTACAACCCCGACTGCGAAGCGCAGTCCCATCACTAAGCTGGCATGACTCGACCGACTGACGGCCTCAACTCCGAATAGTCGTCCAAGTCAAACCACTCGCCAACTTACCTTTCCAAACCATACACATCCTACCTTGGGATTCCACGATCACACCTAGAGTTCCTCGGAACCCAACTGCGAAAAGCAGTAAAATCAACAATCTGACCCACCCCGTGGTCCGACATCGTAAAGACGTCAATCCAATCCTACCGTAAGTCCAACTAGGATTCCTCGAATCCGGCTACTAACTGCCAACTGCAGTAAATCCATCTAACTCAACTAAATCCGATCATACAACTCAACAATATTCGACCATCCGATGATCACAATTCCTAACTAGTCGTCGGAACCAATCCTACGGCATCGTGAAAACGATCCCAACTAACCGTCTCACAATCACCATCTAACGTACGAATAAGTTCATCCTTACCGTAGGGTCCCACACTGCCATCCACGACAGAACTATGGAAACCCCGGCATCCAATGCCGAACCAAAACAATCCACGATACAGTCCTACTAACTATCGTATCGGCATCCTAACTATCAGGTTGATCACGAACTATAGCTCATTGAGATATCACATCCTCGACCTGCGTACATTCCAAGAGCTCCGCGGTTGCTCGAATAGAGACAACCCCGCTCTGATAAGCATCCTATGAGCAATCCTATGCTCTGATACCACGTTGACAGGACCAATCCCAATCCCCCCGGGATTAGTGCGGGATGACCCTGCTCCCGTCTGACACGGAGTGTCAGACAAGGGATATTTCCGACCTTTGCCCTCCCGGGCTATCAGCGTACGCCAGGATCCGGAGGAGTCATGTGATATCTCGGTCTCTGCTACAGTCCACATCGTGTCCAACCTGAAGGGTATTAAAAACAGAAAGACTGTGAGTGGACAAAAATAAAGATTTATAAAAACATTTCCATCAAAGACCTTTATACCCTTTACTAAAAAGGATGCATGCATAGTAAAACCATTTATCCAATCATATAAGTTAAAACATCCATAATTAGGGTCTCAACCCCAAATTCCGTAAATCCAAGTTATACGGGCTCCTGCCCAAAACCATTTACAGAAAACCTTAGTATAGTAAACATACGTGGGATCTCAGCCCAAATCCATTTATCATTATAAACACAATTTCCCAAAACCAGTTGAAATCATGTTTATCCATTATATTCATATCCAGAACCTGTCACGGTAAATAAATCTACACGTGTGCTAACTGGGGTCTCAAACCCAAGTCTCTCCAGGGTCCACCCAGGTCAATGTCCGTAGATCAGTGACCCTCCCTAGAGGTAACGAACCATGCCCATCCTGAGAGTAAGGAACCCAACTGGGGGGCGACTCCACTCAGTCAGTGCTCCGTGACTACTCCGGGGTCCACCCAGGCCAACGACCCTCCCCGGAGGAGACAATCATATATAAAGGATGGAATATGAAAAACCGTTTGAAATCATTCTTTAAATCTTTCCAGGATTCATGCCCGGTCCCGATAAGCCGTCATGAACCATAAGATCCTTTTATGGGTTCATTCTGGTTCCCATAAACCGTCATGACCCGTAAATCCATTTGTAACACATAACTGGGCCCTAGGCCCGAATCCACATAGAAACTGGACCTCCGGTCCTAATCGTAAACCAATTGGGCCTCCGGCCCGATTCTGTAAATCAAATGGACCTCAAGTCCGAGAATTACCTTTCCAAATCCAAAATCATTTCCTTAAATTATTTCCAAACTCATAAGAATGAAACATCGGAGTAAAACCGGAAAACCTCGATTTACGTGCAAGCACGTAAATCGCCTCGAAATACGTGAAACCATATAATTCACAAATATCAAATTCAACATCAAAGAATCACATTCAAAAGCCATATAAAACATTTATGCATGCATCACAGTTTAGAAATCAAGGTCCACTCACAGACCGTTCGAAGCCGCGCCTCGATACGCGTGCCATACGGCTCCCCGAGCCGATCACCGTCACCGGGACTTCCAAACCTGTCCAAATTAATTTAGAGGGTTACTAACTACTTATATAACCCCTCACTAAAGCCCCGTAATTTTCCGGAATTTCTAACTATTTTTAAAATCGATCCTAAACCTTCTGATGCCCCGAAACATATCGAGACGGTGTCCGATTGACACGAAACCAGTCCCAAAATGTTCGTTACATCGAATAGATGATTTCGTATGTTGGAACCATCCCCAGATACCCCGTCACGCGCCGTCACGCGCCTATGGAATGCACTGCGCGTGGGCCTCACGCGCCACCGCACAGTGTCTTCTTCAACATGACGTGAACCGGCTGGTCCGGTTTTTCCTGCAAATCCAGTCCGCCTGGACCGGCGTGACCGGTCCAAGGCCCTCCCATCTTCATTTCTCATCCGTTTGGTCCCATTTCAATCCTAAAAATCATATTTTCTCATTTCCTATCCATTCCAATTAATAAAACTAACTAAAACACCTTAAATCCTATCCAAGAACAAAGAGGCTCACGGCCTCTGTTTTCACGGCCACCCTCACAGCCTCTTCCGCCGTGAACCAGCCTCCAAAACATCTTAAAACTATCCTAGCAACCTAATCAACTCATCCTAATCGTCCAAAATCCACCATAATATCAAAATCAAATTAAAAATGGGAATTGGGCCTTATCGAGCACCCTCTCGGGTTTGTCTCCTCCAAGCCGCCGCACACGGCGGTTCTGGCCGTCCAGGCCGGCCACCAACATCCAACATCCTCCCCTCACTCTCCTGGTTGCTCAGATGTCCATGGGTGAAGGTTTGGATTGGGTTTCGGGTCCCCTGAGATCGGGTTTGGTTTGTGTGTGGATGAAGAATGAAAATGCACGGGGAAGTTTGATGCATGAATGAAAATGATGGGGAATGGATGAATGACATCTGTCATTCATCCATTGGGTCTGAGAAAAAGCTGGGGTCCACTAAAGTCAAATTAAGCGTCCGTCTCGAAAAACGTGCAATAGTACGTTCGACTTTCGTGAACCGTAACTTCGCCGTCGAACGTCCGAATTCGACGTGCCGCCTGTCTATGAATTCTTATCGTCCTTATCTACGTAACGGTCGTCGGCCCTCGGCCATTGGACCTCCCGATCAAAAAGTCAACATTTGACCCCTTTTATCCAAAATTACCAAAATGCCCCTAAACATCCGAAAATCATAACTTCCTCCTCGGACGTCGGAATTGAACGTGCCACCTGTCTATGAACTCGTGACGTCACGAACTACATCACGGTGATCGGTCAAAGTCCATTTGACCGTCCGATTGAAAAGTCAACGTTTTGCCACCACTAGGGGCAAAACGGTCATTTCGCATCGTTCGTCCGATTTCGCTCTACTAATCACGGATTAGCCTCACTAATCGTGATTAGTCATTAATCTAATCATGAATTTGGGACGGGTCGTTACATTGTATGTTATTGATGTGATGGTTTAGTGTGATTGACTGTTGTTACAGTGTTGTGTTGGTATTTCGTATCTGAACTGATTTTACAAATAATGATTGGTTTTCGATTATTTGCTATATGTACATTTTTCACGCATTTCGAGGTCATGAACTTTATTGTGGTTTTACTAAGTTTTAATGACATATGCATGCATAGTTTTCATAAAACGGTGGGTATCTTCTTTTCAAAAAAGTTTTCAAATATTATTTTTGTTCACTCATATGTTTTATGGTTTTACTTGCCCTATATGGCGACAGGAACCTATTTAGGAGCAGAGTATTAAGTGAGACTTTGTGGTGTCTGTGAACCCTTAGGGTAAAAAGCCTTGTGTTTTAAGTCGTGTTAAACTTATGCACTGTATATAGTAAGATGTACGATTGTATATCTATCTCTTGTCTGACAATTAAATATTTTACGATTATTATACAATCTTTTGAGACTATTTTTAATATTGGAGTAGCGATTGTCAGATGCGACGCGAGCCGATTCGCGTGTGCTTTTTTTTAAAAGTGAATTACCGTGATTGATCTGTTTAAAAAAAAATGTGTTGCATTTTGCGCTCCTTATTTTGTATTTACATATATATATATATAGCTAAACCGTGTTATATTTTAGGGGTCAAAAAAGCACACTAGGTTAACTATTTCTTTGACCAAAAACCATATTTGGTTGTTTAACTAAATTATTAAAATCACTGATAAAAAAAAAAACTAAATTATTAAAATCCATGTCCATCAATCATGATTGTCATTTTCCTGGCATGTCACAAGTCCATCTCCGGCTTCACAAATATATTATCACTAGTTCAAAATAGACAGATTTTAATTAATCTTAAATTCGGAATGGTGGACACTTGTCAAACTCCACTTTCATACATTACACTTACATCATTGAACACCTCTGAAAGAAGCAAATCTCCCAAATGTTTGAACCCTAATTGGAAGCTTAAACCCATTGATGAAAATATTGACAATATCGTCAATATATCGGTGGATATATCGGAAAATTTGGTCGGCGGCATGTAAGAGAAGGGGAAAGAAATTGAGCGAAATATCGACATTTTTCCTTATTTTAAGTCCATCGATCTCCTTATTTCATTAAAACGATCGAGATAGGGTCAAATTTCATGAAAATCGGACGTAAAACCATTGAGTTCCAGTCGGGTCATGTCGCCCGGGTCAAAAAACCCGAATCACAGACCCACGCGAGGTTGAAGATGACTGTTACAGGTTAATGTATGTGTACTTTATATATTATTTGGTTGCTTATGTTTACAATTGGGCTTGCCTAGATGAGTTGGTTTGTTGCTATTTGTCTTTGGCTTTAAAATGAGAAGTTCCCAAGTTCAAACCCAGCACGTGGTTGTTGGGTGTTTTTTGGTTTTTTTTTTTGTTTTTTTCAAATTTGCATATATATTTGTCAATTTTTTTTTCAATTTTAAATATATCAATTCTTTTAAATTTTTGAACAAAGATTAATTCTATTTTTTCATCATTTTTTCCCAATTTTAAATATATTTACTCATTTTATAATTTTTCCTTCATTGAAATTTTTGTATGCTTATTGTTATATTTTTTATTATATTAACATTCAATTATAGTAATTCATTTTAATTTTAATTTATATTTAAAATTTTATATTATTAGTTATCGACAGAATTCTATTGTATCTTATTATTTATCGTATATTTATTATAACAAAGTTATTTTATAGTTTTTATTAGTCCTATATAACCACAATTGGGTACTTAAGTTTTTTCCAAAGTTTCATTACAAATTTCCAACTTTTAGATCAAATTTCGGTCATTTTTGTTTATCGTAAATGATATCGATATTTGGGGCGAGATATCCGTAAAATTGACTAACGATATATCCGTCGATAACGATATTTTAATCCTTACTTAAACTCCACCCAAAAATTACGATTAAAGACCAAACTCACTGGACAATTAATAATTCTAAACCAAATTCTAATCAACCATATTTTTCTCTGTCACCAAAAATAATAGATAATAATATTATGCGACTATGATGTATACGTGTATTTAACTATTCTAACGTGTAATAATAGTATATATATATATATATTATTATTTTTCACTTATATTGTAGTATTTTATTTCTCGTTTTCAAATTATTTTTTTTATTCGAATATTTCTCGTTTTCATTTGTTGAATAAAACCAAATGAACGTGTATTAAAAACAATCTACATTGAAAAATAAATAAGGACGAATCTATAACACGTGTTAGGTAGGCACTCTGAAGACCTAAAATGAATAACTATACTGCACCGCACACGTGTCCTTGGATAGCTGGTGTGATGTCATCGCTTGCATGGAGGGAACTCACATAGCCCATCAGATGGGCCCGTTATCCACTAGGTTTGCGCCACGTGTGGTCCAAAGACAGAAGCTTGAAAATTAATTGTGTGACGCGTGATTAGCTTTGGAATCGTCCATCCTCCCTATTCCCTAACCTAATAATATTAGTGGATGTGGATCTCTCTAAAAATCTCTACTTTTTAGATAAAATCTTTCGGCCGACACAAATAAATATGGAAAAGATTTGAGTAGGAAGGACTACTTTTGCACTACTGCCCCTTCATTTTTATTGAAATATAAATTAGGTATCATCTTTCCTTTCAAATTATATTGATGTGGACAATTTAGTGATATCTTCCGTTACTTAATTAATGAGTAGAAAAGCAGCATCCAGTTTTCCCTTTATAACTTGCAATGGAGTACAGCAGAACTGGGTAGAAGTTTTGTTAGTTGGATACGAAAGTGGAACCACCGTAATTGTCGGGGTTAAAATGCAATTTCTAAAAAGAAGTAACACCTCCCACAGGCATAATTAGCACCTATTTCATTTTGTCACACACTTGCCACACTCAGTCCGTGAACTTATGCCATGAATGATCAAAGAGCTAGCACAAGCCAAGGATTAGTACAAGATCATCATGATGATGATGAGCATGATGAAGATGAGCAAATCATCAGGGACATCCATGCCATGACCCCGCCCCCACCGGCGAATCGGGGCCGTAGAAGGGAGGCTTGGGACACAAGTAGCAGCCATAGGTCATCATCTTTGTCCATGGCTAGCACAGAATTGGGCACAGCTCCAAGTGAGAACTTCAGTACCATGAGCAGAGAATTCAGTGCTCTAGTGGTTGCAGGGTCAGCAATTGGGACTAATAATAGTACCAATGATAATAATAATAATAATTATGACAGTAGTAACAACTTGGGCAGGATTAGAGAGGAGGACAACATGCCTGAGAATGAGGAGGAAACGAACCCTTTGGCTATAGTCCCGGATAACTATAACCCCCAGGACCCAATTTCCTCTCCAAGACAAACTGGCGGGGCTAATAATTATAGAGTCGGGTCTTCCTCGTCATCAAGCATGGTGGTAGGGAGTAATCAAGGGAGTGATCAGATGGCTTCTGTGCATCGGGTGAAGAAGGAAGAGGTGGAAACAAAGATATCAGCTTGGCAAAACAACAAGATTGCCAAAGTTAATAACAGGTTTAAGAGGGAGGATGCTATTATTAATGGCTGGGAAAGTGAGCAGGTTCAAAAGGCTTCCTCATGGATGATGAAAGTTGAGGTACGATTTTACTATACTTTACTCTAATGTCTAATCTAAACTGCAAAGCCCTTGAGAATTTGGACCTTGAGTGAATAGATAATATGATTTTGCCTTAATTTGTGCGTGTTGGAAAGTTTTGTCATGATGGCTTCCCTGACTGGTTGCAATAGTTTGCCACTTTGTTTTTTCTATTTTCCATCCAATTACGTACCCTTCTTTGAGTATCTATTGTTTATTCCCTGGTCAAACAAGGAATCCTGGCTATGATCATCATCAAACACTATAGCTAGTGTTCACTATAACTACATCATAATCTTATGATATGTTTTGAAAGTAGTTTGAAGCTTATCAGTCTCAGTTTTATAAGGATTTCATACCATTTCCCATGCATTATCCTATTATTAAGCATGTATATTTCAAATTTTCAATCCATGATCAAATCAAATAGGATCTACACATAACCGTCAGTCTAATGAAGTATATAGTTTCAACTTCGAAGCTTCTTTTTTGTGAACCTATTAATATCTTCTTTAGGTTTGTCTTTTTTCGACGATCGATCCATCTTTTGGGTAGATGAAGTAATGTGAAATTGAATCATGAATGGAATTGAATTTTTAGAACATAGACACATACCTCATTTTTCAGCATGGCTGGCCACAAAAATCAATTAGGTCTTCACATTCAGTTGCAACGGGACTAAGCTTAATGAGTTACGAAGGAAGCAAAGAACTTGAATTGTGACAAGACATGAGAAGTCACAGCATTGTGCTTCTTGATCGCTCTTGAAGTTGTTTGGCTCACTTGGATCAATTTACTTTTTGTTATCACTTTTTTTTTTCTCCTTTATTTATTTTCTCTTTGAATTGACCCAAGACCATGCAAGAGTAATGTATGATTGAATCGGGACGATATGTTTTTCAAAATTATGTAATGGGTATGTGTGCAGAGGAAGTTGGAGGAGAAAAGGGCAAGAGCCTTAGAGAAGATGCAAAATGATATAGCCAAAGCACGTAGAAAAGCAGAGGAGAGGAGGGCCTCAGCTGAGGCTAAAAGAGGAACAAAAGTGGCTAGGGTTCTTGAAGTAGCCAATTTAATGAGAGCTGTTGGAAGAGCACCTGCCAAGAAGTCCTTCTTTTAGTCTCTAGGCCCTTAATGAATGAGACTCTATCATCATCCATAATTCATGCCCTAAAAAAATGCAAAAAAGAAAGAAAAAAGTATTGATGAGTATTTTTGAGTGTTTTATTTAAGTGTGCTGTAATTTTGGGATGGATTGGTTAATTATATATAGTGATGAAACAGCCTCTCGAGTCTTGTACAGTTTTCTTTTTTTATTCTTGGTCAGGAGTTGGGGTTTGATGCTGTAATACACACAAAATTATGTAGCTGCCTAAGTCTAATTTGGTCTATCTTATCTTCCATCTATTAGAGAAATGGTAGCTTGCACTATATATCCAGTGTGTTAATATGGTTAATTACCACAAGCATTCCTTCCTTCCCAAGCCAAAGATTTATGTTTGTTTTGAGTAGAATATCATTATATACAAAAACATGGTAGATCTCCCAAGTAAATGGACAAGAACCTAATAATCCGATCTCCCAGATCAATAGTCCAGAACTTAATAATCCTTTCGGGCTTCGATTAGCCGAAGTGAGAGAGAGGGTGGGAAACTGGGTCACGACTAAGATAACCACAATATTTCTCGAGTGAAACTTGACCACAAAGGACCTCATCTTTTCTCACTTTTGGTACTTACAAAATTTTTAGGCATTCAGAGAACAGTCAAAAAGAAATTAAAGAAAAAGCACCGCAATCTGCAAAGTGGGTTTCCCTGGTGCTTGGAATTACCACAATTACTTCACCGGCATGAGAGCGACCACTTCTGTTACAAAATGCAACTCCATTTTCAAAAGCAAAAGCAAAAGATTTTAAGAGTGGAAAGCACTTTGGGCTTATTTGGTGAGTAGGAATAAATCGAATTGAATAACTCATCAAATTCAATGCATTTTAAATGTAAAAATAATATATCTTTACTCCCTTTACTTACAATGAAACCATATTCATTTTTAAATTCCAAATACATTGAATTTGAAGAATTATCCAATCTAATCCAATTCAATCTCGCTCACCAAACTTACAATGAAATCATATTCATTTTTAAATTCCAAATACATTGAATTTGAAGAATTATCTCATCTAATACAATTCAATCTCGCTCACCAAACTTGCTAGCAAAATACTAAGTACTCCATGTGTTAGCAAAATACCGTCATGATTAGCAAATTGCTTGTTTAAAGCAACACGAAAGAGTGACTACGGTCTTATTTCATTGTTTTGGTACGAAATTTTGTCTATTGAAAGAAGTCATGTCTGATACTTTGTAGTATATGACTATCATCCCCGAATGGTAATGGGGAGAGGAGAAATGAGGAATGTGCACATCTGGTCCTGTTGGACATGGTTTATATTTATAAAATCCATAGAAACACTTCAAAATCTATATAAATTTATTACAAAATCTATTAAAATTTGAAATGATTCGAGTGATATCATATAAAATAAGGTGAAATTATATAAAATCCATTATAATTCTAAATCATTTAAAATCTATTAAAACCCATTAAAATCTCAATCGAATACACCCCCTTCAACTTTTACAATCCAGCAATAGGTGAACAAAATGATACGCTAATCAACCCTCACGTGGTAACAAAAATATCATCAAAGCATTCCATATTTCCATGTCTATTTCCAAAGTTGGGAGTATGTTTAATCTTATGGCTTATGAATTTAAAAAATAAAAACGTGAGAATTTCAGAAAAAAGGAACAGGACTTACACAAATGGAAGCTCCTTGATTGATAGCCTTAATCTCAGTTCTCATCTCCGGCTAAGACAAGTGATCAATTTTCATGTGCTCTATGTATGTGCAATGATGTTTAGGAATTGTACTTACTCCAAATTTTGAAGGAAGAAAACATCTCAAATCAGTATCATCAATATTTTTGTTTTATTCCAATCTATAGTAGACTTAATACTGCATATATTTCAGCACTCTTTGGATGTTGAATATCACTCGCGACAAAATAATGAAACTTGTTATCTACTTCGATCCAGCTACAACCTGCTTCTTTGCTCATTTTCAAGTTATGCATAACAGTTCTAACCTTTGCAGCCTCAGCAAACATTCCGCCCCGAGCGTACATATTTGAAACAAGTACGTATGACCCAGCCTCTTCAGGTTCCAAATCAAGCAAACGTTTTGAAGCCAACATGCCAAAATTCAAATTCCCACCTAACATACACACATTGACTAAAGTCCTCCAAAGCATAGGTGAGTCTCGAAATGGACTTCTGTTGATGAAATCAATGGCTTCTGAAAAATTCCCAGATCGACCCAAAAGATCTACCATGCATGCAAAGTGCTCAATTAATGACTTAGTCCCATATTTTGGCTCCATTTTGTTGAATAAGTGTAGCCCAGTTTCCCATAATCCATTGTAACTGCAAGCTTGAAGAATGGCCAATATCGTGATCTCATCAGGGGCAAATCCATCTTCCTCCATATTTTCAAAAAGCAAAAGTGCTTTGTTGCTTTCTCCATGAAGAGCACACCCAGAAATGATGGCATTCCAGGATACACAATCACAACTATTCATTCCATTAAACACTTGATAAGCTTCTTCGATGATTCCACATTTGGCATACATGCTAATTAAAGCATTACATACAGTGGAATTGGCTTCAAATCCAGCTTTGATAGCATAAGCATGAAGACTCTTCCCCCTATCTAAAAAAGCTTCATCAGCAGCTAAACTAAGGAGCCGTGAGAAAGTTATAAAATCTGGGTTAATTCCAGAAAATCTCAGTTGACTAAATAAGGCCATGGGATCTTCTTGAACATCTCTTTGTGAAGATCCCATGAACCCAAAAAGTACTGCGTTGAATGAGGCAGTGTATTTAGCTGGAAGACTGTCGAAAACCTGCCTTGCAAATTGAAGGTTCCCACATTTAGCATATATGTCTATCAAAGCAGTCCCAACACGGACACCAGAATACATACCAAGCTTTATGACAAATGCATGAATTTGATGTCCCAATTCCAAATTTTTACACTGTGAACAGGCATCAAGCACGGTAGATAAACAACTAGAATCACAACCAATGCCCAGATCGAGTATTTCTACGAATACCTCCGGTGCCATCTCAGCATGGCCATTGTGAACGTACATTGACAAAAGTGCTGTCCAACTTATTAAGTTTCTCTCTTCTAGTAGATAAAACATTGTCTCAGCTTCTTCAACCATCCCATGCTTACCATACATGGTTATTACTGCATTCCCAATAGAAGTTTCACCCATGACACCATACTTAAGAGCAAGCCCGTGTAATTGCAAGCCTTCCTGCGCACCCACATCTCCATTGCATCCACTAATCAAATTGGTAAATGTATAATCGTTTGGCTCTAATCCATAACTCAGAAGATCAATAAAGACCCCAAGTGCTTTGCCTCCACTGCCTCCCTTCCCGTATTCTAGAATCATATAATTTAAACACTGAATATCTTTGTCATCCATGTCATTGAACACTTTCTCAGCATCACCCAAGCAGCCACTTCTAGAGTACATAGAAACCAAAGAAGTGGCCACAAACACGTTCTCTTGAAACCCACTTTTTACGACAAAACCATGAACCTGTTCCCCACTTCTTTGGTCTTCTAGTGAACTACACGCCTCTAAAACCACCGAGCAAGTATGCTCATTAACCTTTTCTCCGCTGAGAAACATATCATGAGCAATTTGAAAAAGAGACTGGAAATCACCAATGTCAGAATACCCCTTAATTAGAGATGTCCAAGTGATTGTGTTTCGAACAAGCATTTCATCAAAAACCTGCTGTGCACCATCCAATCTTTTGAATTTTGAATATAAGTTGAGAAGATTGTTTCCTTGAAATGCATCATTTTGGTATCCACATTTGAGTAAGTATGCATGAATTGACTGACCCAGTATGAGACTTTTGGACCCAATTGAGAGTTTGAGGAGCTGAGGCCATTCATTGAAGAGGAGGGTGTCTTGTTGAGAGACTGAAAGAGTTGAGCTGGTGGAAGAATGGAGTGACTTAGGTTTTGGGTTTGGACTGTGTGCGAGGCAGTTAGAAGAGAAGCTGCTAAAGTTGTTACACAACAGAGGGAAGGGTCGTTGAGGTAGGTAAAGAGTAGGAACCAAGGTTGTGGAGAGAAGGGTATCCATGGATTCAGGTAAGGACCCAGGATTGAAAATGGAGGGCTGAAATTTTAAGGCAATTTCCTTAGTGGATAGGCTGAAATCTGAGAAAAAAAATAAAGAGCTCAGTTCAAAATTTCAGAAAGCCACAAAAGGGGAAAAAAAAAAAAAAAAAAAAAGAGCAAATGAATATCGTGTTAAAATATCACCCAAGAAAATGAAGCAAAACCATTGATCACTTAGAATAATGCCATACTAATTACTGCAACACGTAATAAAAGAGAACCACTGATTAAGCAGAAAGTATGCTGTCAAATAATTCAGCATTATGTTGCAAAACCGTCAATCAGGAACACTGAAACGGGGTGGACTCTTGTTTGAACCAGAGGACTCATTTAACCACTCAAGTTAGCAACATATTTGCAGAAAACATTAGATGGATATATTTTATGCTCTATGAATATGTATGTATGAAGTCCCCTTATTAATACAAATTCCTTTAAAGAACCAAAAGGGATCCCATTGTTGAGGCCATTTTGTGGTACAGCCATCCGAACCGTCAGGTTTTTTGATCCCATCTAAGAATCATCACTCGAAAACTACAGAAAAATTTGAAACCATGGACCATTTGATTATCATCATTAACATTTTAGTGCTTACTGGAAACACTATGCTTGTCTAATTATTTGATCATATTCGGATGATTAACTGAGTTTGAATTAGTTGATTTTTTTTATTTTATAAATATGTTCTTTAGGTTTAGGCGTAATAAGTGAACAGCTAGGATCAGGGGACTCCATTAAGGATTGGTTCTACATGTGGTTCCTCTTGATTTCATCACAATGAGGGGACTCTGCATGTAGATCTAGTTAAGAAAATGCAGATTATTGTTCCTAATGTTGTGGACAGTTTCTCTTGGCTTGAACGAAAAAAATACCCTTAAGGCAATCTTTGAGAAAATTATCACAGAAAAAGACATTACACACCTTTAGATAATTTTTTACAGACATACCTCCCGTCCAACAAATGGCGAAGTGTTTATAGAGAAAGCCATTTTCTGTGTTGGTTCCTCCACTTCAATGGCAGGTAACCGATTCCCAGAGATCTTATCAGCAATTGCCACCAACCTGATTAATTTAAGAATACAAATCAGCCATGAAATATCTTTCAAATTTTATTAATATGATACGAAAACATAAGCGTAACAGTTTCTATATGCAAAACAAATAAGGTGTCACTTGAATATTAATAATTCCACAAACAGCATAAATATCACTAGCCTCTACACTTTCTACAAGAACCCTAAGCTCGCAACTTTTGCAATCAACGTGAATCATCTGAGGTGCATACCTATAAAATCAGACCATCAGAAAAAGTAAAAAAGCTTGATTCTTTTCAGGTAAAATATTGTCCGAATCACGGAGATATCGGAATTTCTAACTAAAAACACCAAATGAAGAACATACCATATGATGAAGTGCATCTCATTACTTTCAGTCGCCAAATTTCAACACCAATTGGTAAAATGGTGAAACAGTAATTACGCATTATATGTTCAAAATGCAAGTAATGAACAACATGCCGGAAGTAATTTACCCAATTTCTAATTGAAGGGGAATATATGTTCAAAAATGCAAGTAATGGAAAACATGCAGGGAGTAATTTACCCAATTTCTAATTTAAGGGGAATATGAGTTCTAGTTTCAAAGATAGCATCTGATACGCATTATGCAAAACAAAAACAAGTCAGGTAGGTTTTTAAGCTTTCAAATGTGTTTTCCTCATACCATGAATCCCTGAGTGGTTTAACGCGGACAAAACCCACTGAATCCCTAATTCCAAATCCCTAAATTAGAATTTAGAAAGAAAAAAAAAATTAAATTAAACGAGGATAAAAAGAATTGAAGAAGATAAGTGGAGAAGTGAGAACCTAGAAGGTGATGAGGTGAGAGGGCTGGTGAAGTACTAAAGAAGGCTTACATTTGAAGAGCGGAGGAGAGGAAGCAGGAGCAGCGGTTGTGCAGCAACTAGAGGACGATGGGCGTTTGGAATTGGATTATGCCTAGAGAAAGTGTAGTTTTTTCGTAGTAATTTTATTTTATTATCTGTCTTAGTTCTAGCGCCTCTTAAAGCCACCGATAAGAATTTGTCGCATAGCGGGTTCGGTGGTCTTAAAAATCAAAATATCGATATCGACAAATATATTATTAATTAAATTTTTGGTTTGATCGAACTGGTTCGAACCGGCCTGGACCGGGTTGGCGAGAGGAAGAAGACGAATAATAGTGCAGGCGCGTGACTCCCATGCGCAGCCCCTTTCGGCAGCGCGTGAGGGCCCCTTTTGGGGAAGGTTCCAACACGACTTTTAAAGTATTCGATGTAACGAACATTTTGGCACTAATTTCGAGTCAATCGGACATCGTCTCGATATGTTTCGGGATGTCCGAAGGTTTTAGGCCTCGATTAAAAATAGTTAAAATTTGGGAAAATTACGGGGATTTAGTAGAAGCTTAATGAAGTAGTTAGTAACCTTTTTACGGGATTTGAACAGGTTCGGGAAAGCCGGTGATAACGGATTAGCCGGGAATGGCAAAAGTGCGCGCGTATTGAGGCGACGACGCTATGGTCTGTGAGTGGACTTTGCTTTCTAACTTATGATGCATGCATATATGTTTTTATATTTTTTCAATACGTGATTCTATGATTTGATTTATGATCTTGATGGTTTCCAGTTTTTCACGTTTTTCAAGGTATTTACGGAATTATACGTTTCACGAGATTTCGATCGAGGTTGTGACTTGACTGGTTGTGACTTGACTATGGTTTAAATGTTTTGATTTCAAGATTTGAAATATGATTTGATTTCAATGTTTTGAAATGGATTTCGGAAAAGATTTTTCAGGCTTGAAGCCCAGTTCAGAGAAGTGGTTTTAAAGAACGTGATTTCGGGTTTTTGAATCGGATTTCAGAATGACGATTTTGGATTCGATTTTGGAAACTTGAAAGTGGATTTTTGGGTTTGGGTTCGGAATGGTTGTTTCGAATGCCGGCTTACGGAATGATGGTTCCGGATTCAGATTTGGAAATGGATGATGGATATGAGTTCTGGGTTTGGATTCGGGATCCTGGTGAGATTACGGATTCGGATTCGGAAATGGATAATGGTTTTCAAATGGTTTTGGATTGGATTTGCTGGATCTGGTTATTGGGTTTAAAGACCGGGATATGAGTATGACGGGGGCGAGCCCGGATTGGGTTTAAAGACCTGGATTGAGTTTAAAGACTCGGATATTATGATTTTCCCCCGTAGGCCTATTGAGTTTAAAAACTCGGGAGTTTAAAGACTCGGATTATATTGAGGCCTGGATTGAGTTTAAAGACTGGGGAGTTTAAAGACTCGAATAGATCCAGCAGGTTCGATGGATGGAAATGTGGTTTCAAACGTGTTTTGGATTTCACTGAGGTTTGATGTTGATGGTTTTTAATAGTGGTTTTCCAATGTTTTGGGCTATGCCCGGTTAATACGGATTTTGAGAGTTTTGGACTAAGGCCAGGGAATTAACAACAAGGAAAATGAGTTCGGTTTTCTTAAACGGTTTGAATTACCTGAATATAGAATGATTTTATGACGTGGATTTTAATATCCATGCATGGTTTTTAAAATGGAGGGTATAAATGTAATTGTGTTTTCTGATAACTGTTTTTGAACTTATTCTTTATTTTTGTCCACTCACAGTCTTTTCATGTTTTCGTTACCCTCCAAGTTGTTGCGGTGCGGGCTGTTGGTCGAAAGAGACGGAGACATCACACATGAGATCCACAGTAGAATCTACGCGCTCTGGGAAGTCGGGAAGTTTGAAACGGTTCGTTTGGAAATCACTTGTCCGACTTACGTGTCACATGTAGGTTGAACGCCAGTTTAGCTTTCGTGTCATGCGTAAGTTAGACGGGAGCAGGACTTAGCCCTTATGTAACGACCCGTCCCAAATTCAGAGATTAGATTAGTGACTAATCACGATTAGTGAGGCTAATTCGTGATTAGTTGGGCGAAATCGGACGAACGATGCAAAATGACCGTTTTGCCCCTAGCGTGGGTAAAACGTTGACTTTTCATTCTGGAGGTCAAATGGACTTTGACCGATAATCGTGACGTCGTTCGTGACGTCACGAGTTCATGGACAAGTGGCACGTTCAATTCCGACGTTCGAGGAGGAAGTTATGACGTTCGGAAGTTTAGGGGCATTTTGGTAATTATGGTTAAAAAGGGGTAATTGTTGACTTTTTGACCGAGAGGTTCAATGGCCGAGGGCCGAGGACCGTTATGTAGATCGAGACGATACGAATCCATAGACAGGCGTCATGCTGAAATTGGACTTCGAACGGGGAAGTTATAGGTCACGGAAGTTCGATTTCACTATGCACGTACTTCGAGACGGGGATGATTTGGAAATATCTGATTGGGCAGATATTTTGAGTGGGTCCCATGGATGAGTGACAAGTGTCACTCATCCCATTGGCTAAATCCCTAAAAAGTGGATCTATGTTAATTAAATAATATTATATTTATCATTTTATAATCTAATCCACACCTTATTCAATCCTAGCCTTCTATTCTATTTTGATCTTTCAATCCTCACCATCAATTCCATCTCCCTCTCATCAGCCATCAACCATCATCCCTTCATCTTTGTTCTTCCTAAAACCCGAAACCACCCATATGCACCATTTCTTCATTTTCTTCAAACACACACCCCACATCTTACCACCATGACTCTATGAGCTGAACATGACCGTGAGGGAATGAGATGATGAAGGACTGAGAGGACTGTGACGACGGAGGATACGGAGGAGGAAAACCCGAAACTCACGGGTAAATATTCAAAATCTAAACTTCGGTTTCGTTGGTTTTTGTTCGGTTCTAAGGATCAAGTTGTGTCCCTAGGACCTAGGGGAGTCGAATAGGATCAAAAGGAGCGACTGAG
Source organism: Prinsepia uniflora (assembly GCA_032719365.1). NCBI lineage: Eukaryota > Viridiplantae > Streptophyta > Magnoliopsida > Rosales > Rosaceae > Prinsepia > Prinsepia uniflora. The sequence continues at coordinate 53,716,028 of CM064868.1, read as the reverse complement.
GACGACGGTGCAGCCCAGACGGACGGCCGGAAACGGGGCGACTGTTCTTGGTAGCACAGGTAAATATCTCGACCCGTTTTCTAGTTTTTAAACCCATAGAACTCTAGGTTAGGTTGAGAAGAGGAGAATGGGACAAACGGGGAGTGTTTTGGTGGCCGGAGCTGGGAGAACCAGCCGGGTCAAGCCGCGGGTCACGACGACCCGGTTGCAGAATTCGGGTCGACCCGAACTGAGGACAGGGATGACTGCTGACGTCATCCTGATGACATCATCATGTCAGGGATGACGTCAGCACTGTCAGGTCTGACAATGTCAGCTGACATGTCAGACAGAGAACCAATGGGAGCGTGACACGTGTCACTGTCAGAGGTTGTCAGCGTTGACTTTTGCATTGACCAGCACGTGGGGGCGCGTGTGAACAGTGTTTTGAGTGGGCCCAGTGCCATTTTAAAGGTTTCGACGATTCGGATCCAATGGCGGTGGTTTCGGGTCGATCGGGGATCGTTAGGGTGGTCAAATTGAGGTTTTTCACCTCGGGAAACGTGTACGGGACACATTGACTTTTCCGAAAAAGTTTAGGGTTCTTAATATGGACTTGTATTAGTAGTAACCTTTGGATATGATTTGGACAGGTTTGGGAGTCCCGGTCACAATGATCGGCTCAGGAGAGCCTATGGCACGCAAATCGAGGCGGCAGCTCGGACGGTCTGTGAGTGGACCTTGTTTTCTAAATTGGTGCATGCATAAATGTTTATTATATGTTTTAATACATGTTTGATGATGCCATGGGTTCATTTGTATGTGGTTACGTATAGGCACGTATTTCAAGATTTTGGTCATATACGGTGCCTATACGGGTCTGTATTTCCTTATTGGTTTTAATGAATTGGATTTGGATTTCAAAAGGATAAACTCGGGTATGAGACCCATTTGGTTTGTCTCGGGCATATGACCTCAGATATCGGGCACGGTGCCCAGCTGATGTCCTATGTTCGGGCACGAGACCGAGGTTACTTTACGGTTTTGATTTTAGGTCAGGGAACCTTAAATGGATTTCCCGGTTCATGACGGTTTATGGGAACCGGCATGAACCCTTGTTGTGGTATCGTGGTTCATGACGGATTATGGGGACCGGCATGAACCCTGGTTATGTTATTATGGTACATGACGGTTTATGGGGACTGGCATGAACCCAGGTTATGTTATTATGGTACATGACGGTTTATGGGAACCGGACATGGAGGATATGGTCTATATATATATATATATATGAATGGAATGGATATTATGGATCATGACGGTTCAGGGGAACCGGGCATGGATATTTGTATTATGTATATATATGTGCATATACTTTCTTTTACTTCTATTATCTCCTCCGGGGAGGGTCGTTGGCATGGGTGGACCTCGGAGTAGTCACAGAGCACCGACTGAGTGGAGTCACCCCCCAGTTGGGTTCCTTACTCTCAGGAAGGCTATGGTTACTATTACCTCGAGTAGGATCAGTGGTCTGCGGACATTGACCTTGACTTTGAGAAGACTCGGATTGAGACCCGGGTAGCACGCGCGTAGTTTTGGGTACCGTGACAGGATTGGTTGTGTGACTTATATGTATATATGATATATATATGATATGTGATATGTGATATGTGGTGTGCACAGGTGTGCATAGGATTTGAGCAGTGGCTCGTGTATTTGGTTTCAGTCTGGTTATGGCTTTGGGCTGAGTCCCTTATTGGTTTCTTTTATGGATTTGGGCAGTGGCCCGTATGGTCGATTTCATGGTGGTCCTTTCGACCTTAGTTTATATTCTGTTTTGGGCTTAGTTCCCACATATGGTTTCCATTTGGTTAAATGGTTTTCGAATGCATGCATGCTTTTTAGTGAAGGGTACAAATGTCTTCTCTTATGAAATGTTTTTATAAACTGGTTGTTTTGTCCACTCACAGTTTTTAATGTTTTGACTGCCCTTCAGGTTGACATCGGATGTGGACTGTAGCAGGGACCTAGATATCACATACATCCTCCGGATCCTTGCGTACTCTAGTAGCCCGAGAGGGCAAAGGTCAGAAATATCCCTTGTCTGACACTTCGTGTCAGACGGGAGCAGGGTCATCCCGCATTAATCCCGGGGGGGTTGGGATGGGTCCTGTCACCTTAATCCCGGGGGATTGGGGGTGGGTCCTGACACATGATGTGATATGAGGGCTCCGGATGAGCCGAGAAGGATGGAAAAGTGGTTATGGTTGCACATAACGAGTGAGGGTTCACGTGGGAACCCGAGGTATTGAATTAGATGTGAATTGAGTCTCCATGGTTGTTGTTGGAGAGGTACATCCGAATTTTAAGGATGAAATTCTTTGAGGGGGGAAGGTTGTAATGACCTGGAAATTCGAAAAAAAAGAAAAATTGGAAAAATTGGAAGGAAATGACGATTTTGCCCCTGGCTTCGAGAGCCGAAAGTTGACTTTTTGATCGGGACCTTATTTAGACTTTCTGGAAGTACCGTTGGATAGGTCTGGGGACGCTGAATCCGTAGACAGGCAGCATCCGTCAATCGGAGTTCGGACGTGAAAGTTATGGGTCTAGAATGTTGAGGGGCATTTTGGTAATTATGTGTGCAAGGGTAAAATGGTAATTTAACTAGTCCTGGCTTATTCAGCTATATTAGTGATGTGTTAAATTGAATTGAGGACACCTGTGCTTATTAAATTGGATGAGGATTTGTTGCATAGTGACATCTGTTGTCAGGACCCACCCCGATTATCACCGCGATAACCAAGGTGAACCCTGCTCCCGTCTGACAACCCGACTCCACAGACCAAAACGACCTCACGAACACCCACGAGTTACATTACCATACAAGGGAGAATTTAAAACATCTAAGAGTCAACCATTATACAGAGCATAGTACAAACGAAAAGACAGAAACTACACTAAAAGTGTACTACACGCACAACGGAAAGCTGAAAACACTCCGGGATAACTCTAGAGTACGTTATGCCTCTGACGCTGCCTCAACGTCAACCCTCGCGCTTACTCCACGACTTGGAGGGCATTTAAAAACCAGAAAAGTGTGAGTGGACCAAAAAGAATAAAAGTTTCAAAAACAGTTTCATAAACAAACCAGGGTTTGGCCCTCCGTTTTGAAAACATGCATGCATAACCCAATATCTGAAAACATTTATAAATCACATAATAATCATCATGGAAACAGTATCATAAAACATAAAATACCAATAACATCATCCGATCAAACCTGCTGGACCTATCCGAGTCTTTAAACTCCCGAGTCTTTAAACTCAATCCACGCCTCAAATAATCCGAGTCTTTAAACTCCCGAGTCTTTAAACTCAATAGGCCTAAGGGCGAAAATATCAGTATATCCGAGTCTTTAAACTTCCGAGTCTTTAAACTCAATCCGGGTCTTTAAACCTAATCCGGGCCCGTCCCCCGTCAATCATAATCCGGGTCTTTAAACCCAATAACCAGATCCAGCAAATCTAATCCAAAACCATTTGAAAACCATTTCTAAATCCAGATCCAAACCCGAATCCGAAACCACTGGTCCGAAGCCATTCCGGCGTCCAGAACCGTCATTCCGAACCCAAATCCGGAAATCCACTTTTCAACTTTAAAACCAAATCTCGATTACCGAAATTCGATTCTAAAACCGAAAACCTTGTTTAGCAAATCATGTCTCAAAATCCATTCATAATCATTGAAAGCCAAGTATAGATTGAAATCCCAAAATCATGGCATCATAATCAGAAATCAAGCATTTCTCGTAAAACGTGCCAAATACGTAATTTCTCAAAAAACGTGCAAGTTCGTAAAACAGGTATATAATAAGCAATGAACATGGAAATCATAATTAAAACCATAAAACAAGTAAATAAAAACAGTTATGCATGCTCGATTATAAAGAAGGAGTCCACTCACTGTTCCCGGGCACGTCACTCGCGTCCCGTACGTCTCGTACGTTCCTCGGTCTCCTCGGGGATTCCCGATCCTGTCACAAGTCAGCAAAACTAGTCACTAACACGTCAACTAAGTTCCTCCTAATTTTCCCCAATTTTCCCGAACTTTAAACGTAATTAAACGGGACCCTAAACCTTCGACCACTTAGAACTAACACGAGACGTTGTCCGATTGTCCCGAAACTTGTCCCAACAGATTCGTTACAACGATTAGACCAAAACCCAAGTTGGAGGTTTCCCCAGAACAGCCACCACGCGCCCTCACGTGTCGCCCAAAGGGGCTGCGCGTGGGCCTCACGCGCCTGCAACAGGGCATTGTTCATCGTCTTCCTCAGGCCGTCGACCGGTCTGAACCGGCGTGACCGGTTCTCCACCGTCCCTCAACCATTCCCGTTCTTTTTTCCACCAACAACTTCGTCCTCATCCTAGCAACTAATTCAAATCCTAAAAACTAGACATCACGGCCTCAAACCCATCTTCCCAAGCTCGAACCAGCAACCACCCAAAACTCTGTTTCTGCTCCCGGCCAACCGTGCATCCTCCCTTCACGGCTTCGAGTTCTATGGGTTCCTAGGGACCTACTAAGCCTAATAGAACCTACAGAACACTTCGACTCGACCTCAAACTCCACGACTTTCAGTTTGAAACAAAACGGCAAAACAGAGGAAATTGAAGCTTACCGTCGTTCCAGCCTCCGCCGTGCTCCTCTAGGTTCATAGAGCCGTCCTAGCCTCCCCTCGAACCTAATTGGATCAACTTGATCACTTATGGTTGCACCACACCCTCGACACCTCTCTGTTTTCCTGAGAAATCACACTCACACACACAGGTTTTCCTCACACAATTCTCACTCAAAACTCACTCACCAGCTCTCACTTAGTCTCTACTCACTCTCACCAGGTCACAAAGCCTTACACCTCCCTGCACTCGATCGATTTCTCCTTTATGCTCAGTCTCTGTTCTCTTCGATTGCACGACCACGACTCACACACATCCCAAATTAAATTACACCGTGCACTGCCTAGAACCCACTAGACACACCCCACGTGTCCAAACCCTATGGTCCCAACTCAAAAATATCCACTTAGCACTGCACACTTGTCCTCATCAGATTTGCACAATTCCCAGTGTGTAAAAAGACCAAAATACCCCTTGTGAGTCCAAATTACGATTATGCCCTTCGCCGTTCTAGATCCGTATCTCACTCGTCCTACGTCCGATGAAGGCATGCCGCCTGTCGTTGTACTCAGGACGACGAGATCTACCTAATGGTCCTCGGTCTACGTGTAAAAACCTTGTCGTACAAAAAGTCAACTTTTCCCTTTCTTTTAACCAATTTACAGTAATACCCTCAACCTTCCAAACATCATAACTTCCTCCTCGGATGTCGGAATCGGGCGTGCCACCTATCTACGAACTCGTGAAGTCTCGAACTACGTCACAGTCATCAGTCAATGCCCAATTCACCGTCCGAACTAAAAGTCAACAATTTGCCCAAACTAGGGGCAAAATCGTCATTCTGTGCCCAAAGTCCAAAAGTAACCAACTAACCACCGATTAGTCACACTAAACCGTCACTAATCACTTCACTACTCCCGACTCCCAGGACAGGTCATTACATCTGTCACTTGGTGAGGGGGGATTAGTGGCCTGAAGTGTTATCTAATATATGGATATATATGTGTTAAATTATCAAAACCGTGTGTGTGTGTTTCCCTCCAACGAAAACAGAACATGATCTCAGGTGAAAATTGAACTCTGGGGCTGGGTTTGTGAGAAATTAAATGCAATCCAGAAAGAAAAACGAAAGGATGTTGAAGGATGAATGATGGGCTTCGAACCCAGTTGTACCTAGACTCAAAACTCGAAAACCTTTGACGAACCTTAGGATCGAATTTGAAATTGTGGACGTTTGTGAGTGAAATTGATCTTGAATTTAGCCTTCTGGGATTCATTTGAGTCGACCCACTGCAAAAACGAAAGAAATTGGAGTCGTTTTGGACTAGAACAGAGAGGGGGAAGACTTCGAATTTTCGAGCTTGAGTCGAGGAATTTGAGACATGGAACAATGAAATTGAACGTGAAAAGATGTTTATGAGAATCCCACGAAGCTCCCTGATGCATCAATTGAAGGAAAACAACGAGAATTTATGGAGATTGGACGATGAACAGTGTTCGGTGTTCTTCGAATAATCGAGTTCGAACTGATGGATTGAGGTAAATGTTGATGTAAATGGGTTTACAGAACTTTAATTGGATCCATAATGAACTTAATGGAGGGTTTAATTGTCGAAATGGATGCAGAATTGATAGGGATTGAATCAGGTTAGCATGCGGGTCGCAGGATCCGTTTACTAGTTAAACGGGGGAGGAAGGGGACTGTGCAGGTTACTATAGCACGCGCGTGAGTTTCACGCGCAGCCACTCACGGCGGCGCGTGAGGGTGCGTGAGCCCGATTCCCGAGGTGAGTTCAACATGACTTTTTTTCTATGTAATATAACGAGCATTTTGGCGTTGGTTTCGAGTTAATCGAACACTATTTCGATATTGTTTAGAGGGTCCGAAGGTTTGTGTTACGTATTTAATTCGTAATTAATTCCCGAAAAATTATGGGGAATTAATATGATGTTAATTAAATCATTAGTGACCCTGAATAATGATTTTGGACAGGATTCAAGATTCCTGAAAAGTACCAGAAATTATGGAAACGCGTGTAGCTCGGAAAACGAGCGGTTTGGACGGTGTGTGAGTGGACGTTTGTTTTATAAATTGGTATGCATGCATAGTTAAATGTTTTACATGATTTATGGCAGATTTGAATTGCAATGATTTGGCATGATTATTTCTGGATTTAATGATTATTTTAATCAGTGTTTTGGACACGTTTTTCGAGAAAACTATGATATTGTTATTTTGGGCGAAGGCCCGGGATTTGAGATTGGTTTTGACTTGGATTGTGAGTTGGGAAATTGATTTAATGGATTTGAAATGTTTTTCGAATATTTTGTGGATTTATGTGAAAATGGCAACTTGGGTTGCGGTTGCACGGATTTGCGTGAAAATGGGATTTGGACAAAAGATGTAACTACCCGTCCCAAATTCCAGGATTAGATTAGTGACTAATCACGATTAGTGAGGCTAATCCGTGATTAGTTGGGCGAAATCGGACGAACGATGCGAAATGACCGTTTTGCCCCTGATGGTGGCAAAACGTTGACTTTTCGTTCGGGCGGTCAAATGGACTTTGACCAATGACCGTGACGTAGTTCGTGACGTCACGAGTTCATAGACAGGTGGCACGTTCAATTCCGACGTTCGAGGAGGAAGTTATGACGTTCGGAAGTTTAGGGGCATTTTGGTAATTTTGGATAAAAAGGGGTCAAATGTTGACTTTTTGACCGGGAGGTCCGATGGCCGAGGGCCAAAGACCGTTACGTAGATAAGGACGATATGAATCCGTAGACAGGCGGCACGTCGAATTTGGACGTTCGACGGCGAAGTTACGGTTCACGGAAGTTCCTAATTACTATTCACGACGGCACGTTCTACGAGACAAAAAGTGCAGTTTTGTCTCTAGTGGGCCCAGATATTTGTCCTGATGCCAATGGATGAGTGACAAGTGTCACCCATCCAATGGACACCATATTTCCTTCATGCACCGTGCAAACCAATCCATTTTCTCCATTTCAAACACACACCCAAAACCCACCCGATCTCACCATTTCTCTCATTCCCGTGCAACCCCAAAACCCATCCATTTCGACCAGGACTGAGACCAGAGAGTGAGGAGGCGGCTGGATGCAGTGGCCGGCCCAGGGAGCGCCGCCGTGGACGGCGGTGGTGGCCAACCCGCGAGGTAATCGATTTTGCCCATTTTAATCCATTTTCGATTTCTAATTATTAGGGGCTTGTTTGGATGTTTGGGTTGAAGTAAATAGGTTCCTAGGGTTGTTTTAGGAAGGTTTGGATGAAGGTTGGACGTCGGGGAAGCCCTGGGAGGTTTCGGGAAAATTGAACCGTGAGGTTCAAAATTGAACCGGTCGGATTTCGAAGGTTTTAGGTTGTTTAATTGATTGGGTTAGATAGGAAATGAAGAAAGAGGAATTTAGGAATTGGAATGGGAGCAAACGGACCAAAAATGAGGGAAAAGGAGACCTGGACCGGTTACGCCGGTCCAAGTTGCAGGAAAAACCGGACCGGATCGATTCGGACCGGTCTGACCGAAGTAGGAGATGACAGGTGACGTCATCCTGCTGACGTCATCATGTCAGGGATGACGTCAGCATTGTCAGATCTGACAATGTCAGCTGACATGTCAAAAAATGGGCCAATAGGAGTGCGACACGTGTCACATGTCAGTGCACAGTCAGCACTGACATGTCAGTGACGTGGCCCAATCAGGGACTGACACGTGGCACAGACGTGGACCAGTGCTGTGATGACACGTGGCACATGTCAGACTGCCACGTGGCACTGACAACACAGTGACGTGGACCAATGGGAGCATGACACGTGGCACCTGTCAGAGTCTGACATGTCAGACCTGACAGTTGTCAGATGACGTCATGCTGACGTCAGCGATGACGTCATGCTGACGTCAGCGATGACGTCAGCAGGTACTGTTGCAGGCGCGTGAAGCCCACGCGCAGCCACTTCAGGCGGCGCGTGAGGGCGCGTGGCATGGAATCTAGGGAAGGTTCCAACATACGAAATCTTCTATTCGATGTAACGAACATTTTGGGACTGGTTTCGTGTCGATTGGACACCGTCTCGATATGTTTCGGGGCATCGGAAGGTTTAGGTTCGGTTTTAAAAATAGTTAAAAATACGGGAAAATTACGGGGCTTTAGTGAGAGGTTAATTAAGTAGTTAGTAACCTTCTATTACGATTTGGACAGGTTTGGGAGTCCCGGTGACGGTGATCGGCTCGGGGAGCCTTATGGCACGCAAATCGAGGCGGCAGCTCGGACGGTCTGTGAGTGGACCTTGTTTTCTAAATTGGTGCATGCATAAATGTTTGTTATATGTTTTAATACATGTTTGATGATGCCATGGGTGCATTTCTATGTGGTTACGTATAAGCACGTATTTCGAGGTTTCGGCCTTATACGGTTCTTATACGGGTCTGTATTTCTTTATTGATTTAAATGAACTGGATTTGGATTTCAAAAGGATAAACTCGGGTATGAGACCCATTTGGTTTTGTCTCGGGCATATGACCTCCGATATCGGGCACGGTGCCCAGTTGATGTCCTATGTTCGGGTACGAGACCCAGTCACTTTACGGTTTTGATTTCAGGTTAGGGAACCTTAAATGGATTCCCAAGTTCATGACGGTTTATGGGAACCGGCATGAACCCTTGTTATGGTATCATGGTTCATGACGGTTTATGGGAACCGGCATGAACCCTTGTTGAATATTATGGATCATGACGGTTCAGGGGAACCGGGCATGGATATTATGTTATGTATATATATGTTCATCTACCTTCCTCTACTTCTATTATCTCCTCCGGGGAGGGTCGTTGGCCTGGGTGGACCCCGGAGTAGTCACGGAGCACCGACTGAGTGGAGTCACCCCCCAGTTGGGTTCCTTACTCTCAGGAAGGCTATGGTTACTATTACCTCGGGTAGGGTCAGTGGTCTGCGGACATTGACCTTGACTTTGAGATGACTCGGATTGAGACCCGGGTAGCACGCGCGTAGCTTTGGATACCGTGACAGGATTGGTTGTGTGACTTATATGTATATATGATATATGATATGTGGTGTGTACAGGTGTGCACAGGATTTGAGCAGTGGCTCGTGTACTTGGTTTCTTTATGGTTTGGGGCCGATTCCCTTATGGATTTGGGCAGTGGCCCGTATGGTCGTTTTCATTGTGGTCCTTTCGACCTTGGTTTATATCTGCTTTGGGCTTAGTCCCACATATGGTTTGTTTTGGATAAATGGTTTTCGAATGCATGCATGCTTTTTAGTGGAGGGTACAAATGTCGTCTTATGAAATGTTTTTATAAACTCTTGTTTTGTCCACTCACAGTTTTTAATGTTTTGACTGCCCTTCAGGTTGACATCGGATGTGGATTGTAGCAGAGACCGAGATATCACATGCCTCCTCCGGATCCTGGCGTACTCTGATAGCCCGGGGGAGGGCAAAGGTCGGAAATATCCCTTGTCTGACACTTCTTGTCAGACGGAAGTAGGGTCATCCCGCACTAATCCCGGGGGGATTGGGATGGGTCCTGTCAAAAGACCCTGTGATAAATTGTTTTGACATGGTTTTAATGATGATTTTGAAATAATGATTTTGATTTTGTATTGATGTTTGATGCCCCCAGATGTGTAATTCCTAGGTATAGTTCGGATGTGTAATTCCCGGAGGGATTCCGGATGCGTAATTTCCGGAGGGACCGGATGTGTAATTCCTGGTGAGGCTGGATGTGTAATTCCCAGCAGGGCTGGATGTGTAATTCCCAGCAGGGCTGGATGTGTAATTCCCAGCAGGATGATAACTCTGGATGTGTCATTCCCAGAGGACGCTCGGATGTGTAATTCCCGAGTTATATGCTTTATTATATGATAACATGGTTTTATAAAATGATTTAAATGCCATTTGGGCTTGAGAGCAGGGATTTGATGTTTTCATGTGATTTGGATTGAGAGCCGGGATTTGATATTTTCATGTGATTTGGCTTGAAATCCGGTGATTCATATGTTCGATTCTATGCATGCATGGTTTGATAAATTGGAGGGTAAATGATGTATTTTGAAATGTGTTTTAGATGATATTATTTTTGTCCACTCACACCTTTCCTGTTTTGATGACCCTGCAGGCCGTGGCACGACGTTCGGGACTGATCGAGAGGCGGAGGCATGAGCGGAAATCAGTGCAGTTATCCCTTGTCTGACAGGTGCTGAAGGGCAGTTTCGGGACTTCAGTTGACTTGTCAGACGGGAGCATGACCGGGCACGGTTATCAAAGTCCAGTTGGGATGGGTCCTGTCATTTAATCACCGTCAAATTAAGGAAAGATAATAAAATTAATGAATATGAACAAGAGAAAAGTTGAGTTAGAAAATAATTTCCAAATTTGGTTATAATTTAGGCTTATTACTCACTTTGGTCCCCTAACCGGGCATTAATTATCACTTTACTCTCCAAAACGGATTTAGTTTCAATGTTCTGCCACAATTGCACATTTAGTTGCACCGTCGCTCCATTCCGTTATCCAAGTTAGGGACGACGTCAATATTGCAACATGTCAGTCCCTAATTGGTTGTTTAATTATTTATAAAAGAAAATATTAAAATTAACCAAAAAAATTAAGGAAGAAGATGATGAATCGTGAATCTCTCCACCATCATCTTCTTTCTTATTCATCTAACTGAAATGGGATGATGGATTCTGCAAAAAATTCAATCCCAAATCTGGTTTTGAATAAATCTTCATCCCATTCCCTTTTTCTCTCTTTCTCTTGGTTGAAGAATGATTTCTAGGGTTGCAGAACGATTTATTCAAGCTTATATATAAACCAAAACACAGAAATTCATGCAGTGGTTCCTGAATTCCACCTCAAATTCATATCGTGGTTCTTGCGATTTCTTTAAAGTACTAATCGAATTCCGCCTCAAACATTTTCCAAAGTGAAAATGTCAGGACCCACCCCGGTTTCACCCCGAAAACCGAGGTAAATCCTGCTCCCATCTGACACCCCGACACAAAGACCAAAGTAAACTCACAAAATCCACCAGATTACATGCCAGATGCAGGAGAAAAATTTAAACATCCCGAAGTCAAAGTTTTACAGAGCATAGAACCAAAACACAAAGGAAAGAAAACCAATAAAATAAGGTACACGCACAACGAAAAATTTAAAGCACTCCGGGGTCACTCTCGAGTATTCTATGCCTCCGACGCTGTCTCAACGTCAACCCCCGCGCTAGCTCCACGACCTGGAGGAAAATTTAAAACAGAAGGTGTGAGTGGACCATAAATAATAAAATACGTTCCGAAAACCATTGCATAATAAAACAGGGTTTTGGCCCTCCGTTTTTAAATCACATGCATAAACCAGTTGTTGAAAACAATTATAGTTCACATAAAGATTGTCATAAAAACATTTGCAGAATCATCATAAAAAAAAACAGTTATAGAAATCATATCATAAGCATCATAAAACCGTATCATAAAACATAAGTCTCAACCAATCATTATCCGATCAAACCTGCTGGACCTATCCGAGTCTTTAAACTCCCGAGTCTTTAAACTCAATACAGGCCTCAGTAATATCCTAGTCTTTAAACTCCCTAGTCTTTAAACTCAACAGGCCTACGGAGGAAATATCAATATATCCGAGTCTTTAAACTCAATCCGGGTCTTTAAACCCAATCTGGGCCCGTCCCCCGTCAATCACAATATCCGGGTCTTTAAACCCAATAATCAGATCCAGCAAATCCAATCCAAAACCATTTGAAAACCATTTCTAAATCCGTATCCAAACCCGAATCCGAAATCACTAGTCTGATGCCCTTCCGGCATCTAAAACCGTAATTCCGAACCCAAATCCGGAATTCCATTTTTCAACTTTAAAATTAAATCCCGCTTTCCGAAATCCGATTCTAAAACCGAAAGCCCTTGATCATCAAATCACGTCTCAAAATCCATTATAATCATTAAAAATCACTTATCGTCAAAAACCCCAAATCATGACATCGAAATCAGAATCCAACCTTTTTCTCGTAAAACGTACTGAAAACCCTACTTTCTCGAAAATCGTGCAATTATGTAAAACCAACACCACATATTCAACAATCATGAAATCATATGTAAAACCATAAAACAAGTAATTAAAAGCAGTTATGCATGCTCAAGTTTAGAGAAGGGGTCCACTCACAGTCACCGGCACGTTACTCGCGCCCCGTACGTCCCGTACGTTCCTCAGCTTCCTCGGGAAGTCCCGATCCTGTCACAAGTCACCAAAGTACGTCACTAACACGTCTACTAAGACTCTCCTAATTATCCCCAAAATCCCCGGGTCCTAAACGTAACAAACCGGAACCCTAAACCTTCAACCTCGTAAAACTACTTTGAATCGATGTCCGATTAACCCGAAACTAATTCCATTAGACTCGTTATAACTTCTAGACCAAAAACTCAGTTGGACTCTTCACCAGAAACCGCCGCACGTGCCCCCACGCGCCGCCCAAAGTGGCTGCGCGTGGGCCTCACGCGCCTGCACACGATCACTGTTCATCATCGTCTACCTTGGGCGAACCGGTCTGAACCGGCGCACCCCGTTCTCCGCCGTTCCTGCACCGTTTTTTTCCCTCTCTTCACCAGCCTCTTTGTCCAGTCCTAAGCAACCTATTCCCCTCACTCTAACACCTCGACACAACCCCTGGATCATCGTCCCAAACTCGAAACCATCCCCTGTTTTCCAATTCGACCAACCAGGTAACCCCCCGTCACAGCAACCACCCTAGACGACTCCTAGGACCCTCTTGAGTCTCACACAACTCACCAAAAGCCTCGACTCGCACTCAAAACCCACGACTCACCATTTGAAGTTCGACGACAAAACAGGGCAATTGAAAGAGAATGAGGAATTACCTGTACACTGACCACCACCGTGAGTTCAGTCGTGAGGACACGACTCCTCCAGTCCACCTCCGTCCTCTGGACACCTCCACCAGCCTCAATTGGTCCCTTACACGACAGCACCACCACTCAAACTCCTCTCTGTTTTCTGGAACCTCGCACCCTCCTCACACACTCGACTCACACGGGCTGCAATCCCCAACTCACTCACTGTCTCCATCTCGATCTCTGGTCACTCCTCACTCACCTGAACACACCAACACTAACGATTAACGTCCAACTCCTCTCAATTCCTCAGTCTCTGTTCTCTCTTGTTCAACTCACACACACACGGGCACACACACCTGCACGATTTTGAACACACCTGTGCACTCCCTAGAACCCACTACACACTTGCCACATGTCACTATCCTCTCAACCCTCTCACAAAATATCCCAATCTCACTGTACAATTGGCCTTATCTGATTGGCCCAAATCCCAAGACACAGAAAGACCAAAATGCCCCTCACTTGTGACTTAAATTACGATAATACCCTTACTGTTTTAGACCCGTAACTAATTCGTCCGACGTCCGATGAACACGTGCCGCCTGTCGTCGAATTCAGGACGACGAGATCTACCTAACGGTCCTGGGTCAAAGTGTCAAAACCCAATCGTACAAAAAGTCAACTCTTTCCCCCTAGTTTAACCAAATTACGGTAATGCCCTCAACCTTCCGAACATCATAACTTCCTCCTCGGATGTCGGAATCGGGCGTGCCACCTGTCTACGGACTCATGACATCCCAAACTACGTCACGGTCACCGGTCAATACCCAATTGACCGTCCGAACTAAAAGTCAACTATTGGCCCAGACTAGGGGCAAAATCGTCATTCTACACCAACGGACCTATCGGAACCAACTAACCGCCGATTAAACTCACTAATCCTATCTTAATCATAGTCTTAACCCTAATTTCTGGGACGGGTCGTTACAGAAAAATTGAAGAATGCCTCCAATTCTGTATTCCATATCTCTTTTTTCTTTTACTTCCCATTCAACACTAATTCCCAGTTTCTCCGCTACCAAGATAAAAATTTTCTTGCAAATGGTTTTCAAACCAGATGGAACCAAGTTGTCACTGATATGAACCACACAGTTGAATACCTATCAACCATCAAACAAACCCTCTTGAAATCTGATTCAAGGTTCCTCTTTGGGAGCAACCCCCTTCTCATAACGTTGTCTGAACTTGGAAACTTGGCCAAGGTTCTAGGCCATTTGGCGTTTCGCCTTCAAGTGGTAGACTTTACTAACATGGTGGGTTTTGTTCATCATAACATGCATCAATTTCATGCTCTGTCACATAGGATATCCATTGCATCTGAGGGTGTAACCCTTTTTTCATCTTCCTCCTTCGGTAACCTACTATCTCAAACATTGATCATCATTTATCCATATATCAACAATTTTCACAAGTTCTCATAACACGACCCATCCCAAATCCCCCTGGGATTAACGTGAGATGTGTCGTGCTCCCGTCTGAAACGAAGTGTCAAACAAGGGATAATTTCAATCTTAACCCACACGGGGCTTCCAAAGTGCGCTAGGATCGGAGAAGCAGTGTGATGTCTCGGTCTCCGCTACAGCCCGCATCCGCGATCAACCTGATGAGCATTAAAAACATGAAAGCTGTGAGTGAACAAAATAAATAGTTTAATTAATAAAACACATTTCACGAAAAGACATTTATGCCCTTCACTAAAACACATGCATGTATTCAAAAACCATTTAATTCAATCATTCCTCAAATCATTAGGGCCTTAGCCCAAAATCGTAAAACCAAAGTATGTGGGTCACTGCCCAAATCCATGTGGGAACTCAGTCCAAAACCAAATCTGTAAGGACTCCGCCCAAATCAAATCTGTAGGGACTCCGCCCAAATCAAATCACGTGGGTCTCCGTCCAAATCCAATATAAGTGGGTCTCAGCCCAAAACCAATCATCGGCATCCCTGATGCCTGACATCCCAGATGTCACAATCAACACCGTTACGGTTCCAAGCTACGCGTGCTACTCGGGGTCTCAATCCCAAGTCTCCCCAGGGTCCACCCAGGTCAATGACCCGCAGATCAATGACCCTCCCTAGGGGGAGGTTTTAACCTTTGGAAATCCTGCTCCTGAGTCACTATACAGACCGGTCGTTCCGTGTAATGACCCCTCGCAGGCAATGCCCTGTGAGTAATCCAGGATATTACGAGATGTCTCGAGGAGACAATGACATGACCTACCCCCAATTCCCCGGGATTATGGGCTAAGTCCTGCTCCCGACTAACTTACACACGAAAGTTAAACTGGCGTTCAACCTCCATGTGACACGTAAGTCGGACAAGAGATTTTCCAAACGACTCAGTCAACACGTCTAGACTTCCCAGAGCGCGCAGACTCTACTGTGGTTCGCGTATGTGATGTCTCCTTCTCTCTCTTAACCAATAGCCAGCACTGCAACAACCTGGAGGGTATCGAAAACACAAAAAGACTGTGAGTGGACAAAAATAAATTGTAAGTTCAGAAAACAGTTTATCAGAAAGATACAATTATACCCTCCGTTTAAAAACCAATGCATGCATATCAAAATCCATGTCATAAAACCATTCTATATTCAAGTTATTCAAACCGTTTAAGAAAAACCGAACTCATTTTCCTTTTCTCAAATACCGGGCCTCAGCCCAAAACCATCAAAATCCGTTCATCCGGGTCATTTCCCAAAACATCATAAAACCATTATTATCAAGTCTCAGTGAAATCCAAAACACATTTGAAACCACATTTCCATCCATCGAATCTGCTAGATCTATCTGAGTCTTTAAACTTCCGAGTCTTTAAACTAATCCAGACCTCAATATAATATGAGCCTTTAAACTCCCGAGTCTTTAAACTCAATAGGCCTACGGGGGAAATATCAATATCCGAGTCTTTAAACTCAATCCGGGTCTTTAAACCCAATTCGGGCCCACCCCGTCATAATCATATCCGGGTATTTAAACCCAATAGCCAAATCCAGCAAATCCAATCCAAAACCGTTTGAAAACCATTTTCCATATTTATGTCCAAATCCAAATTCGAAATCACCATTTTGAATTCCCAACCGAATCCGAAAATTAGCATCCCGAATCCAAATCCAGATCCATATCCATCATCCATTTCCAAATTCGAATCTGAAACCATCATTCTGTAAGCAGGCATCCGGAATAACTCTTCAGGACCCAAATCCGGAAATCCACTTTCAAGTTCTAAAACCGAATCCCGAATCGTCATCCGAAAATCCGTTTCCAAAACCCAAAATCATGTTTTCCGAAATCAATTTTATGAACAGGGCTTCAAGCCCAAAATCACTTTCCAAAATCAGTTATAAATCATTGAAATCAAATCATATTTCAAATTCCAAAATCCAATCATCAAAACCATCATCAAAAGCATAACATAAATCATATTCTCGAAATATGTGCAAACCCGTCAATCATCAAATTCATACTCATAATCATAGAATCACGTATAGAAAACATATAAAAACATATATGCATGCATCATAAGTTTGAAAGCAAAGTCCACTCTCAGACCATTTGCGACGCCGCCTCGATACGCATGCACATACGCCGTTCCCGGCCTATCCACTATCACCGGCTTCCCCGAACCTGTCCAAATCCCATAATAAGGTCACTAACTATGTCATTAAGCTTCTACTAAGTCCCCGTAATTTTCTCGAATTTTTAACTTTTTTAATCGAGCCCTAAAACCTTCGGACATCTCGAAACATATCGAGACGATGTCTGATCGACTCGAAACCAGTGCCAAAATGTTCGTTACATCGAACACTTTAAAACTCGTGTTGAATACTTTCCCAAAAGGCGTGCCAACCGCCCACACGCGCCGCCTGAAGTGGCTGGCGTGGGAGCCACGCGCTTAAGAACTGTTCATCATCTTCCTCAATTGACCGATCTGAACCGGTCTGCAAATCCGGTCCGATTTTGAACCGGCGTGAGCGGTTTTCTTCCATTTCTCAACATTTTCTAGTCTATTTAATCCCTAGAGTCTCGTCCTCCCATTCCTAATCGAGTAGCATGATTAAAACATGACAATAAACACGAGATGTTACCTTCCTGTTTAAGAACTAAACCCGTGCTCTGCAACCTTGATTTCCCATGGATTCTAACCTCCTCATGCCTCCAAGTCAATCCTTCAGAGTTCATAGGATCACCAGAAACAGTTTCCACCCATTAGAATCGAGCTACACTAATTAGAATCGAAATTACCATGTTTGAATTCACGGTTACCTTACACGGGTTCCATGGCCACCGTCTCTTTCAGGCCTTAATTCCCTGCACTTCAAATCCGTTTCACCCTTCTGATCACTCTCTGATCAACTAGAACCATCACCAGTGGCCTAAACTAAACCTCCAGTTTCGAATTCCAGAACAGGACTCATTGTTTTTCCTTCTGTTCGACCACCACCGTGTGCAACGACCATCAATGGCATCACCACCACAACCCACATCGTTAATCCTCTCATTCGAAGGGGTTTTGAATTCTCACCGTGCTAAGTCTCTATTTCTCTGTTTTTCAACGAACACACACGAAACCGTTTAAATTGGACTTAGGACGGTGGCTGAGGGTTCTACGACCTTCTAGCAAGGGACAAGTGTCCCAAATCTGGTCGGTCACCATCCCTAGGCAGCCACATGTCACACTTACACTGGCACAAATCCCAATGCATCAGAATGACCACAATGCCCCTAAATAACAAATTACCATTTTGCCCCTCTCACATCTAGAATCATAACTCAATCGTCCGACGTCTGATGCCTACGTGACGCCTGTCGTTGTACTCAGGGCAACGAGACCTACCTAACGGTCCTCGAAATAAGGGGAAAGTCCATGTCGTTTGAAAGGTCAACAAATTGCCCATATTCAGCAAAATTACCAAAGTACCCTCAAACTTCCTATTGTCATAAATTTTTCCTCAAATGTCAGAATCGAACGTGCCATCTGTCTATGAACTCGTGATATCCCGAACTACGTCACGGTCATCGGTCAAAGTCCGTTTAACCGTCCGAACAAAAAGTCAACATTTGTGCCCATTCTAGGGGCAAAACTATCATTTGCACTGTTCTTCCGAAAGCACCCAACTAATCATCGATTAACGTACTTATCTGTCATTAACCACTAATCTAATCTCGATTTCTGAGACGGGTTGTTACAGACAACCCGCCACTCTAGGATACTACGAGACGTCTGGAGGGCAACCGCTCTTGAGGATGGTATATATGGAAAACCGTTTCATAAATCATCTCAAAACCGTTCAAAGGGCTATGCCCGGGGTTTTCCACAAAACCATCGTAAATCCATAAATCCAATTTCCAAACTTACGAGTCTCGGCCCGAAATTTCATTTCATAAACCAACTGGGCCTCAAGCCCGATCATGTAAACCAACTGGGCCCCCGGCCCGATGTCTCATTAAATCAAATGGACTTCAAGACTGATAGTTTCCAATCAAATGGGTCTCATGCCCGATTCCATATTTCTAAATCCAAAACCTTTCCATCAAACTATCATTGAAATACCAGCATGTATAAGCATTGTATAAAACTAGAAATCTCGAAAGACGTGTAAATACGTAATTACTAAATACCACAATCATATGCACACAAGGAATCTCAAATCATGTTCATAAACACATATAAAACATTTATGTATGCACCAATTCATAAAACAAAGTCCACTCACAGATCGTCCTAGTTGCGCCTCGATACCCATGCCATAAGCCTCTTTGGGCCAATCACCATCTCTGGGGTTCCCAAACCTATCCAAATCATACTAGAGGGTTACTAAAAACTTCTATAACCTCTCATTTAAGCCCCTTAATTTTTCAGAATTTTGAAACGTATTTAACGTAGACCCTAAAACTTCGGACACCCAAAATTACCCCGAAACGGTGTCCAATCGACTCGAAATTTGTCCCAAAATGTTCGTCACATCGAAAGGATGATTTCATATGTTGATCTCATCCCCAAATAGTGCCCCCACATGCCTCCACGGGCCCCCTAAAGGCCCTGCGTGTGAAGCCCACACGCCCAGCACATGTCATCTTCAACCTCTAGCGAACCGGGTCCATACCGATTCACTGGTTTCTAGTCCAATCGAACCGGCGTAATAGGTTCAGTGCCATAACTCACCTATTTTCAACCCGTTTTCATCCATTCCAATTCCTATAAGTTCCTATCCTCATTTACAACTTATCTACGTGATTAAACCCAAGAAAAACCACCTAAAACCTATTAGTTCGATTTTTCCTTTCACGGCCTAAATTTCCAGCCTATCGCTTGGGCTACTCAGCCACCTTCCAAACCATTCCCTAATCATCATACCAACCCCCTAAACACAACTTAATCATCAGAAAACATCCTACACGTCCAATTCAAAATTTCGAATATTTGAATTCAAAGAGGAGGGGTCTCGGGTTTTACCTTGCCATGAACTCCTCCGCCGTCTACGGCGGTCCTCCCGCCTCCCACAACCTCTCTCCGTCTCTCACTCCCCTCAGCCACTCTCTTGGCCTCATGCAGAATCAAAGGGGGAAGGGTTTGGTTTTGGGTTCATCAGGTTTGGATGGTCGATCAAATGAGAAAGGGGATACAGATTCATGTATCTGTGTAATGGGAGCAATGGATGAGTGACACTTGTCACTCTTCCATTTGGCTTGAACTAAATATCTGGGGCCCACTTGATGACAAATGTCATCTGTCTCGTAAAATGTCCAATAGTACATCAGACCTTCCTTGAACCGTAACTTTCCCGTCGAAAGTCCGATTTCAACGTGTCGCTTGTCTACCGACTCGTATCGACCCGATATACATAACGGTCCTCGGCTGACAGGACCCGCCCCGATCCCCCTGGGACCACCCGGGACGTGCCCTGCTCCCGTCTGACACCCGACATTAAAATACCAAAATCACCCTTATTGAAAATAAAATGCATAAAGAAAATCCAAAGTTAAGTCATACATGGCACACCACAGAAATATCCGAATACAAATAGTGTCAGACAAGGGATAGTTCCCGAATACAGTTTATTGAGCACGACTCTAGACACACTACGTGCCGACCTACCCAGCAGTAGGGTTCAGGTGCGCAACGTAAACCTATGCCTCTTCCTCGGGATCCTCCTCCTCTTCCTCGGGATCCTCCTCCTCAATAGCACTACCTGGAGGGGTAGTAAAACAACAAGGGTGAGTGGGCCGAAACTCAAGGTTTACAAAATAGTTTACCATTCCGAAAACATATAGATTTTCCCCTCCGTTTTCCAAAAAGACATGCATTAGTATCATAAACCACAAAATCATATAATCATAAGCAGAGTAATATCAACATAATATAATCTCAGTCACTGCACTATACATCCCAACCCTGACATCCTAGATGCCCGACGTCCCAAACGCCCAATTAGGTCACAGTTCCAAGGCTACGCGTGCCACCCGGGGTCTCAATCCCGAGTCCAAATCCCGAACCCAGTCCGAGCATGGCATTCAAGATGCCTGACATCCCAGACGTCCAACAGTAGCAATCCTGCTCCTGAGTCACTCTACGGTCCGATCCCTCCGTAGAATGACTCCTCACAGGCAATGCGCCGTGACCACTCCGGAGTACCTACATCCGGAGGAGATAGAATCCTAGGGTAGATCTATACAGTGCAGTAACACAGATAATATCGAGATCCATTATACATATACATGACTCAAAACTATTCATAAACAACCAGACGGGTCTCATGCCCAAACATCGTAATACGTGCCATAAATCATACTCAAGATAAACAGATATTTTTACTTGAATCACATATAGATATAATAGAAAGTAAAACAGTTATGCATGCCGAGGTTTAGCGAAATCAAAGGCCCACTAACAGTACAATCCTGCTGCAATCCCGAGCGTAAAGCCCTGTCCAAGGGTTAAAGTACAATTCCTGTCATGCCCAAAACATACGTAAAGGTCACTTTAAGTCCCTACTAAACAACTAAGAAACCCTAGACTGAAACCGGCCTGGGGAAGCCGTCCGAACACGCTTCCCAAGGCGTCAAATCCTAATTTGACCAACCTAACGATCTCCGATCGACACGAAACCACCGCCATTCGATCCGTATCGTCGAAACCTTGAAAATGGCACTGGTCCCACACAAAATACTATTCACACGTGCCCCCCACGCGCCGGTCAACCCTCTGGTCAATGGTGCTACAGTGATGATGACGTCAGCATGACGTCACTACTGACATCAGCATGACGTCATCACTGACAATGTCAGAGGACACGTGTCAACAGCCCATTGGTCCCTGGTCTGACAGTTTCCTGACATGATGAT
Organism: Prinsepia uniflora; assembly: GCA_032719365.1. Taxonomy (NCBI): domain Eukaryota; kingdom Viridiplantae; phylum Streptophyta; class Magnoliopsida; order Rosales; family Rosaceae; genus Prinsepia; species Prinsepia uniflora. Next base: position 53,694,055 of record CM064868.1, on the reverse strand, counting down.
GTCATCATGACGTCACTACTGAGGTCAGCATGATGACGTCATCAGCTACAGTACCGGGTCTGAGAACCGGGTCACCGCAGACCCACGGTTCGACCCGATCAGTTCTCTTCAACCCGACCACCAAAAATGATGGGATTTGTTCCTATGAACTCGTCTAAACATGTTCTATGGTTCTGTGTAAATTAAACGAGCTTTTGAGTTGAAGTAACCACCTGAAAATCGACAGGAAACCTGCTGCCGGCTCTGGTTCGTCTTCTCCGGCGTGTCGTCCCGTATCCACCACGAACTTAGGTCCAAAATGCTCATCTAGTCTCCTAGGATATGACTCAAAAACAACCAAACATTTCCAACGTCAAAAATGGACGTTTCGAGACAGGGAAGGAAATCGGTGTCTCTCGGGTTTGCAGGCTTACCGCCGCCGTGGGCTGCCCAGCCCAGTCCTGAGTCGTCCAGCCGTCCCAGTGGTCCTAGCCCTAGGTTTGTTCGAGCCCAGAAGTCATGGTTTGGACGGTTTGTACAGTTTGGGCTGATCGGGTTCTTCTCGGGTTTGGGAGTTTTCCGGCCGTGCAGGGTGGCCGTGGTGGTGGTGATGGCCGTCTGGAGGTAGCTGAGAGGTGGTCTGGTGTGTGGGTTGAGGCTGAGGTGGTGTAGTCGCTGGTGTGTTTGTGCAGAGAGTGAGAGTACACGGTTTTGAGAGAATGAAAATGTGAGAGTGTGAGTCTCTGATGATTTTAAAAACAGCATAGACATTAGAAACCAACGGCTAGGATTGAGTCTGACTTAAGGATGAAAGGTGAGGATTTAAGGAAATTAATTAATTAATTAATCAAAAGGCAGACAAAGATCCTGGTTCTAGGGAGTGTGGGGATGAGTGACACGTGTCACTCATCCAAGGGTCCAGATTGGTTTGAATAAAGTAATCCGATTTCATTATTTTAATATTATTTTGATTCGGTTCTCGGTTAGTTCGGTTAATCGCGTTTTACGTCCTTGACCATAACATTTCTGTCGTACGTCCGATTTTGGTGTGCCGCCTGTCTACGGATTCGTATCGGCGAGACCTACTTAACGGTCATTGGCCCTCGTCCGTTGGACTTCCCGGGTCAAAAGTCAATATTTGGCCCCTAATTGACCAAATTACCAAAATACCCCTCAACTTCCGAACGTCACAACTTCTTCCTCGAACGTCGGAATCGAACGTGCCACCTGCCTATGAACTCGTGACATCCTAAACTACGTCACGGTCACGGGTCACAGTCCTAATTACTTCCCGAGGTAAAAGTCAACTTTTCCCCCCCTCAAGGGTAAAACAGTCATTTTACAATAAAATAATAATTACGAAAGTTCGGGTCGTTACATCGGCCCTCGTGCATCGGACCTCCCGGGTTAAAAGTCAAATTTTCGCCCTCATTCAAGGGCAAAATCGTAATTTCACCCTAAACGTCCGATAATCCTCGACTAATTTCCGATTAGTCCTGCTAATCCATAATTAATTCTTAATTAATCCCAAGAATTTGGGACGGGTCGTTACAAACTTCCCTCCTTAAAGAATTTCGTCCTCGAAATTCAAACTGACCCAATCCAGGCTCCAACTCGGGCACTCTCGTGTACATACATGTCCGACATAACCACCGTACTCATCAGTACGCATTGTCACCGGAGCTTCCAAAGCTCCAACTCACTCTCGAGAAACAACACGCCGGCTCGTAGGTCGCTCGAGACATCGATACTCATCGATCTCGCCTGTTACTCACTCTGACAGGTCAACAATACTAAGCTGATATCAAAGTCGGATTTTCGGCCTAATGACCCTTCTCATCTGACAACCCAACTTTACCACTCTGACACTTTCCAACCTTTAGTCGTCAGGCTGCAATACGCACTCCCACTAAGGGTCATCACATCCAAGCTGACATTCTGCATAGTATGTGATCAGGAAAACATCCTCTAGATCCTTCCATCACCATGGTACAGATCACAATCGCACATGCTATACTCCAAACTATGGCATTTATCGGTCTCGGTACACATCAGTCACTTCCTCGTTTTCCCATACTTAGGCTGACTCTCACTAGAGTCCCATCACTGCACACCAATCTGAGTCTGTCGGATACCGATTAAATCTATCACCACTACATGTACGACCTATGGTTAGTGGGTGTACACGTGTACACATGATGTGGGGCCGAACTTATTTTCCACGAGGTGGATGTGGAACTAGGTTAGTATGAATTTCGAAGATGAAATTATTTAAGAGGGGAAGGTTGTAACGACACATCCTAAATATCGAGATTAAATATTAATTAATTATGGATTTAGAATGACTAATCGGGGATTAGTTGAGTGAATTCAGAAGGACGGTGTAAAATGACTGTTTTACCCCTAGAATTTGGAGAAATGTTGACTTTTGACCAAGGGAGTTAAAAGTATGAGGATCGATGACCGCGACATAGATCGGGACGTCACGAGTCCATAGACAAGTGGCACGTCGAAATCGGACGTCGAATGAGAAAGTTATTGTCACATGATCGAAATCGGGTTAATTAGCGTCTCGGGGCTAATTAATTAATATGGCGCCCCCCATTAGTCATCTCCCCTAAAAAGTGGATCTAAGTTTTGATTGGATGGTTTTATATTAAAATACTAATTCTTTTATTTTATTTTATTATTTTTCCCTCCTCATCTCTCTCTTCCCTCCTGTGCAACCATCTTCATCATCTCCTCCATCATGACCGTGCACCCTAATCCTACACCAACCCCTCTCAATCATCATCCATTGCTTGTGACCCGTGAATGAAAGTTGGAGAGGATGTTGAGACGAACCCAATGGTGGCCACGGCAAGAACCGTTGTGCATGGTGGCTGGAATTTCTGAAGGTAAACTGTGGGATTCAAATTTTGGGCTATTTTGATTTTGATGGTGTTGATCGATTTTAAGCTTAGGGTGATCTTCTTTGAGCTCTCCCGAGCTTGTAGGTGCAATTTGGGACGGATTTGGATGTCGGAGGTGGCCGGAATGATGATCAAAATTCTCGCCGAAACTTTGAACGGCCATAACTTTAAATCGAGGTACTTTCTGCAATTTCTAGGTTTATATTAAGAATCATTGGCTCGAGTAGATGGATATACATAGGTAGAACACTAAATTTGGTTGAGAAACGAGTAAAATATCGAAGTTTGAAGTTTGGGGCATCAATGGAGTTTTCCGGTGAGAAATTCCAGCAAGTCGCCAACGAGTTGACTCGGTCGCCAGCGAGTTAACTCGTTGACTCGCTAACTTTGACCTGTTGACTTTGACCCATTGACTTTTTCCAAACTTGACTTTTGCGTTGACTATGCGCATGAGGGCGCGTGGGCTCGAATTTCGAGGTGGGACTAATGTCATTTCAAAGGTTTCGACGATCCGAATCCAATGGTGGTGGTTTCGGGTCCATCAAAGATAGTTAAGTTAGTCAAATCGAGGTTTTTCACCTAGGGAATCGTGTCCGGGACACGTTGAATTTTCTGGGAATTTTGGGGGTTTATCCTATAGACTTGTATAGTTTTTTTTTTTTCCCTGAAAACCTGTATAGTTGATTAGTGACCTTCGGGTGTGATTTGTATAGGTCTGGGTGTTCCGGTGATGGTGATATAGCCTCAGGAGGTTATGACACACATATCGAGGCGACAATTAGGACGGTCTGTGAGTAGACTTTGTTTTCTAAACTGTGATGCATGCATAACTGTTTTATATATTTTACATATGTGATTTCTATGATGATGATTGTAGTATTGGTGATTTACATATTTGCACGTATTTTGAGATTTACGATTTTATAGTGTATTTCTACGTGATTGTGGTTCAATAATTGTTCAATGGTATGAATTTGGATTTGGAAATATGGAACCGGGCTTGAGACCCCTTTGATTTACGAATTATCGGACTTGGAGTCCATTTGATTTAATGAGACATCGGGTTGGGGGCCCAGTTGGTTTGCATGACTGGGCTAGAGGCCCAGTTGATTATGATTGACAGGACCGCCCCCGAAGGGACATTGATAACCGTGCCCGGTCTTGCTCCCGTCTGGCAAGTCGACTGAAGTTCCCAAATTACCCTCAAAACTTCCAAAACAAGGGATAACCACACACGTACTCACTCATGCCTCCGCCTCTCGACCAGCCTCGATCAACTCGCCACAACTTGGAGGGTCAATAAAAACACAAAAGGTGTGAGTGGACAAAAATGAAACAGTTTATAAAACAGTTCCAGAAAGACGTTTCTACCCTCCACGTAAAACTAATGCATGCATTCGAAAATCATTTCACAATCCATTTCATTTCCAACATAAGAAAACCGTGTATGAAAATCAAAATCATTTTCCTTTTCTTAACCTTCGGGTCTTAGCCCGCAATCATAAACACAGGGCCTCCGTCCAAAATCATGAATCAAATCCAAGTACAAGAACATAGTCCAAAAATCCATCAAATCACATAAACCGGGCCACTGCCCAACATATCCGAAAACATCAGAAATCAACAGTAAACCACAAACCAATCAGCTTGCTGGATATCAATCACCGAGTCTTTAAACTCACATATATCAGGCCTTCCCGGGATATCAACTAGTCTTTAAACTCAGAACATAATCAATACGCCTCGGGGGGTATCACAATAACCGAGTCTTTAAACTCCGAGTCTTTAAACTCAATCCGGGTCTTTAAACCCAATCCGGGCTCGCCCCCAAACCGGGTCTTTAAACCCAAAACATGATCCAGCACTAGTACCGGGTCTTTAAACCCAAAACCATTTGAAAATCACAACAATCCAGGATCCATCGTGATCCAAATTCCAAAACCAATCCGAGATCACACTTAATCGAAATGGAACTCACGTCGAATTTCACATTCAAATCCCCAATCATATCCGTCATCCATTCCCGAATCCGAATTCGCAATAATGATTTCGTAAGCCGGCATCCGGAACCACTATTCCGAACCCAAATCCATAAATCCACTTTCAAGTTTCCGAAAACCGAAACCTCGTTCATCAAATCCACTGTTATGAACTGGGCATTAAGCCCGAAAACACCTTTTCCAAAATCCGTTTTAAATCTTTGAAATCAAATCGTATTTCAAATCCCAAGGTCAAAGCATCAAAACCATGATCAGATCGCAAGATACTCGAAATCTCGTAAAACGCGCAAATCTGTAATAATCTCGAAATACGTGTCAAAACCGTAAGTCATGCTCACAGTGATAATCCAAACATCCTTAAAACATGATACGCATAAATCACATAAAATCTTTCATCAAACCATCATCAAAGCATATGTGAAACCATAGTCTCGAAATACGTGCAATCACGTATTGCATAATGAAATACGTATAAATACGGAAATCGTAATTATCACAAGTCATAATCATAATCATAGAAATCATAGAAACATTTATGCATGCATTAAATTTTAGAAAGCAAAGTCCACTCACACACCGTCCATATCGCTCGTTTTCGCGTTGCACGCGTTTCCGTAATTTCTGATATTTTTCAGAAATCTCGAATCCTGTCCGAAATCATTCCTCAGTGTCACTAAGGACTCAAATAACGTCATACTAATTTCCCATAATTTTCTGGGAATTAAATATTAATTAAAACGTATCATAAACCTTCAGACCCTCAAAACAATGTCGAAACGGTGTCCGATTAACTCGAAACCAATGCTAAAATGTTTGTTACATTGCATAAGACAAAAGTCGTGTTGAACTCTCCTCGAGAATCGAGACCACGCGCCCTCACGAGCCGCCGTGAGTGGCTGCACGTGAAACTCACGCGCCAGCTACAGTGCAAGCACTGTTCATCGTCCTTACCCAGCTGACCGTGAAACGGGTCGTTTAACCCGCGCGATGACCCGTTTCAATCCTGCTCAAATCCGACTCTATTCCTTCAATTGAATCATTAAATAGCACCGTTAGAGACCCAATTATGGTTCTGTAAACCTAATTACACACATCAATCCTTTAAATCCAACATTTCTCTCAAGATCAAACACACGGTCTTAACTTTCGAAACTCACTCAAATCAGCTTGGTTTTCTAATTAAATGATACAGAAGCTTCATATGACCTAAACAAACATTAAACCGTAACCAATTTCATGAATCCTTACCCGTAGGAGGTCGTCCTCAAGCTCGAAAATTTCCAGAAATTGGAACTTCAGTTCTAGGCCAAACCGTGATCAACTTCCTTCGATTTTTGTATGGTTGAAGTCGAAATGAACCTAGAAAACTGTTTCTAACCTCTGTTTAGCTCATCTCGACTCACAAATTAATTTTTGAAATTTCCCTCCATTTTCCAGTTTTTTTTCCGACTCTGTTTTCTCTCAAATTCTCAGCCCTTTCCTCTCTAGAATGACCCTCTCGACTCACTCTAACTCTCTATTTTCAATTCGGCCTTCACAGCAACCTAAGGGAATCTCAGTCCCTCTGTGTTTCTGTTTCCAGCAAAGGACCCAAAGCTGTGACAAAAATATACCCGTGCTCTATTTGTTCAGTTCAAAACCACCACCCAGTTTCAAGTCCCAATTCCACCACACTCTTGGCTGCCTGTGCTCTGTTCAAGCCACTCACTGCATAAACAAAACCAGTGCTCTATTTCTTTCCAATTTCAAAGGCACCAGCACTGTTCACTGTGCCAAGCACATTATCACACACTGTGCACTTGCCACTTAATATTTAAACAATTCCCACAACCCCACTCACGGCTGATTCGATTTCCAACATACCAATTACCATTTTACCCCTACCTTGATAATTTACCAAAATGCCCTTCGCACTTCTAGACCCGTAATTTGGTCATCCGAACTCCGATTGACGCGTGCCGTCTATCTACGGATTCAGCGTCTCGAGGCCTACCCAACGGTCTTTGGCTTACGTGCAAAGTCCATGTCGTTTGAAAAGTCAACCCATTCCCCCTTTTTATCCTAATTACAAAAATGCCCTTGAATTTCCGAACGTCATAACTTCTTCCCTGATCGTCGGAATCGGACGTGCCACCTGTCTAGGAACTCGTGACGTCCCGAACTACGTCACAGTCATCGGTCAAAGTCCGTTTGACCGCTCGAACAAAAAGTCAACCGTTTGCCCAATTTTCAGGGGCAAAATCGTATTTTTCTTCAAATTTTCCAAATTTTCCTTTTCCGAAAGTCCGGGTCGTTACAATGATATTGGGCATGAGTCCCATTTGTGGTTTATAAATGTGATTTCGGGTTTGGAGACCCTAAATGGATTTGGATTTGAGAAAACAGATTTGTGGATTACGATGGTTTTATGGAAATCCCGGGTATATGACCATTTGAACGGGTTGAGATGATTTATGAAATGTTTTCCATATACCATCCTTATGATCTAATATCGCCTCTCCAGGGAGGGTCAGGGACCTGGGTGATGACAGCACCCGTCCCAACTAGACGTCAAAAACCGTGCCCGGTCCTACTCCCGTCTGACAAGTCAACTAAAGGTCCGAACTACCCTTCAATGCTTGCTAGACAAGGGATGTTTGCGCTGATTTCTACTGCTGTCACTGCCTCACGATCAGTCCCGAACATCGTACCACGGCCTGGAGGGTCACAAAACAGAAAAGGTGTGAGTGGACAAAAATGACCTCTGATAAAAACATTTACCAAAATACATTCTTACCCTCCAGTTTTCACAAACTTGCATGCATATCGTAAAACATGAGTAATAGTATGAAATCATTCAAGTATGAACAGTGGACCGATAAAATCAAAACATATTTTCCCATGGTCCGTAAAACTCATGTTCACCAAATCAGTTCATGTTATAAAACATCAAATCCCGGCTCTCAGGCCAAAACATGTGAAAACATAATCACCTGGCCACAAAGACCAAAAACCCGTACTGAATACCAGTACGTCATCACAAACAACATCAATCAGCACCAATCATAAGTGCACAATAAATATATCAATCCAATCAATCTGCACTACACATAAGTGCACAAACAAACCATCAACTGCACTACTCACAAGTGCGGCACTACGAGTAGGCCAATATCCAGCCACACTCTCGGGAACATACACCTCTGGGCTCAACCCCCTCGGGCTCAGTCACCTCTGGGCGAACACATCCCCAGGCTCAGACCCATCCGAGTGGTACATCCAGACTCAGTCTCATCCGAGACGCTGACTACCATAGGATCAACTCATGATCCTACAATCACATCCCCCCAAGCTCCGGTCGTCTGGGTAATCCCCCCAAGCTCCGACCGTCTGGGAATTTCACAATCACAATGAAAACCATCTCGGGAATTACATCCCAAAACATTTCAATCAAATCTTGTCTTCATACATAGTCAAGATCATTCCCGACTGGGTCTCAAGCCCAAAATACCATTTACACATAAACCGTTAAAATCACATTTTAAAACAATAGAATAATCCAGAAATCATCATTGACTTACCAACTAAGTCAAAATATCATTTTAGAAATCATTTAGACTCCGGGCCTAGCCCAAAACATCATTTGCACGTTCCTCGTAAAACGTGCCCAAAAGGCTGATTACAATAATCATAAAATCACAAAAATCATTAATTTCGCCAAATTCACAAGTGACTCCCAATCCGAGTCAAAATCACTATTCACTTGGGTTCTCCCGCCCAAAATATCATTATCACGCAAATCCATGCGTTGCAACCTCCGTTGCCATTTTCACGTAAATCCACAAAATTGACCCTTGACTCATTCCCGAGTCACAACATTATTTTTCCAATCCATGACTCGTAATCCGAGTCCAAACCTTCTTTTCAATCAATTTCAATCCCGGACTCATAAACCAAGTCCAAACATCATTTTTAACCAATTTCATAATTTCTCGAAAATCGTGCCAAATATAATAATATAATAATCCATAAAATCGAGAAATCACCGGATTGAAACGTCAATCATGCTAAAGCATATAAAATCATATAATAAGGCATTGAAATCATATATGCATGCATCACGGTTAGAAAACAAAGTCCACTCACACACACCGTCCAAAACGGTCCGTTTCCGAGCTGCACGTTTTTTCGTAAAATCTGGAAATCACAACTCCTGTCCAAAATCATTATAGAGGGTTACTAACATCTCGAAATACTTCATATAATTTTCCCCAATTTTTCCGGAATTTAAATACGTATTTTTAACGTAAAACAAAACTTTGGATACGCGGAACATTATCGAATCAATATCCGATTTCCTCGAAACCAACGTTAAAATGTTCGTTGCAATGAGAGGATCAAAAGTCATGTTGACCTCACCTTGAAACTAGGCCGTACGCGCCCTCACGCGCTGCCGTGAGTGGCTGCGCGTGAAACCCACGCGCCTGCTACAGTCACTGTCTTCCTCACCCGTTTGTCTGTAAAACGGGTCCTTTAACCCGCGAACAGACCCGATTCAATGTCCGTCAATTCTACACCGTTTTCATCAATTGAACATTCAGTCAGCTTCAATTCAAGTCTAATTAGAGTTCTGTAATGTTAATTCCTCTAATACATACCTCAAATCACACGACTCGAAGATGAACATCGAAGAACTCTCGAACACTGTTCATCATTCAAAAACCTTCCATGTCGATCGATTTCCTTCAATTGATGCAACCAGAAGCTTCAATGGACTCAGGTAAACTCTTTCCCCATCTCAATTGCATCAATCCAAGGCTCAAACTCCACGACTCAAGCTCGAACTTGCACTCTGTTACCAGACCCAGTTCAGAGTCAATTGGGCCTCAATTCTCCTCGTTTTTTATCTGGATCAACTCGTCATATCCTCAGGAAGCTAAATGAAGCTTCAATTCCAATCCTCGCGGCTCAAATCTCATTATTCGAATTTCCCCCCAAATTGTCTAAAATCTGAAATTCAATTCCTTAGCTCTCAAACAATCCCTCGTTTTTTCCCAAATCAATTCAATCTCAACCAACACTCAGTTTCCCACTCTCAGGTTCATAAATGGAAGAGGAATGAAGGTGGGAAGAAAATGGATTGTTGATTGCACACGGTTAAGAAAACAGGAGAGATTAATGGAAATTAAAGGATTAGTCAATTAATTAAAATAATAATAAAACATCATAATTAGGTCTCCCCCAAAAACATGGATCTGTGTTTAAGCCCTAATTTAAGACTCATCCAAATGTGTTCAGTCACCGGGTACTGTTCATAATAAAATAATAATATTTTAATCCAGGTTCGTTCGGTTAATCGAGTCCTTTCCCGTGACCATAACTTCGTCGTCGAATCTCCGATTTCGGCATACCGCCTGTCGTTGGATTTGTATCGACGAGACCTACGTAACGGTCCTTGGCCCTCATCCATTGGACTCCCAGGTCAAAAGTCAACATTTGGCCCCCTATTAGCCAAATTACCAAAATACCCCTCAACTTCCGAACGTCATAACTTTCTCCTCGAATGTCGGAATCGAAAGTGCCACCTGTCTATGAACTCGTGACGTCCCGAACTACGTCACAGTCATCGGTCAAAGTCCGTTTGACCGCTCGAACTAAAAGCCAACATTTTGCCCCCGCTAGGGGCAAAACGGTCATTTTGCACAATTCGTCCGATTTCACTCAACTAATCCCCGATTAGTCATTCTAAATCATAATTAATTATTATTCAATACCGATATTCGGGACCGGTCATTACAGGTGACCCTGTGGGAGACTCGACTGAGACCGAGGGGCACATGTAACTCTATACATGACATCTGGGATGTTAGGCATTGCCTACGAGGGGTTATTCTACGGAGTGACCAGACCGTAGAGTAACTCAAGAGCAGGATTGCTATTATTGGACGTCTGGGACGCCAGGCATCTGGGATGCCGAGGATTGGTATGTATTGGTGCTTGATTAGATTTGTTATCTATGGATTTACTAGACATTTGATTTGGATTTCTGTGTTAATGGATTTGGGCAGGGACCCACATGGTTTGGATTTATTGTTTTGAGCTGAGTTCCCATATACTTGGATTTATGGTTTTGGGCTAAGACCCTAATAATTTAACTAAAGTAAATGGTTTGATTATTAGTTTTCGAATGCATGCATGCTTTTTAGTGAAGGGCATAAATGTCTTCTTATGAAATGTGTTTTATTAAATTATTTATTTTTGACCACTCACAACTTAATGCCCTTCAGGTTGATCGCGGATGCGGGCTGTAACAGAGACCGAGACATCATACTCCTCCACTGATCCTGGCGCTCTGGAAGCCCTAAATGGGCTGAGGTGTCGAGTTATCCCTTTTTGTGTCAGACAGGAGCATGGCATGACACGACCCATCCCAATCCCCCCGAGATTACCGCGGAATGTGACGTGCTCCCGTCTGACACGGAGTGTCAGACAAGGGATAATCTCAAGCCACTGCCCCTACGGGCTTCCAGAGTGCACAAGGATCGATGGAGGAGGCATGAAATGTCCCGGTCTCCGCTGTAGTCGCATCAGCGATCAACATGAAGGGCATTAAAAACCAAAAGCAGTGAGTGGACGAAAATAAACAAGTTCGTAAAATACATTTTATAAGACATTTATGCCCCTCAGTAAAAACATATGCATGCATCAAAAACCAATAATCAAACATTTATTAGAAATAACCATTAGGGTCTTAGCCCGGAAACCATAAACATAGTTTCAATCCAAAAGTTATTTCATAAATCCAGTGGTACACATTTATTACGTTACCATCTCCGGCATCCCAGATGCCTAGCGTCCCAGACGCTTGACGTCCCAAAAGTCATATCTCACGGTATTAAGCGATGCGTGCTGCCCAGGGTCTCACCAGGTTCATATCTCTGACATCCCCGATGTCTGACGTCCCAGACGTCTAATCATAGCAATCCTGCTCCTGAGTTACTATACAGTCCGGCCGCTCCGTACAATGACCCCTCGCAGGCAATGCACCGTGACTTCCCCAGTGTCCCAGACACCTGGAGGAGACCATACATAACCTCATATCGAGATGGTTTTATGGAAAACATTTTATCATTCATTCCCGAAAACATTTTATCATTCATTCGCGAAATATCACAAGGGCCCTACCCCGAATTTCCATAAAACTGTCATAAGTCAAAATAGTTGATTATTAAATTCGAAATCATTTATTCAATTCCATTTTAGGGTCGCCGACCCGAAATCACATATAGAAATCAACCCGGCCCCTGCCCGAATTCGTAAACCAACTTGGCCCTTGGCCCGATATTATAACTCCAATGGGTCTCAGCCCGAGTTTACTTTATCAAGTCTATAACCATTTCATGAAATCATATCCAAACCACAAATATGGAAATCAATGCAAGACCGGAAAACCTCGATTTACGTGTAAACACGTAAATTGCCTCGAAAAGCGTGAAATCATATTAATTCACCAATATCCAAATCAAATCCTATAATCAAAAATATAATCATCATGAAACAGTTATGCATGCATAAAATTTATAAAACCAATGTCCACTCACAGACCGTTTAACCGTGCGCCTCGATACGCGTGCCATCGGCGTTCCCGGGCCTCGTCACTAACACCAGGACTCCCAAAACCTGTTCATATCACATTAGAGGGTCACTGACCTCTTCATTAACATCCTATTCAAGTACCGTAATTTTCCCGAATTTTTAATTATTTTTAAACCCGACTTACAACCTTCGGACATCCCGAACAGTATAGGAACGGGGTCCGATTGACACGAAACCAACGCTAAAATGTTCGTTACCATGTATAGGATAAAAGTCATTTTAAACTCACCTTGAAAAACCGTCCCACGCGCCGTCATGCGCCGCCGTGAGTGGCTGTGCGTGACACCACGCGCCTGTTACAGTGCCCAACGCTGTTCATCGTCTACCTCGCCCGTTTCCCTGCAATACGGGCCTGCAACCTGTGAGTTCAACCCGATCAGATAGCCTTCAATTGCAACTCGATTTCATCTATTTTTGATCCTAAGACATTCCTTAACTATCCAATTAAAGTTCTATGTCCATAATTAACTCTAACCATCCCTTAATCGTGCTATCAACCCGTGATCACCCAAACGGGTCGATCACCGTAACTCCATAATTCCCCAACCTTTATCAAATTAACTTCCCAGTAAGCTTATTAGGATTTATACGAACTACTGCACATGATTAATTGGATAAGAAGTTACCTCAAACACCCCGACTCAAGCTTGGGTTTTTCCGGCCATCCACTAGTCCGTCCACGGCTCCAGGAGCTTCAAAGGTGGCCACATTTGGTCTGGATCGACTCGTGAAGGTTCTAGAAAGCTCACCCTGAACTCCAATTCCATCAATTGGCCGTCCAGATTGAAATTTGAAAATGAAGTTTGAATTTTTGAGTTTTTGGGTCTGGGCATCCTCCATCCCTCTCAGAGCCTCAAACTCAGCTCTCTACCTCTCAAACTGTCCCAGAGACAGATTCAAACCCAACTCAATCCGACCAGTGCCCAGCACATTGCGAAAAGAAATTCCCACGCTCTGTTTTTGTCTTCCACGATCAAACACACCAACCATTGTTTAAGGCTATTCTCACCGTCCCACACGGCTATGCCTCCCACTTACATGATTAAACAATCCAATAACACATAAACAATAGTTTAGCCCATCAATTTGCCCCATAAACCATCCACCCGTGCACTGGTCATGTTTCCTATTCACGATGCTACAGTGACCATTCAAACAGCACCCTATGAAATTACAATTCTGCCTTTGTGTAGAAAATTACCAAAATGCCCCTCACGCATCCAGGCCCGTAACTCGGTCATTCGGACTCCGATTGATGTGTGTCGCCTGGCTACGGACTCAGGCATCGAGACCTTCCAAACGGTCCTTGGCCCTCAGCCATCGAACCTCCCGATCAAAAAGTCAACATTTTCCCTCATTTTGTCCAAATTACGAAAATGCCCTTGGACTTCCGAACGTCATAACATTCACCACGAACGTCAGAATCAAACGTGCCGCCTGTCTATGAACTCGTGACGTCCCAAACTACGTCACCGTCATTGGTCAAAGTCCATTTGACCGTCCGAATAAAAAGTCAACGTTTTACCCACGAATAGGGACAAAACGATCATTTTGCATCGTTCGTCCGATTTCGCCCAACTAATCACCGATTAACCCCACTAATCGTGATTAGTTAGTAATCTAATCCCGAATTCCGAGACGGGTCGTTACAACCTTCCCTCCTTAAAGAATTTCGTCCTCGAAATTCCAACCGATCAAATCTCAAACGTTCTTCCCTCCTTAATTAGTTTCGTTCTAGAAATTTCAACTATCCTGATTCCCCAATCACCCCATGGAAAGTGAAATCGACCTCGCAACACGTGTACACCCGTACACCAACTAATCGGAACAAAACTTGTCCGCACCCAATCGTACCACTAGTATTCACGTCGTATCGAATACATTCGACCCCGTCGAATGACAGAACCACACGTTTCGAATTGACACCACTTTTTAAATCTACTATTTCGTTGACGCGACAACCCGACGGTTCCTTTCTTCAATCACCAACCTATCCTGGTATCTACTCCCACTGGGAGTCATCGGACCTCACTCTACAATCCACGTTGACACATCCCGACAACCCGTCACCACTCGACCGTTGTCAGTCGAAAACTGACACTTACCCACTTGTGGTTACACTAACCACCAATTTACTCATCCCGAGTGTACAACAATCAACACCTCACTCTACCTGTATATAACCGAACCCATTAGAACCACTATGACCCAATGCACAACATCCGATGTCTAGTCCACAACCTCAACTAATCCAATGGTATCAGAACCAATCCGACTACCAACACGCACTCCGACATACCTCGGGTATAATTCGTATACCGTCACCAGGCACCACAAGCCTGCAAAATATCGTACCTCGAAGCATGTACCAAGTACACACATCTACCCATCGACCAGACTACAACCACCTAGGTCATAGCCAAATATGTTCCAATAATGGAGTCCATTTGTCCACTCCAGCATTAGACAAATCGAAACTCCACCCATCATTCAGTTCCAAATCCAGATCTGAATCCGCAATTTCGCAAGAAATCCCGAATCCAAACCCAGATATCATATTCTTAATCCGTTTCCAAATCAGAATCCGAAATAATTATCCCGTAAGCTGGCATTGGGAATAATCATTCCGTACCCAAATCCGGAAATCTACTTTCAAGTTTCGAAATCAAATCCTGAATCGTCACCCAGAAATTCGATTCCAAAACCCGAAATCTCGTTCACGCCTACCAAGACACACCAAAACCAAACCCATCGGTTACCTGCTCAATACATTCGATTGGCTTCATAGGGAAGCCAATCCTAACATCCTCACGTCTAAGGTTGACAAAATCTGACCACGTCGGAAACTGACTCACCTGAGTAGTATACCATACAGGATTCACTTCGAAAAGAAGTCCAGTCCCGTCATTTGCGATCTACATACCAAAGTAAGGGCGATAAACCTTCCTCTATCTGGATCATCAAGATCATGATCCAGGTTCAACACTGCATCCCCGACTACAGCCGTCACGATCCTGCTCCACCTAGGATCCACACAGTTAACTACTAGACTCCAAACCATAGGGTCTTACACCCTCAACTAATCTGCACACCGTCACAACGTTCGACAACCAACTCCCACAACTAAACTGATCAGTCAACGATGAGACACGCCGAGACTGTGAGTTCTCACTGATTACTTCGTATCGATCCTCGTCATCCCACCTAGGAAAAACTAAGAATGATCCAAAAACGATGACGCCAAAACCCATCCTACGTGGATACAAATAAGACTCGCTGCACTCACCACGCCATGAAAACCAGCATCGTCTGCCACCTAACAGAAAATGAGAAATCTCGTTTACCTAACTTCGAAATACGCAACTCCTCCTCATGACCCCAAAACACACATGGGCCCACCAACTAATACACGTTCAATGTACTAGTAACCACAATCAACGTCTGCTAGGGCAGAAAATAAGAAGTCAACCCCAATGACTTCAGAATATCTATCACCAATGTGGAAACGAGGACCCCTCTCATCCCCCAATCACAACTCTCCTCGAAACCAAAGTTCCAACCGTGTTGGGAACAGACACGCTCCCAATGGGGTGTCAAGTCCAACCACGAGACTTCCCACATCCTCAACTCACTTGGACAACTACGTGTACGTAATCAATCCATTACTCAGACCTCACGTCTGTTAATAACCATTTATGCACACATCTCGACACTGTTGGGACCCTATTCCAACACCTCACAATCTCCACTGGATCCTATCCAGTCCATGACTCAACCACCACTAAGTCGCAGATACCGATCATATGTCCATCATGACAGAGTCACATCCCAACTCGTGGCTCACCACAATCTCAATCACTAACACGAGCACCAGCACCAGTGCTAGTATCACCGACACTTGCCTCAACGCATAGGCATCCATACATCCACACTAGCACACGAACATCCACACACTGTGTGCAAAGTTGATACCCTGGATCTCCGTTCATACCGAACGACGATCCCGTATCACCACTAGTACCCCACGACTATGGGTACCTCCAATTTGACCATCCGCATTAGGATAATGAATGTTCCCTGAACGTCCCCGATTCTCATCTACTACAACCACACTAATTACCTTCGATAGCCAGTCATCTCCACACGACTATCGACTAATAATCATCGCTATCGAGATCCGTATCCACGCGTCGCACAATATCCGGTCCAACTCGGAATTCCATATCTTATCTCATGACCGTACCCGTGGATCGAATCCCACCAATTCACTTCACATCTGACAATCAGTCTCTGTCGTTCCGGGTAGACTCACTAGAGTCATCCACATAGCCATCCAAGACCTCAGCCGCTCGTCGCAGCACCAGTTCCAATCCACTCGTCATAATCTGGGGTTCGCCTCAGCAAACCACCCGACATCCGAAAATCATCCAACCTTCAGGAACTGCAGACTAACAATACTAGTCCATATATCACGACTAAGGTTCACCTTTCAAAACCATCATAAACTAGGGTTCCACAATCACACCCTAGGGTCCAGAGGGACCCAACCGTCCTCTGCAGCCAAATCCACAACCGGACCGACCTCGCGGTCCTGACATCGTATAGACGTCAATTGCAATCCTACCATCAACTCAATGTGGGTTCCACCACTATGGCCATCAGCTAACTCCGATGTACCAACATCCCTTACCCTAGAAATCACCACTAGGGTCCACATTTTGACCATTACTCAACCGGGTCTCGCATTTTCCAAAATCACTTCTCAAATGGGGTTCCCTGAACCCAGCTGCGCCCAACAGCACAACAATTTAATATCACATGACCGAACCGACGGTCCCACAATACCAGTTCATCACAACAACCCCACATTGGTCGAATCACCTTAACGCACTACGTACCGGGCGAATCACACTCTATCTACTATTCAAGGTTTCATTACACCAACTATCCATCCGACTACCCTAACTATCAGGTTGATGACGAACTGCAGCCTACAAGGGACACCACATCCTCGACCTACGCGCACAAAAAGAGCAACCCTGCTCTGATACCAAGCTGACACGACCCATCCCAATCCCCCCGGGATTACCGCGGAATGTGACGTGCTCCCGTCTGACACGGAGTGTCAGACAAGGGATAATCTCAAGACACTGCCCCTATGGGCTTCCAGAGTGCACAAGGATCGATGGAGGAGGCATGCAATGTCCCGGTCTCCGCTGCAGTTGCATCAGCGATCAACCTGAAGGGCATTAAAAACCAAAAGCTGTGAGTGGACGAAAATAAACAAGTTCGTAAAATACATTTTATAAGACATTTATGCCCCTCAGTAAAAACATATGCACGCATCAAAAACCAATAATCAAACATTTATTAGAAATAACCATTAGGGCCTTAGCCCGGAAACTATAAACATAGTTTCAATCCAAAAGTCAATCCAAAAGTTATTTCATAAATCCAATGGTACACATTTATTACTTTACCATCTCCGACATCCCAGATGCCTAGCGTCCTAGACGCTTGACGTCCCAGACGTCATATCTCACGGTATTAAGCGACGCGTTCTGCCCGGGGTCTCATCGGGTCCATATCTCTAACTCCCAGATGTCTGACGTCCCAGACGTCTAATCATAGCAATCCTGCTCCTGAGTCACTATACGGTCCGGCCGCTTCGTACAATGACCCCTCGCAGGCAATGCACCGTGACTTCCCCAGTGTCCCAGACACCTGGAGGAGACCATACATAACCTCATATCGAGATGGTTTTATGGAAAACATTTTATCATTCATTCCCAAAATATCACAAGGGCCCTGCCCCGAATTTCCATAAAATCGTCATAAGTCCAAGTAGTTGATTATTAAATCCGAAATCATTTATTCAATTCCATTTTAGGGTCCCCGACCCGAAATCACATATAGAAATCAACCGGGCCCTGGCCCGAATTCGTAAACCAACTGGGCCCTTGGCCCGATATTGTAACTCCAATGGGTCTCATCCCGAGTTTACTTTATCAAGTCTATAACTGTTTCATGAAATCATATCCAAACCAAAAATATGGAAATCAGTGCAAAATCGGAAAACCTCGATTTACGTGTAAATACGTAAATCGCCTCGAAACGCGTGAAATCATATTAATTTACCAATATCCAAATCAAATCATATAATCAAAAATATAATCATCATGAAACAGTTATGCATGCATAGAATTTATAAAACCAATGTCCACTCACAGACTGTTTAACGGTGCGCCTCGATACGCGTGCCATCGGCGTTCCCGGGCCTCGTCACTAACACCGGGACTCCCAAAACCTGTTCATATCACAATAGAGGGTCACTGCCCTCTTCATTAACATCCTATTCAAGTCCCGTAATTTTCACGAATTTTTAATTATTTTTAAACCCGACTTACAACCTTCGGACATCCCAAACAGTATCGGAACGGGGTCCGATTGACACGAAACCAACGCTAAAATGTTCGTTACAATGTATAGGATAAAAGTCGTTTTGAACTCACCTTGAAAAACTGTCCCACGCGCCGTCACGCGCCGCCGTGAGTGGCTGCGCGTGACACCACGCGCCTGCTACAGTGCCCAACACTGTTCATCGTCTCCCTCGCCCGTTTCCCTGCAATACGGGTCTGCAACCCGTGAGTTCAACCCGATCAGATAGCCTTCAATTCCAACTCGATTTCATCTGTTTTTTATCCTAAGACATTCCTTAACTATCCAATTAAAGTTCTATGTCCATAATTAACTCTAACCATCCCTTAATCGTGCTATCAACCCGTGATCACCCAACGGGTCGATCACCGTAACTCCAAAATTTCGCAACCTTTATCAAATTAACTTCCCAGTAAGCTTATTAGGATTTATACGAACTACTGCACATGATTAATTGGACAAGAAGTTACCTCAAACACCCCGACTCAAGTTTGGGTTTTTCCGGCCATCTACCAGTCCGTCCACGGCTCCAGGAGCTTCAAAGGTGGCCACATTTGGTCTGGATCGACTCGAGAAGGTTCCAGAAAGCTCACCCTGAACTCCACTTCCATCAATTGGCCGCCCAGATTGAAATTTGAAAATGAAGTTTGAATTTTTTAGTTTTCGGGTCTGGGCATCCTCCACCCCTCTCAGAGCCTCAAACTCAGCTCTCTCCCTCTCAAACTGTCCCAGAGACAGATTCAAACCCAACTCAATCCGACCAGTGCCCAGCACATTGCGAAAAGAAATTCCCACGCTCTGTTTTTTTCTTCCACGATCAAACGCACCAGCCATTGTTTAAGGCTATTCTCACCGTCCCACACGGCTATGCCTCCCACTTACATGATTAAACAATCCAATAACACATAAACAATAGTTTAGCCTATCAATTTGCCCCATAAACCATCCACCCGTGCACTGGTCATGTTTCCCATTCACGGAGTGACCGTTCAAACAGCACCCTGTGAAATTACAATTCTACCCTTGTGTAGAAAATTACCAAACTGCCCCTCACGCATCCAGGCCTGTAACTCGGTCATTCGGACTCCGATTGATGCGTGCCGCCTGGCTACGGACTCAGGGCATCGAGACCTTCCTAACGGTCCTTGTCCCTTGGCCATCGGACCTCCCGATCAAAAAGTCAACATTTCCCCTCATTTCGTCCAAATTAGGAAAATGCCTTTGGGCTTCCGAACATCATAACTTTCACCACGAACGTCAGAACGTGCCGCCTGTCTATGAACTCGTGACGTCCCAAAATACGTCACGGTCATTGGTCAAAGTCCATTTGACCGTCTGAATTAAAAGTCAACGTTTTACCCACGACTAGGGAAAAAAACGGCCATTTTGCATCGTTCGTCCGATTTCGCCCAACTAATCACCGATTAACCCCGTTAATCGTGATTAGTTAGTAATCTAATCCCGAATTCCGCGACGGGTCGTTACATGGCATATCATGCGTTAATCCTGATGGGATTTGGGATGGGTCGTATCAACTCCTCCATCTGATGCACTTTCTCAATCGCATGACGCTGACTCTTCACATTCTCCCCCATCAGCTTCCCCTTAATCCCCGACAACCTCTCCCTTTTCAAGTTGAAAGTAAAGAAGAATATCGATTTCTTGCTTAAAAACTTGATTGAGTCACTCGCTGCCACTATTGATCTTAATTGCCTGAAACTGAGAATTGGAATTTGAATTTGTTTATGGGCTTCGTCCTCTCTCACTTTAAGTGAATCAGAGGCCTTCTTGAGCTCAATTTTTAGCTCCATCATAGTGGTGGCCTAACTGAAGCGAATCACAGACGGCAGAGCCTGAATCCCCACCACGGCCTCGTCCAAATCGGGCTGCTTTTGCTAGTTATTGAACTCCTCGATGATTCTAACCCAAGGGGAAATAGACGCGATGTTGTGCGATGTTGGCCACAGGAAGGAGAAAATGACGCGAAGCCATTTTTATGGCTTTTTTTTTGGGTTTTTTTCTAAGTTTAAAGAAGTTGAAACTCAGATCCAGTATCATTGTTCATCTTCTTCTTCAATATTTTATTTTTCAAACATTTAGTTTTAATATTTTTTTTATAAATAATTAAATAATCAATTAGGGACTGACATGTTGCAATATTGACATCGTCCCTAACTTGACTAACGAAATGGAGCAACGGTGTAACTAAATGTGCAGTTGTGACAGAACATTGAAACTAAATTTATTTCGAGAAGTAAAGTGATATTTAATGTTCGATTAAGGGAACAAGGTGAATAATAAGCCTATAATTTATTTAATTAAAAAAAGAGTTCAATAAGAAATAAAAAAAAAAAATCACAAGCGCCACCTAGGCTAGGCCCTTCCAAAATGACGTGTAATAAAGATAGCCTCCCACAACTGTATTTGCCTACATGGGAAGTTCCAATAGCAGCCTCAATTGCCAAATCTCCTTTTTTATCTCCCTCTCCCTCAGGCCTCAGCCACTGCGAGAGCACAGAGCGAGTCAGTGAGAGCCATGGAGATGGCAACAAGCAGCTTCCACAGCTCCTCCTTCTCTATCATTAATCCTAACCTTAACCCCGGAACTAACCTTTCCTCTCCTCTTCCACTCTCCAAGCAGTTCTTCGGTTTCACCTTACCTTCTTCTCAACCGCCAAAACAACCACACTCAAGCTCCGTTTCCAAAACTCTAAACCCTTCTTCGCCCGCACACCTATCAAATGCTCCGTTTCGGAAGCCACCGAAGCCGAAGCCGCCACCGCAGGTACTTTGACTTCTTCTTCTTCTCTTGCAATCCTTCATTTCTATGTTTCTGACTTTCTGCAGCCTACAGTTTTTACGTTTCATATTTAGAGCAGAAAAGTTGGTTCCTTTATATCTGTGTTTTTGTTGTTTGAGGGTTAAGACTGGTCTAATTTGTAACTGGGTTGTTGTTTCAGAGAGGAGGAGAAAGTTGGAGAGGAGGAGTGACATAAGGAACATAGCAATTGTGGCGCATGTGGACCATGGAAAGACAACTTTGGTTGATGCGATGTTGAGGCAATCAAAGGTAGAAAAAAACCACACGAACATGACGATTTAAGCTGGCCATTTCAAAATTCGAAATTAGAAATTAGATTGATAGGAATTTTGTGCAGGTGTTTCGCGATAACCAATTTGTACAGGAAAGGATAATGGACTCAAATGATCTAGAGCGTGAAAGAGGAATTACCATACTTAGCAAAAATACATCTATTACTTATAAAGACTCAAAAATTAATATAATTGATTCTCCTGGCCATTCTGACTTTGGAGGCGAAGTTGAACGCATTCTCAATATGGTGGAAGGGATTCTTCTAGTGGTTCATTTTTGCACCCTCTGATTTTTTGGCTTGTAATCCTTTTATATGGTGCTTGCCTGTCATCATTTGCTTGCTGCTCTCTCTCTCTCTCTCTCTCTCTCTCTTTGTAGGTAGATTCTGTTGAGGGCCCAATGCCTCAGACAAGGTTTGTTTTGAAGAAGGCTCTAGAATTTGGCCATGCTGTTGTTGTTGTTGTCAATAAGATTGATAGGCCTTCAGCTCGTCCAGATTTTGTCATCAATTCCACTTTTGAACTCTTCATTGAACTAAATGCCACTGACGAACAGGTAACTAAAAGTTTAATGGATGGCCTACTTAGAATTCACCTTGCAAATTAAGTTTGGTCCTTTGGAATTCCATTTATTTCTCATGCTACTTTTGAACCGATATTTCTGCACCATTGAATATTAGGAATTAGTTTTTTGTTGCCATGGAATATATTGGCCAGCAATTTTCTTTTAAATCTATTTTAAAAATACTGATCGCATTGGGAAAGCTAGAAAGTGATCTATCCATGACATCACCTCTGTATAGTAATTGTCTTTTGTCTACTAAGCTTTTGAGTTACGTGCTGCTTCAGTGTTAAGGGAATTTAACAGTCTAATCTCACTGAAACTTTCATTTTGTGTGCAGTGTGACTTCCAAGCCATATATGCTAGTGGGATTAAAGGAAAGGCAGGGTTGTCACCTGAGAATTTGGCAGATGATCTTGGACCCCTCTTTGAGACCATAATGAGATGCATACCTGGACCTGCTATTGATAAAGATGGTTCACTGCAAATGCTTGTTAGTCCTTTTTCTTTAATGTTATGTTCTTTCCTTTTTATTTTATAAATTTTTGCCACCCATCTTAGTTTGTCACATGATATTATGTATTTCTAACTTGTTTCTACAAAACTAAGTTCTACATTCTTTTTGTTCTCCTATTTTCTTATTATACAACGCAAGTATCATTTAGATTCTTTGTTGAACTTTTATCAAAATATTACAGGCTACAAACATTGAGTATGATGAACATAAAGGAAGGATAGCTATTGGACGCTTACATGCTGGGGTTCTGAGGAAAGGGATGGATGTGAAGGTGAGTGTGTGCTGAATCTGGGATATGCTACATTGTATCATTTTCTTCACCCAATGAAATAGCATGGGGTATTGTTGTCCTGATATCTGGGATTGCTGTATAGATTTAACCATCATCAGTATTATGCTTACATGTTTAATCTGAAGTATTATAGTCCTTTTTCTCATGAAAGTAGAAAAGGAATTTCATTAGAGAAAAAAGAACTCTTATAGGATTTAGGGTTATCCCTCTCTCTCGATTTTAAATTTTCTGTTATAACTATTAATCTGAATGTAACGCAAGGATCTACAACTAATTCATTATAAAACCTATGTTACTCAGAGAGGTCTGTAGTATCTTATTAATACCTTTCTATTCCTTTGGGTCTATGTTAGAAGCTCATGTATATTCATTTTGATCAATTTATTATCTAGTTTACATGAAAAGAATTAAGCTTTCAAACTTCTGCTTATGGTGTGATGTTATAGGTGTGCACCTCAGATGATTCATGTCGATTGGCAAAAGTTAGTGAGCTGTTTGTGTATGAGAAGTTCAGTAGGGTTCCTGTAGAAAGTGTAGAAGCTGGTGATATATGTGCTGTCTGGAATTAATGATATTCAGGTAACACTTTATTTGTTTTGCATGTAGAAACTGTTACTCTTATATTGATCGCATTTCATTTTTATTAAATTGAATGCTATTCCATGGCTGGTATATATTTTTAAATTACTCAGATTGGTGAGACAATTGCTGATAAAATCTCTGGGACTCCGTTACCTGCCATTAAAGTGGAGGAACCAACAGTGAAAATGGCTTTCGCTATCAACACTTCACCTTTTGTTGGACGGGAGGTATGCCTATAAGATGATTATCTATTGTCTATTTTTTGTTATAACTTTCTTGAATTCCTTAAGATTCCCTAAGTGAAACTGTCTCGCAACATTAGGAACAACTATCTGCATTTTTTTAATTATATAGAATACAGATATACATGTGGAGCTCCCTCATTGTGATGAAAATCGAGAGGAATCACATGTGTGACCGTTCCTCAATGCAGTCCCCTGATCCTATCTGTTCTCTTGTTACGTCTCAATATTAAGATCATCTTAATAAAAAAAATCAAGTAATTCAAAATCTCTTAGTCATCTGATGATGATAAAATAATTAGATGAACAGATTGTTTCTCATAAGCACTAAAATGTTGACCGATGATAATCAAATTACAATCATTTCAATATTTCTGAATTTTGGAGGGATGATTCTTAGATGGGCTCTAAAAGCTAGACGGTTCAGATAGCCAGACCACAAAGTGGCCTCAACACTGGGATACCTTTTGGTTATTGGAAGGGATCCTTATTAAAAATGGGTCTTTATACACACGTAACCATAGTGTATAATATTCATCGATCCAATGGTTTCTGAAATATGTTGATAGTTTGAGTGGTTAAATGAGTCCACTAGGTTCAATCAAGAGTCCACCTAATCGGGATTTTTTTCTCGCAACATAGTGCTAAATTATCTGAAATATAAGTTACTGCTTAATTAATGGTTATATCTGTTTTTAACATGCCGTTGCAGTAATTACCTGTGGCACCAAACTAGTGATCAATGGTTCTACTTCTTTTTCTTTTGCGGCATTCTGATTGGAGATTTATTTGCTCATTTTCAGGGAAAGTATGTTACCAGTAGGAACTTGCGAGATCGTCTTTCTCGTGAGCTAGAGCGTAACTTGGCCATGAAGGTTGAAGATGGTGAAACAGCAGATACCTTCATTGTTAGCGGACGTGGTACTTTACATATCACCATATTGATAGAGAATATGTGAGAATAGTTATTTTGTTATTCCATAATCTTATTTCTTCTACATGCACATTTTTAATTGGTTACCAATTCAGGCGAAGAGAAGGATATGAATTCATGGTGGGACCTCCCAAAGTTATTAACAAAAGGGTGAATGACAAGTTGCTGGAACCGTATGAGGTGATTTCCGAAGTTGTTAAGGAAAATGGTAAAAGGGTTATAGTTGAAGAACATTATTCTTCTTCATTTAAAACAATTGGAGAAAAGTAAGGCACATGGGGGCATTACTTAAAATATAAAACTAATATTAAGTGGAGTACTTGATGCTTAAGATTTATGTGGCCGTATTTTACGAATATAATAATGAGATTGTAAAATATTTTTGTGTCTTTTTTCTTTATTAGACCGCTTATCAGTTGCAAATCACGCTAGCTATCTTCTGGTATATGTAATTGCTATCATGTCTATTGCTTGCAGATTGCCACTGTAGAGGTTCCAGAAGAACACATGGGCCCTGTTGTTGTGCTTCTTGGAAAAAGGCGGGGGCAGATGTTTGATATGCAAGGAGTTGGGTATGTAGAACTTTTCTGCTTCTAGTTTCATGTTACCATAAATGCCTAAAAATAATATCGAGTATTAATCCATACTTATATGCATCTACATGCGTCGCTGCAGATTCATGCACACTCACATTTTCACCTACGTACATGACGCACGTATGCACATTAATTGACTTTGCACCTGACATCCAGCCGAAAATGAACATCTCATGAGAGAGATTGTGTCACCATTATATATGTATTGTACATATTTTACCACAATTGCTTGTCACCTAGTCAGGGATATCAGTTTGGTGCGGATCCATTCTGAACATGGAGTTCTCTTATATAATAAACATGCTCGTGTCTGCGTGTGAAATGATACCATATAACCAAAATAGAATTAAGAGGCTAATATTTTGTTGTCATCTGTTCAATTATAGTGTGTGCCTGCACCCCCTGTGGGTACCATGGATGGTCGTAGTGTTAAATATTTACCCTCCTTTTTCTTCTGATTATGACTGATGTCAGTTATTGCATGAGTTTTCTGCTTGATGGATGCAACATATGATCTGATCATCTGGACTTTACATATGTAATAGGTCGGAAAACACAACCTTCCTCAAGTATAAAATTCCAACCCGTGGCCTTCTTGGTCTGCGAAATGCAATTTTAACAGCTTCTCGTGGCACTGCAATTCTCAACACAATATTTGATAGCTATGGACCATGGGCTGGTGATATGAGTACCCGGGATCTGGGTTCCCTGGTAATTTCTGAGATTGTTTTCAATATTTTGAGGTTCAACTTTATTAGTATTGGTGGTTAAAATCTTCTTCCAATGTATGTTATGGTAGTGACTACAACTGCTACTATATCACTTGTCACCCTTTTGCATGTCTATTGTCGCCGTGAGTTTGACTTAATTCTTCATTGATGTGCAAACTCAAGTTTAAGCGTTTCCAATTATCCAAAACAAAATTCTGCATGTCATCACACTTGCATGTGCGTTTCCTGTGTCTAAGTTTCCAAATTGAATTGCGAGAAATTGATTTTCAGGTTGCCTTTGAGGGTGGAACAAGTACCTCTTATGCCATTGCTAGTTCACAGGAAAGGGGGCAGTTGTTTATTGGTCCCGGGGTGGACGTTTATAAAGGTCAGGTAATTGGCATCCATCAGCGCCCTGGGGACTTATCCCTTAACGTCTGTAAGAAGAAGGCTGCAACAAACATCCGTTCCAACAAAGAACAAACAGGTGAGAAGCAACTATATAAGTGCATGTTTAAATCTTCTCCTGACTAGCGTAAAAGAATTATACTATCTGATATTGTTGACTTTACAACATCTAAGTTTATTTGGCTATGATATGTTGGCCGAACATATATAGTGATCTGTTAGCCGTATTTAGTTAATAATAAAGACTCAAATATTTTTCTCACACGTTAATTTTTTTGAACCAAGTTATTACTTTTGTATTTGTAACGCTTGCCCACTATTAACCCTACTTTTAGATGGACAGATCGAAAATTTGTATTCTACTTACACGTCCGAAATAGATTGAATTTTCTTCATATTCAGTTTTACTTGTTTATTTGTATGGGCGATAGGTTATATCTGAAATGTTATGGTGTGGTATGCTCTTAATATTTGTCCGAACCATAGCAGTATGCTTTTATTAGGCTAGTTGTTTCCAAAGGTCTCTCTGTTCTCCCATTTTCATAATTTACTTACCCATTGATTGCTTACAAATTACTGGTTTCTCATGTTCCTTTTCTTTTCTTTTTTTCTTCCCCCCTTCCTCTTTTATAAGTAATTTGAATATCTTGAGTTTGTCCATCTGCAGCAGTATGCCTCATTTTCACGCATTAATAATCTCTATTCTCCTATTTCTTTTAAATTTCTTTTCTGCAGTTATCCTTGACACCCCATTGGACTACAGTCTAGACGACTGCATCGAGTATATTCAAGAGGATGAACTGGTAGAGGTCACTCCTTTGAGCATCCGAATGTGCAAAAACCCAAAGTTTTCAAAGAAATCAAATAGGTAGTCAGTTTTGTAAATATACACCATGTGGCCCGATGAGAGTATTCTTTGATATAAATGTTTAGACGTTAAAGAAAAAAACCCAAGTCAAGTTTTGCACTGTTGGTTGTATATAATTATTTATTTTATTTTTTTTAAAAGTCTCAAATTTGTAACGGAAGAAGATTTCACTGGTTATGTGAAGACAAGTTGGGTTGATGAAGATCCATATTACTGTTTCTGTTTTACAGCAGTAATCAAAATTCTAATGGAAAGGAGATGTTAGCAAGTAATGCATCTATATTGTTTTGTTTGAGCTCAGGTGTTCTCTCTGGTTAAGTTGCTTAACAGGCGTTTTGTGTCTCACTTCCTCTCTTATTAAAGTATCGGGAGTTTGATGCTCAGCGAAGAAATATGCATTATTTAACTGAAGCTGTTGATGTCTTAATCTTATGGTCTAGAAGAGTACAAGTCTAGAAGGTCCAAGGGACGGGCTTTCCTAAAAATTTGGTCGTGAATTATGATCGCCTTTTTGGCTTTTTTTCATAAAAAATAAATAAAATAAAAAATAAATAAAATTTGAAGTCGTTTATTTAATTAAATTTTTTTATGACAAGTTGCCTATTTTTATTAATTAAGATTTTTATGATAAATTGTTCTAATTTTGATATGTTAAAAAAATAATTTAATAAAAGAAGAAAGGAATAATCATCATTTAAAATTCCTCCCTATTGACCATTCCAAAATTAAAGGATCTAAATTTGAGTACATAGCGAAACAACGACATGAGAACAACTTGGCTCTTCCATTTTTCGTCTATGTATTGATTTTGCCATTGCATCTTTCCTGGCGTGTAAGTTTTTCAGCTATACTTGTTGCATGAGATCATGTTTTCCACTAATTACAATGGTAGGGTCACCCAAAAATGATGAGAAAAAAAAAATTTAAACGAATTTTTATAAAATCTGTAGTGCTTGAGTGAAAACATGAGGAGAAAGTCACCAAGATTGTAGAAGTGGAAAAGAATAAAGCTGTTTAATTTGAATTATTTATGATTAGATATAAAGATTGGATCCAGGCTTGCTTCGTTGTTTGGTTATTACCCAACCAGAATTCAACCTCCTTTTACGGTTCTAGTATTTTGGGCACTTTACTTTCTCTTCATTTCTTATTTCACTTCAAAACTTTGCCAGAGGAGCATTAATTGAACACTTTCTGGAAGGTTAATTTTGAATAGCGAAAGATGAAATTATTTACCAGCGTGGTTCAAATGGGAAGAATCTTATTTCTCTTTAGTAAAATTTTGAATTCGAACCCTATGAATGAAAAGGTCAATATTAGAAATAGCTCCTTTTGTATCGGGATTCCACACGACTTGATGGTTAGTTCTCGCCTACGTACGAGGGATACTTTAGTTTTCCCTAAAAAAAGAAAGGTGAAATTATTTCTCTTTTAATTATAAAATCCACATTGTATGCCTCTAAACAAAATGTATATTTTCCACATTTGATTAAAAATATCGCTAACTACATACTAAATTGGAATTTAAGATCACGATCTATGTACTAAGTACTAAGTAAAAATATCGCTAAATTAATAGTATTAATTAACGTCATACCGCCATCATCCTTATTTATATATGTACATATATAAATAAAGGTAAGTGATATGATAAGACTTTTTTCCTTGTTTGGTGGAAAATGAAGGTGGATAAGACATGAACAGCTCCATATAGGATGAATCTCAAAGGTGGGGATGATGATGATGCATTTGTAAGGAAGGCCATTAATTAAGTTGCTTTCTTTGTCAAAATAACATAAGCACAATAACCATTTATTGTTCGGTGGTCTCTGTCCATTCCATGACTCCTTGCCTTGGATTGAAAATTGGATTAAGATAGGCACTAATAGGAATAGGATCCCTAAAATGAATAATTTTAGTGATTTTATTCTTACTTTCTCAGTTTTGAGAAAACAAAATTTGTTCATATAATTTTTTAACTAAGTTACTGAGGAAGTGGCAACAAATTCACTTCAAACTGTATTTTGAGAAAATCTCTTGTTAACACTCATTTTAGAATACAAACCTGATCGTGTATTTATTTTTGATGTTTAATTTTCCAAACAATGACATTATAAAGTATTTGTTTTTATTTGTTTAGATTTTAGAATTATTACTGTTGATGCACAAAATGACACGACCCATTCCAAATCCCCCGGGATTAACGTGGAATGTGCCATACTCCCGTTTGACACGAAGTGTCAGACAAGGGACAACTCAAATCTAAGCCCGTTCGGGGCTCCCAGAGGGCGCCAGGATCAGTGGAGGAGTGTGATGTCTCGGTCTCTATTACAGCCTGCAACCGTGATCAACCTAAAGGGCATTAAAACCATTTAAAAGCTGTGAGTGGACGAAAAATCAATAATTTAATAAAACACATTTCATAAAGAAACATTTATGCCCTTTCACTAAAAAATATGCATGTATTCGAAAACCAATAATCAAACTATTTAACTTAATTAAATCATTAGGGTCTTAGCCCAAAACCATAAGTCCAAGTAAGTGGGAACTCAGCCCAAAACCGTAAATCCAAACCATGTGGGTCACTGCCCAAAACCACCAACATTGAAATACCATTTCATAACCCAATAAATCTGAAAGTCACATACATAATCCAGTAAATCCATAAATCACAATTCCATCAAATACCGTTATGTACCAACCCTCGGTATCCCATATGTCTGGCGTCCCAGACGCCTGACGTCCCAGACGTCATGTCACGGTCCAAGCTACTCGTGCTACCTGGGGTCTCAACCCAAGTCAATCTCTGACATCCCAGATGTCTGACGTCCCAGACGTCTAGCAATCCTACTCTTGAGTCACTATACGGTCCGGTCGCTCCGTGCAATGACCCCGCGCAGGTAATACGCCGTGACTACTCCATCATCCCAGACAACTGGAGGAGACAATCTATAGATATAAGGATGGTATATGGAAAACCATTTCATAAATCATCTCAAACGGTTCAAATGGGCCTACGCCCGGGATTTCCATAAAACCATCGTAATCCACAAATCCGATTTCTCAAATCCAAAACCATTTATGGGTCTCCGACTCGAAATCACATTAATAAAACACAACTAGGCCTCATGCCCGATTTCGTACACCAACTAGGCCCCTAGCCCGATGCCTTATTCAATCAAATGGACTCCAAGTCCGATAGTTCGTACACCAAATGGGTCTCAAGCCTGATTCCATATTTCGAAATCCAAAATCATACCATTGAACCATTATTAAAACCATAAACCTTGATATACGTGAAAATACGAAAATCATCTCGAAATACGTGTAAATATGTAAATCACCAATACCACAATCATCATCATAGAAATCACATATGTAAAACATATAAAACAGTTATGCATGCATCATAATTTAGAAAACAATGTCCGTTCACAGACCGTACTACGCTGCCGCCTCGATATGTGTGCCATAAGCCTCCCCGAGCTAAATCACCATCCTCGGAATATCCCAACTTGTCCAAATCATACTAGAGGGTTACTAACTACTTCAATAACCTCTCATTAAAACCCCCTAATTTTTTGGGATTTTTAAACGTATTTTACATAGGCTTTAAACTTTCGCACAACCAAAACTACTCCAAAACGGTGTCCAATCGACACGAAAATAGTCCCAAAATATTCGTTACATCGAAAGGATGATTTCATATGTTGAATACCTCACCCAACAACGCCCAAAGGCGTTGCGCTTGGGCTTCACGCGACTGCACTGTTCATCGTTTTCAACCTTAGCTGAATCGGTCTGGTCCGGTCCAACTGTGCAGCCGGTCCAACTAAATCGGCATGATCGATTCAAGGACATATCTCCCATGTTTTCGGCCAATTTTCATCCATTTTCAATCCTATAGCTTCGTCTAGTCCTATTCTATCAACCTATGATTTCAAAAACATGAAAACAAGCCAAGATCATACCTTCCCATTCGATGTTTGAACCGACCAACTTTCCCCCCGTCGGGTTTCCATGATTCCGGCCACCACCGTCCTTCCTTTTCGTCCTAAAATGTTTGTACAACTTCCACAATTACTTTTCCATTAACAAAACCATTCAAACAACTCTAAAACCCAAATTCTAAATTTGAAAAACCAAACTCACTGTTCAAGCTTCACCGGCCACCGTCGCTCGATCCGTGGCTACCATCTTCATCGTTTCACCTCACTCTCTCTTTTTCATTAACACACCATGCACAAATAATGGGGATTGAAGGGCTATGGGGAATGGGTTCACGATTTAGAACCTTCACTTGTTTTGGGAGAAAAATGAAGAAATGATCGATGATGGTGAGGGAAAAATATCCCACAGTGTGGGGGAATGGGCCAATAAGATGGGTGACACTTGTCACTCATCTGGTAGGTCCTTCTAGAAATTTCCACCAACCAAAACCTGCCACTTGTCAGTTTCTCGATTTGTGTGAATAGTGCCGTAAAACGTTCTAAACCCGTAACTTCTCCGTCGAACCTCTGATTTTGTTGTGCCATCTGTGCACAGACTCATGACGCCCCGATCTACGTTACGGTCATCGGTCCTCGTACGTTTTACTCCATGGGTCAAAAGTAAACATTTTAACCAAATTCAGGGGCAAAACGGTCATTTTACACCGTCCGTCCGAATTCACTCAATTAATCCCCGATTAGTCATTCTAAATCCATAATTAATTAATATTTAATCCCAATATTCAGGACGAGTCGTTACAACCTTCCCCCTTAACAAATTTTGTCCTCGAAATTTCCAACGCGTCCAACTCCATATCCCAACTGCGTAAATCCGTGCTCTACTAACTAGTCCACAATTGACCAGACTTCCCAAGTCGATACCACCTGACAGATATTACTTTATGACGTCTATAACACAGACATACCTCAGTTGGTACCACCTTGACAACCATACCACTATGACACCTGCTCCCACTAGGAGTCACCAAATCTCCCTCATCAATCCACGCTGACACATCCAGCCAAATGGTCACCACTAGCCAGTCACAAATCAATCCGGCATCTCTCCCACACCGAGAGTTATCAAATCTCACAGTTTCTTCGCGTTTCCTGAATTTTAAAACTTCAACATCACACGTCCCATAACGTCGTACTCAGTCGGCACTCACCGCTCCATAGTCACCATTTTAGTCACCAACACAACTCTGACTCACTCAAGAGTTGTACTAAGGTACCTCGTACCAAAATTTCCTCATAAATCCATGCTGCCGTTAATGAGAGTCATAGAGCAGTCGATCCACGCAAAGCATCCCGTGGTTACACTAACCACCAACTCATTTCACTTGTGGCTATACAATCCACGTCTCACTCACCTGGGAATTTGTAGTAAAGATTTCTTACCTTTAATTTCACTATACATTAAAATCAGCTCGATAAGATCCCCATGACGATAACATGAAACTCACTCGATCAGTGTGCAACTAGACCCCATCGAATACCTGCACATCAGTGATTACACATCCCAACTCTAGGGTTCCATTAGCCATCCACGGCTCGGAGCACCCGCTCATACAATTACTGAACCCATCAAAATCACTCTAGCCCAGCGCATAGTATCCAATGTCCAGTTCACGTTCTCAACTAATCCAATGATATCGGGACTATGCTGACTACCAACACGTTCATCCACATACCACTAGTATATCCTATATACCATCACCAGGCACTACTCAGGCATGTCCAGTATCGATCCTCACACAACGTACCCTGTACGTACATCCATTCACCAACCTTCCTACTACATAGCTCGTAGCCATTCACACACCAATTCTGAAGTCCATCTGTCCAATCCAGTACTAGATAGATCAAATACTCCAACTCATCATCCATCACAAGTCCCATGGTCACCCGACTAGCATCATAACGTCTACTCCCAATCACGTCATCCAATACTTACCAATCCGAATCACGCCCACTAAGGCCCATTCATGCCAAATGAGCATCCAATCCCACCCACGTCTACCGAGAAGCATCAACTCCGAACCTATCGGTTACCTGCTCATTCGATCACCATATCATATTCGATTGACTTCGAAAGGAAGCCAATCCCATCATTCACATATCCAAGATTAACCAATCCGACCCCGTCGGATACCCACTTGTTCTATTAATATATCATACGGGATCAACCTCGAAAGGAAGTCAGTCCCATCATCCCCCTATCCAAATATCCAAGGAAAATTGTATACACCACAATTCACTCAACTACCGTCTCATACCGGATTAACTTCGAAAAGAAGTCGACCCAACATTCCCATATACAACCTCTGTTTTGTCATCTCACTAACTATTTCAAAAGATTTTTCAACTATCTCACACTACGATTCTCCTCTGCTCCTAGTTTAGCATAATCCGCAAGGTGAAGTCAGCCAGCACCGGCACGACATCACGATCCACCCCATCTTGATCCACCACATAGCCTAATCATCAAGATCACGATCCAGATCCATCACAATCATCACCTGATCATTAACATCATGATCCTGATCCACCTAAGATCCACACATGTTCTCACTCAGCTAATTACTAGATTTCAGGTCATAGGGTCTTACACCCTCATTGAATCTGCATCCTACCAAATCGCTTCTCAACCATTTTCACATCTAAACCAATCAGTCAATGATGGAACACGTCTAGACTATGGGTCCTCTCCAATTACCTCATATTGATCTTTGTCATCCCACCTAGGGAAAATCAAAGATGATCCAAGACGAAGACATCAAAATTCATCCTATGAGTGCAAACACAAACTCACTGCACTCACCACGCCATGTAACCCAACATCGTCTACCACCAAGAAGAAAAGGAGAAATCTCATTCACCTAACTTCGAAATGCCTAACTCCGCCTGATGACCCAAAGCAAATCACGGGTCCACCAACCATTACATGATCAACGTACTGGTGACAACAACCATCATCTGCCATGAGTGGAACAAGAGAAGTCACCCTCAATGACTTTGAAATACCCATCACCAATGCTGAAACAAGCACTCCTCTCGTTGCCTCAATCATAACCTCTCTTGTTTCCGAAGTTCCAACCATGTTGAAACCAACTCAGGTATGCTCCCAAGTCCATAATTCAATTACACATCAACCACATGTCCTTAACTGTAATGACCCGTCCCAAATTTAAAGGATTAATTAAGATTAATGACGGATTAGCGAGGCTAATTGGGGATTAGCCAAGGATTTACGGACGTTCAGGGCAAAATTACGATTTTGCCCCTGAACGAGGGTGAAAACTCGGGAAGTCCGATGGCCACGGGCCGAGGACCGTTACTTAGATCGGGTCAATATGAATCCGTAGACAGGTGGAACGTCGAAATCGGACGTTTGACGTAGAAATTACGGTTCACGGAAGTTTCGTGTCACTATTGCACTTTTTACGAAACGGGGAGCTTTTGTGCTCAAGTGGGCCAGATATTTTAGGAAGGCCCAATGGATGAGTAACAAGTGTCACTCATCCATTGCCCATTGAGATTGTATTCATGCATCTCCTTCCCTTTTTCTTTGTTCGACCATGTCCCCAAACCAAACCTGATCAATCCCTCAACCCCAATCCAAACCCTTACCCCATATGATCATATGTAAGGCTCAGAGAGTGAGAGGAAGGAAGGATGATGGTGAAGGTTGGCTAGGACAGCGGGGGAAAACTGAGCACGGTAAGCCCGATAAAGCCCATTTTCCATTATTTTCAATTCTGCACGTTATGGACCGTTTTGAGTGATTAGAATGGGTTTAATAGGTTGCTAGGGTGGTATTAGGGTGGTTTTGGTGGTGGTTCACAGCTGAGAAAGCTCTGGGAAGGAATTGAAAATGTTGAACCGTGAGGATTCAATGGGTTTTTGGTTGTTTTGATTTCATATTTAGGTTCCTAAGATCAAAATAGATAGAATGGAATCGATTAGGATGAAAAAGGACAAAGCATGAACGGTCTAAGGGCCTGGACCGGTCACACCGGTCCAGTTGGGTCGGATTTGTAGGAAAAACTGGACCGGCTGGTTTGGACCGGTCTGGCCGAGGAAGAAGAAGAGCAGTGCCCGGCGCGTGGGATACACACGCAAGGGCTTCAGGCCGCGCGTGGGCCACATTTTGGGGATGCTTCCAACACAAGAAATAATCTATTCGAGGTAACGAACATTTTGGGACTGGTTTCGTGTCTATCGGACACAGTTTCGATATTATTCGGGACGTCCGAAGGTTTAGGATTGGGTTTAAAAATAGTTAAAATGTCAGGACCGCCTCCGAAAGGGGCATCGATAACCGTGCCCAGTCCTAATCCCGTCTGGCAAGATGACGGAAAATCCCAAGTTACCCTCAGTACTTGCCAAACCAGGGATAGCCACACGAACTTACTCATGCCTCCGCCCCTCGTACAGCCTCGAACAACGCGCAACGACCTGGAGGGTCAGTAAAACCAAAAGGTATGAGTGGACAAAAATAAATCAGTTTAGAAAAACAGTTACAACAAACGTTTTTACCCTCCGCGTAAAAAAACCAATGCGTGCATACAAAAATCATTTCGCAATCGGTTAACATTTTCCACATAAGAAAAACTGTGTATTAAATTCCAACATAAGGAAAACTCGTATGAATCTCAAAATCATTTTTTTGCTTTCTCAACCATCGGGTTTTAGCCCGCAATCATAGACACCGGGCCTCAGCCCAAAACCACAAATCAACCAAATGCACAACATGATCCAAAACCAACAACCATATACCGGGCCACTGCCCAACTCAACCGAGACATCAGAAATCATCAATAAATCACAAGTCAATCATTTTGCTGGATAACAAGTGCGCCCGAGTCTTTAAACTCAAAATCATGCGCATAAACAGGCCTTCCCGGGATATCAACGAGTCTTTAAACTCAGAACATAATCAATAGGCCTCGGGGGTATCACAGTAACCGAGTCTTTAAACTCACGAGTCTTTAAACTCATTAAGGGCCCTCCCCCGTCATCAACTAACCGAGTCTTTAAACTCAAAACGTGCTCCAGCAATAGCACCGGGTTTTTAAACCCAAAACAGTTTTCAAACACAACAACGGGTCTTCAAACCCAAAGCAGTTTTCAGCGGGTCTTTAAACCCCCAAACAGTTCATCAATCACGACCACGTGGGATCCATCCCAAAATCACATTTTTCACAACAGGACCCATGGTCCGAAATTCCACATTCATTTTCCCTAAATCATACTTTACAAACATAATCAAATCATCATGAAACACGGGGCATGCAAAAACAGACCAAATCACTTTATTAAATCCTTTTTCATTCCCGAATTCGAATTCGCAATAATCATTCCGTAAGCCGGCATCCGGAAGCATCATCCCGAACCCAAACCAAGAATCCAATTAAAATTTCTGAAAACCGTAATCTCGTTCGTTAAAACTACTTTTATGCCCCGAGCATCAAGCCCGAAATCGTGCTTTCCAAAATCCATTTTAATTCCTTGAAATCACTTCATTTCTCAAATCTCATTATCAAAACATCCGAACCACAATCATAATTACCAAAATCACGATCCAAGCAAAACATACTCAAATCCCTCATTTAAATTCCTCAAAATCACCAGTCTCATTTCAATCCCCCAATTCAAACATCAACAGTGATCAAATCACAATAACTCAAAATCTCGTAAAACGTGCAAATCCGAAACGTTCTCGAAAAACGTGTTAAAATCGTAGGTCACACTCGCAAATCATAAACAACCTTCTTAAATCATTTTACCATCCATTTCATATAACTTCTTTCGTTAAACCCTCATTAAGCACACGAGTGACCATAGTCTCGAAATACGTGTAATTCCACATGTATAGTAAAAATACGTATAAATACGGGAACCGAATACGTATAAATACGGAAATCAAAATCAACCACAACTTATAATCATAATCATAAAATCATAGAAATAATTTATGCATGCATTAAATTTTGAAAGCAAGTCCACTCACACACCAATTTTTAAAGCTCGGTTTCGCGCCGTACGTATGCCCGTAATTTCCGATATTTTCCAGAATTTCGAATCCTGTCCGAAAACATACTTTAGTGTCAATAAGGGCTTAGATAACAACCTACTAATTTCCCATAATTTTTCCGGGAATTAATCGTTAATTACACCCGTAACATAAATCTTCGGGCCCT
This sequence comes from Prinsepia uniflora, assembly GCA_032719365.1. Classification (NCBI taxonomy): domain Eukaryota; kingdom Viridiplantae; phylum Streptophyta; class Magnoliopsida; order Rosales; family Rosaceae; genus Prinsepia; species Prinsepia uniflora. Next base: position 53,656,092 of record CM064868.1, on the reverse strand, counting down.
CGGGATAACATCGAAACGGTGTCCGATAAGTTCGATACCAACGTTAAAATGTTCGTTACAACATATAGGACAAAATCCATTTTGAACTCACCTTGAAATTCGGGTCCACGCGCCCTCACGCGCCGCCGTGAGTGGCTGCGCGAGAGCCCACGCGCCTGCTACAGTACCCCATGCACAATTCATCGTTCTCACCCGCCAACCTGCAATACGGGTTGTTCAACCCGTGTGAGGACCCGATTAGCATCCCTTCAATTCGACATTATTTTGAACGATTTAACACACCATTAGCTTCGCAACCAATTGAATTAGGGATCTGTAATGCTCATTACCGTCGTCATAACCTCGAGCTACCTCGACTCAACCTAAGTTTCCAAATCGAGCTCCTTGTCTGAGTTTGTCTAATAACCAAGGAAGTCTTCAATTAGCTTGTAGTCTAGCATCATAACCGCATGGTAAAGATGAATTGAAATCCAATTTCACAAACACTTACCTCAATTTGCACGAACACAAGGCCCGATTTCCCGGCCACCCGTGACGACCGACCATGGCTCCAGGAGCTTCAAAGCTTGCAATCAACGATTTGGATCGACCCCATGAAGTTCCAGAAGACTCATTCGAGCTACAATTTGGCTTGGGCTGGCCTACATTTTGAAACTGGATTTAAATTCCCTCAAGGACAAGTTTCGGGTTTTTGGAACTCCCTCTCCCAGTTTCCTCATTTTCTTCCTTCTCTCTTCTCATAACTGTGTTCTCGCCTCCAAGATCCCTTTCTCGCTCACAATTCTACTCAAATTGGCCTTGAAAGGGACGATCACACCCTGCACAAAGTCCCTGTTTTCCCGGTTCAATGGCACTCTCCCCGGCTTGTTTCCCGCACTCCTCTCAACCAGCACACTCGTGCCCTGACTACTGTCTTTGTTCCCGCACCAACACAACAACAATTCGCCCCAAACCGTCCTCAGTTCATCATGGTCTCGGGAATTTGATCAACGTGGGAAGCAGCCTCTGCTTTCTTCCCAATTTCAGAACACCAGCCGCACTCCACCACTGCACACCGTTGTACAGCTCCACCCAGGCCTTAAACAATTTACCCGTGGCTTAAAATTCCACACCACACTCACACACACTGATCAAGGATGGTTAAACAATTCCTCACGCTCTGCACGCCAAGTCCCACTCTCTGTTTTTCAATACAGAACAGATGCACTAAGCCCATACACGGCTGTTGCACAAAATAGCAGTTAAAATTACCATTTTACCCTCAATTGACAATTTACCAAATTACCCCTCACCATTCGTGACCCGTAACTTGGTCACCCGATGTCCGTTTGACGTGTGCCGCCTGTCGTTGTACTCAGGGCTTCGAGACCTTCCTAACGGTCCTTGACCCTTGGCCATCGGACCACCCGATCAAAAAGTCAACATTTTCCCATACTTCGTCCAAATTACGGAAATGACCCTGAACTTCCGAACGTCATAACTTTCACCACGAATGTCGGAATCGAACGTGCCACCTGTCTATGAACTCGTGACGTCCCAGACTACGTCACGGTCATCGGTCAAAGTCCGTTTGACCGTCCGAACTAAAAGTCAACGTTTTACCCACGACCAGGGGCAAAACCGTCATTTTGCACCATTCGTCCGATTTCACCCAACTAATCACCGATTAACCCCGTTAATCATGATTAGTTACAAATCTAATCTCGAATTCCGGGACGGGTCGTTACAATCTTCCCCCCCTTAAAGAATTTCGTCCCCGAAATTCCAACCGAGCAAAACTCAACCGATCTTTCCTCTAAAACCAGTTCGTTCTCGAATTCCAATTATGCTCATTCCACATCCACCACGTGGAAAACATCTTGACCCCACAACACATGTACACCCGTACACCAGCTAAACTCATCCGTACCCAGAGGCCCCATCGCCGTCTTATGTCGTACCGACCACACTCGACCACCTCGAGTGAAAATGATCACTTGATGACTGCTCCCACTGGGAGTCACCAAATCTCACTTGTCAGTCCGTGCTGACGCTACCAGCCAAACTGTCACCTCTAAGCTTCACCACCCCGACAAAGCACCAACCATCAGCCAATCGGTGATAACACCTCATCCTGCTACTCGCTCAAGTAGCGTAAGATCAACTACGTGATCTCATCTCGCAGGGCAGCCCAATCCTGCGACGTATATCCATCTCAAGTCCATAACCGTCAATTCCCTCAGCGATCCACAACGCTGGAATCATTTCGGTGTGATAACATCACGCAAGGCCACACGTAGTGACGCAGTCACCAACTCACTCATCCTGAGTGTACGTATACCATCATCATACTCAATCAGGTGGTGTAACTGACACACATTGAATACTAGCCCATCAGTGTTCGCCCAACTCCACACTGGGGTTCACTAGCCATCCGTGGCTAAGAGCGCATGCTCATGAATTCACTGAACCCAACAAAATTAAATATGCCCAGTGTATAGTACTCAAAGTCCAGTTCACCCCCACCACCAAATCCAATGGTGTCGGAACTAAGCCGACCATCAACACGTATAACCATACGCCACTGGGACCTCACATGTGCTGTCACCAAGCACCACACGGCCAGTCCAATACCGATCCTTGTACACCGTGCAAGATACGTACATCCATACCCCAATAAGTCCACTGCATGGCCCGCAGTCAATCATGATTCGATACTGGGGTTATCCTGTCCAATCTCATACTAGACAGATCGATCATTCCACTCATCATCCCTTCTGGATCCCATGGTCACCCGACCAGTAACACAACATCGACTCCAAAACACGTCACCCAAGACGTACCAACCCAAGCACGCTCACCAAGGCGTATACAGTCATGCCGAATGGGCATATAATCTTATTCACAAATACCGAGGCACATCAACTCAGAATCTATCGGATACCCGCTCAAACGGTTACCACATTACCTCTGATTGACTTCGAAAAGAAGCCAATCCCAATCGCGCATATCTAGAACTGACCAATTAGACCCTGTTGGATATCCACTCATCCACACGTCAAGCCTCGAGTTCATCTCATAACCGTTCCCACTCGCTCGAGCACGGATTAACTTCGAAAAGAAGTTCAATCCAACAATCCTTATATCTAAACATTTACGACAGAGCGATAAGCTCTTCACCTAGCCTGATCAAGGCGATCACAATTCGAGTCTGTTACCGCGTCACCCGTCTGGTAACACCACGATCCTAGATCGTCACCACGCCCAAGGCCCACAACCTCACGTCAATTATTGACTAATTATGCACATACACCGATTCCGGCTGGGAATTACTCAACTCTTGTCACCTCGTCACTGTTGGGACTTACCCCAATACCTCATAATCTCCGCTGGATCCTATCCAGTCCATGAGTCAACCACTACTGAATCTCAAATACCAACGCACTCTCATCATGACAGAGTCACACCCCAACTCATGGCTCAACACAATCTCACTCACTGACACTAGCACGAGCGCTAGTACCAGCGCCACCATACAACCACCCACGCTAGCACACCGTGTGCATAGTGGTTAGCCCTGGATCTCCGCTCATACCGAGCGACGATCCCGCATCACCACCCGTACCTCGCAACCATGGGTACCGCCATTCTGACAATCCACATCAGAAATAATGAACGTTCCCTGAACGCTCCCTGGTCCTCAACCACTACCACTACACCAAGCACTCACGACAATTAGCTAAACTCCACAAAACCACCGTTCCACAAAACCAAGCCATAGTTTCCTAACCCCTTCAATACCTGACCATAAACTGGTCCTTGGCATCCTAAGTGCCAGCCGATCCTCATTCCGCCCTTCTGGCTCATCTCGAGCCTTGACACCATATCATGACTCACCTCACGTTCCTAGCCCCAAGTCCTTACTCATCGTGAGTCCCACATCCACATCTTGGCTCCTCCTGAGTCCAATCTCATACCAAACCAATCATGTCATCACTGACATACCCAATCCCCGAGCAATATCCAATGCTCAACCACTTCTTACTCGACTAATAGGGCCTAAGAGAAAGTACAATTTGCCTAGAAATGCGGCCTTCCGGCCACCCGTCTTGTTCGTCCTTGCGACCCACGCAATTCTATGTCTAGGTAATCACCGTTTGCTGTGTACACTACCCGACATCTGACCCTCAACCCAGGGTCAATCTCAACCGAGATTTGACACGAGGTCCCAAACACCCTCGCCTACTCGTCTCACTATCAGGTCGCGCACGAGGCTTACACTTTGGAGGCATGATGTGGCCACAGAATCAGCAACCTAGTGCTCTGATACCAAAATGTCAGGACCGCCCCCGAAAGGGGCATCGATAACCGTGCCCGGTCCTGATCCCGTCTGGCAAGATGACTGAAAATCCCAAGTTACCCTCAGTACTTGCCAAACCAGGGATAGCCACACGAACTTACTCATGCCTCCGCCCCTCGTACAGCCTCGAACACCGCGCAACGACCTGGAGGGTCAGTAAAACCAAAAGGTGTGAGTGGACAAAAATAAATCAGTTTAGCAAAATAGTTACAACAAACGTTTTTACCCTCCGCGTAAAAAAACCAATGTGTGCATACAAAAATCATTTCGCAATCGGTTAACATTTTCCACATAAGAAAAACTGTGTATTAAATTCCAACATAAGGAAAACTCGTATGAATCTCAAAATCATTTTTTTGCTTTCTCAACCATCGGGTTTTAGCCCGCAATCATAGACACCGGGCCTCAGCCCAAAACCACAAATCAACCAAATGCACAACATGATCCAAAACCAACAACCATATACCGGGCTACTGCCCAACTCAACCGAGACATCAAAAATCATCAATAAATCACAAGTCAATCATTTTGCTGGATAACAAGTGCGCCCGAGTCTTTAAACTCAAAACCATGCGCATAAACAGGCCTTCCCGGGATATCAACGAGTCTTTAAACTCAGAACATAATCAATAGGCCTCGGGGGTATCATAGTAACCGAGTCTTTAAACTCACGAGTCTTTAAACTCATTAAGGGCCCTCCCCCGTCATCAACTAACCGAGTCTTTAAACTCAAAACGTGCTCCAGCAATAGCACCGGGTTTTTAAACCCAAAACAGTTTTCAAACACAACAACGGGTCTTCAAACCCAAAGCAGTTTTCAGCGGGTCTTTAAACCCCCAAATAGTTCATCAATCACGACCACGTGGGATCCATCCCAAAATCACATTTTTCACAACAGGACCCATGGTCCGAAATTCCACATTCATTTTCCCCAAATCATACTTTACAAACATAATCAAATCATCATGAAACACGGGGCATGCAAAAACAGACCAAATCACTTTATTAAATCTTTTTTCATTCCCGAATTCGAATTCGTAATAATGATTCCGTAAGCCGGCATCTGGAAGCATCATCCCGAACCCAAACCAAGAATCCACTTAAAATTTCCGAAAACCGTAATCTCGTTCGTTAAAACTACTTTTATGCCCGTGCATCAAGCCCGAAATCGTGCTTTCCAAAATCCATTTTAATTCCTTGAAATCACTTCATTTCTCAAATCTCATTATCAAAACATCCGAACCACAATCATAATTACCAAAATCACGATCCAAGCAAAACATACTCAAATCCCTCATTTAAATTCCTCAAAATCACCAGTCTCATTTCAATCCCCCAATTCAAACATCAACAGTGATCAAATCACAATAACTCAAAATCTCGTAAAACGTGCAAATCCGAAACGTTCTCGAAAAACGTGTCAAAATCGTAGGTCACACTCGCAAATCATAAAAAACCTTCTTAAATCATTTTACCATCCATTTCATATAACTTCTTTCGTTAAACCCTCATTAAGCACACGAGTGACCATAGTCTTGAAATACGTGTAATTCCACATGTATAGTAAAAATACGTATAAATACGGGAACCGAATACGTATAAATACGGAAATCAAAATCAACCACAACTTATAATCATAATCATAAAATCATAGAAATAATTTATGCATGCATTAAATTTTGAAAGCAAGTCCACTCACACACCAATTTTTAAAGCTCGGTTTCGCGCCGTACGCATGCCCGTAATTTCCGATATTTTCCAGAATTTCGAATCCTGTCCGAAAACATACTTTAGTGTCACTAAGGGCTTAGATAACAACCTACTAATTTCCCATAATTTTTCCGGGAATTAATCGTTAATTACACCCGTAACATAAATCTTCGGGCCCTCGGGATAACATCGAAACGGTGTCCGATAAGTTCGATACCAACGTTAAAATGTTCGTTACAACATATAGGACAAAATCCATTTTGAACTCACCTTGAAATTCGGGTCCACGCGCCCTCACGCGCTGCCGTGAGTGGCCGCGCGTGAGCCCACGCGCCTGCTACAGTACCCCATGCACAATTCATCGTTCTCACCCGCCAACCTGCAATACGGGTTGTTCAACCCGTGTGAGGACCCGATTAGCATCCCTTCAATTCGACATTATTTTGAACGATTTAACACACCATTAGCTTCGCAACCAATTGAATTAGGGATCTGTAATGCTCATTACCGTCGTCATAACCTCGAGCTACCTCGACTCAACCTAAGTTTCCAAATCGAGCTCCTTGTCTGAGTTTGTCTAATAACCAAGGAAGTCTTCAATTAGCTTGTAGTCTAGCATCATAACCGCATGGTAAAGATGAATTGAAATCCAATTTCACAAACACTTACCTCAATTTGCACGAACACAAGGCCCGATTTCCCGGCCACCCGTGACGACCGACCATGGCTCCAGGAGCTTCAAAGCTTGCAATCAACGATTTGGATCGACCCCATGAAGTTCCAGAAGACTCATTCGAGCTACAATTTGGCTTGGGCTGGCCTACATTTTGAAACTGGATTTAAATTCCCTCAAGGACAAGTTTCGGGTTTTTGGAACTCCCTCTCCCAGTTTCCTCATTTTCTTCCTTCTCTCTTCTCATAACTGTGTTCTCGCCTCCAAGATCCCTTTCTCGCTCACAATTCTACTCAAATTGGCCTTGAAAGGGACGATCACACCCTGCACAAAGTCCCTGTTTTCCCGGTTCAATGGCACTCTCCCCGGCTTGTTTCCCGCACTCCTCTCAACCAGCACACTCGTGCCCTGACTACTGTCTTTGTTCCCGCACCAACACAACAACAATTCGCCCCAAACCGTCCTCAGTTCATCATGGTCTCGGGAATTTGATCAACGTGGGAAGCAGCCTCTGCTTTCTTCCCAATTTCAGAACACCAGCCGCACTCCACCACTGCACACCGTTGTACAGCTCCACCCAGGCCTTAAACAATTTACCCGTGGCTTAAAATTCCACACCACACTCACACACACTGATCAAGGATGGTTAAACAATTCCTCACGCTCTGCACGCCAAGTCCCACTCTCTGTTTTTCAATACAGAACAGATGCACTAAGCCCATACACGGCTGTTGCACAAAATAGCAGTCAAAATTACCATTTTACCCTCAATTGACAATTTACCAAATTACCCCTCACCATTCATGACCCGTAACTTGGTCACCCGATGTCCGTTTGACGTGTGCCGCCTGTCGTTGTACTCAGGGCTTCGAGACCTTCCTAACGGTCCTTGACCCTTGGCCATCGGACCACCCGATCAAAAAGTCAACATTTTCCCATACTTCGTCCAAATTACGGAAATGACCCTGAACTTCCGAACGTCATAACTTTCACCACGAATGTCGGAATCGAACGTGCCACCTGTCTATGAACTCGTGACGTCCCAGACTACGTCACGGTCATCGGTCAAAGTCCGTTTGACCGTCCGAACTAAAAGTCAACGTTTTACCCACGACCAGGGGCAAAACCGTCATTTTGCACCGTTCGTCCGATTTCACCCAACTAATCACCGATTAACCCCGTTAATCATGATTAGTTACAAATCTAATCTCGAATTCCGGGACGGGTCGTTACGTATGTGTTTACGTATGGGCACGTATTTCGAGGTTTCAGCCTTATACGGTGCTTATACATACTATGCTTTCTACGATTGTTTAAATGAAATGGTTTTGGATTTAAAAAGGATAAACTTGGGCATGAGACCCATTTGGTTTTGTCTCGGGCATGTAGTCCTATTGATGACGTACGGGTCTGAGTCGTGGTCGCTGCGAGTGCTATGTGCACTGCGACAGACGATACAACGCTCGCCTCCGGACTGGAATGCGTTCCTTCCAGAGCGGTCACGATGTACCGTCGTCGAGTAGCCACTAGAGGCTCGACTTCGGAGTGCTGATGGTTCAGGATATCGATCGGTGATGATGCACCATGATCTAGTGGTGGTCGCGTCGGTTGATCCGTTCACGGCGACATACTTGGATTGAGGGCGGTCCTGGACGGATGGTTGCACACATCACTACGATTGGAGTCATGGATGTCCCTGAGATATCGGGCATGATGCCCAGTTGAGTCATGAGTTCGGGCACGAGGTGCAGTTACTTTACGTTTGTGATTTCGGGTCGGGGACCCTAAATGAATTTCCGTATTCATGATGGTTTGTAGGGACCAGGAATGAATCCCTTGAAAGGTTTTAAGAATGTATTCGGTATATATATATATATATATATTCATTTACTTCCTTTATTTGGAATGTCTCCTCTAGGAAGGATCGTTGGCCTGGGTGGACCCCGGAGTAGTCACCGAGCACTAACTAAGTGGAGTCGCCCCCATTGGGTACCTTACCCTCAGGAAGGCTTATGGATTATAACCTCCAGGGAAGGTCATTGATCTACAGACATTGACCTAGGTGGACCCTGGGGAGACTTGGGCTTTGAGACCTCGGGTAGCACGCACGTAGCTTTAGAAACCGTGATAGGATTATGTATATGATATATGATATATGATGTACTAGTTTTGGGCTGAGTCCCACATGGATTTGGATGGTGACCCGTGTATTCAGTTTCATTTAAGATTTTGACATTAACCAGTCTAACTTACTACCAAATTCGCCTATTCATTCATACCGTTTCATTCCTTTACCACATAATCATTCTAATCACATCAATTATCACACTCACGGTTCAGTTAAAGTCCTAACACATCTCATCCACTGTTGGATCCTGTCTAGTCCAACTCATCCACTGCCAAATCTCAGATACCGAACGTATGCCCATCACGAAGGAGTCACATGCCAACTCGTGGCTCATCTTCATCACAATCATCGGCACATAGTGTACGAATCAGACAACCCTGGATCTTTGTTCATACCGAGTAACGACCCCATACCTCTGCTCAGGTTAAAGGAACTCTGCCTCCCTCGTACCCCACAACTCTGGGTACAATCAACCTGATAACTCATACAAGAAAATGAACGTTCCCTGAACGTCCCCCGATTCTCAACAACCACAAATGAATCCACCCTCGATGGTTGTGCCTGCCAAAAACTCGTGCAGGCCCAACCACCAACCATTGCTATTGAGACTCCGCATCCAACCTGAATCAATCGATAGTACTCACTACTCTGTATCCCCACTCCGGGATTCCATCGACAAGTATCACACCCTGGTAACCTGTCTAACCAATCTCTAAATAATCTTTAACTAATCTCAACTCAACTCAACCAGTGTTGTCCACCAGGTCATCCCCGACCTCAGCTGCACCAAACTATCCGTCACAAACTAGGGTAGCATGAAAACCAACTAGGCCTAACCGATTATCACAACTTCGGCTGTAGAGTGCAGTACCATCAGCAAAGCTGACATGACAAGACCAACCAACGGTCTTGACTCCAAAAAGTTGTCAAAGTCAAACCACTCATCGACTCACATTTTCGAATCACACATCACACAATAGGGTTACCCCCTAAGGTCATCAACTAACTCCGTTGTACTCACATTTTCTAAACTATCAATCACCACTAGGGTTCAAGGAACCCAGCTGCCCTCGGCAACACAATTCCCAACTCAGCATAACCTGACCATCTAATGGTCACAACTCCATACTATCGTCATATCCAATCCTGTAATATCGTGATAGACTCGACATCACCGTCCCACGATCAAAACTCTAAAGCACTGTTACGTTCATCCCTCAATAGGGTCCCACACTGCCAACCACAACCTAATTATGGCACACTCAGGCATCAACTGCCTAACAAAACTATACACGATTCATTCTCACTAACTATCATACCGACATCCTAACTATCAGGTTGACAACGAACTGCAGCCCAAAAAGACATCACATCCTCGACCTGCGCGTACCGCAAGAGCAAACCGTGCTTTGATACCACTTGAAACGACCCATCCCAAATCCCCCCAGGATTAACGTGGGTTGTTCCATGCTTCCGTCTGACATGAAGTGTCAGATAAGGGACAACTCAAACCTTAGCCCGTTCGGGGCTCCCAGAGCGCACCCGAATCGGTGGAGGAGTCTGATGTCTCGGTCTCTGTTACAACCCGCAACCATGATTAACCTGAAGGGCATTAAAACCATTTAAAAGTTGTAAGTGTTCGAAAAATCAGTAATTTAATAAAACACATTTCACGAAGAAACATTTATGCCCTTCACTAAAAAGTATGCATGCATTCGATAACCAATAATCAAACCATTTAAATTAATTAAATCATTAAGGCCTTAGCCCAAAACCATAAGTCCAAGTAAGTGGGAACTCAGCCCAAAACCGTAAATCCAAACCATGTGGGTCACTGCCCAAAACCACCAACATTGAAATACCATTTCATAACCCAATAAATCTGAAATCCACATACATAATCCAGTAAATCCATAAATCATAATTCCATCAAATACCGTTATGTACCAACCCTCGGTATCCCAGATGTCTGGCGTCCTAGACGCCTGACGTCCCAGACGTCATGTCACCGTCCAAGCTACACGTGCTACCTGGGGTCTAAACCCAAGTCAATCTCTGACATCTCTGATGTCTGACGTCCCAGACATCTAGCAATCCTAATCTTGAGTCACTATATGGTCTGGTCGCTCCGTGCAGTGACCCCTCGTAGGTCATGCGCTGTGACTACTCCATCATCCCAGACGACTGGAGGAGACAATCCATAGATATAAGGATGGTATATGGAAAACCATTTCATAAATCATCACAAACCATTCAAATAGGCCTATGCCCAGGATTTCCATAAAACCATCGTAATCCACAAATCCAATTTCTCAAATCCAAAACCATTTATCCAAATCCATTTATGGGTCCCCGACCCGAAGTCACATTCATAAAACAAAACTTGGCCTCATGCCCGATTTCGTAAACCACCTTGGCCCTTGGCCTGATGCCTCATTCAATCAAATGGACTTCAATTCCGATAGTTCGTAAACCAAATGGATCTCAAGCCCGATTCCATATTTCCAACTCTAAAATCATACCATTGAACCATTATTAAAACCATAAACCTTCAGATACGTGCAAATACAGAAATTATCTCGAAATACAACTAAATATGTAAATCACCAATACCACAATCATCATCATAGAAATCACATATGTAAAACATATAAAAGAGTTATGCATGCATCACAGTTTAGAAAACAATGTCCATTCACAGACCGTCCTACTATGTCGCCTCGATATGTGTGTCATAAGCCTCCCCGGGCTAAATCACCATTCTCGGAATATCTGAACTCGTCCAGATCATACTAGAGGGTTACTAACTACTTCAATAACCTCTCATTATAGCCTCCTAATTTTTCAGGATTTTTAAACGTATTTTACATAGGCTTTAAACTTTCGGACACCCAAAACTACCCCGAAACGGTGTCCGATCGACACGAAACCAGCCCCAAAATGTTCGTTATATGAAAAGGATGATTTCATATGTTGAACACCTCACCCAACAACGTCCCACGCACCCCCACGCGCTGTCCAAAGATGCTGTGGGTGGGCTTCATGCGCCTGCACTGTTCATCATCTTCAACCTTAGCTGAACCGGTTCGGTTCAGTCCAACTGTGCAGCTGGTCCAACTGAACCGGCGTGACCGATTCAGGGCTAGATCTCCCATGCTTTCGGTTCGTTTTCATCCATTTTCTATCCTATAGCTTCGTCTAGTCCTATTCTATCAAACTATCATTTCAAAAACATGAAAACAAGCCAAGATTATACCTTCCCATTCGATGTTTGAACCAGCCAACTTTCCCCATGTCGGGTTTCCATGATTCCGTCCACCACCATCCTTCCTTTTCAGCCTAAAACGTTTGTACAACCCCCAAAATTACTTTTCCATGAACAAAAACATTTAATCAACTCTAAAACCCAAATTCCAAATTTGAAAAACCAAACTCACCGTTCATGGCTTTGCCGGCCATTGTCCACAACAGCTCGACCCGTGGCTACCATCTTCATTGTCTCACCTCACTCTCTCTTTTTCATTCATACACTAAACACATATAATGGGGATTGAAGGGCTATGGGGAATGGGTTCACGGTTTAGAACCTCTATGGGTTTTGGGAGAAAAATGAAGAAATGATCAATGATGGTAAGGGAAAAATATCCCACAGTGTGGGGGAATGGGCCAATCAGATGGGTGACACTTGTCACTCATCTAGTGGGCCCTTCCAGAAATTTCCACCAACCAAAACCTGCCACTTGTCAGTTTCTCGATTTACATGAATAGTGCCATAAAACGTTCTAGACCCGTAACTTCTTCGTCGAACCTCCAATTTCCTCGTGCCGCCTGTGTACGGACTTGTGATGTTCCGATCTAAGTCACGGTCATCGGTCCTCGTACATTTGAGTCCCCGAGTCAAAAGTCAACATTTTGTCCAAATCTAGGGGCAAAACTGTCATTTTACACCGTCCGTCCAAATTCACTCAATAAATCCCTGATTAGTCATTCTAAATCCATAATTAATTAATATTTAATCCCGATATTCAGGACGGGTCGTTTCACAAAATGTGTCAACTTAGAATGTGAATCATGCTCTTCCACATATCCTTAGATAGACGTGTAAAGAGAGGAAACTAGTTGGTCGGTTAGAGGTAAACACCGGTGTGGTACCAGCTGATGGGCTATTCCCTCCATTAATTGAGGGGAATTTGATGGGTTAATCCCTCCATTAAGTGAGGGAGAATTTTGGAGCTGCTATCCGAGGGCGTAGGCACACTGTCGAACCTCATAAAATTTCAGTGTTCTCTTTTACCTTTTTTTATTTCAGCTTTATATCTGCCAATTTATTTACTCAATTTATTTTGAGGGTGGGAAAAGATTGATCCTGGTGGAAAAGATTGATCCTGCTAATTATAATTATCTATCGATTTGTGCATCTTTCCCAACAAGTGGTATTAGAGCCACACATGCTTTTTGTTCGTGATGATAGAATCGTTGAACTCATCATCCTCAATAATGATTAAACCCACTATATGAAGGACATCCTCTATTGCAAGGATTTGTACGAGGTATTCCTATGTAATAGAAATAAACCAGAAGAGAAATCTGACAAAGATTGGAAAATTCTAAACCGGAAAGCTATTGGAAAATTCTATCCATGGATCGACCAAAGTGTTTTTCACCACATTTCAAAGGAGACCAATACCTTCCAAATGTTGAAAAAATTGGCGTCGATGTACAAAAGGGAGACACCTCAAAACAAAGTTTCGCTCATTCGTCGATTGGTGAACTTGAAGTACAAAGATGGTTGAAGTGTTTCTGAACGCTTGAGTGATTTCCAAGAATTGGTGAATCAACTATTAACCATGAAGCTGGGGCTTGAAGATGAGTTGTTAGCACTTTTGCTGCTTAACTCTCTACCGGATACCTGAAACATACTCGTGGTTTCCCTTAGCAACTCCACTCCTTAAGGTGTCCTTAATCTGCCATTGGTAAATGACAGTTTATTAAATGAAGAAGCGAGGAAGAAAGAACAAGAGGTATCAACTAAGTCAGAGACTCTTGTTATAGAGAATCGTGGAAGAAATTCTCAAAGAAAATCCCAAAATCGTGACCGCTCCAGAGGCAAGTCAAAAGACCATTCCAGGGGCATCTACATGCTAAGGAAGGAGATAGACTGTTACCATTGTGACCAAAAGGATCACATGAAGAGAGAATGTAGAAAGCTCAAAAGGAGCAAAGATATGAAGCCAATGAGAAGAATGAAACCAAGGATACAACCGCTAACGCTTCTAAAGGCGATGAAGTAATCATTATGTGTGATGATGGTTTTATTAATCTAACTTCTCAAGATTCATGCTGGAATGTAGATTCTGGCTCATCATTCCATGTTACTTCTCGAAAGGAGTTCTTCACAACCTACACAAGTGGAGATTTCAGAAATGTAAGGGTGGGAAATGACAAGGTGTCTAAGATTGTGGGAAGAGGATAAATAGCTCTTGAGACCAACACAGGCTACCCCCTTGATTCTTAAGAGTATGAGACATGTTCCAGACATGCGTCTCAATTTGATCTCTCCCGGTTTGCTAGATGATGAAGGTTACACTAATGTATTTGGTGGTGGAAATGGAAGCTCATTAAAAGCTATTTAGTGATAGCAAGGGGAAAGAAGGAGAATACACTTTATATGGCACATGCCAAGATTAGCAATCAACATGTCATACAACAACCAGCTAATCAGATTCAGCGATTGGGTCATATGAGTGAGAAGGGATTGCAAATTCTCGCTAAGAAAGAGGTATTAACCGGATTGAAAGAAAAATGTACACCTCTAGCTCAATGCACTGATTGTTCGGTTGGAAAACAACATAGAGCTTCATTTCATTATAAAGTTGTACCTAGAAAACTCATTATATTTGATGTTGTTTATTCTGATGTTTGTGGGCCTATGACCACTAATACTCTTGATGGTGCAAGATACTCTGTTACCTTCGTTGATGATCACTCCAGGAAGGTGTTGGCATTTGTAATCAAATCCAAAGATCAAGTCTTTGAAGTGTTCAAGAAGTTCCATGCCACTGTTGAACGTGAGACAAGCATGACACTCAAGTGTATCCGTTCTGATAATGGTGGAGAGTACACAGGAGACTTTAGAGCCTATTGCAAGAATAATGGGATCATACATGAAAGAGCAGCTCCAAAGACCCCTCAATACAATGGGATACCTGAGAGGATGAACAGAACGATTGTTGAGCGAATAAGAAGTATGTTATCTCATTCCAAGTTACCAAAGATTTTATGGGGTGAAACACTGATGACTACAATGCACTTGATCAATTTATCTTCACTAGTTCCACTGAATGGAGATGTACCAAACAAATTTTGGAGTGGTAAATGACAGGACCCATCCCCGAAGGACTTTGATAACTGTGCCCGGTCCTGCTCCCGTCTGACAAGTCAACTGAAGTTCCGAAATTACTCTCAACACTTGCCAAACAAGGGATAACTGTACCTGTGCCCACTCATGCCTCCACCTCTCGAATAGTCTCGATCATGGCGCCATGACCTGGAGGGTCAATAAAACAGAAAAGGTGTGAGTGGACAAAACAAACTTTTAGAAATACATTTATCAAAATACATTCTTACCCTTCAGTTTCATAAAAATGCATGCATATCATAAACCATGAGTAAAATATATATGGGCACAAATGTTTATAAATCAAAAATCTCAATAAAACCATGGGACTCATTTCCATATCCAATCTCATATTCATGTTATCCCTACAATGCGTGCAAATCAATAGGCTCAAGGACCACTCAAAATCCGAGCATGTCGTTGTGAACACATCACCAGCCGACAATCCAGATCGTCGTGAACACATCACCGACTGATCTCCACATAATCCAGCACATCTGATCTGAATCGAGCCTCCCTCGGCTGCACGACAATAGACCGTGCTACGTGACCTCTCCGGGTGAACACATCCCATCCCGGAGGCGAGCGTTATCTCAAGGGTTCCTTCCGGGGAAACACATTCCCAACCGGAAGCCCTAATATCCACAACACAGGGTGCACTCCGGGGGAAACATATTCCCAACCGAAAGCCCTAAATATCCGCAACATATCACCACCATGAAAACCAGTGAATATTAGTTACATTTGAAATCAAAACCATTTTCAACACAGGGTCTCAGCCCAAAACATAGTTTCCTCAGAATCCGAAAAACCAGAGTCCCGATTATTTCATAAATTCGAGAAGCATCAATATCATCATGTAATCACATGGAAGTACCAATCCAATCAAAATCACATCTCCAATGGGTCTCAAGCCCAAAATATCATTTTCACGTAAATCCGTGCAATCGCAACCTCGGTTGCCATTTTCACATAAATCCATAAAACTATATCCAAAAATCATTACAAATCCATCAAATCAATCCCTGACTCATAATCCGAGTCAAAACCAATCTCAAATCCCGGGCCTTCGCCCAAAATAGTAATTTCAAAATTTTCTCGAAAATCGTGCCCAAAATAATATAATAATTCAGAAAATCGATAAATCATCATATCGAAACATCAACCATATCAAATCATATTATAAAGCATTTAAAACATATATGCATGCATTATGGTTAGAAAACAAAGTCCACTCACACACCGTCCATATCGCTCGCTTTCCGAGCTACACGTCTTTCCATAAATTCCAGAAACCACCATTCCTGTCCAAAATCATTATCAAGGGTCACTGACACTTCAATATACCTCATATAATTTTCCCCAATTTTTTCGGGATTTAAATATGTATTTTATATGTATACGAAAACTTCGGATACACTGAACACTATAAAAAAGATATCTGATTTCCTCGAAACCAGTGCCAGAATGTTCGTTACATTAAATGGAACAAAAGTCATGTTGACCTCACCTCAGGAATCGAGCCCACCCTCCCTCACGCGCCTCCGTAAGCGGCTACGTGCCGTGCACAATACCCTGCTACAACCGTCTCTCCCGCCCGTTTGTCTGTAAAACGGATCCGGTTGACCCGCGGCTTGACCTGGCTGAATTCCTATCCATTTCAACTTGATTTAGTGAATTGATTCAGCCAGTAGCATCGCCATGAATCTAACTAAGGCTCTGTAACCTCAATTCCATAAGAACTTACCTCAATCCAAACGAATTCGAATTCGAAAATTCGAAGAATAGGTGGCCAATGTTCATCCTTCAATCTCAATCAATTCTAGTTGTTTTCTTGCAATTGATTCACTCAGAAGCTTCATAGGATTCTTATAAGCTTGTTTCTCATGTCAATTGCTCCCTTAAACCCCTCCAAATTCATGACTTAACCTTGAATTTTTGAGGAATTGAGGTATTCCGTTCATGGTCAAAACGATACTATTTCCTCTCATTTTTTATTGGGTTCACTTTGGTTTGAGCTCAGAAGGCTTAATCCAGGCTCAAATTTGACAATTGGCATCCACAATTTCTAATTCGAATTCTCCATCGTCTTCGAAGGTTTTGAACTGTGTTTCGGGTTTGGGTTCTTCCATTCCTCATGACCGCTCAGTTTTTCTTTTCTAATCCTTCAATGTTTACTCTCTTATCCTCCTAATTTCCCTGTAAGTTGATCGAATCAGTTGGCTCTATCCATCAAGCCCGTTGCTATATCAATATATACATTGATTTCCTGTTTCAATGCCACTAATTATCACATATACAGTGACATGTGTCACTCACAGACCTGCATGACTCCCCAAAGCAGCCGAATCATCAAATCTTAGCCCAACCAAAATTACCATTTTACCCTTACCTTCAAAATTACCAAAATGCCCCTCGTCGTTCGAGACCCATAACTTTTTCATCCGGACTCCGATTTATGCATGCCACCTGTCTACGGATTCAGCGTCCCGAGACCTATTCAACGATCCTTCCAGAAAGTCCAAACAAGGTCCCGATTAAAAAGTCAACCTTTGCCCCCATAACCAAGGGAAAAATCGTCCTTTCCTTCCAATTTTTCAAATTTTTCTTTTTCGAATTTCCGGGTCGTTACAGTAAACATGTGTCCTATCAATACTTGAAGGTGTTTGGTTGCAGAGCATTTGTTCACATCTCAAAATTTGAGAGGTCCAAGCTTGATGTCAAATCAAAAGAATGCATTTTTCTGGGCTACGAAGATGAAGAGTTTGGATGCAGACTATGGGATCCTGTCGATAAGAAGATTTTCAGAAGTAGAGATGTGGTCTTCTTTGAAGATAAAACCATTGAAGATGTCCAGATGAGGGAGAAGTCAAATGACTCCAAAGAATATCCAATCAATCTAGATTCAATTCCTCAGCCCAGGGTTCGTGATGAAGGGGGAGATGTGGTCGAGAACAATTATGTTGAATTTATTGTTAACAAAAATGATGATAATGTTGTGCCTGAATATGTGCAAGAATATCAAGCTCTTGAAAAACCACATCTGAGAAGATTGAATAGACAGCGAAAGCCCAACAGCTTCTACTCCCCAGACCAGTTTATATTGCTGATAGCTACAGAAGAGCCCGAGTGCTACCAAGAAGTCGTGGCCCATGAGAAAAAAAAGGAGTGGTTGAAAGCCATGAAAGACGAGTTGAAATCCTTGCATGAGAACCACACTTATGATTTGGTGAAATTGCTGAAGGGAAGAAGAGCACTTAAGAATAAATAGGTGTATAAATGGAAGACAGAAGAAAACAGCTCACAACCAAGATACAAAGCAACGCTAGTTGTGAAAGGCTTCAGTTAGAAACAAGGAGTTGACTTTGAAGAGATTTTCTCACTAGCAGTGAAAATTATGTCCATCGGAGTAGTGCTTGGTTTGGCTGCTATTCTGAATCTAGAAGTTGAGGAACTAGATTTCAAGACTGCATTCCTTCATGGAGACCTTGAAGAAGAAATTTACATGGAGCAGCCAGAAGGTTTTAAAGTCACAGGAAAAGAAGACATAGTCTACCGACTAAATAAGAGTTTGTATGGACTGGAGTAAGCACCATGATAATGGTACAAAAATTTTGATTCCTTCATGATCAAACATGGATACGAGAGGACCATTTCTGACCATTGTGTTTTTGTCAAGAGGTTCTCTGATGGAGAATTTATTATACTTCTT
Organism: Prinsepia uniflora; assembly: GCA_032719365.1. Lineage (NCBI taxonomy): Eukaryota > Viridiplantae > Streptophyta > Magnoliopsida > Rosales > Rosaceae > Prinsepia > Prinsepia uniflora. The sequence continues at coordinate 53,637,133 of CM064868.1, read as the reverse complement.
TTATATGTTGATGGCATGTTGATCGTAGGTGACAGGACCCATCCCAATTCCCCCGGGATTAGTGCGGGATGACCCTGCTCCCGTCTGACACAAAGTGTCAGACAAGGGATATTTCCGACCTTTGCCCTCCCGGGCTATCAGAGTACGCCAGGATCCGGAGGAGGCATGTGATATCTCGGTCTCTGCTACAGTCCACATCCGATGTCAACCTGAAGGGCAGTCAAAACATAAAAAACTGTGAGTGGACAAAACAAAAGTTTATAAAAACATTTCATAAGACATTTGTACCCTCCACTAAAAAGCATGCATGCATTCGAAAACCATTTATCCAAAAGAAACCATATGTGGGAGCTAAGCCCAAAACCAATATTGAAAGAATTATAATGAAAACGACCATACGGGACTCAGCCCAAACCATAGTAAAACCACGTACATGGGCCACTGTCCAAAACCTGTGCATATCACATATCATATATCTCATATAGCATACATCATATATATACATATAAGTCACACAACCAATCCTGTCATGGTATCCAAAGCTACGCGCGTGCTACCCGGGTCTCAATCCGAGTCATCTCAAAGTCAAGGTCAATGTCCGCAGACCACTGACCCTACCCGAGGTAATAGTAACCATAGCCTTCCTGAGAGTAAGGAACCCAACTGGGGGGTGACTCCACTCAGTCGGTGCTCCGTGACTACTCCGGGGTCCACCCAGGCCAACGACCCTCCCCGGAGGAGATGGTAGAACATGTAAAGGAAGGTAGATGAATATATATATACATAACATAAACATTCATGTCCAGTTCCCCCCTGAACCGTCATGATCCATAATATCCATAATCAGGTAACATGCCGGTTCCCATAAACCGTCATGTACCGTAATAACATAACCGAGGTAACATGCCGGTTCCCATAAACCGTCAAGAACCAGAATGACCTGACAAAGGTTCATGCCGGTTCCCATAAACCGTCATGAACCACAATGACCTTTCCAGAGTTCATGCCGGTTCCCATAAACCGTCATGAACTTGGAAATCCACGTAGGGTCCCTGACCCGAAATCATAAACCATAAAGTAACTAGGTCTCGTGCCCGAACATATGACTCAACTGGGCACCGTGCCCGATATCTAAGGGTCAGTCACGACTCTGATCATAGTGATGCGTGCAACCATCCATCCATGACCGCTCTCAATCCTGGTATGTCGCCGCGAACGAATCAACCGACGCGACCACCACAAGATCATGGTGCACTCATCACCGATCGATATCCTGAACCGTCAGCACTCCGAAGTCGAGCCTCCCCAGGCTGCCCGACAACGAATCGTGCATCGTGACCTCTCCGGAAGGAACACACCCTAATCTGGAGGCGAGCGTCGTATCGTCGATCGCCGTGCACATAGCACCTGTCGCAACCACGATTTAGACCCGAAGGTCGTAAATAGCGTCATATGCCCGAGACAAAACCAAATGGGTCTCATATCCGAGTTTATCCTTTTAGAAATCAAAAACCAAATCATTTAAGTCAATAAAGAAATACAGACCCGTATAAGCACCGTATAAGGCCGAAACCTAGAAATACGTGCTTATACGTAACCACATACAAATGCACCCATGGAATCATCAAACATGTAATAAAACATATATTAAACATTTATGCATGCACCAATTTAGAAAACAAAGTCCACTCACAGACCGTCCGAGCTGCCGCCTCGATTTGCATGCCATTCGGCCCCTCGAGCCGATCACCATCACCGGGACTCTCGAACCTGTCCAAATCGTAATAGAAGGTTACTAACTACTTAATTAACCTCCTACCAAAGCCCCGTAATTTTCTCGATTTTCTAACTATTTTTAAGCCTACCCTAAACCTTCCGATGCCCCGAAACATATCGAGACCGTATCCGATCGACATGAAACCAGTCCCAAAATGTTCGTTACACCGAATAGAAGATTTCCCGTGTTGAACACTTTCCCAAATTATGGACCACGTGCCCTCACGGGCCCCTAGAAGACCCTGGTTACTGTTCATCACCATCATCTTCAGGAAAACCGGTTTTTCCTGGTTTTCCGGTCCGGTCACTGTGCTGAACCGGCGGAACCGGTTCAGCGTTCCTACTCCCTCAAATCTCGTCCGTTTTCTTCCCAATCGATTCTAAACTTCCTAATATGATCCTAGGAACATGTTTGGATGATCAAAACAACGAAAAACCCATAGAACCCGAGGTTTGATTTTTGAACCTCACGGTTCAGTTTTTCCATTTTCCTCCCATGGCTTCTCAGCCGTCAACCACCACCAAAACCGCCTTAAAACTGTCCTAGAAACCTAACTAACTCATCCTAATCATCAAAAATCAACCATAACGTCAAAATCAATTAAAAAAGGAAATTTGGGCCTTACCGTGCACCCGCACGGGTTCGTGGCTCCGCCGCCCACGACGGCGCCTTCCTGGGCTAGCCACCACGTCCTACATCCTCCCTCACTCTCTGGTCTCAGTCCTGGTCGAGATGGGGTTGGGTTGGTTGGGTTTGGGTTGCACAAAGAGGGAGAGAAATGGTGAGATCGGGTATGGGTTTTGGGTGTTTGAAATGAAGGAAAAATGGATTGGTTTGAACGGTGCACGAAGGAATTATGGTGTCCATTGGATGGGTGACACTTGTCACTCATCCATTAGGCATCAGGACAAATATCTGGGCCCACTAGAGTCCAAAAACGAACTCGTCTCGTAATTCGTGCAATAGTGCACTCGAACTTCCGTGAACCGTAACTTCGCCGTCGAACGTCCGAATTCGATGTGCCGCCTGTCTATGGATTCGTATCGTCCTTATCTACGTAACGGTCTTTGGCCCTCGGCCATCGGACCTCCTGGTCAAAAAGTCAACATTTGACCTCCTATTCGCTCAAATTACCAAAATGCCCCTACACTTCCGAACGTCATAACTTCCTCCTCGAACGTTGGAATTGAACGTGCCACCTGTCTATGAACTCGTGACGTCACGAACTACGTCACGGTCATCGGTCAAAGTCCATTTGACCGCCTGATTGAAAAGTCAACGTTTTGCCACCACTAGGGGCAAAACGGCCATTTCGCATCGTTCGTCCGATTTCGCCCTACTAATCACCGATTAACCGCACTAATCATGATTAGTCACTAATCTAATCTAGGAATTTGGGACGGGTCGTTACAGTAGGTCGTGATAGTGACAAGATTAGCAAGTTGAAGAAAGAACTCAGCACGTTTTTTGCAATGAAGGACTTAGGACCAGCAAAGTAGATTCTCGGTATGCATATCTCTCGTGATCAAAAGAATGGAAAGGTGTGGTTATCACAAGAACGTTATATCGAGAAGGTGTTAAATAAATTCAACATGGACAATGTGAGGACCCGTGCCTTGCAGGCATGATTAGCAATCCCATATTGCCCGGGGGGATCTGGGGGATGCGCCTTATATGCGTGGGTGCACATCTATCCAACAGAAGGCCTTTTGGGAGGTCACTGGCTTTGGATTCCTGGGGAACTCCAAAGTTAAGCGAGTAGGGGCTGGTGTAATCCCAGGATGGGTGACCCACTCAGAACCATGAGGACTAGGCCCAAAGAGGATAATATCCTGTTGGAGAAGGTCAGGTCGTGACAGATAAGACAAAATCAGTTGTGACTCCTCTTGCTAATCATTTCAAGCTCAACTCCAAGAAGTGTCCTATAAGTGACAAAGAGAAGGAAGAGATGAGCTCGGTGCCATATGCCTCAGCATTTGGAAGTTTTATGTATATGATGGTGTGCCCCAGGCCAGATTTAACACACGCAGTTGGTGTTGTTAGCAGATTCTTATCCACACCGGGTAAAGAAAACTTGGAAGTAGTAATATGGATTATGAGATATCTCAGAGGCACCTCTAAAATGAGTTTTTGTTTTGGAAGTGGTAAGCCTAAATTGGTTGGGTACATAGATGCAGACCATGCTAGAGAACTTGACTCCAGAAAGTCCACTTTAGGTTATTTGGTTACTTTGTCTAGAGGAGCTGTTTCCTAGCAATCTAAATTACAAAATTTTGTTGCTTTATCAACTACAGAAGTAGAGTTTACTACATAAACTTGCAAAGAGTTATTGTGGATGAAGAGATTCCTAAAAGAGCTGGGAAAAGAGCAACAAAAATTTGTTCTTCATTGTGATAGCCAAAATGTTATTCATTTGAGTAAGAACTCAAGTTTCCACTCAAGGTCAAAGCATATTGATGTGAGATATCATTGAATTCGTGAAGTGTTGGAATCCAAGCAACTTCAAATCGAGAAGATCCATACTGATGAAAATAGTTCAGACATGATGACAAAGTGTTTACAAAAGGACAAGTATGAATTTTACATAAGCGCAGCTGGTATGATGGAGCCCTCCACTTAAGTCAGAAAGGAGGAAATTGATGGGTTATTCCCTCCATTAGGTAGAGGGGAATCTGATTGGTTAATCCCTCCATTAAGTGAGGGAGAATTTGATGGGTTAATCCATCCAATAAGTAGAGGAGAATTAATTTGTTCTTTGGAGTTCTCCAAATGAAGACCTTTTGATATCCCAATGCACATGTGATGGTTTGTGCATGGATGTGATTTTGGGTAGGTTCATTCATGTGCTTGAAAACAAGGAAGAACACTTATTGTTGGAAATTACTATGCTCATAGGAGTTATCATGAGATTAATTGGCGCTAACTCTTATGCATGACTATGCATTGATGGCTTCCTTCCATCCATCATTATGTAAAGGAGAAGGATTGAGCATTCTCTGTAACGGCCCGTCCCAAATTCCTAGATTAGATTAGTGACTAATCACGGATAGTGAGGCTAATCCGTGATTAGTTTAGCGAAATCGGACGAACGATGCAAAATGACCGTTTTGCCCCTATGCGTGGGCAAAATGTTGACTTTTCAATCGGGCGATCAAATGGACTTTCACCGATGACCGTGACGTAGTTTGTGATGTCACGAGTTCATAGACAGGTGGCACGTTCAATTCCGACGTTCGAGGAGGAAATTATGACGTTCGGAAGTTTAGGGGCATTTTAGTAATTTTGGTTAAAAGGGCAAAATAGTTGACTTTTTAACTGGGATGTCCGATGGCCAAGGGCTGAGGACTATTACGTAGATAAGGACGATACGAATCCATAGACAGGCGGAACGTCGAATTCGGACGTTCGACGACGAAGTTACGGTTCACGGAAGTTCCAAGTTACTATTCATAGCGACACGTTTTACGAGGCGAAGAGTGCAGTTTTGTCTCTAGTGGGCCCAGATATTTGTCCTGATGCCCAATGGATGAGTGAAAAGTGTCACCCATCCAATGGACACCAATTTCATTCATGCATCAAACCCTTCCCCGTTCATCCATTTCTCCCATTTTTCCCAAACCAACCCTATCACCATTTCTCACCCAAATACCAAACCCTTGACCTGTGAGCTTAGCTGAGATGACAGAGAGATGAAGAGGACCGGCTGGACGTGGTGGCTGGCCCAGGCAGCACCGCAGTGCACGACGGGGGAGAAAAACCGATCGAGGTATCGGTTTAACCATTTTTCCATCCAATTTCCATTTTACGTGTTATGGGTCGATTTGGATGTTGGTTTTGAAGTAATTAGGTTGTTATGAGGTCAATAGGGAGGTTTTGAAAGGTTTTGGATGTTGAGGAACCCTGGGGTGAGGTTTTGGTTTTTTGAACCGTGAGGTCCATTTTGGGTTCACGGGTTCTAGGCGGTTTTAAGGGTTTTGTTTAATTGGGTTAGATAGGAAATGAGAAAATAGGAATTTAGGGATTAAAATGGAAGAAAACGGATGAGAAATGAGGATTGTAGGACCCTGGACCGGTCACGCCGATCCAGTTGCAGAAAAAGACCGGACCGGCCGGTTCAGACCGGCTGCGCGAGGTTGAAGACGGGTACTGTAGCAGGAGCGTGAAGCCCACGCGCAGCCACTTCAGGCGGCACGTGCGGGCGCATGCTAGGGTTTTTGGGGATGGTTCCAACATGTCAAATCATCTATTCGATGTAACAAACATTTTGGGACTGGTTTCGCGTCAATCGGACATCGTTTCGATAGTTTTCGGGGTGTCGGAAGGTTTAGGTTCAGTTTTAAAAATAGTTAAAAATACGGGAAAATTATGGGGCTTTAGTGAGAGGTTAATTAAGTAGTTAGTAACCTTTTATTACAATTTGGATAGGTTTGGGAGTCCCGGTGATGGTGATCGGCTCGGGAGAGCCTATGACACGCAAATCGAGGCGGCAGCTCGGACGGTCTGTGAGTGGACCTTGTTTTCTAAATTGGTGCATACATAAATGTTTATTATATGTTTTATTACATGTTTGATGATGCCATGGGTGCATTTGTATGTGGTTACGTATAAGCACGTATTTCGAGGTTTCAGCCTTATACGGTGCTTATACGGGTCTGTATTTCTTTATTGGTCTAAATGAAAAGGTTTTGGATTTCTAAAAGAATAAACTCGGGTATAAGACCCCTTTGGTTTGGTCTCGGGCATATGACACTATTTACGACCTTCGGGTCTAAATCGTGGTCGCGACGGGTGCTATGTGCACGGCGATCGACGATACGACGCTCGCCTCCGGATTGGGATGTGTTCCTTCCGGAGAGGTCACGATGCACAATTCGTGGTCGGGCAGCCTGGGGAGGCTCGAATTCGGAGTGCTGACGGTTCAGGATAGCGATTGGTGATGAGTGCATCATGATCTTGTGGTGGTCGCATCGGTTGATTTGTTCACGGCGACATACCAGGATTGAGGGCGGTCCTGGATGGATGGTTGCACGCATCACTATGATCGGAGTCGTGACTGACCCTTAGATATCGGGCAGGATGCCCAGTTGAGTCATATGTTCGGGCACGAGACCCAGTTGTTTTACACTGATGATTTCGGGTCAGGGACCCTAGATGGATTTCCAAGTTCATGATGGTTTATGGGAACCGACATGAACTCTAGAAAGGTCATTGTGGTTCATGACGGTTTATGGGAACCGGCATGAACCTTTTTCAGGTCATCGTGGTACATGTCGGTTTTTGGGAACCGGCATGAACCCTAGTTATGTTATTATGGATCATGACGGTTCAGGGGAACCGGGCATGAATGTTTATGTTATGTATATATATGCTCATATACCTTCCTTTACTTATTCTATCTCCTCCGGGGAGGGTCGTTGGCCTGGGTGGACCCCGGAGTAGTCACGGAGCACCGACTGAGTGGAGTCACCCCCAGTTGGGTTCCTTACTCTCAGGAAGGCTATGATTACTATTACCTCGGGTAGGGTCAGTGGTCTACGGACATTGATCTTGACTTTGAGAAGACTCGGATTGAGACCTGGGTAGCATGCGCGTAGCTTTGGAAACCGTGACAGGATTGGTTGTGTGAATTATATGTATATGTGAGGTATGCTATATATGATATATGATGTGTGTTTACACAGGTTTTGGGAAGTGGCCCGTATGGTTAGTTTCTTATGATTTGGGCTGAGTCCCTTATGGATTTGGGCAGTGGCCCGTGTACTTGATTTCATTATGGTTTTTCTGGATAAATGGTTTTCGAATGCATGCATGCTTTTTAGTGAAGGGTACAAATGTCTTCTTATTAAATGTTTTTATAAACTCTTGTTTTGTCCACTCACAACTCTTGTTTTATAAACTCTTGTTTACTCAGGTTGACATCGGATGTGGACTGTAGCAGAGACCGAGATATTACATACCTCCTCCGGATCCTGGCGTACTCTGATGGCCTGAGAAGGCAAAGGTCAGAAATATCCCTTGTCTGACACTTCGTGTCAGACGGGAGCAGGGTCATCCCGCACTAATCCCGGGGGGATTGGGATGGGTCCTGTCATTCTCAATCATCCTTCATGCAACAAGTTATCCACCAAAAGTGAGGGTGAGAAAAGAGTTTCTTCCTGTGTGAGAAATACGAAGATAGCCTCCTTTGTGAGAAAAAAGAGAGTGTGAGATCCTCTTGAGTGAATCCAAGAGAGAGTTGTGTATCCATCATTGAGTGAAATTGTACTTATAATCTCATTATTCATAGTGAAAGAATTTTGGAGCTGCTGTTTGAGAACGTAGGCACACTGCCGAACCTCGTTAAATTTGGGTGTTCTCTTTTACCTTTTTTTTTTATTTGCACTTTATTTCTGTCAATCTGTTTACTCAATTTATTTTGAGAGTGGGAAAAATTTGATCCTAGTAATTGTAATTATCTATTGATTTGTGCATCTTTCCCAACACCAGCCTAAGGGTACTCCGATATCCAAGTCAGTTGAGAGTCTATATGTAAGGAGTGTGGTGAATAGTAATTTATAAAGTAGATGTGAATAGTTAATACTAAATTACCTTTTTAAGAAAAAATGAACCACTTTTGAATGGGTGTGTGATTGACAATAAATATATTCTTCCGATGTGTGAGAAAGAGCACTCATTGTAAGACCGACACGTGGAATGATGAGGTCTATACACGTGTCAGTGCTGATTAGACCTTTCTATGACTTGTTTACTAGTATAGGTTTGGACCCTTGAGTTTTGTAGAAGTGTATTGAGCTAGAAGTATTAAGTCTATTGGGTCTGCACTGAGATCGTATCAACAATTACTGCCACTTTATAAAAGTTTGAAAATTCATAAAAATCTTTCAAAACTTCTATTGATTTATCATAAAAAATGTAAACAAAATGGAGTAATAAAGTGAGTCATCTCTTGTTTCGTTTGTTAAAAGAAAAAGAACTTTTTTTATAAAATGCAAATGCCGCCATCTTATATGTAGGTGAGCCTTTCTTCTTGAGTTCAATGAATGAGCGGCGAGTCCTATATTTTATGGTAAGGTTTGGTGCTTAGGTTAGCTTTTTGTTGACTTAAATGCAATAAGGATGAGTAGTCATGCCTTTTGAGTGGGGCGGGTCACTGTAGGATATATATGATTTCATATGTAAGAAAAATGTGGTATATATATTATAGGTGAATTAATTTTTTTTTACAAGGAGAAAGCGATTGATTCAATGATAGGAGAAATAATGGGTTAGTGTATAATGTGTAGTTTTTAAAATTTTGGTGAGGCTTTCAACTAACCTAGGGAAAAAAAGTATCATGCTCTGATATAATAATGATTACATGAGATTAAACTGCAAACCTAAAAACTTCAGTGATTAAGCAGGTTCAAATAGGTTAATTAACATGGAACAATCAGGTCCAAGTTTATATATGCGGCCTAAAAAGTGTCCATAAATTACTAATTAACTGCCCAGCTATTTACATTTTCTATGCAAGGAAAGTGAAAAACTCCCGTCACCCAACTTTCAAGATTAACATTTTAACAACATATACATAATACACGTGAGATAACTTACTTTAATATTATGAATAAAGTTGATATTTCACTATAAAATTAGTTGGTAATTGAGAAAAATTATTAGGTGATGCAATTTCACAGTCACATAATGCATTTAGTCCATGAGTTTTAAGATATAATATCAACGAACGTCCACTTATATTTTGAACACATCTAAATGTATCATTCGGTCGTGAGACGATACCATATAATAGGTTATCGAAAATTGGGAGATATTCTAATTTTGATAACTTTTACAAAATTGTTCAACTTTTCAAAGTGAAATTTCATTCATTCACTTTCTGGCATGCCTAATCTTGATGAATAAACTACTAATTAATCATTGATAAAGATGATACTTTATTTGAAAGTTGAATTATGACAATTCTTTACTCTAAGGTTCTTCCACTATTTTATTAGCCACACATGTTTATTGTCATTCTCTTATATAATATATGATTAGGATTTTAATCTCCTATTTTATTATTAAACTTTTTTTTTTATAAAAGAAAAATGAAATTCGTATTATTTGGGGTTTAACGGTAGGATATAGAAAGTTTTAGGAACGGTGGGGTGGGGTTTGGTGGTGGATGTTTATGTAGGGATGATAGTGCTTATGACTTAGGATTTAGGGGTTTAATTCTTGGATTTTTGCACAAAATATAAGAACTAAACCTTAAATCATAAGTGATTAATCTTAAATCATTTGAATTTTCATCACATTTCTGAAGAATTCTTACTCTTAATCATTTTGTTTTAAGTTGAATTGTCCTCATATTACTCTTTAAAATGAACAAGTGAACAAAAAGTTGTATAAGTGAGAGTAATGTTTTTATTAATTATAAGTGGAAATAAAATATTAAATAGAGATGAAAAGTTTTAAAGGGTCTTTGAGTAATTATTATGGTGATCACGGATTGAAAAATTTCAAAAATATAATTAGGACTTTGAATCAATATTTTAATATTTTCAAAGACTAATCAGTGACTCATTTTGATTTTGAGTATGCACGCACGCATGTATGACTTGTTCATATCTTCATTATTATGGGATTATTATCGAAAATGCCATTCTAGTGGTAATTTAGCATAAAGTTGGTATGCTTAGAAAGTTGTTGACTTCATTCATAGACACATTTGGTGGAGTTTGTGTTGTAATTTGGATGGCGTTTACTTACTCCTTCATATTCAAACTGAGCTGCATTTTTCTTCAGCACAATTTTAAGCATCACCCAATCGTCATCTTCGTTCAATTTATTGTTTCTTTTTTTTTGTCTAACAAGTAACAGTTGACAAATACAATCAAGATTAAATTATGTGCCTTAACGTACATCTTGTAGAAATAGTCACCAGTAAAGTACAAACATTAAAAAAAATCTACCTTTTCTTTTTCTTTTAAAATTAAAATCAACCTTATTTTAATTTGATACGATTTTTTCAGACACAGGAGCCGTGAAAAAATTGAGTCCCTTCTCCGTGCTAAGGTAGCCTTTAGCATTTAGCTCAAAAATCGATGGGTTTGTGGGTACCCGCTAAATCCGTTAATAAAAAGTCTGACTTGGTTCACTATGGGCAGTGGGCTGACGCGACTCGAAAGTTAGTAGACTGGATTTGGATTTGGTGTATTCAAACCTGATAAGTCTGATAGGCTCGAGTCCGATAAGACCCGGTAAACCTAATTCGACTTGTTCGTATAAACCCGGTCCATAAACCCGAATATATAAAATAATTATTAATTAGCAATTATTGTGTTTCCTTTATATATGATTCTTTCGTAATGTTTGTTTATAATGTATACTACAGTTGAATATATGTCTTCTGTGTGAATCTAACCCTGCTTGTAATAAGGCTGTTTCGTGAGTAATGAAGTGAAGTAAAGTTTTACTCTTTCTATTATTTAGGATTACATGGTTATGATCCAAATCTGGTCTGGGGTATCTTTTCCATTCGTGTGTTGAATTCTCTTATAAATGCGGCTCTTTCTATTTCAACCTTAGTTAGCCTAACACAATTGAAACTTAAGCACAATTGGTATTGTTTTTTGCATTAGGATATTAAAATCAGGAAAACAATGCAACTATTCCTCATATTTTTTATATGATCGATATCACTGTTTTATTTCCTTGTGTAGTCATCTTTGCACAATTATATCCATTTACATAGAGAACATATAGTCATAATCAATTTTAGATAAACATATAGCAAGGATTTGCTTTAACACACAATTTGCTTTAGGTTGCAATAAATAATAATTTGATTATGAGGTTGTAATACATTTTTTAAAAGTGAATGAATGTAGTCACTGGATTTGCTTTAGAATGTAGTCACTGGATTTTCTTTAGATTGTAATAACATGAGTTTTCTTTAGTTGCCCTAACATATAGGCACTAGATAGATGTAGTGATGATAAGATTGAGCTTAAACACAACTTTGATGATTAAAACAAAACTCAACTACCTGATATACCCGATTGTCCACCACGTGACTCCAAACTCAAGAGCAACTGTTAGAGCAGTTATCCAAGCCTTTTTGAAAAGCGTGAAACTCCAGCGATACCTGAGGGGTTAAAAAACAAACGGTGAATGGACCCAATATTTTTATTTCAGTGTAAAACCTCTCATGGTAAGAAAATTTTAACCCCTCAGTTTCCCAGAAACCACACAGTAAGTTAGACTTGCATGTTCTACGAATAATAATAATAAAATAATCATCAATCACTATAATCAACCCGAAGTATGAAACCACATGTATGAGCCACGATCTAATTTCCCATGAGCTGCACAAGGCATGCAAATATGCCAGGTTGGGATATCTAGAAGCTCGCGTGCCTCACCCACGTGAAAGTTAAGTGCCAAGCACAGTCACCTTATATCCCCTAGAGCTCGGGGACAAGCTAGTGCATATTTAACTAGTATTACGAGCTGTGCGGGTGAACAATCATGTGAAAACTAGTCTGTGGCCACTCATATGGGTATTGAGATACCGACGACTCCTAAGTGGTTCTAGGGTACAGACTCAACAACATCATGGGACTCAATATGTACAAATACCAAGAATTCCAAACAACCATGCAATGCAATAAAAAAACTCAACTATGCATACCTCGGGTGTACACTAACACATCATAGCACATGTTACCACATCCCACCACATGGAACATATAGCATATCTCATGTCAAGTACATACAAGCATATCCGAGCATATTATATAAGGTAAGTATAATGATCATCATCAATAATAGATCCAAGATAGGCAATCAAGCATGCATTGTAGATACTATGAATGTAATCATCGTAAAAAATGCGAGTAAATAAGTTCATAAAACAAGTTTAGGGAAGGGGGTCCACTCACACACTTGTTGGGGAATCGAAATCACCCTACCAAGCTTTCACAAGCTCCAGGCCCAAATGATCCTACCAAAGTCAAGTATAAGGGTTACTAATTAAATTCTAACCCAAAGCCCTAAGGATACCCTACTAGGGTAAGACAAAACAACATTTCGAACACTAGAATGGGCTGGAATTTCCCTTAAAACGGTCAAGAATGGCTTGAAATAGTGCCCACGTCTTGTCGTGGGCTAGAAAAGGTCTCCACGCGCCCCCACGTACCGTCGGAGGGTTAGAAAACCCTTTTACGCGCCTCCAAGCATCTGTATGGGGCCTCACATGCTGGCCATGCGCCCCCACACACGTGTGTCAACCTCTCTGCATGTGTAGCTACAGTGCCACACATGTATCACAGTGTGACACATGCCGCACGCGCACCATAATACCACACACGCACCATAATGCCACACGCGCACCATTGTGCCACACGTGTGGTATATGCTAGGGAATATTCCTTTCTAACAGCATACTGACACTGTTAATTTCTAACGAAATATGCTAACAATGTTAGCATATTTCGTCAAAAGTTAACGACGTTCGTTAAACTTGACGGATGGTCTAGTCGCCGGAGTCTCACCTAAGACGACGACTAGATCGCCGTCGCTGCCACCACTCACGGCTGCCAGAAATTGGAATAAATTCTAAATTTTCAGTCAAATTTTCACCAAAATTCTTGAAAACGTCTTAGGGTTCCAAATAATAGATTATTGGGTTAAGAATTTACCAAGGGTGTCTAGAAAACTGTATGGAAAGCTAAAAGGTTCCCCCAAAGAGCAAATTCCGACGAGGACCCCATATGGGCTCAAATGTCGCATGCAAGTGCATAGTTAGAATCACGGTGAAACGTGGAAACTAATGATCTAGGTTAAAGTATTAGAAATTACTTGAGTAGCACAGAACAAGTCGAGGGTCACCGTGTCTCAGGGGATTCCCAGGTTCTAGTGAGCTTGCGCCGCCGTCGTCCTCCACTCAAAATGACATGCAAGTCCAATAAGGAGATCATCATGAGGAGAGGAGTTCAGTAATAGAGTTTTCAAAAGGAGATTATACATGAGTAGTCGTGAAAATATAGTTTTTTCGGAGGCCCAACGTTTTCTGGCCGACTCCGCCGCCGCATACTGCTACCAAATCACATGCAATTATCCCATTTAGAAGCTCAGAGTAAGGGGATCACGATAGTCCAATCCATAAGGCTCGAGGTTACCTGGAATGTCCCCAAATCGTATCGAGTTAAGGTCAGGTCGAATTCAGGTCGAATATTTCACAGTGCGTTTACGGTGTTTCTCGGGCCTTTGAGATAGGTTTTGCAGTGGCGATGCAATATGCAAGGATGGGGGTCGATTTCGATGATTTTGGGTTCAACGTTCAAAAGGGTTGAGCATGGCCCAATGTTACTGTTGGTTGTCGTGACGTTGGGGTCCCATTCGAGGTCGTGGGAGTGAAGCAAATAGGAAAGGAGGAGGCAATGGTTCACTAGGTTGGGTTTTAGTAGGTAGATTCCAGTGGGTTGCCTGCATTTATGATTGATCAAGGTGGGGAGTCTTGACGGTGTAAGTGTATATGTGTTTGAGGAACAAAGGGCACTGGTAATGGCACTTGGCGATGAGGCATGTGTTAGGTGCATAACACAATCAGACAGTTGGATTTGGGCATTCATATTGGGCCTGGGTCCATGTAACCAAATGGTAAGGTCTACACCAAAATAAGAGGTTAATGCTAGTTGAGGGTATATTTAGGCTTGCTTCCAATTGAGCCTTAGTCATTTTTAGGATAACAAAACATTGTTTTGGGCTAGCAAAAGAACACACACATACCTTACACCTAACAAGTAGCCCATGTGAAGAAACCGAAGCCCAACCTCACTCATGGGGGAAAATTGATAATTTCGCATTTCCGATTTCTAATTTTAGGTACGGGATGTAACATTCTCTCCCTTTAAAGGAATTTCGTCCCTGAAATTTGGTCAACGTCAATCGATGGACGGCTCTAAACAATTACCCTTATAACGCTCGGCTGCCACACTCATGTCCAACTACCTCAATTACAACGAGTAATCCAACAAACGTTTTCCTTCATATGATACAACAATAAAATACTTCCTGAATAGTTCTCTAAATGTCCTGTAAAAATTTTTCGATTAACAAAAAATGTTTCCCAAAGGGATACCCAAAATCCTCAATAGTATAGTCTTCCTCGCTAATAAAATCAAGTAGGCTAGGGAACTCCCACAACTTCTGTGTTCTAAAAGTCACGTAAAATAAATCGTACCCAAAATGTTCTTGTTTTACCATCAATCCATCGAGGTGAGTATAATGAAGCGATCACTACTTGCACCAACTTGGGTTCATCTAACTCAACAGCTAATACAGCCTACAATTATTTCCCTTAATCGAAGGTTTAAGGTGCACTACGGATAACAAGATAGTTAATTTCAAAAAAGCTTTGAGGTTCGAATGGTGACCTAGTACAACTCTCAATTAAGACAGTGGCCTATGTGGAGATTGGGAATAAGTAAGATTGACTAATTGGTAGTTATCAGGATAATGAGAATGCAACCCAAATGCTAGTCCTTCGGGTTCAACTAGTAACTAACTCCACCTAGTGATCATTCCAGTTCCAAAGTCTAACACGGGTATATGGGAAGAGCATCGAGCATAAAGTCGGGTCGATGAGGAGGTATCGATTTTTGTGAAGGATCCTCCTAATCCAAGGGTTCAAAACTGGTGCAAGGCTATAATCAACTGCCACTAGAAAATTTCATAAAACTCTTGAAATGACGAATTCTATCACGAAGATACCCAAATATTTGATTCAATCTTGCTCATGGTGATAACCTTCCGCAATACCATCTCAAGCCCATTAACTTCTAGCCAAAAGTTAAGAATTTAGATGTCAAAATTTAAGTTTGATACGATTCAGGAATGTCCAGGATTCCATTCATGCAACTTTGAAAAGTAGAGAAATCATTGATGGGTCAATGAGAAGAAACCTAGGAAAGAGGTTATTTAAAAGAGAGTTTAACCAATAGCTAGGGGAGGTTGAGTGGGGAGGTGAAGTCCTACAGCTCAGGGCCAAGGTACATGTCACAACCCGACTCCCCTAGCATAATATTGTCCTCTTTGGGCCGAGCCCTCATGGTTTTGTTTTTGGGAACTCACACGCAACTTCTAGTGGGTCACCTATCCTAGGATTGCTCCAGTCTAATCTCGCTTAATTTGGAGTTCCAACCAAACCCAAAGCCAGTGAGCTCCCAAAAGGTCTCGTTGTTAGGAAGATATATGCCCACACATATAAGACACTTCACCTTTCCTTCCGCGAGCTATGTGGGATTATTCACTGTTCTTCCCAAGAACCGGGACTTACAATCCACCTCCCTTGGGGCCCAGCGTCCTTGCTGACACACTTTTGAAGGAAATGACGATTTTGCCCTTGGTTATAAGGGCCGAAAGTTGACTTTTTGATCGAAAAACTTTTTGGACTTTCCGAAGAGACGGTTGAGTAGGTCTCGAGACTCTGAATCCGTAGACAGGAGGCATGCGACAATCGGAGGTCGGATGTGAAAGTTACGGGTCTGCAAAGGTGAGGGGCATTTTGGTAATTTTGAAAGGTAAGGGAAAAATGTTGACTTTTGATTCGGACGGTTAAATGGACTTTGGCCAATGACTGTGACGTAGTTCGGGACGTCACGAGTCCGTTAATGGTTTTGGACAGGAATTAAGATTTCTAGAAATTACGGAAAAACGTGTAGCTCGGAAAGCGAGCGATATGGACGGTGTGTGTGAGTGGACTTTGTTTTCTAACCGTGATGCATGCATATATGATTTAAATGCTTTATTATTGATTTGATATGACTTGGCATGATTTATATTTCAATCCGGTGATTTCTCGATTTTCTGGATTATTATATTATTTTTAGTACGATTTTCGAGAAATTATGAAATTGATGTTTTGGGTGTAGGCCCGGGATTGAAAATGATGTTTTGACTCAGATTATGAGTCAGGGATTAATTTGATGTTTTTCGAACATATTTTATGGATTTACGTGGAAAATGGCAACTCAGTTTACGGTTGCACAGATTTGCGTGAAAATGATATTTTAGGCTTGAGACCCAATGAAATTGTGATTTTGATTGGATCTGTATTTCCATGTGATTACATGATGATATTGAAGATTTCCGGATTTATAAAATAAATCGGGACTTTGGTTTTCTGGATTTGAGGAAACTATATTTTGGGACTGAGACCCTGTGTTAATAAATGATTTTGATTTTCAACGCACCTATTTTTCACTGGTTTTCATAATGGTGATGTGTTGCGGATATTTAGTGTAAGACCCGTGTCCTGGAGTTAACGGTGAACAATCCCACATTCCTGCCAGGGGGAATGGTCTGGGAGAGGATGGTGGTGTGCCTTAAAGGTGTAGGCACACACCTATCTAGCATGAGGCCTCCCTTGGCTGCGATGGTTAAGGTGGTTACCTTCCAGGCGTGAGGTCTTGGGGTCAAAACCTTGCGGGCGCAGGTGCGCCTAAAGAGGACAATATCATGCTAGATAGAGCGTGCAGGTGCACGTCTCTGGTTTAGATGAGGCCTTTTGGGAGCTCAGTGGCTTTGGGGGGGATTGGAACCCCAAAGTTAAGCGAGTTGAGGCTGGTGCAATTCCAGATGGGTGACCCCCTGGGAAGTTGCATCGTGAGCTCCCGAAAACAAAACCGTGAGAGCAAGGAGGCCCAAAGCGGACAATATCGTGCTAGATGAATCGGGACCTGACAGAAGAGGGTCGGGTCCTGACAATTTGGTATCAGAGCCAGACCCCGACCGGGAAGTGTGCCAGCGAGGACGCTGGGCCCTAAGGGGGGTGGATTGTAAGACCCGTGTCCTGGAGTTAACGGTGAACAATCCCACATTCCTGCCAGGGGGAATGGTCTGGGAGAGGATGGTGGTGTGCCTTAAAGGTGTAGGCACACACCTATCTAGCATGAGGCCTCCCTTGGCTGCGATGGTTAAGGTGGTTACCTTCCAGGCGTGAGGTCTTGGGGTCAAAACCTTGCGGGCGCAGGTGCGCCTAAAGAGGACAATATCATGCTAGATAGAGCGTGCAGGTGCACGTCTCTGGTTTAGATGAGGCCTTTTGGGAGCTCAGTGGCTTTGGGGGGGATTGGAACCCCAA
Source organism: Prinsepia uniflora (assembly GCA_032719365.1). NCBI lineage: Eukaryota > Viridiplantae > Streptophyta > Magnoliopsida > Rosales > Rosaceae > Prinsepia > Prinsepia uniflora. Next base: position 53,619,227 of record CM064868.1, on the reverse strand, counting down.
AGTTAAGCGAGTTGAGGCTGGTGCAATTCCAAATGGGTGACCCCCTGGGAAGTTGCATCGTGAGCTCCCGAAACCAAAACCGTGAGGGCAAGGAGGCCCAAAGCGGACAATATCGTGCTAGATGAATCGGGACCTGACAGAAGAGGGTCGGGTCCTGACATTTAGGGCTTTCGGGTGGAAATATGTTTTTTGTTTCCCCGGAGTGCACCCTGGAGATAACGCTCGCCTTCGGGAGGGAAGTGTTTACCCCGAAGAGGTCACGTAGCACGCTCTGTTGTCGTGCAGCCGAGGGAGGCTCGACTCAGACCAGAGGTGCTGGATTATACCAGGATCTAGTGAGCTCCCAAAAGGCCTCGTTGCTAGGAAGCTACGTTCCCACACATATAAGGCACTTCACCTTTCCTTACCCGAGCGATGTGAGATTGTTTACTGTTCTTTCCAAGACGCGGGTCTTAGAGTACAAGTCAAACAACTTCGATGTTCAGATATCTAGGCCTCCTCCCGAGTAAAGATCACAACCTTGATTAGGAAATGAGACTTACCACTGTCAAACGAGTGAAAGTGCGTTAGTACAGGTCAAACCTTTAAGCATGGGTAGCGACTAAAATTCACCCTATTAGGGTCTCAGTAACTAGGGCAAAATTTTCGGTTAGTTAAACCAATCTCCACCTCCGTGATTCAACAAAACAACCTTGTCCAAGGTTAAGGTGCTCCCGATTGACTCTATTCTCTTTTTCATTGTTAACATGATTCGTGGTCGACTCTCTTCCCTTGACTGGTCATCATAATGCTAAAAAGAATGACGACGCTTTTTATGCTATTTTGAATTTCTAATTTTTATCCTAAATTGACTAAAGTACATTTCCCATCCTTGGATGACTGAACCCTCCCTGCTTGAGGACACAAAATAGCTTTTATTTTTTCGACCATTATTATGAATATATATTGCGAAAGAAACATTTAAAGAAACAAAACCAAAATGAAATGCCTCTTATTGTAGTTCCAATGTCACATCCACCTATACATACTTTTGAAAGTGCCAATTAATTTCCAAGCATAGTTATGTCATTTAAATAACGGCCATGGACTCCACTTTAGTATGTTGGGAGTTAATCGTTGGCGAGCTATGGAGGTCAACAAATGGCATAACAAACTTTTAATGTCTAACAAAACCACCCTTGCCAGACAGCAACATAGTTGGGGTATAAGACCCGTGTCTTGAGAAGAATGGTGAACAACCTCACATCGTTTGGGGAGGGAAAATTGAAGTGTCATATATGTGTGGCCATGTATCTTCCTAGCACAAGGCTTTTTGAGAGCTCATTGGCTTTGAATTTGATTGGAACTTTAGCAATCCTACTCCAAAGTTAAGTGAGTTTGGGCCAGAGCAATATCAAGATGGTTGACCTACTCCCAAGTTAAGTGAGTTTGGGCCGAAGCAATCTCAGGATGGGTGACCTACTCTAAAGTTAAGCGAGTTTGGTTTGAAGCAGTCCCAACATAGGTGACCTATTGGGAATTTGTGCTTGAGTTCTCAAGAACAAAATAGTGAGGGCTGGTCCCAAAGCGGACAATATCGTGCTAAGAGCAAGACAATCCAATCATGTGGAGCCACATGTGCGCTTTTTCTTCTTCTTTTTTTTGGTGGTAGCGGTTGTTGAGTTTAATGAGAAGATCACTTTTGCGATCAAAATCAAAATGCATAGCATACGCGTGGGCCCATGAGTTGACCAAGCCTTTATTATTTTCCCCAATAATTCCTGTTGATGCAGAAATCGTCCGAACTTGTAGAATTCCTTTTTGATCCCTACACACAATAACAAGAAATAAACAGGGTTAAGGTTGAAGCCCAGATGATGGTTCAACAGAGAACACTCTGATGCCTAAGTCAGTTTAATCGAGAGAAATAAACATACAGAGTATCGGTATGAGTTTTGAATTACCTTCAGAGGTGAGTGAAACCTTGCATTTATAGTGAAACTTTGAGGGTCACCGGAGCATCTGATTGGTTGAAGAAGATATAATTAAATAGGTAATTCTACCAGGAGAAATAACTTATTATTAACTATATAAATAATAATAAATTACTCGCGGAGAGATTATTTATTATTGGTATTGATCTGATTATTTTATTTATGTAACGATCCGTGCCGAATTTTGGGATTAATTAGTGACTAATTAAGGATTAGTATGAATAATCGAGAATTAGTCGAGAGATTTCGGACGGACGGTGTGAAATAATGATTTTGCCCTTAGACTTAGGCAAAATGTTGACTTTTGACTCGGGGAGTAAAACGTACGATGGTTGATGACCATGACGTAGATCGGGACGTTACGAGTCTGTAGACAGGCGACACGTCGAAATCGGACTTTCGACGGGACATTTACGAGTTTAGAAAGTGTTACGATACTATTCATGCAAACCGAGGAAAATCGACACGTGGCAGGTTTTGGCAGGTGAAACTTTCTGGAAGGACCCACCAGATGAGTAACAAGTGTCACCCATCTGATTGGCCTGTTGCCCCACACGGTGGTATATTTTTCCCTCACCATCATCGATCATCTCCTTCATTTCTCCCAAAGCCCATGAACCCTCTCGACCCCGTACAAACCCATTCCCTATAGCCCCTTCAATCCTTATTATCTGTGGTTGGTGAGTGAATGAAAAAGTGAGGGTGAGATGAGACGATGAAGATGGTAGCAACGGGTCGACCCATCAGGGACAGTGGTTGACGAAGCCATGAACGGTGAGTTTGGATATTCAAATTTGGAAGTTGGGTTTTAGAGTTTGATTGAATGGTATTGATGATTGGAGTGTGTTTTGGAGGATGAAAGGAACTAAGAAGGCTTGGTAGTGAGGCTGGAGATGGCCGGAGGCATGAGAACATGGCAGGGGAAGGTTGGCCGGTTCAAACATCGAATGGAAAGGTATGATCTTGGCTTGTTTTCATGTTTTTGAAAACATAGGTTGATAGAATAGGACTAGACGAAGCAGTAGGAATGAAAATGGATGAAAACGAACCTAAAACATAGGAGATATGGCTCTGAACCGGTCACGTCAGTTCAGTAAGACCGGCTACACAGTTGGACTGAACCGGACCGGTTCAAATGAGGTTGAAGAAACAAAGTACCCTGGCGCGTGAAGCCCACGCGCAGCGCCTTTAGGCGGCGCATAAGACATTTTTGGGTGAAGTGTTCAACATGCGAAATCATCCTTTCGATGTAACGTGTACGACCCGTCCCAAATTTAAAGGATTAATTAAGACTAATGACGGATTAGTGATACTAATTGGGGATTAGCAGAGGATTAACGGATGTTCATGGTGAAATTACGTTTTTGCCCTTGAACGAGGATAAAAAGTTAACTTTTGACCCGGGAGGTCCAATGGCCAAGGGCCGAGGACCGTTACGTAGATCGGGTTGATACGAGTCCGTAGACAGGCGATACGTCAAAATTGGACGTCAGACGGACGAGTTATGGTCACGGGAGCGAAATTGGGAATTTACGACTCGGGATTCGATTAAAATAATAACAAATATCTGATTGGGCAGATATTTGTATAAGGCCCTTGGATGAGTGACACTTTTCACTCATCCATTGGTGACTTTTACCCTAAAAAGGGGATCTTAGATGTGATTGGTGACTTAATTAATTAATTAATTAATTTTGATCCTCACTTTCTCTCATTTCTCTCTCCCCTTCCCCGCGCATCATCTTCTTCCTTCTCCTGAACAAACACATGGCCCAACCCCACAAACAACCCTCAAACCTTGACCATTGATGATGGACGTTGAATGAAAGTGAGAGAGTGAAGGGAGAGGAGTCGAACAGTGGCCATGGCGCAAGACGTCGTGCACGGTGGCCGGAGAACCCCAAAATGGCGTGTTTTGGTTCGAATTTTTGGATGTTGGTTTGTGGTGTTCTTCGAGTGATTCTAATGGTTAGGACGTGTTCATGGAAGTTATTGGAGTCGAATAGAACCAGAACCAAGCCTGGAGGTGGCCAGAGACGACGGCGAAGGATGGTTGCAGGTTGTCCGATTTTGCCTCGATCGGGGAGGTGAGTTTTTGGCCTTCTTTCTATGTTTTTATTAGCTTAATCGATTGCAAATGATGGGATAAAGGTTTAGGAATTAGAATGGAAGGAAATTATAATGACCCGTCCCGAATATCGGGATTGAATATCAATTAATTATGATTTAGAATGACTAATCGGGGATTAGTTGAGTGAAATCGGACGAATTGTGCAAAATGACCGTTTTCCCCTAGCGTGGGCAAAATGTTGACTTTTAGTTTGGGCGGTCAAACGAACTTTGACCGATGACCGTGACGTAATTCGGGGCGTCACGAGTTCATAGACAAGTGGCACGTTCGATTCCGACATTCGAGGTGAAAGTTATGACGTTCGGAAGTTGAGGGGTATCTTGGTAATTTGGCTAATAGGGGGGCCAAATGTTGACTTTTGACCCGGGAAGTCCAATGGGCGAGGGCCAAGGACCGTTACGTAGGTCTCGTCGATACGAATCCAACGACAGGCGGCATGCCGAAATCGGAGATTCGACGACGAAATTATGGTCACGGGAACGGACTCGATTAACCGAACGAACCGGGATTTAAATAATATTTTAATATGAACAGTACCCGGTGACTGAACACATTTGGATGAGTGACAAGTGTCACTCATCCCTTAAATTAGGGCTTAAACACAGATCCATGTTTTTGGGGGAGACCTAATCATGATGTTTAATTATTTGTTTATTATAATTAATTATACTAAATCCTCCATTAATCTCTTCTGTCCTTAACATGTGAACAAGCAGCAAAACACAGAGAAGAGGGTCTGAAATTGTCCACCATTTCTCTTCCAATTCTGAACATGAGAGTGGGAAATTGTGAGTTCAATTAGACTGGATTGAACTGGGATTACACGGGGCATTGAAAGGAAGAAGGTAGCTGGAAATCGAAAATTTGATTTTTGGGAGGGAAATTTGAATTGGAAGCTTTGAGCCTTGTTGATCGAAATTAGGTTCAGTTTTAGTCTTCTGGGATTGCCACGATCAGTTTCATCGAAAGAACGAAGGTAATTGAGGTCCATTTGAGGTAGAACAGAAGCACTGTAGTTGCAGAAAATTCGAGCTTGAGTCGTGGAGTTTGCGGCTTAGATTGATGCAATTGAGTTGGGGAAAGTGTGTAAAGGAGTCCATTGAAGCTTCTGGTTGCCTCAATTGAAGGAAATCGATCGACATGGAAGGTTTTCGAATGATGAACAGTGTTCGAGAGTTCTTCGATGTTCATCTTCGAGTTGTGTGATTTGAGGTAGGGTTTCATGTAATTGATGTTTCAGAACTTTAATTAGACTTGAATTGAAGCTGACTGAATGTTCAATTGATGAAAACGGTGTAGAATTGACGGAGATTGAACCGGGTCGTCTCGCGGGCAAAAAGGTCCCGTTTTACAGACAAACGGGTGAGGGTGATGGTTACTGTAGCAGGCGCGTGGGTTTCACGCGCATCCACTCACGGCGGCGTTTGAGGGCGCGTACGGCCTAGTTTCAAGGTGAGGTCAACATGACTTTTGATCCTCTCATTGTAACGAACATTTTGACACTGGTTTCGAGGAAATCGGATATCGATTCGTTAATGTTCCGCGTATCCAAAGTTTTGTTTTACGTTAAAAATACGTATTTAAATTCCGGAAAAATTGGGGAAAATTATATGAAGTATTTTGAGATGTTAGTAACCCTCTATAATGATTTTGGACATGAGTTGTGATTTCCAGATTTTACAGAAAAACGTGCAGCTCGGAAACGGACCGTTTTGGACGGTGTGTGAGTAGACTTATGGTTTTCTAACCGTGATGCATGCATATATGTTTTTACATGCCTTATCAAATGATTTGTTATGATTTGATATGATTTATGTTTCAATCCGGTGATTTCTCGGTTTTATGATTATTATATTATATTTTGGCACGATTTTCGAGAAATGATGAAATTGATGTTTTTGGGCTAGGCCCGGATTGAAAATGATATTTGGACTCGGAATATGAGTTAGTGATTGATTTTATGGAATTATGTGGTCGTGGCAACTCTGGTTTACTGTTGCACAGATTTACGTGAAAATGGTAACTGAGATTGCGAACGCATGGATTTGCGTGATAATGTTATTTTGGGCGTGAGACCCAAGTGGATAGTGATTTTGACTCGGTTTTGGAGTCACTTGTGAATTGGATGAAATTAATGATTTTTGTGATTTTATGATTATTTTAATCAGTCTTTCGGGCACGTTTTTCGGGGAACGTGCAAATGATGTGTTGGGCTATACCCAGAGTCTAAATGATTTCTAAAATGATGTTTTGACTTAGTTGGTAAGTCAATGATGATTTCTGGATTATAAAAGGTGATTTTAAAGAAGTATGTGTATATGGTATTTTGGGCTTTGAGACCCAGTCGGGAATGATCTTGACTTTGTATGAAGTCAAGATTTGATTGAAATATTTTGGGATGTAATTCCCGAGATGGTTTCCTTTATGATTGTGATATTCCCAGACGGTCGGAGCTTGGGGGGATTACCCAGATGACCGGAGCTTGGGGGATATGATTGTAGGATCGGGAGTTGATCCTATGGTAGTCAGCTTCTCGGATGAGACTGAGCCTGGATGTACCACTCGGATAGGTCTGAGCCTGGGGATGTGTTCGCCCAGAGGTGACTGAGCCCGAGGAGGTTGAGCCCAGAGGTGTCTGTTCCCGAGAGAGTGGCTGGATATTGGCCTACGCGTAGTGCCACACTTGTGAATAGTGCAGTTGATGGTTTGATTGTGCACTTGTGAGTAGTGCAGATGTAATTGTGATAGTTTGTGCACTTGTGAGTAGTGCGGATTGATTGGACTGATATATTTATTGTGCACTTGTGATTAGTGCTGATTGATGTTGTTTGTGATGACGTACTGGTATTGAGTACGGGTTTTTGGTCTTTGTGGCCAGGTGATTATGTTTTCACATGTTTTGGCCTGAGAGCCGGGATTTGATGTTTTATAACATGAACTGATTTGGTGAACATGAGTTTTACGGACCATGGGTACATATGTTTTGATTTTATCGGTCCACTGTTCATACCTGAATGATTTCATACTATTACTCATGTTTTACGATATGCATGCAAGTTTGTGAAAACTAGAGGGTAAGATTGTATTTTTGGAAAATGTTTTTATAAGAGGTCATTTTTGTCCACTCACACCTTTTCTGTTTTGTGACCCTCCAGGCCGTGGTACGACGTTCGGGACTGATCGTGAGGCAGTGGCAGCAGCAGAAATCAGTGCAAACATCCCTTGTCTGGCAAGCACTGAAGGGTAGTTTTGGGCCCTTAGTTGACTTGTTAGACTGGAGCAGGACCGGACACGGTTTTTGACGTCCAGTTGGGACGAGTCCTATCAAAGTGGTATCAGAGCATTTGGTTATCGATTTCTGCTGTTACGTCATGCCTCCGAGTCGTGCGTCCCGTTCACGGTATGAAGATGGGAGGGACGAGAATAGTATTAGTGAAGGTCCAGATATTGAGCGAGCTCGACGGTTATGAGCCACTGTGTTTCGTGGTGATTCGGGCCCGGATGGTGCCGAAGATTGGATTACTCGATTGGAAAGGATTTTTGAGGTCATGATATGTCCTCCGGAGGACATGGTGCCCTTAGCCACTTTTCTTCTGCATGGCTATGCCTACAGGTGGTGGCATAGTTTACAGTTGACTAGTTGGGATGCCCGTACGTTGGCATGGGATGTATTCCGAGAGCGTTTTCTGGATCAGTTTTATCCTTTTCGGAACGCTAAGGAGGTTGAGTTTCTCCAATTGCAGCAAGGGAATCTGTCAGTGGTCGGGCATGAGACCCATTTGGTTTTGTCTCGGGCATGTGACCTAATTGATGACCTACGGGTTTGAGTCGTGGTTGCTGTAAGTGTTATATGCACGGCGACGGACGATACGACGCTCGCCTCTGGACTGAGATGTGTTCCTTCCGAAGAGGTCACGATGCACAAACCGTTGTCGAGAAGCCACTGGAGGCTCGACTTCGGAGTGCTGACGGTTCAGAATATCAATCGGTGATGGGTGCACCATGATCTAGAGGTGGTCAAGTCGGTTGATACGTTCACAGCGACATACCAGGATTGAGGGCGGTTCTGGACGGTTGGTTGCACGCATCACTACGATTGGAATCGTGAATGACCCTGAGATATCGGGCTCGATGCCCAGTTGAGTCATAAGTTCAGGCACGAGACCCAGTTAGTTTACATTTATGATTTCGGGTCGGGGACCCTAAATGGATTTTCGGGTTCATTACGGTTTATAGGAACTGGGCTTGAATCCTTTGAAAGGTTTTAAGAACGTTTTCGTTATATATATATATATTCATATACCTTCCTTTATTTGGATTGTCTCCTCCGGGGAGGGTCGTTGGCTTGGGTGGACCTCGGAGTAGTCACGGAGCACTAATTGAGTGGAGTCGCCCCCGTTGGGTACCTTACTCTCAGGAAGGCTTATGGATTATAACCCCCAAGGAGGGTCATTGATCCACGGACATTGACCTGGGTGGACCTTAGGGAGACTTGAGATTTGAGACCCCAAGCAGCACGCGCGTAGCTTTAGAAATAGTGACATGATTGGTTATGTGATTTATATGTATATGTTATATGATATATGATGTACTGGTTTTGGGTTGAGTCCCACATGGATTTGGGCAGTGGCCCATATGATTGGTTTCATTTACGATTTTGAGCCAAGGCCCTATTAGTTTGATAAATTGGTTTTCGAATGCATGCATGCTTTTTAGTGAGTGGTCTAAATGTCTTTTCGATAAAATGTTTTTACTAAATTATTTGTTTTGTCCACTCTTAGCTTTTAAATGTTTTGACTGCCCTTCAGGTTGATCGCGGATGCGGGCTGTAACAGAGACCAAGACATCATACTCCTCCTCCGGATCCTTGCGTACTCTGAAGCCCCGAGCGGGCTAAAGTTGGAATTTTTCCTTGTCTGACACTCCGTGTCAGACGGGATCAGGTGCGTCCCGCGTTAATCCCGGGGGACTGGTTTCATATCGATCGGACACCGTTTCAGGGTAGTTTTGGGTGTCCAAAGGTTTAAAGCCTATGTAAAATACGTTTAACAATCCCGGAAAATTGGGGAGCTCTAATGAGAGGTTAATGAAGTGGTTATTAACCGTCTAGTATGCTTTGGACAAGTTTGGAAGTCCCGTCCCGATGATAGTGATGTGGCTCGGAAAGGCATATGACGCACATATCTAGGCGGCAGCTAGGACGGTTTGTGAGTGGACTTTGGTTTTATAAAAAAATATGCATGCATAACTGTTTTATATGCTTTATATATGTGTTTCGTGATGATGATGATGATGATTGTGATGATTGGTTTTACGTATTTTGCACGTATTTCGGGATTTATCGCTTTATACAATGTTATTCGTGCTTGTTGTTTCATTGATGGTTTTATGAATTGGTTTTGGTTTTGGAAAGATGAACTCAGGCTTGAGAACCATTTGATTTGGGAAGTATTGGACTTAGAGTCCATTTGACTTAATGAGAAATCAGACAAAGACCCATTTGAGTTATACGATTGGGCCAGGGGCCCAGTTGGTTTACGAAATCGGGCATGAGCCCCAATTGTGTTTTATGAATATGATTTTGGGTCGAGGACCCATAAATTTCTTTGGATAAATGGATTTGGATTTGAGTACTGCATCGAGCCGAGGACCCAGTTGTTTTGCATGATCGGGCTAGAAGCCCAGTTGGTTATGATATCGGGCATGAGTCTCATTTGTGGTTTATAAATGTGATTTCAGGTTTTGGGCCCTATGTTTCATAAACTTGATTTCGGGTCGGGGACCCTAAATGGATTTGGAATTATGGATTTGCGATGGTTTTATGGAAATTTCGGGCAGGGCCCTTGAGATGTTTTGAAATGGCTTTATAAAACTGTTTTCCATATACCATCTTGATACGAGGATATGTGGATGGTCTCCTCCAGATGTCTGGGACACTGGGGAAGTCACGGTGCATTGCCTACGAGGGGTCATTATACGGAGCGACCAGATCGTATAGTGACTCAGGAGTAGGATTGCTATGATTAGACGTCTAGGATGTCAGAGATATGGACCCGGAGAGACCCCGGGCAGCATGCGTTTCTTTGACCGTGAGATATGACATCTGGAACGTCAAGCGTCTGGGAAGCTAGGCATCTGGGATGCTGAGGATGGTTATTTGGTAAACATGAATTATTGGATTTATGAAATGGTATTTCGTTTTTTATGGATTTGGGCAGTGACCCACTTGGATCTAAATTTACGAATTTCGGTATTCTATGGTTTTGGGCCGAGTTCCCACATAGGTTTGGATTTACGGTTTTGGGTTAAGGCCTAATGATTTATTCAAGTAAATGTTTTGATTTCTGGTTTTCAAATGCATGCATGCTTTTTAGTGAAGGGCATAAATGTCTTTATGAAATGTGTTTTTATTAAACTATTGATTTTCGTCCACTCACAGCGTTTAAATGGTTTTTGTGCCATTCAGGTTGATCACAGACGCGGGCTATAACAGAGATTGAGACATCGCACTTTCCACCGATCCTGCCGCGCTCTGAAAGCCCCGAACGGGCTGAGGTTTTGAGTTATCCCTTGTCTGACACTTCATGTCAGACAGGAGCATGGCACGTCCCGCGATAATCCCGGGGGGTTGGGATGGGTCGTGTCAATATATTTAACGGAAAAATATAGTAAATTAATGCGGAGATCGTATGATGCCGCTATCATCTATACCAACAGTAATATCGTTATTTTGGGAGTTATGGGCCACGTGGTATCTCCATAATTTTCTCATGATTTGTGGTTCCACAAATGCCCTACATCGTTTAGGAATTCAATTAAAAGAATTCTAAAGGATGTAACTTTTTTTGTGGTCCAGATAAATATATTTTTTATGGGAGTATGACTCTACCTTGAACATTCTTCGTGACGGGCACTCTCAACATTTATGTTGAAATTTCACTGAGTAGCATATGTCATCCTAATTTAAAACTGGAGATATGAACTTGATGTCTTGCAAATCAAGAGGATATGAACTTGATGTCTTGCAAATCAAAAGGCTTTGGGCTTGACGTTATCCTGAAATAAGGATTCCACTTGATCCTAGGGTTTGATCTTTTACTTAAAGAGAAACCTATTCAGGGTTGAAGGATGGAAATAAATTTTCTATCTCCTCTTTTTGCAGTTAAGCCTGTGAGATGAGAAATTCCTCCATTTAGGTAGAGCGAAAAATTCCTCCCATCTTGCCAATGTGCTTTGGTGTTCGCAGGCCGAGCAGACTCAAAGAGAAATGTTGGAGCCACGCAAGGGAGAGAGGGTCACATAGGAGGATTTGGCGGAGTTGACCCAAAGGTTGCAGAAGCATGTTGGCATGAAAGAAGGGAGAGTTGCTGGCTAGTGAAGGCGTGATGTCTTATGTATCTCCCTTTTGTTTTTTTTTTCCTTTCGTTGTTGCTGTCAATTGACAACTTATGTTTTAAACCCTTTTTTTTTCTTTCGGCTGTGCAAATCACGACTTTTTTTTTCTATCAACTTGCTGCAAGTCACGGCCTTGCTTTTGATGTAGCTTTTGTTTGTATAATTAATATATATATATTATATTAATTTTCTTTTGTTCAGTTTCCATCTTTTGCAGATTCAGAAAGCTGTGGTTGTTTGATTGCAATGTTTCAAGCGGTAGTGCACTTTACTCTCCAATACGATCTTTTCAAGATGTACGAAGGCATAATTTTGGTGAGGTCTCGAAGAATTCATTTTTATAGAGCAACAGTCGTAAGACCATCTAGTGGCGTGTTCAGGACTTATTAGAGCTTCCAACTTTAAGAGATGATGGACTTGACATCAAGACGCTCTTCCAATTGACATGCTTGTGGTGCTTTGAGGATAGAAGAGCTTGGCACATTGGTGGACTTGTGGGTGGAGCCAAGATCCAGGCCTTCAATTGGAGAGGCGCGAAATTCCATCACTTCAAGTGAGGCGTGTCACAAGGCGAGGGGTGTTCTAATTTTGGGGCAATGTACGTTATACTGCAATGAGGATCATGCTATGGTGCAAGGCGAGGCGCAACAAGGCAATGAATGGTTGGAGCATGAAGTGATGCATCAAATGACGTGAGGCGTTCTTTTCAATGACCATGCAAGTGACACTTGGGAACATATGGAACACACCGGGGCTACCTACTTCTTTAGTTCCAACACATTCGAAAGTATAGAGGTGATCCTATCTAACTTAGAATCATTTATAGCATGAGAACTCACCTCATGTACCAAACCCGAGTGTTTACAAACTCCGTCTCAACCTCATGCCCATAGATTCTAGTCTATGGTGTGTAGTGATGAAATCCACACATCATGAAGGGTTAAGGAGAAAATAAACAAAAGGGGCGCTACTTGTTCCCGAAAGTAAAATTTTGAAGAAAGAGGGGCCTTGAGATTCATACAACTCTAAAACATTTAATAAGAAACAATATTTACACTTTAGGAAAGTTAATTACAAATATAGTTCCTCACTTCTTCTTTTTTTTTTTTCTTTTTTTTTTCTTTTTTTAAATAATAAAAAATAAAAAATAAATAGAAAATAACTATAGAATAAAATGAACAAGCATAATATACAATTCATGAACTAACACAATATAGGCATTAAATACAATTTATGAAAAAGTATAGTCTGAACATTGTGAACTAATATAATATGGCAAGCATAAAACATAAAAGTTATGAACAAAAATGTATATACAAGTATGAATAATACAACTCAAGTATGTAAAATTATAAACAAAGTATGAACAAGTATAATAAGAGTTTGGATTTACAAGTATAAAAATACAAAATATGAACAAATATAACAATTATGAACAAGCATGAAGAATAACAAGTAACATATATACAACATTTTTTATACTAACACAAAAGAAAAGGTATGAACATTTTTATGTATAGGTAATTATAAACAAGTAGGAACATTTAATAAGCATAGTAAGAATGAATATTTAATATATATACACTTACACATTATTAAATCAAGTATGCAACATTATAAACAAATTAAATTAAGCCTAATATATATATATATACGTACATATTTTCTTTTCTGTTTTTTTTTAATTCCGAATTTAATTGTTTATTTATTTATTATTATTATTATAATATATATATATATATTTTCGAATTTTTTTTTTACAGTTTAACAAAATAATAAATAAACAAACAAATAAAAATAAAATAAAGTAATTGTGAACAAATAATATACATGTAATACTATGAAAGTAAACAAATAAAATATGAACTAGTAGCATGGCGTCAAGTGTACACATAAATAAATAAATAAATAAAATGTATACTTAATTCACAAATATGAACATTTCAAATTGTTGATACCATATCGACCGACCACCCTAGCACAGGTCCCACCAGGACAGGAAGGCCGCCGACCGATCGCCTGATCGGCACCCTCACGGCCCACGGCCCGCCGACCGGCACCGCACTGCAGACCCGCCATTCGGCACCTGACAGTGAACAGACGACAGCTGGCTGCGACAGTCACCTAACCAACTCTGTCACACCAACTCCCTGACGGAGGCAGGTTGGGACTCCAGCTGGCGCCTCCTCCGGATATCCAGGGCTTGTCAGGCGGCTCCCAGCCATCAAGCACCACCTGCTCCCGTAACAGTAGCCCACCTACCGCAGTTATGGCTACTATAAATACCCCGAAACCCTTCACAAAGGTAAGACACTAAGAACCGATCCAGAGCACTGTATTTATTTGCCTCTCGGCACTCAGATACTAACTTAGGCATCGGAGCCCCTTCGGCCGGCACCACACCGGTGTCTAGTCCTTGCAGGATACTCGCCGAACGGCCACGCCCCAGCGGACCCGAAACACCACGCGGCTGGTCCCAGAACCCCCAGCGGGTCTCATCGTGTTGGTCATTTCAGGATCAAACACAAATATAAACAATTTTATACATACTAACACATTAAGAATGATTTTTAATTTCTCCGGCAACGGCGCCAAAAATTGATAACGCCCAAACTATGCATTAAATTAAACGCGTAATTTGTGTGTTATGCAAATTAAATCTTTTTTTATGTAATTGTAGTATTGGTAAATAGAGATCGTTCTTAACCGGGGAAATTAGAGAATATTAATAATATGTTAGTTAAAAAGAGTAATGAATAATCAAAGAATAAACTAATGAGTGAATTAATGAATATATAAATAGATAATAAATTAATTAAAGAATAAAAGAATAAAAGAATAAGGATGAGGGGTTTTTAGGGATTGTAATCATACAAAACAAGTAAAAACATAAATAAACTAATTCTATTCCTATTTTAACCTATATACAAGTGGACTTTTCTTAAACACAAAATTCACAAACACACTAGTATTTGTAAATATTCGAATCAATTATGAAATCTTACCTTCACAAACTCATATTTCTTCAAACATTTTTCATATTATAAATGCACCGAACAGTAGATTTTTACTTATAATACGATCTACCTTAAGTTTGTGATTTAATGCGCCGAACAGCGGTCATACATTAAATCTCTTCAACTCTACTCTAAATTCCCCAAACAGAGGATCAACATTTAGTTTCGAAATGAAGATTAAGCTCTAAAATGTAAGAAGTAAATGATTTTTAGAAAGTAAACACATGGAGATTATATTCAATTTTCACAAAAAATAGAAAGGAAAAACCAATACATATATTGCATTATAAATAGAACCAATAACAAATCAAAGAGTTTAAGAGGATGAAAAGAAAATGTTACACTTTCGGAATGGATGAAAACAATGGATTGTTTTTCATAGGGAACACCGAACAACGGCTGGAACCTTATGAAAATGGAAAGGATAAAACGAAGGAAAATCGGAACTTGAACTCTTAGAATTTGTATTGGAAATATTTTGCCATAGTTTCTCTTAAAGAAGGCTCACAATGTATCTCAAAACTAAGTCCCAAAACAAATGAAATGAACCCCTATTTATAGGGAGAAAAAGCTACTAAAAACTCTAAAAAAATAAAAGAAAGTAAATAAAAATTACAATAAAAAATTAAATAAAAATGAAATGATTAATAATGATGAACAATGATGATTAATGATGAAATTAGGCATGGTTTGGAGCTGATTTTGTGCTGATTTTCAGTGCAAATCTGATGCAAAAAGGGAGTAAGTGGAGTAGTTTTGTGCAGGAAAAATGACTGAAAATGACTGAAGAGGGATGAGTAGGTGAGGTTCGGTAAGGGAGGGTTGCCTGGGCTGCAGAGGGTTGGTGAGCTACTATTGACAAGTAGTCGGAGAGCTCAGATAGCGTACGCTGAATCGGTAAGGGGAGGTCGGTACGCACACACCGAACGTGGGCAGTGGGCTTCGGTGGATGGCTGCAAGCGCGAGGATTGGGCTGGAGACGAGCTGGGCAGGGCTGTTTCCTCAGCCTGTGGCTGGGCTTCATCAAATGGATTGGGTTGCAGCTGGGCTCATTATTCTAGGCCTCGCACAGTGGACTGAAATGGATTTTGGGCTGGGCGCATTCCTCTGGGCTGCACAAAAACAAAATGGGCTGGATTTAAATATGAATTTGGGTTGGCAAAATAAATATTAATTAATTTAAATAATTCAACCGAATTTCGTCCATAATTTCTTCGTTATAATTCTGATCTGGACGATTCTTTCGCCAAAACGCTTCAAATTACAAGCTTTATTTATTTAAACAAAAATATCACAAAAAAAAAATATTATTTTAGTATTAGAATCCAAGTATAAAGGGTATAAAATAATATAAGATAATGCTTAATTGAAGACCTATCAACAGTGATGAGGTTGCTTTTGTGAAGCCAAAAGTACCAAGTAAGTGATGCTGAGGAGGTTACCCCCATTGCTTGAAGAAGTCCATAGACGATGTGTCACTGGAAGTCCATGAGGAAATGATCGAAGGCCTCCAAGGTTTGTTCACAAGTTGACGGAGAGACTCTGAGGTCGTGTCGGTCTTGGTGATGAACTCCATGGTTCTTCTTGGCTTGTAGCTAGATCTTAGTGTTGAAAATATGCTTGAGCATTCAACTTGTGAATTACCAACTTCTTTAATTTTAATTAATAGAAGCCTTCCATTTTTTGAGTATTTTGAGATTCTTGGTAAATTTAACGTTTGTGTAGTAAATTTGGTCTTTTAACTTTGTTTTGGCTCCAAATTGAGCGTCGTTGGTGGCGTTGAAAAGTTGACTTCCATACCTTTTTGACGCCCAAGCTCTCTTCAAGGAAGTAAAATTTAAGCTTGGTATGTTCGAATGAATCTCGAAGTTATATGCTGGAACTTGTAGTCGCGCGCACTAAGACATTTGCCCAAGATTTTTCATGACATGACCCTATTATTGCTCCTCTTGGTTTGGGTTTGAGTGATAGATCCTTGGCAATGTTCTTGAGTAGTATGTACCTCATTGTTGGTTAGCTGCATTGAACTTAGCCGTCAAGTAGAATTTTCTAAGTTGCTTGAGTTGATGACATAGCTCTTTGAGTTGAAGGTTGTAGTTTTCCCCTTTGAGAGGTGCTTCGAGTCATTCCTAGGTGAAGTCTTTGAATTCTTTGCCAGTGGTGGGCTTTGGCGCTCCACAGGGCACAGGTGCTGATAGGTTGCGAGCTGAAGGCGTTATGGATTTGACGGACAAAGGTAATGATGCTTCGTGGGGTGAATGCCGTGATGCGTTAGGAGCAAATGCGCTTCTTCATGTGTGAATGCTTTGCTGCTTCACGAGACGAAGGCTTGGCTGCTTTTCTGGGTAAAGACTTCAACGCTTCACGAGCAAAGGCTTTGATGCTTCGATGCTTGAAGACATTGACACTTCAATGGGCAAAGACTTGATGTCACGACCCGGCCCATCTAACACAATATTGTCACGACCCGCCCCATCTAACATAATATTGTCCGATTTGGGCCCAACCCTCACGGTTTTGTTTTCGGGAGCTCACGTGCAACTTCCCAGTAGGTCACCCATCATGGGATTGCACTAGCCTCAACTTGCTTAACTTTTGGGTTGCAATCCCCCCCCCCCCCAAGCCACTGAGCTCCCAAAAGGCCTTGTATTAGATAGATACGTGCCCACACATATAAGGTACTTCACCTTTCCCTCCCCGAGCGATGTAGGATCGTTCACCGATCTTACCTTTCCAAGCTCACGGGTCTTGCTCACCGTTCTTGCTTCTCAAGCTCGCGGGTCTTGCTCACCGTTCTTGCTTCTCAAGCTCACGGGTCTTGCTCACCGTTCTTGCTTCCAAGACCGAGTCTTACAATCCACCCCCCTTGGGGCCCAGCATCCTCGTTGGCACACTTCCGGTCAGGGTCCGGCTCTGATACCATTCTGTCACGACCCGGTGTAACGACCCGTTCCAAATTCCTAGATTAGATTAGTGACTAATCACGATTAGTGAGGCTAATCCGTGATTAGTTTAGCGAAATCGAACGAACGATGCAAAATGACCGTTTTGCCCCTAGGCGTGGGCAAAACGTTGACTTTCAAATGGACTTTGACGGATGACCGTGACGTAGTTCGTGACGTCATGAGTTCATAGACAGGTGGCACGTTCAATTCCAACGTTCGAGGAGGAAGTTATGACGTTCGGAAGTTTAGGGGCATTTTGGTAATTTTAGTTAAAAGGGGTCAAATGTTGACTTTTTGACCGGGATGTCCGATGGCCAAGGGCCAAGGACCATTACGTAGATAAGGACGATACGAATCCATAGACAGGCGGCACGTCGAATTCAGACGTTCGACGGCGAAGTTACGGTTCACGGAAGTTTCAGGTTACTATTCACGACGACACGTTTTACGAGACAAAAAGTGCAGTTTTGTCTCTAGTGGGCCCAAATATTTGTCCTGATGCTCAATGGATGAGTGACAAGTGTCACCCATCCAATGGACACCCTATTGCATTCATGCACCGTGCAAACCATTCCATTTCTTCATTCAAACACACACACCCCTCCCATTACCCGATCTCACTATCTCACCCAAACCATTCACCCAAAACCCATCCAATCTTCACCCATGACCAGACAGAGGACTAGGGAGACTGAGGGGGTTGCTGGGTGGCCTGAACCGCCGTCCACGGCGGCTGGAAGGAGGAAGAACCCGTGAGGTTCACGGTTTGTTCATTTTGATCCATTTTTCCATTTTTGTTGTTATGGTTGGTTTTTAATGGTTTTAATGAGTCCATTAGGTTGCTAGGGACATGTTAGGAAGGTTTAAGGAAGCTTGGGATGGCTGGGCATCCATGGGAGAGTTTTGGGAACTTTGAACCGTTTGGTTCAAAATCGAACCATGGGTTTAGGCGGTTTTTAGGTTGTTTTAAGGATTGGAATGGATAGAAAACACCAAAATAGGATGAAAGGAACCAAAAAGGAAGAACTAGGATGAAAAATGGGGTGTCTAGGGCTGTGAACCGGTCACGCCGGTCCAGTTGGACCGGCCAAACTAGGTGAACCGGCCAGGAACAGTAAAACCGGTCTGCTGGAGGTTAGTGCCGATGAACAGTGTTTTCAACTTTCTAGGGGCTCGTGAGGACGCGTGGGCTATAATTTTGGAAAGTGTTCAACACGGGAAATCTTCTATTCAATGTAACGAACATTTTGGGACTGGTTTCGTGTCAATCGGACACCGTCTCGATATGTTTCGGGGCATCGGAAGGTTTAGGGTCTACTTAAAAATAGTTAAAAGTTCGGGAAAATTACGGGGTTTTGGTAGGAGGTTAATTAAGTAGTTAGTAACCTTCTATTAAAATTTGGACAGGTTCGGGAGTCCCGGTGATGGTGATCGGGTCGGGGGAGCCGTATGGCACGCAAATCGAGGCGGCAGCTCGGACGGTCTGTGAGTGGACCTTATTTTCTAAAATGGTGCATGCATAAATATTTATTATATGTTTTTAATACTTGTTTGTGATGCCATGAGTGCATTTGGATGTGTGGTTACGTATAGGCACGTATTTCGAGGTTTCGGCCCTATACGGTGCCTATACGGGTTTGTATGTCTTTATTGGTCTAAATGAAATGGTTTTGGATTTCAAATGGATAAACTCGGGTATGAGACCCATTTGGTTTTGTCTCAGGCATATGACGCTATTTACGACCTTCGGGTCTAAATCGTGGTCGCGACGGGTGCTATGTGCACGGCGATCGACGATACGACGCTCGCCTCCGGTTTGGGATGTGTTCCTTCCGGAGAGGTCACGATGCACGATTAGTGGTCGGGCAGCCTAGGGAGGCTCGACTTCGGAGTTCTGACGGTTCAGGATAGCGATCGGTGATGAGTGCACCATGATCTTGTGGTGGTCGCGTCGCTTGATTCGTTCACGACGACATATCAGGATTGAGAGCGGTCCTGGATGGATGGTTGCACGCATCACTATGATCGGAGTTGTGATTGACCCTTAGATATCGGGCCCGGTGCCCAGTTGAGTCATATGTGCGGGCACGAGACCCAGATGTTTTACACTGATGATTTCGGGTCAGGGACCCTAGATGGATTTCCAAGTTCATGACGGTTTATGGGAACCGGCATGAACTATGGAAATGTCAAATTGGTTCATGACGGTTTATGGGAACCGGCATGAACCCTTGTCAGATCATTATGGTACATGACGGTTTATAGGAACCGGCATGAACCCTGGTTAATGGATGTTATGGATCATGACGGTTCAAGGGAACCGGGCATGAATATTTATGTTATGTATATATATGTATTCATATACCTTCCTTTACTTCTATTATCTCCTCCGGGGAGGGTCGTTGGCCTGGGTGGACCCCAGAGTAGTCACGGAGCACCGACTGAGTGGAGTCACCCCCCAGTTGGGTTTCTTACTCTCAGGAAGGCTATGATTACTATTACCTCGGGTAGGGTCAGTGGTCTGCGGACATTGATCTTGACTTTGAGAAGACTCGGATTGAGACCTGGGTAGCACGCGCGTAGCTTTGGAAACCGTGACAGGATTGGTTGTGTGAATTATATGTATATATGAGGTATGCTATATGATATGATATATGATGTGTGTTTACACAGGTTTTGGGAAGTGGCCCGTTTGGTTAGTTTCTTCTGATTTGGGCTGAGTCCCTTATGGATTTGGGCAGTGGCCCGTGTACTTGATTTCATTATGGTTTTTCTGGATAAATGGTTTTCGAATGCATGCATGCTTTTTAGTGAAGGGTACAAATTTTTTCTCGTTAAAATGTTTTTATAAACTCTTGTTTTGTCCACTCACAGCTTTTAATGTTTTGACTGCCCTTCAGGTTGACATTGGATGTGGACTGTAGCAGAGACCGAGATATCACATGCCTCCTCCGGATCCTGGCGTACTCTGATAGCCCGGGAGGGAAAAGGTTGGAAATATCCCTTGTCTGACACTTCGTGTCAGACAGGAGCAGGGTCATCCCGCACTAATCCCGGGGGGATTGGGATGGGTCCTGTTACCCGGCCCATCTAACACAATATTGTTCGCTTTGGGCCCAGCCCTCACGGTTTTGTTTTCGGGAGCTCACGTGCAACTTCCCAGTAGGTCACCCATCATGGGATTGCACCATCCTCAACTCGCTTAACTTTGGGGTTCCAATCCCTCCAAGGCCACTGAGCTCCCAAAAGGCCTTGTGTTAGATAGATACGTGCCCACACATATATGGTACTTCACCTTTCCCTCCCCGAGCGATGTGGGATAGTTCACCAATCTTACTTTTCCAAGCTCACGGGTCTTGCTCACCGTTCTTGCTTCTCAAGCTCACGGGTCTTGCTCACCATTCTTGCTTCCAAGACCGGCTCTTACAATCCACCCCCCTTGGGGCCCAGCGTCATCGCTGGCACACTTCAAGTTAGGGTCCGGCTCTGATACCATTCTGTCACGCCCCGGCCCATTTAACACAATATTGTCTGCTTTGGGCCCAGCCCTCACGGTTTTGTTTTCGGGAGCTCACGTGCAACTTCCCAGTAGGTCACCCATTATGGGATTGCATCAGCCTCAACTCGCTTAACTTTGGGGTTCCAATCCCCCCCAAAGCCACTGAGCTCCCAAAAAGCCTTGTGTTAGATAGATACGTGCCCACACATATAAGGTACTTCACATTTCCCTCCCCGAGCGATGTGGGATCATTCACCAATCTTACCTTTCTAAGCTCACGGGTCTTGCTCACCGTTCTTGCTTCCAAGACCGGGTCTTACACTTGATGTTTCAACAAGAGACTGTATTGATACTTCAACAGGAGGAGGCTTAGAGTACTTCGCTTGACGAAGGCTTGAAGTGCTTCGCATTTCAAAGGCTTAGGGTGCTTCGTGTGGGCGAAGTCTTAAAGTGCTTCGCGGGGCGAATGTACATTGAACTTCATGCACTTCTTGGGAGGCAACCCATTGAAGGAAAAGTGAAGGAGCCATTAAACGAAGATTTGCTTTCATAAACCCTTCACTCTCTTTACTTTAATTACTTTTGTCTTTATTTCTTTATGTTTGTAAATCAATTCTCCTTACTTAGATTCTATGCTTTCACTTTCATACATTGAGGACAATGTCAGATTTAAGTGTGAGGGAGGGATTTACAACTTTATTAAGTCTTATGATAAACTTAAAGAAAAAAAATCAAAAAACAACAAAAAGCCAAAAAGATTTTATGTGTTTTAGTCTTTAGAATTGAGTCTTTTGTTTAATTTAGTGTTTTTAAAAAAATTTAGGATGCCCTTTAACCTGTCAATGATAAAAATGACCGATAAATGAAGATAACATGGCTAAAAGATGATCATTACGACTTGAATTCATTTGTTAATACTTTATGATTAAGTGTTTATGACTTGTAGTAGATAATGCATGATAAACTGGTACAGAATGAGTATGTTAAGATTTGTATGAATCATATGAACCCTATGTGAGCTTTAGAGCCTTATATACTTCTTTGTTGAATGATTAATAGGAGTCCTTCGTTTAAATTGATATACATATGCCTCATAACTGCTTGCCATAGTTTTTAATAAACTCTAGAGTACTAGAACTTATTCTATATGATTTTCAAAGCTTTTAAGTCAATAAGTTCTCTGATTTTGGACATGATTAAGGCAATAGGGTTCACACCACTTATCCAAATATCCATGTCCCTACTTGATCACACAAGTGTGATCCCCCTAGTTTAACTCACTTTGAGCCTACATTAAGCCTTTCTTTCATCACCTTAAACATCTCTTCACATAAGTCTAGTATAAGACATCTTTTACCCTTGTTCCTTGGACTTGGTTGAAGAACAAAAAGATGGTGTGAGATACAAGAAAGTGAAATGATGAATGAAGACTTATATGTAAGTGTAGGGAATGACTTGCTCAAACTATGTTGCTATTCATTGCATTACCTCTCAAAAGGAAAAAAAATTGATGAAAAAGAAAATACAATCAAGAATAAAAGTTCTATGAGGTACTAAAATTGAGTTTTGAGTTAAGTCCCCTACGCTTGTGATTTGGAACACTGAAATTTGGAGGCCTACATGAAGAATTTCGGCCCCTTTCCCTAATTACAAGTTCAAAGATGTTGAGAATGAAGATTAAGGCCCAACAAGTTAATACTTGGCCTATGACGATGGAAAACACTTATGCATATGTAATGCAACCTTTAGTTGAGTCCTGGAACAAAATTTGACACCATTATCCTAAAATTCTTTGCCTCTACATTACAACCTTCAAATTAAGACCTTATGATCCTTAAGATGAGTAAAATTTGATTAGTTGAGTCTATCACCTGAGTAAGCTTATGATTTTGGTTCATTTGTGCAAGTACGTTCACTATCTTATGGTTTATGTTTGAAATTTTTATGAAGTTACTTACTTTCTATTATGTGAGCATGTTTCTCACATACCTTGAGTGCAAACACAAACCCTATGCACATTGAGTGGAAATCATGAGTGCATACCCTTGTGAGTTGATTCATACTTGTTTTATTCATGTTGAGGTACATTTCACCAAGTTTACTCATTGTCTTACTTGTCATGCCATTTTGTTATGATGTATTAGCTTTTGAATTCCATATGCTATATAGCTTCTTAGTGTAAATCTTTGATGCCATACTTATGTTGATACAATTTGAGACAAATGGTTAAGGGCTTAGGAGTTTTTGTTTTTAAGAAAAAGATAAAAAAAACAATTATGAGTTTTCAAAGCCTTAGTTTGTTTTGGTATTGCTAGGGACTAGCAAAGTCTAAGTGTGGGGGTATTTGATAAGCCTTGAATTAAGCATAACTAGCCTCACTGCGGGAGGCTTCGCGCCCGCGAGAGGCTCTTCGGCGCGCTCCGCGCGCTATTTTTCGTTACCCGAAATTACGTTCTTTCCTATTTACAATTCTCAAGTATAAAAATGACTAAATTATATAATAAAATTGGATCATGTACAAACTAAATTTACATCACAAATATGCCTAATTAGAGAGATTTTGAATTTTTATTTTTGATGTATGCATTTTTTTAGGTACATTCAAAATCTCCCTAGCTAGCCATATTTGTGATGTAAATTTAGTTTGTACATGATCCAATTTTATTATATAATTTAGTCATTTTTATACTTGAGAATTGTAGATAGGAAAGAACGTAATTTCGGGTAACGAAAAATAGCGCGCGGAGCGCGCCGAAGAGCCTCTCGCGGGCGCGAAGCCGCCCGCAGTGAGGCTAGTATTTACTGTTTTTTTTTTTTCCAGAGGAAGGAAAAAGAGTACCCTGATGGCTTGCACAAAATATTAAACAACAAAACACAACCATAACTAATATTCGAGTATCCACATGCGTGCATTACTTCCAACTTGAAATTGTAATAAAAAAATGTTAATAAATTTTTTTTACTCATGTACATCTTAATAATGGAGAAGATTTCCATATTTGAAAACAGGAAAAACGTAACAAAACGTTAGTTGGGCGGAAGTAGAATTTCTTTATAAACAACATTTTTTGTGAAAACCCCTTCTTGACCAGTTAAGTTCCCTTTCTTAACCAAGACTTTCGTTGAAGATGCAGAAACTCCCCTTGATAAAGCCACATATAACTGGCCATGACTAAATACATGATCTGGTAGGTAAATACCCACATTTGGTAATGTTTGGCCCTGTGATTTATTTATGGTAAGTGCAAAACTCAATTTCACAGGAAACTGCTTTCTCGTCATTTCAAAAGGAAGTCCGGCACTCTCAGCAGTCTTTAGAGAGATTCTGGGTAAGAACACCCTAGTTCCAGCAAATTGGCCAGATAAAATTTCAGCATCAATAAGATTATTATAAGCTCCATGGCATGCTAACCTTGTACCATTGCACAACCCCATCTTCGGATCGATATTTCTCAAAAGCATTATCGGAGCACCTTTTTTAAGAGTCAATTGATGAGGAGGCATACCACCAGGGGAAATAGAATTTAAGAATTCTTGTTGATACAAATTTCTTCTATCATCCTCAACAGAATCAAAAGAGTATAAGATTTGTTCTGGCCCCGGAAACTTATTGATAATCATTTCATTTAGTTTGTCTGCATCTTCATTTTTAGGAGTTAACAATGCCCTTTCAACCATATATCTTGCATCATGTACATGACCTTCCAAATCAGGAAAAATATAATTAACCAGTTGATTAGTTGATGCTTCACCTTCCCATGGTATGACTATGGAAGATGGCAATTCCATCATATCCTCAATCAAAGTTGGTTTTTCTCCATTACCAACACTAAGTAAAAACTCTGAAAACTCTTGATCGTTGATGGATCTCATATTCTGTTTAAGACGGAGGATTTTCACATGTGGCCAAAATGAAGCATTCATCAAACTTGCTTGAATCAATTCAGATCGTGTATCTTTTGGAACAACAGGAAGAACTTGTCGAAAATCTCCACCGAAAATCATTACCTTTCCACCAAATGGCAATTCAACACCAATTATGTCTCTAAATGTTCGATCAAGAGCTTCAAATGCAAATCGATGTGCCATTGTTGCTTCATCCCAAATAAAGGTTGATGATCTTCTTATCAACTCTGCTAAATCAGACTGTTTGCTAATAGAGCAAGTGGAGGAAGCGTTCGTATTTATTGGAATTTTGAATCTAGAATGGGCTGTCCTTCCACCTGGCAATGTCGTTGCTGCTATTCCAGACGTTGCTGTTGCTAATATAATATGACCCCTTTTTCTCAAACTCGCCAACAATGCTCGATATAAATAAGTTTTTCCAGTTCCTCCTGGACCATCAACAAAGAAGATTGCATTTTCATGACATTCAATCGCAGATACAATCGAGGTATATGCAGACAATTGATCTGCATTTAGATGTTGAACAGCATTACTGTCTTGTTCAGGAATCGTAACTGAGACTTCATCTTGTATTATCCTTGGAAGTTCTGAGTCTATAACACAATCTCGTGTCATTTGTGGGAGATCATAATCAGACACAGATTTACTGTGTTGTACCAGTAATCCGTTTAAATCTTTTAAAAGCTTATTGAGCAAAGAAGATGTGTTCATGTTACTTGAAGAAGGATAATCTTCTACCATGAATGAATAAAATTCATCCCACAATCTTCGTACTCCATGGGGTTCACAATATACCAAGATCGTGACAAACAATCTTCGTAGAGCTAACGGCATCCTAATGTCAG
This sequence comes from Prinsepia uniflora, assembly GCA_032719365.1. Classification (NCBI taxonomy): domain Eukaryota; kingdom Viridiplantae; phylum Streptophyta; class Magnoliopsida; order Rosales; family Rosaceae; genus Prinsepia; species Prinsepia uniflora. Next base: position 53,593,516 of record CM064868.1, on the reverse strand, counting down.
AGGCCTCGCGTAAGCATTGTCTAATACTATCATCATCTTCTAATAAACCTCTATGTTCGACTGATTTTTTAAATGTGGGATGTAAGATGCCATTAACAGTCTTTAAATCCTCAAATGAAGTAGGTCCTCTAACATGATTAAGAAGGACGCGTAGGTAGAATTTTTCACCTTCCGAAGGTGATACTGAATATATCCGTCCAATAACTTTTTGGTTCGACCGCCTTATAGCCCACTCTTTGTTTGCCTGAATCCATCTAAAATGTTCTGGGAATTCCCGATATAAGTATTGCCGTGCTGGTGGATAATATGCATTTTTGGTGAAAAACTCAGTGAGCATCGTCATTAAGTGGGTATCATCTAACAAAATATTAGCAATATTCTGGTTCGCGTCAAAACGTACAAATTGCATGTTAGGAAGATGAATTTGAAGCCTTTCCACAGATGGATAGATTCGGTTCATTACAAATTTAAATATCCTCCACAAAGCTTCTGGTGCAGAAACCCACCTTGCATCCACAAAATGTTTAATTTCATCTTGTATAGGTTCTGGGCGTACTTCAAATGATACCCTATCAGGTCCTTTGTACACGTACTTGTACAAATACTTGACACTTTTAATGCTGCAACAAATTTCCACATTAAGATGACAATCATATTTGATGAGAAGCCATGGGTTATATGGAACGACCCAACGATTATCCACCATTATATTTGAACTATGGTGTGATGGCACTGGAGCATGAGTATCGCGCCTACGGTAGATGGGATACGAATCACTTCCTTGAATTGTAGTTGGCGCAAATGACTTTGGATAATTTCGTTTGCAAACCCCACGTTTCATACAGGGAGAACGTGAGTGTTGTACTCCACATGGACCATGTATCATATGCCTTAATACTGCATCGTACAATCTCGACTCTTCATGTTGACTCGGTATCTCAGCCCTAACAACGTGGTCATAATCATCAGGGCTATTAAGTTTGTCATTTTCATCTAGGATGATAAGCATGTGCACATGTGGGAGACCGCGTTTTTGAAACTCAATGACATACACATATGCAGAAACCTTACCCAAAACACCTTTTTTGATAACATCATTCTTCAGCTCTTCAAATTTTGCACGAAATATCCTTGTAAGCAAATCAGGTCGATCTTGTGGTGCTTGTCCGGGCAATAGCTCTTGTTTTATTTCTTCCCAAGCTGGATTGCATATCATTGTGAGGAAAAGATCTGGTCTTCCATATTTTTGGACCAAGGCCATCGCATCTTGATTCCTTTGGTACATATCACGCGGGCTTCCAATGAATGAAGAAGGCAATATGAACTTCCGGCCAACATTTTCTGTTTTCACATTATTATGTTGTTAACAATTGAAATTTTAGTATATTAAAAGGATTGGTCGATGGGTGATAAAGTTTGTACCTGCATTATTTTCTCCGGTAATAACCGCGTCTTGTAAGCCTTGATATAGTTTAGATCGAATTGTGTCTTGATTGAACCGAACCCATTTAAGTTTTTGTGCTTCAATCTTGACGAAATTGTCAACGATGTATTGCTGCAACAATCGCCCTCCACGAAGGAGAAGTGAATCTTCATGTACACGAATCTGATAAATGATAAAGTTTGTCATTTGACACGATGATTAATTTTTTTTTTCATTTGAAATAATTAGTTTTTGAATTACCTGTAAGATATAAGCATAGTAATCACGGCATGTCACTCTCCTACCACCATCGTTTGTACTATTCACATCCCATCCATATGTTCCATAAGGCAATAACAATGGATATTGTAAAGGATCATAGTAGCCAGCTGACTCTTGAACATTTAGAAGGTGCCCTTGCCTTGTTTGCACAACGATGTCTCGGCCTCTAAGTTCATTAATTTCCTCACCACCTACTATCACCGCAGCAACTTCTGAGGCTGATGGCAAACTATATTGTCGTCGGTTTTCTGGTTGTTCTCTTATAATCAACCTACAATCCTGAAATTCTTGTACTTGCGCAATATGACGAAACATTTGCACAAATGGGTTATGTTCATTTAAGATACGTTGTATCTTTTCAACCACGCTTCGATTTAGTGAATCATTTTCCCGCATCCTATTGTCAATTTCATGAGTTGTGTCATATATGTACATTTGTAAGAATCTCGGTCTGCTATCGCCAACTGGTAAGAGACTTCCAATTTTATGATAGATAGAGCCTTGGGCACGAAATGTGTAAATACCACGACCTGCTGTTAAACTTTCATCAACATGAACGCCCATTGAAGTGAACGAAAATACGTGGTTATAAGCTCTAATATGTTGCCTGAAATGCCTCCCTTCTGAAGACTGAGCAGAGAAAAGTTCACGCATTTCTGGAGGAGATTGAACTACTGGAATGTTTGTCTTTCCATGTAGACAACAAATGTCATTTGATTCATGATGAAACAAACGGGCTTGACAACTTCGACATGTGGTCGGTGGTGGCAAATGATTCCTGGCGTGTCTAATGTTTTCAATATAATTCCTTGCGCAATTATGATTCCTTCTCCTTCTAGTAAAATGGTGACCTTGAGCAACACCGCTGCTTTCTAGCACGTCATTTTGATCCGTGGAATCAAAATCCTCTTCTGTATTAGAATAAATCATTAGTGGGTGCAAGGTGCATGGTCCACTAAAATAAAAGTGTTTCTAGTGTCATGTTTCTATTTTTGGGTCTAAAATTGGTTACCTTGATTAGCATTTGTCATTATATCCTCAGCAGTGTGGTGAGGAGGTGAAGCATGCAAGTGTAACCCAGTAGAGCGTGCCAATTGCCGTATACGACTCAAGCGAATTCCTCTTGGAACTTCAACACTAATGGCTTGAATAGACTGTGTGTTTTGATGTTGAGCTTCCTGAGGCCGAGAGACAACACGCCGACGTGCTAAGAATTCATCACATTGCATTTGACTGCTCAAATGTTGCCTTTGATGAGTCTCTATTTGTCTATCTATCTCCATAATATCTTCGGTTCGTTGGTCTGTTATTATTTATGGTAACAAAATGATTTAATGCAAGTAAAATATTACAAATTAAGAATAAGTTCATTTCAATGTTGGTTTTAATGTACAATACAACTTTTATCTAATGTAATTGATATGGGAAACATACATTGTATTTAGGTAAATTAGGTATGGCGAAATGTTTTCCTTTCATCTCATTATGGATAATAGGTGTGTTGTTTTTTTAAGTTTGACATATATGTAGCTTGTTATATTCTTATGTTTCGACATCATCATCTGATGTTGTATTATAAATATCAAAGTCTGTAAGATTTGTCTGTCATTTTTTGGCGCTTTTAAACATGTAGTATTTTTTAACGTTAATATATAATTAGTTTGTCTGTATATACTTTTGTTGGTGGATGAGTAATATACTAACTGGAACAGTATTTAGCTTACAAAAATGAATAAATTTATGTGAATCTAATACGATAATAATACTACATTTACGAAATCAAATTGGAAATCATACTTTGTGTGGAATTGAAAATGCAACCACCATGTGTGAAAAGTTAAATAATTACCGGCTCTCTCAGCTGTAAGTGATTGATTTTCCGCATTTATATTTCCTAGTCCTCGTTGCACTTGATAGGTAGCTCGTCTTCGTGCTAAATATTCTGCTCTTTGGGAAGAACTCATTGCTTGTCGTCTTTCTCTTTGAAAAGTGGACCTTATTTGTCTTCTTTCTTGTGCCCTATTTTCACCGCGGTGGTCATTTGATTGTGTATTATTGCCAACCTTATTTTTAAGAAGAATGCATCATAATTAGCCAATATTAAATGTCTTTTATTTTACATTAATAATAATTATAAGCGTAAGTTGATAAAGCGTGAAAGTGAATACATTATTTTGATGAGATTGAGTGGAACTTGTAAATGCTTGTAATGTATATTATGTATATTAATAATAATGATAATAAGAAAATCAAATGTACGTTGATAAATTGGAAAATTGAATACCTGACTATGAAGGGGTCGAGTGGAACTCGTAGAAGCTCTCATTGTGGTAATGAAATGGAATTCTGTATCCAAAATGAGTCACACTCTAATAATTAAAAATCATCACCAATGACATTCCTTATCCGACTTAAAAAAGCATAAGAATTAAGATTGAATGAAGCGAAAACCAAATAAGATAACAAACACCAAAAAATTCATTAGAAAACACAGCAATAGGTAAAAGCAGATGTTATTAGTCAGTTCTTTCTTACACCTAAGATCAAGAATATTGACAGCAACATACATTCATAGGCAAAACATTAGTAAAATTACTACAAATGAATGAACAACAGAGCATTTCTCACAAATATTCCAAGAAATTTTCCGTCTATAATTACAATACTACAAATACGTTTGAGAAACAAAAGCATAATGTTAAATTTTGAAATGATGACTAAATGTACGAACTGCAAATGCAAAACCAATGAGATGAGAAACTTTTACATTCTTACGTTGTTTGATTGACAACGAATTTGGTGCATCTTCCTAAATCCACTACTTTTCAAGCAGAAAAAATTATGTCCACCAAAAAAACTGCAAGAGAACTTTTCTATATATGCAGAAATATTCCAAGAAATTTTCCATCTATAATTACAATACTACAAATACGTTTGAGAAACAAAAACCAAAAATGAGAATAAGAACAGAGTGGAAAGAAAGAGGCTAATTAGGCGCAAATAAAATACCCACATATCACTTGTTCCTGCATTAAAATACCCATCTATAATTACAATACTACAAATATGTTTGAGAAACAAAAACCAAAAATGAGAATAAGAACGGAGTGAAAAGAAAGAGGAATAATTAGGCGCAAATAAAATACCCACATATCACTAATGTCCAAGAAGCAACATCCCTCTCATACATTCTATCGACCATGTAGCGGGCATAACACATCGAGAGAAACAGACCTGAGCAAAGTCAAATTCGACCCACACAGTTCACATGAGAATAAGAACGGAGTGGAAAGAAAGAGGAATGATTGGGCGCAAATAATTAGCCTCAATTGTTATACGAACAAATAATTCCAGAGCAAAATCAAGAACCCATAAATGAATTCACATAACCCATACAAAATTAGTAAAAGAAAAAGTGAAAGAAAGAAGGGAAAGGAATAATGAAAGAAAGAAAGAGGAATGATTAGGCGCAAATAAGTAGCCTCAATTGTTATACGAACAAATAATTCCGGAGCAAAAATCTACCTGAAAATTGAAAAACCAAAACTTTACCTGAAAATTTCTCCAAAACTCAACAATTTCTACCCATCTGCTACAATGCCAGGATCACTTGTAAGAATACTGCCAATACCAAAACCCAAAAATTGTTGACAAAAAAAACAAAACAAAACTCATTCATTACTAAACACATTTACTGCATCTGCCTATTAGGATTGAGAAGTGTTTCCTGCATCACATTGTAAGAAATCATTAAAACAGTGAGAAACCAGAAAAAAAAAACAATTACTTAAGAGCATTAAGAGTTACCTGACCCAGCTTATCATGGTGCGAAGTTGCAATCCGATGGAAGATTAAAGAGATTTATGTGAATGAAAAGTCAATGACTTGGCTGTAAAAGAAATAAGTGATTTACAAAACATCAAAACTTGTCCTTAAACACACCTAGAACATGCATACAGATACAACTGAAAAAAAAGAACCTTTATATCGTGAAAACATCCAACTCACCCTCTTATTTCTGCAAGAAGGGCTCTCGGTTTTTCTCCCCCAAAGGAAAACAGGACAGAACCATAAATAAGCTCTCAGTAAAACTGTTCATAGAACCCAACAAAATTGTTATATTACTCTCAATTTTGCCACCAACCAGGCACACACATGGATCATATACAGGCACTAATATCGCAGCACGAATCTTTACTTCCATGAGGGTGCACTGAAATCTCAAAGGCTTGAAGTTTCTCTTAATGCCGAGATTCACCCAATGACAATCATATCAGGTTTGTTCTAGTTTCTGTATGAATGTCTCTCTATTTTCCCCCTCTCCCTTCTTGTCACACAAAATCTATACAATTTCCCTTGGATTTATTTGGTGTATCAGTAGTGGAACTGATAAATTTGTATCTTAATCTTTAGTCCTTTAGACTATATCTGTGGTTCTATTTTGTTGTAGTTTTGAAAGTTTCAGTATTTTAGAGTTTGAAATATTTTAATTTTGGTTCTTTAGGTTATCGGATGGCAGCTGAATGTGCTCGTGATGCTTTGTTGCGGAAGGTTGTGGATAATAAGGCAGATTCAGGTATTCGCTGCTGCTTAATGTCACTTTGGCTTTAGTGAAATCACCCTTATTACTATACTATTCACCAATTAGAACATGCATACAGATAAAACTGAAGAAAAAAAAAGAACCTTTATATCGTGAAAACATCCAACTCACCCTCTTATTTCTGCAAGAAGGGCTCTCGGTTTTTCTCCCCCAAAGGAAAACAGGACAGAACCATAAATAAGCTCTCAGTAAAACTGTTCATAGAACCCAACAAAATTGTTATATTACTCTCAATTTTGCCACCAACCAGGCACACACATGGATCATATACAGGCACTAATATCGCAGCACGAATCTTTACTTCCATGAGGGTGCACTGAAATCTCAAAGGCTTGAAGTTTCTCTTAATGCCGAGATTCACCCAATGACAATCATATCAGGTTTGTTCTAGTTTCTGTATGAATGTCTCTCTATTTTCCCCCTCTCCCTTCTTGTCACACAAAATCTATACAATTTCCCTTGGATTTATTTGGTGTATCAGTAGTGGAACTGATAAATTTGTATCTTAATCTTTAGTCCTTTAGACTATATCTGTGGTTCTATTTTGTTGTAGTTTTGAAAGTTTCAGTATTTTAGAGTTTGAAATATTTTAATTTTGGTTCTTTAGGTTATCGGATGGCAGCTGAATGTGCTCGTGATGCTTTGTTGCGGAAGGTTGTGGATAATAAGGCAGATTCAGGTATTCGCTGCTGCTTAATGTCACTTTGGCTTTAGTGAAATCACCCTTATTACTATACTATTCACCAATTAGAACATGCATACAGATAAAACTGAAGAAAAAAAAAGAACCTTTATATCGTGAAAACATCCAACTCACCCTCTTATTTCTGCAAGAAGGGCTCTCGGTTTTTCTCCCCCAAAGGAAAACAGGACAGAACCATAAATAAGCTCTCAGTAAAACTGTTCATAGAACCCAACAAAATTGTTATATTACTCTCAATTTTGCCACCAACCAGGCACACACATGGATCATATACATGCACTAATATCGCAGCACGAATCTTTACATCCATGAGGGTGCACTGAAATCTCAAAGGCTTGAAGTTTCTCAAAGAATAGTTCAGAGATGAATTCAAAGAATCCATGTCGAAGGTGCATCAAAAAAACCATTCCTTTTGCTAAGCTTATGTCGTAAAATAGAATGAAAGGGGTCCTAATTAATCCCTTTCAATGAAATGCCTCGTGAGGCCTACCCCAAATGCCATATACAACCATCAACAATCACCATGCTTTCAAGTCTTCGAGATTGAAATATATTGAAAAAAAAGTAGTTGAAGAAAAAAGTCCAATACCTGTAGAGTTGAGGGAACTATAATTTTCGAACAAAACCATCTCGCCGTGGAAGTCCACTATCTCCTTGCGAATCTTAATAATCGCTTTGCTGCAAGGCTTTGCTTGTGCCACCCTGTCTTGTATCCACTGTGATGGATGCAGACACTCCCAAATCCAAAATTTAAAAACATAATAACGACAAAATTAGAAAACAAAATTAGAAATCTGAAACAAAAGAGGAATTGGAGAAGTGAGGGAGTTCATGAGCAAATGGAGAAGTGAAGGAGTTCATGAACAAATCGAGAAGTGAAGGAGTTATAAAACCTGTATGGAGGAATTGCACGATGGAGTTTGTTGTGCGTGTTTCGTGAGTGGGTTTTTCATGGGTGACAGGGGGAATGATCCACCGGTTGTGATTGCATGACGGGGGAGTTGGGATTTTGATCGGATGGGTGAAGAGCGTCCGCCCGGTTAGGCTCGGATGGCAAGTGGGTTTAGTGGGGTGCAGTTGCCATTTTGTGTTTTATTAAAAGAGAGAAGCAGTTGCCATTTGGGATTGTTTGTGTTTTATTAAAAGAGAGAAGCAGTTGCCATTTGGGATTGTTTCATTCACAATGGCCGGGTTAACAGGGCCATTTGTTTTAAAATAATTAATTTTTGTATTTTCTAATTTTAATTTTAGATCATGTAATATTACCTTTGAGTCCTCAGTTTATTTCACTTCCGTTGCTTTAGAATTATTATTAAGTAAGGGCATATTCATCCGAAAAATTGGTGAAGCTTATTGCACCTGTTGGCTTTATAATAAAAGAGATTTTATACCCTTTTATGCTTATCTTTTAATATTTAAATACCAAAAAATTGTAGAAAATAATATCTTTTGTGAGAATTGTGCAGAATTGGATAGAACTCGGAATTACGAGAATTTAGACGAAAGAATCACCTTAATCGGAGTTATATTGAAGAAGTTATGATTGAAACAAAGGAGGCCACCAAAACATACAGGATTTCGGTAGGGGGCTACCAAATCCCCATAATTTTTTATTTTTTTCCTTTATTTTTTTTATTTTTATTTTTAATTATTTTTTCATTTTTGAAAAATAATTTTTTTTATTTCTTTTAATTTTAATTTCGGATTTATTATTATTTTTTTGATTTTTTGATTTTTGATTTTTTTTTAAATCAAATATTTACAAAGAAAACGTTATCCAATATTTACAAAGAAAACGTTTCTAACAAAAAGTATTACAATTTATATACAAGTATGAAAATATGTACGAATATAATATTTACATTATAAACATATATACATAAACGAAATCATACAAGAGATTATTTCAATCCCCAACAACGGCACCAAAAATTGATACGCTAAAATTAAGCATTAAAGTAAACACAAAGTCACACTCAACATTTAATAAAAACATATGAAAATTAAAACTTTTTTTTTTTGTAGATTGTAGCATTGATAAGTAGGGATCGTTCTTAACCGGGAATTGAGGGTACCTAAGCATGATTATCATTTGATTAATTAATTAGAGGGGTAGTTGATTGGTTTTTACTAACGTCCTATGTGATTAACTAATCTAAATTAACCTAACATATTATTTACATGGTCAACTCATCTTTAACCTAACTCATTAATAAATTATGCCAATTCAAAAATCAACGAAATTCTAAAACCTAAGTTTAATGAAATACATGTACATTATCTTATGTACATGCTCGGGAATACACCCTATACACTTTCAATGATCTAGACTCAAGAATACGCCCTATATCTAATCAAGCATTAAGCATAAACATAGCATGGAAGATTATTGAAATCAATACAAAATATAAAACCATAATAAAATTAATGATCAATCCAATAGATACAATATTCAAGTACAAAAGAGAAAACTATGGGGTTAAGAGGTTGAGTTACACTTTGAATCCTCAGGAATACGCCCTATAGATACTAGGTGGTTCGATACTCTTGATGAGACACTCATGAATACGCTTTATATGTCAATGGAGGATGGTGATTTATGGAGGATGGTGTAGTTTAATTTTGTAAGCGAAATCTTGGTTTAAAAGGAAAGAGAAATTTGGTTAAGCAGAGCTTTGGTGTAAATAATGAGTGACCGTCACAAATTATCTAAGCCTCTTTATTTATAGGAGAAAATTAATCCTCAAATAAATAGGAGTTCACAATTTAAATCCTAAAAGAAAAATGATTAAAGTATTTAAATTAAAGTCCTAAAGGAAAAAGGTAATAAAAATCCTAATTAAAAAGGTAATCAAAATTCTAATTAAAAAGGTAATCTAAACCCTAAAGAATGAATAAATACAAAAATTAATTAAAAAGGTAATAAAAACTCCTAATTTAAAAAGGGAAAACAAATCCTAATTAAAAAGGACAATTTTCCTTAAAAAGGAAGGAAAATGCTTGTTGGAATTGAACAGATTTCGGCTCAGTAGGAAGCTGCTGGAACTTAAAAGCCATTTCGGTAGGCGTGCACTGAAATGGGGACTGAAATTCGGTCGTCAACAGCCAAGTCAACGCTGCTAGGGAGGCTGAAAAGCTGTTCGGTGTATTCCAGTTGAAACCTTGGAAGAAACGTCAGTAAGCGCGACTTGAGAGAGATTAGGAACTTCGGGACGCGGCCGCCGAACATCTACGAACTTCGTCAGCAGTGGTTTGCCAAATGATTTTATGGTCTAATTAAATGGGTTTGGTAGCCTCTTACCGAATTCGGTTGTTTTTTTTTGTGGCCTCCTTTGTTTTGATCATAACTTCTTCATTACAACTTCGATTGAAGTGATTCTTTCGCCTAAATTATCGTAATTTCGTGCTCTATCCACTTCTGTACATTTCTCACAAAATATATTATTTTCTTCAATTTTTTGACATTTAAACATTAAAAGATAAGCATAAAAAGTAAAAAATGATGCTTAATTCAAGGCTTATCACTTCGCGGGGCGAAGACTTGGAGTGCTTCGCGAAGCGAAGGCTTAGAGTGCTTTGCATGGTGAAGGCTCGTAGTGCTCTGCATGGAGAAGGATTGGAGTGCTTCGTGTGGTGAAGGTTTTGAGTTCTCCATATGGCGAAGGCTTGGAGTGCTTCGCATGTTGAAGAAGGCCTCGTCATTGGGCCGGGTCGGGCAAGCCCGACCCAAAATTTTTGGGCTTGGGCCGGGCCGGGCCTATTTCATAATTTAAAAATACCGGGCCGAGTCGGGCGGGCTTGATCATAAATATGAAAGCCCATGCCCTTTATCAGGCCGGGCTTTTATCGGGCTTTACAGGTCGGGCCTACTAAGCCCACTTGGGCCGGGCCTACTAAACCCATTTGTACCTACCTAATTGTAAAAAAAAAAAGTGAATTGAGCTTAAATATTATTATCGAATATTGAAATAAGCTAAGGAGGGGTACTATTGGATTTGGAGAATTGACTTAACTTTTTGACCATAAAGTCGAGATAGGATAAAGAGGTCGATAAGAGAGTCAGAGACCTAGTGAGTTTTTTTGAATTTAGGGTTAGGGTTTGGTTTGGGCATTGGGCTTTTAAATGACACTAGGTTGAGATTTTGTTGGAGTTTTGGATTTTGACTATGATAGTAGTAACAAGATTGGACTGGGTATCAATTCTTAATTTATAACTATTTTATATTTTTGAGCTTATGGGTCGGGTTTACCTGGGCGGGTCGGGCTGGGCTTACCGGGCTTTATCGGGCTCGGGCCTAGCGGGCTTGAATACCCTAAGTCCAAGTCCAGCCCGTCAACATGTGGGCCGGGCGGGCCCACGGCCCATATCAGGCCGGGTCGGGCTTTTTGTCATCAGGCCTATCGTGTACCCATAAGCCCGTGGGCTTCTGGGCCAAATGATGAGGGCTATGTTGAAGGCTTAGGGTGCTTCACGTAGCGAAGTATTGGAATGCTTCATGTGCCGAAGGCTTGGAGTGCTTCGCGTGGCGAAGGCTTGAAGTGCCCCACATGGCGAAGGCTTGGAGTGCTCCGCATGGCGAGGCTTGGAATGCTATGAGTGCTTCACATTGCGAAGGCTCAGAGTGCTTCACATTGCGAAGGCTTGGAGTGCTTCTCATGGCGAAGGCTTAGAGTGCTTTGCGTGGTGATGACTTGGAGTACTTCGCGTGGCGAAGGTTGGAATATCCTTTGGTATGAAAAATTGTCTAAGAAAAATCTCAAGTTTGTTGAGGACAATATGCAATGAAAACAAAATCTGTTATGGATTGCGTTGATGTTGTTCACATTCGCAAGGTCCGTAGCTATGATAAGTGAGCCATAGCAGTTGTGGTGGGCTTATCACCCAGTCTTGTTAGCCTTCTCCTAGTCGCCCTCAACCGGTGCTGGTCTTTTAAACTAAGGTTTCTCCTTTGTTTGTTTGTAGATTTGGTGGACGGGTATAGAGAACTGTATGTTCCACTTCGTATCGGAAAACACATTGGAAGACGAGTTCCCTTTGCAAACCGTCCAAGTTATTAGAAATCATGTACTACTCCAATCCTATGGAGTTCTGTAACTAACAGGATTTCACCTATCCTTAGGTTATCAAACATGACAATCCTCTCCCCAAGTAATACCTGATCCGACAATGTGGTTGTCATCTCAATATATCCCGACCATCGCCGTATCACACATTAAGCCTTTCTTTTTATCCCTCATTACCAATCCTAAAGGTCGATACGGTACTCGTACATTCCTTCCTAAAGGTAGACGACCTCTGCATACTCAACCCCGTGGGTCGATCTCAACTCCTACAAGGAAGGTCAACTTCTGAGGGTTTAACTAGCATCAACACCTGACTAACCGAATCCAAAATCTCATAGTGAGTGATCGAACATAAGTCACCGTTTCTCCACTTGTAACCATTCTATCTCAGTTTTCAGTTCCAATAACTCTGACCCCTTACGGGCCAATCACCATAATTGGAAAAACATGGGAGAGAACCCCTCCTTACAATCCCCTGTGGTTACCAGCAAATCTCAAACCAACTCACGTTTCCCAAACCTACGCTGGTCTAGCAGACCTAACACTTATTCAACTATCTCCTTCTCTGGGGGCATTCAATACATCTATTCAATACATTACACGCCCCTCGGTACATGTAAGTTCGCCAGCCAATCATCAATCATGGTACCAAACATCATCTAAATGTGGTCAGACTAACCGACTCCTCATCTCTCAACTATAACTAGCCCATTTGGCCATCCAAGGGTATCACCATCAGTTAACCTTAGCCATATCAAATCCGAACATTATCCTTTTCTCTCTTTTACTCTGAATCGACAATCATCACCAAGTTGGCCTCTCTTAATAAGGTCACTAATCACAACCTTCCCACGAAACCACGAATCTTTCACTCGTGATACGAGATCCTTATCCCATACCGTTGCCTCATTAAGTTGTCCAAAATCAACATATAAGCTCAGATCATCGTAAACTCAATCTCTCATCCTGGAAAAATCTCAGGAATAGGTTGAGAAATCTGAGGATCCTCAGCCCTCACTAGGCATCTCATACATTAAGCACATATACCACACACGTGACCAGTAAAAGTGAATACCTCATACCCCAACCATCTATTGGTTGTGAGGATCAAAATCACCCTAGAGGGTAACACCCTCGAGTCTCCCTAAAACATAACCTCTGGAATCCTAGACTCCATAGGTCACTCTCTAATCAACATACTCGATAGAGGTCTCATGAGTCATCAACCAATCCAATCCGAGGATTACATCCAATTCATCCAAATCTAAGTCAGCCACTAAGCGGATAACACCAGTCTTCCTGGGTAACCTCATATCGAGAGGTCTACCCCCTTATGTCTCACCAATTTTCCATATATAATTATCAAGGTTACCACATAACTATTACAAAGTATCACATCGGTACCTCTCGTCAGGTCGACGACCTCCATACCAAAACCAATCACCAAAAACACCATGTCCGACCAATAGCCAATCTCAAGACATGGAAGATTGGATAGCCTGAGACCTACCCAATACATACGTTCTGGTTAAACTTACATCATGACCACGAGTGATAGGTATCCAGGTCATCACTCCAGGGTTACATAGTCTTCCTACGAAGGATATCCCTGAGCATGTGGTCCCAACTGACCACGCCCCTATGGACCATCACGGGCCCCGCCAACTCTCCCCACTCTTGCCATATCAACAACCAATATAGGAGCCAATCCTCACTCTACCACACCCCAACAGTGCCATCTCACTAATATCCATCGATCTATATAACCATTTCTCTATGGTGTGACAAGACGACTCACAATCATACTATTACTATATACTTACCCTTGTTACCTTTTCTCCCAGTGGACCCGACTTGCATCCCAATTAACTGGACTATCTCCTAAGTCCAAATCCTTGTATCCCTCGGGTCTCCGCCCGAACCTCAGTCACTAAGGACACTGACATGTCCCATAAGTCCAAAACAAGATCAAGCCATCATTTCCTAACTCCTCAGTGCCTGACCACATACCAGTCCTTGGCATCCTAAGTGCCAAACATCCCTCAAAACAGCCTTTCTAGCTCCTCTCGAGTCTTGATACCTTACCATGGCTCATCTCAAGTTTCTAACTAATATCCGAACTCATTTTGAGTCCTGTACCCATATCTCGACTCCTCTTGAGTCCAATATCATACCAATCAATCATGCCATTACTGACATACCCAGTCCCCGAGAAAATACCAATGGTCAACCGTATCTTATACGACCGATAAGGCCTAAGAGATATCCCATTACATTTTAGACTCTTAAAACACGCATTCCACTTAAGGATTTCACCGCAAATAATCCCATCACGAGTGCAACTAGCCACTAGGCTCATTCGTCCCTGGGACCCACACAGTTCTATGTCTAACAAACAGTAGTTCACAGTGTACTCTAGATAACATCGGACCCTCAACCCAGGGTCAATCTCGTCCGAGATCTATCACGAGGTCTCATACACCCTTGTCTACCCGTCTCACTACCAAGTCGCGCACGAGGCTTACGTTTCGGAGGCATGATGTTGCAACAGAATCAGCAACCTATTGTTTTGATACCAAATTGACAGGACCGCCCCCAAAGGGATATTGATAACCGTGCCCAGTCCTGCTCCTATCTGGCAAGTCGACTGAAGTTCCCAAATTACCCTCAGTACTTGCCAAACAAGGGATAGCCACACACGTACTCACTCATACCTCCACCTCTCGATCAGCCTCGATCAACGTGCCACGACCTGGAGGGTCAATAAAACACAAAAGGTGTGAGTGGACAAAAACGAATCAGTTTATAAACAGTTACAGAAAGACATTTCTACCTTCCACTTAAAAAAATGCATGCATTCGAAAATCATTTCACAATCCGTTAAATTTTCAACATAAGAAAACCGTGTACGAAAATCAAATCATTTTCCTTTTCTTAACCTTCGGGTCTTAGCCCGTAATCATAATCACAGGGCCTCAGCCCAAAATCATGAATCAAATCCAAGTACACAATATAATCCAAAATCCATCAAACCATAAAAACCGGGCCACTGCCCAACACATCCAAAAACATCAAGATCAACAACAAATCACAAGTCAATCGGTTTTGCTGGATATCAATTACCGAGTCTTTAAACTCACATATATTAGGCCTTCCCGGGATATCAACGAGTCTTTAATCTCAGAACATAATCAATAGGCCTCGGGGGTATCACAATAACTGAGTCTTTAAACTCCGAGTTTTTAAACTCAATTCGGGTCTTTAAACCCAAAACCAAATCCAGCAATCATACCGGCTCTTTAAACCCAAAACCATTTGTAAATCACAACAATCCAGGATCCATCGTGATCCAAATTCCAAAACCAATCCGAAATCACATTTTGTCATAATAGGACTTATGTCCGAATTTCACATTCAAATCCCCAATCATATCCATCATCCATTCCCAAAACCGAATTCGCAATAATGATTCCGTAAGCCGGCATCCGGAACCACAATTCCGAACCTAATCCAGAAATCCACTTCCACGTTTCCGAAATCCGAATCTCATTCATCAAAATTACTTTTATGCCCTGGGCATCAGGCCCGAAATCACCCTTTTCCAAAATCCGATTTAAATATTCGAAATCAAATCATATTTCAAATCCCAAAGTCAAAGCATCAAAACCATGATCAAAACACAATATACTCGAAATCTCGTAAAACGCGCAAATCCGTAATAATCTCGAAATACGTGTCAAAACCGTAGGTCATACTCATAATCATAATCAAAACATCCTTAAAACATGATATACGCAAATCATATAAAATTGTTCATCAAACCATCACCAAGGCATAAGAGAAACCATAGTCTCGAAATACATGCAATTTGGTATTGCATATCAAAATACGTATAAATACTGAAATCGAAATCACCATAAGTCATAATCATAATCATAGAAATCATAGAAACATTTATGCATGCATTAAATTTTAGAAAGAAAAGTCCACTCACTCACCGTCCATAACGCTCGTTTTCGCGCTGCACGCGTTTCCGTAATTTCTGAAATTTTCTAGGAATCTCGAATCCTGTCTGAAATCATTCCTCAGTGTCACTAAGGACTCAAATAACATCATACTAATTTTCCATAATTTTCCGGGAATTAAATATTAATTAAAACCG
Source organism: Prinsepia uniflora (assembly GCA_032719365.1). NCBI lineage: Eukaryota > Viridiplantae > Streptophyta > Magnoliopsida > Rosales > Rosaceae > Prinsepia > Prinsepia uniflora. Next base: position 53,577,279 of record CM064868.1, on the reverse strand, counting down.
TAATATAAACTTTCGGACTCTCGAAACAATATCGAAACGGTGTCCGGTTAACTCGAAACTAACGCTAAAATGTTCGTTACATTGTATAGGGTAAAAGTTGTGTTGAACTCACCTCGAGAATCGGGTCCACGGGCCCTCACGCGCAGCCGTGAGTGGCTGCGCGTGAAACTCACGCGCCTGCAACATTGATGCTACAATGTCACCTTCCTTACCCGACTTTCTGCTAAACGAGTCCCAAACCCGCGACACAACCCGGTCCAATCTCCTGCAATTACAGCTTAATTCCTTCAATTTGTCCATCGAAAACTTTCCTTTGTAACTTAATTTATGTTCTCCATTATTAATTACACACAACAAGCTCTAAATCCAACTCTTCTCTCAAGATCAAACAGACGGGTCAAACTTTCGAACCTCACTCAAATCAACTCAGTTTTCAAATTAACTTAAACAGAAGCTTCATAAGACCTAAACGAACATTAAACCAAAGCCAATTTCAGGAAAACTTACCCGTAGGTGATCATCCTCAAGCTCGAAATCTTTCCAGAACTAGAACTTGGGTTCTTAGTCAAACCGTGATCGATTCCCTTCGATTTTGGTATGGTTGAGGTCGTAATGCACCCAGAAGACTACTTCTAACCTCTGTTTTGTTCCTCTCACCTCACAAATTAAATTTCGATTTTCCCTCCAATTTTCCCAAAATTTTCCCGACTTAGTTTTCTCTCCAATTCTCAGTCTCTTCCTTTCCAAATGACCCACTCGACTCACTCTCACTCCCTATAATCAATTCAACCTTCACAGCAACCTAAAACATCTCTCAGTCTTCTGTGTAAATGGTTCCCCGCAACTAACCCGAAACCAATTTAAAATCCCTCCCGTGCTCTGTGTTCTGTTACAAACCACACCATTGTGTTTCCACTACCTCAAACTGCCTAAATGCCACTAACAATTAAACAAATCCCTGGACAGACCACCCAAAGCACGGGGGTTCAGTCCCTGTTCCACTGTTTCAAACAGTGCCCCTGTGAAAATTACTATTTTGCCCTTCTCCACAAAATTACCAAAATGCCCCTCATCTTCTAGAACCGTCATTCACCCATCCGATGTTCGTTTTCAGCGTGCCGCCTGTCTACGGACTCAGGGCATCGAGACCTACCCAACGGTCCTCGAATTCCTTGAAAAATAGGGGTCAATCAAAAAGTCAACATTTTCTCCCTTTTCGTCCTAATTACGAAAATGCCCTTGAACTTCCGAACATCATAACTTCTTCCCTGATCGTCGGAATTGGACGTGCCACCTGTCTATGGACTCGTGACGTCCCGAACTACGTCACAGTCATCGGTCAAAGTCCATTTGACCGCTTGAGCAAAAGTCAATCGTTCGCCCAATTCCAAGGGCAAAATCGTCTTTTTCTTCAAATTTTCCAAATTTTCCTTTTTTGAAAGTCCGGGTCATTACATCCCACATGCCGGGGCATTGGTTTGCGCACTATGCAGGGCATCCATGTGCCTTCGTAGGTCCATGTCGACGGGTACTTGATTCGAGACTCTTTGAGATGCTTTTCCCACCAATAGCATGTCCGTTTGCTTAAAACACGTCGCCATTACTCCCCTTGCAGGTGGAGGGTCTACAACAGCATTAGGTTCCTATGTACCAAAACTGAAGGTAGATGTCCAATCCGACATTTCGAATTGTAGGTGAATTGATGTATGGCGCAGATCGCGCAGGGAGCGAGCAAGTGGCTTCTCCAGAATCTTAGAAAGCATTTTGCTCGCGGCGGCGATCGCTGTAACAGATGTGGTAGCCTCGGAAGTCCATGATGATCGGCGTGTTCTGGCCATCTGAGGAACAGTGAGTATTGAAAGTAGAATGGTGTTTTTCAAGGAAAAACTAAGGAGCGCTTTGAGTATTTCTCAAATCGGCTCTCAATGAAAGCACCAGTTGTTGATGCAGAAATCGTTCGGACTTGTATAATTCTTCTTGATCCCTACACATAATAACAAGAAATAAATGGGGTTAAGGTTGAAGCCGGGTGGGGGGAAGGTGAAGGTGAGGGGGAGGGGAGGGGGGGAAGGGGTGGTTCAACTAAGAATACTCTGATGCCTAAATCAGTTTAATCGAGAGAAATAAAGTGGAAGATTATCAGTATGAGTTTTGAATTACCTTCAGAGGTGAGTGAAGCCTTATATTTATAGTGAAACTTTGAGAGTCACCGGAGCGTCTGATTGGTTGAAGGAGATATAATTAAATAGGTGATTCTACTGAGAGAAATCACTTATTATTAACTATATAAATAATAATAATAAATTACTCATGGAGCGATAATTTATTATTGACATTGATTTGATTAATTAATATATTTAACGAAAAAATATATTAAATTAATGTGTTGATTGTATGATGCCGCTATCGTCTATACCAAGGGTAATATCGACATTTTGGGAGTTATGTGCCACGTGGTAGCTCCATAATTTTCCCGTGATTTATAGTTCCACAATGCCCTTACTTCTCATTCTATTTTACTACAGTACCCTTCCACCGAGAACACACGAATTCCTCCGAAAGCTTACACCACTTTAATATAGGAGGTAATCAAAGATTTTGTGGTGTCTATTTCATACGTAATTAGGTGCATGAAACTAATGAAATTTTGGATATGGCAATGTTGAGACTTGGGTGCTACATAGGTGATTTCTTTTTATGTAGTTTCTGTGGGAAGGCAAACTATATAAATTCATATATTTAATTTATCATTTTGAAATGTCTTTTCATGTGTAATTAATTAGGCGCGTGAAATTCGATATGATAAAGTTGGTTAGGTGATTTATTTTGTTCTGTTTGTTTGAGGAGGATAAAAATACAATGACATTTAATTTTTGTATGTTTGTAGGTGATTTATTTTGATGTATTTGTTTGAGGAAGATAAAATAAAAACGAGGACATTTAATTTTTTGTAGGTGACTTTTTATTTTATTTTTTATTTTATATAATGATATGGGGGTGAGTGATTACAATAAATATTGGATATTAACATCGTTATTTACGAGAGTTCAACTTGAGATCTCTCACATAACGTGACCATTAGGCTATAGCAATAAAGTTGATGAAGTTAAAGATAATACTAGCATCCTACTTAAATGGAACCTCAACCTTACACTTTTTCGACTTATATTTCCAATTATTATCATTTTAGGAATAAAAGATGGTAAAATAGGTTCTTAATGTATTGATTTTGATCAAAACTACAACCTTTATATAGGCCAATAGTTGACTTAAGTTAATTAAGAAATGAAATAATAACATGAGAGATTGCAAAATATTTTTTAATTACAAAAGTTTACTATTTCTGATTCTATTGATTCCGAACAAGCTTTTTTGATTCTCAACACTCCCCCTCAAGTTGGAGAGTGAATTCTATGAAGCCCTAACTTACAAAGTAAGTTTCTTGTCACATTGATGTCTTTTTAGGTGCTTCAAATACCATTATGATAATGCAGTAAACCTAGTAACTTGGGTAAGGAAAGGTAAAGACTGTTATTCAAATCCGCTATGATGGCAAGATGAAAAGAATGGCACAAAGGGCCAAGAAGTGGCATAAAATCGTAATAATGTGACATAAAAAGGTAAAAGAAGACATAAATGTTGAAGTAAGATGGCACAAAAGGCCAAAAAGTGGCAAAAAAAGCAAAATAATATGCCATGAAAGACTAGATATGGCATAAAAGCCAAGTAGGGCAATTCAATTGGACAGAGGACGATTAAGGTAGGTAGGCGGCGACATTGCCGATATATAGATATTAAGTAGGTATGTAAGGGAAATTATCAACAAACAATAAAAAGAAAACTAAAAAACAAAAATTTGAATCTTCAGTTAGTGTCTTCCCACATGAGAGGAGATGCATCATGTGGAGTCATAAATTACCGGAATATTCAGGAGCCGCCACGTGGCCAACAATTCCCATAATACCGATATTACCCTTGGTAAAATTGACATCGACATGTACCGGTCTCCGCATTAATTTAATATATTTACCAGCTAAATATATTAATTAATCAGATCAATGTCGATAATAAATAATTTCCCAGCGAATTATTTATCCATTAATAAATAATTGATTACACTCGGTACAATCACTTATTTAATATTTTCCTCTTCAACCAATCAGACGATCCGGTGACCTTCAATACTTCACTATAAATAGAATGCCTCTTCTCACTTCTAAAGGTAATAAAAAAACTTCTGCAAACACTCTGTCAGATTATTCTCTCTCAGAAAACTGACTTAAGCATCAGAGCGTTTTCGGTTGAATCACCCCCCCCCCAGGATTCATCCTTAACCCCGTTTGGTTTTCGTTATTGTGTGTAGGGATCGAGAAGGAATTTCACAGAACCGGACGATTTCTGCATCAACACATCATATTTAGGTTTCAAGAGCGATGTTGCTTTGATATCATGCTAAAAAAATGAAAAATAAGTTATGAATGCTTAATTTTTTTCAAGAGTATACAACATTTATATATGCTAATAGTTAATTTAAGTTAGTTAAGAAATGAAACAATAATATGAGAGATTAGAAAATATTTTTTTTTTTTACTAAAGTTAACTATTTTTTTTTATTATGTTGATTCTTAATACAATTATATAAATTCTCAGCATACATATCATAATCGTGCAATCTTTACATCATTATTTCAAAAAAATTATCTGTAAAAAATCAATAAGATTGGAGGTCATGTAATCAACCATATACATCAACTAAATGGACTATTAGAATTTTAATTATTATCAATATTTTTTATTTTTATGGTACATATAAATAACATGCAACCTCCAATCTTGTTAATTTTTTTGCAGAGATTCTTGAAACAATTATTTAGAGATTGAATTGTTCTAATTACAATATATGTACACAACAAAAGTCGATAAATCGAAGGGATGAAATAAAGAGGTTCCCCCAAGGTGACATAATAGCAATGCAATTGTCCACTAACTAATATCCTTAGAAAAATATTTTTTTTGCATCAAAGACAATGATTTCCCCCTTCATGAAATTTTATTGTAAACTAATTTTTTAATTTGTCGGTCTCCCATGTTCTTAGAAGGGTGAACTGACATAGTTCGTTGCTAGTTGGTCCCTTTTAAAAAATATTCTCTTATTTGTCCTATGATTTTTTTATTGAATTAGAAGAGAAGAAATCAAACAGTGGAATTCATCAAGAGAGTTTGAAAATATGAAAGCCATTAATCTACTATAAGAATCTCACATATGGATGAGACTAGTTTGGTTGGTTCATTAGTTTCATTTCGATTTGGTCCTATCGTTCTTACTTAGGGCCAGTTTGATATAGATGTACTTTTCTAAAAAGTTACTTCTGTTGTACTTTATTAACAAGCAATTGTATAATAAAACAATTAAACGTTCGATAAAATTTATTTTTAAAAGTGTTGTGAGCATGAAAAGTAATGTCAAAGTATTTTAAAGGTTAGTGTTAAACTATGGAAGCCGTCTCAGAAAAAAAAAAGCTATGGAAGATGTGAATAATGACTAAAATGGATATGATATTGATAAGTTTAAGAGGTACTTGTGGTGAAGGTGGAGGTAACAGTCAATGAAGAGGTCGTGGTGGTTGTAATGGTGAAGGTAGAGGTAGATGAAGTGGATGTGGAGAAGGTGGTGTATGGTGTGGTGATGAAGGTGTATGTATAAGTAGACGTAGAAGAAGTGGTGTTGGGTATGGGTAAATGAGATAGTGGTGGAGATAGAGATGAAGGTAGAGGTAGATGAAGTGGACGTGGAGGAGGTGGTGTATGGTGTAGTGATGAAGATGTATGTATAAGTAGAGGTAGAAGAAGTGGTGTTGGGTATGGGTAAATGAGATAGTGGTGGAGATAGAGATGCTTGTGGTTGTGAAGATGAGTGCCAATAGTGGTGGTCGTGGTAATGGTGACGATGGTGAAGATAATGGAGGACGAGTTCGAGGTTTGCATGGAAGATGTGGAGTTAAGGGTGAAAAGTGGTGGAAGTGATGGAGGTGGCAACAACGGTTGTAGTGGTGACTGTGATGGTGGTGGAGGTTGGGGAAGAGGTGGTGGTTAGGATGATGGAGATAATGGTTTCCTCTAAGAAATAAAGGGTGAGAAATAGAAATGGTGAATAAATGATACCTTTTTTATAAATTAATTTGGATATTATAAGAAATAAGATTTTATTGACTTTTTGTGAAATCAATTTTCAAAAACAATATATATGAGGCTTTTAAAAGTTGCTATAAAATATATTTGTAATGTTTTATTTTATAATAAATTAGTTTTTTAAGGGAAAAAAAAACTAATACCAAATAAGGGCTTAATTAGAATTTTAATGCCTAGGGATTTTTTTTCCTCCATCAATTTGTCCCATACTTGAAGTTGAAGCCTAAACTACAATATCCTAACAAACGTATCAGTAAAATGAAGATATACGATAAAAGAAAAAAAAAAAATAGACAACGTATGATGATATTGCAGTATTACATGCAATGACAAGTCTAGAATTTTGGTATGAATCCATGATATTATCAAAGATAACTTACCTGACGGTGAATGAGTGACTATACCGTTTACCCTACGACTCAACAGGCTTCTTCCTCTCGGTCTCTTTCTACATTGGAGATTCCTATTCTTGCATTAAAAAAATAAATAAGCCATACATAGCTTGATGTTGAGTAGTGTAGGAGCAATATTCTTCAATTTGGCATAGATGGTTGCCTATAATAATTCAACAAGTGTTATTAATCCGTGTAGGCAGCGCTGGCTATCATATCTTTGACTCTATCTAGGCAGCCTTACATTTTTTATATAGACTCGAGCCTTCCATTTCCGTCAAATGATTCGACCTCCCCTGGCTCTTCCACTTTTCACACAAGTGATTCATTGAAAATGTAACAATGTTACACAAAATTTGTACTCAACAGATGTAATAAAAAAAAATGAAAATTAACTAAACAGTGCAAATTATGTCATTATTTGTCCTAAATGGTTAATTAGCAATTATAGGAAATGGACACATGGGGACAACTCAATATATGCAAAGACCAAAGAGAATAAAGATGGCAAACAAAATAAAGATGCCATTTTGTATTTATGACAAGTCATTAGGGGTATAATTGACGCACTAAACAAATTTGAGATGGTTGAATATTTTAGGTAACAAGAAAGCTCTTCCCTTCTGGAATCTGGACCTTCTTTCTCTCTGTCTATCCGACTGGGTCTCTGTGTGACGGGAGCGAGTGAGAGAGTCTAGAGAGAGAAGCTAGAGAGAGATAGAGGCTGAGGAAGGAGGGAAGTCTCTGCGAAAGAGACTGGACCCTTTCTATGTCTCTCTTTCTCTTTGATTTCATCAAATCCAAAATGGTGGCTTTCACACGCTAAATTCCCCTTCTCATCTTCTTCTTCAACTCTAAACCAAAAACCATCTTTCTTCATTCCCTTAAATCACGTCTCTCATTCCAATTTCGGCTCATCTTCCATTTCTTCCCACAAAATTTTCCCCCGAAAATTCCTATTTCAATTGGGGTAGAGAGCAATTCGGATCTCAAATTCAAAACCCATCTCCTGATTTTGTCCAGAAACCTCAGATTTCGATTTGTTCCGGACCAGTTTTCAAATTCTGAAATCATTTTGTCTCAGAAAGCGATTTTTCACACATGGGTAATTGTTGTGTGACCCCTCAGACGAGTTCGCCCTTAAAGGACAAGAAGAACAGGAAGAACCCTTTTGCAATAGACTACAGCGTCAACCATGGCAAGGGCGGCTCCAAGCTCTTGGTGCTAAAAGACCCAACGGGCGTTGAAATCGAGCAGACTTATGAACTGGGTCGCGAGCTCGGCCGAGGAGAGTTTGGAATTACGTACCTTTGCACCGATAAGATCACCAACGAAACCTTCGCTTGCAAATCGATTTCGAAGAACAAGCTGAGGACAGCTGTGGATATAGAGGATGTGAGGAGAGAAGTCGAGATCATGAAGCATTTGCCTAAGCACCCCAACATAGTGACCTTGAAAGACACTTTTGAAGATGACAGTGCCGTCCATCTTGTTATGGAGCTCTGTGAAGGGGGTGAGTTGTTCGATCGAATCGTTTCAAGAGGTCACTACACAGAACGTGCCGCTGCTGCCGTCACCAAGACTATTGTGGAAGTTGTTCAGGTGAGAATTTGGGTGGTTTTGAATTATGGATGTTGTTGAGTTTTTCTGTGAGTATTAATTTTAGTTAAAATATATGGGTTATAAGTGCTAGAGGTTGATTCAATCCCTAGGATTTAGTTGATGGATGGTCAAAGCTAGAACTATTTCTGCTTTTTGCAAATTTCGGTCTTCTTTTGAAGTTCACAATATTCCGGCATTCGGTCACGACGCCAAGCACGTCATATATAACCTTTCGAAGCTGGCGGGGTACTACTGAAGTTCTGTGGTAGAATGGATAAAATTAATCAATTAATCACTTGGAAGTACTTTGGAAGAAATAGCTTATACAATTTTTTTGGGCAGGTTGAGTTGTATAATTAATTGATGAGGATATTCGTTTGTATATCAGTTAAGGTAGCTTTCAATGGTCAAATTGCAGTAGTTGGAATAGTGGTGAATTGATTCTATTGTCTTTATATGTTTTTATGTATAGAATAGATTCTCCTTCTCAAGATTTATTCTTGGAGAAATCCACCTTTTGATATTTTTACATTCATTCGCATGAGTTTATTGTGTTTGATTCTGTTGCAGATGTGCCACAAGCATGCTGTGATGCATCGTGATCTCAAACCTGAGAACTTTTTATTTGCAAACAAGAAGGAAACAGCTCCTTTGAAGGCAATTGATTTTGGGTTGTCCGTGTTCTTTAAACCTGGTAAAGTCTTCTTCAAACTTATCACATTTCATTTTCTCATTGTGCTCAGTTTTACCTACAATTTTTCATTTCTGTGGTATTTCCAGGTGAAAGATTTAGTGAAATTGTTGGAAGTCCATATTACATGGCTCCTGAGGTGCTAAAACGTAATTATGGTCCTGAAATAGATGTTTGGAGTGCTGGAGTTATACTTTACATCTTACTTTGTGGTGTTCCGCCATTCTGGGCAGGTATTTTTTGTGTGTGTTGTGTTTATATAGGCATGTGTATGATTTTCACTGTAGCAATGGTATAACTCCCAATTGACATTACCTTCCATTTTGTGGGAAGTACATTATGTGGTTATAAATATGTAATTTCATGTAGGACATGTGCATTCACATTTAAAATGGTTTCTTGGCTACATGTATCTTCATCATAAGTCAGTAGGAGTGTGTTTGGATAAAGGAAAATAACAAGGGATTTGATAAAAAGTTAGAATTTTATAATTCCTACGCACCAATTTCTTTGTTTGGATAATAAAAATTGGAATTTACAAATTCCAAAAAAATAGAAACAAGGAATTTGGGTGTCCCAAACGATGAGTTGAATTGATGTCACAAGGGACAGAATTTTCCAAATGATGAGTTGAAACAAGTGAAATTTTAATTTCCATGATTTTTAACATTGATATCCAAATGTTAGAATTTGCAAATCATGAAAATTGTAAATATGGAATTACAAATTATGAAATTTTGTAAATTTTCATTAAACTAGAAATTCTTCATCCAAATACAGTCTAGGTGTTATTTATTAATGCTGATCTCCAACTTGACACTCCTATTCGCTCAAATAGAATGAAAGCAACATCCACCTATACGTTCACTGAAGAAAATCAGAAATTAAGAGGGGAGTAGTGTTTTAAATTTCACATTTACCATATCTATGTGCTTAACCTTTTCATCTATAGATTGCGGTTAGTCAAAGTATTATCCAAATTCCTTACATTTATATTCACTTTGGTCATGAATAGAATTGGGTATTTGCTACTACCAAATTACATTCTTGTGTGCTTTATTTTTTCAGTTTGGCAATTGTCTACTTACATAGGTGGCGCTGCCACCATTTTGTAGTCATACAAGACCTATTAAAATGAAATTTTTACTTCTCCGATTTATCTCTGCTTCTATAGATTTCCAATTCTCTTTCTTGCTTTTCCGATGATTTCTGACTCTAAACCTGTTATCTTCCTTTGAAGAAACCGAACAGGGAGTTGCACAAGCAATTATACGATCTGTTGTAGATTTTAAGAGGGATCCCTGGCCTAAGGTTTCCGATAATGCGAAAGACCTTGTAAAGAAGATGCTTGATCCTGATCCCAAGCGACGGCTTACAGCTCAGGAAGTTCTAGGTAATATTCTGTTCAATCAATGGTTATCTTTATTTTTTAATATTAATGAGACTTTTGTTGCTTCATTTTGGAAACTGCGCGAATCATATTATAACAAACATACATCTTGGTTTTGCTTCTTTGTGTGCAGATCATCCTTGGTTGCTAAATGCAAAGAAAGCTCCAAATGTTTCTTTAGGTGAAACTGTGCGGGCAAGGCTTAAGCAATTCTCTGTAATGAACAAGCTCAAGAAAAGTGCACTCAAGGTAATGTCTTAAATGTTTATGTCTGATAATTTTGTCATACCCGGATTTTCTGCTGTATGATATGTCTTAATCCTCAGTTGCTAGCTTTTTTAATTTTTAATTTTCCTTTTCTTTTGGACTTTTACATTAACAGGTTATCGCTGAGCATTTGTCAATGGAGGAAGTTGCTGGCATACAGGAGGGATTTAAGCTCATGGATACTAGCAACAAGGGAAAGATAAACATTGATGAGCTAAGAGTTGGATTGCATAAACTTGGCCATCAGATTCCGGATGGGGATCTTCATATTATGATGGAAGCTGTAAGTACTATCTTCTATTAGTGTGTGTTTTAGTATGGTTTAGGGCTTATAGCTTACAAATTAGAGTTGATTACTTGACAGGGTTTAAGGTGGTCTTTGAAATGTGTTAAGTTAATAGAAAATGGCATGGTCGACCCAAAAAAAAGGAAAAAAAAATGGAATGGTGTTAGCACTGATTTTCTTCAAGCATGCTTGCTATGAATTAATTTATTCAAGCTTAGAAGCATTTAGAAAAAACCGCAATTTGATGATTATCTTCTCCCAAGTATGAGCCTGGTGTTCAGTGTTCACGCACAAATTTGAAATTTCTAAGCAAAAAGAAATGAAATGAATTTGCAGAAGGGGTGTTTTTGGCATGAGATAATTGATTATTTATATGTTTTCTCGATTCAAAAGAATCTTGAACCATCTTTTGTGAATGACTTTATGCATTATATAATTGTGAAGTTGTGTGTAATGTCACACACAGTATTAAGAGGTTCTTTTATTTCTTTAACAGGGTGATGTAGATAATGATGGATATCTGGACTATGGAGAATTTGTAGCAATTTCTGTTCATCTAAGAAGGATGGGGAATGATGAGGAACACCTTCGCAAAGCATTTCAATTCTTTGATCAAAACCAAAGTGGGTATATTGAAATTGAGGAGCTGCGAGAAGCCTTGACTAATGAAGTTGATGAACACATTGAAGATGTTATTAATGCCATTATTTTTGACGTAGATACGGACAAGGTTGGTTCTAGTTCATGTTACTTAAAATGCGTGACCCGTATCTTATTTACGTACAAATTTTATAATTCCAAATGTGCCAAAAACAAGGATTTTTTCTTGTCCTGGCATGTGCCATAAACAAGGATATTTAGGTCATGTATGATACTTGGATAGTCCGTGTATGTCTTGAAAACTTAAATTTTTACTATTGCTTAGAATCCGTACTCAAACCCACTTTCCATGATGGTTGCAGGATGGACGAATAAGTTATGATGAGTTTGCTGCCATGATGAAGGCTGGGACAGATTGGCGGAAAGCTTCAAGGCAGTATTCACGAGAGCGGTTCAATAGTCTAAGTTTGAAATTGATTAGGGATGGATCGTTGGATGCCAAAAAATGAGTACGTAACTTTGAAGATTGACTTGACGTACTCTTGGAAGATGCATATTAAGGAAAGAATCGTTCATTTTTTTTTTGGTAATTCTTTTTTCTATGTTACTCTGTTATTTTTTTTTTTTGCGCCTTTTTTATACCCTTTTGTGGCTCTTAGGATATGAGCCAAGAGTGTTCATGTCTTGATGAATTGGGATGCATGTAACTAGTTTGTTGAAAAATGGGTTGGTGGGGAAGAGTGGGTTGGAAAAGAAGTTCATTGTGATTGTAAATATGATGAAAATTTGGCATATATGTTAATCAAAGTCACTGTCTTTCACTTTTCACGTGGGTTTGAGTGACAAATCTTTTTGATTAGCTGTAGATTTAGTTGACTTAGTGCCTTCCTTATCGCTATGCTATTTATTTGAACAGCTGTTCACATGTTCACACTTGGAACTCTTTATAAGCGTAATATCTTCATAGCCTTGCGTGATATGGTCAAAGGTTTTGATGCGAATTTGTTTGATGAACCCCCGATGTAATATACATGAGCTGATGTTCTAATAGAGGATAGATAGTTATTATTCGGAGTGTATTTTTTTTTTCAATTGGATTAAAATTCCCGATAAAATTATAATGAGTTCATCTAAAGCACCCTACCCTCTTTTGCGATGTTTCTTCTTTGCTATTTCATGGCATTGCTTTCTGTGAAGGGGGAAAATAATACTTCTCCTGCATTTCCAACACAATAAATGCGTACTAAAATCTAACAAAATGGGTACTAAAATCAAATCAAAGATTACGTCAAACCAAAACATGGTGTAGAATTCGTAACCTCAAAGTTGATTTATTTGTATTTGTTCAAAATTCAAAAACGCCTATGGACGTATACCTAAAGCTCGGATTTGTGCAGAAAGGGCCATAATGAGCAAGCAGGCAGAAAATCAAAAGTTCCATTGACATTGTGGCAAGAGGCAGAAATGTTTTCGCGAGGATCAATCGCAGACGTGATGTTGATTTGGTTCACCGTTATGTTGAGGCAAGCTGCAGCGTTGGAGCAATCAAATACAACGGCCTCCTCCTCATTTGCATGACTTCCTTTAAACCCCCTAAACGTCACGTCGCTTACATTTACGGCCGACTCCTGCCACTCAATTTCAACCCCGTTAATTATGCAAACACTCAGGCAAACACTGCATACATGTTTGATTTTTTGGACTTGTATAATTTTAAGTTGAGATGGAGAACACTCACTGATGTTTTGCTTTTGCAGCCAGCGTCTCCACCTTTATCGCAGTAGTATTGGTCAATAATAATAGGGTTTTTTGCACTTATGAGTGTGATATTCTCAAATGATATCCTCCTCGCATACCCAGAGCCGCCCTGAAAACAACAATATATATATTCAAAGTGATCACGAGGGACGATCAAGACCAACCGGCCTAGCTAGATTAACACAAATTAAAAAACACGTTAAATTAAATCACCACGAAATAGTCCATGTAACTTAATTTGGACGTGATGATGAACACAAATTACAAAATTAATTACCTGCCATGTCTTAATTCTAGCCCCATTATCTGTGCCATTGAAAGTACAATTCGTGACATGAACCTCTTCTACTGTCTCATAACTTCCATCTTCACCTAAGCTTCCCACACTGTCCCATTAAAACATGCATGCATGGAGAGGAGAGAGTGAGAAGTTAATCAAGAAGCAGCAATCAAATTATAATGTAATTCACATAATTAATTAATATATGTACCGTATTAATCAAGACTAACTAACCTAATTCCATGACCTGGTCCGCAAACAACATTACTGATAATGATATACGAGGAGCCATTGTTAATCGCAATACAATCATCACCTGACATAAATGCAAAACAATTTTTAATGCTATTAATTAATTAGTGGACCCGCCAATTGATCGAGTTTTAATTCATACGAAAAATAATAACTTGGTTTTTAAGGTCTAGATTTACCAGTTCCAATGGTGGAGTCATGGATATTGACAGAGGTTGAGGTGGATATGTCAATCCCATCTGTGTTGGGGCTTTCTTGAGGTGCAAGAATATGAAGGTTGGAGACACTCACGTTGTTGCAACTCTTTATGCCAATGTGTGCTTTTGGACTGTCAACGTGTCTCACTCCACGTAGCTCAAGATGATCGCATTTGTCAAAGTGCAGAGCCTGTATGCATGCAAACAAAAATTTATTTTTAAAGCTTTTCGTTCTAGATTTAAAATTGTGAATTTGAACGAGATGAGGGAGTATGCGAGATTATGGAATTAACCCTCGGACGACTGCATTCTTTCTTGTCGTCCTGCAATGATGAGTGAGGCAACTTTCATGTTAGATTTTTGGAAGATTTAAAGCAAAGTAAATTAAGTAGGTGGAAATTGTAGAAGCAAAGGATTAATGCATGTTTAGGTACGTACATGTTTATGCTTGTGACGTTTGGTAGATTTGCCCCACCAAGATACACCGTTGCCATTGATTTCTCCAGTTCCTTTTCCATCAACAACGAGGTTGCTCACCTCTGAAAAGCTTATCCATTTATCTACACAATCTTCCCCCCACTCATCAGGAGACTTGGGTGCGACAAGTTTTCCCAAAATCTATCATTCACGTACGTACCAGGCAAATCATGGCCATATATTAGATCGGATATGACTATATAAATATAAATCGTATTTGTCATGTACGTTTGTTGAATGTATCTGAGATATATACGTCATTTTTTAAAAAGAGAAACAATTCATCCACTAATAATAACTACTAAATAAGTCGGGTAACTTGTATCGATGCGTACATTGTTACCTGAAGTTGGAGAGAGGTGGATTTGCAAGGACCAGAGAATTGAATAGGTTGCAAAAGGAATGTTTTGTTTGGTGGTACTACAAGTGTTGGTACGGGCATCCCTCTAGTACTATTATCATCTTCACTTCCCCCAGGTGCAGGTGTTGGTGCCAATAATGCATAATCATATTCGTATTCGTACTCATATTCATCTTTATCTTTATCTTCACCAGTTGCTTCACATAAAGCATCCCAGGCTCTTAAGAAAGCCTTCATTTCATGCAAAAATATACATGCAGCAACCAATTAACAATAAGGCAATCTCAAAAAGTTCAAAAAAAAAAAAAGGTGAAAAAATGTTAATAAGCATTGAATTCGAGTTGAATGTCGAATCTAATTGCGTGAACTTACAATTAAAAATATCATTAAAGTGAATGATTAATGAGTTTAAAAAATGTGTTATAATATATTGACCAAATGGTGAAGTTAAATTAAGGACTCAAGATATTTTTTTTGTAAAAATTAAGGTATCTCTCGCACATAGGCGATGATTAACTCTCGAGCTGCTTAAGACGCTGATATGGTGGAGCTCTCCTTAATATTGGCTACTTCATTCATAAGACTCGAGCTCGAGACCTTATTTAAGGGAAATAGGATCCTTTGCAATTGAACTACCAACCATTGGTAGGACTCGAGAATTTGAAGGAGTGCAAATCCCCCTCAATCAATAAGTGAGTAGCGTATATTTTTCAAAAAATAAATCAGAAAAAAAAAATTAGAGTTGAGTTGAATTATGGGCGGATTGATATAATTACGATGTAGGAAATAAATATGAATCTCATTTACAACTTCGTTTCATCTGTTATATTTATAATACATTAAAAACCTCATTATGTAGTAATCTCATTTACAACTTCGTTCCTTTTGTTATATTTATAATACATTAAAAACCTCATTATGTTATTATATATAAACGATTTAAGGAAATCATATTGTTTGAGAACCGCATTTCTAATATATACAAATAAGACTTAGATATTAGAAACGTAACAATATAATCTTTCTTAGTATTTTGCAAAAAATGAACTCAAATTGCTCTTACACAATTCATAAAATGGAACAAAGAAGACACAAGGAAGTCACGCAAGATACAATATGTATGTGGTTCCCCGGTGAAATATATATATATATATATATTAATATTGACTCTAAAGGAAATGGGGAACTTACTTTAGAATCATCGGTTTCTCCATCTCCAACAGCATCAAACTGAAGCACATCAAAAGTTTGGGCATACCCAATTCTATATCTGGAGAAAGCAACAGTGCAAATTACCAAAAGGCCTAAAGTTAGTTTGCTCATGGTTGGAACTGGAATCACAACAAAAGAAGAATGGTGATTAATAATTTGTTGGAATTGTAGATTTATATATAAAGAGAAATTGATAATGTTGATTAATACTTAGAAATGCAATATTAATCATTATATAAATATGCAAGGGTTACGCTTGAAACGAATTTATGTTGGAAAGTATTAAAGTGAATCAAAACAAAAATGATGATTTTAATACATATTTGCGGTTTATATTAACTTTGTGGTTTCTAAATTTATTATATTTATAATTTAAATCCTGATTAATTAATTAATTAAATTTTCCTTATTTCAACGTCTAGGTGGGTTACAACTGATCAGCTACATGGTATATACTGTAATTATATCTATCAAATTCTATGTAAATTTCTTCTTGTATTCATGAGAATTGAATATGAAAATTCTCATTATAAATCTAGAAAAATACTAATAGATCATACTGCTATAGAAAATACATTTGGGTTTTTTTCTTTGATACAATGCAATTAAGTTTCATATATTAATTTACTATACTATGCCATTTTTGGTCTTAGGTGACACTAATCAGATGACGGTTTAAATTAAAATTGTTATCTTTTTCTAAGAAATGGCAATTTAGGTTAAAACTGTCATTTGTGATCATGTAAACGGTGTTGGCTAACTTTTTTTTTTTCTTCAATATTTTGGGAAGGAATAGACAACACTTTTTGATTTAGTATTGTCTACTGGAGTCTAATGAAGGAGAGGGAATGAAATTTTTCCCAAAACATGAAAGCGGCAAAGGGAAATTGAAAAACGTGTTCAATACTATTCACTTAAAAAAGTAAAATCGTGGAGCTGTTTCAGTGTGAACGAAAGGGGCGAAGTGCTTCGAAGTGAAACTCCAAGAACGAACCATCATGAGATTCATGTTAGGAAATTAATCCTCCACCACGCAAGTGCTAACAATAAAGATGAAAAAAGGAAATAAAGAAACCAAGAACACAAAAGATTTAACGAGGTTCGGCCAATTAACTTGCCTACGTCCTCGGAGAGTTTTCTCCTTCACTATGAGAGAATACAAAAATACAAGATTACACTACTCAAGTTTATACCCAACTCGAGCCCTTGTATCCAATAGGATACCCCTTGTACACCCTCTCTCAATCCGAGAAAATCACTCTACCCCAAAGAGCTATACACACTCTTTCACCTTCTCTTAACCGAGAAGATCACTCTACTCCAAGAGCTATACACACTCTTAAAGTGCTCAAGAAGATCACTCTAGCCCAAGAGTTATACACACTCTTGAAGCATTCACTCACTTGTGAGGTGTTCTCCTTGATGTTGAAATGTGACCAACCTCTCCACCTTATATAGTGCTTAAGGCACAAGTTGTATTTGTGCTTTTCCAATGTGGGACAATTTCCTCACATTTCAACATCCTTCATTGAAGTCCATTCATGCACCTTCTTCAATTAATGCTCTTCTTCATGAAGCTTCCACATCAATCTTTTCCTACAAGGTTGAATGAACAACACCATGTATTTATTCCCAATACATAATCAAATTCAATGCATTAATAATCCACTAAGGAGGCATTAACTCAACAATCTCCCCCTGCCGACTTAGGTGGATAATGTTGCATCACCACTCCAATCCCTGAAGTTCATCTCAAATTGAGATACCGCTTGATATACCCACAAGCATTCCATTGGCCTTATTCTTGTACCAACTACACATACCCCGAATCAGTTGCATACGATCCTAGCTCCCCCTGATTCAAAATGGCCAATGCTATGTGCAGCTGCTCCGAGTCAACAATTACCAGTTGGCTCCGAAGAGGGACCTTGACTTTGCCTCTTCCTTAGCAGGATTATCCTTCTCACCATCGTCTGAAACTTGGAAACATGTAGATAGCGTCTCTGCTGTGCCCGCAAACGAGACCCGCTTCAGGTACCTGTTCTCCTGTGCACCCTGTTTCCCAACAACCTTCGAGGTCTGAGTTTTTCCTATCAGACGGAACATACTTTTACATTTTTCTCCCTTCATTAGGACCATGCAGCCACGTGACACTTTCATAACTCCCCCTGCTGACGAAACCTTGCAGCCCTTGGAGTCTAGTTGGCTCAAGGATATTAGATTTCTCCGGAACTTTGGGACATACACCACATCACCCAATGTTCGAACTGCTCCATCGAACATTTTGATCTTCACCGTTCCCGTACCCATGACACGACGTCTTGTGCCATCACCCCAAGTCACAAATCCTTGGACTTCCTGGAACGTATCAAAATATTCTCTCCTAGAGCAAAGGTGATGAGAACAACCACTATCTAATATCCAATAATCTTGAGAAAAAATGTAATTACCTTTGGAGACTGTGAGAAGTTCTCCAAAATCTCTAGACATCTCCGCTACACCAGCCAAGGAGCAATCTGAGCCCTTATCGTCCTTCTCTTTCATCAATGGACAATCCGGCTTTATGTGTCCCCACTCCTTGCACTTGTAGCATTGCTTGCCCTTTCCTCTGCCTCTGGATTTAGACCTGCTATGCTCACTAAATCCCCTAGCAGTTGACCTTCCCTTACGATTCTGTTCATGAGCAATGAAGACGGAACCTTGAGAATCATCGGCTTTCCTTCTCTTCTCATGTGATAAGAGAGTCGATTCTACATCCTCCATCTTCAGTGTATCCTTACCATACACAATTGTAGTAACAATATTCTCATATGAATCGGGAAGCGAGGTAAGAAGTAAAAGGGCTTGATCTTCTTCCTCAATTTTAACCTCAACTCTTGATAGTTGATTTATCAATCCCTTGAACACATTCATGTGCTCCATGAGATTCGCACATTCTCCCATCTTGAGCTTGTAGAGATCCCGCTTTAAATTCAGCTTCGTTTGCAAGCCTTTCCCAAGATAAAGCTTCTCCATTTTCTCCCAAAGCTCAGGTGCAGAATCTACATCATTAACATTATTTATAATATTGTCAGCAATATAAAGCCTAATAGTGCTGACACACCTGGACTCCAACTCGTCCCAATCTTCATCTGACATCTTCTCTGGCTTCGCATCCTTCCCTTTCAACGGTCTTGCAAGGCCGTGTTGAACTAGGATGTCCTTCACCCTCCTTTGCCATAGAGTGAAATTTCCTTTTCCATCAAACTGCTCCACCTTGAAATGTGAACCGCTAGAACTTGCCATGGCAAACCGCTCACGATCGATAAACCGAAGCTCTGATACCACTTGTTAGGAAATTAATCCTCCACCACGCAAGTGCTAACAATAAAGATGAAAAAAAGGAAATAAAGAAACCAAGAACACAAAAGATTTAACGAGGTTCGGCCAATTAACTTGCCTACGTCCTCGGAGAGTTTTCTCCTTCACTATGAGAGAATACAAAAATACAAGATTACACTACTCAAGTTTATACCCAACTCGAGCCCTTGTATCCAATAGGATACCCCTTGTACACCCTCTCTCAATCCGAGAAAATCACTCTACCCCAAAGAGCTATACACACTCTTTCACCTTCTCTTAACCGAGAAGATCACTCTACTCCAAGAGCTATACACACTCTTAAAGTGCTCAAGAAGATCACTCTAGCCCAAGAGTTATACACACTCTTGAAGCATTCACTCACTTGTGAGGTGTTCTCCTTGATGTTGAAATGTGACCAACCTCTCCACCTTATATAGTGCTTAAGGCACAAGTTGTATTTGTGCTTTTCCAATGTGGGACAATTTCCTCACATTTCAACATCCTTCATTGAAGTCCATTCATGCACCTTCTTCAATTAATGCTCTTCTTCATGAAGCTTCCACATCAATCTTTTCCTACAAGGTTGAATGAACAACACCATGTATTTATTCCCAATACATAATCAAATTCAATGCATTAATAATCCACTAAGGAGGCATTAACTCAACAATTCATTGAGAGATTCAACTTTCACTGAGAACCATCGCCGACGTCTTCAATAATTCTACCGATTTTTAGCCACATATGAACATTCCCTCCCTAGCGACCTAAAATAGTGAAGGAGGCTAGCTGTCTTAAAAAATTCTGCCGATTTTTAGCCATAGAAGAACATTCCCTCCCTAGCGACCTAAAATCGTGAAGGAAGCTAGCTGAAGTTTCAGTTTGAATGAAAAGCAACAAAGTGTTTCGAAGTGAAATATCGAGAACCACCAAGAGATTCAAGTTTCACCGAGAACCATCATCATTATCGTCTTCAATACTTATGCCGATTCCCATGCTAGAGACCTAAAATAGTGAACAAGGCTAGCTGACGCAACGTGTTTCAATCTGAATGAAAAGCAGCAAAGTGTTTAGAAGTGAAACATCGAGAACCCGAGAGATTCACCGACAGATTTAGCTTTCACTAAGAACCACCGTCGTCTTCAATACTTCTGCAAATATTCAGTCATAGAAGAACTCTCGTTGGCAATTTTTAGTCATAGAAGAACCCTCGCTGGCGATTTTTAGTCACAGTTGAAGAAGGAAGAAGCTCTCACAAAACAAAAAGTAGGGAGGAGATCGTAGCTTCATCTCCACCTGCAATGCTTTCAATTTTCATTCTTCACGGTAAGGTAATTTTTGTTAGGATTTGATGTAACAATCCTAAAAGTTAATTGTGTAATTTTATGGGATTTTTCGGTATTTATTTTTGGTTGGACAATTTTTCCTTTGGTTCCTTTTTTATTATGTCGTATTTTACAAGGGGCATTTTGGTCATAAAGAAATGGGATAATGTTGGAAAGGTGGTTAGCATGTGGCTAGGAGCAACTTGCTTTATTTATCAAGATATCATCCTCATCTCTTCTATTTCTCTTCAGTCCACCGAAAGCCACCAAAACAACCCATAAATTAAACTTGTGATTTTAGACGTTTTGAGCTCAAACTAAGCTTGGGGATTGTGTTCCTTGGACTCTCACGATCAAAACAAGTTTTGAGGGAAGAAACGCGTGGAACCGACCATACTCAAGGAGGAAGATAATCCAAAACTTTCAAGGCTTTTTTTTTTTTTTTTGTGAATTCCAAGTACTTTTCTCGATTTTGATCTTAAATTTGAATTCATGGAATTGAGTAGATAGCTTTTCTGTAACACCTCGGAAATTGAAGAAAGTGAAAATGACAGTTTTTCCCCTATAAGGTCAAAGTGTTGACTTTTTGATCATGAGACCTTCTAAAAAGTGTTGTGAGGATCGTTACAAAGGTCTCCAACTTCTGAGTACGTAGGGAGACAGTACGACAAAAAAGGATTGCAAATAAGTATGTTATGGTTCAAAATAGTATAGGGGCATTTTGTTCATTTTTGTCATAAGGGTATTTTGGTCATTTTGAAGAAGAATCTAGACAATTCTAGAGTACTCAAAATTTTTCCCCTCATCTTCCATATGCCGACTTTACCCACATTAAATACATGTGCGTGTGTGATTTGAGGAGAATTGGGAGGAGAGGCTGAATATGAACTAAAGGGAAGCGAATTAAAACACAAATGATAAAAAGGAAAGGTAGATAGGGAATATAGACGGGAATGAAGAGGGAAAGAGGGAGGTTCTAATGACAGGGAAAAATACGACGGTGGTGAAGGTCTGGACGACCTCAGAGCAAAATACGACGGTGGTGAAGGTCTGGACGACCTCAGAGCACAACTCGTGAGGTTTGGCATTGGTCGAGGAACACGGAATAGTTTGAAGTTCTCTAGTGGTTATATGGGAATCCTAGATTGTCAATGACGTCCTTAGGATCACTTAGGGATAGAAAGGAGGAAGAGTTGAGCCTGGGAAGGCTGTATCCAGGAACTCGGCACCATGGTCGAAAGCCTTGAAGGTTGGAATGCATGATCGAGGTAAGGTTTCTTGATTCTAAAACCATAGATCATCACCTGGGCTAGAGTAGTTATGTTTTGGTGTGAAAAACACGAAAAACATAAGTGAACGTTAGGGTTTTGAGCTGGGTCTAGTCACCGAGTTGGCCGACTCAAATCGCAGACCCGACTGGAGGTTAGAGACAAGAACAAATTTGACTGCATCTATAATGCTTTGGACTTTCAAAAGATTAGAAATGACCATTTTACCCCTAGAAAGTTAAAATGTTGACTTCTCAACTGGAATAGCTTATGGATATATCGAGAGTACCGTTAGGAATGTCTCGAACTTCTGAGAACATAGACAAGTAGCACACTAAAATCGGAGGACGGATGAGACAATTATGGGTCTAGAAAATTCAAGGGTATTATGGTAATTTTGAAACTAAGGGAAATTTGGTCAAGTCACACTTTAGGTGTCAGGACCCAATCCTTCTCGGTCAGGACCCGACTCATCTAGCATGATATTGTCAGGTTTGGGCTTCCTTGCCCTTGTCCTCACGATTTTGTTTTCGGGAGCTCACGGTGCAACTTCCCAGGGGGTCACCCATAATGGAATTTTACCAACCTAAACTCGCTTAACTTTAGAGTTCCAACCGAACCCAAAACCACTGAGCTCCCAAAAGGCCTCTGTAACGACCCGTCCCGAATTCCGGGATTAGATTAGTCACTAATCTCGATTAGTGAGGTTGAACGGTGCTTAGTAGCGCGGAATCGGACAAATTGTGCAAAATGACCGTTTTACCCCTAGTCGTGGGCAAAATGTTGACTTTTTGATCGGGCGGTCAAACGGACTTTGACCGATGACCGTGACGTAGTTTGGGACGTCATGAGTTCATAGACAGGTGGCACGTTCGATTCCGACATTCGTAGAGAAAGTTATGGTGTTCGGAAGTTGAGGGGTATTTTGGTAATTTGGCTTATTAGGGGCCAAATGTTGACTTTTTGATCGGGAGGTCCGATGGACGAGGGCCAAGGACCGTTACGTAGGTATCGTCGATACGAATCCAACGACAGGTGGCATGCTGAAATCGGAGATTCGACGACAACGTTATGGTCAAGGAAACGAACTAAAGAACCGAGGCTCGGATTAAAATAATAATATAATAATGAATAGTGACCGTTGACTGTGCACATCCGGATGAGTGACAAGTGTCACCCATCCCTTGTTTCCAGCTCCATGTTTCCCTCCCAACACTATCATTACTACATCATCATCATCTAATCCACCATTTCCCCTAATTTCCTCTTCTTTGTTCCTAAACCGTGCACAAAATTGGGGGATTCAGATTGGGAGAATTGGCTCCCTCTCTCTGTCGTTCCTGAGAGAAAAATGAGAGACTAAGATGATTAAATTAACTGGGAAACACGAGGGATTGAGTGTGGGTTGAATTTTGGATTTTGGATTTCGGGAAAATTGGGGGGGAAATTCGAAATGGAAGAATTAGGCCGTGAGGATCGCAATTGAGCTTACCTTCAGCTTTCTGGGAGTTCCACGATCAGAATTGTCGAATGAACGAAGGGATTTGGTGCTGTTTTGGCTCTGATCACACTTGGTGACAAAGGAGGAAAATCGAGTTTGAGTCGTGGAGTTGGAGGCTTCGATGGACGGAATTGAGGTGGGGAAACTACTTCTCATGATCCCACGATGCTTCTGGGTTCGTCAATTGAAAGAAAACGGCTGTGGTTGACAGAACTCCATTGTTGAACAGTGACGGTGCTCGAGCTTGAGTCGTGACGATTGAGCACAGGATTGATGCAATTGGTGTGGGGGAATTGTTCCTCAGGGTCCGTTGATGCTTCTGGGATCATCAATTGGATGAAACCTGCAGCCATTGAGGGGATTCCATGAACGAACAGTAACCTGGGTGTTCTTGGTGTTCATCATCGAATCGTGGGAATTTGGGTAAGTTATCGTGTAATTGATGTTACAGACCTGTAATTGAACTAAGAACGAAACTAACTGATTGATCAATTGAAGGAATTAGGACCGAATTGATAGGATTGGAACCGGGTCGTATCGCGGGCAAACTGGACCCGTTTACCAGAGATACGGGTTAGGCTGGTGACACTGTAGCAGGCGCGTGGGTTTCACGCGCAGCCACTCACGGCGGCGCGTGACGGCGTGTGGGCACGAATCTCGAGGTGAGGTCAACATGACTTCTGTCCTATTTAATGTAACGGACATTTTGGGATTGGTTTCGTGTCGATCGGACACCGTCTCGATATTGTTCGG
Source organism: Prinsepia uniflora (assembly GCA_032719365.1). NCBI lineage: Eukaryota > Viridiplantae > Streptophyta > Magnoliopsida > Rosales > Rosaceae > Prinsepia > Prinsepia uniflora. The sequence continues at coordinate 53,553,136 of CM064868.1, read as the reverse complement.
GATGTCCGAAGGTTTTAAATTAAGTTTAAAAATAAGTAAAAATTCGGGAAAATTACGGGACTTTGATAGGATGTTATTGATGAGGTTAGTAACCCTCTAATGTGATTTGGACAGGATTGGGAGTCCCGGTGATAGTGGTGTGGCCCGGGAGGGCCGGTGGCACGCGTATCGAGGCATACCGTTAAAACGGTCTGTGAGTGGACTTTGGTTTTATAAATCCTATGCATGCTTAAATGTGTTATATGGTTTATATACATGATTTCTATGATGGTATTTGTGAGCATTGATTTCGGGTATGTTGCATGTATTTCGAGGTGTTTTCCGTATTTCACGTATATCAGGATTAACGGTTTAATTGTGGTTTTGTGTGCTTGTGGTTAAATAAATAATATGATAAAACGGTTTTTATATTAGAAAGATGAATTCGGGCTTGAGGCCCACTTGTTTTGGAAATCTCGGACTTGGAGTCCATTTGAGTACGTAATCGGGTTGCGGGCCCAGTTGGTATGAAATCGGGCTGAAACCCATTTGAGTTATGTTCTCGGGCCAGGGGCCCAGTTGATTTGCGAATTCGGGCCGTGGGCCCAGTGGGTTTATAAGTCGGGCTGCGGGCCCAGTTGGTTTACAAATCGGGCCGTGGGCCCAGTGGTTCATAAAATCGGGCATGAGGCCCAGTTGGATAATAAATGTGATTTTGGGTCAGGGACCCTATGTTTAATAATTGTGATTTTGGGTCAGGGACCCTAAATGGAATTACATGGTTTTATGGAAATTTCGGGCAGGGCCCAATGGTAATGATGTGATAAAAGGATTTAATAAAACTGTTTTCCATATACCATCTGGATACAATGATATATGATGGTCTCCTCCAGATGTCTGGGACACTGGGGAAGTCACGGTGCATTGCCTGCGAAGGGTCACCATACGGAGCAGCCGGACCGTATGATGACTCAGGAGCAGGATTGCTATGATTGACGTCTGGGACGTCAGACATCAGGGATGTCAGAAATATGGACCCGGAGAGACCCCGGGCAGCACGCGTAGCTTGTGAAACCGTGAAATATGACGTCAGGGACGTCTAGCATCAGGGATGCTGGTGATGGTAATGGTAAAATACGAATTAATGAAATGGCTTTCCGGGTGGATTTATGATTGTGTGATTTTAATGAATTGATGTTCATTTATGGTCGTGGGTGGTGACCCACAAGGTTTTAATATGTATAGTTATGGTATTTCACAGTTTTGGGCTGAGTTCCCACACTGGGTTTTTGGTTAACGGTTTTTGGGCTAAGGCCCTAATGGCTCGGTTGAGCAAACGTTTTGGTTACTGGTTTTCGTGGCATGCATACGTTTTTATTGGAGGGCATAAATGTCTTATAAATGTATTTGATGAACTTACTGGTTTTTGTCCACTCACAGCTTTTGGTTTTAATGCCCTTCAGGTTGATCACGGATGCGATTGCAGCAGAGACTGGGACATTGCACACCTCCTCCATCGATCCTTGCGCACTCAGGATGCCCCGTTTGGGCAGTGGCTCTTGGTTATCCCTTGTCCGACACCCCTTGTTGGACGGGAGCAGGGCACATTCCACGGTAATCCCGAGGGGATTGGGATGGGTCCTGTCAGCCTCGTGCTAGATAGTTGTGTGCCTACACCTTTAAGACACACCACCATTCTCTTCCCAGACCATTCATCCCCTTGAATGTAACGACCCGTCCTGGGAATCGGGATTAGATTAGTTTTTAATGACGGATTAGTGAGGTTAATCAGTACTTAGTTGGACAATTTCGGATGGACGGTGCAAAACGACGATTTTGCCCCTAGAATGGGCAAAAATGTTGACTTTTCGTTCGGGAAAAGTTAGGGACGTCATGAGTACATAGACAGGTGGCACATCCGACATCAGAGGAGGAAGTTATGATGCTCGGAAGGTCAAGGGAAAATCGGTAATTTTGATGAAATAGGGGCAAATGGTTGACTTTTTGGACGACAGGTCACCTTCAAGCATTTCGAGGACCGTTAGGTAGGTCTCGATGCCCTGAGTACAACGACAGGCTGCACATCATCATTGGACTTTGGATGAATTAGTTACGGGTCTAGACAAGTGAGGGGTAAAATGGTAATTTGTCATGTAGGGGCAATTTGGTCTTTTTCACGGTCTAGGGATCTGTGTCTATTATCTGTGGACACATGGATTACCTTGGGATTGGTGCCCACCAGGTTTTGGGCAACTGGCTGGGTCTGTATTGGTGTAGAAACCTCAGGGGCTGATTTTAAAATCGTGCACGGTGTGTGTGTTTGGTTTACAACAGAAGGAAATAGAGACTAAGATAGATCAACCATCTTCCATTGAGGGAAATGAGTGTGTCATTAGAGGCAGTGATTGAGTGATCAGAGAAGTGTTAAGAGCCTGGTGAGTGAATCTTGGTGAGGGTTTGAGTGGAAAAGGCCGTGAGAAAGGTGAGAAAAATCAGAAAAACAGAGAGGCTACCGTGAACAGTCGTGGACTCAACCGATCAAACCCATTAAAATTGGACTGTGAGTGGACTTTGCTTTCAAACTTATGATGCATGCATATATGTTTTTATATGTTTTCTATACATGATTCTATGATTTGATTTATGATCTTGATGGTTTACGGTTTTGCATATTTTTCGAGGTATTTACAAAATTTCACGTTTTACGAGATTTCGATCGATGTTGTGATTTGACCATGATTTTAATGATTTGATTCGGGATTTGAAATATGATTTGATTTCAAAGATTTAAAATGGATTCCGGGAAAGTGATTTCGGGCTCGAAGCCCAGTTTAGAAAAGTGGTTTTAAAGAACGTAGTTTCGGGTTTTTGAATCGGATTTCAGAATGACGATTTTGGATTCGATTTTGAAAACTTGAAAGTGGATTTCCGGGTTTGGGTTTGGAATGGTTATTCCGGATGCCGGCTTATGGAATGGTGGTTTCGGACTCGAATTTGGAAATGGATGATGGATATGAGTTCTGGGTTTGGATTCGGGATCCTGATGAGATTGTAGTTTCGGATTCGAAAATGGATAATGGTTTTCAAGTGGTTTTCAGATTGGATTTGCTGGATCTGGTTATTGGGTTTAAAGACTCGGATATGATTATGACGGGGGATTGGGGGTGGGTCGTGTCATTTAAGGAATGTGGGATCGTTCACCGTTCCCTCCAAGACAGGGGTCTTACATCGTATGTGATGCCTTTACGACAATAGCCCTGTCATCAACCTGAGAGTGTGTATTAGAATAGGAATTTTAAAAGGGAATAACCAACCCATTGGTTTGATTAGGCATTAGATGCCGAGTTGTAGGGGTTCAAGTTTCGAGTAGGATCGATTTTCATGTGGGCTAAACGGTTTGGAGCCATGGATTTACTGGTTGATTGGTTCCCATTGTGGTGACTTTTTGGAGTTGTGACCGATGGTTAACTAGTTTGGATGTGTTGTTCCTAGCAGCAAGGGTATAGATGTCCTGGAATCAGGAATGATGGATCGATAGTACCCGAAACGTGAACTTGTGGATCGCATAACGAGGTGGCCGATCAGTGGACCTTACGCTTGTAGCGGATTGTACGGACGTTGATTGTCCTCTTGAGCGCTTGGTTTTGTTAGTCTTGAGTATTTGGTACAGATATCAAAGTTGTTCTTGGTTTAATCTGCACATGGTTGATGGTAGACATTGCAATCTACGTGCTTGGATGAGATTATCGATCTTTGTACCTCAGTTGTATCGGGTTACCGAGAGGTGAGGTTCTTGCATTTGAAGCAAGAGGACGTGATAGTTGCTCGGTATGAGCAGAACTGTCTGGTTTAGATTCGGTTCGCACCCAGTTCGATGTTGATTGAGGCAGTGAGGCTTCGTCGATTTGTGTCAAGTCTTTGGAGTAAGTCCCGAGTGATGGTGTGGCATCTCAGGTGGAGATGAGCATGTCAGAAACCTCACAATAGGACAAATGGTTTGGTTAACGTTAAGGACACCAAGGGGACTTGTTTACTTAGGGAGCTTTGAAGTAGGTTCCCCTAGCTCCGATTCTTGAGTGGCAGACATGCAAGTTACAGTGGTCGATGAGCAGAACGGAGAGAAACCTGAGTGTCTCAGTAAGATTTCAGTATCCTCCTAGTTTAGTTGGTTTACTGGAGGCACGGGGTATGCCTGGATTAGTGACAGGTACGCTAGCTTTTTTTCGACGGATTGCAAGAGTTTTGATGGAGTTTGGACACACACACACACACACACACACACACACACACACACACACACACACACACACACACACACACACACACACACACACACACACACACACTCTCTCTCTCTCTCTCTCTCTCTCTCTCTCTCTCTCTCTCTCTCTCTCTCTCTCTTTTCTTTCTAGAAGAATTAAAGTTTGTGTTCAAGAGTTGATCCTATTGGGTTGGGACATGTGAGCTAGTACCCCAACCAGTGCTATGTTGGTTGTAGTTTGATGAACCGAGACTATTCAGATTGGATATAAGGTTTTGACCTTAAGACAGATTGGTTTTCCATTACATATATGACTTGTTGTGATGTTCCTGATGTAATGGTGGACTAACCGTTACTCCTATGTTGAGTGTTTGAGGAACCAGTTGTATTTGGTATTCCTGATTTGTCACGTTTGGTCTTTTGGTGGGACCATAGGATACTTCCTATGATCTATCCCACATTGGAAACGTGGTAGATGTTCCGAGTGAGTTATAGCTTGGAGGTTGAGAAGATATTACAGAATGGCTGTTAGGGCTATTGGAGATGTGTGGTGAGGTTCCCAGTTATCTCAGTGAGCTTAGAGATATATCAGTTGTGTAGGAGTTTTGGATGCATTGTCGGGAGTGCCACCCTATGGGGAGGTTCTAAGTACTCAACGTATTTCGTAGCACCTGTGTCGGAAGGTACCGAAAGAGTTGAGAGTATTGAGAGTTCAGTTGTAGGATTCAGTAGAATTAGGGTTCATTCGAGTTAGTATGCCACTGTCGGGAGCCCCAATGCTCTTTGTTGTTAGATGGATGAAGCTTTGGGAGTTGGACTTTATTATAGGCATCTGGACAGTGAGCTGGTACGGAATGAGTATTCCTTACCACAGAGTGCTTAGTGAAACTTCTTCATTTGTTCGTCACCTCTGGAATTCATGGATGTATAAGCTTGTAAAAATTGAGCTGGTTTGAGGAGTGCTACAATCGTGAGAAATATAGTTGATTTCTACAATAGCTATCAACATATATTATTGGTTGGTGAAAGAGACTTCTCCTTTTCTACTTCTTTGATAAGGACTTCTAGGTATGCTTGCAACATGGTTGCAATATCTCTTGGTTTCAAAAGTTGTTTAAGAACTTGACACCCAGGGCGTGGGTCGAATTTGAATGGGTTAATGAGCGGAAGGTGCTTGGTGTCACCTGACGTTGATGAGAGTAGTTGGGATTTGTGTTCACACTCACATTGGATAAAATTGGATGTCATCAGTTGAGAATCAGGGATTTAGTTTTCCCTTTAATCATTTTTGGACTCGGTATAGACATTTTGAGTTTTAGATCATGCCATTTGGGTTGACTAACGCCCCAACGATAGTGTTGGACCACGATTGGCATGGTAGCCATATGATAGATAGATTAGATCCGTGATTTCCGTAGTGTGTGGATTTAATTGTGGATACTGGTACGTGTCCTAATGGTGCGTGTGTGGTCCCCGGGCGTAGCTCGGATGTTGCGTGAGTGCAGTCCTTGAGCAGGCATGTGAGTAGTGCCAATGTGATTATGTGTTGTGTGTGCACCTGCGAGTAGTGCATGTTTGATGATGTAATCTTTGAGTGTTGCTCATTTTGATTGATGTGGTACGATCATCAGATTAAATCCGAGATGGACACGGTATGGTAATCAGATTGGATCTGATGTTGACTGTTCATTGAGAACTAGGGTCGGGCATCAAATACTATGCGCTAGCGTAGAGTGGCTTTAGATGGTTCAATTATTGTGCGAGCTTGGAGCTCAGGGCCATGGTTGGCCAGAAGAACCCTAGAAAAACGTATTTGTGATTATCGCTATAACAAGTATTCAACGGGGTTAAGATACACTCAGGATGAGTGAAATACCAGTTTGAGACTCGAGAGTAGTCAGGATCACAGCGTTGGTCGTTGAGTGATATGAGGTACTGTAAGTGAACTCTAGTATGAGTTAGATGTGGATATGGGACTTGAATGGAAAAAGTGGAGCCGATGAGTTACCAGCTGGTCACGACGGTTCGTCGTACCGTCTAGTGAGGTGGAGGACTTAGCATTGCTCAACAAGAGCAGAATTTTCAGATTGGGTTCTAAGTACTCTTGTGTGGGTGACAGGTCGACGAGCGTCAATGTCTCGAGCGAGACTTGAGATTTGAGCTTTGGAGGTTTCTAGTGATAGATCACTCATGTGTTGGATACAGTCATGGAGAATGTGCCTTGTTTTAGCATTGATTGTTGGATTACCGTTGACGTCTAGTGACGTTTGGTTCTTTTGCGTACTGTGGATGGACTTATGATGTGGACGTGACCACGTGAGACTCTTGGTTCGGAGATTGGAATGGATTTACACAGTTATGGTCAGAGGTCGATGTGAACTTCGACGACGAAATTGCTATAGTGAATTTCAAGGACAAAATTTTGTGATTATCGAGGTCAATCAAGGATTAAATGAGGATTACCGGAAGGATTGAGGTAAAAATGACGATTTTACCCCTAGAAGAGAAAAATGTTGACTTTTGATCTGGGAGGTCAAATGCACATGGACCGAGGTCCATTACGTAGATCGAGAGATTACGATTACGTAGACAAGTGGCACGTCGACTTTGGACATCAGCCGGTCATTTTACGGGTCACATGTGGTTTAGTTGGTTTTATAGTGGCATATTTTACGATAAGAGTTGACTTTGGTAGTTTAAATGGGACCCAAAATATCTTGTTCTGGACTAAAGGATGCGCGACAAGTGTCACTTATCCCATTGGCCCATTTCCTTAACATGCATCTCATCTCTCCATTCCTATTTCAAACCACTTGAAACCCTTACCCATAATTTCTTCATTGTTTCCTTCAGTTGGTGCTGGTTGAGGGCCACAAAGAGTGAGGGTGAGGTCGAGAGAGACTGAGAGAGACGGTGGTAGTGGTGGAGCCACGGTGTTTGGGCAGGACAAACCCAAAAAAATAGGTAAGCCGTGAGGTTGATTTTTGGGTTTTTGTTTTGAGGCCTTGGAACTGAAAACTGATGCCATGGTCGTGTTCTCTGAGGTTGTACGAGTGACCAGGAATAAAAAAGGGAAGGAATGAACGCTGGAACAGTCCAGGGGATGAGGTTGCAGGTAGGCCATGAGCTTCGAGCTTGGCTCGAGAGAATGGAGGTGAGTTCCTTCAATTTTAATCCCATATTCTATTTCCTGGGTAGAATATGATTACAATTGTGGAAAATGGTGTATTTTGGTTAAGAAATGGTGAAGAACGAGTCGGGCCAAGCAATCAAGTCGAATGACCTATTATAGGGTCGCGAGTTGACCTGGCTAGAGGTAGGAGATGATGACGTGGCAAGCCACATCATCTTGTGAGGCCACGTGGAAAACTAGGTGCTGACACGTGGCGAGGTGTCAAGTTTAGTGAGCATCAATGTGGCAAGTCAACGTCAGCACTGTCAGACCACATGGACCAGTCAAGTGGTGCCACGTGGCAACGTGTTAGATGTTAGCTTGACGTCAACAGGTGACGTCAGCAGATGACGTCAACGTTGACCAACGTTGACCAGTGTTAACCAAAATTTAACTGGTGTGTGAGGGTGCGTGGGAACGAATTTCAAGATCAAACCAATCTTGTTAGAAAGGTTTCAATGTTCTGAATTCAATGGTGGTGGTTTCAGGTCGATCAAAGGTTTTTTGGTTAGTGTTTTGGGGTTTTAGCCTCAGGAAGCTGGTTCGGGATAGGTTTACTGTTTCGAGGTTTAGGGGGGGTTTACATACAAACTTATTTGGATTGTTAGTGACCCTCGAGTGTGACTTTGATAGGTCAAGGGGTTCTGGAAGCTTCAGATTGGCTTACGTCGCGAGTTTTGAGCGTGCATCGTGGACTATGTGTAAGTGGACATTTGTTTATAAATATGATGCATGCATAAATGTTTTAAATGTCTTATGATCATGGTCTGAAATACAATGATTACATAATAATTTGAGTATGATTGTTGATCGTTTTCGTGAAAAATGTTATTTCACACGTATTTCGAGATTTATGCTCTATGTTATACTTTGAGCTTAGGCCGAGTTTTCTACGTGCTTGAGATTTCACTAAAGGTGATTTGTATAGTGATTTGAATGATGGTTTGGAAATGATAAGTTTTCATTATGCTTGGAATGATGATTTATGGATTTGAATATTGGGATCTGAATTGGTTTTCGGATTTATGAGATTTGGTATTGGGCTGAAACCGTATGTGAGACACATGATTGTTTTGAAAGAAAAGTGTTTGTGAAAAAGTGTTTATGAGGTTTGATAATTATTTTCACTGAGACCATCCTCTTGATATTGATGTGACTCCAATTGTGAATGTGTTTCTCTTGAGAGGTCCATATGATATGTTGCTCACCTTTGAGATGCGCTGTGTCCCCCCCATTGAGAGGTCACGATACACTACCTGTTGACGAGTAGCTGTGGGAGGCCCAGCTCATGAGTGTTTTTGTATGAGATCGATCATTGATTTGTTCACGACGATATGAACGTCGTCTGTAGATTTGTTCACGGCGACGTGCTTGGACGTGAGCTATCCTGAAGTTTATTTGCACGCGTTGCACACATGACATGACTGATGATGTTATGAGATGAGATTGATGATGATATGAGATGAGATTGATGATGGATACGAGGATTGTTCATGTTTTCGATTCATGTTTTGTGTCCAGATGTTTTCACGTGTTTTTGTTTTGAAAAGAAACATAACTTATTTAAGAAAGCATTGGAGATTACATGTTTTCTGATGCATGCATGCTTTTAATTGGAGGGCATAAATGTATTTTCTCAAAATTTATTTGAAATGCTTAATTTTGTCCACTCACAGTTTTAATGGTTTTGATACCTTTCAGGTTGATCGCGGATACAGGCTGTAGTAGAGACTGAGGCATCACATGAAGCTGTGTACTTTGGAAACCCTATTTGGGTTACAGTGTTATCCCTTGTCTCACACATGGTGTCAGACGGGATAAGGTCATTCCACGATGATTCAGGGGGATTAGGGATGGGTCTTTTCATGCTTAGTTTAGCGTATTAATTTTTGGTGTCGTTACCGGGGATTGAAATAATCTTTTGTATGACTTCGTTTATGTAAATATGTTCATGATATAAATAGCATACTCATACATAATTTTCATACTTGTTTATAAATTGTAATACTTGTTGATAAAAACGTTTTATTTGTAAATATCTTAATAAAAATTCCCCAAAAAAAATTCCCGAAAATAAAAAAAGAATTATGATTTTTTTTAAAAAAATTCTCAAATAATATAAGGAATAATTCATTTTTCAAACTAGTCTCGACTATATGTGGATCACTTGTACTCAGAGTTTAGATCTTGGTCTTTAATGGAATAAGTGAAGTTTCATTTGTTAACTTTCTCCTAAACCCCTTATGGCTCTTAAAAGTCATGAGGTTGGGGTGGAATTTATTAACACTTGAGTTATCTTGGAACAAATACTTGTCTGCCCTTAGTAAGAAATTTTCAAGGTGGTATCTAGGACATGAGATAATGTATGCTATAGTGCCAGCTCTGAGAAGTAGGATTTCAGAGTTTCAAAATCGTGTTCGCACTGAGAAGTAGGACTTCCGAGTTCTAAAATCATTCTCCCCTTGCATGTATTCTTTCTACCTAGTCACTTTGGACTTGCCCAAACGAGGACACTGTTTCGAAATCTAAAGTAATGACCTGGTCTACACAGACGTAGAAGTCTCCATCCAAACTTTGAAACTATGTGACCCATATATAACTTTGGTTTCCCAAAGTATAAATTGTTTCCTATTAAATTTTTTAGAGTTGTATGAATCCCAAAACCTTTTTCTTCAAAATCTTACTTTCGAGAATAAGTAGCACCCATTTTGTTTACTTTCTCCGTAACCCTTCGTGATGTGTGGATTTCATCATCACACACTATAGACTTGAATATATAGACATGAGGTTGGGGCGGAGGTTATAAACACGCAGGGTTTGGTGACAAGTGGTGACACTAAGAAAGAGGACTCCAATGGAGTACATACCTTGGCCAGGTTAGCCTCAGGGTGTTCTCAAAATTAGTCCTTACTTCTCGTGTTACATCTATCCCAACTGACCATGATTAACGTTGAATGGTGGAGGGAATTGAACTATGTTTATCAGTACGCGCATGCCATAAGCCCAGGAAAGTACCATGGGAAACGAAGTGGGAAAGTTATTCATGTCACTTTAAGACTATCTATTGCATTGTTAGTTTGCATACCCTTCCCGTGGTTTTATGTTGCTCGAATTTCATCACCGGGCCCCCTATGACTAAGTGAATCTAGAGAAGTGAGATCAAACGTGCAGGCCGTTCTTTTTATGCACTGTCACGTAACTCTTATGTTTTATGCAGGTTCTAACAAGTTCCCTCTTATGCATTCCCACAATTCTTCATGTAGACTTCTATCTGTTGCATTGATTTGAACGTTTTTGAACTTGTGTTTTTGCATATCATTGCCGTGATCTACCTTGCATATTCTTGGTTATACTCTTTAACTTATTTACTTACTTTCCTTTAACCTATTCTTCATAAATACAATTAACCCTCACCATTTGGTTGAAAATCCCATGGGCTTATGGGGGCTCGATAGGCCTGGTGGACAAAAACCCAACCCGGTCTGGCCCGAGAGTTAACAGGTTGGCCTTGGGCTTAGGGTGTTCAAACCCGATAGACCCAAACCTGATAAATCCAATTCGGCCTGCCTATATAAGCCTGGCTCGTAAGCCCGAATATATAGTCCAAATAACCTAAAGGCACAAAACCACCCAAGCCCACTTTTTATATTAGCCCAAATAACCTAAAAGAGCTAAACTCACCCAAGAACAATACAACCTAAAACCCAACCCCAACCCCAACCCAATATAACCCTTTCAGCCCAAAGATGGTAGAAACCCTAACCTACCTATACAAATTATACAATACAACCATCCGGTTCTTACAAACATAAACTAACCCTCCATTCAACTTGCATAATTAAGAATCCTAAGTGTTGTCATTATATTAGTACGCACTAATGACACTACATATAAAGTTATTATATATGCTAGGAAGGTGCTGGTCAATAGTACATATATTCTTCCATGCATTTACTATTTAACCAACTATCTTATATTCCATATCCTACATTCCCCTTTCGTAATCAAACATATTTCTTGTGGTATAATATTAGTCACTTCCTACTTTTTTTATACGTTTTTAATGGCCAATGAATCAACTAATTATATTGTAAACTACGACAGACAGCAAAACAACAACAAATCTCCTGGTTTGCATCTATAACCCATGGAAAAGTATTCTTGGGTTTGAAGTTTGAACATATATAATTAGTCTTAGTATGTGAGACATTAAATTAGGAAAATTAAACAATAAGAATATATACAACTACAATTGAAATAAATAAATGGAAATGGCTCATCCAAAGTTTCAGTATGAAGAAAAATGAAATCACATGCATAAATATTTTTTGCAACTTTAAAATTTGAAAAATAACTTATTTCTAAAAGTCTTTAGCCCGACCTGAGTGGGCCTAGTAGGCCCGACCCGAAAAACTTGATAAAAGCCCGGCCTGATAAAGAGCTTGGGCTCTTATATATGTAAGTAAGCACGCCCGACCTGACTCGTAACTTTAAAAATTATTTAATAAGCCCAGTCCGGCCCAATACAGAGGGCTACATACAATGCTATTCGCGTATTTTATGTTCTCTACATTTCATGACTATCTATCTGTCTTTCACATTTCTTTTATCAATTTTCGCGATAAGGATATGACTCTCACATTGTATGTTTGTTGCATATCAGGTTCCTATGCATGAACAAGCCAAAGCTAGTGATTCCAACTCACAGATCTCCACGCTTTACTAGTTCTAATACATAGCCTAAACTGGGAGGTGAGTTAAGGGACACAAAGTTTGAGAATTCGACCTTAGAACCCATCTTGGAACCTACCTTTGAAGAAGGCTACGAATTTGAGTCCTTTTCTTCCTCTAAACACCAACTTGAAAGTGAATCCGAAACTGAGATGGCCAACAACGAACGTAAGTCTCTTCGTCAATGTACACGCTCAACTGAGTAGAGCATAAAACCCTCCTGCATTGTTTTTCCTCTACCTACGGAAAATAAAACGGATATTGAACTTAAGAGTGATTTCCTTCATCAACTCGCAACCTATTATGGGTTACCCAATGAGGATCCGAATAAGAACCTTAGGACTTTCCAATTTGTGTGCAATAGTATGAAACCAAGTGATGCTAATGATGAAATTCTGCAACTTAAGGCCTTTCCCTTCTCTTTGGCAGAGAGGGCCCAATCTTGGCTCATGGACTTACTCGCCAATCATATCACTACTTGGAAACAACTTGCGGGCTTGTTTTTGGCTAAGTACTTTCCCGCTTCTATGATCACTTCAAAGAGGTGAGAAATCACATCCATTACCCAAGTACCAGATGAAACCTTTGGTTCATACTACGATCGTTTCAAGGTCTTTTGTGCTACTTGTCATTCCCATGGTTTCTCGGAGACTAACCTAATGAATTGCTTCTATGATGGTCTCAAACCCATGGGCCCAGACCTTCTTGATGTAGCTTCACGTGGGGAATTTATGGACTTAGATGAGCCTGAAGCAAGAAAGTTACTCGAGAGTAGGGCCACCTGACAGGACCCGTCCCAATCCCACCTGGGACCACCCGGGGACGTGACCCGCTCCCGTCTGACAATGACTCTAAACATACCAAAAGTACCCTTAAATAAAAACCGAAGACTCACATAGATAGATAATGTACGAACATAGTGTTTAAAGTGATACTGTCAGACAAGGGAAAGTAAAATACAACATGTGAGCACACTAGTCAGAGTACATTTATTCGGTGCTCAACCTACCCACAAGTGGGTGTACAGGTGCACAGCTAGGCAAACTAAACCTCTGCCTCCTCCTCCGGATCCTCCTCCTCTATGGCCGTGTCAGGGTCTGGAGGGGTCAGTAAAACAAGGGTGAGTGGGCCAAAAATAACAGTTTAGAAATCAAGTTAATAATAAAATAATCATAAGGTTTTACCCCTCCGTTTTCCAAATCTTGCATGCAGTGAAAATATAATATTATAAACCAATGAACCACAATAATAATCGTAAGGTGAAACTAACATATCAGTGCACTGTAAAAACCCAACCCAAATGATGTCACGGTTCTAAGGCTACGCGTTGCCACTCAGGGTCTCACACCCGAGACTCTCTAGGTACATCAGCTCCCGGTATCCCGGTCACTGCCCGAGGTATATGAACATGCCTTCCTGAGAGTAAGCAGTCCAACGGGGGTCAACTCCACTCAGTCAGAGCCCCGTGACTACTCCAGGGTCCACCCAGGCCAACGACCCTCCCTGGAGGAGACAATATACACAGGTAGGAAAGTACAGTACAATAACAGTATAGTTTACCCTATGTCCCCCGGACATCCCAAACAAAATCCACATATAATCCAGACGGGTCTCATGCCCAAAACATCGTAATAACATATATAAACAGTTCATAAGACTCATCAGTGGAAATAGTAAAACAGTTTATGCATGCAAGCCTTTTATAAATCAAACAGCCCACTCACACTCGGTCCTTGCTGCTCAACGATCTCTATAAACCTGTATTATTATTCCTGAGGGTTACTTAAGGACCCTACAATATCCATACTAAGACCCTAGAACAGATCTGCATCAAAAACGCGTCCCGGGCACTAGTCCCGGTGCTTCAAACCCCCTTTTGACCAACTTAACGATCTCCGATCGACACGAAACCACCGCCATTGGATCCGTATCGTCGAAACCTTGAAAATGGTACCGGCCCCACCAAAATTACTGTTCACACACGCCCCCACGCGCCTGGTCAGGTCAACGCTGCTATAGTACCGCTGACGTCAGCAGTGACGTCAGCATGCCGTCATCACTGACACTTGTCAGGTGACACGTGGCACGTTCTGATTGGTCCCTGGTCTGACAACATCTGACAGGATGACGTCATCATGACGTCAGAAGTGACGTCAGCATGATGACGTCATCATGCTACAGTACCGGGTCGACCCGTTTGACTGGAACCGGGTCGCCGTCAACCCACGGTTTGACCCGATTCCATCACACGATTCCGGCCACCATTTTCGACGGGGTTGATCCCTATGGGATCGTCTAGGTCTGTCCTATGGTTCTACAACCTCAAAACAAGAAGAAAGTGGAAGAAAACTCACCAGAATATCTCTGAAACTCACGGTAACGGTCCGGTTGTCGTCTCCGGTGATCCACGGCGTCTCCGTCGTCCAACCCGGTCCCAAACGACTCGTCACTCACCCTAGGACATGTCTATCACCTAACAATCCATTTCTAAGCATTAAACACGATCGGGTCGAACAGGGAAGGAAAACGGGCTTATCGGGTTTTGGGTCTTACCGCCGCCGTCACGCCGCCGTGGCCCTCGCCGTCGTCCAGTGAGGCTCCTAGGATCCCCACGGTGCAGACTGGAGCTCCTCCCGCGTCGAGGTGAGGTGGTTATGGAGGTTTGCTTCCTGGACCGGTTTCCTTGAGGTTTTCGGGTCGTGTTTTGCACGGTGGTTTCGGGGCTGGGAAGTGGGGTGGTGGCTGCCGGTGATGATCGGTGATGGTTAGTGGATGTTGGTGATGCAGCTGGTGATCGGGTGGTGGTGTGAGAGGGGCTGGTTCGATCGCCTGGTTTGAGAGAAAAGGGGAAGAATGCACGGGTTTGTGAAGGGGGAATGGATGTGTTTGTGTGTGTTTGTAAGCAAAACAGAAAACAGAGAGGTGAGAACGTGCATGAAGCAGAAAAATCAGACAAAATGAAGGGCCAAGATGCATTTGAGCAGCAGATCTAAAGGCTAGGGTTAATTGGAGGGAAAAATAATGAATATTAAAATGGATTAAATAGTATTAGTTGCTTTATTGGAATAGTAAGGCTTTGGATGGGTGACACTTGTCACCAATCCATCGGTTCGATTTAAATATTAATTTGGCACGGATTCCCGTAATTAATTAATATTTTATTCCGTTGTTCTCGGTTCGTAAGTTCCGCTAAAACGCTTCCTTGACCATAACTTCTTCATACGAACTCCGATTTCGGCGTGCCGCCTGTCTACGGATTCGTGACGTCCCGATCTACGTCATAGTCATGGGTCAAAGTCCGAATTATTTCCTGAGAAAAAGTCAAAGTTTCCCCCCAGGGTAAAACAGTCTTTTTACATTAAAATATTATTATTTTCGGTTCGGGTCGTTACACCACCAATGATGCCCAATATGGCATGTCTCACAAGAAGGGGGTAAGTAAACTTAATTCCAAGGGTGCCTCAAATGAAAAGATTGAAAAGATCAGTGCCCTCAAGTGCCCTCAAGTGCCCTCAAATGAAAAGATTGAAAAGATCAGTGCCCTCAAATGAAACCTAAGGGACCTAAATGTGGCATGTGCCAATTGGACGGACATCTAAGTGATCAGTGCCCTCAAGTTACAAGCCCAAATGACAACATGGAACAAGCCAATGCCTTACGAGGATATCAAGGGGGCCAACAATTCAATAACCTTAATAACTATGAACAAGGCAACCATGATCATCTAGGATTCAAGTGGAGCAGAAATAAAGGATGTATGAACCCTCCAGCTCAACACCATCAAGGGTACTCAAGGCAGTAATTCATGCCAAGGCCACCAATGCCTCACCAATCTATGGGTATGCAACAAGCTCTTCCGGTTCATCAATTCTCTAACCCACATTATGATAAGATGTTTGCACAAATATCCACTTCAACTCAATTCCTTATCAACAGACAAAAGAAAACATGGAGACATTGAATATGCATGGGCATGATATCTCAAAGATGAAGAAGTAAATTGGCCAAATCGTAGATTTTATTGGCCAATTCAAAGACACCGGGAAGTTGCCATCTTAAATCACTCATAATCTGAAGAACTATGTATTTGAGAATGCGAGATTTGTTTCAACTACTAGTGGAGAAGATGCATCTCCAAGAAGATTTGCTGCAACTACTAGTGGAGAAGATGCATCTCCAAGAATCAGATATTCAAATTGACGAATAAATGAAGCATCATTTCTAGGCTGAATAGACATTAAACTTCAAGCGCCTCTTGGGAGGCAACCCAATGACAAAGAAGTGGAGGAGCCATCAAATGGAGATTTGCTTTCTTAAACCCTTCACTCTATTTACTTTAGTTACTTTATGTCCTTATTGCTTTCTTTTCGTGAATCATTCCTCCTTACTTAGATTCTATACTTTCACTTTCATACATTGCGGATAATGTCAGATTTAAGTGTGGAGGAGAGGTTTGCAACTTTGATGAGTCTTTTTTTGAACAAAACAAAAAAAAACAAAAATGAATCCTATTTTAAAAATTAAAGAAAAAATTCGGAAAAAAAACAAAATCCCAAAAATATTTTCTTGTGTTTTAGTCTTTAGTCTTGAGTCATTTTGTTTAACTTAATGTTTTAATGAGTTTTTAGGATGCCCTTTAACCTGTTGATGACAAGCATGATGGATAAATGAAGATAACATGGCTAAAATATGATCACTAGAACTTGAATTCATTTGTTAATACTTTATGATTGAATATTTATGACTTGTAGTGGATGATGCATGTCAAACCGGTACAAAACGAGCACGTTAAGATTTGTATGAGTCATATAAACCCTATGCAAGCTTTAGAGCCTTATATACTTCTTGATTTAGTGATTCATAGGAGTTTTTGTTTAAATTGATATGCATATGCCTCATAACTGTTTGCCATAGATTTTAATGAACTCTAGAGTACTAGAACTTATTCTTTGTGATTTTCAAAGCTTTTAAATCAATAAACTCTCTGATTTTGGACATGATTAAGGCAATAGGGTTAGCACCACTTATCCAAATATTCGAGCCCTATTTGATCAGACAAGTGTGATGTCAGGACCCGTCCCAAATACTCGGGATGAACCCTGCTCCCGTCTGACAATCACACTTACAATACCAAAAATAAACTTAATACAACTATAAGCATAACCATCAGACGAAGGAGTAAATATATACAACCGTAAGTCAGAGCATAGTTCTACAAAATGGGCACCAAAAGTCCTACAAGTCTAAGTCCGCAACGGAAGAACGTCGGAAGCCCTATGCCTCGATATCTGCCTCAACGTTCACCCCAGCGCTATCACCACGACCTGGAGGGAAATTAAAAACAAAAAGGTGTGAGTGGACCAAAAGGAATGAAGGTTTAAAACCGTTTACCAGCAAATCAATTTGTTCCCTCCGGTTTAAAACCAGGCATGCCAATGCAGTATTAGAAAAGTCTTAATATGAAACATCATAAGAAACAGAAACACTATAAAACCAATCATAAGAAACAGATACACTATAAAATATCATAAGAAACCAGAGTATAACCCGATCAAACCTGCTGGACCTATCCGAGTCTTTAAACTCAACCAGGCCTCACATATAAATCCGAGTCTTTAAACTCCCGAGTCTTTAAACTCAATAGGCCTATGGGGGTAATATCATAATATCCGAGTCTTTAAACTCCCGAGTCTTTAAACTCAATCCGGGCCCGTCCCCCATCAATATCAATCCGGGTCTTTAAACCCATGTCCAGATCCAGCAAATCCAATCCATATCCAGTGTAAAACCAATTCAAAATCCATCGCCAAATTCGAATTCGAAATCCCCGGTTCGAAGCCCTTCCGGCGTTCAGAACCGACATTCCGAACCCAAATCCGGAAAAAGATTCATGTTCATAACAAAACCATAGGAAAATCCCAAAATCATATTCCACAACTTATTTACCATCATCAGAAAACGTTTTTAGGTTAAATTTCTGAATTATAACATCAAACTCTGAAAACCCGCTTTTCCTCGAAAAACGTGCAAAAGCCCGAAAACGTCTCGAAAAACGTGCAAACATCTCAATCACGTATAATCATCATCAGGACATAAAACACACATAGAAATCATAAAACAGTAATTAAAACAGTTTGGCATGCTCGGAAGTAAGAAAGAGTCCACTCACAGTTTACAACACGTCACTCGCGCTCCGTGCGCTCCTCAACCATCTCTGGTGTCTCCCGTCCTGTCAATAGATACCAAATAGGGTCACAATAACATCAAGGATACCTTCCCTATTTTCCCCAATTTTTCGGGAATTTAATAATATTTTAATCCGAAACCCTAAACCGTACGGATTCCCGAACCATTCCGTAACACCGTCCGATTAACCCGAAAACTATACCATTGGATTCCTTAGGACATTTAGAGTTAAACTCATGTTGGACGCTTGACCGGATTCCTCCCCACGCGCCCCCACGCGCCGCCCAAAGTGGCTGCGCGTGGGCCTCACGCGCCTGCTACAGTGTATCTTCAACCTCGAGTCACCCGGTTCAACACAGTTGAACCGGCGTGACCGGTTCTCCGCCGTTCACCCACCATTCTTCTCCATTTCAATACCTTTAGCTTCGTCCAGTCCCCTACAACCAAACCCAGTCCTAAAATCCAGAAATCACGGCCTAAAACCCCTCGTCTTCAGCCTCGAAAAAACATTGCCCGTGAGCTCTGTTTTCCTTCCCGGCCGTCCACTGCTTCCCCCTTCACGGTGGTGATACCAGCACCTTCCTAGGACCCTACTTAGTCCTACCCAACTCACAGAATCCGTCGATTCATCCCCGAAGTCCACGACTTCAAGTTTGAAAATCACGGCTAAAACAGGGTACAGAGGACCCGCCGTCGAACCACCACCCACCGTGAACCTCCCGCCACGGCAACCACCACAAACGACTCCTAGGACCTCCCTAAACCTCCCTTCACTCACCAAACCTTTCAATTCTAGCTCTAGGTCCACGACTCTTGGAATGAAAATCCACGAAAAACAGGGTAAAAGAAATTACCTTTCAATTCCGGCGCCGCCGTGAGAACCGTCACCCGCCACGGTGCTCGTGGGACTCCCCTCAACCTCCTGAGTCTCCTCGTACCTTGAATCCGTCCACCACACCACACAACAGCCACCTCCGTCCACGGCCTCCTCTGTTTCTTCCACTTATCCAACAGTCCACCCCGTCGCCTCCGTGCACGGTTGCACCACCAGACCACGATCACCAGCTCCTCCGTACCTCACTGTCTCTCTCTCCACTCACACTTCACTCTCCCTAGCATCCAAATCGATCACCGCCTCACCCCAATCTGCTCTCTGTTTTTCTGTTTCCTTCGAACTTGTGCACGGTTCAAAAATGACCAAGTGTGGCCGTGCACACTTAAGTCTCTCCCAGAACCATCTAGTGTCCCCCACGTGTCCATCAGCTATTGGCCATCCCAAAAATATCTGCCACTTGCCCTTATCTGATTGGGCTGAGGAAAAATGACCAAAATGCCCCTCCTGCACAAAATTACCATTTTACCCTCAAACTTCCCAGACCCGTATCTTTTCCGTCCGACGTCCGATGACAGCGTGCCGCCTGTCGTTGAACTCAGGACGTCGAGGCCTATCCAACGGTCCTCGGTCTACGTGAAAACCACAAATCCTCCAAAAAGTCAACATTTCCCCTCTTAACTCAAAAGTACGGTAACGCCCCCAACCTTCCGTACATCATAACTTTTCCTCCGGTTGTCCGAATCGAACCTGCCGCCTGTCTACGGACTCGTGCCGTCCTAACCTACGTCACGGTCAAGGGCTAACACTCATCAAATCGATAGTACAAAAAGTCAACTTTTCGTTTACTATTCACAAGGGCAAAATCGTCCTTTTTTACAAAACTTCACAAAAATTTCATTTTTACCCTTCCCGTAGGTACGGGTTGTTACATGTGATCCCCCTAGTTTAACTTCTTTGTGCCTACATTAAGCCTTTCATTCATCACCCTAAACATCTCTTCACATAAGCCTAGTATAAGACATCCTTTACCCTTGTTCCTTGGACTTGGTTGTAGATTTGAAAGATGGTGCGAGATACAAGTAAGTGATTTGATGAATGAATACTTATATGTAAGTGTAGGGAATGATTTTCTCAAACTATGTTGTTATTCATTGCATTACTATTTAAAAGAAAGGAAAAAAAAGAAAAAAATTTGATGAAAAAAAAATACAATAAAAAAAAAAGTTCTATGAGGTACAATAATTGAGTTTTGAGTTAAGTTCCCTATTCTTGTGATTTGGAAAAATGAACTTTGAGGGCCTACATGAAGAATTTCGACCCTTTGTCTTAATTGCAAACTCGAAGATGTTGATAATGAAGATCAAGGCCCAACAAGTTGATACTTGGCCTATGATTATGGAAAACACTTATGCCTCTGTGATGAAGCCTTTGGTTGAGTCCTGGAACAAAATTTAACACCAATATCCTAAAATTCCATGCCTCTACACCTAACCCCATTTCAACCACCAAATAAGGACCTTATGATCCTTGAGATGAGTAAACTTCGATGACCTTATGATCCTTGTTTTGGTATTTGCTAGGGACTAGCAAAGTCAAAGTGTGAGGGTATTTGATAAGCCTTGAATTAAGCATCATTTTATACCCTTTATGCTTATCTTTTAATGTTTAAATGCCAAAAAATTGGATAAAATAATCTATTTTGTGAGAAATATGTATAATTTTATTAAGAATAGAATTACGAGAATTTAGGCGAAAGAATTACCTCAATCGGAGTTATATTGAAGAAATTATGATTGAATGAAAGGAAGCCACCAAAAACCACTCAGAAATTCGGTAGGGGCCTATCGAGTCCAAAATGACAGCTCATGACCCATTTTGGTGCACGGCTGCTGAATTGGTCATCATACTTTTGATGTACGTGCACCGAAGACTGCCACTCCTTCTCGGTGCACGCTTCTTGAATCTTATAGCTTCTCTCTCGGTGCGCGCCTCCTGAAATTTTTGAAGCCAGTTCAGTGAGCTTCCACCGAACGACCTTTCCCACCCTTTCTTCCACTGTTGACTAGCCGTTGACTGCCAAATTCTAGCCCAAATTTTGGTGGGCTTCCACTGAATCGTTTCCTGTTCAAATACTAGCACCTAATTCCTTTTTTCTTGTGGAAAATTTGTCCAATTCAAGTTAGGATTTGTTTCCTTTTCCAAAGGAAACCTTTTTTTCTTTAGGACTTCAATATTAATTAGTTTAATCATTTTCATTTTACGATTTAAATTATGAACTCCTATTTATTTGAGGATTAACTTTCTCTTATAAATAGAGGGGCTTAGGTTATTTGTAAAAGGTTGCCCATTTTTGTACCAAAGCTCTGCATGCTTAACCAAATTTCCCTTTTCATCAATTCGAGATTTCCTTAGTAAAATCCGATCACACCATCTTTCGTCTTAAACACCTTCATCTGCGACATATATGGCAGTTCCCGAGTGTCTCACCAAGGAGTGTCGACTACTTAGCAACCATAGGGCAGTTCTCGAAGAGAAAAAGTGTAATACGACCTCTTTACCCTGTGATTGTCTTTTGTTATTGAATGCTCATTTTTTGGATTGATCTTTAATATAATTATGGTTTTATATCTTATATGAATTTCAATAAACTTTCATGTGTTTCAATATCTTGGATTTTTTTATACTTGATGCTTGATTAGATATAAGGCAGTTTCCGAGTCTAGATCATTGCAAGTGTATAGGGCAGTTCCTGAAAAAGTATTTGAGATAATATTCTTGTATTTCACAAAACTAAGGTTATGAAATTTCGTAGGTTTTGGAATTGGCATGATTTATGAATAAGTTAGGTTTAAAGATGAGTTGACCATGTAAATAATAAATTAGGTTAGATTAGATTAGATTAGATTATATTAGCTTAGTTAATCACGTAGGATAATAGAAACAATCTACTACCCCCCTTATTTATTAATCAAATGATAATTATGCTTAGGTACCCTCAATCCTCTGTTAAGAACGATCCCTACTTATCAATGCTACAATCTTAAAAAAAAAAAGGGTTTTAATTTGCATATTTTTTCATTAAGTGTTGAGTGTAACTTTGTGTTTACTTTAATACTTAGTTTTAGCGTATCAGTCGGTAAAAGTACAAGTTAAGGTAGTCACATACATATTTTGATCACATGGATTCAGAATCTAGATGGAGATTTAGACGTCTATGTGGTCCAAGTAGATATCTTAGACTCCAAAGCATGGTTCATCTCTTTGGGCAAGTCCAAAAATGACTAGGTTAGACAGGATAAACATAAGAGGTAGGACTAATTTCAAGACATATTGAGGCTTAAACTCCATTAATGCCCTTTTCTTAGATCCAAAACCCGTTATGAGTATCATCTTTTATCCTAGACATCACTCTTGAAAATTTCTTACTTGAGATAAACGATTTCCAAATCATAAGCCTGAACCATTATTCATCTCTTTAGGCAAGTCCAAGAGTGGCCAAGTTAGAAAGAATAAACGCGAGAGGTAGGATTGATTTTGGAACTTCCCGAGGTTCACTTCTCAAATCCAAGTCATGTCAAGAGTATCGTCTCATGTTCTAGGCATCACTCTCAAAATTTTCTTACTCAAGATGCGTAAGTGTTCGTTCAAAAACAACTCAAGTGTTAACAAACACCGCCCTAAACCTCATGGCTTTTAAAGTCCATGAAGGGTTTAGGTGATAAGTTAACAAACGAGATGTCATCTATTCCATTAATGATCAAAATCTAAACTGCAAATAGGAAGTGATCAACATATAGCCAAAACTATTATCAAGGTTGCCCTAGGCTGATAAATAACAAGGGCCCAAAATTTTTAATTTTGACTTATTTTTATGGAAAAAATAGAAGAATGTTTTAATTTTTTAAATATAAATTGAGTTTGAAGAAATATTTTATTAAAAATTTGGGCCCATATTCTTGAAATATTATAAGAGTTATTTTGATTCATATATAATTATGTAGTTTGTTTTATAAAGTCATTAAGATTCTAACTCCAATTTTTTTGATAAAATTTCACTGTTTTCTTTCAAATATATTGGAAGATGACTATATTTTTTATGTATGATTAATGTGCTTAAATTCTTGAATTCTTTTAGTATATTGCTAGGAAGATGGAAAAAAAATAAAACTTGAAAAGAAAAACTATTTTATTTATATGTGGAAGTATAGATTATGCGGGCACTTTTATAATTTTTGCCCTACACCTGTAATTTATTGGATCGGCCTTGACTATTATATGAAAAAAAGATTTTATGAATAAGTAACATGTTTTATAAACAAGTATGGTATTTACAATTTATATATACACTAACACATTTTTGATGATTTTTAATTCCGCCGCAATGGCGCCAAAAATTGATTCGCTTTTGCTAAGTGTTCTTATTAACATTAATTCATGCATTGCTCAATTTACAACTTTTGTTGTGTAGATGTAACATTGATAAATAGAGATCGTTTTGGACCGAGGAATTGAGGGACATTGAAAACAGTTAATAGAAAGAACAAAGAAAAAGGAGGTTTTTTGAAAGTGTTGTAGCCGAAGCAACGTATTTAAAACTACGAATTGAAATGCGAATGATCATGCTATCTTGAACTTGCAAATCATAGATTAGTTTCATAGACAAAATCGACACTTTTACGTTAGTAAATCCATTATTTAATCTACTCCTAACCAACATATGTACAAACGACACCATCATCCACTTACCTTGTCCACATGCCAATATTTGCAAATATCAAACCAATCATGGAATCTTGCCGTCATTACCTTAATGACTTTCATACGTTTTTCATATTATAAATGCTCCAAAAACGCGATTAACACTTACAATATGATTCACCTTTAGTTATTGACTGAATGTGCCAAAAATGCGATCAACATTAAGTCTCCTCTGACGTAATCTAAATGCGCCGAAAACGCGATCAACCCTCACGACCCTGTGACTATTCAGACAAGTGTCACGACCCTGGTTAAAAAACGGTTGAACAAGTGTAACGACCCCGACCTTATCCAACATGATATTGTCCACTTTGGGCCCGACCCTCACTGTTTTGTTCTCTGAAGCTCACATGTAACTTCCCAGTGGGTCATCCATCTAGGGATTCATCCACCTCAACTCGCTTAACTTTGGAGTTCCCTAGGAATCCAAAGCTTTTGAGCTCCCAAAAGACCTTCTGTTGTATAGATGCGCGTCCACACATAAAAGCTGCATCCCCTAGATCCCTCGGGCGATTTGGGATTGCTAACCATGTCATCAAGGCACGGGTTCTCACAATCCACCCCCTAGGGCCCAGCGTCCTCGTTGGCACACTCAATTCCGGTTGGAGTTGGGCTCTGATACCAAATTTTCACGACCCGATCTTTTCCAATAGGATATTGTCCGTTTTGGGCGCAACCTTCACATTTTTATTCTTGAGAGCTCACGTGCAACTTCTCAATGGGTCACCCATCCTGGGATTACATCAGTCCCTACTCGCTTAAATTTGGAATTCCTCAGGAATCCAAAGCTAAGAGCTGCCCCCCCCCCCCCCCCCGCGGGCGGAAAATGTGGGATTGCTAACCATGCCTTCAAGGAAAGGGTCACAATCCACCCCCTTGAGGCCTAGCATCCTTGATGGTACACTCAATTTCATCTGGGTTGGTATCTTATACCAAATTGTCATGACCCGACCTTTTCTAACAGGATATTGTCTGCTTTGGATGTTAGCACGTTTTGCTTCTGCCTTTGTATCTACCGAGGCGGAGAAATTCCGTAGGTTTGAGCTTGGCCTACGAGGCGAGATACGTGCCATTGTGGTGGCTGGATCTTTTACTACCGTCAGAGAGTTATCTGATGTTGTAGTACGGGTGGAGGCCAGTTTGCCAGCACATCCACAGTTCTCAGGTGGTGGACAACATCGAGAGCGTCCGTTTCCTGGATCGTCGAGCCAGAGAGCCCCGAAGAGAGGCAGTTATAGTGGAGCTTCATCCGCTAGCAGTGATCGGTTTGGTAGACCTGGCAGTTTCCAGAGTTCCGGGTTCAGAGGATCCAGAGCACAGCCGACCCCCCAGGCGAGTGCGACGTCAGTAGCTTCCACAGGAAGACAGAGTGGTGGATTTAGTCGAGATGTTTCTAATGTTATTTGTTTCTTCTGTGGAGAGCAGGGCCACTACCGGAGAGAGTGTCCATCTTTACTATAGGGTGGTGGCGCATGTCGGGGTGCAGCGGAGCAAGATCGGAGTGCAACCTCAGTGTATGGGACAACGAGTATTAGAGGAGGTGATGGAGCTAGCAGTGAACTGAGGGGTCATGGTCGATCATCAGGACCACATGCCTGAGTTTTTGCAGTTACATAGCAGGAGGCCCGGGCAGCACCTGGCGTTGTGATAGGTACACTTATAATCTTTGGTCATGATGTACGTGCTTTGATAGATCCCAGAGCTACCCATTCTTTTATATCACGGAGTTGTGGATTGTTAGCGGATAGAAAAGTGTCCGCACTAGGTTGTGATATGGGTGTGAGTACGCCTACAGGGGAGGTGTATGTGGTAAATCAGTTGTTGAGAGAGTGTCCCGTAATGGTAGGTGATGTTGGGTTAGTAGCTGATTTGATACTCTTGGACTTGCATGATTTTGATGTTATTCTGGGGATGGATTGGTTGACATTACATCATGCTTCTATCGAGTTTTTCGATAAGAAGGTAACTTTTCGGAGTCCAGGGTTACCAGAAACTACCTTTTAGGGAGAGCAACGAACAATTCCCGTGGATGTGATCACAGCTTTGAAAGCAAGTAAGTTGTTGAGGAAAGGGTGCCAGGGATACTTGGCTCACTTGGTGGACACACGTGCAACACCATTGAAGGTGGAGGATATTCCGATAGTGCGGGAGTTCCCAGATGTCTTTCAGGAGGATTTGCCATGATTTTCACCCCACCAAGACATTGAGTTTACCATCGATCTTATTCCAAGTACGCAACCTATTTCTCAGACTCCTTACCGTATGGTGCCAGCTGAGTTGAGGGAATTGAAGGCGCAGTTGCAAGAATTGGTCGATATGGGGTTTATGCGACCGAGTAGGTCTCCTTGGGGAGCTCTAATTTTGTTTGTTCGGAAAAAGGATGGAAGGTTGAGGCTCTGCATTGATTATAGGCAACTGAACAAGGTGACAATTAGGAATAAATACCCCCTACCTCGGATCGATGACCTGTTTGATCAGCTGAGAGGAGCTCAATACTTTTCCAAGATCGATCTTTGTTCTGGGTATCATTAGTTGCGGGTTAGAGAAGAGGATGTACCCAAAACAGCTTTTAGAACCCGGTATGGTCATTATGAGTTCCTAGTGATGGCATTCGGTTTAACTAATGCACCAGCGGCGTTTATGGATTTAATGAACAGAGTGTTTCGGCCATACTTGGATCATTTTGTTATTGTTTTCATTGATGACATTTTAGTATACTCAAAGAGTGCGAAGGCGCACGAAAAGCACTTAAGGATGGTGCTTGGTACCCTAAGGAAGAATCAGTTGTATGCAAAGCTTAGTAAGTGTCAATTTTGGTTGACTAATGTTAGTTTCTTGGGACATGTGATTTCGGCTGAAGGAATTAGTGTAGATCCCCAAAAGATTGAAGGGGTAGCAAAGTGGGAACAACCAAAGACAGTCACCAAGGTCAGAAGTTTCGTAGGGTTAGTTGGTTACTACAGGCGTTTTGTAGAGGGAGTTTCTACCATTGCTGCTCCATTGACACGGCTGAAGAGGAAGGGAGTCAAATTTGTTTGGGATGAGGATTATGAACAAAGTTTTCAGGAGTTGAAGACAAGGTTGACATCCGCTCCTGTATTGACCCTTACGGATGATAGTGGGGAATTCGAAGTGTACAATGATGCATCCTTACAAGGATTAGGATGTTAATGCAACATGGGAAGGTGATTGCTTATGTGTCAGGACCCAACCCTCCTCTGTCAGGTCCCGAATCATCTAGCACGATATTGTCCTCTTTGGACCACAACAATACTCAACGGCAAGCCTGCGCCCTCAAGGTTTTGTTTTCGGGAGCTCACGGTGCAACTTCCCAGGGGGTCACCCATCATGGAATTGCATCAGCCTCAACTCGCTTAACTTTGGGGTTCCAATCCTCCCAAAGCCACTGAGCTCCCAAAAAGCCTCATGCTAGATAGGTGTATGCCTACACCTTTAAGGGACACCACCATTCCCTTCCTAGACCATTCCCCCATCGCAGGAATGTGGGATTGTTCACTGTTCCCTCCAAGACACGGGTCTTACAATCTACCCCCCTTAGGGCCCAGCGTCCTCGCTGACACACTTCCCGGTCGGGGTCTGGCTCTGATACCAAATTGTCAGGACCCGACCCTCCTCTGTCAGGTCCCAACTCGTCTAGCACGATATTGTCCTCTTTGGGCCACAACAATACTCAACGGCAAGCCTGCGCACTCAAGGTTTTGTTTTCGGGAGCTCACGGTGCAACTTCCCAGGGGGTCACCCATCATGGAATTGCACTAACCTCAACTCGCTTAACTTTGGGGTTCCAATCCCCCCAAAGCCACTGAGCTCCCAAAAGGCCTCATGCTTGATAGGTGTGTGCCTACACCTTTAAGGCACACCACCATTCCCTTCCCAGACCATTCCCCCCTCGCAGGAATGTGGGATTGTTCACCGTTCCCTCAAGGACACGGGTCTTACATATAAACCTGTCTTGGTGCCTACGTACAATTCCTGTCAAGTTCAAAGTACACATAAAGGTCACTATAGGTTCCTACAACTCAAATATGAAACCCTAGAATGAAACCAGCCCGAGAAAGCCGTCCAAACAAGCTTTCCAAGGCTTCAAACCCTAATTTGACCAACTTAAAGATCTCCGATTGACACGAAACCACCGCCATTGGATTCGTATCATCGAAACCTTGAAAATGGTACTGTTCCCACCAAAGTTACTGTTTACACGTGCCCCCACGCGCCTGTTCAATGGCTGGTCAACGTTGCTACAGTACATGCTGACATTAGCATGACATCACTGCTGATGTCAACCATGACAGTGTCAGAGGACACGTGTCACTCTCTGGTTGGTCCCTGGTCTGATAGTTTCTGACTTGATGACGTCATCAGGACGTCACTGCTGACGTCAGCATGATGACGTCACTGTTGCCGGTTGACTGAGTCAACCTGAAATCCTGAAACCGGGTCACCGTTGACCCGATCCCAGATTCCGTTTCCAGCCACCATTTTCGATTAGGTTTGGCCCTATAGATTCATCTAATCATACCCTAGAGTTCTGTGGCCTCAAAACTAGAAACTAAAACAAAAATACTACCTGTAACTCGAAGGGAAAGCCGGCAGCCAGCTCCGGTTGTCTTCCCCGGAGACTCACTCTGTTTCCAACCTCAAAAACTGGTTCTACTTGTTCGCCAATGTCCCTAAAACACGTCCCAACTGTGAGGAATGAAACACAAACGTCACAATGGGTTGTTCGAAACAGGGAAGAAAGTAAGGCCCTCTCGGGTTTTTTGGCTTACCGCCGCCGTGTCTCTGTCGCAGGTCGTCAATTCCAGTCCCCAGTTCTCGTGACAGCCTAATACTCCTATGCTAGTGATGGTTCAAGTCGTGGAGGTGAGTTTCAGACGATTTAGTTTCCTTTGGGCTAGTTTCTTCGTTCTCGGGTCTAGGGTGTTTCGGGTTTACAGACAGGGGAGGAATTCAGGCAGGGGAGGAGGAAGGTGATGGTGATGTCGTGTGTTTGATCTGTGGCTTGGGAGAAGAAAGAAAGGGAGAGTGGTGAGCTGTGGAGTGTTTGTTTGAGAGGGTAAGCCGTGTATGTGCACGGTTGAGAGGAATATCAGAGTGAGAGAGAGAGAGAGAGACAGGTCTGATCAATTAAAAGAGGAAGAAAGATGAGATCAACGGTGCAGATGTAATCTGGGGAAAAAGGATGAACGCTTGGGATTGTGTGAGAGAAATTAAACATAAAATAAGTAGCCAATAGGGACAAGATCTATGAATTAGGGAAAAAGGAGTGTGGGACTTGTCACTCATCCAAGGATCCAGATTAATTTAGTTTTTAAATCAGATCACAATATTATATTATTATTGTAATTAAATCCTCGGTTCATTCGTTTAATCGATTTTACTCCCGTGACCATAACTTTTTCGTCGTACGTCCGTTTTCGACGTGCCGCCTGCCTACGGACTCGTGATGTCCCGATCTACGTCACGGTTATGGGTCAAAGTCCTAAATATTTCCCGAGTCAAAAGTTAACTTTTTCCTCCCCTTAGGGGCAAAATGGTCATTTTATAATAAAATAATATTTACGAAAGTTCGGGCTGTTACATGTCACTCATCCCATGGTACCTAAAATAGAAATTTTGGGTCCCACTAACCAACAAACCAAAGTCAACCCTTTTTGTAAACGTGCATCGTAAAATTTCCTAAAATGATCTCTGCTTCGTAACATCATCTCCCGATGTCTAAAATCGAAAGAGACAAGTTTTTCTAGAGGGTGTGTATTTGGGAACAAAGAAACGATGAGGGTTTGTAGTTGTTGAATTAGCTCCTTATTGTTTGAAGA
This sequence comes from Prinsepia uniflora, assembly GCA_032719365.1. Taxonomy (NCBI): domain Eukaryota; kingdom Viridiplantae; phylum Streptophyta; class Magnoliopsida; order Rosales; family Rosaceae; genus Prinsepia; species Prinsepia uniflora. Next base: position 53,523,374 of record CM064868.1, on the reverse strand, counting down.
AACTGCTCGCTTCAATTGAGCTTTTTTTTTTTTTTACCGAAAAAATTTCGGCCTTTCATTAAGATTTCAAATAATTGTCCCAAATTCGAGTTAACTATGTTTTGCCTCAACATCCGCTAAAGTTAAGACTTGGGAGACGGCAGGCATAGAAGTAGGTATTGATTTTTCTGTTGAGAAAGGAATAACCCCTTTTGTGGTATTTTTGATACATGTAATTCATAGTAGATAAAATTCTTTGGATGAAAAATCAATGGTAAACCGAGTCGTGAATTCGACTACAAGGTGTCAACCTGTTCTCTCATGATGAGATCACCACCCATTCAAGCCAGAACCCTGTCCGAATGAATTTGTTATTCAGAAATTGAAAACTGCAAACATTCAAGAAAGGAATCAGACTCGTCTGTAATAACAGGCAAGCAGGGAGGCAGGCAATCATTTCATATGGAACCAGCGTCGGTTGAACAAAACAACAACAAACAACAATAACAAACCAGGCAAACATTCAAGAAAGGAATCAGACTCATCTGTCATAACAGGCAAGCAGGGAGGCAGGCAATCATTACATATGGAACCAGCGTCGGTTGAACAAAACAACAACAAACCAGGCAAGCAGGGAGGCAGGCAATCATTTCCCATAACTACATGATGAGTTTCTTAACAAGGAAAAGCCCGATCCAAATGCTCCCCATTTTACAATCAACAAACCAACAACAAACTACAATTATGGAGTTTTCATGAGCTCAAAGTCACAGTCCTCCCAAACAAAAAGGCAATCAGCATAACAATCTGGCCCTTTTGGAGACTTGCAAGGAGGTGTAGATGAGTCAAGCTTGTCAAATATCTCTACTACATCCAAAAACCTTAGAGGACTCTCGGGCTGAAAAAAAAAGAGCAAAAAAGCAAAGGAACCGTTATGACATATCCAAACTGACAAAATAACAGCAGAAAAAAAGAAAAAGCCAAATGCAAAACTCACCTCAAATTTACTTGACAGTGCAGGTGCCCTTGGACATGCAATGTTCTCGGAAGAATCTAACAAACAAAACGAATTAATTACTGAATCACACTGACCTGAAAATCATCCATTTCAAGGAACTTAACCATTTTGAAGCATAATACCTACCATTCATAAGTCCAAGTGTCCTCAGAAACTCATCCATGTCCATAACCTGAGTCTGTGATTTGATGCATTCATCATGATTATGCAGAAATCCTTCCCCTGCAATAGCAGCGGGGCAGTGAGGCTCCTCCGCCACAACACTGAGCTTTGTGTTGTTCTTCTTTTGCACCTGTGATTGCTGCGTGTTTGAAATGTCAGATAGTACCTTCCTGCTACGGTTCTGAACTTCATCCGAGGCTTTAGAAAACCCCTTCTTATTCCTTGCATCATCAATCAATTCCTTAAGAGGCTTCTTTGTTGATGCCTGGGTGAGAGCAGGCATCCCTGAATTTGAAAGGTCACCAAGTGGTTTCCTACCACCAAGCCCCCCTTTCTTCTTGGTCTTCAAGGCATCTGCCTTCCCCACAAGAGAGCCTCCTGTGGCAGATAATACAGGTGTAACATCAGACTTGGAAACTACCATCAGACTTGGAAAGTACCATTAGACCAATAAAAATTTAAAGAAATTTTAAAAAATAATAATCAGACTTCGAAAGTACCATTAGAGTGAGGATCTTCAAACGAACTAGCAAATTTGGATGCCATTAGTGCTTTGTTGGAGCAAATTCAATTTATTCTTTTGATAACTGTCAATACAGCATGGATAAAAGGGAAAATTAGACATGTTATATAATCCAGAAACACAATGTTGAACAAACGACTCTACAGTAAACAAAAACCCAGTTTAACATATCCCTCCTCAATCCTGGATTCCTCATATATAATTGAAAGTGCAAGATGAAATATGATCATTGATTATGAGTTTATCACATGCCCCCAAGAGTTTAAAGTTTTAACATTCTTGGCCAGAGAAAGGAACAATCTTTTAGTCAAACACTCAAGAAATTAGGCACCTCGATCCCGTTAACCTTGGTTCCAATATTGAACTATCAATCCCACAAAACTTTGTACAGAAATGAACCCACATTAACGAATCACCACCAGAACCCTATATTCCTCCCTCATTACGATTAGAAAATCGCCCAAAAATTTGGCAGCCTTTCAATACCAATAAAAGAGAGACAAAGAGAGATTCGACTGTAAAATTGGAGCCTTTAAAAATTCTTTTAACATAGAAAGGACAATTGTTAAGAATTAAACTTGAAGCCCAAGCCCTCCTTCCCTTTCATTCTGCAAATTGATTAACCTTCCCGTTCTTTACTCGAATTGATTAACCACAGAGAAATAATATACCCCGTAATTGTAACCTTTATTGAAACCCTAAATTGATTACAGATTAAAAAAATACCTACATTTAAACCTAGATTAAGAAGAAAATCAGAAATTTAATAACGATGAAAAATACCAGTGAGATCGGAGGGTGCGGAGGAAAATGGAGAACACAGATTTCAAATGAAGTTTCACCAATAAGCTCAGGGTAGATGAGAGAAAGATGAGAAATTCAGAACAAAGACGAGAAATATCTTTTAAAATTAGAGATTGCAGGGCTAGCCACCTCTTTATTCACGGTTGGGTTCAAACGGTAACATTCTACGAGTTTACACTAGTACCCTCTATTGAACACTTAATTACCAGGATTACACATTGATATGATTTTTTTAGATGATTCTTTTTTTTTTTTTTCTAGATTCACGAATCATGTTTATCTGTTTCTAGATTCACGAATCATGTTTATCTGTTGGTTTTATTTTTTTTATTAGACAAATAAATTTCTTCATTAAATAAGATAAACAATTATAAGGCATTAAAAGCTCATTAATACGTCTAGTGAGTGTAGTTCAGTTGATTTTAGGGTTGACTTGTAAACAATTGGTCTCAAATTTGAACTCCAATGACATATTATATGAAAAATTTCCAAAAATTCCTCATCCCCTATATATATATATATATATATATATATATGAACCAACAAGGCACATATGCATAAAATAAGTCTAAAAATTGACAAATTAAAAATTCCAAAAGAAACCCTAGATTTAATAAATGGATGACCTCCTCCACTCCATAATATTGAAGAACCCAATGGGAAATGTGGATGAGCAGGTTACAATAGCATGAAGGGCTCCAATAATTCATTCAACGAGTGCAAAAAACACTTTAAATGCAACTGGGAGCCTCGACCCATCAAGAAAACATAGGGAAATGTGGATGAGCAAGTTACAACCGCATGAAGGGCTCCCATAATCCATTCAATGAGTGCAATAAGCACTTTAAATGCAACCTGGAGCCTCGACCCATCGAGAAAATTTAGAGGCGAAAATAACCGCTGGGTTAGAGGTAGAACTTGGTGGTAGAGAATCCAAGGCAGCCCACCACGAGAGCCACCAGTGAGGGTTAAGGAAAGGATTGAGGCATGGTGGATGAAGTTTAAGGTGGAGATGAAAGCTTAGAACTGGAGAGATGTCAAGAGTTTCCACAGGAGGAGAATCAAAAATTTAAATGCAACCTGGAGCCTCGGCCCATCGAGAAAACTTAGACGCGAAAATAACCCCTGGCTTAGAGGCGTAACTCGGTGGCAAAGAGTCCAAGGTAGCTCACCACGAGAGCCACCAGTGAGGGTTAAGGAAAGGCTTAAGGTGTGTTGAAACGGAAAAAGTGGTGACCAAGTCACATAAATATATATATATATATATATTAATCAATATCTGGTAGTTTCTATCTGATAATTGACATTTACAAAAAAAATAGGAATTTAAAGGCCACAAAAAAATAACAGGCATTTGAATTCGAAATCAGATATCATCAATATTTTTCAAACAGAGTCCTCATTTAATTGGGCGCTTCAAAATTCAAATTAAAAAATGCTCAATCTTCATTTGATCTGATCTTCTCCCGTTGCCTATATATAGAGGCACAAGGGAATGAATGGGGGGAGGAAGAAAAAGTGGAAATCGGAAAAGAAAGATTGAGAGGAAGAGCAAAGTGTGTGTGCGTTAGGTGAAGAGAAGAAAAAGAAAAGCAGAGAGTGAATCAGAGAGAGAGGGGAAAAGAAAAAAAAAAAGAGTGAAAAGTTGGTGAGTCAGGAGAGAAAAAATCAAAGGAGAAAGAGAGAAGAGAAGTCAGCAAAGAGGAGAAGAAAGAAAAAAGGAGGAAAGAAAAAACGCAGCAGAGGAAGCTGCAGAAAAAAAAGGAAGAAATTTTCCATCAAGCAGCGGGATCCAAAACTCACGAGGTATAAAATAACTTTTATGCTGTCTCATTTTTTTTAATGGCATGAATATAGAATTCTTCACGAAAAAAGAAGAGAAATATTTATATGTATAGGAAAATAATTGTATGTTTACATACATGTATATGTGCATATACATATATTTCGGGAAAGTTAACATGGCAGGTCCAATGCCACAAATATCAAGGACAACAGTCGATCATGATCGACTAGGAAATTGCAATATTCATGAGAATAAATTTATGAATATCAAAGAGAGCGAACAATTATGACCGTTCATGGAAAGGAAGAAAGCAACGTCCATGGCCTTCAAAAAGAGGGACGATCATGATCGTCCAAAAAAATTCGAGAAGTAGGCAGTGTCACAATCAATTCAAGAAAAGAAGTAAATTGTTCATGAACATAAAGAAATTGGGTCGATCATGATTGGCCAATGTTCGATGAATATCCATCCATACAAAATCAAGGAGGTGGTTTTGGAAGTCCAAAGCATCCCAATGGCATGACGTTAGAAGTTACCTTCAAGAAATAAGCGTCTTGTACGTGAAGCTGGAGAGTCAGTCAAACGTTGAGTTATGAGATGGGGGTTTGTGGCTGCCAAAAAAAAAATATGCATAAAAAAGAAAAATTAGCTGCACGAATCTGGATGGAAGGCAACAACCAAAAAAAATTGTCGAAGAAAAAGAAAAAATATATTGGTGATGCGTGAGCATCACCTTGACAAAATGGTGTTTATAAATCATTCATCTCCTTTTGATTGCTACAGACAAAAAAAAGGGAAATGGATGGTTATGATGTTATGCATCACATTGATGAAAAGGATGAATGACAAAGATGAAAAAGGGAAAAGATGGTTGTCATCACATGGTTATGATGTTATGCATAAAAAAAAAAATCACGTGGGAAGGAATGAAAGTTGGTGAAAAGCAACAATTCAAAGCTAGGGGTGTTTGTATTACTCACTCATCACCTTGGAAAAAAATGTTGTTTATACATATTGCTCACCTTTTGTGCAAGCTACGGACAAAAAGAAGGAGAGAGGGAGTTGTGAGTTGTGACTCCCGAGTTGTCAAGCTCCCTCTATCCGCTCCAATTGTCAGCAACTGTTGAGAAAGTTTTTTTTTTATGGTTTATTTAAAATATGCCAATAAATCATGGAGTTTTGGGACAGAGCAGAGATAGGAGCCTTTTATCGTTTCAAAGAAAGTTGTGAGCTTGGATGAGACTCGCGAGTTGAGAAAGAAACAGTGGGGAACAAATAACAAAGCAGCCTTTTTCTCTTATGCACGTTTGTCCAGGTTCACGTTGGATTTGGTTTTGAGAGCTGATCTCATCAGCAGATAAGGATATCAGAGACCTATTAGAAGTTGGTTTTATTTACTTCAGGAGATACACTTGAAGCGGGGCTCAGAAATTTGCTACAGTGGGCTAAAAAAAATAATAATTAATGAGTCATCAAAACACTTATTAATTAAGCCCAAGGCATTATAAAGACCTAAAATCACTTCTAAAAATTTCTGGGCCCAAAAATTCATTTTTTTTTTCAAAGTCCAAACTTATTTAAATACCAGAACTACGCCAGTTTGATCCCGCTAAAGGTACGTAGGCAATCTAGATTATTCTAGATGCAACCACCCCCTCTAAATAAATTCATGCTTCTTTGAAGTCAATTCTATTTTTTTAAAATAGCCAAACACATTTTTAATGGGTCATTTACTCATTAAAAATCTTTCGAACTACGTCGGTTTGATTCCCGCGAAGGGATACGTAGGCAATCTAGCATACCCACTAGATGCAACCGCAACCATCTTTGAATCACTGGTTATTTCTACTAAATTCTCCCAAACACATTTCCAAATACAATTTCCAAACACAATCCTTATTTTTAACGAGTCATTCACTCATTAAAAATTCTGGAACTACGAGTGGCTTGATTCCGAAGTCGGATACGTAGGCAATCTAAGGTTCGACTTAGATGCAGCTGAAAAAAAAATCAAATAAACACTTTACTCTCATATTTATTTTCGTTTGTAAGCAGAATCAAAAGGTGTTACTCGATAACAAGAGGATGTAATTAAGAGGCACATTTGCCTTGGATGGGTCGTACCCTAAAAATAATAAAACCGCCAGCAATTAGGCATGGTGGTGAGATTATGTTGGGAAGCAAATTTTTCCTCTACATAGTTTTTGGCACGCCCGGTGGGACCCATCTTCCTTTTCATCTCTAATTACAACGGAAATAACCACTTTTCTATATTGTCCTCATATTTCAGGTATTCAAATGGCACCACAAATCACCGTCTTCTTCTGTAGCATCCCTACAACTCAAGCTAGATGTACTGGCAAAGTTGGTTATCGTGTTTCATTCCAATTGGAGCGAACCCCGATGGCATTCACAACACCCAAGATTGCAATGAATGCACTTAAAGCAAAGGTCGCTCCAACAACTGTTGCGAAGGCCATCAAACTCCAACCAAGGCAGGCTCTATCAAAGTGTGCCCTTCGCAATGCGAGGAAAAGAGCTGCACGCAGTCTGAAGAGAGAGAAGGCGAAGGTGGATGCGATTAGATCCACCTTGGAAGAGGTCACTATAATAGAAGCTATCAAACCAAAAAATCAACCATTCACTCCTCAAGTTATCACCACTAGCGGTCCGTCAACCACCGTCATGATTGGTACCATTCCCGTCCTCCGATACGTAGGAGAATCTGTACTGGTAACTTCTACTGATGACGGAACTCAAGAGGCCTACCCTCAACAAGCTGAGAAGGAAGACACTGAAGCCTCAGAGGTACAAGGAAACCTAGTTGTTCATACAGCCAGAATACGTGAGAGCACTGACAGAGAAGGAAGAGATACACTTGGATCTCCGCGAACAACAATGAGCGGGAGCAAGGGTTTCCGCCTTCATAAACACGTCGACATATCTCTGCCGAAGAAAGGAATGGAGCCTGCCAATATTTACAAGACAAGAATGGCTGTACCTGCAAAGAGGGCGAGGAAGTTTCAGGCTAGTCATGGAGGTCCATTGACTCGTGCCAAGTCTCGAGATATGCTTAGTCTCACCATTGCGGAACTAACAGCCTTACGCCTTGCTACCTTGTCTTGGAATCCTCTTTATGATCAACCTCAATCCCCACCGATGGAGGAATGCAATCTGGAGGAGAGGATCCTTGAATCAGAAAGGGGGGATATAGGCGGAGCGGCTGAAACCACACAGGTATTGGTGACAGGTGAGGAGAATCAAGAGGACCAACATCCTAAAAATGTTGAAGAAATGCTTCTATCAATGAGGAGAGAGATGGAGCAAAGATTAGCAGAAAACGACAAGAGGCTAGCAGAGAAAGATGCTGAAATTGCATCATTAGCTGCACAATTGGCCGTTCAATTAAATATGAATGAGCGAAAGAAAGGAAAAGTGATGGAAGAAAGAGAGGAGAAGAAAGGAGAAATTGGGGAATCATCATCAAAATCGATGACCCAAATGGACATAAAGACTCTTATTGCTGAAGGAATTCGAGAATTTCAGTTGTCCATGGCTACTCCTGTTCTCGGATATCGAAAGCCATACCCCTCGAGATACGATGCGGTAGCATTCCCAAAAGGGTACCAACGGCCAACATTCGACAAATATGACGGGATCCATGGATCTCCTCATGAACATTTAGCACATGTCTACTCAGCATGTGGCGAGACGTCGCAATCGGACGCATTGTTAGTTCGACAATTCGTTCAGTCCCTCAAAGGAGCTGCATTCACTTGGTATACACAATTACCAGCTGAATCCATCATAGCATGGGATGATATGCAAAAGGCGTTCCTTGCACAATTTGTGAGTTCAAAGAAGAAAGTGTCCATCAGTGAACTCGCCCAGACTATGCAAAGAGTTGGTGAGAGTGCGAATGACTTCATCATGAGGTGGAGGAGCCTCAATTTGCAGTGTCCAGAAAAAATTACTGAACAGGCAGCAGTACAGATGTGCTATAACAATCTCGTTCCTGATATTGCAACGTTCGTGGCCACCGCAGAACCCCAATCATTCGATGAGTTGGTGTCTAAGGCAAGCAATGTGGAGAGACAAATTGCTCGAAAAAATACAACAATGCAAAAGGTACAGGTTGGAGAGAAGCCAAATGATAGCAAAAGGGGAGCACAAAAGAAGGGAGAATCAATGGCAACATTTGTCAGGACAGAAAAGAGAAATGACAAAATCAATGACAAGGAGCAGACTAAAAGGCCGACCCTTAAAGAACGCAAGACAGTCAAATATTCCTTTGATGACGACGATGTTGAGGCAATATTTGAAGAAGTTCGAGCCCACGCTATCACTCTCCCTGAACCTAAGCGCCCAGCTGAAGTCAATAGGATGAATGATCCTAATTATTGCCGATATCACCGAATCCTCGGACACACACTCAAGGATTGCTACGTGGTTAAAAATAGAATGCAAGAGATGATCAACAGTGGTGATTTAGAGCTAGACTCATACACCCCAGAAGCGGCAGCAACAAATGTAATCGAAGGAAAATCCATCCCTCCGGAAGCATCACCAAAAGGTGCAATATCCGTAGGTTTTCAGGTAAATGATATGTCGTCTCCTAGAAACCCTCAAGTTCCATCTCGTCATGAATTAATGACCGCCCCATCATTTGAGGTTTGGGTAGACCCCTCGTCCGAAGATTCCATGGAAGGTTGGAAAACATTCATCAAAAAGGCTAAAAATGTAGCCAAGCACCTCCCTAATCCTGATTCTTTAGCTCGTTCTGGCATCAAAATCCAAGGAACGCCAGCTTTGAAAAATAAGAAGAAAAGGTCACAAAAGAGGACGAAAACGTCAGAAGGAGAAAAAGTATATGAACAACCTTCAAGGGTCCCAGTTACACTCACTGAATTCTTACCAGTCAAATTTTTCAATATGGAGGCTGAAGGAAATACCTGCTCATGTCAGATGGTCTCCGTGGAGTATCGCGAAGATGACACAAAGGAAGATGAAATCAATTTACTTTCTAATCAGTGTGCATCATCCGTGGGTAAGCAAAAGCAGAACGTCGAGTCAAATGTGTCTCATAAGGTAGATGAGAAGACTCATCAGGCTTCCACTCATAAAAAGGGTCAGACCATCAGAGTTCTATCTGTAAAAGAAAGAACAGGACAGCATAAAGAGACATCAAAAGTATATGAAAGTAGATGTGATATCTCATCCAAACATGCATGCACCTGTTGTCTAACAACGGTAACATTTGATAAAACTGATCTTCTACTGGGGAATGAATTACACAACCGACCTCTTTATGTCACCGGGGAACTCGGGGGGTACAAAGATCAATAGAATCCTGCTTGACTGTGGTTCCGCGGTAAATCTCATCCCGTTGAAAACATTACACTCTATCGGGAAGAATGCACGACAGTTGTCCCCATCATTATTAACGATTCAAGGGTTTAATCAGTTGGGACAAAAGGCTTTGGGATCTATTAGGATATCATTACAGATAGGAGAGCTCCATTCAGAGGTTTTATTCCATGTGATCGAGGCAGATACATCCTATAAAGTGTTATTGGGACGTCCATGGCTCCATAGTAATGGTGTTGTCCCTTCCACTCTACATCAGTGCTTCAAGTATGTTACTGACGGAAAGGTTAAAAAAGTTTCTGCCGACACCGATCCGTTCTGTGGGGAGGAAGTGAACTACTCCGATGCCAAGTATTATCAACTTTCAGATAGTACAACATCCCGAATCACTGGGAAATGTATTGTGAAAGCTGACACAAAAGCAAAAAGACAAGTAGAAGTACCTGAGCCACATAAGGCAGTCTGCATCAAAGTGAAAGCTCCCAACAAGCAAGGCATATCAGACTCAAAGGCACCCAAGTATAAAGTCATTGTGAAGCGCCCATCAAAGGTTGAAAATGCACTGACTTCAATAGAAAGTACGATGGAGACATTAATGACAAGCTATACCCGACCTCTGCGGAAAATCAGCCATTCCATACCAACAGACACCTTGATCATCACAACTCACTTTGCAGGAAGTAGGGGCAGGAACAAGAGATTTGTCGTACGCAAAGATGCCGGCATTGTACCTGAATCATCTAGGCCCCTAAAAATAAAGCTCAGAAGTCGTAAAATGAAGAAAAGCGAGCCCACCATTAAAGTCTCCCAAGAAAATGGCATGCTCAAAGTGGTCATCCCAAAAGGAGAAGAAATAGTCAATCTAAAGACACCTGAATCAGAAGTTCTCACTAATCGTGAACAGGGTTTATTCAGAGAAGAAGGCGGGGAAAGTCTGAAACCTCGCATATCAGCGTTTCAGCGGCTCGGGAGCACAAAGCTGCCACGGACCTCTGTTTTCCAACGACTTGGGAATATTTCTACTCTCCAGTCCGAAAACATGAAGAAAAATACAAAATGGAAGGTCCGGAGACGAATAAATAAAAGCAGGAAAGTCATTGCTACATACACTCAAGGGAAAACTCATGCCCAAGTAAATTGCACCTCGACATCCTCATGTGAGACATCAGGAAATTCAGACTCAGAACGTGGGCACAATGAAAAATCGGGGGAAGAATACATAGACAGTGTCATACCAGCACCATCACAAATCGAAGATGGAGGTCAGGCTACAGTTGAAGATCTTCAAGAAATCAATCTTAGAACAATTGAAAACCCCAAACCAATTTTTGTCAGCGCATTATTGACTCAACAGGAGTTGGGAAACTATGCTCATATCCTACAAGAATATCAAGATGTGTTTGCATGGGGGTATCAAGACATGCCAGGTTTGGATCCAAAAATTGCAGTTCATAGACTAGCAGTGTCAGAAAATAGTCGGTGGGTAAAGCAAGCTCCACGTCGCTTCCGACCAGAGTTGTCAATCCAAATTGAAGCAGAGATCAAGAAATTAAGGACTGCAGGTTTCATTCGAGAAGTAAAGTACCCTACATGGCTCTCAAGCATTGTTCTGGTCAAGAAAAAGACTACAGGACAGATCCGTGTCTGTGTAGATTATAGAGATCTCAATGACGCATGCCCTAAAGATGAATTTCCGCTTCCAAACACAGAGTTGTTGGTAGATGCCACGACGGGTTTCGCGGCATTATCTTTTATGGATGGCTTCTCAGGCTACAACCAAATAAAAATGGCACCGGAAGATGAAGAACTCACTGCCTTCCGAACACCGATTGGAATATATTGCTACACTGTGATGCCGTTTGGTTTGAAAAATGCAGGGGCGACATATCAAAGAGCAATGACTGTAATCTTCGGTGACATGTTTCATAACACCATCGAGTGTTATGTGGATGATTTAGTGGTCAAAACAAAAGAAAGAAGCCATCATCTCACTGACTTGAGAAGAGTCTTCGACAGACTTCGCAAGCATCAACTCAAGATGAACCCCTTAAAATGTGCATTTGGTGTAACATCGGGGAAATTCCTGGGTTTTGTTGTCAGATACAGGGGAATTGAAATTGACCCCGGGAAAATAAAGGCAATCCAAGAAATGCCCCCGCCCCGAAATTTGCTAGAATTGCGAGGATTGCAAGGGAGATTGGCTTATATTCGCAGATTCATCTCAAATCTTTCTGGAAGATGTCAACCCTTTTCAAGGCTTATGAAGAAAGATGCACCTTTTATATGGGACAAAACATCCCAGAATACATTCGACAATATCAAACAATATCTTCTGAATCCGCCACTACTGATGGCACCCATCAGGGGAAGACCATTGATCCTCTACATTGCAGCACTGGAGCGTTCACTGGGGGCATTGCTCGCCCAAAATAATGATGATAAGAAGGAAAATGCACTCTACTATCTGAGTAGAACATTAGTGGGGGTAGAACAAAATTATACACCAATTGAAAAAATATGTCTATGCTTGGTATTTTCTGTCCAGAAGCTTCGACATTATCTACTGGCCCATAACATCACCTTGATTTCGAGAGCCGATCCTCTCAAGTACTTGATGTCAAAACCCGTACCTTCAGGGCGGCTAGCCAAGTGGTCTCTACTGCTGTCAGAATTTGAGATTGAATATGTCCCTCAGAAAGCAGTAAAAGGACAAGCACTAGCCGAGTTTTTAACTGCACATCCGACACCAGATAGCATGGAAATCAATGAGGATCTTCCTGATGAAAATGTGTTCTTCGTTGAAACCACACCATGGTGTTTATACTTCGATGGAGCATCTAGGAAAAAAGGCTCAGGTGCAGGCATCGTTTTCGTCACACCATCTGGGGGTCTAGTTCCATATTCTTTCACACTCATGGCTCTATGTTCAAATAATGTGGCAGAGTACGAGGAATTGATTATTGGTCTTGAAATTGCACTCGAAATGCGTATCGACCATTTGCAAGCATTTGGCGATTCCCAGCTGGTTATCAAACAACTAACTGGCGAATATGAAGTGAAAAACGCCAATCTGGCACGATACCACGAACGGGCCAAATATCTAATCTCGCAATTTGCAGATATTGAAGTCAGTCACATCCCAAGATCAGAAAACGACAAGGCTGATGCATTGGTCAAGCTTGCAGCGTCTCTAACACTGCCAGATGAAAGGGAAGTAAAAATCACTATTGGGGAAAGATATCTATTACCACCCGCTCTAGATAGAATAGAAGGGGTTGTTGAATCTAATACCGATACAGTATATGAAATCGAAGAGCACGATGAAGAGATAGATTGGCGTCAGCCAGTAATCGAATACCTCCACCAAAGGAAGCTTCCCTCAGACCCAAAGAAAAGAGTTGAAATTAGAAGACGAGCCACTCGCTTTGTGTACTTAAATCACACTCTGTATAGAAGGTCCTTCGACGGAATACTCTTAAGATGTCTGTCAAAACACGAAGCATCACAAGCTTTACATGACACCCATGCAGGAATTTGTGGGGCCCATCAAGCTGGCCCAAAGCTCGCAGCCCAGATCAGAAGACTTGGATACTATTGGCCAACTATGATCCAAGATTCAATAAAATTTGCAACCACTTGCAAGGAATGTCAACTACATGGAGACTTCAAGCACCAACCTCCACAAATGCTACATCCATCAATTTTGTCTTGGCCTTTCCAAACTTGGGGATTGGATGTCATAGGGATGATTAGGCCAAAATCCTCTCGCCTACATCAATACATTTTGGCAGCGACAGATTATTTCTCCAGGTGGGCTGAAGCAATTCCATTAAAGGAAGTAAAGGCCGAGGATGTCACAAAGTTCATAAAAGATCACATTATTCATCGTTATGGAGTGCCATCGAAAATTATATCTGACAATGCCACGTATTTTAGATGTAGAGCCATGGTTAAATTATGTGAAAAATACAAATTTCAGCACTCTTTTTCTGCAAGCTACAATCCTTCATCAAATGGACAAGCAGAAGCTTTCAACAAAGTGTTGTGCAACATCCTAAAGAAAATGGTGGCATGGAATAAAAGAGATTGGCATGAGCGTCTTCCTGAAGCACTATGGGCCTACCGAACGACTGTTCGTAATGCAACCGGTTGTACACCGTTCAACCTGGTATATGGCTCTGAAGCAGTACTACCACTGGAGGTCCAACTGCTCTCGCTTCGGGTAGCCGTACAATTAACAGATGCGAAAGAAAATACAAAGGTTAGACTAGCAGAGCTCGAAGCCTTGGATGAGAAAAGGCTCAATGTCCAACAAAGGCTTGAAGTTTATCAATCGCAAGTCGCTGGAGCCTTCAACAAAAAGGTTAAACTCAGAGCCTTTGCGGTAGGAGATCTCGTTTTAACTGTTCGAAGACCGATTGTCATTACTAGAAAAATGCATGGAAAATTTGAGCCAAAGTGGGAAGGACCATACGTCATCACTAAGGTCTTTACAAAAGGGGCCTATGAATTGTCCAACTCCGAAGGAGCCTGCATCTATCAATGCGTGAACGGGAAATTCATCAAGAAGTTCTATGGTTAATGGGCCCTTTGAGTTAACAAAAAAAGAAAATGAAAGGCTGACTCAAGAAAAATTTGGGGGCAAAGAAATGAGTGGCTCGTTGGACTGAAAACCCGCAAAGGGCGGCCCAAGCAAAAATTAGAGCCCAAGAAAAAAAAAACCAAAGAACTACGGATGGCTTGATCCCTCAAAAGGGGTACGTAGGCAATCTGGCCTCAAACTAGATGCAGCTATCAAATCCCCAATTCCCTTTTAAAGCACCCTAAATCGAAAGGGGTGAACTACGTTTGGCTTGATCCCTTCACAGGGTACGTAGGCAGTCTAACTCAAAATTGGACACAGCCATAAAAATTTCAAAACCCTCGAACAAAGGGGTGAACTACCTTTGGCTTGATCCCCTCACAGGGTACGTAGGCAATCCGGTCTAAAAGCTAGATGCAGCCATAAATATTAACTAACTTTATCTCATCATGGAATTTTTGATGTTGTTGTTTATTTCAGGAATTATATCTTCTGAAATATCATAAAGGAATACATCAGCTTAATGTACCATTAAATCCCTATTTTCTTTGCATCACCTTATAAATAAGAGGGAAGAAATCAGTGTTTACTTCCACCTCACTATCTCCTTGCCGATTGTTGTTGACCTTTGACAGTGAGTAGCAATCAATAGGATCACCGTGATTCTGGCAGGTCTTGATGACTCCATCATCCGCATCAGCATCAAATTTGAGAAATCCACAATTCAATTTGTCCTTGGTAACCCATACTGTGCCACAGGACGAAGCCACATTGATTTTGAGTGACCCCATTGAGGTTGAACGGGGGTACAAGTGGCCAATTTTAAGTTCCTTCCCCTGCTCGTCAAAGGCCCGTTGAGCACGAAGCTTGCCATGCGGATCCATTACCTGAGAATAAACGGGAAAAATGGTCAAATAAAAGAAGTTGGTATCAAGTATTGTATGTGCAAACCTCTCACACATACAACCCTTGAGGGGGCATCTGTTGAAACGGAAAAAGTGGTGACCAAGTCACATAAATATATATATATATATATATATATATATTAATCAATATCTGGTAGTTTCTATCTGATAATTGACATTTACAAAAAAAAATAGGAATTTAAAGGCCACAAAAAAATAACAGGCATTTGAATTCGAAATCAGATATCATCAATATTTTTGAAACAGAGTCCTCATTTAATTGGGCGCTTCAAAATTCAAATTAAAAAATGCTCAATCTTCATTTGATCTGATCTTCTCCCGTTGCCTATATATAGAGGCACAAGGGAATGACTGGGGGGAGGAAGAAAAAGTGGAAATCGAAAAAGAAAGATTGAGAGGAAGAGCAAAGTGTGTGTGCGTTAGGTGAAGAGAAGAAAAAGAAAAGCAGAGAGTGAATCAGAGAGAGGGAAAAAAAAAAGAAGAGTGAAAAGTTGGTGAGTCAGGAGAGAAAAAATCAAAGGAGAAAGAGAGAAGAGAAGTCAGCAAAGAGGAGAAGAAAGAAAAAAGGAGGAAAGAAAAAACGCAGCAGAGGAAGCTGCAGAAAAAAAAGGAAGAAATTTTCCATCAAGCAGCGGGATCCAAAACTCACGAGGTATAAAATAACTTTTATGCTGTCTCATTTTTTTTAATGGCATGAATATAGAATTCTTCACGAAAAAAGAAGAGAAATATTTATATGTATAGGAAAATAATTGTATGTTTACATACATGTATATGTGCATATACATATATTTCGGGAAAGTTAACATGGCAGGTCCAATGCCACAAATATCAAGGACAACAGTCGATCATGATCGACTAGGAAATTGCAATATTCATGAGAATAAATTTATGAATATCAAAGAGAGCGAACAATTATGACTGTTCATGAAAAGGAAGAAAGCAACGTCCATGGCCTTCAAAAAGAGGGACGATCATGATTGTCCAAAAAAATTCGAGAAGTAGGCAGTGTCACAATCAATTCAAGAAAAGAAGTAAATTGTTCATGAACATAAAGAAATTGGGTCGATCATGATTGGCCAATGTTCGATGAATATCCATCCATACAAAATCAAGGTGGTGGTTTTGGAAGTCCAAAGCATCCCAATGGCATGACGTTAGAAGTTACCTTCAAGAAATAAGCGTCTTGTACGTGAAGCTGGAGAGTCAGTCAAACGTTGAGTTATGAGATGGGGAGTTGTGAGTAGTGACTCCCGAGTTGTCAAGCTCCCTCTATCCGCTCCAATTGTCAGCAACTGTTGAGAAAGTTTTTTTTTTATGGTTTATTTAAAATATGCCAATAAATCATGGAGTTTTGGGACAGAGAGCAGAGATAGGAGCCTTTTATCGTTTCAAAGAAAGTTGTGAGCTTGGATGAGACTCGCGAGTTGAGAAAGAAACAGTGGGGAACAAATAACAAAGCAGCCTTTTTCTCTTATGCACGTTTGTCCAGGTTCACGTTGGATTTGGTTTTGAGAGCTGATCTCATCAGCAGATAAGGATATCAGAGACCTATTAGAAGTTGGTTTTATTTACTTCAGGAGATACACTTGAAGCGGGGCTCAGAAATTTGCTACAGTGGGCTAAAAAAAATAATAATTAATGAGTCATCAAAACACTTATTAATTAAGCCCAAGGCATTATAAAGACCTAAAATCACTTCTAAAAATTTCCGGGCCCAAAAATTCATTTTTTTTTCAAAGTCCAAACTTATTTAAATACCAGAACTACGCCGGTTTGATCCCGCTAAAGGTACGTAGGCAATCTAGATTATTCTAGATGCAACCACCCCCTCTAAATAAATTCATGCTTCTTTGAAGTCAATTCTATTTTTTTAAAATAGCCAAACACATTTTTAATGGGTCATTTACTCATTAAAAATCTTTCGAACTACGTCGGTTTGATTCCCGCGAAGGGATACGTAGGCAATCTAGCATACCCACTAGATGCAACCGCAACCATCTTCGAATCACTGGTTATTTCTAACTAAATTCTCCCAAACACATTTCCAAATACAATTTCCAAACACAATCCTTATTTTTAACGAGTCATTCACTCATTAAAAATTCTGGAACTACGAGTGGCTTGATTCCGAAGTCGGATACGTAGGCAATCTAAGGTTCGACTTAGATGCAGCTGAAAAAAAAATCAAATAAACACTTTACTCTCCTATTTATTTTCGTTTGTAAGCAGAATCAAAAGGTGTTACTCGATAACAAGAGGATGTAATTAAGAGGCACATTTGCCTTGGATGGGTCGTACCCTAAAAATAATAAAACCGCCAGCAATTAGGCATGGTGGTGAGATTATGTTGGGAAGCAAATTTTTCCTCTACAAGGTGTAACGATCCGTCCCGTATTAACGGGATTAATTAAGAATTAATGATGGATTAGCGAGACTAATCGGAGATTAGACGAGGATTAGCGGACGTTCGGGCGAAATGACGATTTTGCCCCTAGAATGGGCGAAACATTGAGTTTTCATTCGGAAGGTCAAATGGACTTTGGCCGATGACCGATGTAGTTCGGGACGTCACGAGTTCATAGACAGGTGACACGCTCGATTCCGACGTTCGAGGAAAAAGTTATGACGATCGGAAGTCTAAGGGCATTTTGGTAATTTGGTTGAATAGGGGTCAATAGTTGACTTTTGACCCACGAGGTCCGATGGACGAGTGCTGAGGACCTTACGTAAGTCGGGACGATACGAATCCGTAGAGAGGTGACACGTCGAATTCAGACGTTCGACGGCGAAGTTACGGTTCACGGAAGTTCGAGGGAACTATTGCACGAATTACGAAACAGATACTTTTTGGAATTAAGTGGGGCCCAGATATTTCTGTGCTGCCCAATGGATGAGTGACAAGTGTCACTCATCCACTGGACATCACTCTTCATTCATGCATCTCCCTTTCCTCTTCATCGATTATTTTCTTTGTTCAACCAAACCCGGTCTCCCATTCATCCCCATCCAAACCCCATCTCCCTTATGACCAGGACTGAGACCCAGGGAAGGCAGTGAGGACAAGGTGACGACAGTGGCCGTCCAGGTTGGCACCGCTCTGGACGGCTGAGACCCAAACCCGAGAGGATTTCACGGTTAGACCCAATTTCCATTTTTATGTGATTTATGCATTATGGATTGTTTTGGGTGATTAGGATGAGCTTAGGGCGTTATTAGGAAGTTATTAAGATGATTTTGAGGGTGGTTCACGGCTGAGGAAGCCCGGAGGGTGGCCGCGAAAAGAGAGGCCATAAGGCCCTATGTTCATGGATAGGTTTTGGACGTTTTTCTTAAGGTTTCTTGATGTAAAATGGTAGGAAATAAGAAGTTAGAAAGAATGGAATTGAAAAGGGAAGAAACGGACTGAAAATGAAGGGTTTATGGGGCTGAACCAGACACGCCCGTTCTGCTGGACCGGCTGCACAGGACCAGCCGGTTCGGACCGGCCGCTGGAGGTTGAAGAAGCTGAATAGTGCAGGGCGCGTGAGCCCCACGCGCAGCCCCTTTGGGAGGAACGTCGCGGTGTGTGGGACATAATTTTGGGAAGGTTCCAACATGTAATTTCATCTATTCTATGTAACGAACATTTTGGGACTGGTTTCGTGTCAATCGGACATCGTTTCGATATAGTTCGTGACGTCCGAAGGTTTAGGTTCGCGTTATAAATAGTTAGTAATTCCGGAAAATTACGGGGCTTTAGTGAGGGGTTATATAAGTAGTTAGTAACCCTCTAAATTAATTTGGACAGGTTTGGGAATCCCGGAGGCGACTATCGGCCCCGGAGACCTTTATGGCATGCGTATCGAGGCGCGGCTTCGGACGGTCTGTGAGTGAACTTGTTTTATGAATTCGATGTATGCATAAATGTTTTATAATTTTTTTAGAATATATTTTGTGATGCCATGAGTGCATTTGTTTGTGGTAGCCTAGGATTTACGTATTTGCACGTATTTCGAGATTTCTGGTTTTATACGATGGTTATACGTGCTAGATTTTCAACGAGGGTTTAATGAATTAGTTTTGGATTTGGAAATATGAAATCGGGCACGATGCCCATTTGATTTACGAACTCTCAGACTTGGAGTCCATTTGATTTGACAAGGAATCGGAACGAGGGTCCATTTGAGTTATACGATCGGACCGAGGGTCTCATTGGTTTACGAATCCGGGCTTGAGGACCATTTGGTTGTAATATCGGGCTTTAGGCCCCTTTGACTGTAATATCGGGTTGAGACCCAGTTGGTTTATGGTTTCGGGCTTAGGGCCCAGTTAGCTGTGGTATCTGGTTTGAGGCCCTGTTGATTGTAACATAGGGCTTGAGTCCCAGTTCGATTTATGAAATGAGAATTCGGGTATGAGACCCTGTTGAACTCTGGATTTAGGCCGAGGCCTGCGAAATGGATTTGAATCGGATTCGAGGAATCCTGTTGAGACGAATCGGGTATGAGACCCAGTTGATAAATGTTTTGAGAAAGAAAGAAAGAGTTTTGAAAATGAATATGAACCCTCCATATGATTTATATGGTCTCCTCCAGACGTCGACCTGTAGAGTCACGATCCACAGACTAGAATGGGTATCCCCATAGGGATCCCATTCCAGGAGTGGAGGTTACGATTTATGATGTGGTCTCGGACCAGATTCCGAAGAGACGATCGAACTAGGTCCGAAGATAGAGCCTCCCAGATGGAGAATTCATGGGAGAAGACTCGGAGTGAGACCCCGAGTAGTGTGCACACTAGTATAGAGATGATTTATCGTGACATTTATCGAGGATGTGTTCCCTAGGGACTGTGTTCCCCGAGTTGGCATCTTCTCAGAAGTGCCGCGGATGGGTTATACGTACGTCGATACGTATGAGATTTACAGAAAGAGATTTGAGGGCGGAGACCCTGTGTTCCATGTTTTAGAAAGTGGTTTTAGGCTGAGTCCCATTGGTGTTGGATTTGGGTTGAGTTCCCATGTTTTGATTTACGGTTCTTTTGTGATTTCGGGTTGGGGACCCAAATGGATTTATGGTTCATGACGGTTTATGGGGACCGGCATGAACCCTTAAATGGTTTTTATGAGCCATGACGGTTTATGGGAACCGGGCATGAACCCTTGAAAGGTTTTGAGAATACGTTTTGAAATGGTTTTATGAATGATTGATAAATGGTTTTTGAATGCATGCATATGCTTTTATTGAAGGGCATAAATGTCTTCTTGTGAAAATGTTTATTTTGTCCATTCACAGTTTTCGTGTTTTGAATGCCCTTTAGGTTGATCGCGGATGCGGGCTGTAGTAGAGACGAGACATCACACTCCTCCTCCTACGATCCTGGCGTGCTCTGGACGCCCCGGTGAGGGCTAGAGACGTAAATTTCTCTGGTCTGACACTTTGTGTCAGACGGGATCAGGCACGTCCAACGTTAATCCCCGGGGATTTGGGACGGGTCCTGACATAAGGCATGGTAGATGAAGTTTAAGGTGGAGATGGGAGCTTGGATCTAGAGAGATATCAGGAGTTTCCACAGGAGGATAAGCGAAAATCTCCACATATGAAGGGGCCAAAAAAAAACAACGTGGAGGGCAAAAGAAACATGAAAGAAAAGGGGAAAATTGGAGGAGGGGGAAACGAAGAAGGGTAGGAACAATGAAAATTTGATTGGAAGAAAATGACGAGAAGGGATGTTGAAAGGAAGAAAATGGGGAGGGGGTGGTTGCCACCGACCCCGGAAGAGGGCAGCATCATCTAGGGTTTCAAAGCTAGGAAGAAGCTAGATAGAAGGCACATAAAAAGAAATCGAGAAAGAGTGTTTTTTTTTTCAAAGCGAAAGTCGAAAAATCGTTTATCTGTTGGTTTAGACAATATTATTTTAGCATTTTTCTTCAAGTGCTCCTTGAACTCGCCATTCAACCTCAGTTCCCCGTTGGACTAAATTTTGTATCACAGCATGCAGCTCCGCGCCTACGAAAGGGCTTTCAACGCAATGTGCTATGTGCACCATCACACACTACTCGTGATCTCATTATTTATTATTCAATGTCTCTTCTTATCAAGTCGCCCCATAACTCCGACCATTGATCTTTCGCAAATACATATAAACAATACACTTTAAGACCATTTACACCACCCTTTCTTTGTAGTTAATCTTTCATTTTTTTCATCGATAGCCTATGACCAAATAATATGGGACCAATTATTATCGTCATTTTGAATTAAATTTGTACTACTATTATAAATGATTTATTAATTATTTCAGATCAGTATGGTACTTTAAATTTTGATAGTCACTTTTAAGCATCATGTATACTACCACAAGAAGTCTATAAGAGATTATATCACCCATATTATAAAGTTCAATTATCTTCAATATTAGTATTAAAAAATTAAAATTGATAATATGCTTTGTGTGAGTATAATAAGGTCGCAAATGGTCTATGAAATTATGTACATGGACATTTCATAAATTATGTCCAAGTAAGGTCACAACATGCAAGAAGCAGTAAGAGAAGCTGATTTATATTTCATAAACAGTGGGATTATCATCGTGATCAAGGATGCCTTGATTCCGAGTTGAAAAGTAATATAGCTTCCTTGTTTTCTGACCATGGTTGTTCTTGTTTCCAATTACAAAAGTTACTAGGTTGAACCCAAGATAGTGTACTTCGAGTTCTTCCTTTATCTTCTAATCTTCTTATAATGTATATTTGTCACGGTATTACAATCTAATTATAGAGGAAGATAGGGCTATTAATTAGTTCAAATAAATCAACCAAATAACCTTACTGAATATGAACTATACCCAAACCTAACCATGGTCAGTCTTCTTCGATATTAATGAAGAAGTAATGAAGTCGTCATCCAGCATCCCTTCCTAGTTCCTAATTCTTTCCCAGTTCACAGCTTCCCCTCCATGTTTTGTAAGTCGGTAACCTTTCCCTCCATGTTCTAGCTAGCACCTCACCTAGCCATATTTGCACCAGTTGTGGCATCGCCTCCCATCTGCCTCTGTCCCTTGATCTCCCTCTGTCTTGGCTTCGCATTGCACCATCCACCTCCCATTTCACTCTCTAGCTCTCTCCCTCAGATGTCTCCATCCCTATCATACCCACGCCTATCTACCTCGATCTCTTTGTCTCCATCGTAGCCATCACCATATGTACCTCAACCCCTCCTCTCTACATCAATCTCTACCTCAATCTATCCATATTTCCATATCTTTATCTCTCTACTCTACCTCAATCTCTCTACATCTCTTTTACTCTGACGACTGCTTCACGTTCATGTCTCTTACTTGCGCCTCTATCGCTCTTTATCTATGACCCTTAGTCTCTCTCCCTTGATCGCTCTCTACCTCGTTCCAGTCAAAAAAATCGGTTATATCAGTCAAGAATTAAACCAAAAGGATTCAACTAATTTTCGATTCAAAACAAAAATGGGTTTGAGAACTTGACCAAACCAAAATCGATTCGCCCAGCTCGTTCAGTTTTGGTTTTGGCAAAAAAAAATCGAACGAAAAAACAACTAATAACCATAGCGGCGGATACCTCAAGAATCGAGCTATCCTCTTCGAGTCTCCACATGGAACCGGGTTACAGAGCAAGGAGGTAGGGTTTTTCGGGGTCTCTTTGTTGTTGTGTTATGTAGATGATGCTATATGGTTTGAAATTGTAAATTGAGGTCATTCCTACCACAATTTGTCTTTAGATGGGCAGACCAAAAAACAAACAGGTCTTAGCTACCTTTAAAGCAAGTGTGCCACTAGTAGAAGCTACTGCTAGATAGTGTAACTGGGTTTCGTTCGCGGTCCAAGAACCTTTGTTCTGATCAAATGATTGTGAGGCAAACAGGAAAGATAACTTGCGTTGTTTTTCTGTCTTGTTCTTAATATATCGAAGGAGTTTAGTAATTTTCTTTCCAACGTAGCCTAGGTTCATGTGGTTTCAATTATATTCAACTTAGTAGCTTGTTATTTCAGGGATTAGAACGGTCAAAAGTCCTAGGTTCCCTCAAATCGGGATCTTAGTACCAGACCAATATGCAAAGATGGTATCCTGACTTGGAAATTCATGAACCATATTTGGATGGTATATCCTGAGTACTAATCTCTATGACAGGACCCATCTCGATCCCCTTGGGACCACACGGGGATGTGCCCCGCTCCCGTCTAACATAGCCCCAGAGAATGACCAAAATACCCTTAACAGGTTTAAATAATTTAAATATAAATAAATCCGAACTAGGGTTCAACAGTGTCAGACAAGGGATAGAGCACTACAAAATACGAGCACAAATATTAGGTTACAAAATGGTGCTCGACCTAAAGCTATCCTGAGTACTGTCATGCTGCTCAATCGAACGCCTAAACTTGTCCTGAAGCAAGATCACAGTCTCTGACCTGTCCAACATATCCAAGGGTTATTAATGGTCTTTATAAACTCATATATAAAACCTAGGAACAGTGCCCACCCGGAAACAGGTCTTGAACATGCATCCTGAGGCATTAAACCTCAATTTGACCTATAAATTGATCTCAGATCGTTCCGAAACCTCAACAGATTGTCGAAACCTTTAAAATGGCACTGGTCCCACCTCACGCGCGGGTTGAAGTCATGGTCAACGCTGACCAAAAAGTCAACGATGACGTAAGGTCAACAGTCAAAGTCAACGCTAACGTTAGCTTGATATCATCTGATAGTGTCAGACTCTGACATGTGCCACATGTCAACTGCCGGTTGGTCCACGTCACTCACATATCAGTGACACGTGGCAGACACTGATTGGGCCACGTCACTAACATGTCAGTGCTGACTGGGCATCGATATATGACACATGTCATCGTCCAATCGGGCCATGTCATCTAATAATCTGACAGGGTGATGATGTCAGCTGATGACATCATTGTCCCTGTCCTTTCGACGGTTCTGTAAACCGGGTCGCATAGACGAGCGACCCGACCCGATTCTAAAACTCTGATTCCTCAACCATTTTCAATGAGGTTTCTTCCTATATGATCGTCTTAACCTAACTAGTATATCTGTATGATCAAAACTAGAAAACGCGATCTAAAAACTACCTGAAATTTGATATACAGTGAGTCGTTATTTTCAACCGTCGATAACTCTCGATTCCAGCCACCAAAGTTTTTCCAACCAAGCCCAATGGAATTGTCTGGAATGTTAGAACATGATAGGACCCATTAGATTGTTCAACAGACGTCAAAACTCAAAGTTCAAAAAAAAAAAGTTAAACGGGCTTTTGGGTTTTCTCACATTTCTGTCATGATCCGTCGCCATGTACAGCCCGCCGTCGTCCTCGTCTGCTCCCTCAGGTCTCACAACGAACAGATGAGATGATAGGGTAGTGGGGTTGTGATATGGTGTTTAGTTGTAGGTGTTTGTGTGTTTTGGTCTTTCACGGGTCGAGAGAGAGTTTGTGAGATGGTGAGAATGATAATTGAAAATGAGAGAAAAGATGATGATGAAACCCTAAACTGATCCAAATGTATGGAGAAAACCACCAATGGGATGAGTGACACTTGTCACTCATCCAAGGGTCCCATCAGATTGCCCTTGTCCAATAAGAACCTGCCAAGTGTGAAATTCCCGGGATTTCACGAATAGTACCGTTTTCGCATCCTTGACCATAACTTTCCCATCCCGTCTCCGATTTCGACGTGCCATCTGTCTACAAACTCGTGATGTCTCTATCAACGTCACGATCATTAATCAAAGTCCAAAATATAGTCCGAGGAAATAGTCAACATTTTCCCCACCTAGGGGCAAAATAGTCATTTTACATTAATTATCCGAACTTACAAATAAGTTAAAGTTCAGGGTGTTACATCTACATAAGAAAATCTTATTTGTATTGAAATGAAAATGATAGTATAAATACTAAAAAGTAAAATTATTGGAATGGAAGTGTGAGAGTTGAAGTTAGTAGTGCATAAAAGTATATTATTTCTTTTGCATTCGAGCTTTGACTGGGCAAGAAATTCTAGAAATTATCAGCTGAAAAGGAATAATAGTCGGAATTATATCATAGGTTGGTAGACCATTCAAAGACGACATTAAGACGTTGAAAGAAATGTTTGAATGCCTCAATGACTATTCATACATCGGTATTCGGAATGAGGTAAACCATTATGAAAGGCCATGAGATCTAGTTAGAAGAATGTTAATGCAGGAGGTCTCCAATGCAAACTTCGGATGCAAGTCGGAATGAATTTAACAATTATGACAGGGTGCTGGAACTGGTTAGAAAGAAGATTAATGTAGAAGGTCTGCATTGCAAGCTTGAGATGCAAGTCGGAAATTAAGGAGAGTTGTTTGCTTAAGTGAGATCTTTGAAAATGGCCGAGAAGAGAACTGAATCTTGATTCTATATAGAAAGAAACGGGTTTTGCCAAGAATGTGAGCTTTTAAAATAATGAAACTTTTGAAGGTTAGCAATTATTTTTTGAAATTGATTGAGTTTAATCAATTTGTTGGTTTTGATTAGTCAATTAGTTGTCCCTTGAGAAGCGGGTTTCTTTGCTATTTATAAGTAGTGGAGATGCTGATCAAGCTATCATGTAAGGCCTTTTTTGAGTCCCACACTGCCATTTATTCTATTAAAAACATCTTATTTTCTTCGCACGTTGTCAGACCCGTCCTCCCTTTTCCCACATCTTCTCCTTCAGCATGTTGAAAGTGGGCATTTGGGATGGATCTTCGCGATTTGAGACTTTAATCCCTTAAGCCATCCTATTATGGCCCAACAGGATTATTTTTGGGTGTAAAAGTTAACCCCTAAATTTGAAATGTTTTGTTATAAAACAATTTAAATTCACACGATCGCACCTATGCTACTTCATCCATTCCATTTTTTGCTTTTGGTGGTTTAAGCTACAGTCTTCCTTTACTTTCCAGCCATTTTCACCATGATCCTTCCTTCCATCACACTTTCCCATTCCAGAAAAAATGATTCCCAAGCTTATTCCATGGTGAAGAGATAAGGATGCTTCTTAAAACTTCTCTATCTTGGAAGCCAACACCACTATTCCTAGAGTGTACGATATGAACTTTGAAACTCGTGCAAATATTTCATGTGATATCTTGGAACCCTTGAGAAAGTTAGCTCTTGGTTCTTACTTAAAGAAACTTCAAGCTCCGCCTATATACTAGTGCTTATCGTTCTTGTGGGAGGATCTGAATTCTGATTGGAAACATCATTCCCTTTCATTGAGAAATCTAGGTTTCAAAATTCATGAAAATCGTGGGTTTAAAGGATGCAACAGATGTGTCCTGATGAACTTTGATTTTTCTATTGTTAAGCCTCTCCACTTTTTCTATTGCTTCTTACTCTAATCTTCTTCTCAATTAGGCACTGGTTTTTGGGATAGTAGCACAAATACTTTTGATTTTCTAGTTCGACCCATGATGCAAACTCTCATAGATATGATTATCCTTCTCGCGTAGTCCTTATCTAGGGATGTGGCTAATTTCATCTTCTTCTTTTTTTTTTGCCCAAATCAGATGAACATTTTATCTCCCACTCACTAGGTTGCTCTCGAACATTCCCTCTATATTTTCTCTTTCCCAATTTGTCACTGTTTTTTTGAGATAGCATCACAAATACTTTTGATTTTAGGAATCTGGGATTAATGGGCCCTTACTTGGGATCCTTTTTCGAGAAAATTCAATTCTACCATTTTTGGTTGGATTTGTTTTTGTTTTTGTCTGAAGTGTACAACATCCTATATTCCATTGTCTTCTAGCCTACAAGAGTGGTTTTCACGAACAGTTCCCTCTGGATGCTTAAGATGCGGTAGAACTGGGCATTCCCCTAATTCCAAAGTTGCACAGTTAAGTATCTTAATGGTGTAGTTCTAGCCCAATTGCTAATGCCTTTGCCTCCCATATACCTTTCTACCATGAATTACTTGGCCTTTTTCTATACATTAGTCTCCCGCCTTTAAGAACATTGGGATGCTAGTGTGATTAGGAAATACCCTTCATTCCGAGAAGGGGACTTTCTTTGCTTGTCGGGTAATCCGATTCATAAAAGGGTTTTAACTAGGGATTTCATGAGCTACGTCTTCTCGTGAGATCTCCTAAAGAGTAATGGGAAACTTGGTAGATCAACCACTCGATTCGAAGTATACAAGCCCAACTACTGTGCTCACTGTTTGGTTTATATCAGTCCATCCCCGTGCCATATATGAGAGGTGTGAATGCTGGCACATCTTTCCTGCATGAAATATCTGACATGGGATTGGCATTTGTCGCTCAGAATTTTGTGTATGATATACACGTAATCTTTTTTGAACTCCATGGAAACTTTATATGGATGTACTACTTCCTTCAATTCATGGTGGGCTTTCTATTTCGAAGCAAACTTCAAGTCATCCTCTAGGGTGGTGTGGAATCAGCACTTCCTCTTGGTGGAGCAAGCAATCAGTTTCGATCCAACCACTTCAGTCTTGGTTGAATATCAAAAATCTGAGAACAATGATGCTCCCATAGATATGTTTTATCTTTAATAGGATATAATTTTTCACAGTTCGAATTAAAATCTACTTCTTCAGATTGAGGATGCTTTATACGATCCTTTGGTTTTTGAACATTTGGAAAGTTTTTATGATCAAAGCCTCTTCGACTAGATGAACTCTACAACAACTTCGCTAATCTCAACTCCTCTTATCTTGACATAGACTTTAGTGGTGGAAGTAGCTACAATGGCTTACTCGTCTCAATCTATTCCACTTATATGCAATGTTCCTTACACAAACATCCAAACTCACATCTTCTTGAAGTTCAAGCTCCAAGATCCTTAATCGATCTGGGATTGGATATGACAAGTCTCTCGCCGTAATCCCCATCGATTAACGTGAGACGACCTGCTCCCGTCTGACACGTTCTTGTAAAATGACCAAAATACCCTTGAAAATAGCGTAAACGTACTTACCACATGTTAGATAAGAGATACTACCATGAACCACTCAGGGTTTTCAAAGTATGCAATTCCACATGATGCCTCAGCCTTCATACAGCTTACGTCCGCGATCAACAAAAAAAAAGTTTTGGAAAACCATTTTCCAAAATTTAGCTTTACACCCACCATTTTATAAAACATACATGCTTAGTCAAGTAAACCATTATTTGAAAATCAATACAATGTATATATATAACCTATGTGTCTAACCCGAAATCACATAGATAAATAAAGGCCCCCTGGCCCACATTTTACTGAAATCACCAGCTTTTTGCCGCTTTGAAACCATTGAAAGCTGATCTCGCTAGTCCATCCAACTTGCTAGTCCAACTAGCCACATGCCAAATCTCGTCATGCTGGTCCAACTAGCTGCTAGTCCAACTAGCATCTCATATGTGCTACCTATAGACCAATATGGATCTATGGAGGCCAACTCTGTCAGCACGTGTCTAGCCCAACTGGGACTATGTCTGAGCCTGTCTCTGGGTATCCATGGAGTCCAACTGACACGACCCATCCCAATCCTCTCCCCTCCCCCGCGGGATTATCGTAACCCTAAAAATCTCAACCCTACCGGGGCTTCCAGAGCGCGCCAAGATCGATGGAGGAGTGCGATGTCTCGATCTCTGCTACAGCCCGCATCCGTAAACAACCTGAAGGGCATTAAAACCATTAAAAACTATGAGCGGACGAAAATCAATAAGTTCATAAAACACATTTCATAAAAAGATATTTATGCCCTTCACTAAGAGTATGCATGCATTCGAAAACCAATAATCAGACCATTTACTTAAATAAACCATTAGGGCCTTAGCCCAAAAATCGTAAATCCAAAAAAATGTGGGAACTCAGCCCAAAACCATAGAATACCAAAATCCCTAAATCCATAGCCAAGTGGGCCACTGCCCAAATCCATAAACACCAAATAACCATCCCCGGCATCCCAAATGCCTTGCGTCCCAGACGCTTGACGTCCCAGACGGCATATCTAACGATAAAAGCAACGCGTGCTGCCCGGGGTCTCTCCGGATCCATATCTCTGACATCCCAGATGTCTGACGTCCCAGACGTCTAATCATAGCAATCCTGCTCCTGAGTCATTATACGGTCCGGTCACTCCGTGCAGTGACCCCTCACAGGCAATGCACCATGACTTCTACAGTGTCCCAGACACCTGGAGAAGGCCATCCACATGTCCTCGTATCTAGATGGTATATGGGAAACAGTTTTATAAAGCCATTTCAAAACATATCAAAGGGCCCTGCCCGGATTTTCCATAAAACCATCACAAATTTAGGGTCCCCGACCCGAAATCACATTTATAAATCACAATTGGGTCTCATGCTCGATTTCATAAACCAACTAGACCCCGACTCGATCACATAACTCAAATGGGTCTCAGCCCAATTACGTAAACCAACTGGACCCCCGGCTTGATCACATGACTCAAATAGGTCTCAGCCCGATGCTGACAAGGACCCGCCCCGATCCCTCGGGGACCACAAGGGGACGTGCCCTGCTCCCGTCTGACACCCGAACCGAAAATCCCAATTTTAGTCTTAAAAACTTAAATGCATAAATGTTCGAATTATAAAGTCATACATAACCCAAATTTAACAGATGTCAGACAAGGGATACAGTCCAAAATACAAAATCCGAGCACGACACTAGAAAGGAAAATCCTGCGGGTGATCCGACCCGACAGGGGATTAGGTGCGCAGTACAAAATCTATGCCTCAGCCTCGGGGTCCTCACCAACCTCAGCAGCACGACTTGGAGGGGTTACCAAAACATGAAGGGTGAGTGGGCCGAAACTCAGGTTTGTAAAAACAGTATAATAAGTAAAATATATAATTTACCCCTCCGTTTTCCAAACATGCATGCATCAGTATTTAAAAACCATAAATACATGTAATATATCACAAGCATCATATTAAGCCAGAACTGTAATATAACCCAGCTACTGCACCATACACATCCGATATTGACATCCCAGATGTCCGACGTCCCTGACGTCCAATAATGGCCACAGTCCCAAGGCTACGCGTGCCCCCCGGGGTCTCAAATCCCGAGTCCAAACTCCGAACCCAGTTCGGTTATGGCATCCCAGATGCCTAGCGTCCCAGACGCTCGACGTCCCAGACGTCCAATAATGGCAATCCTGCTCCTGAGTCATCCTACGGTCCGGCACCTCCGTAGCATGACTCCTCGCAGGCAATGCACCGTGACCGCTCCGGGGTACCACATCCGGAGGAGACAGTATTATACGGTGGATTATATAGTGCAGTACCCAAGATAGTCATCGTATCCACAAGTATATGTAAATATATATATAATATAAAACAGTATTCAATTTCCGTAAAACGGGCCTCAGCCCAACACCGTAAAATGTGTCACAGCCGTAAATCGAGATAATCAAAATCCATTAATGATTCACGCACACATATAGATATACGGAAATGAAAACGGTTATGCATGCAAGTGTTAATAAAAACGGGCCCACTCACAGTACGCTCCCGCTGCGAATAACGCGCGTACGAACTTGTCTCCGAAATTCACGTAAGTTTCCTGTCATTTCCAATCACACACAAGTGTCATTATAGGTCCTTAAAATACCCTCAAACAGTCCAAAATAGAAACCGGTTCGGGAAAGCCGGCCAACACGCTTCCCGAGACATCCGGCCCTAAACTGACCTTCCTCACTATCTCAGATCAACATGGTTATTCCACAGAAAGTGTTCAAAATGATGAAAGGATTAAAAGTCATGTTGACCGTGATCCGAGATAGTGCTCAACGCGCCCTCACGCGCCGCCCAAAGTGGCTGCGCGTGAAAGTCACGCGCTGCTACAGTGACACTGCTATAGTACCGTCGTCCTTGCCCGATTTACTGTAATTCGGGTCTTCAACCCGCGGTGTGACCCGATTAATTAACCTCTCATTTCTACTTAATTTCATTCATTCTTGATCCTAACATGTTCTATCATCAATTCATTACAGTTCTCAGTCCACTAATCAACTCGACAAGCCTTCAACCGTCCTATCCAAACCCGAATAGCTACACGGGTCAAACCTCAGAACACCCCCAAACTATCACCATTGTCCAATTAAATCATACAGAGGCATAATAGGACCTAGACTAACAAAATAGAACCATCAATTGAACGAAACATCACCTGGAAGTTGCCGTCCAAACGCTGCGATTTCCTCTACACACGGCGGTCACCGTCCCAGCTCCTCCTTGGCAGGTTGCCGTCGATTCCGATATGGGCAGGTTCCAAATGTTCCCAGAAAGCTCACTCAGTGATTGGTTTCGTCCAAAAGGCCGTGGAAATTGAACTTGGATTTTCCCTCCAAACCGGTTTTTCTCAGAACTGGAACTTGGGTTCCTGGGCACACCATGATCAACCCCCTTCAATGACTGCTCGCACGAGTTTCTGTCACTCCCAGAAGGCTTCCACAGTGTATAGATTGGTCCCAAAACCCGTAGGAATTGAATTCGGAAATTTCCCCCCAAAGACCCGAAACTGTTTTTCACGGTTTTCCTTCAGTCTCTCACAGTCCCTCAGCCTCAAACAGACGCCAAATGAACCCGTCTCTCACTCCCCTTGCGCGGTTAATCGATCAAGGAGTCCAACACCAATGGGAAACACTCACAGACCTCACTGGACACTGCCTCCCGCACACAGAGCTCAACCACGATTTCAATCCTACCCGTGCACTAATTCGGCCTTAAACTACGCTCCCACCACCTCAAACTACATAAACAATGTCCATAAAAAGTCCACTAAGGCTTAAACAATTCGCACGCCCACAACCACCACGGCATGGCCGTGTCCCCTGCTATTCACGGTTGCTGCTACAGTAACTGTGCAAAAGACCAAAATGCCCTCAGGGAAGAAATTACCAAAATGCCCTCCAACTTCCGTGACCCGTAACTCAGTCATCCGATGTCTGATTCACGCGTGCCGCCTGTCGTTGTACTCAGGGCATCGAGACGAATCTAACGGTCTTCGGGTCGTGTGAAAATTCTCGGTACATCAAAAAGTCAACTTTTTCCCCTATCTCGTCCAAATTACGGTAATGCCCCTGAACTTCCGATAGTCATAACTTTTTCCCTGATCGTCCGAATTGGACGTGCCACCTGTCTATGAAATCGTGACGTCCTGAACTACGTCACGGTCACTGGTCAAAGTCCATTTGACCCATAAACCAAGAAGTCAAAAATTGGCCATACAATTCACAAGGGTAAAAACGTCAATTCATACATTAAATTACAATATTACAATCTACGAATTTCCGGGGTGTTACAGATTTCATCTCTCCAAAACCAAAAGTATTTAATCAAACCATCACCGAAACCACAAGCACGTAAAACTACCGTAAAACCATAAACCTCGATATACGTGTAAATACAGAAATCATCTCAAAATATGTGCAAATATATGAATCACCAATACCAAAATCATCATCATAGAAATCACGTATATAAAACATATAAAACAGTTATGCATGCATCACAGTTTAGAAAACAATGTCTACTAAGGGCATAAATGTCTTTATATGAAATGTGTTTTATGAACTTATTGATTTTCGTCCACTCACAGTTTTTAATGGTTTTAATGCCCTTCAGGTTGTTCACGAATGCAGGTTGTAGCAGAGATCGAGACATCGAACTCCTCCACCGGTCCTGGAGGGCTCTGGAAGCCCCGGTTGGGCTAAGGTTTTTAGCTATCCCTTATCTGACACTTCCTGTCAGACGAGAGCATGGCACATCCCCCGATAATCCCGGGGGGATTGAGATGGGTCGTGTCACCAACTACGGATATAGAAATCAATTTGCCTGAGGTTGACTAATCTAGAAAATAGTATCCAAACCAAATATATTTTATCACACGGGCATCGACCCAAAACAGTTCTCACGCAGCTACCAACCCAAAATGGTTATCACACGGGCTCTAGCCCAAAACAGTTATCACACGGGCACTACCCCAAAATGTGGTTTTCCAAAAACCATGATAAAATCAATAATCCAAAAATCACAGTCAAAATATTTTCCATCCAATCATTATCCAACAATCATAACCAATTTAATAAACAGGCCCACCCTAAGATGATCATCTCATGGCTATTGAGAACGAATCAAATCAGAACCATGCCATAAAATCGGTAAAAACATTTATTTAAGCATGCATCAGAGTTATGAAAGAAAATGTCCACTACTGTACCACTTCTCGCTCAAAGCGCAAGCCGTAAGCTGATCCTAAGCTTTTAGTACATTCGAGCCTGTCAAATTCATACCCGAGGGTCACTAACAATCCGTATAAGTCCATACAAGAAATCCCCAAAATCCTCTGAACTGAAAATACATCCTGAACATACTTCCCAAGGTGAAACCCCCCAAAACACCAACCAAACGATCTCTAATCAACCTGAAACCACCATCATTGGATTCAGAACATCGAAACTTTGTAAACAAGATTGATTTCACCTCGAAATTCATGCTCATGCGCACACATGTTCCTGGTTAACGCTGACATCACTGCTGAAGTCACCTGCTGATGTCACCAAACATCTGACAACTTTTGACCATCTACCACGTGGCACCAAGTGATAAGTACTGCCCACTTAAGCATGCATCAGAGTTATGAAAGAAAATGTCCACTCACTATACCGCTGCTTGCTCACAACGCAAGCCGTAAACCGATCCAAAGCTTCCGGGATGTTCGGACCTATCAAAGTCGTACCTGATAGTCACTAATAATCTGTATAAGTCCATACAAGAAATTCCCAAAATCCTCGGAACTGAAAATACGTCTTGAACACGCTTCTCAAGGTGAAACCTTCCAAAACACCAACCAAACGATCTTTGATTGACCTGAATCCACCACCATTGGATTCAGAACGTATAATTTTTTTAACAAGACCGATTTCACCTTGAAATTCATGCCCATGCGCACACATGTGTCTGGTCAACGCTGACATCACTACTG
This sequence comes from Prinsepia uniflora, assembly GCA_032719365.1. NCBI lineage: Eukaryota > Viridiplantae > Streptophyta > Magnoliopsida > Rosales > Rosaceae > Prinsepia > Prinsepia uniflora. The sequence goes on along the minus strand of CM064868.1, from coordinate 53,489,232 downwards.
AAGTCACCTACTGACGTTACTGCTGATGTTACCTAACATCTAACAACTTCTAACTGTCTACCACGTGGCACCACGTGATAAGTACCACGTGTCACTACTTGATGCTAACGTCATCCTTGCCACGTCAGCCCTGAATGGTCTCTAACACCTCGCCATGTAGCACCAAACCATATCTGCCATGTGGTCTAACATGATGATGTCACTCGCTATGTCATCATTGTCAACCTCCAATCGGGTCAACCCGTGACCCTGTAACAGCTGATTCGACCCGAATAGTATACCTGGTCCTATCTCACTTATTTCTCAACCAAACTTCACCATTTTTTCACCCTTAGATTCGTCTCTTACCCAAAAATTGACCCATGGCCTTAAAACACAAAGAACGTACTTGGAAACACCTGGCCAAGCTTGAACCTTCTTAGCCAACCTTCGAACCGCTACCAGAGCCAGTCTAGTCATCCAAAACCGTCCATTTTGGTCCCTATGAACTGGCCCAAACATAGTAAACAAGACCCTAGCTTCATTTCCATGTTCCAAACATGTTAAATGAGAAACCCAAAATCCAACCTTTGAAGGTTCATGAGTTTACCTACTTCTAGGTCCTAGCTAACCTCTATGTGATTCCTCGCTCGCCATTGTCCCTTTTAAATTCACTCCCACTCTCTGTTTAACCAGCACATAATCTTGAAAACCATGAAGAAATGAGAAAGGGGTGGGTTTTGGGTTTGTTAAAAAAATGGAGGAGAGATAGTGCAATAATTAGGGATATAGATCAATGGGTTGGGTTACAAGTGTAACTCGTCCTATGGTCCCTAAAACAGGTATTTTGGGTCCCACTAGCCAAAAAAAGTATAACCTTCCTCGTAATTCATGGAATTGTAAAATCCAACTAAAACCTTCTTTAACTCGTAAAACCATCATACGACGTCCAAATTTGACGTGTTGTATGTCTACATAATCAAAAACTCTCTATCTACGTAATGAACCTTGGTTAACATACAAATAACCTCCTGGATTAGAAGTCAACATTTTCCCCGTATAGTGGTAAAAATGTCATTTCACCTTAACTAAACTCGAAAATCATCGATTAATCCTTGATTAATTCTCGATAATCATGAAAGTTCAAGTCAGATTGTTACAATCTACCCTCCTTAAACAATTTTTTTCGAGAAATTCACGTTAAAAAATTTTGTCCTCGAAATTCACTATAGAAAATTCATCCTCGAGGTTCACACCGACCCCTCACCAAAACTGTGGAAAGCTCCCATGTGCAAGTCTACGTCCAAAATCCATCCATAGTATACATAAGAAACCAACGTCACCTGACGTCAACTGCAATCCAACCACCAATGCCGAATCTCTGATCATCCTCAGTGACTGTACACGAGAAGAGAGTGATTAAACTGCCACTGACACTCCAAAACTCAACTCCCAAGCCTCGCTCGAGGCATCGACACTCGTCAACCTCACCTGCCACTGCAGGTGCACTCAGAACCTAGTTTGACGTCTCCGCTACCATTGAGAAATCATAAGTCCTCTTCCACTAAGAAGTCTCAACCGTCAACAACACCCACGACGTATTTTTGTGACCAGCTAGTAACCCATCGGCTCCATTGTTTCTGTCCAAGTTCCATACCAAAATCCGACTAGTACCAGAGCCCTCTTATGGTACCTCGACTCGCCTAGAGTCAGCTCTGTGATCATGACTCCTCTCGAGTCCCCATCCTACATCCCTTTCATCCAGAGTGTATCCTGGCCACATTGTATACTTGTTCTAGCTGAGAAAATAACAAATCTGTATATCTAGGGTTCTTCTTGCCAACAAAACCATGGCCTTGAGCTCCATGCTTTCATACAACATCGAACCCTCCATAGCCTTTTTCCTCTAGATCACAGTATTTGACGCCGAGTCCAAATGTCCCAATGAAAATTCAACCATGGGTCCAATCCGATTACCATTATATGTCCATCTCGGACCCAATTCGATTACCATACTTCATCCATCTCAGATCCAATCCGACTATCGTAGCACATCAATCTCGGATCCAATCTGACTATCGTACTATATCAATCTCGGATCCAATCTGACTATTGTGCTATATCAATCTCAGATCTAATACGTCTATCATATGGCTACCATGACCATGATGGCCCAACACTGGACCTCGTCTGTTCGATCCCAGATCTAAAAAGATCACAAACTAATACTCGAAATCCTTTCCGAGTTCTCCTGGTCACCCGACCAACTCTTCTTACGTATCCAACACGAATTCCCTGAGAACTCCAGTGATAACTAACCAGTTCACTAACCGATCAAAACTAATGGTTAACCCCCAAGGTTAACCGACGTACGTCGACCAAGCTGTACCACTCCTGAGTGAAAACTCTCGTCGTTACCTACCTCGACTCCCATCATGATGATGAGATGGGTCGGATTCTGAAGTTATACTCTAAACCTCTAATCCAACAATACAATTCTCACAGAAACACTACCCAATAACGCTCCACGGTCATCTGCCTCCAACATAATCCTTTACATTCGGGAGCTCCACTATCAAAGGTTGATGAATGGCATGCTAAGAAATAATGAGCCGACAACTCTCCTACACAAGGCATCAGCTACTATATTCACCCTTCCGAATAATACTCAAATGTACAGTCATATTCTTTAACCAACTCTAGCCAACTCCTCTACCTTGAGTTCAACTCCCTAGGTGTAAACTGATACATAAGGCTCTGTTGATCTATAAAGATCATGCACATCTACACAGGAGATAGTGAGTAGAACTCTTCTGTACATGCGCCGCCGCGACAAGCTCCCAATCATGGCTATGGTAATTCATCTTAATATATCTCATATGCCTAGTTGTTTAAGACAAAAATTTCATGTGCAGCATAAGTACACAACCCAAACTTTTGTAAATATGCATCACTATAATATCCAAAACACCCCACTATCGTCTAGGAGGACCAAACCAGAATAGTAGTCAATCGTTTCTTCAATTCCTGAAAAGTCTACTCACTCAAATCATCTCAAACCCAATCAACTCCCTTCCGAATCAACCGTGTCAACGGGCTACAATCCTGGAGGAAATCCTCTACTAAATGGTTGTAATACTCAACTAGTCCGAGAGACTCCAAATCTTGACTACCGTGGTGGGTTGACACCAATACAAAACTACCTCGGTCTATGATAATATCCACACTAATCTCTCAACAATAAAGTCATGACCAGGAACCATCACTAGTCCACTATACCTAATACTCGCTGAAGTTGGCATACTACTACTTTTTCGAATGAGCTGAATAATATCCATCATAAGGAAAATTGATAATGATGACAACCGAATTCATCTTACGCGGGTGTGAATGTCCCTCATCAACGTCATGTAACACCAAGTACCCTTTGTTACTCTGATCATTCAAATTTGGCCCTCAACCAGCACAACTGCTACAAGTTTATGAAGAAAGTTCACTAAGAATTCCGCAGTAAGGAATACTCGTTCCGCACTAGCACAATGTTCAGCTGCCAATAATCCATTCCAAGTCTTGGAGTTCCATCCATATTTCAAACAAATAACATTAGGGATCCCCAAGGTGACAATCTAAATCGAATAAACCCCAATTCCACTAAATCCTATAGCTGAACCCTCAATTCTCTCAACTCTGTCGGTACGATCCAATATGGGGGTTGCAAAATGGGTTGAGCACTCGGACTCTCCCTCTGAGGTGGTGACCACGTGAATTCTCTGAAAACGCATCCGGAGACGTCTGCATAACTGATATCTTCTCGAGCTCACTGAGCTATCTGGGAACCTCAAAACACGTGTCCAATATCTTTAACAGCCGTTCTGTAGTATCTTCCTGGCCTCCAAGTCGTAACTCCCGAAGGAAGTATCCTTTAGTCCCACCAAAAGACCATCCGTGGGAAGTCAGGACTACCAAAGACAAATGGTTCCTTAAAACACTAGACTGAGGGGTAATAGGTAGTCCACCAATCCATCCCTAGAATTATGTCCAAATCATAAATTTTCTAGGGAATCCAATTTGTCCTAAGGTCAAAACCTTATATCTAAATTGAATAATCCCAAACAAGCAACAACCATAGTACTGGTCGGAGTATGAATACCAATGTCCCAACCTAGTGGGATTAACTTCCAAATAGAAAATGAAATTCTTTTGGAAATAAACTAGTGTGTGGGTTCATAATCCATCAACCCTCATGCATATCGACCAAAGATAGATAGGGTATCAGTCACCATTCCAAGTATAATATGTACCCAAAGAAATCCAGCTGAACTAGAATGATGACTGAAATCTCAATCAAACCTCTCGAGATTTGCTCTGTCCCGTTCGTCGACCACTGCTACTCGCATGTCTGCTACTCGAAGAATCAAAGCTAGAGGTATTCCTCTTCAAAGTTCCAAGGGTAAATGCATCCTCCTGAAGCCCTCAGCGTTGCCAAGAACCATCCGATCATTGTATGTATTTCCAACAAACTCATCTCCACTTGAGATGCCACATCCAATAGAGTTTGTAGTGTGGTAAATCCGCAAACTAGCACCCTCGCTCGAGTCACATTCTGAAGACACGACAAAAACTGATGAATCATCATCGTCTCAATAGCCACTGCACCCAATGCAAACTATGCAAAGTTCAAAAATCTTTGCTCGTATCGAGCAACCGTCAACTCCCCCTACTCTAGGCGCAGGAACTCCGCCTCTCGGCATCCCGATGATACAGGGGCAAAATGATATAAGAAACGTTCCTCAAACGCCCAACTCTCAATAGTCACATCCATTCCCGTAGATAGCAATGTTTGCCACCAACCCTATGCAAACCAATCCAAGAAGAATATTTCTATCCTAATCATACGCTCATGAAGGCAACCCATTTCCCGTACAAAATCGTTCAAAGCGTGAGATCCACTATTCAGGCCCCCCGAATTCGATTCATTAGTAAACATTCCTAATTCACATGTTGTAAGACCCGTGTCTTAGGAAGAATGGTGAACAATCCCACATCGTCCGGGGGATTTGGGGGATGCGCCTTATATGTGTGAGCACGCATCTATCCAACATGAGGCCTTTTGGGAGCTCACCTACTTTGGATTCATTGGGAACTCCAAAGTTAAGCAAGTTGAGGCTAGTGCAATTGACAGGACCCACCCCGATTATCACCTCGATAATCGGAAAGAATCCTGAACCCGTCTGACAACCGAACACAAATGACCAAAATAACCATAATAGTTACATCACATATATTGTCAGACTAGGGAGAACGTACGATACAACATACTGTACAACAAGTCGACAGTATCACAGAGCATAGTTAACAGTACAAGATAAGGATAAAACCCTACTCTGTGAGCTAACTACACACGCAACGGGAAAACTTTATGCCTCTGCCTCTACCTCTGCCTCGGCGTTAGCCCCAAAACTAGCACCACGACCTGGAGGGTATTAAAACATAAAAGTGTGAGTGGACTAAAACAAATAGTTATAGAAAACAGTATTAACGAAATCAGGGTTCACCCTCCATTTTCAAAACATGAATGCATAACTAAGTATCTGAAAACAATTACATGAACCATATGGAAACCGTTACAGAAGACAAGTATAAAATCATGTAAAGCCGAATGTAACATCAACAAATCAAACCTGCTGGATCTATCCGAGTCTTTAAACTCAAGTAACATATACTAGGCCTTCCCAGGATATCAACGAGTCTTTAAACTCAAAACACAATAAATAGGCCTCAGGGGATATCACAGTAACCGAGTCTTTAAACTCAACATATCTCAATTAAGGGCCCTCCCCCGTCATCAATCAACCGAGTCTTTAAACCCAAAACCAGATCCAGCAATAGTACTGGGTCTTTAAACCCAAAACCATGTGTAATTCCTAGCAAATCCAAAATCCATTGTAATCGAAATTCCAAAACCGACATCCGAAATCATATTTTAATAGAAATGGGACTCATGTCTGAATTTCATGTTCAAATCCCAAATCATACTCACAAATCATAATCAAAACATCATTAAAACATGATACGCACGATTCATATAAAATCATTCATCAAACCATCATCAAAGCATAGGAGAAACCATAGTCTCAAAATACGTAAAATGCGATAACTCACATCGAAAAGCGTACAATCATGCAAAGCAGGAATATCATAATCATAATCATAAAATCATATGTGGAAACATGAAACTAGTAAGTAAAAACAGTTATGCATGCTCGGTTAGAAAATAAAAGTCCACTCACTAAGTCTGAACGCGTCAATCGTGTCCTGCACGCTCTCCGGACTCCTCATGAATGTTCTGGCCTGTCAAAGATCATAATTTCGGGTAACAAATACTTTCATTAAGCTTACATTAACTTCCCCAAATTTTCGGGATTTTTCAACGTAATTAAATTAAAACCCTAAACCTTCGGACACTCAAAACTATCCCGAAACGGCGTCCGATCGACTCGAAACTTGTCTCAAAATGTTCATTACATTGAAAGGATAAAATCACATGTTGACCATGACTAGAGATACTGCCTCACGCGCCCTCACGCGCCGCCCAAAGGGGCTACGCGTGAAAGTCACACGCCGTGTACAGTACTTCTACAGTGTCGTCTGCTTCAACCGTTTTTCTGCTAAACGGGTTACGAACCCGCGACACGACCCGGTTCATTTTCCTTCAATTCAACCTTATTTCCTTCAATTATTCCACCGAAATCCATCTATTCTATCTCAATTTAGGTTCCCCGTCATTAATTACACAATTCAAAACCTTAATCCATCATTTCTCCAATGAATATTTAAACGGTTTTTCAACTTCCAATCTCACTCAATTCGTCTTAGTTTTCTAATTAATTGATACAGAAGCATCGTGAAGTTGTAATGAACGTTCTGAAATAATCAATTACACAATTCCTTACCTGTAAGTACTCGTACTCAACCTCCAATTTTTCAAGAAATTGGAACTCCAGTTCTTGGTCGAAACACGGTCAAACTCCTTCAATTTTTATGTGGTTGAAGTCGAAATAAGCTCAGAAGGCTGTTTTTAATCTCCATTTGGATCCTCTCAACTCACAAACTAACATTTGAATTCTCACTCAATTTTTCTAATTTTCACGATTTCTGGGCTTCTTTCTCTCTTTGTTCTCGGTTTTTTCTTTCTATTTTAATCTCTCAAGTCTCTCCAATGTCTCTGTTTCTCCCAGTCCCTCACGGTAATTGGATTAAATTAATTCAATCCGACATGATTGATTACAATTGCAAACGGTGCTCTGTTTCTCTAAACACCACACATGTGCACACACTCACCCCCAGCCGAGCCACTCTCCTATTTTCCCTAGTGACATGTGTCACATAAATAATTAATCAGCTAAATCAAACATCCTACTTTAGCTGATTAAGCTTTCACCACCCAATTTACCATTTTACCCTTCCTTGACACAATTACCAAAATGCCTTTCCTCGTTCTGGAATCATAACTTATTCATCCGAAGTTTGATTTCAGCGTGCCGCCTGTCTACGCACTCAGGGAATCAAGACCTATCTAACGGTCCTTGAATTACGTGAAAAACACACATCATGTAAAAAGTCAACTTTGACCACACTATTTACAAGGGTAAAAATTTCATTTGACATATTATTTTATGAATTTACCTTCTTTGGGTTTCCGGGGCTTTAGAACCTCCCCCCCCCCCCCCCTTTAAGAAATTTCGTCCCCAAAATTTTAGTGAAACAAATACGGATACTGCTCTCGCATCTATGTCTCGGGTTCCCATGTGGCCTCTTCCACGTTTTGATTTCTCTGGAGAACCTATACTAGGGGAATAGTCTTTCGATGAAGCACCTTATCCTTTCGATCCAAAATCTGTACGGGTTGTTCCTCAAAGCTTAAGTCTTCACAGAGTTCAATGGGCTACTCTTCTAGTACATGAGATGCATCATACACATATTTCTGCAGCATCGATACATCAAAATACATCGTGGGCCTTGGAAAGTTCTGGAGGTAGTGCTAATTTGTACGCAACCTTGCCAATCCTCTCAACAATCTCATATGGCTCGATGAAATGGGGGCTCAATTTCCCTCGCCTTCAAAACCACACTATGCCTTTCCAAGGAGATAACTTCAGAAATACCCAATCTCTGACTGCAAACTCAAGATCTCTAATTCGACGTCCACATAGCTCTTTTGTCTATCCTGGGCAATCTTGAGTCTATCTCGGATGAGTTTAATTTTCTCCATCGTCAATTCCACCAATTCAGATCTAGTTAATTGTCTTTCGCCCACGTCAGTCCAACACAAAGGGGTTCTGCACTGCCGCCCATACAAGGCTTCGTAAGGAGCCATCCCAACACTTTCTTGGTAACTATTTTTATAAGCAAATTCCATCAATGGTAAATGTTACTCCCAAGTACCCTAGAATTGCAAAACACAGGCTCTCATCATATCTTCCAAGGTTTGGATGGTCCGCTCCGACTGTCCGTCTGTCGGAGGGTGGAATGCTGTACTAAAATGAAATCTTGTCCCAAACGCTTCCTGTAAACTTTGCCAGAATCTGGATTTAAACCGTGGATCTCGATCCGATACAATAAAGGCAGGAGTGCCATGTAATAGTATAATCTCATTAATGAATAATCTGGCATACTGTGTTATCTGAAAGTCTTCCCTTACAAGTAAGAAATGCGCTGACTTGGTGAGCCTATCCAAAATCATCCAAACTCCATCGTGGCCTCTGGGCGTCCTAGGAAGTTTAAACACAAAATCCATTGTTATATGATCCCAATCCCATTCCGGGATAGGAAGTGGTTGCAATGCTCCATAGGGTCTTTGCCTCTCAGCCTTTTCCTGCAGACATATTAAACACTTACTAACATACTCAGCGATTTTCCTTTCATACCCGGCCACCAATAATGTTCTCGAAGCGTACGGTACATTTTAGTCCCACCTGGATGCATAGCATACGTCGAACTATGGGCTTCATCCAAAATCTCCTTCTTTAATGTTACATCTCCAAGCACATACAACCGTCCTTCCTTTATTAAGGCTCCATCATCTCTAACTGTATAATCTTGTCGTTCCCCTGCTTCCACTTCAATTCGAAGAATTCATAAGATAGGATCTTGGAATTGGGCATCAATGATCTGGTTAATTAGGATTGGTCGCACTTGGAAACTAGCTAGCAAAACACCTTGGCTATCAACTCCCAAATTAACGCTAGTTCTACGGAGTTCAACCAATAGGGGCAAATGGGTCATCCTCAGATGTGCTACAGAATGTGCTGATTTCTGACTCAATGCATCAGCTACCACATTAGCTTTTCCAGGATGGTATTCAATCATGCAGTCATAATCCTTAATCAGTTACAACCATCATCTTTGCCTCACATTTAATTTCTTCTGTGTGAACAAGTACTTCAAACTCTTATGATCGATAAAAAGTCTACAGGTCGCACCATATAAATGATGTCTCCAAAGCTTTAGGGCATGTACCACTGCGACTATTCTAAAGCATGGGTAGGATAGTTGTGTTCATGAGATTTCAACTGGCGGGAGGCATAGTGTAAGACCCGTGTCCTGGAGGGAACGGTGAACAATCCCACATTCCTGCGAGGGGGAATGGTCTGGGAGAGGATGATGGTGTGCCTTAAAGGTGTAGGCACACACCTATCTAGCACTAGGCCTTTTGGGAGCTCAGTGGCTTTGGGGGGGATTGGAACCCCAAAGTTAAGCGAGTTGAGGCTGGTACAATTCCATGATGGGTGACCCCCTGGGAAGTTGCACCATGAGCTCCCAAAAACAAAACCATGAGGGCGAGGCCCAAAGCGGACAATATGGTGCTAGATGAGTCGGGTCTTGACCGAGGAGGGTTGGGTCCTGAAAATTTGGTATCAGAGCCAGACCCCGACTGGGAAGTGTGTCAGCGAGGACGCTGGGCCCTAAGGGACCCCGGTAGATTGTAAGACCTGTGTCCTAGAGGGAACGGTGAACAATCCCACATTCCTGCAAGGGGGAATGGTCTAGGAGAGGATGGTGGTGTGCCTTAAAGGTGTAGGCACACATTTATCTAGCACTAGGCCTTTTGGGAGCTCAGTGGCTTTGGGGGGGATTGGAACCCCAAAGTTAAGCGATGATGGGTGACCCCCCGGGAAGTTCCACCATGAGCTCCCGAAAACAAAACCGTGAGGGCGAGGCCCAAAGCGGACAATATGGTGCTAGATGAGTCGGGTCCTGACCGAGGAGGGTTGGGTCCTGACATTATACGTCCAGTTAGCAGGTGGACTATATAGATCTACCGTAGTGATACGGTCTCTTCCCAATGTGTATGCATAACTGTTTTCCTTTCTATATATATATATATTTATGATTCAAGCAAAAGCATCTGATTATCTTGAGTTATGAGTATGACACGTATTTCGATGTTTGGGCATGAGACCCATCTGTTAGATATGCACAGTTTTGAGTTATATATATATGTGTATGGATTTCGATGATTATCTTTAGTCCTGCGCTGTATAGATCTACCCTAGTGATACTGCCTCCTCCAGATGTGGGTACCCCGGAGTGGTCACGTCGCAATGCCTGCGAGGGGTCATTCTACAGAGGGACTAGACCGTAGAGTGACTCAGGAGCAGGATTTGTATGATTGGAAGTCTGGGACGTCAGGCATCTGGGATGCCATACCAGGACTGGGTTCAGGATTTGGACTCGGGATTGAGACCCCGGGTGGCATGCGTAGCCTTGGGACTGTGACCTTATTGGACATCTGGGACGTCAGACATCTGGGATGTCAGGGTTGGGATGTATAGCAGTGGCTGATGTTATGATTATGATTATATTGTTCTGTTATGCTTATATGATATGCTATTATGGTTTTCGATTTTGATGCATGCATGATTTGGAAAACGGAGGGATAAAACTGTATGTTTACTTTATGAATTAAACAGTTTTATAAACTTTATGTTTCTGCCCCACTCACCCTTAAGTGTTTTATTTACCCCTCCAGGCCGTGCTACTGAGGCAGACGTGGATCATGAGGTAGAGGCATAGGTTAACGTTGCGCACCTGAACCCTACTTCTGGGTAGGTCGAAACTTGAGGAAACTTTAGGAGTCGTGCTCATCATTTGTGTTTTAAGCTTTCCCTAGTCTGACACTGTTTTATTTTCGGACGATTTATATGACTTAATTTGGATATTTATGCATTTGAGTTTCCATTAAGGGTAAAATTGGTATTCTAAGGTCATGTGTCAGACGGGAGCAGGGCACGTCCCTGGGTGGTCCTAAGGGGATTGGGGCGGGTCCTGTCAACTTGGTATCAGAGCACTAAGTTGTGGTCAGCATGCTAGCCTATCGGTCAGTACTTGGTACTTTTGACGTTTAAAGATGTTGTTATCTAATCTATGCCTCTTAAACAGTTGGTTATGCCTCCAAGGAGAATTCCTCAAGTGCAGATTGACGAGGAGGTAGCTAGAGAGATGGAGTGTGCGAGTATCGAACGGGATCAACGTTTAGGAGCCACGCATTTCAGTGGGGGATGAAACCCCGAGGAAGCCCACGAATGGATAGCTAGATGGGAGATGATCTTTATATGATGCACTGCCCACCGGGCGAGCGTGTGACACTGGCTACCTTCCTACTAGAAGGGGGGGCTACCAGTGGTGGTACGGCCTAGAGATGTCGGGTTGGTCCATTCACACTACTACTTGGGAGGTATTTCGTGCGAGATTCTTAGACCACTACTACCCGTGATCCTTTCGTACTGCTCGTGAGGCATAGTTTCTACGGCTTGAGCAAGGCGATATGTCAGTGACGAAATATGAGCAGACCTTTGTGAGGCTATCTCGGTTCGCAGCAGCCTTTGTGAGCACAAAAGAGGATAAGTGTCATCGATTTGAGCTTGGACTTCGAGGGGATATCCGGGCAGGTGTGACAGCTACCAGTTATGCTACTCTGAGAGTCATGGTCGACGCAGCGGTTTGTGTCGAGGCCAGTCTGGTGGCACACCAGGCACGATAGTCTTCAGGCGAGGGGCGACGTCGGGATCGCCCATACCATGGACCCATAGGCCATCGGGGGTCGAAGGGAGGATATTACAGAGGGTCACCATCATCTTTACGGGGTCGTGGCTGGTCTGGTCGACATGGGAGCTCTTAGAGGTCAGGATCGAGGTCTAGCTCAGGACAGCATTCATCATGTAGTGGTGCATCTAGTTGAGCTTTGGACAGGCCGAGGATAGTTAACTGTTTTTCTTGCGGAAGAGTTGGCCACTATGCCTGAAATTGCCCAACTTTGACCAGGGGCAACGATGCAGGAGGCACCAGTGCAGTGCAGAGTTCAGCTTCCAACACTGTCGGGGACCGAGGACAAGGAGGTGATCGCAGTACTGAGCGTGGCACGCGTGGGCGCGGACAGACTTCTGGACCCAGGGCTCGAGTATTTACAGTGACCCAGCAAAAAGCTAGGTCAGCCCCATGTGTGGTTGCAGGTACTCTTCATATCTCAAATCTCGTTGTACATGTGTTGATGGATGCTGGGGCCACTCATTCCTTTATTTCGAGGAGTTGTGCGGGTATGTTAGATTGTTAGGTATCAGCTTTGGATAGTGAGATGGGTGTTGGCACACCAATGAGAGTTGTTTACATAGTGAATCAAGTGATTCGAAGATGTCCGGTGATAGTAGAGGATGTGGATTTACTAGCCGATCTAATCATTATGGATATTCATGACTTTGACGTTATCTTGGGGATGGATTGGCTGTCGGAGCACGGTTCGCTGATTGATTGTGGTAGTAGACGAGTAATTATGCAGAGTCTGGGTTTTTCGGATGTTAATTTTCAGGGAGAGCTTGATGGTTCACTACCTGAAGTGTTTTCTTCACTTGCTGCTACCAAGCTTCTACGGAAAGGATGCCAGGGTTATCTGGCGCATGTTGTGAAGACGCAGATTGATACTCCAAGTGTCGATGATATACCAGTGGTACGAGAGTTTCCGGATGTGTTCCCGGAAGATTTGCCGAGATTACCACCACATCGGGAGATTGAGTTCACGATTGAACTACTCCCCGGTACACGACCTATATCACAACCACCATATCGAATGACACAGGCTGAGTTGCGGGAGCTGAAAACTCAATTGCAGGAGTTGGTGGATTTGGGATTCATCCGACCGAGTACATCACCGTGGGGAGCACCGATGTTATTTGTGAAGAAGAATGAGGGGAGCCTCCGCTTGTGCTTTGATTACCGACAACTCAACAAGGTAACGGTAAGGAACCAATACCCCTTACCCAGGATTGATGATTTATTCGATCAACTGCGGGGAGCACGGTACTTCTCAAAGATTGATTTACGATTGGGTTATCACCAGTTGAGGATTGCTGAGGAGGATGTGTCGAAGACGGCGTTTCGGACCAGATACGGACACTATGATTTCATGGTAATGCCCTTTGCGTTGATGAATGCCCCGGCGGTGTTCATGGATCTGATGAACAGGGTCTTTCGATCTTATTTGGAAAAATTTGTGATCGTGTTAATTGATGATATCTTGGTGTTCTCGAGGAGTGCTAGGGCACACGAAAAGCATCTTTGGTTGGTTTTATGGAAGTTGAGGCAGAAGCAGTTATACACCAAGCTGAGTAAGTGCCAATTTTAGCTGAACAACATTGGTTGTCTGGGACATGTTATTTCAGTGGACGGGATTAGTGTGGATCCCCAGAAGACCGAAGCTGTGATAAATTGGGCTAGACTGACGACCATAACTGAGGTACGGAATTTCGTTGGTTTGGCAGGATACTACCAGATATTTGTAGAGGGTTTCTCTAGTATCACCGGACCTTTGACTCATTTGACCAAGAAAGGAGTGAGATTTGTCTAGGATGAACGGTGCAAGCAGAGCTTTCAGGAACTAAAACATCGGTTGACTACCGCGCCCGTTCTTGCATTACCTGATAACATCGGAGAGTTTGAAGTCTACACTGACGCATCATTATAGGGTTTGGGTTGCGTGCTGATGTAGAATGGCAGAGTTATCGCTTATGCATTGAGATAGCTAAAGACACATGAAATGAACTACCCTACGCATGATTTGGAGTTGGCAGCGGTGGTCCATGCCTTAAAGATCTGGAGACATTATCTATACGGTGTGACTTGCAGGATATTCACCAATCATCAGAGTCTAAAGCATTTGTTCACTCAGAGGGAGCTGAACATGAGGCAGCGACGGTGGTTGGAACTAATCAAGGACTATGATTGTGCAATTTAGTATCATCTAGGAAAGGCGAACGTCGTGGCAGATGTACTTAGAAGAAAGTCAGCAGGATCGGTTGCACACTTGAGGATGGTGTATCTTCCTTTGCTGGTGGAACTCGGAAGGAATGGAGTTATTGACAGGACCCGCCCCGATCCCCCTGGGACCACCCGGGGACGTGCCCTGCTCCCGTCTGACACCCGACCTCAAGATACCGAAATTACCCTTAAAGGAATTCAAATGCATAAAGACAATCCAAACTTAAGTCGCACACACAACGTCATACAAATTATTCGAATACAAATAGTGTCAGACAAGGGATTGTTCCCAAATACAGGTTATTGAGCACGACTCTAGACATTCTACGTGCGAACCTACCCAGCAATAGGGTTTAGGTGCGCAACGTAAACCTATGCCTCTTCCACGGGATCCTCCTCCTCTTCTTCCTCAATAGCACGACCTGGAGGGGTAGGAAAACAACAAGGGTGAGTGGGCCGAAACTCAAAGTTTACAAATAGTTTACCATTTCGAAAACATATAGTTTTTCCCCTCCGTTTTCCGAAAAGCATGCATCAGTATCAAAAGCCATAATATCATATATTATAAGCAAAATAATATCAACATAATATAACCTCAGTTACTGCACTATACATCCCAACCCTGACATCCCAGATGTCTGACGTCCTAGACGCCCAATAAGGTCATAGTCCCAAGGTTACGCGTGCCACCCACGGTCTCAATCCTGAGTCCAAATCCCGAACCCAGTCCGAGTATGGCATCCTAGATGCTTGACGTCCCAGACGTCCAATAATAGCAATCCTGGTCCTGAGCCACTCTACGGTCCGGTCCCTCCGTAGAATGAATCCTCGCAGGTAATCCGCCGTGACCACTCCGGGGTACCTACATCCGGAGGAGACAGTATCCTAGGGTAGATCTATACAGTACAGTACTAAAGATCATTGTCGAAAACCATATACATATACATGACTCAAAACAGTGCATAATCAACCAGACGGGTCTCATGCCCAAACCTCGTAATACGTGCCACAATCATACTCAAGATAAACAGATACCTTTGCTTGAATCACATACATATATAATAGAAAGGAAAATAGTTATGCATGCCAAGGTTTAGTGAAATCAAAGGCCCACTCACAGTACAGTCCCGCTGCAATTCCGAGCGTATAACCTTGTCCAAGTGCTAATGTACGATTCCTATCATGTCCAAAACATACATAAGGGTCGCCATAAGTCCCAACTGAACAACCAAGAAACCCTATACTGAAACCGGCCCGGGAAGGCCGTCCGAACACGCTTCCCAAGGCTTTAAATCCTAATTTGACCAACCTAATGATCTCAGATTGACACGAAACCACCGTCATTGGATTCGTATCGTGGAAACCTTGAAAATGGTACTGGTCCCACAAATTTTACTGTTCACACGCGCCCCCATGCGCCTGGCCAACGGTATGGTCAACTGTGCTACAGTGATGCTGCCGTCATCGCTACAATAACCGGGTCTGAAATCGGGTCATCGTTAACCCTCGGTTTGACCCGATCACAGTTCATCATCCTGACCACCATTTTTGGTGAGGTTTGATTCTACAGACTCGTTACAACCTGCACTATGGTTCTGTGGACTCAAAACTAGTTTTAGGCTGAAGAAGTTACCTGAAAATTGATGGGAAGGTTGGCTGAGAACTCAGGTCGTTTTCTCCGGTGACTCGTTGAGATTTCGGCCACAAACTTCGGTCTAAAATGGTCGTCTAGGTCCCTACGGCATGTCTCAGAGGTAAACAAACAATCCTAACGTCAAAAATAAGCGTTTCGAAACAGGGAAGAAAATGGTGTCTTCTCGGGTTTTTCAACTTACCGCTGCCATGTCACCGCCGTACGTCGTCCAGTCCTTGTTTGAGTCTTCCTACCGTCTCAGTGAATCTAACTCTAAGTTGGTTTGAGTCCAAGTGTGAAGGTTTGGACGGTTGAATGTTTTGGGTCGTTTGGTTCCTTCTCGGGTCTGGGGGGAAGTTTGGGTCGTGCCGCCGGCCGTGGTGGTGGTGGTGGTCTGAAGGTGGCTGGTGGTTGTCTGGGTGCTGCCTGGTGTGTGGGGTTAGGCTGAGAGGTGATGGTGTGTTTTTGCAGAGAGGGAGAGTTGTTTGTTCACAGTTTGAGAGGAAATGAAAATGTGAGAGTGTGAGTCTGATGGTTTAAGAACAAAAGGGGATATGAGATCAAGGGCTAAGATTGAGTCTAAGGTTTAAAATGAATGGTGAGGATTTCAGGAGAGAAAATTTATTAATTAATCCAATGGCCAACAAAGATCTAGGTTTTAGGGAATGTAGGGGATGAGTGACACTTGTCACTCATCCAAGGGTCCAGAATGATTTGATTAAAGAAATCAGATTTTATTATTATAATATTATTTTAATCCAAGTCTGAGTTAGTTCGGTTA
The DNA here is from genome assembly GCA_032719365.1 of Prinsepia uniflora. NCBI lineage: Eukaryota > Viridiplantae > Streptophyta > Magnoliopsida > Rosales > Rosaceae > Prinsepia > Prinsepia uniflora. The sequence goes on along the minus strand of CM064868.1, from coordinate 53,472,529 downwards.
ATCGAGTTTACTTTCGTGGCCATAACGTTTTCGTCGTACGTCCGTTTTCGACGTGTCGCCTGCCTACGGATTCGTATTGACTCTACCTACGTAATGGTCCTTGGCCCTCGTCCATTGGACCTCCTGGGTCAAAAGTCAACATTTGGCCCTTCTTCAACTAAATTACCAAAATACCCCTCGACTTCCGAAAGTCATAAATTTTCCCTCGAACGTCGGAATCGAACGTGCCACTTGCCAATGAACTCGTGACGTCCTAAACTATGTCACGGTCATGGGTCAAAGTTCTAAATATTCCCCGGGGCAAAATTCAACTTCCCCCCCCCTTTAGGGGCAAAATGGTCATTTTACAATAAAATAATATTTACGAAAGTTCGGGTCATTACAGTTATGCTTGGGATGCATGAGCAGGGAGGTTTGTTAGCCTGTTTTCACGTACGACCTATGCTAGTCAATCTGATAATCAAGGCATAATTTCAGGATCCGACACTTTGTATGTACAGGATAGAGGTTGAAACGAGCGAGAGGTAGGATTTTACCATCCGAAGTGATGGAGCTCTGGTAAAACTGGGCAGTTTGTGTGTACCTGCTGTGGCAGAGTTACGGGTAGAGATTCTTAAGGAAGCCCACATTTCAGCTTATGCCATTTGGGAGGTACAAAGATGTACCGTACCCTCTGGAACCATTATTGGTGGGAAGGAATGAAAAAGAAGATTGTAGAGTTTGTTAACCGATGCTTGACCTATTAGCAAGTCAAGGCTGAACGACAGAGACTGTATGGGGCTATGCAACCACTTCCGATTCCCGAGTGGAAGTGGGACCACATTACCATGGATTTTGTCTTCAAGTTACCGAGGACTCGGAGTGGATTCGATGGAGTTTGGGTGATTGTAGACCGATTAACCAAGTCAGCTCATTTGTTGTAACACCCCGGAAATTCGAGGATTTTAATATTGTAAATTAATGTTTGAATTGACGCTTTTACCCTTGCGTTGGGTATGGCCAATTGTTGACTTTTTGATTTATAAATTAAATGGACTTTGACCTATGACCGTGACATAGTTCGGGACGTCACGAATTCATAGACAGGTGGCACGTCCATTTCGGACGATCAGGGAAAAAGTTATGACTATCGGAAGTTCAGGGGCATTACCGTAATTTGGACATTTGGGGGTGAAAATGTTGACTTTTCCCTTGGAAACTATTTTTCGGTTGACTCAAGGACCGTTGGGTAGGTCTCGACGTCCTGAGTCCGTAGACAGGCGGCACGCCGAAATCGGACTTCGTACGGGGAAGTTATGGTCACGGAAGTATTTCGCATTTAACCGAACCAACCGAGAACCGGATTAAAATATTATTTTATTATGGAATCTGGTTACTTTAATCAAATCATTCTGGACCCTTGGATGAGTGACAAGTGTCACTCATCCCCACACTCCCTAAAACATGGATCTCTGTTGGCCATTGGATTAAACAATTAATTTCCTCTCCTCAAATCCTCACCATTGATCCTATGCTGAGATTTAATCTCAGCCCTTCAAACCATCCAGCCAACCTGTTTATTAATTCTCAAAATTTTCACTCTTCATTCTTCCATACCGTGTGCACGGCTAACCATTCGAACCAACACACCAGCCCCTCACCTTGCAACCTCACCCTCACGGTAACACCAGGCGACCAGCAGCCACACCCCAGACGCCGGCCACCACCCCACGGCCACCTGCACGGCCGGAATTCCTCCCAGACCCGAGAAGGAGACCCGAACAGCCCAAGTCACCAAACCGTCCAAACCTTCACTCTGAGGCTCGAACCAACGTACGGTTGGGATCACTGTGACGGCAGGACGACCCTCTGCTGGACTGGACGACGTGCGGCGGTGACACGGCGGCGGTAGGTTGAAAAACCCGTATGACCCGATTACCTTCCCTTCTTCGAAACGATCGTTTTTGACGTTGATTTTGTTTGTTTGCTTCTAAGACACACTTAAGGGACCCAGACGACCATTTTAAACCAAGGTTCACGGCTGGAAGCTGGACGACTCGCCGGAGAAGACGAACCAGTGCCGGCAGCCGGATTTCTGTCGATTTTCAGGTAGTTCTTTGAACCTAGAAACTAGTTTTGAGTCCGTAGAACCATTGAACACCTTGTGACGAGTCCATAGGAACAAATCCCATCAGAAATGGTGGACGGGTTGGAGAGAACTGATCGGGTCGAACCGTGGGTCTGCGGTGACCCGGTTCTCAGACCCGGTTACTGTAGCGGATGACGTCATCATGCTGACGTCAGCAGTGACGTCATGATGACGTCATCATGTCAGAATTCAGTCAGCCCAGGGACCAATGGACTGCTGACACGTGTCCTCTGACACTGTCAGTGATGACGTCATGCTGACGTCAGCAGTGACGTCATGCTGACGTCAGCAGTACTGTAGCACCGTTGACCAGGGGGTTGACCAGGCGCGTGGGGGCGCGTGTGAACAGTAATTTTGGTGGGACCACCACCATTCTTTAGGTTTCGACGATCCGGATCCAATGGCGGTGGTTTCGGGTCGATCGGAGATCATTAAGTTGGTCAAAATGAGAGTTTTTGCCTTGGAAAGCGTGTACGGGCAGCTTTTCCGGACCGGTTTCGGTCTAGGGTTTCTTGGTTGAATGTTAGGGGTTTGTATTTACCCTTACGTATACTTTGGATGTGACAGGAATTTTGTAATTGTACCAGATCGAGGGTAAACGCTCGGTTTTCAGCAGGACTGTACTGTGAGTGGGCCATTTTCTTAAACCCTTGCGTGCATAAACGTTTTCTGGTTTTATTATACTTATTCATATGCTAAAACAATGATGTTTTTGATGATATGGAAAATATGGTTATGGCACGTTTCACGGTATTTGGGCTTGAGACCCGTTTGGTGAAACTTAATGATTGATTCAGATTTTATCTAGGTATATATATACCTTGCATGTGGATATCGATAAAATGTATTTGGTACTGCACTGTATAGATCCTTCCATGTTATATTGTCTCCTCCGGATGAGGTACCCCGGAGAGGTCACGGACGTCTAGAACGTCCAGCGTCTATGACGCTAAGCATCGGGGATGCTGTACCCGAACGGGGTTCGGGGATTGAACTCAGAAATTGAGACCCGAGTGGCACGCGTAGCCTTGTGATTGTGACCTTATTGACGTCAGGGACGTCAGACATCAGGGATGTCGGGATTGGAGTGTATAGTGCAGCAACTAAAATTATACTTATGTTTTTATTACATGCCTTATGGTTTATATTATATGGTTTATGATTTTAAATAATGATGCATGCATGTTTGGAAAACAGAGGGGTAAATTATATGTGTTACTTATCAAATGATTTTATAAACTTGAGTTTCGGTCCACTCACCCTTACTGTTTTGATAACCCCTCCAGGTCGGGAAACTGAGGTAGAGGAGGAACCAGAGGCTGAGGCATAGATCCACTTTCTGCGTACCTGAACCCCTGTTGGGTGGTGTACCCGCAGGTTTTTAATAGAGTCGTGCTCGCAACTTGTATTTCGGATTTTCATCCCTTGTCTGACATTCGTTTAATTCGGAATTGATGTATAACGTTTATTTGGTTATTTATGCTTTTAAATGTTTGGAGGTTAAAATTGGTATGAATTATTGGGTGTCAGACGGGAGCAGGGCACGTCCCCTTGTGGTCCCTGTGGGATCGGGGCGGGTCCTGTCAGCTTGGTATCAGAGCACTAGGTTGTGGTCAGTACTAGGTTTTGGTCAGCATGCTAGACTAGCGATTAGTACTAGTTACTTTTCGACTTTTAAGAATATTGTTTTCTGATCTATGCCTCTTGACAGTTGGTTATGCCTCCTAGGAGAATTCCGCATACTCGAACGGACGAGGATCTAGAAAGAGAGATGGAATGCGCGAGCATCGAAAGGGCTCAACGTTTGGGAGCCACTCCTTTCTGCGGGGGATCAAACCCCGAGGATGCTCACGACTGGATCACCAAGTGGGAGAGGATCTTCTCGGTGATGCACTGCCCTCCGGGCGAACGAGTGACTCTGGCGGCCTTCTTGCTGGAAGGAGGAGCCTACCAGTGGTGGCACGGACTCGAAATGTCTGGGTGGTCAGTCCATACCACTACCTGGGAAGCTTTCCGTTCCAGGTTTCTGGATCAGTACTACCCGCGATCCTTTCGCGCAGCGCGGGAGGCGGAATTCCTGCGGCTGGAGCAGGGCGACATGTCTGTTGCAGACTACGAGCAAACTTTCGGGAAACTTTCCCGGTTCGCTGCCTCATTCGTAAGCACGGAGGAGGACAAATGCCAGCGGTTTGAGCTTGGACTCAGAGGGGAGATCCGGGCTAGTGTGACTGCTACCACTCATGCTTCTCTGAGGGATATGGTCGACGCAGCGGTGCGTGTCGAGGCCAGTCTGGCGGCACACCAATCACGACAACCTTCGGGGGAGGGGCGACGTCAGGATCGCCCACATCATGGGCCATCGGGCCGTAAGAACAACAAGGGAGGGAGCTACAGGGGAGCACCCTCATCCTTCAAGGGTCGTGGCTGGTCAGGTCGACGTGGAGGCTCTCAGGGCAGAGGATCTGGTTATAACTCTGGGCAGCGTTCATCTGGGAGCGGTGCTTCTGGTGGGCATTCAAACTGGCCGAGGTTTGTAACCTGTTTTGCTTGCGGGGAGGAGGGCCACTATGCCAGTGATTGCCCGCAGTTGTCCAAGAACAACGACGCTGGGGGCTCTAGTGTGGTGCAGAGCACGGCTTCCCACACTAGTGGAGGTCGCGGTCAGGGAGGTGACCGTGGTGCTGGGCGTGGCGCGCGCGGGCGCGGACGGAACGGAGGGCCGAGGGCCCAAGTGTTTGCAATGACCCAGCAGCAGGCGAGGACTGCCCCAGGCGTAGTCACAGGTACATTACATATCTTTAACCTTCTTGTACGTGTATTGATGGATGCGGGGGCTACACATTCTTTTATTTCGAAAAGTTGTGCTGGTATGCTTGATTGTGTAGTATCAGCTTTAGATTGCGAAATGGGTGTTGGAACCCCGATGGGTATCGTGTACCTTGTGAATCAGGTGATTCGGAGGTGCCCGGTAAGAATTGAGGATGTGGATTTACCAGCAGACTTAATTATTCTGGATATCCACGACTTCGATATAATCCTAGGGATGGATTGGCTATCGGAGCATGGGTCGCTCATCGATTGCTGTAGCAAACAAGTGATTCTGCGGAGCCCGGGTTTGCCGGAGGTTATCTTTCAGGGGGAACGTGACGGTTCGCCTCCTGAAGTGATATCTTCACTTACTGCTACCAAACTTCTACGGAAGGGATGTCAGGGTTATCTGGCGCATGTCATGTCGGAGCAGGTTGGTACTCCGGGTATCGACGAGATACCGGTGGTATGTGAGTTCCCGGATGTGTTCCCGGAAGACTTACCTGGATTGCCACCATCGCGGGAGATCGAATTTACAATTGAACTACTCCCGGGTACCCGACCTATATCCCAGGCACCATACCGGATGGCGCCGGCCGAGTTACGAGAACTCAAGACTCAATTGCAGGAGCTGGTGGATTTGGGATATGTTCGACCGAGTACTTCACCGTGGGGAGCACCGGTGTTGTTCGTGAAAAAGAAGGAAGGAAGTCTTCGTTTGTGCATTGACTATCGACAACTCAACAAGGTGACACTGAGGAACCAGTATCCTCTACCCAGGATCGATGACCTTTTTGACCAGTTGCGGGGAGCTCAGTGCTTCTCGAAAATTGATTTGCGGTCTGGGTATCACCAACTGAGGATTTCGGAGGAGGATATTCCGAAAACTGCTTTTCGAACCCGCTACGGGCACTACGAGTTCCTTGTTATGCCATTTGGTTTGACGAATGCTCCGGCAGCATTCATGGATCTGATGAACCGGGTCTTCCGACCCTACCTGGATAAGTTCGTGATTGTGTTCATCGATGATATTTTGGTATACTCGGGGAGTGCCCGTGCACATGAGGAACATCTCCGGTTGGTCTTGGAGAGACTGAGACAAGAACAATTGTATGCCAAGCTGAGCAAGTGTCAGTTTTGGCTGAGCAGTATTGGTTTTCTGGGACACGTGATATCGACGGATGGGATTTGCGTGGATCCCCAGAAAACAGAAGCGGTGACCAACTGGGCTAGACCGACAACAGTGACCGAGGTGCGGAGTTTCGTCGGATTAGCAGGCTACTACCGGAGATTCGTGGAGGGTTTCTCCAAAATTGCTGCACCATTGACTCGTCTGACTCGGAAAGGAGTAAAGTTTATCTGGGACGAGCAGTGCGATCGGAGCTTTCAAGAGTTGAAGGATCGATTGACCACTGCACCTGTCCTTGCATTGCCGGACGACAGTGGAGAGTTTGTAGTTTTCAGTGATGCTTCACTGCAAGGGTTGGGCTGCGTGTTGATGCAAACTGGCAAGGTTATCGCCTATGCATCCCGGCAGCTAAAGACTCATGAGTTGAACTACCCTACCCATGATTTGGAGTTGGCGGCGGTGGTTCATGCTCTCAAAATCTGGAGACATTATCTATTCGGCGCAACGTGTCGGATTTACACCGACCACCAGAGTCTTAAGTACTTATTCACTCAGAAGGAGCTCAACATGAGACAACGGAGATGGTTGGAGCTGCTGAAGGACTATGACTGTACGATCGAGTACCATCCGGGTAAGGCTAATGTGGTGGCGGATGCACTCAGCAGAAAATCAGCGGGATCAGTTGCACACCTGGGGATGGTGTATCTTCCCTTGCTGGTGGAACTCCGGAAGGCGGGAGTTATTTTGGGTACTGACGAGCATGGAGCTTTGTTGGCCAGCTTCCATGTACGACCAGTACTGATTGATCGGATCATTGAGGCACAACTTCAGGATCCGATACTCTGTATTTACAGAATTGAAGTCGATGCGGATGGCAGGCAGGATTTTACCATCCGGGACGATGGAGCACTTGTGAAGTTGGGCCGTTTGTGTGTACCTGCAGTGGCAGAGTTGCGGGCCGAGATTCTTGAGGAGGCCCATAGTTCGGCTTATGCTATGCATCCGGGAGGTACAAAGATGTACCGTACCCTCCGGAACCATTATTGGTGGCCAGGAATGAAGAAGGATATTGCTGAGTTCGTGAGCAAATGCTTAACCTGTCAGCAGGTTAAGGCGGAACGGCAGAGACCGTATGGGGCTATGCAGCCACTTCCGATTCCTGAGTGGAAGTGGGATCACATCACCATGGACTTCGTCTTTAAGTTACCGAGGACTCAGAGTGGAGTGGACGGAGTATGGGTGATCGTGGATCGGTTAACCAAATCAGCCCATTTTCTGCCAGTTCAGGAAACCTATAAGCCTAACCGACTGGCTCAGTTGTTTGTGAAGGAAATCATACGATTGCATGGTACGCCGGAATCGATCGTGTCCGATCGTGATCCGCGTTTCACTTCCAGGTTCTGGCGGAGTTTGCAAGCTACTTTGGGAACAACCCTACGTTTCAGTACTGCGTTCCATCCACAGACCGATGGACAGTCTGAAAGAACTATTCAGACCCTGGAGGACATGATGAGGTCATGTGTACTACAGTTTCAAGACTCTTGGGATACGCATTTGCCATTGATGGAATTCGCTTATAACAACAGCTATCAGGCAAGCATCGGAATGGCACCGTATGAGGCACTGTATGGCCGACAGTGCAGGACACCTATCTGCTGGACGGAGGTAGGAGAGCGAGCGGCTGTAGGGCCGGAGATAATGGACTTAACCATGGAAACTGTTCGCGTGATCAAGGAAAGATTGAAGGTGGCACAGGATCGCCAGAAGAGTTATGCCGACCGACGGATTCGAGACTTGGAGTTTGAAGTGGGAGATTTTGTCTTCCTAAAGTTGTCTCCGTGGAAAGGGATTATCCGTTTTGGCCGACGAGGGAAACTGAGTCCGCGTTTTATCGGACCATACGAGATCGTGGAGAGAATTGGCAGGGTTGCTTACAGATTGGCGCTACCTCCAGAACTTTCTAGAGTTCACGATGTTTTCCACATATCGATGCTGCGGAAGTACGTACATGATGCTTCGCATGTACTTGGGGAACAACCTGTCGAACTACGGGAGGATTTGAGCTTCGAAGAACAACCAGTACAGATCTTGGATCGGAAGGACAAGGTACTACGACGGAAGACGATCCCTCTCGTGAAGATTCTCTGGAGAAACCAGAATGTGGAAGAAGCCACATGGGAGCCTGAGGCTCAGATGCGAGAACAATTTCCTTACTTGTTTCTTTGAAATTTCGGGACGAAATTTCTTAAGGGGGGAAGGTTGTAACACCCCGGAAATTCGAGGATTTTAATATTGTAAATTAATGTTTGAATTGACGCTTTTACCCTTGCGTTGGGTATGGCCAATTGTTGACTTTTTGATTTATAAATTAAATGGACTTTGACCTATGACCGTGACATAGTTCGGGACGTCACGAATTCATAGACAGGTGGCACGTCCATTTCGGACGATCAGGGAAAAAGTTATGACTATCGGAAGTTCAGGGGCATTACCGTAATTTGGACATTTGGGGGTGAAAATGTTGACTTTTCCCTTGGAAACTATTTTTCGGTTGACTCAAGGACCGTTGGGTAGGTCTCGACGTCCTGAGTCCGTAGACAGGCGGCACGCCGAAATCGGACTTCGTACGGGGAAGTTATGGTCACGGAAGTATTTCGCATTTAACCGAACCAACCGAGAACCGGATTAAAATATTATTTTATTATGGAATCTGGTTACTTTAATCAAATCATTCTGGACCCTTGGATGAGTGACAAGTGTCACTCATCCCCACACTCCCTAAAACATGGATCTCTGTTGGCCATTGGATTAAACAATTAATTTCCTCTCCTCAAATCCTCACCATTGATCCTATGCTGAGATTTAATCTCAGCCCTTCAAACCATCCAGCCAACCTGTTTATTAATTCTCAAAATTTTCACTCTTCATTCTTCCATACCGTGTGCACGGCTAACCATTCGAACCAACACACCAGCCCCTCACCTTGCAACCTCACCCTCACGGTAACACCAGGCGACCAGCAGCCACACCCCAGACGCCGGCCACCACCCCACGGCCACCTGCACGGCCGGAATTCCTCCCAGACCCGAGAAGGAGACCCGAACAGCCCAAGTCACCAAACCGTCCAAACCTTCACTCTGAGGCTCGAACCAACGTACGGTTGGGATCACTGTGACGGCAGGACGACCCTCTGCTGGACTGGACGACGTGCGGCGGTGACACGGCGGCGGTAGGTTGAAAAACCCGTATGACCCGATTACCTTCCCTTCTTCGAAACGATCGTTTTTGACGTTGATTTTGTTTGTTTGCTTCTAAGACACACTTAAGGGACCCAGACGACCATTTTAAACCAAGGTTCACGGCTGGAAGCTGGACGACTCGCCGGAGAAGACGAACCAGTGCCGGCAGCCGGATTTCTGTCGATTTTCAGGTAGTTCTTTGAACCTAGAAACTAGTTTTGAGTCCGTAGAACCATTGAACACCTTGTGACGAGTCCATAGGAACAAATCCCATCAGAAATGGTGGACGGGTTGGAGAGAACTGATCGGGTCGAACCGTGGGTCTGCGGTGACCCGGTTCTCAGACCCGGTTACTGTAGCGGATGACGTCATCATGCTGACGTCAGCAGTGACGTCATGATGACGTCATCATGTCAGAATTCAGTCAGCCCAGGGACCAATGGACTGCTGACACGTGTCCTCTGACACTGTCAGTGATGACGTCATGCTGACGTCAGCAGTGACGTCATGCTGACGTCAGCAGTACTGTAGCACCGTTGACCAGGGGGTTGACCAGGCGCGTGGGGGCGCGTGTGAACAGTAATTTTGGTGGGACCACCACCATTCTTTAGGTTTCGACGATCCGGATCCAATGGCGGTGGTTTCGGGTCGATCGGAGATCATTAAGTTGGTCAAAATGAGAGTTTTTGCCTTGGAAAGCGTGTACGGGCAGCTTTTCCGGACCGGTTTCGGTCTAGGGTTTCTTGGTTGAATGTTAGGGGTTTGTATTTACCCTTACGTATACTTTGGATGTGACAGGAATTTTGTAATTGTACCAGATCGAGGGTAAACGCTCGGTTTTCAGCAGGACTGTACTGTGAGTGGGCCATTTTCTTAAACCCTTGCGTGCATAAACGTTTTCTGGTTTTATTATACTTATTCATATGCTAAAACAATGATGTTTTTGATGATATGGAAAATATGGTTATGGCACGTTTCACGGTATTTGGGCTTGAGACCCGTTTGGTGAAACTTAATGATTGATTCAGATTTTATCTAGGTATATATATACCTTGCATGTGGATATCGATAAAATGTATTTGGTACTGCACTGTATAGATCCTTCCATGTTATATTGTCTCCTCCGGATGAGGTACCCCGGAGAGGTCACGGACGTCTAGAACGTCCAGCGTCTATGACGCTAAGCATCGGGGATGCTGTACCCGAACGGGGTTCGGGGATTGAACTCGGAAATTGAGACCCGAGTGGCACGCGTAGCCTTGTGATTGTGACCTTATTGACGTCAGGGACGTCAGACATCAGGGATGTCGGGATTGGAGTGTATAGTGCAGCAACTAAAATTATACTTATGTTTTTATTACATGCCTTATGGTTTATATTATATGGTTTATGATTTTAAATAATGATGCATGCATGTTTGGAAAACAGAGGGGTAAATTATATGTGTTACTTATCAAATGATTTTATAAACTTGAGTTTCGGTCCACTCACCCTTACTGTTTTGATAACCCCTCCAGGTCGGGAAACTGAGGTAGAGGAGGAACCAGAGGCTGAGGCATAGATCCACTTTCTGCGTACCTGAACCCCTGTTGGGTGGTGTACCCGCAGGTTTTTAATAGAGTCGTGCTCGCAACTTGTATTTCGGATTTTCATCCCTTGTCTGACATTCGTTTAATTCGGAATTGATGTATAACGTTTATTTGGTTATTTATGCTTTTAAATGTTTGGAGGTTAAAATTGGTATGAATTATTGGGTGTCAGACGGGAGCAGGGCACGTCCCCTTGTGGTCCCTGTGGGATCGGGGCGGGTCCTGTCATTTCTTGCTGATATAAGAGACATATAAGCCAAACCGACTAGCTCAGCTGCTCGTAAAAGAGATCATTCGACATCATGGTATGCTGGAGCCGATAGTGTCTGATCGAGATCCAGGTTTCACTTCCAGCTGGTCACTTCCAGGTCTTGCTGATGCATGTAACGACCTGAACTTTTGTAAATATTATTTTATTGTAAAATGACCATTTTGCCCCTAAGGGGAGGAAAAAGTAAACTTTTGACCCGGGAAATATTTAGGACTTTGGCCCATGACCGTGACGTAGATTGGGATGTCACGAGTCCGTAGGTAGGTGGTACGTCGAAAACAAATGTACGTTGACAAAGTTATGGTCACGGGAGTAAAATAGATTAAACGAACGAACCGAGCATTTAATTAAAATAATAATATAATATTGTAATCGAATTTAAAAACTAAATTAATCTGGACCCTTAGATGAGTGACAAGTGTCACTCATCCCACACTACCTTTTCCCTAATTAATGGATCTTGTCCCTATTGGGTACTTATTTTATGTTTTATTTCTCTCAAACAATCCCAGCCATTCATCCTTTTTCCCCAGATTACATCTACACCGTTGATCTCATCTTTCTTTCTTTTTTAATCGATCAGACCCGTCGCCCTCACTCTCTAACTCTGATATTCCTCTTAACCGTGCACATACACGGCATACCCTCTCAAACAAACACTCCATAGCTCACCACTCTCCCTTACTTGCTTCTCCCTAGCCACAGATCAAACACACGACATCACCACCACCTTCCTCCTCCCGTGCCTGAACTCTTCCCCAGTTTGTAAACCCAAAACCCCCCAAGCCCAAGAATGAAGAAACCAGCCCAAAGGAAACCAACCCGTCTGAAACTCACCTCCACGACTTGAACCATCACTAGCATAGGAGTATTAGGCCGTCAGGAAAACTAGGGACAAGTAGTGACGACCTGCGGCGGTGACACGGTAGCGGTAAGCCTGAAAACCCGAGAGGGCCTTACTTTCTTCCCTGTTTCGAACGACCCTTTGTGACGTTTTTGTTTCATTCCTCACCGCTGGGATGTGTTTTAGGGACATTGGTGATCAAGTAGAACCAGTTTTTTAGGTTGGAAACTGAGTGAGTCGCCGGGGAAGACAACCGGAGCTGGCTGCCAGCTTTCCCTTCGAGTTACAAGTAGTATTTTCGTTTTAGTTTCTAGTTTTGCGGGCACAGAACTCTAGGGTAGGATTACACGAATCTTTAGGGCCTAACGTGATCCAAAATGGTGGCCGAAAACGGAATCTGGGATCGGGTCAATGTAACGACCCGTCCCAAATTTTGGGATTAGATTAGTGACTAATCAGGATTAGCTAGATTAATCAGTGATTAGTGGGGTACTTTCGGACGAACGATGCAAAATGACGATTTTTCCCCTAGAATGGACGAAACGTTGACTTTTCGTTCTGGCAGTCAAATGGACTTTGGCCGATGACTGTGACGTAGTTCGGGGCATCACGATTTCATACACAGGTGGCACGTCCGATTCTGACGTTCGAGGAAGAAGTTATGACGTTTGGAAGTTCATGGGTATTTTGGTAATTTGGTTAAAAAGGTAAGTAGTTGGCTTTTGACCTGAGAGGTCGGATGGTCGAGGACCGAGGATCGTTACGTAGATTGGTTCGATACAAATCCGTAGACAGGTGGCACGCTGAAGGACTTTGAACGGGAAAGTTATGGGTCACGGATGTTCGATGGCACTATGCACGCATTACGAGGCAGTGATGAGGTGGCATGACCAGATTGGTCAAATATTTAGGTGGGACCCATGGACTCATCCCATTGGCCCAAACCCCAAATTTTTGGATCTAATTAATTAAATATTATTATTTTATAATTTAATTCACCCACCTCTCATCCTAGCCATCCATCTCTACCTCACACTCTCATCCCCACCGTCCAAACCATCTTCCCTCACACCTGAACACCAACCATCCTCTCTGTTTTCTCACAAACATGAACACCTCCATTTTTATTTTCTATAAAAAAAAAAAAGCAAACACACATATCACCACCACCTCCCTTAAACCTTGTCTGACGTTGGTGGCCTATGAAGAAAACTTTGAGAGGGAGATGAGGCGAGCACGAGGGTGCTAACGGTTTGGACATTAGACCACGGTGGCCGGAAACCCGCAGGTGAGAGGTTATGGGTTTAAAAATTGTATCTTGGTTTTTAATGCTCACCAATCGATTTTATTGATTGGAAATGGTTTCTGGTGAACTTTTGGGAAGGTTTGGATTGGTTTCGAGGGCTATGGTGGCTGGAGTGGACGGCATGATGAGGTTGCAGGTGGCCGATTCGTAGTTCGGTCTTGGAGGTAGTTTTTCAACCCGGTTTTCATGATTTTAGGGGCTGGATAGATTGGGTTTATGGTTAGGAACATGTAGGAATCAAAATGGAATAGATTGGATTCAAAATGAACGAGTTTGGGCCCTGGACCTGTCCAGCCCGGTTCGAACCAGAGGGCCGAGTTCGTTGGAGGTAGGGGATAATGAATAGTGCCAGGCACGTGGGCTCACGCGCAGCCCTTTTCGGCGGCGCTTGGGGCACGTGAAGCATCCTTTGGGGATGACTTCAACATGAATTTTAATCTATTCGATGTAACGAACATTTTGGGACTGGTTTCGTGTCGATCGGACACCGTCACGATAATGTTCGGGACATTCGAAGGTTTAGGATCGAGATTAAAAATACTTAAAAATTTGAAAAACTTATGGGGCTTCAATGAGAGGTTAATAAGGTAGTTAGTAACCCTCTAGATTGATTTGGAAAGGTTTGGGAGTCTCGGTGACGATGCTTAGCCAAGTGAGGCTTACGACACGCAAATCGAGGCGGCAGCTTAGGACGGTCTGTGAGTGGACCTTGATTTCTAAACTATGATGCATGCATAAATGTTTTATATGTTTTATGAATATGATTTTATGATGTTGATTTTGGATATTCGTGAATTACATGATTTCACGTATTTCAAGGCGATTTATGTGCTTGCACATAAATCGAGGTTTAGGGTTTTGCACTGATTTTCCGTGCTTATAGTTTTGGAAATGATTTCATGAAATGGTTTTGGATTTGAAAAGGTAAATTCGAATTCAAGACCCATTTGTTTTGGAAACCCTCTGACTCGAAGTCCATTTAGTTACATTCTCGGGTCAGAGGCCTAATTGGTTCTTGAAAAGATTTCATATTTGGAAATATGGACCGGGCACGAGACCCATTTGATTTACGAATTCTCGGACTTGAAGCCCATTTGATTTAACACGGCATCGGGATGGAGGCCCAGTTGGTTTACGTATCGGGCTTCAAGCCCAATTGGTTTGCGTATCGGGCTCGAGGCCTAGTTGACTTACATATCGGGCACGAGGCCCATTTGGTTTACGAAATCAGGAACGAAGCCCAGTTGGTTTACGATTTGAGCTGGAGGCCCAGTTTGTATGTGGATTTGGGCTTAGGGCCCAGTTATGTTTTAAGATTGTGATTTTGGGTCAGGGACCCATACATGGTTTTTATGTCTCATGACGGTATATGGGGACCGGGCATGAACCCTTGAAAGGTTTTGAGAACATTTTCAAATAGTTTTTCGTATATCATCCTTTATATATGAATTGTCTCCTCCGAGAGTAGTCACGGAGCAGTGACTGAGTGGAGTCGCCCCCGTTGGGTTCCTTACTCTCAGAAAGGATATGGATTATAACCCCCAGGGAGGGTCATTGATCTACGGACATTGACCTGGGTGGACCCTCGGGAGACTTGGGCTTTGAGACCCCGGGTAGCACGCGCGTAGCTCTAGATACCGTGACAGGATTGGTTATATGAAATATATGTTAAACATGATTTCTTGGTTTTGCGAAATTGTGTTTATGATTGATAAATGGATTTGGGCTGAGTTCCCACATATGTTTACTATGTTATAGTTTTCTGTAAATGGTTTTGGGCAGGGGCCCATATGGAATTGGTTATTGAAACATATGTCGTTTGAGAAATGATTTTCCTATGCATGCGTGCTTTTTAGTGAAGGGCATAAAGGTCTTTTATGAAATGTGTTTTGTCAAACTATTACTTTTCGTCCACTCACAGTCTTTCTGTTTCAATGCCCTTCCGGTTGAATATGGTACGGACTGTAGCAGAGACCGAGTCATCACATAACTCCTCCAGATCCTGACGTACTCTAGAAGCCGGATGGCTAAAGGTTTTAATTTTCCCAGGTCTAACACTCCGTGTCAGACAGGATTAGGAGCGTTCCTCGTTAATCCCGAGGGGATTGGGACGGGTCCTGACAGTCAAGCCGCGGGTCAACGGTGATGCGATTTCAGGTTGACCCGATCAACTGGCTGTGATGACATCATCATGCTGATGTCAGTAGTGGCGTCATCATGCTGATGTCGGCAGTGACGTCACGATGATGTCATCATGTCAGAAACTCTCAGACTAGGGACCAACTAGAGAGCGACACGTGTCCTCTAACACTGTCAGGGCTGACGTCATGCTGACGCTAGCATGAACTGTAGTAGCGTTGACTAGGCGCGTGGGTGCGCGTATGAACAATAATTTTGGATGGACTAGTACCACTTTCAAGGTTTCGACGATATGAATCCCATGACAGTGGTTTCGTGTCAATCGGAGATCGTTAAGTTGGTCAAATTAGGGTTTGAAGCCTCTGGAAGCGTGTTTAGACGGCTTTCTCGGGCCGGTTTCATTCTTGGGTTTCATATTTGAGTTGTAGGAACCTATAGTGAGCTTTATGTGTACTTTGGACTTGACAGGAATTGTACGTAGGCACCCTTGATTTCGTCACCGAACTGTGTGTGGGCCTTATGTGTACTTGGGTTTCATACGTCTAGTTAGCGGTGTCATCGAACTGTGAGTGGGCTTTTGATTTCGTCACACCCTTGCATGCATAACTGTTTTTCGTTCTATACATATATTTGTGATTTAAACAAAGGCATTTGATTATCTTGAGTTATGAGTATGGAACGTATTTCGATGTTTGGGCTTGAGAACTGACTGGTTAGATATGCACAGTTTTGATTATATATATGTATATGGATTTCGATGATTATCTTTAGTCATGCACTGTATAGATCTACCCTAGTGATACTGTCTCCTTCGGATGTGGGTACCCCGGAGTGGTCATGGCGCAATGCCTGCGAGGGGTCATTCTACGGAGGGACTGGACCGTAGAGTGACTCAGGAGCAGGATTGCTATGATTGGACGTTTGGGCCGTCAAGCATTTGGGATGTCATACCTGGACTGGGTTCGAGATTTGGACTCGGGATTGAGACCACGGGTGGCACGCATAGCCTTGGGACTATGACCTTATTGGACGTCTGGGACGTCAGACATCTGGGATGTCAGGGTTGGGATGTATAATGCAGTGGCTGATGTTATGATTATGATTATATTGTTCTATTATGCTTATATGATATGCTATTATGGTTTTCGATTCTGATGCATGCATGATTTGGAAAATAGAGGGGTAAAACGTATGTTTACTTTATGAATTAAACAGTTTTATAAACTTTATGTTTCTAGCCCACTCACCCTTAAGTGTTTTATTCACCCCTCCAGGCCGTGCTACTGAGGCAGACGTGGATCACGAGGCAGAGGCATAGGTTAACGTTGCGCACCTGAACCCTACTTCTAAGTAGGTCGATACGTGAGGAAACTTTAGGAGTCGTGATCATCATTTGTGTTTTAAGCTTTCCCTTATCTCACACTGTTTTATTTTCGGATGATTTGTATGACTTAATTTGGATATTTATGCATTTGAGTTTCCATTAAGGGTTAAATTGGTATTCTAAGGTCGTGTATCAGACGGGAGCAGGGCACGTCCCCGGGTGGTCCGAAATGGATCGGGGCGGGTCCTGTCATGACACTTGTTAGCCACCCCATTGGTCCATATCGCCACATTCATGCATCCATATCCCTCAGTCTTTCTTCATTTCAAACACACTCCAAACCCACCCACATCCCATTTTCTTCATTTTTACCATCAGTCGGTGCTGGTAGGCACATTGCTACTGATCGAAAGCTTCATACGAGGTACTCCTTGATATTTATAGTCTGATCGGAAAGTAGGCATATTGCAACTAATCAGAAGCATTATTCGAGTTACTCTGTCAGCTCCAATTCGCAAGCATGCACATTTAAAATGATTGGAAGTTTAATTAGAGGTACCCTCTCAGATTTATGATTTGATCGGCAAGCGAGTCTATTGCGACTGATTAAAAGCATCATTTGAGGTACTATCTCAACTTTAATCGGCAAGCAAGCACATTGCGACCGATCAGAAACTTCATTCGAGGTACCCTCTCATATTTATGCTTTAATCGATAGGCATGCATATTGCAACTAATTGAACGGATCATTCAAGGTACTTTCTCAGCTCCGATTGGCAAGCATGTACATTGTGACCAATTGGAAACTTCAATCAATGTACCCTCTCAGATTTATACTCTGATCAGTTAGAAGGCATATTGCAACTGATCAGAATCATCATTTGAGGTACTCTTTCAGCTTCAATCGGCAAGCAAGCACATTGCGACTGGTCGGAAGCTTCATTCGACGTCCTCTCTCAGCCCTAATCGACAAGCAAG
Organism: Prinsepia uniflora; assembly: GCA_032719365.1. Classification (NCBI taxonomy): domain Eukaryota; kingdom Viridiplantae; phylum Streptophyta; class Magnoliopsida; order Rosales; family Rosaceae; genus Prinsepia; species Prinsepia uniflora. The sequence continues at coordinate 53,454,774 of CM064868.1, read as the reverse complement.
AACATTGCAACCAAATCACATACCAGTGACTAGCACAACACCATGTGACCAAGGTACACTTGCTCCATCAAGAACTTGGGGCACTAGTGGATACACCCCTATAATCGATCAAAACATATCAACCTACGTTACAAGTCCTCGACTGAGAAAATCCACCTCATTCGATGACTTAGGGGACTTATAATAATACCATATTGGCATGCCACCAAGACTTAGCATGAATAGAACTATCCCAAATGTCACGACCTGGGCCATCTAGCACAATATTGTCCACTTTGGACCCAGCTCTCACGATTTTGTTATCGAGAGTTCACAGTGCAACTTCCTAGGGGGTCACCTATCTTGGGATTGCACCATCCTCAACTCGCTTAACTTTGGAGTTCCCAAGGAATTCAAAGCCAGTGAGCTCCCAAAAAGCCTTGTTTAGATCAGAGTTGCGCAATGGCCCACTCTATCTAACACTATATTGTCCCCTCTAGACTCACTGACCGAACCAGCCCAACCCACAGGGTTTTGTTCTCGGGAGCTCATAGTGCAACTGCCCAATAGGTCACCCATCATGAGATTGCACTAGCCTCTACACGCTTAACTTTGGAGTTCCGTCGAAATCCAAAGCCGGTGAGCTCCCAAGAGGCCTAGCCCAAAATATCATTTTTACCATTCTCGTAAAACGTGCCCAAAAATCGATTAAATAATTCATAAATCCAACAAACCAACATATTGAATCATCATGAAATCAATCATATAAAACATTTAATTATGCATGCATAACAGTTTATAAAACAAACGTCCACTCACACACATATAAGATACTTCACCTTTCCCTCCCTAAGCGATGTAGGATTGTTCACCGATCTTGCATTTCCATGCTCACGGGTCTTGCTCACCGTTCTTGATTTCAAGACAGGGTATTACAATCCACCCCCCTTGGGACCTAGCGTCCTCGCTGGTACACTTTCAGTCGGGGTCCAGCTCTGATACCATTCTATTACGACCCAGCCTATCTAGTAAAATATTGTCCGCTTTGGGCCCAGCCCTCCCGTCAAAATCCGCAATACCGTAATTCAGTTCCTCGGTTTCACGCCTCTTCGTGAAACCTTCGAAATCACATATAAACCGTATAAAACATATGAACGTAGTACACTTGGTCAAAGCCCAAACATTATATAAAACATAAATCTTAAATTATGTGCACTAACGCATTTTCCTCCAAAAATGCCCTATAAATCATATGGAAATCATATGCACTCATGGCATCTCAAAACAAGTTCATTAAAGCGTATAAAATAGTTGTGCATGCATCAATTTAGAAATCAAGGTCCACTCACAGACCGTCCATGTTGCGTTTCGATACGCGTGCCACACGCCTCTCCTGGGCCAATCACTGTCTCCGGGGTTCCCAAACCTGTCCAAATCATACTAGAGGGTTATTAACTACCTTAATAACCTCTCATAAAAGCCCCTAATTTTTCGGGATTTTTAGCATATTTTAAACTCTATCCTAAATGTTCAGACATCCCGAACTATATCGAAACCATATCTGATCGACTCGAAACGTGTCCCAAAATGTTCGTTACATCGAATAGATGAAATTACATGTTGGACACTTCCCGAAAAGAAAGCTCATGCACCCCCATGCGCCTCCCAAAGTCCTTGCGTGTGGGAGCCACACGCCCAGCATAGTATCATCCCTGTCTTTGCGTGAACTCGGTCCGGTTCAGCCTCTACAATTCCGGTCCAATTGGACCAGTGTGACCGGTCCAACTGGACCGGTGCCATAACTCCCTCATTTTCGACCTGATTTTATCCCTTCCAATTCCTATAGTTTCCTCTGATCATTCCCTATTGATTCATGGTTTAAAAACCTAAAAACCAAGTCCAGAAGATACCTGTTCGAAGAGGAACCAAAACGGAAACCTGCCACCGCGCTCCGCCGTCGAATCCAGCCTCCTCCGTCCCCATTCTCAATTCAAATCACCTTCTAAGACCACCAGGAAACCATCCCAATCTTTAGAACCAATCAACAACCCCTAAAAACCCATATTCCAATTTTGAACCAAAACCTTACCATTCACGGTTTCATGGTCATTGTTCACGACGGTGCTCAATCTCTCCACCGTCCAGCTCGTCCCGCTCTCCTCTCCCTTTTTCATTCATAGGTCACAATGATCAGGTGAGGTTTGAGGGGTGTTTGTGAGGGATGGGGTGGCACAGTTTTAGGTTCGAATAAATGAAACAGATGAGGATGGAGGGTGGAGGGTGGGTGCATGTATCTGTGTACTGGGGGCAATGGATGGGTGAGATTTGTCACTCATCCATTGAGCCTCAGGGAAAATATCTAGGCCCACTTCCAGACAAAAGTCCACATTTGCCTTGTAAAACGTGCCACCGTAAATAGTTCCTCAAAACTTCTGTAAGCCGTAATTTTCCCGTCAAAAGACCAATTTCGACGTGCCACCTGTCTACGGACTCGTATCGACCCGATATACGTAACAGTCCTAGACCCTCAGGTATCGGACCTCCTGAATCAAAAGTTAACTTTTCGTCCTCGTTTAGGGGCAAAATCGTAATTTTGCCCTGAACGTCCGATAATCCTCGGCTAATCCCCGATTAATCTCGTTAAATCATAATTAACTATTAATTAATCCTAAAAATTAGGGACGGGTCGTTACATGTCTTACTCATGGTTCTTGCTTCCAAGACTGGGTATTACACCAAACATACGATCTGTTGTCGAGCGATCGGTGTGTATGCCAATCGGTAGGCTTACAGCTCACTTGACAGGCACCCTTTGAGCAAGCCCAAAACACAGCCACTCGACATGCATGAGTCAAAACCCCCGCATACTCGTCTAACAAATGACAGTAGCAACTCCCTAACATGAAAAGAGATCTACTACCACATGTCTCCTATCCCGGATTAGCGGAACACGTGATAACATCTCCTGAAGTAGCTTAAACTCTACACCACTAAGGTTCAACCATCACGTTCATTTCTACCACAAATACCCCCCTTAAACCCTCTCATAAAGGTACATACATCTCTTTCTCTCTAACATACAAACCTGACTCCCTGTTTTTGTGTTGATTTCCTGCCTATTGATCTCTATCTCGCTTACTGACTTAAGCATCAGAATCCATCAGGACAACAACCTACTAGTGTGTGGTGCTTTTCTCTTCTCTCTGCCTCATAGGTCACTCAACAGGCTTAGAAGAAAGCAAATTAGGACCCAGCAAGGTCTCATCTAGTAGGTCTAGTTTCGGATCAAACAACAGTGTTTTATTGTCTTGCATTGCAAGTAGCATGCAAGCCAAATATTATAAGTATTGGGAGGAAATGGACAGTAAGAATCAATATTATTTCACAACTCTTATTCTTGATCCCCACCATCAATTGGAAATTTTGGAGGATTGTTTTGAGTTGGTTTTGAGCTGGTCCACCACTCGGACTCCCGGTGGACGCAACAGACGTCGTACTGGTTTGCGGAGTCGGCTGTGCTCGGTAACCACGGAACCCTGAACTCTAGAAACTACCAGGTCTGCCAAAACGATCATCGCCCGCCGACGATGCTCCACTGAAGTTGCCCCTCTTCGGTGTCCTCTGACTCGAAGCTCCAGAAAAAGGTGGCTCTCGGCGTCGTACCGGCAAGCTAGCCTCAACCCTCACCGCAGCATCTGACAATTCTCGGAGGGTAGCAAATGATCCAGCCGTCACTATGGCTCGTATCTCACCTCGCAGGCCCAACTCAAACCTACGACACTTCTCGGCTTCAGTCGCCACAAACGCAGGAGCAAAACGAGACAACATCTGAAATTTCCGCTCGTACTCAGCCACACTCATACTCCCCTGTTGGAGTTGTAGAAATTCCACCTCCTTGGCATCACGGAAAGAACGAGGGTAATACTGCGCCAGAAACCGCTCCCTAAACGTCTCCGAGGTCACAGTATGGGCATCCCAGCTAGACAACTCGATGGTATACCACCACTCGTACGCCGCACCATCTAGTAAGAAGGTAGCCAGTAACACTCGATCCTCCGGTGGGCAATGCATCACTGCGAAAATCCGCTCAAGTCTTGTGATCCACCTCTGGGCTTCCTCAGGATCTGTCCCACCACTAAAAGTCGTAGCCCCGAGCCACTGGGCTCGCTCAATCGTAGCACTCTCTGTCCCTCTCGCCACTTCGTCTTCAGGTCGTGGATGGGGTTCACGTCTCGGAGGTATAGTCAACCGCACACTGAAAGAGGCATAGAAGCAGTCAAACAACCTAAACACAACCTCGCAACAAACACAAACCACAAACCTATGCTCTGATACCAATTGTCAGGGCCCACTCCTAATCCCCCAGGATTAGGGACTAAACCCTGCTCCCTTCTGACAACCCAAAAATGAAAGACCGAAATAACCTCTCGAAAACCACAAATTACACTGTCAGACGCAGAAGAATTTTAAACACCCCAGAGTCAGTAGTTATACAGAGCATAATACTAAACAAAGAAAAAAACCCGATACACCGAGTTCACGCACAACGAAAAGTCGGAAACACTCCGGAAAAACTCTCGAGTACTCTATGCCTCCGACGCTACCTCAACGTCAACCCCCGCGCTAGCTCCACGACCTGGAGGGCAGTTAAAACCAAAAAAGTGTGAGTGGACCATAAAGCATAAAAGTTTCAAAAACCATTTCTTAAACAAACCAAGGTTTGGCCCTCCGTTTTGAAAACATGCATGCACAACCCATTTATTAAACACAGCCAGAAACCACATGGTAATCATCATAAAAACATTTATAATTCACAAAATAAGCATCATGAAAACAGTACGTTAAAACATAAATCCAAGTCATCACTATCCGATCAAACCTGCTGGACCTATCCGAGTCTTTAAACTCCCGAGTCTTTAAACTCAATCCAGGCCTCAATAATACGAGTCTTTAAACTCCGAGTCTTTAAACTCAACATGCCTACGGGGGAAATATCAATATATCCGAGTCTTTAAACTCTGAGTCTTTAAACTCAATCTGGGTCTTTAAACCCAATCCGGGCCCGTCCCCCGTCCCCCGTCAATCACAATATCCAGGTCTTTAAACCCAATAATCAGATCCAGCAAATCCAATCCAAAACCATTTGAAAACCAATTCTAAATCCATATCCAAACCCGAATCCGAAATCACTGGTCTGATGCCCTTCCGACATCCAGAACCGTCATTCCGAACCCAAATCCGGAATTCCACTTTTCAACTTTAAAACCAAATTCCGCTTTCCGAAATCCGATTCTAAAACCGAAAACCTTGATCATCGAAATCATGTTCCAAAATCCCTTTATAATCATTGAAAACCCTTTATCGTTTGAAATCCCAAAATCATAGCATCATAACCAGAAATCAAGCTTTTCTCGTAAATCGTGCCAAATATGTAATTTCCTCGAAAAACGTGCAATTAAGCAAAGCAGTTATAACATATTCAAATAACCATGAAGTCACACATAAAAACCATAAAACAAGTAATTAAAAGCAGTTATGCATGCTCAGTTATAGAGAAGGGGTCCACTTGACAGGACCCACCCCGATTATCGCCTCGATAACCGGGAAGCATCCTGCTCCCGTCTGACAATCGAACACAAAAGACCGGAAAACCAAATAATATTACATCACACCCATTGTCAGACCATGGAGATTAAACAATTACAACCGACTGGACATCAAGTCCATAGTTTCACAGAGCATAATATTACAAAACAAGTTAAAGAACAAATCCTACTCTGTGAACTAACTACTCCGCAACGGAAAACTTTATGCCTCTGCCTCTACCTCGGCGCTAGCCCCCGAACTTGTACCACGACCTGGAGGGTAATTAAAACAACAAAGTGTGAGTGGACCGAAACAAAAGTTTGCAGAAAACAGTTTAATGAAATCGGGGTTCGCCCTCCAGTTTTATAACACGCATGCATAACCAGATATTCGAAAACCTCGTATCAAACATTCGAAATCCCGCTTTTCCGAAACACATGTAAAACGTTACAGAAAACCGTCATAATTCATGTAAAATAACATAATATTACCAAAATCCAGAAATCGCCATTTTGAAACATCAATTAAACAAATCAAGTAAAAACTGAATCAATAAGCACAATTAAGCCGTTGGATCCATCCGAGTCTTTAAACTCAATATCAGGCCTTCCCGGGATATCAACGAGTCTTTAAATTCAAAACATAATCAATAGGCCTCGGGGGTATCACAATAACCGAGTCTTTAAACTCACGAGTCTTTAAACTCAATCCGGGTCTTTAAACCCAATTTTCTGGGCCCGCCCCCGTCATCAATTAACCAGGTCTTTAAACCCAAAACCATTTATAAACAAAATAAACCAGGATTCATCATGATCCGTTTTCCAAAAATCATTCCGAAATCATATATTGTCATAATAGGACTTATGTCCGAATTCACATGCAAATTCCAAAACATGCAATTCCCGAAATCACTTCACCAATATAATCTAAACATCATAAATACGTAACATGCATAATCATATCCAAATACTCCATCAAAACATCATTCATGCATAGGAGAAAACCGTAACCTCGAAATGCGTGAAATACGATAATTACCTCGAAAAGCGTAAAATCACGTAAAACCGAAATATCATATTTATCAACATAAAATTATATGTGAAAACACAAGATAAATAAGTAAAATAGTCATGCATGCACAGTTTTGAAATCAAAAGTCCACTCACGGTTTTCGGACGCGTCAATCGCGCCCCGTGCGCTCCTCAGTAGCTTCGGAAGTGTTCGGGCCTGTAAAAACGTACAAGGAGGGTTACAATCATCCTCAAATAACTCGTAAGATTTTCCCTAATTTTTCCGGATTTTTCCGCGTAACTAAACTTAAGGACTAAATCTTCCGAACCCTCGAAATTATCCCGAAAGACTCCTGATCGACTCGAATTCTAAAGGTAAAATGTTAATTAGACTGAAAGGATTAAGTTCCATGTTGACCGTGACCAGAGAATACCCCACACACGCCGTCACGCGCCGCCCAAAGTGGTTGCGCGTGTAGGCCACGCGCCCAGCTACAGTGTCGTCTCTCCTACCCGACTAGCCTATTAAACGGGTCTGTTACCCGCGACTCAACCCGGATGATTAACCTTCAATTCACCCTCGAATCCTTCCGTTTTTGATCCTAACGTCTTCTCTAATCAATTAATCTTAGGTCTGTGCCATGAATTAACCTCGACTGTCCCTAAATCCGACCGTCGACCCGTGATCAACCAAACGGGTTGATCACTCAAACTCCATGGTTTCTAAACCAAACTCAAATTAACTTCACCAGTAGCTTAAGGGAACCTAGACGAACCAAAACATCCAATCAATTGACCCAATACTAACCTGGAAGTAGCCGTCCTCAAGCTCGAAAATTCTCAGAACCAGGGGCCTCGGTTCTTGGCCAATTCGTGATTGATGTCCTTCGAAATCGATGTGGTCGGTTTTCTATTGCTCCAAGAAGACTAATACGGCCCTTGGTTTCGCTCAAATGGCCTCACAATTTGATCTTCGATTTTCCCTCCAAACTGGTTTTTCTTCCCCGTCTCAGACCTCTCACTCTCAACTCTCTCTCAGACTACCAAATGCTTGTAAAATGAATCCTCTCTCCACTCCCTTACACGGTTAATCGATCAGTGCAGCCAGCAGCCCGTGGGAGACCAACTGAATCTCTCTGGAAAATTTTTCCCGCACACAGAGCCCATGGGCATTTTTAAAACTAACTCGTGCTCTGAAGCTCTGCTCAGCCATGATAGAATGCTTCCAATACCTAAAATTCCTTAAACAAATCATATGTTCATTCCACTAATGCCATAAACAATTTGCACACTCAAAACACCACGGCATGGCCGTGCAGCCCTGTTTCCCACGGTGGTGCAACAGTAACCGCCGTGCAAATGACCAAAATGCCCTCAGGGCAATAATTACCAAAATGTCCTCCAACTTCCGTGACCCGTAACTCGGTCATCTGATGTTCGTTTCACGCATGCCGCCAGTCGTTGTACTCGGGGCCTCGAGACGAACCTAACGGTCTTCGAGTCGTGTGAAAATCAATTGTATTTCAAAAAGTCAACATTTTCCACTACATCGTCCAAATTACGGAAATGCCCCTGAACTTCCGAACGTCATAACTTTTTCCCTGAGGGCCCGAATCAGACGTGCCACCTGTCTATGAACTCGTGACGTCCCGAACTACGTCACGGTCATCAGTCAACGTCCGTTCGACCCTCCAATCAAAAAGTCAACAAATTGACCATACGAATCACAGAGGTAAAAACGTCATTTTATTGATTAATTTACAAAATTACATTTTCCGAATTTCCGGGGCGTTACACCACTCACAGATACCGGGCACGTCACTCGCGTCCCGTACGTTCTGTACGTTCCTCGTCCGCCTCGGGGATTCCCGATCCTGTCAACAGTCACCAAAACATGTCACTAACACGTCCAACAAGGTCCTCCTAATCTCCCCAATTTTCCCGAACTTCTAAACGTAACGAACTGAGACCATAAACCTTCAACCTTGTAGAACTAACCTCAAACGACGTCCGATTAACCCGAAACCTATCCCAAAAGATTCGTTACAACTTCTAGACCAAAAACCTAGTTGAACTTTCCCCCAGAAAATGCCCACGCGCCGCCCAAAGTGGCTGCATGTGGGCCTCACGCGCCTGCACTGTTCATCGTCTTCAACCTTCGTCCAAGCAGTCCAGACCGGTTCAGCCAAACCGAACAGGCGTGACCGGTTCTCTGTCATCCGTCCACCAATTCCCTTCCTCTTTCCACCAAAAGCTTCGTCTTGATCCTAGGAATCCATTCCCCTACTCAAAACACTCCAACACGGCTTCTAAACCATCGTCCCAAACTCGAACCCGTGACCAACACAAACCTCTGTTCCACAATCCGACCACCCGTCTACTTCCCCGTCACGGCTTCGAACCCTAGAGCTTCCTAGGACCATCCTGAGTTTACTAGAACTCACCAAACACCTCGACTCAGTTCCCACCTTCACGACTTTCAGTTTGAAATTTACGAAAAACAGAGCATATAAATGGGTTGAAGGAATTACCTGTGCTCAGGCCACCACCGCGAGCTCCGCCGTGCCTACGCAACTCCCCTCAAGCCTCTCAACACCACCACAGCTTAAATCCAAGGGTTTGATCACAACACAGCAACACCACCACCTCGATCCTTCTCTGTTTTTCCTGTGAATTCCTGTGAATTCACACTCAAACTCTCAACTTTTCCTCACGAATCTCTCCCTCAACTCACTCATCCAGTCTTACACTCTCTCTGCTCTCATTTCTTCACTCACCAGCACTCACACACTCCCTTCACCTGATCGATTTTCCTCTCAACTCTGTCTTTGTTTCCTCTCGAACACGGCCACACACACAGCCCGTTTAAATCTCACACCGTGCACAAGCCTAGAACCCACTCGACAAAGGGCACGTGCCAACATCCCATGGCCCATCTCAAAATATCCTACAATTGTTGTACACTTGGCCTTATCAGATTGGCCCAATTCCCAATGCACCAAAAATACTAAAATGCCCCTACTTGTGAGTCAAAAATTACCGTTTTGCCCTTACCGTTCTAGACCTGTATCTCGCCCGTCCAATGTCCGATGAAGGCATGCCGCTTGTCGTTGAACTCAAGACGACGAGACCTACCTAACGGTCCTCGGTCTACGTGAAAATGACAAGTCTAGTAAAAAGTCAACTTTTCCCCTTCGTTTACCCAAATTACGGTAATGCCCTCGACCTTCCGAACATCATAACTTCCTCCTCAGATGTCGGAACCGGGCGTGCCACCTGTTTACGTACTTGTGACGTCCCGAACTACGTCACGGTCATCGGTCACCCAATTGACCGCCCGAACTAAAAGTACTTTTTGCCCAAACCAGGGGCAAAATCGTCCTTCTACGCCCAAAAGACAAAAGTAACCAACTAAACACCAATTAGACTCACTAATCCGTTACTAATCACTTTGCTAATCCCAGCTCTCGGGACGGGTCGTTACAGGGTGAGAGTGAAAGAGGGACAACTACAAGATAGGATACTAATGGTGGTAACTCTTATTTGGTATCAAATTAGAGGATGGGTTCAATGGATATGAATACGAACCTTTTAGAAAAGTGGGAGAGGAGGAAAGCAATGAAGAGTGGCATTATTTGCAATGATATGGATAGGTATCTACTAGAGCCTATTAAAGATGTAGATGATTCAAAGTTTGATCTTTTGATTTGGTGGAAAGTGATTAGATTATCCAAATATCCAATTTTCTACTAATTGCATAGGATGTTTCTAGCCATATCCTCTTCAACAATATCTTCGGAGTCTTATTTTAGCACAAGTGGAAAGGTAATCAATTCATATAGAAGTTTGCTGATTCTTAAAAGTGGTGGAGACATTAATATATATTCAAAATTGGCTTTTCAGTATCAATGTTGCATTGCACTTAGAGTCAACTATTGAAGAAGTCGAGTTTTGCCATATTATTGCACAAGGTAATTATTGTATCTTTTTTATTATTTTTATTACATTTATTAGTTATTATCAATTTATATAAATGATTAACTTTGTTTGTGTCTCACATATAGAAGTGGTAAAGGGTTGTGCTATGTTGCCATTCCAATCCCTAGAGGCCTAGACTACAATGGGCTTATTGACTTTTAGTTGTATTTTCTGCTATAGATGAACTTTGGATGAGTTGTTGGACAATAGACTTATTGATTTTTATTTTTAATTGTGCTACGGACTATAATTCGTATTATGTTTGTGGTTCAATTTTGAATGAAAATTGAAAAACAAGATAAAAAAAGCAGAAACCAACTACATTTTGAAGTACACAAAAATTGGTTTAACCACAACCAGACCGAGCAAGTTCAACTGGAACCGAACTAGTATAACCGAACTAAAGCCAATTTAATTGGAATCAAACCAAACTACTGGCTTTAACCAGAATCAAACCAGATCGAACTGAATAAAGTTCAAATCGATATTAAAAATAAGAATCGAATAGAACCAAAATCAATTTTCCAACCGGTTCAAGTTTCAATTTTGACAAAAATACTGAACGAATCTTGCCCAATTTCATTATCTCCACGAATTGGATTTTTTGAGGAACATATTGAGAGAATTAGTTAGGCAATGTGTTTATTAAACAAGGATAGATTTTTTTAGTAAGATATGGAATGCATCTTCAAATATTTAATGTGATTCCACAAGATCTAGTAAGTACAAATAAGATGATATAGTTGTACTGGGGCGGAATTTGTGAATTGGGTGGAGGATAAGTGATCTCACAATCTGAGACGTTTAGGTGGGACATAAGTGACAATGAAATGAAGCCTAGCAAGAGCTTCCATAGTGATTTCAATTTGTGTATATTTGATAATCATCTTTCAACAAAACTAAACGATCTAACACTCCCACCTCTTCAAAACAACAGTAACGTACACCTCTACTACCAGCATACATTACAACGTTTGATTATAGTACATACATTTTTATCTCCCTTTTCATAATTTCTACACCCGATGTAATAATAATACGCACCAGTAAAACAAGAAAAAGCATGTTGAGATAAGACATTGACTGTTTGCGCATAGTTACAGCCTTCGGAATTGAAATTGAGTAGCAACTTCACTCTTCGGTCTGAAATAAAGTGAAAGATGAACTTGTCTCTGTCTTCATGATCTGCATTGCAACATGGGAAATCCTAATAAGGTGAGAAAGCAGAGGAAATCAACTAATGGGAAGAGCAGCTCCTTATAGCCTACCTAACAAATGGGAGGGAACAAGGAAAAGAGGAAATTCACTAGCTGTTTCCCTATTATAGGCCTTTTTAACATGCATAAGATTAACTCATCAATGTCATTCTACACGAAATTTTATTTGGTAACTTAATTCGCCTTACACTAGTGTCCATACTAGAATAGTATTCTAGTGTGCGTTTCCAACTATATATTCACCCCTTCAACAGAGTACAGAACAAAACTAGGTCAAGTCAGTGTGTGGTAGTGCCCATTGTATGAATCAAACCTAAAAAAAATAAAAAAAAATAAAAAGATACAATTTAGTATTACAAATCTACTGATCACATGCATGTTACTTTTGAGACATGCGGAGTACTGGTATATTATTTCTCGAGGAAAAGGGAAAAAAATAGAAAAATAAAGAGGTGGTTTGGCCGAAAATACCAACCTCAGCAGCACGAGAAATTCCAGAAGGAAGAACAGGAGCAAGAGACGTCCAAAGAATGGGGTCAACTAAGGGATCGATTGTATTGTAGCTGGTCAATAGTGGCGTGGATAAGGGAGCCACTTGGAATGCATTTCTTTGGAAAGACAAACCAACATTAATTCCTAATGCAGAACTATGTCTCTCGTCATGACTAGCGGGTTCAATCGCCTTACCATAGTCCATCTTGTGGATGGTATTTTTGTTTTCATTCTCATCATTCTCTGCATCGTTTTCTTGCTTTTTTGATGCGTTCTCTTGCAAATCCTTATAGGCAGCAGATCTTGACAAGATGCTCATGGCAGAGACTCCAGCACCTTTATGCTTTTTACTTTCATGGGAGGTGCCCAGACGGGGCATCTGGTATGGATCAGCAGGCTGGAATTCCCATTCCAATGTTTTAAGTTCAACTCCAATATCTCCAACACTACCATGTTTTGTTTCTTCTGATGATTTCAAGCTAGTGTCAGATTGACGAGATTTGTTGGCTCGCCACCACTTGATGTAACTTGTTAAATCAATTTTTTTGTCAATGCAAAAAGCTCCAAAAAATTCACTTTCCGTTGTCGGATCATCACCTGTACCTTTAAGTGGCACAAACAGATTGCAAGTGTCACTGATTCAGATGAAAAGACATAAATTCAAAAGCCTGTATCTGCAAGTTTATTTGCAGAAGAATAAACAAGAGGAGGATCATTTTGCAGATTCATAAATTTGCTTGAGTTTAGCATCTGTTGAGAACTTACCATAATGCATACTATTGAAGTACTCAGATCCACCCATACGACTCAATGATGGCTCCCAACGACTGTTATGTGCCGAACGAAATATATAATTAAGAACATAAAGAAGAAGCATTTAATGAGTCTGACCAAAAGTCTAAAGAAAAGGCAAAAAAGGAAGTTCCACATTTGATTCTTGGCAGTAGATAAAATTTACAGAAATTCAATGCCTCTACAAGCCGAAGGTCAGCAATACTAAATAATTGATATTGTACAACATTAAACATCTAAGAACAGACCATTGAATAAAACATAGACAAATTTTAATACTATCATAAAATATTGTAGAATTGAGATTTTCATGTATTACTCTGAGAATGAATATGAAAGATAATATCTTTTCACTACTAGTGATAGATTATTACATACAAGTACAAAGTTTTTTAACTTCTTGTTAAGAACTCTTTTTATAATGGTTGTCACCGAAATGAAGAAGACAAAATGGACTCGATAACCAACAAAATTTCAATTCAAAACTAATAAATGTGCATCCTAAAGGAAGAACATAATGTGCCTAGTAATCCTAAGGGTATGTTTGGAAGAAGAACTTCAAAAGCACCAAGAGATTTAGGGTATATTATAAGAATTGCATTACAACCCATTAATAGAGGGGGTTTGTAAGTATCTACGTGAGCAAATAATAACAAAGCACATACACCACAGGACATAACAAAACCTCTAAACAAAGAAACTTCCAAAGTAACACATGTCAAGACGTTACTTACAAATCACTCTAAATGCAATCAATCTAGTATTTCGAAATCCCTCCAAGTTCCTCACTTCTAACTAATTTAGCCTAAATCCCTTGGTGCTTTAAAGTTTCTCACCCAAATATACCCTAAGGGATGTGAATTGCATGTATTGTGCATACAAGAAACACTTAAATGTAAGTACCTGGAAAACCCGCGATATTTAGAAACTCCTCTTGAAAAACCACTGCTTTTCCTGCAGGAATAGAATTACTATCAGAAATGTGCACTTTCAGATTCAAATATGCACATAAATTTATACACCCACCTTCGAAGAGATGCAAGGTATTCCTCCCTTGACACGTTCTGCATCTCGTCAAGATCCCTTGAGTAATCACTAACCTGCAATAATTAAAGGAAGAGAAGAGTTAACTGGAATTAATGCAATACTTTGGGTAACGCCAAAATTATTGCGAAATGCCAAGTTCTACATAATATACAGCACACAAGTACCAAACAAGCCATGCATGTTGAACCCATGGCAAAAAGAAATGTCGATGTTTGTTGGAAGATGCCATGTCTTCTTAACTTCTTACTGATTATAAGTTTGCAGTAAAATAAGTGGTACCCAATCACCAAAGAGGGAAGACAATTCAAAATGATAAGACATGGTTGCAGTTCCAAGTGAAATAAAAGACATGAAATTAAATCAGCAAATCAGTGACAACAATCTCACAGGAAAATTAATGAGCGTGCCAGGGCCCCAATACTTCAAGGCAGCAAGATCATAAGCTCTAGCTGCAGCCTCTTCATCGTCATATGCCCCTGTAAATAATACATGCTACTCAAGAATAAACAATTATTACGATACAATACCCAAAATAGCCAATATTTAAGAAAAACTGAGTCCACCAACTTACCCAAGTATACTGGCATAACGGATCGTGCGCCAACAGTCCAAGAAATCAAATGTTGTCAGCAACTATAGATGTATACATAAACACAAAGAAAAGAATCCCAGAAAAGAGAGCATGTATGAAACCATATTTTGGAGAGAGAAAAAGAGAGACCTTGCTTTCCCTTCTTATTCTGGTTCTGGTTCCAGGTACTTTTATCCCAAAGATGAGCCTCATAACGACCTGTCCATCTATGCCTAAACTTCCAAATCCACAAATCAAAATTTCTTCTTTTTTTGTCTCTCAAACCTAGTAAACATATGAAATTGAAATTTGCCTAAGCGACTAAAGCAGGACAGTATTCTCAGTTCTCAAAGCAAGACAATCGTGATTTGCACAGTTTCTCAGTAACCAAACAGGAGCTTACCGAGTGACTCCACGGTAAATTGAGCTGCGTTTTCCAGCAGCACAAGGAGGCATCTTGCTGATGCGCTCTTTGGCCGTACAACCTCTCTCTTTCTTCGCCTTCTTTAGCCCTCTGTACAGAAACTGCTGATCGCTCGCCGCCACCGCCTCCGAGGCATCTGCTCCAGTACCGCCGCCGCTTTCGGTCTTTGGACCGGGATCCGAGGATGAAGACGCCATGGTTGAAATGTTCAATTTGAGCCCAAACCAAAACCCTAAACAGAGAAAGAAAGGGATGAGTGAACGAGTCTGAGTTTTGTATATATGTGTTGTATCAGTGAGTGAGTCACTGTGCAGGGGAAAACTACAGCGAGAGAACATGAAGTCTGAAGAGGCAGTTGCAGTTACGAAGTTACCCATAGTTTGTTTTTATTGTGGCGGTGGTCATTTTTTTATCATGAATCATGATTGGGTTGTTTTAGGGTTGAAAAGGTTGTAACGGCTACGATGAGTAGCGGGGCAGTTAGGTAATTTGGATACTTTGAAACTGTGTAGTGGCGTTGGATGCGAAAGCCACGTCACGTCCCCAATGGCCATGTGTTTGCTCTTGGCGAAGCGCTCGGTTCAATCATTCAGCGGATGATACCGTTCAAGGAAACATTTCTTTTTTCATCTTACAAATTACTCTAAAAATAAAAAAAAAATTCAAATTCGAGACTTTATTACATGGAGAATTTGAATTTCGTTGTCTATTCATACTAAAATGCGTTGACAAAATGGAATATGCAACGACCAGAAGATACCATCTAATAATTTTCTTAAAAATGTGTGTAACATGAACTATATTTTCTTTTATGTCCAATCTACTCTAATTCTCCTTCTATGAACAATACACTTCTACCTTGAAAACAAGACGTTCATTGAATCTTTATAGTTTCACCTCTAATTACCAAAACAATAGATATGGTCATAATTCACCATTACATTGCTCCTTATATATATCTAATATGTCGCCTACACAAACTATGATAACGATGATCGTCCTGACAAAACAAAGCTTATGACATAATCGAGTTGGACTTCTTGGAAGCGGTTCTCTTAAAGATGGGATTTGCATAACAGTGGGTTAGGATGATCTTGAATTGTTTGAAGTCATTACATTTGCTGTTTTACTAAATGGGCAGCCGCGAAGTAACTTTGTCCCCTCTTGAAGTCTGCATTAGGGGGATCCCATCTCTCCCTATCTCTTCGTATTAATTTGTGATGTGTTATCTAAGATGCTAAACAGTGATGTTGATAGTGGCTGGTTGGAAGGAATTCGTTTCAGCAAGAATGGCCCAGTGCTTTCTCATCTTTTCGTGGATAAAGTTTGTCCCTTCTATTTTTCTGGATTTAATGGTTCCTAGATTGTGTTATTTGGAGATCTTTTGGGTACAGTTTTAGATGTGCAAAGAGTTCATTTATATTGTGTTTCAGTTATGTTTAATAGTAATAATTACAGCATTGTTAATTGGGGTAATTGGTAATTAACCTAGATTGTTTGTTGGTTTGAGGATAGCAAATGAACTGGTTAGCCTTGAGGTATTGTATGAATTAACTCAAGGGGTCATTGTTAGTACTTTAGTCTAATGGTTAAGGATTTGAGTAATAACTAATCTACACCTATTTATAGTTATGGTCTTGGTCTAGTAGTATTTTGCTCATGGTCCTGGTTATGGTCAATTAATTGGGAATGATATTTGTGTATTAGGATAAGTAATTAATGACTTAATTTGGTAATTTCACAAGTGTAATTAGAGGGACTATTAATTGCCCATTAGTATAGCAAATGGACTTTCTTATGGACATTAATTTGAGTGGAACCAATTGGTGGTTAATCACAAGGGGTAAAACTTGTGGTATTGATAGTAATTATATTAACCTTGATACTTATGAATTATGGAGGATGTTAAGTGAAGGTTGTGGAGCAGTTGTAACCATAGTCGAATACTGATTAAGTGTATACAAGGAATGAACAAATAGCAAAGTTATAATAAGAAAAGAAACGAGCTATAGTTGAGGATTACTTCTCCTTTTCGGGGAAAGGGTTGGACGTGGGCGGTACCCCCGCAAGGATGGATTAGGTTTAGATAACTGATTAAATTAGGCGTAATCGAAGTTAGTAATATCCCATGTATGACTTAAGCTGTCAAACGGGAGCGGGGTCGATCCAGTTATCTTGCTAATTAAGACAGGTCCTGTCAACTTGGTATCAAAGTTAGGATATCGAGTGTTTTAGTTCTTGAATTGTGAGCCTTGTATCATCATTATGTTTTCCATGATTGATATGATAGTAAGTTATTTTATGTGTTAATGATTTTTGATGGTTTAATGGAATTAGTGAAACATACGTTTATGAGATTTTGTTTATAAATAATGGTTGGTTTAAATGAGTAAATAATACGAACTGGGATTTGAATTGTTTGAGCATAAGAGCTATGAGTGTAAGACCCGTGTCCTGGAGGGAACGGTGAACAATCCCACATTCCTGCGAGGGGGGAATGGTCTGGGAAGGGAATGGTGGTGTGCCTTAAAGGTGTAGGCACACACCTATCTAGCATGAGGCCTTTTGGGAGCTCAGTGGCTTTGGGGGGGATTGAAACCCCAAAGTTAAGCGAGTTGAGGCTAGTGCAATTCCAGATGGGTGACCCCCTGGGAAGTTGCACCGTGAGCTCCCGAAAACAAAACCGTGAGGGCAAGGGCAAGGAGGCCCAAAGCGGACAATATCGTGCTAGATGAATCGGGACCTGACAGAAGAGGGTCGGGTCCTGACAATTTGGTATCAGAGCCAGACCCCGACCGGGAAGTGTGCCAGCGAGGACGCTGGGCCCTAAGGGGGGGTGGATTGTAAGACCCGTGTCCTGGAGGGAACGGTGAACAATCCCACATTCCTGCGAGGGGGGAATGGTCTGGGAAGGGAATGGTGGTGTGCCTTAAAGGTGTAGGCACACACCTATCTAGCATGAGGCCTTTTGGGAGCTCAGTGGCTTTGGGGGGGATTGAAACCCCAAAGTTAAGCGAGTTGAGGCTAGTGCAATTCCAGATGGGTGACCCCCTGGGAAGTTGCACCGTGAGCTCCCGAAAACAAAACCGTGAGGGCAAGGGCAAGGAGGCCCAAAGCGGACAATATCGTGCTAGATGAATCGGGACCTGACAGAAGAGGGTCGGGTCCTGACAATGAGTGTCGAATGATTTAAGTGGTAACAATTTGAATTGGGTTTTCTAATGACGTTTATTCATGATTTTCAAGACGTCCAAAACGAATTTCAAATATGCGGTTTAAGAGGATTGTACTTGAAGTTATATTTTTGGTTGTCTATCAATTGTGATTTGGTGGTTTTGTCTATCAATTGTGATTTGGGCTTAGGCCATTTTGAATAGTGAATTTGATATATTAAATGGATGTGTGCAATAAGTAAGCAGTTTCTTGAAAGTTGTGGTCAGGAGTGATCGTGATGTTACATTAATTAGGATTTTCATATGGTTTGAACTTCACAAGAAATAAAAGAAAAAGTTGTTAATTAAAATTGGTTTGGAGTTGAAGTAAGTAAGAATAAAATAGTATGCACTATTTGAAACTCTTGATAAATTTTTGAAAATTCTACATGAATTTCGAATTACTTTTACGAGGTTTTGTGCAATATGTATTTTGTGCATAAGATCGTGTTTCGAAGGTTTGTAGAATTGGTATGACCCTGGTAATAATTGGTTATGAAACTTTGGTGTTTATATCACTACCAATAATTTTTGGGAATCTTAAATGTTATTTAATGGTTTATATGTTGATTGTGATTTTAAATTGACTATTTTGATAAGAATATTTGACTTTAAGTTTTAATTACATACTTGATGATGAAATGTTAGTGCACATTTTGAAAGTTAAATAGTAAATGTGTTTGAACCTAAGTATAGAGTTGGAGGTTGTGATTTGAGGAATAATTATATATTGTAAATGTATGTTCCTTGGTGTTATGAATCTTGTGAACATGGACTTTGGAATGCTAGTTGGTATTCGGATAAAGCACTCCGGGTAGCTATGCGAGCTAGTGGACGGACGATCTCAGACGTCGAGGTAATGTTCCGTAATTCGCGAGACCGATATTATGATGGATAGTCTTTGATGTCGAGGTAATGTTTCGTAATTCCCGAGACCGATATTATGATGGATAGTCTTTGACGTCGAGGTAATGCTCCGTAATTCCTGAGACTAATGAGTAGTCTCAGGCGTCGATTTAAGCTCCGTAATTCCTGAGCCGGTCGACACACGGATGTTGAGCAGGGCTTCGTAATTCCCAAGTGATATATCTATTGGTAAAACGAATGTAACCCCAGGGGAAAAATCTGTTGTGTGATGTATGATGATTCGAATGTCGAGCCTAGGGCTCTGTTTCCCGAGTGAGTATGTGGTATGCCTCCCGGTAGTGCACTTGGGATGTGATGGTTGATGTGGTGTTTGTGTATTAGTAATGAACTAGCTGTATGTGAGTCTATGGTGTGCCTGTCGGTCGAGCAGTTGTTGTTGTTTTCTATTGTGCATTGAGGATTGGTGCTTATGACATGTGTGGTTTTATGTGATATTGGATATGATTTGGTTATCCGACATTGTTGTGATGGTTTGATATTGACTGTTGTAGTGAAATTTCTGCGTAATTATGGTGGTGGCTTGTATGCCGGTTGTCATGACTTTTGATGTTTGTTGTGTTTGGATTGTGACATGAGATTTTGGTGATATTGGACTTTGGTGGTTTCCATTCGGTTTCTAATTAGTTCGAATGTGTTTGATGGCACGCTTTATAGAGTTTGTGATCGAGCCCAAGGTTTTGATTGTGGAATTGGTTCGGTTGAGATTTGATATAAGTATGTTTTTCTAGATAGGTGTGGTATATGGAATGTTGTAGATGATGGGCTGATATATGACTTAGAATTTGGAAAAGAATTGTTAATGGGTCAAGTTTGGTAAGAAAATGAATGTGATCGTTATGCACTTACAAGGGAAAAGAAGGAGGAAAACGTAGAGGAAACAATGATGAATTAAGGTAAGATCATACGGAATTCTGGTATTGTTTGAATCTTAATAAAGGTTGTGAATGAATGTTTACTTCGTTTAACCCTTATGCATGTATATCTATTAAATGCTTTCTATGAAATTTGATGATGTAAGGTTGATTAGGATTCTTAGAATTCCATTGACTTGTTTGATTACAATAATATTGTACGAATTGCAAGGTTTGGTAAAGTATGTCTTAAGCCTCAAGCTCGGCATTCAAACCTAGCTCGATTATAGATACGCTGTGCGATACATTTGGGTAGTTTCAGGATATAATTTGGGTGTGTGTGCTTGTGATATGATTTGTTATAATATTGAACATCAAGAATAAAACTTGGCCCCGCTCTAAAATTTCGAGAACGAATTTGTTTTTAGGGAGGGGGGAGGATTGTATCACCATGGACATTCAAGAAAATGAAAAGTAGTACTTTGCCTATAAGAGTTAAAGTGCTGAAATTTTTATGGGGGCATCTTTTGGGAATTCCGAGAAGGTCGTTACGAAGATCTCGAGATTCTGAGAGCATACACGGGCGGCACATCAAAATCGGAGTCCAGGTGGTGTAGTTATTGATAAAAAATGATGAAGGGAAAAATGGTAATTTTGCCACCAAGGGCATTGTGCTCATTTTGAGTGGGAAGCCTAGGTCCTTCTAGAATATTCAACATATTTCCCTCATTATCTCTATTGCTGACATGCCTCATATATATCTACATAATGGAAAAAATGGAGAGGAGAAACGGGCAAGGTACAATCGGTGGGTTTCCATTGAAGAAGAGAAAAATGAAGAAATAGGGTGAAACTCGTGAAGAAGAAAAACAGGGAGAAGAGATGGAAGTATGTGGGAGAGGAAACGATGAGTGAGATGGAGGA
The DNA here is from genome assembly GCA_032719365.1 of Prinsepia uniflora. Taxonomy (NCBI): domain Eukaryota; kingdom Viridiplantae; phylum Streptophyta; class Magnoliopsida; order Rosales; family Rosaceae; genus Prinsepia; species Prinsepia uniflora. The sequence goes on along the minus strand of CM064868.1, from coordinate 53,433,764 downwards.
AGGAGGGTCAGAATGAACTGGAGGAGGCGGTGCTAATTGGACCTGAGAGAAACTGTGAAGACTCATGGTTAGCCGTGATGACCCAACATGCTTTGAAGGTTTTGTGACAAGACCCATCCCAATCCCCCTGATGACACGACCTACCCCCAATCCCCCGGGATTAAGGGCTAAGCCATGCTCCCATCTAACTTACGTGCGACATGAAGGCTAAACCGATGTCTAACCTTCCCGTAACACGTAAGCCGGACAAGGGATTCCCAAGCTAACCGTCCAAAAAGTTCCAGACTTCCCAGAGCGCGCAGAATCTACTATGAATCACGTGTGTGATGTCTCCGTCTCTTTTTACAACAGCCCGCACCGCATCAAACATAGAGGGTATCGAAAACATAAAAAGACTGTGAGTGGAAAAAATAATCATTACGTTCAGAAAACAGTGTATAAGAAATTACATTTATACCCTCCACAAAAACTAATGCATGCATAAGAAAACCTTTTCATAAAACCACCTCATAACCAAGATAAGAAAACCATCGATGAAAATCGGAAATCAAATCCTTTTTCTCCAATCAGTAACTCAAATCCAGGGCCTCAGCCCAAAATCCACAAACTCCAAATCATCCGGGCCACTGCCCAAAACATCTGAAAACCAGTGAAAAACATCAATCAATCAAGTTGTTGGATCTCAAGCGCGCCCGAGTCTTTAAACTCAAAACACATGCGCATAATCAGGCCTTCCCGGGATATCAACGAGTCCTTAAACTCAAAACACAATCAACAGGCCTCAGGGAATATCACAATAACCGAGTCTTTAAACTCAAAACATATCAATCCAGGGCCCTCCCCCGTCTATCAACCGAGTCTTTAAACTCAAAACCAGATCCAGCCGTATCCGGGTCTTTAAACCTAAAACCAGTTTTCAACGGGTCTTTAAACCCAAAACCAAGTGAAAACCATAGAAAATCCATATTCGAATTCGAAATCATGATTCCGTGAGCTGGTATCTAGAATCACCATCCCGAACCCAAATCCAGAAATCAGAATCATCATTTCTGAAATCCGGTTCCAAAACCCCAAATCACGTTTATCGAAATCCCTTTTATGAACAGGGCTTCAAGCCCGAAATCACTTTCCAAAATCCATTATGAATCATTGAAATCAAATCATATTTAAAAGCCCAAAATCAAATCACTAAAACCATGAACAAATCACAACATAAATCGAAAACTCGTAAAACGTACAAATACGTCATTATCTCGAAATACGTGCCAAAACTGTAAATCATCAATATCAAATCACAAACATAGAAATCACGTATATAAAACATATAAAAACATTTATGCATGCATCATAAGTTAGAAAGCAAAGTCCACTCACAGATCGTTAGCGTCACCGCCTCGATACACGTGCAATTACGCTTTCCGAGCTAATCCACTATCACCGACTTTTCCGAACCTGTTCAAATCCCATAATAAGGTCACTAACTACTTCATTAAGTCTCTAATAAAGCCCCGAAATTTTCCTGAATTTTTAACTATTTTTAACCGAGCCTAAAACCTTCCGACATCCCGAAAACTATCGAGACGATGTCAGATCGACTCGAAACTAGTGGCAAAATGTTCGTTACTTCGAATACTTTAAAAGTCGTGTTGAACGTGCCTCGAAAAGAGGGTCCACGCGCCCTCACGTGCTGCCCAATCACCTTGTGCGTGAAACCATGTGCGGTTACTGTTCACTATCCTTGTCCTCAAGTGAACCAAGTTCGAACTGGTCCAGACCTGAACCGGGTTCAGCCCGGTTAGACCTGAACTGGCGTGGACGGTTCTCCTTTGTTATCAGTCCATTTTTGAGCCGTGTTTGCTTCTAATTAGCTCTATAGGTTTGCCTCAACGTCTATAATCATTTTTAGACCTTAAAAACAAGAATTACCACCTGGAACTCACCTCCCAAATCGAAGGTTAGACTGGTCCTTGTCCTTCATCGAGTTGCCACGATTCCGACCAACGTCCTTCTTGGTTTTGATCCCAAACGCCTTCTAGCATCCCTAGACACACAACCCAATTATCAAGACCACGCAACAACCCCCAAGTTTCAACTTACCATTTTTGTTTCGAAACATACCAGTTGTAAGGTTCCATGGCCGTCGTCCACGGCCAGCCTCGCAATTGGTCCCCATAGGCTTGTCTGACCTTCATGATCATTATCAGACTAGTTAGGACGGTTAACAGGTTCCTAAACTAAAACTCCCTCTCAAAATCCAAAAACAGGGTACACGGCTTACCTGAACTTCTCCCACCGTACACGACGGTTCATGGTGACAGCACCACCACATTCGTACCATCCTTCTATCCAACATTTATTCAGACATTACAGGCAATAGTTGAGGGTCAACGGTTTATCGGGGTAGGATTTCATGGTTTACTCTGTTCTTCTGTTTCTTCCTTTGAACCCAAAGCCGTGCAACACATTTCAAATAAGTGTAAGGCGGTGAGCAAGGTTCTACAGCCATCCAGACCAAGCCCCGTGTCCAAAACCTTGTGGGCACACTTCTCAAGGTAGCCACATGTCCAAAACTAACTGGGCATAGATCCCAATGCCATCAAATGACCAAAATGCTCCTTGATGCCCAAATTACCATTTTGCCCCTCATATTCCTAGACCCGTAACTTATTCTTCCGAACTCCAATTGTCTCATGCCGCTTGTCGTTGTATTCAGGAGATCGAGATCTACCTAACGGTCCTAGAAATACGTGAAACTAACTTTTCGTCCAAAAAGTCAACCATTTGCCCCTATTCAACCAAATTACAAAATTGCCCTCGAGCTTCCAAACATCACTTCTTCCTCGAATGTCAGAATCGGACGTGTCGCCTATCTACGGACTCGTGACGTCCTGAACTACATCACAGTCATCGGTCAAAGTCCATTTGACTGCCCGAACAAAATGTCAACGTTTTACCCATTCTAGGGGCAAAATCGTCATTTCGCACCGTTCGTCCGATATCACCCAACTAATCATTGCTTAATTTTACTAATTTGTCATTAATCACTAATCTAATCCCGATTTCCGGGACGGGTCGTTATAGCTGAATTATGCCGGGATCAGCCTTCCTCCCATCTGACACCACGTGTTAGACCAAGGATAAAACCGTAACCCACTCGGGGTTAATAGAGCGTGCAGTGACTTGTGGAGTCTGCATCAGCATGTGATGTCTCGATCTCTGCTACAGCCCGCATCCGCGATCAACCTGAAGAGTATAAAAAAAATTAAAAGATGTGAGTGGACAAAAATATCAGTTATAAAAATAATTTAACAAAAATGACATTTATACCCTTCACGTAAAAGCATGCATGCATTAGAAAATAGTATTTCAAGTACTTTCTTAAAAGCAACTCATATTGCTTTCTGTTGAAGTGTTAAATGTTCCAACTGTCGATTACTCGTTGCCCAATCACCGAATGACGCGTGTCCTTCCTCGTAACCTGTAACCTTAAATGGAATGTGGGTTATCCGTTAGTACGGGCACCGGTGTGGTGCCGGCCTAAGGTTCTCCGACGGTCAAGTCAGTTACTTCGTTCGTAAGAGAAAATAGTAAACGGTAAGTCTGGTAGAGTAATTGTCAATAGTAAATATTAGTTACCTTTATTGGAAAATGTGTACCCCTTATGTATGCGTAGGTGGGATGTTCAATTCCCAAAGTTCTGATGTGGGACAAATACTCCTCGATTTTTGTGCTAACACGTGTTACATAGATCGAGGGTGGATAGACCTCCACGTGGCATCCCGCATTGGGCTCAGGGTTAGAGCTTGTGTAAGTACGGTAGTTTTGGGCCTTGAACGGAGTCTAGGCATTAAGTATACGGCCCGGTGGGTCTGGTCAGATATGGTGTCACTGAGGTGGAATTTTTCGGTCGGGGGCTTGTCTCATTCTCTCAGACCCTGGTGGGAAGTATACCTGTAGTCCCCCAAGTCCCCTGGTGGGAGAGTCCGCCGAGACAATCTCGGTCACGGTTAAGAGGTGTAAAGTGGTCGGTCTTGAAGGGATGCAACTCGGCGAACCAACGCTACGGTCGGTCACGTTTTGCGTGGGCAGTCGGTGGTGGTGCCATGGTCGGTGACGAGCGACAATCAACTGGACTGGTAGGTTCCGATACCGAGCGGTGTATGTCGGTCGGTATCGAGGCCCAAAGAATACAGGGGAGTGGAGGGCACCTAGCGGTGGATGTGGGTCGGTGTTGATGTCCAACGTCTAAGGGTTGGGGTGTGGACACCGAGCGGTGTATCTAAGTCGGTTAGGAGTACTAGGAGGTTGGTAGTGGGTGAGGAATGACAGTTGGTCTCCCTTGGCTGGATGAATGACACATGTCGGTGAGATGGAGTGGTCGTGACACGTGTCGGCCATTGGAGAGGTGACTCCTCGTAGTCTGTGCATCAAACTCTATAAATATAAGGAGCTTTCACCGATTGTCTCACTTTGTGTTTTTTAGAAAAGTGGGGAAACTCTGTCGAACTAGGAAGGCGATTTTCGATCAGCTCTCGGCGGTGGTGCATACAGTGGTTGCGAGTTCCGACTAGCCCTCCTCCGTGAAAAAACACAGTAAGTATGCGTTAATTCTATTTTTTTCGATTGAAGTAGGTGTTGGTGAAGAACTGGTCATGAACTTGGTGAAGTTTGTGGTCAGATCGTCGTAGGTCCGAGTCGGTCCTCTGAGTTATGGTTTTCCCTTTTTTTTTTGTAGATGTTCGGTGATATTGACTCGGTATCCGAGGGTAAGTGCTACGACTCACAGGGTGATGAGTCGTCAGATAGTAGTGTGCAGGTTCTAATTCCCGTCTCCGGGAGTGAGGACAAGGCCCACTCTACCGAGGCACAACATAGGGCACAGTCGGTGCATAGTACGGCCGAGTCATCCAGTAGGACAACGGATACTTGTGCTGAGGCTGAGCTGACAGGTAGGTCGTGTAGTGGCAATCTCTTGGTGGACGCCGAGACAATAGTCAAGGTGGGGGTTCACCGAGCGTTGAAGTTGATCCACGGCCAAGACAAGGGCGCAGTTCGGTTGAACAAGGGGGGACCGACTGGTGACGAGTCAGTCCCGGACGCCGTGCCGATTGAACGTGCTACCTTCACCGTTGACGAAATGGTCAACAAGGAGACCGAGAAGGGCTTGATGAAGATAAGGATCGAGTTTGGCGTTCCTGACTCGGTGACGATGAGGTTGCCTACAAGGGAGGAAAGACCGAGTAATCCCCTGGTCGGTATGACATTGTTCTATACTGAGCTGATGCACCAAGGGGTGAGGCTTCCTCTGCATCCCTGGTTGTGGCGGATGGTGAAGAGGATGGGGGTAGCACTCGGTCAGCTCAATCCCAACGTGTGGATTGTGCTGTGCTCCCTCTACACCGCCTTCAGATGGGCCGAGCAACCAGAGCCGACCTATGCCCAACTCATGTACCTGTATGAGTTTGGGTTCCAACAGCAGAGTACCGAGTGGGTCTTTGTCCGTCATCGCAAGAAGAGCAAACGGGGGGAGTTCATCTTGGACATACCGACATCCAGAAATCAAACAAGACGATGTTTTGCCTGGTCGGTGGGAACTGGGAAGGGAACACCGAGGGACCTCCAATGCCATCCAAATTTCAAACTCAAGGTGGATAGTTGTAGCATAGGCCGACCATATGATGTAAATGTTGATATTCTGTATACTCTAAGTATGGCTATGTTGGCTTACAGATTCTCGGTGTGCAGGTTTGTTCCCCTAGGAAGAGATCTCTCCAGAAGAGAAAGCCATTGTTCACCGAGTGAGGGAGATCTTGGATGACCTGAATTGGAACCGACGTATCCTTTGGTTGCCTGGGTTCCAGTATAAAGCCGGCCTCATCAACACCGACGAGGGCAAGTGTTTGTATTGTTTGTTTGGTTTGTTGTTTTTTTTTCTTTTTCCTTTTTGTACTAACCCGTTGCTCGGTGTTGCAGTCCCTTATCACCTCGGTAGCCGTATTTACAAAGATGGTGAGCAACTGAGGATGAAGGTCGACAAGAGCTCTGGAGAATTCGCGTCCCTATCAAAGGCTGCCGAGCGCCTGGAGCTCCTCCTCAAAAGGAAGAAAGAGCGAGCCGATAAAGGGCAGCCTGAGCTGTCCGAACGTGCAAAGCAGGGGCAGTCCTCAAAGCTGAGACCACCAAGTCCTCCAGCTCGGTCTCCTAAAAGAAAACAGAGCGTCGTGGAGGGAGACCGAGTCCTGTCCCCTGATCCCAGGCGGGCGAAGGCTAGAAAGGAGGTCGAGACTATCTTGTCGGCTCAAGAGCAGATAGGGGGCAAGAGGAAAATGCCAGCCCCAAGGCCCCCCCCCCCCTCCCCCTAGGTTGGATGCGAGGATCCTGGAGATGCTCCAGAGGAGGGGGGATGTGAACCTTGGTATGTGCACCGAGGGAGAGGCCATTGGCGAGTGGTCTAGTACCGAGGCGACCCTCTGCTGCCTGAGGCAGATGGTGCCGCTGCTCATTGGGGTCTGCTGAGCAATGTAAGTGATTTTTAAGTTGCAAGTGTTGTCTATAGGCCGAGTGAATATGTATTAAGTTGTGTTATGTGCAGGCCCTCGGTGAAGTCTACCTCCAGTTTGGGAATGCCCAGAGGAGGGTGTCTGCTGCTAGGCGTGAGAAGGATCGGCTGAGAAAGAAGCAGGAGGCGCTCACTCCTAAGCTTCACGAGGCCGAGAGGGCGATGAAGGAAGCGGCCGACCTCACCCGTAAGTTGGAAGCCGAGAGGTGGAAGACTCAAGAGGCCCTGGCCTCCAGGGATCAGTTGAAGGCCGACCTGGAGGCCAAGGAGAATGACCGATTGCTGACAGGACCCGCCCCGATCCACCTGGGACCACCCGGGACGTGCCCTGCTCCCGTCTGACACCCGACATTAAAATACCAAAAATACCCTTATTGAAGATAAAATGCATAAAGAAAATCCACAGTTAAGTCATACATAGCATGCCACACAAATACTCGAATACAAATAGTGTCAGACAAGGGATAGTTCCCGAATACAGTTTATTGAGCACGACTCTAGACACACAACGTGCCAACCTACCCAGCAGTAGGGTTCAGGTACGCAACGTAAACCTATGCCTCTTCCTCATCGGGATCCTCCTCCTCAATAGCACTACCTGGAGGGGTAGTAGAACAACAAAGGTGAGTGGGCTGAAACTCAAGGTTTACAAAATAGTTTACCATTTCGAAAACATACAGCTTTTTCCCCTCCGTTTGCCGAAAAGACATGCATTAGTATCATAGACCACAAAACCATATAATCATAAGCAGAATAACATCAACATAATATAATCTTAGTCACTGCACTATACATCCCAACCCTGACATCCCAGATGCCCGACGTCCCAGACGCCCAATAAGGTCACAGTCCCATGGCTACGCGTGCCACCCGGGGTCTCAATCCCGAGTCCAAATCCCGAACCCAGTCCGAGCATGGCATTCTAGATGCCTGACGTCCCAGACGTTCAATAGTAGCAATCCTGCTCCTGAGTCACTCTACGGTCCGGTCCCTCCGTAGAATGACTCCTCACAGGCAATGCGCTGTGACCACTCCGGTGTACCTACATCCGGAGGAGATAGAATCCTAGGGTAGATCTATACAGTGCAGTACCACAGATAATATCGAGATCCATTATACATATACATAACTCCAAACCATTCTTAAACAACCAGACGGGTCTCATGCCCAAACATCGTAATACGTGCCATAAATCATACTCAAGATAAACAGATACTTTTACTTGAATCACATATAGATATAATAGAAAGTAAAACAGTTATGCATGCCGAAGTTTAGTGAAATCAAGGGCCCACTCACAGTACAATCCCGCTGCAATCCCGAGCGTAAAGCCCCGTCCAAGGGTTAAAGTAAAATTCCTGTCATGTCCAAAGCATACGTAAAGGTCACTTTAAGTCCCTACTAAACAACTAAGAAACCCTAGACTGAAACCGGCCCGGGAAAGCCGTCCGAACACGCTTCCCAAGGCGTCAAACCCTAATTTGACCAACTTAACGATCTCCGATCGACACGAAACCACCGCCATTGGATCCGTATCGTCGAAACCTTGAAAATAGCACTGGTCCCACACAAAATACTGTTCACACGCGCCCTCCACGCGCCGGTCAACCCTCTGGTCAACAGTGCTACAGTGATGCTGACGTCAGCATGACGTCATCACTGACAGTGTCAGAGGACACGTGTCAACAGCCCATTGGTCCCTGGTCTGACAGTTTTCTGACATGATGACGTCATCATGACATCACTGCTGACGTCAGCATGATGATGTCATCAGCTAACGTACCGGGTCTGAGAACCGGGTCACCGCAGACCCACGGTTCAACCCAATCGGTTCTCATCAACCCGACCACCAAAATCGATGGGATTTGTTCCTATTAACTCGTCTAATCAAGTTCTATGGTTCTGTGGGATTAAAACAGGTTTTTAAGTTCGAGAAACCACCTGAAAATCGACCGGAAACCGGCTGCCGGCTCTGGTTCGTCTTCTCCGGTGAGCCGTCAAGCTTTCAGCCACGAACCCTGGTCCAAAATGCTCGTCTAGTTCCCTAGGTTATGTCTCAAAAGCAAACAAACATTTCCAACGTCAAAAACGGACGTTTCGAAACATGGAAGGAAATCGGTGTCTCTCGGGTTTATGGGCTTACCGCCGCCGTGTCGCCACCGTGGGCTGCCCAGTCCGGTCCTGAGTCGTCCTATGGTTCCAGTTGACCCATCCCTAAGTTAGTTCGAGTGCAGGGGCGAAGGTTTGGACGGTTTGGTTAGTTTGGGCTGCACGGGTTCCTTCTCGGGTTTGTGGGGTTTCCGGGTTGCGCCGCCGTCCGTGGTGGTGGTGATGGCCGTCTGGAGGTGGCTGAGAGGTAGTCTGGTGTGTGGGTTGAGGCTGAGAGGTGGTGTAATCGCTGGTGTGTTTGTGCAGAGAGTGAGAGGGTGCACGGTTTAGAGAGAAATGAAAATGTGAGAGTGTGAGTCTGATGAGTTTAAAAATAGCATAGGCATTAGAAACCAACGGCTAGGATTGAGTCTGACTTAAGGATGAAGGGTGAGGATTTAGGGAAGTTTAATTAATTAATTAATCTAAAGGCAGACATATAGGGGATGATGTGGATGAGGTAGATGAGTGACATGTGTCACTCATCAAGGGTTCAGATCGATTTTGAATAAAGTAACCAGATTTCATTATTTTAATATTATTTTAATTCCGAGTCTCGGTTAGTTCGGTTACGTTCTTGACCATAACTTTTTCGTCGTAAGTCCGATTTCGGCGTGCCGCCTGTCTACGGATTCGTGTCGACGAGACCTATGTAACGGTCATTGGCCCTCGTCTGTTGGACTTCCCGGGTCAAAAGTCAATATTTGGCCCCCAAATGGCCAATTTACCAAAATACCCCTCGACTTCCGAACGTCACAACTTCTTCCTCGAACGTCGGAATCGGACGTGCCACCTGCCTATGAACTCGTGACGTCTTAAACTACGTCACGGTAATGGGTAAAAGTCCTAAATACTTCCCGAGGTAAAAGTCAACTTCCCCCCCCCCCCTCAGGGGTAAAACAGTCATTTTACAATAAAATAATAATTACGAAAGTTCGGGTCGTTACAATCTACCCACCTTACAAAAATTTCATCCTCAAAATTTCCTCGAATAAAAACGGGCACTGCTCCCTCATCAAGTCTTCGGGTTCCCACATCGCTTCTTCGACGTCATGGTTCCTCCATAGCACTTTCACCAACCGAATCGTCTTGTTTCTCAGAACCTTGTTCTTCTGATCCAGAATCTGCACTGGTTTCTCCTCAAAGCTCAGATCAGTCATCAGTTTTACTGGTTGTTCCGGCAAGGCATGTGAATCGTCCCGTAGGTATTTCCGTAACATGGACACATGGAAAACATCGTGCACTCTGGCAAGTTCTGGAGGTAATGCCAACCGGTATGCCACTAGTCCAATCCTCTCTAAGATCTCGAACGGCCCAAAATAACGTGGACTCAACTTCCTGCGTCGGCCAAAACGGATAATTCCTTTCCAGGGAGATAACTTAAGGAACACAAAATCTCCAACCTCGAATTCCAAGTCTCGAATTCGTCGATCCGCATAGCTCTTTTGGCGATCCTGCGCTACCTTCAATCTTTCCTTGATGATTCGAACTGTTTCCTGGGTCATGTCCATCAAATCCGGTCCTAAAGCTGCTCGCTCTCCTACCTCCATCCAGCAGATAGGTGTCCTGCACTGTCGGCCATACAGTGCCTCGTAGGGCGCCATCCCGATACTTGCCTGATAACTGTTGTTGTATGCGAACTCCATCAAAGGCAAATGAGTATCCCACGAATCCTGAAACTGCAGTACACAAGACCTCATCATGTCCTCCAGTGTCTGGATAGTCCTCTCTGACTGCCCATCGGTCTGTGGGTGGAACGCTGTACTGAAATGTAAGTTTGTACCCAAGGCGTTTTGCAAACTTCGCCAGAACCTAGATGTGAAACGCGGATCTCGATCAGACACTATCGACTCCGGCATACCATGAAGTCGAATGATCTCCTTCACAAACAGCTGAGCCAGTCGGTTTGGCTTAAATGTCTCCTGTACCGGTAAGAAATGAGCTGACTTGGTCAATCGGTCGACAATCACCCAAACTCCATCGCATCCTCTTTGAGTCCTTGGCAACTTGAAGACAAAGTCCATGGTAATGTGATCCCACTTCCACTCGGGAATCGGAAGTGGTTGCATAGCTCCATACGGTCTCTGTCGCTCCGCCTTGACCTGCTGACAGGTCAAACATCTGCTCACAAACATTGCAATATCCTTCTTCATTCCTGCCCACCAATAGTGGTCCCGGAGGGTACGGTACATCTTTGTACCTCCCGGATGCATGGCATAAGCCGAACTGTGGACTTCCTCAAGAATTTCTGCCCGTAACTCTGCCACTGCAGGAACACACAAACGGCCCAGTTTCACCAGAGCTCCATCTGGTCGGCTAGTAAAGTCCTGCCTCTCATCCGCTTCGACCTCGATCCTGTAGATACAAAGTGTCGGATCCTCCAATTGTGCCTCGATAATCCGATCGACTAGCACAGGTCGTACATGAAAACTGGCCAACAAAGCTCCCTGCTCATCCATCCCCAGCATAACTCCAGCTCTACGGAGTTCCACTAGCAAAGGAAGGTACACCAGCCTCAGGTGTGCAATTGATCCTGCTGACTTCCTGCTGAGTGCGTCTGCCACAACGTTCGCCTTCCCCGGATGATATTCAATCGTACAATCATAGTCCTTGATTAGTTTTAGCCACCGTCGCTGCCTCACGTTCAGCTCCTTCTGAGTGAACAAATGCTTTAAACTCTGATGATCGGTGAAGATCCTGCAAGTCACCCCGTACAGATAATGTCGCCAGATCTTTAAAGCGTGAACCACCGCTGCCAACTCCAGATCATGCGTAGGGTAGTTCAGTTCATGTGTCTTTAGCTGTCTCGATGCATAAGCGATAACTCTGCCATTCTGCATCAGCACGCAACCCAACCCTTGCAATGATGCGTCACTGTAGACTTCGAACTCTCCACTGTTATCCGGCAAGGCAAGAACAGGTGCGGTAGTTAACCGACGTTTTAATTCCTGATAACTCTGCTCACACCGTTCATCCCAAACAAACTTTACTCCCTTCCTGGTTAAACGAGTCAACGGTGCAGCGATACTAGAGAAGCCCTCAACAAATCTCCGGTAGTATCCTGCCAAACCAACGAAACTCCGTACCTCCGTCACGGTTGTCAGTCTAGCCCAATTTGTCACCGCTTCGGTCTTCTGGGGATCCACACTAATCCCGTCTGCTGACACAACATGTCCCAGAAAACCAATGCTGGTTAGCCAAAACTGACACTTACTCAGCTTGGCGTATAACTGGTTCTGCCTCAGCTTCCCTAACACCGATCGTAAGTGTTTCTCATGAGCCTGAGCACTCCTCGAGTACACAAGGATGTCATCAATGAACACGATCACGAACTTATCCAAATAAGATCGGAAGACCCTATTCATCAGATCCATGAATGCTGCTGGAGCATTCGTCAAGCCGAAAGGCATCACAAGGAATTCATAATGCCCGTATCTGGTCCGAAACGCTGTCTTCGGGACATCCCCTTCAGCAATCTTCAAATGATGATAACCAGATCGCAAATCAATCTTCGAGAAGTACTGTGCTCCCCGCAGTTGATCAAAGAGATCGTCAATCCTGGGTAAGGGGTACTGGTTCCTTACCGTTACCTTGTTGAGTTGTCGATAATCCACACACAAACGGAGGCTCCCCTCCTTCTTCTTCACAAATAATACCGGTGCTCCCCAAGGTGATGTACTCGGTCGGATGAATCCCAAGTCCACCAACTCCTGCAATTGGATCTTCAGTTCCCGTAACTCTGCTGGTGCCATTCGATATGGTGCCTGCGATATAGGTCGTATGCCGGGAAGTAGTTCAATCGTGAACTCAATCTCCCGATGTGGTGGTAAACCAGGCAAATCTTCCGGGAACACATCCGAAAATTCTCGCACCACAGGTATATCATCGGCACCCGAAGTATCACTCTTTGTCGTCACAACATGCGCCAGATAACCCTGGCATCCCTTCTGTAGAAGCTTCGTAGCGGCAAGTGAAGAAATTACTTCAGGTAGCGAACCGTCGCGCTCTCCCTGAAAAGTAACCTCCGGTAAACCTGGACTCCGCAATATCACCCGCCTACTACAACAGTCGATGAGCGAACCGTGCTCAGTCAACCAATCCATTCCCAAGATAACATCAAAGTCATGGATATCCATAAGGATTAGATCAGCTAGCAGATCTACATCCTCCACCCTTACTGGGCATCTCCGGATCACCTGATTCACTATGTACACAACGCCCATCGGTGTACCAACACCCATTTCACTATCCAAGGCTGACACCTCGCGATCTAACATACCCGCACAACTTTTCGAAATAAAAGAATGAGTAGCCCCAGCATCCATTAACACCCGTACAACAATATTTGAGATATGAAGAGTACCTGTAACCACACCAGGGGCTGACCTCGCCTGCTGCTGAGTCACTGCAAAAACACGAGCTCTAGGTCCCGTAGTCTGTCCGCGCCCACGCGCGCCACACTCAGCACTCTGTCCTCGGCCTCTGGTAGGGTGGGAAGCCGAACTCTGTGTCACACTAACACCTTTAGTCTCGTTGTTCCTTGACAGTAAAGGGCAATCACGGGCATAGTGGCCCGCTCCTCCACAAGCAAAGCAATTAACTGTCCTCGGTCCATCCCAAGACCCTCCTGATGCACCACTCCAAGCCTGATGCTGTCCAGAACTGAATCTCGATCCGCCCCTCTGAGAGTATCCATGTCGACCTGACCAGCCACGACCATGTAAAGATGAGGGTGCTCCTCGGTAATTTCCCCCCTTAGAGATCTTTGGGCCGGTTGGTCCAGGATGTGGACGATCCCGGCGCTGCCCCTCGCCTGATGATTGTCGCGCCTGGTGTGCCGCCAGACTGGCCTCGACACGAACTGCAGCGTCGACCATGTCCCTCAGAGTCGCGTAACTAGTAGCCGTCACACTTGCCCGTAACTCTCCTCGGAGTCCCAACTCAAATCTTTGACATTTTTCCTCCTCAGTACTCACAAAAGCTGCGGCAAAACGGGAAAGCTTCCCGAAAGTCTGCTCGTAATCTGCCACTGACATATCTCCCTGTTCCAGCCACAGGAACTCTGCCTCTCGTGCCATGCGAAATGAACGCGGGTAATACTGATCTAAGAATCGGGCACGAAAGACCTCCCATGTGGTGGTGTGAACAGTCCACCCTGACATCTCAAGACCATGCCACCATTGATAAACCCCGCCTTCCAGTAAGAAGGCCGCCAGTGCCACCCGCTCGCCAGGTGGGCAGTGCATCACGGTGAATATTCTTTCCCATTTCGCAATCCACTCATGGGCATCCTCGGGGTTTGATCCCCCGCTGAAAGGTGTGGCTCCCAACCTTTGAGCCCGCTCAATGCTAGCACATTCCATCTCTCTCGCGATTTCCTCGTCAGTTCGTGTTTGAGGAATTCTCCTTGGAGGCATAACCCGCTGTTAAGAGGCATAGATTAGATACTGACATCTTTTAAACTAAGTACTGACCACTAGTCTAGCATGTTGACCACAACCTAGTGCTCTGATACCAAGTTGACAGGACCCGCCCCGATCCCCCTGGGACCACCCGGGACGTGCCCTGCTCCCGTCTGACACCCGACATTAAAATACCAAAAATACCCTTATTGAAGATAAAATGCATAAAGAAAATCCACAGTTAAGTCATACATAGCACGCCACACAAATACTCGAATACAAATAGTGTCAGACAAGGGATAGTTCCCGAATACAGTTTATTGAGCATGACTCTAGACAAAAGACGTGCCAACCTACCCAGCAGTAGGGTTCAGGTACGCAATGTAAACCTATGCCTCTTCCTCCTCGGGATCCTCCTCCTCCTCCTCCTCCTCGGGATCCTCCTCCTCAATAGCACTACATGGAGGGGTAGTAAAACAACAAAGGTGAGTGGGCCGAAACTCAAGGTTTACAAAATAGTTTACCATTTCGAAAACATACAGCTTTTTCCCCTCCGTTTGCCGAAAAGACATGCATTAGTATCATAGACCACAAAACCATATAATCATAAGCAGAATAACATCAACATAATATAATCTTAGTCACTGCACTATACATCCCAACCCTGACATCCCAGATGCCCGACGTCCCAGACGCCCAATAAGGTCATAGTCCCATGGCTACGCGTGCCACCCGGGGTCTTAATCCCGAGTCCAAATCCCGAACCCAGTCCGAGCATGGCATTCTAGATGCCTGACGTCCCTGACGTTCAATAGTAGCAATCCTGCTCCTGAGTCACTCTACGGTCCGGTCCCTCCGTAGAATGACTCCTCACAGGCAATGTGTCGTAACCACTCCGGTGTACCTACATCCGGAGGAGATAGAATCCTAGGGTAGATCTATACAGTGCAGTACCACAGATAATATCGAGATCCATTATACATATACATGACTCCAAACCATTCTTAAACAACCAGACGGGTCTCATGCCCAAACATCGTAATACGTGCCATAAATCATACTCAAGATAAACAGATACTTTTACTTGAATCACATATAGATATAATAGAAAGTAAAACAGTTATGCATGCCGAAGTTTAGTGAAATCAAGAGCCCACTCACAGTACAATCCCGCTGTAATCCCGAGCGTAAAGCCCCGTCCAAGGGTTAAAGTACAATTCATGTCATGTCCAAAGCATACGTAAAGGTCACTTTAAGTCCCTACTAAACAACTAAGAAACCCTAGACTGAAATCGGCCCGGGAAAGCCGTCCGAACACGCTTCCCAAGGCGTCAAACCCTAATTTGACCAACTTAACGATCTCCGATCGACACGAAACCACCGCCATTGGATCCGTATCGTCGAAACCTTGAAAATGGCACTGGTCCCACACAAAATACTGTTCACACGCGCCCCCCACGCGCCAGTCAACCCTCTGGTCAACAGTGCTACAGTGATGCTGACGTCAGCATGACGTCACTGCTGACGTCAGCATGACGTCATCACTGACAGTGTCAGAGGACACGTGTCAACAGCCCATTGGTCCCTGGTCTGACAGTTTTCTGACATGATGACGTCATCATGACATCACTGCTGACATCAGCATGATGACGTCATCAGCTACAGTACCGGGTCTGAGAACCGGGTCACCGTAGACCCACGGTTCAACCCGATCGGTTCTCATCAACTCGACCACCAAAATCGATGGGATTTGTTCCTATTAACTCGGTTAATCAAGTTCTATGGTTCTGTGGGATTAAAACAGGTTTTTAAGTTCGAGAAACCACCTGAAAATCGACTGGAAACCGGCTGCCAGCTCTGGTTCGTCTTCTCCGGTGAGCCGTCAAGCTTTCAGCCACGAACCCTGGTAAAAAATGCTCGTCTAGTTCCCTAGGTTATGTCTTAAAAGCAAACAAACATTTCCAACGTCAAAAACGGACGTTTCGAAACAAGGAAGGAAATCGGTGTCTCTCGGGTTTATGGGCTTACCGCCGCCGTGTCGCCGCCGTGTCGCCGCCGTGGGCTGCCCAGTCTGGTCCTGAGTCGTCCTATGGTTCCAGTTGACCCATCCCTAAGTTAGTTCGAGTGCAGGGGCGAAGGTTTGGACGGTTTGTTTAGTTTGGGCTGCACGGGTTCCTTCTCGGGTTTGTGGGGTTTCCGGGTTGCGCCGCCGTCCGTGGTGGTGGTGATGGCCGTCTGGAGGTGGCTGAGAGGTAGTCTGGTGTGTGGGTTGAGGCTGAGAGGTGGTGTAATCGCTGGTGTGTTTGTGCAGAGAGTGAGAGGGTGCACGGTTTAGAGAGAAATGAAAATGTGAGAGTGTGAGTCTGATGAGTTTAAAAATAGCATAGGCATTAGAAACCAACGGCTAGGATTGAGTCTGACTTAAGGATGAAGGGTGAGGATTTAGGGAAGTTTAATTAATTAATTAATCTAAAGGCAGACATAGATCCTGGTTTTAGGGGATGATGTGGATGAGGTAGATGAGTGACATGTGTCACTCATCAAGGGTCCAGATCGATTTTGAATAAAGTAACCAGATTTCATTATTTTAATATTATTTTAATTCCGAGTCTCGGTTAGTTCGGTTACGTTCTTGACCATAACTTTTTCGTCGTAAGTCCGATTTTGGCGTGCCGCCTGTCTACGGATTCGTATCGACGAGACCTACGTAACGGTCATTGGCCCTCGTCCGTTGGACTTCCCGGGTCAAAAGTCAACATTTGGCCCCCAAATGGCCAATTTACCAAAATACCCCTCGACTTCCGAACGTCACAACTTCTTCCTCGAACGTCGGAATCGGACATGCCACCTGCCTATGAACTCGTGACGTCCTAAAATACGTCACGGTAATGGGTAAAAGTCCTAAATACTTCCCGAGGTAAAAGTCAACTTCCCCCCCCCCCCTCAGGGGCAAAACAGTCATTTTACAATAAAATAATAATTACAAAAGTTCGGGTCGTTACAATTGCGGCATTGGAAGGAGCTGTGCTGGGTGAAGTCGGCTAGGGAGGCCGACTTAGAAGAGGCGAGGAAAGTTTGAGTCTAAATAGAAAGTGTTGGCGTGTAGGCCGAGTAAGACCAAACCCCAAATCGTATGTTTTTGTCTAAGTGGTGTTGCAAGCCGAGTAGGGCTGTACACTGACTCGAAAGTTTGAGTCTAAATAGCAAGTGTTGGGGTGTAGGCCGAGTAAGACCGAACCCCGACTCGTATGTTTGAGTCTAAGTGGTGGTGCAAGCCGAGTAGGGCTGTACACCGACTTGAACGTTTGAGTCAAAATAGCAAGTGTTGGGGTGTAGGCCGAGTAAGGCCGAACCCGACTCGTATGTTTGAGCCTAAGTGGTGGTGCAAGCCGAGTAGGGCTGTACACCGACTCGAAATTTTGAGTCTAAATAGCAAGTGTTGGGGTGTAGGCCGAGTAAGACCGAACCCCGACTCGTATGTTTGAGTCTAAGTAGTGGTGCAAGCCGAGTAGGGATGTACGCCGACTCGAAAGTTTGAGTCAAAATAGCAAGTTTTGGGATGTAGGCCGAGTAAGGCCAAACCCCGACTCATGTGTTTGAGTCTAAGTGGTGGTGCAAGCCGAGTAGGGCTATACACCGACTCGAAAGTTTGAGTCAAATAGCAAGTGTTGCGGTGTAGGCCGAGTAAGGCCGAACCCCGACTCGTATTTTTGAGTCTAAGTGGTGGTGCAAGCCGAGTAGGGCTGTACACCAACTCGAAAGTTTGAGTCTAAATAGCAAGTGTTAGGGTGTGGGCTGAGTGAGACCGAATCCCGACTCATGTGTTTGAGTCTAAGTGTTGGTGTAAGCCGAGTAAGGCTGTACACCGACTCGAAAGTTTGAGTCAAAATAGAAAGTGTTGGGGTGTAGGCCGAGTGAGACCGAACCCCGACTCGTGTGTTTGAGTCTAAGTGTTGATGTAAGCCGAGTAAGGCTATACACCGACTCGAAAGTTTGAGTCAAAAATAGCAAGTGTTGGGGTGTAAGCCGAGTAAGACCGAACCCCGACTCGTGTGTTTGAGTCGTAATGTTTTAGGTTACAAATGCTGGGTAAATGGAAGAGTTCATAAATAAAGGGAGCCATAATCGGCAAATTACAGCAAGTTATAAGATGAAGAAAAAAAAATACAATGTTTAAATGAAGTACTTCTTCAGGTGGTCGGCATTCCATGGGTGGCCCAGTTTTCGCCCACTTGGGTCTTCCAATTCATAAGTGTCGGGCCGACAGATTCTTGTAACCCGATATGGACCTTCCCAATTTGGGCCGAGAGTTCTGGCTGAGCTGTACTTGGTGGCGAGGATGACCTTCCGTAGGACCCAGTCTCCTTCTTGAAAACTCCGGTGTTTGACTCTGGCATTATGGTAATTGTAGAGCCGCTGTTTGCAGGCAATGTTTCTGAGGTTAGCCTGCTCCCTGTGTTCTTCAATGAGATCGAGACTGAGTGCAAGCTGATGGTTATTTTGCACAGGTTCATAGGTCGATACTCGTTAAGAAGTTTCGTTCAGTTCAGTAGGGATGACCGCTTCCGTTCCAAAGGTCAGCGAGAAAGGGGTTTCGTTTGTAGATGTACGGTAGGAAGTCTGATATGACCAGAGTGCATTGGGAAGAATTTCAGACCACTTGCCCTTGGCCTCGTCTAGCTGGGTTTTCAGTGTGTGCTTGATGATTTTTTTGATGGCTTCTACCTGTCCATTGGATTGAGGGTGAGCTGGTGAAGCGAAGCAGAGACGGATATTGTGTCTGTAACAAAAGGCACGGAAGCGTGCATTGTCGAATTACTTTTCGTTGTCTGTGACAATTGTGTGCGGGAGACTGAAACGACAAATAATGTTCTGGAAGACGAACGTTTCAATCTGTACCGTGGTGATGGAAGCCAAAGCTTTTGCTTGTACCCACTTGGTGAAGTAGTCCACTGCTACCACTGCATACTATGTTTTACCCTTCCCTGCTGCCATTTTTCTGGTTAAGTCAAGTCCCTACTGTGAGAAGTGCCAAGGGCTAATCATGGGTGTGAGGTTCTCTGGTGGTAAGTGAAGGAGAGGGGCGAACCGTTGACACTTATCGCACCGTTTGGTCAGCTCTGCCGCATCTCCATGCATAGTAGGCCAGTAGAAACCCTATCGGAAGGCTTTATGGGCCAACGACCGTGGTCCAGAGTGATTTCTGCAGTCGCTATAGATCTTGATCTGTGTCGCCTCCATAGTCTTGGCGAGGCGGAGTCCTGCAATGAGGGCCTCATACTCAGCGGCATTGTTGGAGGCCTTGAATTGAAAACGAAGGGCGTACTCCATTCGGACCTTGTTCGGTGTTGTGAGAACAAGCCCGGCCCCAGATCCACTGTGGCAGGCCGACCCGTCGACGTAAAGGAGCCAAGTTGGCCGAGTTGGGTTAATGTGGGGGCTCTCCTCGTCCAAAGTACGTGTTATGGATGGAGGACTGGATGGCATGGTCTTATATGCAGCAGCCGCTGGAACGTAGGAGAATTCAGAAATAAAGTCTGCCATGGCCTGCCCTTTTTCAGCGGTGCGGGGGGTAAAAATGATGTCGAATTCGCTGAGTTCGATCGTACATTTGAGCAATCGTCTCGATGTTTCGGGTTTCTGGAGTACCTGTCGGAGTGGCCTGTCGGTCATGACAATGATGGAATGAGCCTAGAAGTATGGTCTGAGCTTTCGGGCAGATATGATGAGGGCGAAAGCGAGCTTTTCTAGGTTAGAGTACCTAGTCTCGGCGTCCTGTAAGGCGTTGCTGACGTAGTACACTAGGTGCTCAGCGCCGTCCTTACGCTTAATGAGTACGGAACTAATGGCAGAAGCGGAGACAGATAGGTACATGTAAAGGGTTTCCCCGGTGTTGGGTCTTGCCAACAACGGCGCTCTGCCCATGTATGCCTTGAGTTCAGTGAAAGCCTTAGTGCATTCCTCTGTGCAGGTAATGTGTTTGGACTTGCCTTTTAGGGCTTTGAAGAAAGGTACGCACTTGCCGGTGGCTTTGGAGATAAAGCGCGTAAGGGCTGCGACCCGGCTGATTAGGCTTTATACTTCCTTTTGGGTTCGTGGGAGCACCATATCGACCAGGGCCTTGATTTTCTCCGAGTTGGCCTCAATACCCCTCTGGCTAGTCATGAATCCCAGGAACTTCCCAGAGCAGACTCCGAAGACTCATTTGGCCGGGTTTAACCTCATCCCATATCATTTGAGGACGTCGAACATTCACGAGAGATTGAGGATGTGTTGATCAGCCGATTTACTCTTAACGAGCATGTCATCGATGTAGACCTCCATTGTTTTCCCCATTAGGTCTGCGAACATGAAGTTAACGAGGCGCTGGTAAGTGGCTCCAGCGTTCTTGAGTTCGAAAGGCATGACATTGTAGCAATATAATCCCTGATCTGTTGGGAAGGTGTTGTGGATCTGATCTGCCGGATGCATAAAGATTTGGTTGTAGCCTGAGTATGCGTCCATGAAGCTTAGGAGTTCATGCCCTGCCGTGGCATCGACCAGTTGGTCTATCTTTGGCAGAGGAAAACTATCCTTCGGGAAAGCCTTGTTCAGGTCAGTGAAATCAATGCACATTCGCCACGCCCCCGAGGGTTTCTTAACGAGTACGACGTTGGCTACCCAAGTAGCATAGACGGCCTTCTGGACAAAGTGAATGGTGCTGAGTTTGACGATTTCTGCCTTCATAGCCTCGGTCCTCTCTGCATCGTAGAGGCGGCGTTTCTGTTCGACAGGCTTGTAGGTAGAATCGATACTGAGTTTGTGACAGATAACGTCAGTGGAGATGTCGGGCATGTCGGCGTAGGACCAGGTGAAGACCTCAGAGTTATCTCTTAAAAAACGAATCAGCTGTGAGCGTAGGTTGGGCGAAAGAGTTGTCATAATCTTTACCTTTCGGTCCGCAAAGTTGTGGGAGAGTACTATCTTTTCAACATCCTCAATAGGCTGCGGATGTGGTGTTGCTGAATGGTTTTGAGGATCTTCAATTGGCCCATCTTGTATTCTCTATGCGTCCTGAGGGTTGACGGGGTCAGCCTCGAACGCGGATTCTGTTACTGCCATGGTTTCCTTCGGAGGCTGGATTGGGGTGACAGAGTTGTATACCTTTAATTATCCTGATCCAACTTTGACTCACATAATTGGTCGGAATCCACTGACATCGGCCGGTAAGCTAAACAGATCGCAACGTCTGTCGTGATCTGAAGCCAAATTTCTGCGTACTACCATATCTGACCAATCAACCTTTCTGTCAAAAGACGTCACTTACGTCATCCATTCGTACCTGGATCTCACGTTTCACCTCAAACGTTACAACTTCTGGGCACACCCTCACGACTCAATCTCGCAGCACTGGGGGAACTAGTCTCCATTATTGGGGAAACTGATCTCCATCACAGGGGAAATTGGTTTACATCACTGAGGAAACTGGTCTCCATCACTGGGAAACTGGTCTCCATCACTGAGGAAACTGATCTCCATCACTGGAAAACTGGTCTCCATACCAAGTACTCACGTACCTCGCACTGAGCCACTCGGGATCCTCTCTATCCCACTCTTAATAGCCACCTTCACAGGGGTAGCGTAGCAAGTATGCCAGCACCCAACGTCAGCGTCTCATTCTGTAATCGGACTCAGCCGTCACCGAGTCGAATCCAGAATCACTACTCGTACTGTGCGTCACACACGCACCTCGTATCATCGTCACGACTGACGAATCCCATCGTCACAATCTTCACGGTAACCTGAGCCTATCCAGCTTGATAAGACTCGACTACGTCCATCGATAGCAGTTTCTGTCACAACCTCGTGCAGACCAATCTCAAAAACACTCTGCAATCGAAACTCCAAAACCATGCAGTAGTCTCACCGTCAGTGCCAACCACTCCACACGCAACATCCACCGATCGGTCCACCTCAGGACCCGATCACAAGTACCACACTCCTGGTAACTTGTCCAATCAATCGCCAACTAGGGTTATCACAAACCCGGCTGCCCACTGCAGCCCAACCATCCTGACCGATCCCTCGCTCTCGACTCCCAAGAGTCGTCGTACTCCAATACTAGTGCTCAAACTACCAATAACCACACTGTGAGGATCTCATCCTCCCGTAACTCTACGGCTCTCAGCTGCTGGTCTCTACAATAATTCGGCCATACTCCGTGCCAACGACTACACGTCGCAATCGTCACCTATCGTGTCACACCACAACTACTCCGGCATCTCCTGCCAGTCGACATCCCACCGGGATTCGACACATCAAAAATGGTTCATCACGCCAAATAGAATCATACGTTCCTATTCCCAACCATCGTGACTTTAGTCGTACAGGGTCATCGTATATTGGACGACCCTGACCTCTCACTACCACTGGTACCAATCCGTACATCCTCTATCCGACACGACCCAACTGTCGAGCGGTCACGACTCTAAAGTCGTCATACTGTCTCTATTGACCCACTGAATCTTATTTCCAGTAACACTACGACTCTAAGCCGTTAGATTCGCAAGAACACGGATCCTGCTCGGGATCCATTTCCTCGAAACACGTGGCATTCCATGCCAATCAAACCTCAAACTATCGCACCGAAAATCAAACATACATGAACTAGGATCCATTCTACCGAATCCTCGTACTAATACCCAAACTATGAAGTTGATGACGGGCTGTTACGACCTCAGAGACATCACATCCTCGACCTGCGTGCACTCCACGCTCTGATACCACGTTGTCAGGACCCGTCCCAAATCCCCTGGGATTAACGTGGGATGCGCCTGATCCCGTCTGACACGAAGTGTCAGACCATGGAAAATTCTGAAACTAGCCCTCACCGGGCTTCCAGAGCATGCCAGGATCGTAGGAGGAGGAGTGTGATGTCTCGTCTCTCCTACAGCCCGCATCCGCAATCAACCTGAAGGGCATTAAAACACAAAAACTGTGAGTGGACAAAAATAATATTTTAATAAAAACATTTTCGCTTTAAGACATTTATGCCCTTCATAAATACATACGCATGCATTCGAAAACAGTTTATCAAAACATTCATAAAACTATTTGTCAAACATATCAAACCTTTCAAGGGTTCATGCCCGACCCCATAAACCGTCATGACCCATAAATCCAATTGGGTCCCCGACCCGAAACCACAACTCAAAAACCATAAACCATTACATGTGGGAACTCAGCCCAAATCAACGTATGTGGGTCTCAGCCCAAAACCGTTCTCAGTGAAATACCAAAATATAGAATCCGGGGTCTTTGTCCCAAACCACTTTCCAAAACATAAAACACGGAACACAGGGTCTCCGCCCCCAAATCACTTTCTGTAAACCACATACGTATCAATATACGTATAACCCATCCGCGGCACTTCCGAGAAGATGCCAGCTCGGGGCACACAGCCCCTAGGGAACACATCCCCGATAAATGTCACGATATCATATCTATACTAGTGTGCACACTACTCGGGGTCTCACTCCGAGTCTTCTCCCAAGAATTCTCCATCTGGGAGGCTCAATCTCTGGATCTAGTCCGAGCTCTATCTCCAGATCTAGTCCACACATCTCTCCGGAATCTGGTCCTGGACCACATCATAAATCGTAACCCCCACTCCTAGAACAGAATCCCTATGGGGATACCCATTCTGGTATATGGATCGTGACTCTCCAGGTCGACGTCTGGAGGAGGCCATATCAATAATATGGAGGGTTCATATACATTTTCAAATAATTTCTTTCTTCTCAAAACATTTCTCAATTGGGTCTCATACCCGATTCATCTCAATAGGATTCCTCGAATCCAATTCAAATCAATTTCACAGGCCTCGACCTAAATCCTCAGTTCAACAGGGTCACATGCCCGAATTCTCATTTCATAAACTGAACTGGGACTCAAGCCCGAGGCTACATTCAATTGGGCCTCAAGCCCGATACTATTCATCAATGGCACTTCATGTCCGATTCTATAAACCAATAGGACCTCAAGTTCGATTTCAAAATCAACTGGGCTTCAAGCCCGATATCTCAACTAAATGAGTCTCAGGCCCGATATCATAAATCAATGGGGCATCAAGCCCGATAGTACAACCAATTGGGCCTTAAACCCGAATCGTAAACCAACTGGGCCCCCGGCCCAATCATATAACTCAAATGGACCCTCGGTTTGATTCCTCGTCAAATTAAATGGACTCCAAGTCCAAGAATTTGTAAATCAAATGGGTCTCATGCCCGATTTCATATTGTAAATTATTGAATGAATTGACATTATTACCCTTGTGAGTTGTATTGCCAAATTGTTGACTTTTTGATTGGTGGGTCAAACGAACTTTGACCGATGACCGTGACGTAGTTCGGGACGTCACGAGTTCATTGACAGGTGGCACGTCCAATTCGGACGATCAGGGAAAAAGTTATGACTATCAGAAGTTCAGGGGCATTTTCGTAATTTGGACGAAAGGGGGGAAAATGTTGACCTTTCGTTTGACAACTGAATTTCACACGATTCGAGGACCGTTAGGTAGGTTTCGATACCTTGAGTCCGTAGACAGGCGGCACGCTAAATTCGGACATCGGATGGCTGAGTTACGGGTCTGGAAAGCAAAGGACATTTTGGTAATTTCTGAACTGAGGGCATTTTAATCATTTTACATCCTGGTTACTGTAGCAGCCGTGGGAAAACAGGGACCACGACCATACTTGGTGGTTCTGATCAACCCATTAGTTTAAACTGTTAGTGGACTGAAAAGGAGGACTTGTTTAAGCCTTAAAGGCAATGGAACATGGCTTGATTAAATCCAGCAAACACGGGCATTTATTTAATCAATTTGAAGCTTTGCGGGAAACATTTCTCAGTGGCCAGCTTGGCTTCCATGAGCTGTTAGGTGGCACGGTTCCATTAATTGAGTGGGTTTCTGAGTGAGCTTCACTCTGCTGGAGGAAGGACTGAGAATTTGAGAGGAAACCAGAGAAAACCCAGTTTTGGGAAATTGGAGGGAAAATCGGGTTTTGATTTCTGGATCTTGTTGGACCAAACCAAGGCCTGGTTTAGTCTTCTGGGAGTGTTTGGAACTCAACCACATCAAAATCGAGGGGAACCAGCCACGGTTGAGCTGGGACGAAGGCTATTTTTTTCAGGGAAGTTGCAGAGCTTGGGACGACGACTTCCAGGTACTTTCTTGTCCAATTGATAGTTCAGTTTGGTTCGTTTTAGCCCTGAAATGCTTACTGTGAAGTTAATTTGATTATGGTTTGGAAACCAGAGAGTTGTGGTGATCGACCCGTTTGGTTGATCACAGGTCGAAGGGTCATTTGAGGGCCTGTCAAGGCTAATTAATGTCACAGAACTTGAATTGGATGGTTAATGAACATTTTAGGATAAAAAAACAATTGAAATCAAGTAGGAATTGAAGGGTAATTGATCGGGTCAAGCCGCGGGTGGCAGACCCGTTTAACAGGCTATCGGGTGAAGATAGTGACATTGTAGCTATAGTGTCAAGCGCGTGACTTTCACGCGCAGCCACTTTGGGCGGCGGGGGAGGGCGCGTTGAGCCTTATCTCCGATCACAGTCAACATGAATTTTTATCCTCTCATCATTCTGAACATTTTTAGTGAAATAACCATGTTGATCTGAGATTGATAAGTGGGTCAGATTAGGGCCGGTTGTCTCGGGAAGAGTGTTCGGACGGCTTCCCAGAGCCGGTTTCTGTTTCAGACTTTTTGGATGAATGTTAAGGACCTATAGTGACCCTTACGTGTGATTTGGACTGACAGGAATCGTACGATAATCCCGGAACAAGTTCGTACGCGCAGGTTCGTAGCGGGATCGTACTGTGAGTGGGTCCGATTTCATTAAACCCCTGCATGCATAAATGTTTTCTGATTTACTTATATATTCACATGCTGGAATCAAGAAATGGTTTTGATGATCTTGAAATTATGATTATGGCACGTTTTACGATGTTTGGGCTTGAGACCTGTCTGGTGAAACTTGAGTATGGTTTTGGATTTTAACTCTATATACATATATATATATATATATATATATATGCATGTGGATATCGATGACTATATTTGGTACTGCACTATAGAGATATACTTGTATTATACTGTCTCCTCCGAATGGGGTACACCGGAGTAGTCACAGTGCAATGCCTGCGATAGGCCATTCTACGGAGGAACCGGACCGTAGAATGACTCAGGAACGGGATTGCTATGTTTGGGCGTCTGGGACGTCGAGCGTCTAGACGCTAGGCATCTGGGATGCCGTACCCGGACTGGGTTCGGTGATTGGACTTGGGATTGAGACCCCGAGTGGCACGCGTAGCCTTGGGACTGTGACTTATTGGACGTCAGGGACGTCGAACATCTGGGATGTCAGGATTGGAATGCATAGTGCAGTGACTGTGATTATGTTTATGGTTTTATTATATGCCTTATGGTTATTGTATATGATTTATGGTTTTAAATGCTGATGCATGCATGTTTGGAAAATGGAGGGGTAAAATTATATGTTTATTTATGAAACTGTTTTTATAAACTTTGAGTTTCGGCCCACTCACCCTTAATGTTTTGGTAACCCCTCCAGGCTGTGCTACTGAGGTAGAGGAGGATCCTGAGGCTGAGGCATAGATCTACTTCTGCGTACCTGAACCCCTGTTGGGTGGGTTGACCTGCAGGATTAATTTAGAGTCGTGCTCGGAATTTGTAATTTTGGACTTTATCCCTTGTCTGACATCGGTTAAATTTCGGATTTGATGTATAACTTTAATTTGGTTATTTATGCATTTGAACTTTTGAGGTTAAATTTGGAATGTTAGTTCGGGTGTCAGACGGGAGCAGGGCACGTCCCCTTGTGGTCCCTGGGGGATCGGGGCGGGTCCTGTCAATACGCGTGCCATAAGCGTCTCCCGGGCCAATCGTCACCTCTGGGATTCCTGAACCTATCCAAATTAATTTAGAGGGTTACTAACTACTTATATAACCCCTTACTAAAGCTCCGTAATTTTTCGGAATTTCTAACTATTTTTAAACGCAAACCTAAACCTTCGGACAGCCCGAACTATATCGAAACGATGTCTGATTGACACGAAACCAGCCCCAAAAATGTTCGTTACATCGAATAGATGAAATTACATGTTGGAACTTTCCCCAAAGGAGATCTCACGCGCCCTCAAGTGCCCAAGAATGGTCCTGCACGTGGGCCTCACGCGCTAGGACTATTCATCATCTTCTCCACGCAATCGACCGGTCCGACCGGTTTTCTGTGCAGTCCTGTCCAGCTGGACAGGCGTGACCGGTCTGGCCATCCTTCTCCCACATTTTTCGTCCAATCCTCTCCTTTTTTATCCCAAACTTCCTATTTTGATGTTTTCTATCCTTTCCAATCATCAAACCTAAGAAAAACCCACCTAAAACCCATGGTTCGAATTGAACCTCAGGGCCTAACTTTCCATTTTCCTCCCACGGCTTCCACAGCCGTCCAACCACCACTAAAACTCCCTCTAAACCATCCTAACAACCTAATAATCATTATCTAAGCATCCAAAATCAACCATAATATGTAAATCGAAATATAAAGGAAATTGTGCCTAACCGTGAAGTTTGGTTCGAGTCCATGGCCGCCGTCCACGGCGGCTTTGTTCCTAACCGGCCACCACCTTCCTCAGTCCTCCTCTCACTCCCTTGGGTCTCACAGGCATGATCAAGTGGGGATGGGTTGGATTGGTTTGGGTTCAAAAGGGTGAGATCGGGTTTGGAGGATGGAAAGTGATCGATGAAGAAGGAAGGTGAAATGCATGAAGGAAAAGGTTGGCCAATGGATGGGTGACACTTGTCACTCATCCATTGGTCCACTGACAATTTTCTGGGCCCCACTTAGGACAAAACTCAAGTCGTCTCGTAATTCATGCAATAGTACCACAGAACTTCCGTGAACCGTAACTTCTTCGTCGAACGTCCGAATTTGACGTGCCACCTGTCTACGGATTCGTATCATCCTAATCTACGTAACGGTCCTTTTCCCTTGGCCATTAGACCTCCCGAGTCAAAAGTCAACTATTCGCTCATATTCGACCAAATTACCAAAATGCCCTTGGACTTCTGATCGTCATAACTTTTTTCTCGAACATTGGAATCGAGCGTGCCACCTGTCTATGAACTCATGACGTCCCGAACTACATCACAGTCATTGGTAAAAGTCCATTTGACCGTCCGAACGAAATGTCAACGATTCGCCCATTCTAGAGGCGAAATCGTCATTTCGCCCGAACGTCCGCTAATCCTCGTCTAATCCCCAATTAGCCTCGCTAATCCGTCATTAATTCTTAATTAATTCCGATAATTTGGGACGGGTCGTTACAATTTTGGTCTTTTTGTCATTCGATAACTCATTAGAGGACTTGTGGATTGGTGACACATGTCACCCACTGGGTTAGATTGGTGGCATGGGCAAAAGGTACTATCCTTCCACCTGTGTGTGTGTGGTGTTCAAACTAACCAAACCAAAATTGGTTTGATTATTTCCAGCACTCGAAAGGAACATGGAGAGACATAGAGGGCTTGAGAGGAAAACAAATGAAGAGAAAGGAAAATAGAAGCAGAAAGAGGAGAAGAAATTTTTGTCCTGAGAAACCCAGAAAAACACCAAAACCCGAAATGGACCCATGCTTGACCCGTAAGCATGAATCCATTTTTAGATATGGATGCTTCAAATTGGACACTCTAACACCTTTATGATGTTTGTAGGACCTGATTGAGCTGAAAATTATATGGATGAGGAAAATGTTCGAATTGGAAGCTTGAAGTTAGGCCGAAAATCCAGTTTTTGGGTTATGATATAGGGGTGAGTTCTTCGTGTTTTGAATGCAACGAACTGTTTCTGGGATAAATTACAAGCATTTTTTATGCTTAAAAAAAATTGGTTGAGTTTGGACAGGTTTTGGACTGGGCTAGGCCGCAGGTCGAAAGACCTGTTTGCAGGAAAATGGGCGAGGAAGACAGTACTATAGCAGTTCTATAGTAGGGCACGTGGGCACCACGTGTAACCACTTCTGGAGGTACGTGGGGGCGCGTGGATGGGATTTTCGAGGTATAGTCAACATGATTTTTAATGTAATAAACTGAATTATTTATTTATATTAAAAATTCTAAATTAATTTGGGAAAATTAAAAGACTTGGAAATTATTACATTTGCATAGTAATAAACTGAATTGTGATAAAAGGAAAGTTAGAGGAATTTATCCTAGGGTTTATGTTGATGTTAAACAAGCCTTACACATGACTTAGGATGAATAAGAATGTTTGGGAGATTATGAAGAGTTTGTGTACACAAGTATTAAGTAACCACACAATTTGTGATTGTTTACGATTAGTTAATGCGTTTTCATTCTACAAGTATGTAATTATCTATTATTGATGATCTTACCATAGTTGATATGAGATGTAGACTTTTCTTTGATTTACGATTTATATTATATGGTGAAGTAAGATCTTTGATTATGATTTAAGAGGAATTGATAATTTATGAATTAAGGAATGGATTTAAATGGGGAACTATGTGTGTATGAGAAGTCTATATATATATTTGAACAACATTTATGTAAAGATATTATGTATATAATTATGTTATGATGATGATACTTTGATGTTCACGTGATATGATAGAATATGATGTATGGTCAGGAATACATGTTTCCATGTGAGATGATGATGGTTATGTGTTATGATGACGGTACTGATGAAAAACATGTGAGAAGATTATAGAGAGCGGATTTGTTTTCTCCTTGATAGGGTTAGTGGGATTGGATGCGAGCGGTAACTCCGCAATGATGGATTTAGTTTGGTTAATTTAATAAGGTATGGATATGAGTATAACTGATAATAACTCTTGTCTAACAAGAGTTGACATATGGGAGAAGGATCAATCCAGTTTTCACAGAATTTTAGGACGGGTCCTGTTAGAGAATTATTTGTTAAGAGTGGATATCGGTGGCTAAGATCACATAAACTTCTGAGATTGAGCATTCACCCCTATACTTCATATTCCACCTAAAAAGAAACTTGGAATCTTATATGGAATGTCATGACCTGGCCTTTCTTGGTCAGGACTCGACTCTAGCACGATATTGTCCGTTTTGGGTCTCATCGCCCTCACGGTTTTGTTTTCGGGAGCTCACGGTGCAGCTTTCCAAAGGGCCACCCATTATGGAATTGCACCAGCCTCAACTCCCTTAACTTTGGAGTTTTAACTGAACCCAAAGCCACTGAGCTCCCAAAAGGCCTCGTACTAAGTAGGTGTGTGCTTACACCTTTAAGGAACACCACTATTCCCCTCCCAGACCATCCCCCCTTCACAGAAATGTGGGATCGTTCACCGTTCCCTCTAGGACACGGGTCTTCCAATCCACCCCCCCCCCCCCCCCCTTTAGAGCCCAGCGTCCTCACTGGCACACTTCCCGGTCGAGGTCTGACTCTAATACCATTCTGTCAGGACTCGTGGTCAGGACCCCACTCTAGCACGATATTGTCCGCTTCGGGCCTCCTCGCCCTCACCGTTTTATTTTCGGGAGCTCATGGTGCAACTTCCCAAGGGGTTGCCCATTATGGATTTGCACTAGCCTCAACTCGCTTAACTTTAGAGTTCCAACCGAACCCAAAGCCACTAAGCTCCAAAAATGACTTGTGCTAGATAGGTGTGTTCATACACCTTTAGGGCACACCACCATTCTCCTCCCAGACCATTCCCCCTTGTAGGAATGTGGTATCGTTCACCGTTCCCTCTACGACACGGGTCTTACATGGAACCTTAAGACTTCCAAAGGTCAAAGCATTCTTTTGGAGGATAATCAAAGGTTATGTACCTACTAAAGGAAATTTCTTTCACGGCCATTGGGGGACATCTCTATTATGCTCTGTATTCCTAGAACTGCCAGAAACTATTGAGCATATGCTCCTTCAATATGATAGTGCATGATGTGTATGGTTTGGGTGCTTTCTAAGTTATGCAATTTTTTATGTTAGCATTTCAGCATTTGAGGCTTGGTTAACTTGTGTAGTAGCCTCCAACATTGTAGCGGTCGTTGAGAATGAGAGTATTTTATCTTTGATTGTTACTCTATATTGGTGCATTTGGAAGGAGAGATGTAGAGTTAACATCATGGGATGTACGTTCAACCCTCATAGGGTAATCGAAGCAAGAAGACTCCTACACTTGGAACTTGGAATAATCACTGTTTATAGGTTAATGTCTGCTTCTGTTGTGAATGATTATGTTATTGTAGTTCAATACTGAACTCCACCGACCCAAAACTCCTTGAAAATAAACACTGATGCTTCTTAGATACCTAACACTCAACAGGCTGGAATTGGCGTAGTTATGTGAAATGTTGACTGGCGATTTGTGATTGTTTGTTGCTTATGTTGGTCCTACGTTAGAGTCTAAAGTCTATGCTCTCTTGGAAGGTGTTAATTTGGCTATGGATAGGGGTTACCGTAGGGTGATTTTTTAATCAGATTCAATTGATTTTATTTAAGTGATGAAGGGAACAATTAAATGTGGATGATGGGAAATTTATCCAATCTTGTCTTGTATGCGGACTACGATTGGTGATTTCAAGTTTACGAACTTTGTTTGGACCTGCCCCTCTTAGAACACGGCAACTGATGCCTTAGCATCACAGGTGCGACGATTGATGCGCACGGAGGTCTGGATTGATCGATCTCCATCATCCCTAGTGCATGTGCTTTCTCATGAGGGATTATCGTGTCTTCTAGTGGCAACCACTTCTAGTTCAGATGGTGCCTGTTGAAGACGGCTGCTACTATTATGTTCTTTATTCTTCTGGTCCTGTTTTTCTCTTTGTTTGGCTTTTTACTTTCTCTCCTGCTTTGTTGAGCACTGATAAAAAAAAATATAGACCTACATAGTCTTTGCAAAGATTCTTTGATACTTCCAAGTCATAAGTTGAACCACCAATTGCAAAATCAATGAGAAATCAACTCCCTAAAACAACTTTCAAGAAGTTCCTTACCTATTTTTGAGTTCTAGGTCCAGAGAATGAAAAGGAAGCAAAGCCAATCACAACATGAATGGAAATGCTAGAAAGATTGGATTTAAGGAGGGTTCTTCTCAAAATGGTACCAAAGTTTGGGGGTCCTTCTCAAAATGGTACCCAAAGTTTCAATTTTATCATTTTACTCCACATGGTTTTAATATAACATCAATTTACTTCATATGTCAATTTCACTATTAAATCAATAATTAAGTGATGATGTAGCATGGTTAATGTATATTTTTCTTATGGGCATTTTTGGTATTAACAAAAAAAAATTAAATAACAGCCATCAAAACAAGCTTTTTTTTTTTGCATTTTTGTTAAATAGACCAAATATTTTTATATTAGAATATACTTAAGGTAAATAAATATACAATTGATCATATTTGCAACTAAGATTTTTATTTTTCTTATGATACATACATATATAATTTAATTATTAAAACGAACTATACACAATAAAATCAACACTCAATTTATAATCTTTATAAAGGAAAAAAAAAATCAAACACTCAATATACACAATAGACAATTGGTCATACCTGTTTCTTGGAGACTGTATATGGAGAAGAATTGTTGAGTTGGCTCAAATCTTGAATGTTGCTCTTTGAAAGTGCAATATTGTATCTATTGAGTGTTAGATTTTTTTTTCCTATATAGAGATTATGAATTGAATGTTCATTTTATTGTGTATATTTTGTTTTAATAATAAAATTATATATGTATGTATCATAAGAAAAATAAAAAATTTAGTTGCAAATATGACTAATTGTATATTTACTTTTAGTATATACTAATATGAAAATATTTGGTCTATATACCAAAAATGCAAAAAAAAAAAAAACTGTTTTTATTTTCATTTTTTTGTAATACCAAAGATGCCCCTAATAATAATAGACATTAACTATGTCACATCATCAGTTAACTATTAATTTAATAGTGAAATTGACATACGTAGTAAATTAATGTTATATCAAAACTATGTGGAGTAAAATGATAAAATTAAAATTTTGGACACCATTTTGAAGACCCCAAACCTTGGAGCGTAAAATGATGTTTTCCTTTTGTTTTCTTTTTAACTTAAAAATTGTGCGGTATAATAGCTAAGCAGTTGTATTCAATTCATGTATTATAATATAGATGACATGTATTATTCGGTATTTTAAATCAAAAATTATACAACTACAATGTCTGAATATAATAAATACGACTTTGACTTCTCTTATTTTTCATCTTTGGAAAATGGCTTATTACACTGTTTGCACTAGGAACACGCCACGAATTCTCAAAATGCACCAGAAACAGAAATTTGCCTCAGTGTGCTGCGGGAACGGTAGCACCGTCAATACCGTTGCATCATTTCATTGACGCACTCCTTGACGACGTTTATGTTTACAGACGTGGAGCACTCTTTGCTGAGTAGATGACTGTTTACATAGGTGGAGTCGTCGTGGCTCAGTAGGACCCAATTTGATGACCACGTGTGTGGGAAAATTGAAATCGAAACATTGAGAATTCGAATTGGGGCTAAATTTTGTCCACTAAGGTTTCAAGGAATGTGGAATTTGGGGCAGAATTTGGCTGTAGAATCGCAGGGGATTGCAGGGGTTTCAATCGAAGGGAGAGGCGAGCTGAGAGGAATCGGAGTTGAAGGATGCCCATTCGTCGAGAACCTGATGCAGAACAACCTGATTATGGTATGTTTTGAAACGGTTTTCCTTTTTATTGGGTCTTGTCTGTGGTGTTTTCTTAGTTTCCTAGTGTCGTTAAGGTAGGGTGAAGTCGGTTTTCTTGCTTTAATCAAATTGAACTGTATGTTGATTCGAGGCTTTGTTGTTCAATTAGTTTTGCTGTTTTGCTAGTTGGAACTGTATGTTGTTCAATTAGTTTTTAAGGAGGCCTTGTTGTTCAATGAGTTTTGCTGCAGTGGATATATAGAGATGGTATTGAAATCAGTTTAGCTAGTATATGGGCAATGTTGTGGAAATGCTTTGGTTGGTTGTGATTTTGAAATCTGTGATGTTTTTTGGGCATTGGTGTGGTAGTGGTTTGAATAAGGTAGTAGGGTAGTGCTTGGCGTGGGTTTTGGAATTGTAAATGGGTAGTATAGAAGAATAAGGCAGTGGGGTAGTGCTTGTCGTGGGTTTTTGAAAGGTAAATGGGTAGTATCAGGCAGTGGACAGTGAGGTTGTGGTTGGCGTGGGTTTTAGTTTAGTCAATGGGCTAGTGCTTGTGGTGATATGCTTTAGTGTTGGTAGTGGGCTAGACTAGAGGTGTTTTCCTTGTTTAAAATGGTTATATTGTGTTATTATGTTAAGTGTTTATAATGGGACCTTATAATGGTTTTACGTGGTGCTAGGTGGAGCAGATGATATAGTGTCCCTCGGGTTGCATCATGGTGGAAGTATCTCAAAAACAGGAAGATTATGGACATATGTTGGTGGGTTAATTGTCTGGTATGATTGGTGTTGTTGGGAATATTTGCCTGTGCTGGACCTAAAAGGGTTAGTGCTGGACCAATTATATGGTGGGGATAAGCTTAATCAAAAGGTGGAATTCTATTTCAAAGAGCGAGGGAGGTTCTTTAAACTAGATAATGACCGGACACTTTTAGACGTGGTCAAAAAGTCAGCAAAGACGAAATCTAGGACCTTGAACATATACTGCAGGCATGCTGTTGAGGGTGTCAATATTGAACAGGTGCCAACTACGATAGAGTTTCATGATGGGGGCCTTACTCAAGCACCGGTTCATGATGGTGAGGGTACTCAAGGTCTGGGATCTCATGATGGTAAGGGTACTCAAGGTCTGGGATCTCATGATGGGGAGGGTACTCAAGGTTTGGGATCTCA
This sequence comes from Prinsepia uniflora, assembly GCA_032719365.1. Classification (NCBI taxonomy): domain Eukaryota; kingdom Viridiplantae; phylum Streptophyta; class Magnoliopsida; order Rosales; family Rosaceae; genus Prinsepia; species Prinsepia uniflora. The sequence continues at coordinate 53,398,713 of CM064868.1, read as the reverse complement.
TGATGGGGAGGGTACTCAAGGTCTGGAATCTCATGATGATGAGGGTACTCAAGGTTTGGGATCTGATGATGGGGAGGGTACTCAAGGTCTGGGATCTCATTATGGGGAGGGTACTCAAGAATCAGCTTAGGTAGTGCTTGAAAATGAAGAACAGGTTCAGGTTACTCAAGAACCAGTTTCTCAACAATCAATTCATCAGCAACCAGTTAGTCAATAATCAGTTCAGGTGGAGCAAGTAAATGAAGAACCATCTCAGGTTACTCAAGAGCCGGTTCAAGTTCTTAAGAACCATCTCAGGTTACTCAAGAGCCGATTCAGGTTACTCAAGAGCCGATTCAGGTTACTCAAGAACCATCTCAGGTTACTCAAGAAACAGTTGATGATGAATCAGTTCAGGTTACTCAAGAGCCGGTTCAGGTTACTCAAGAGCCGGTTCAGGTTACTCAAGAACTAGTTCAGGTTAGTCAAGAGCCGGTTCAGGATGAACCAGTAGTTACTTAAGGGTGAGTAGATGATGAACCAATCACCCAAGTATCATTCCGAAGGCCTAGCTTGACAAGGAAGGCTAAAGGGAAAGCCAAAGTAATTGCTCCTGAGGTTCAACCAGCAGCATCTAAGAAGGCTAAAGTCATTGTTCCTGAGGTTCAACCAGCAACTCCTAAGAAATCTAAAGGGAAATCCAAGGTTTTGATTGAAGAGGAATGTAGTGATAATGGTGAAGATAGTGAAGATAGTGGATCTGGGGAAGACAGTGATGATCCAGACTTTGTTCCTTTTGAAGAGGAAGCATTTAATCAGAAGGATGAGGTACCCCTAGTGGTGAGTGATGATGAGCTATTTGGGGCAGTTGGGGCATATGTGGAAGTTGAAAAAGGGCCAGTGGTAGATGACGATGATGATGGCCAGTTGTCACCTAGGATTGGCACTTTGGATGACCTTAGTGATGATGAAGATGCAATTCCTAAAAAAAGGTCTAGGAGGAAACCTGTCCCCAAGTGCAGAGAGTTTGTTCCCAGTCTTGACATGCAGAATCCTAGGTTTGAGTTAGGGCTGAAATTTCAGAATGCTGCTACATTTAGAGATGCAGTAAGAAAGTACTCTGTAATGCAAGGAAGAGAGCTAAAGTTCTTCAGAAATCAACCAGATCGTGTGAAAGTTAAATGCTGTTCTGAGTGTCCATTTGTTATTTTAGCATCTTCAGTGGAAGGGGGGAAAGTGTTTGCAGATAAGGGAGTTGAATGAGGAGCATGTGTGTGGCACGGGGACATTCAATATTCATGCTAATGTCAAGTGGATGGTAAGGCAATATGCTAGGCAGTTGTCAAGTAGCAAATGGGAGTTTACAGAATTTCAAGATCTTGTCTGTCTTGAAACTAGCTATAGACCATCAAGAGCCACATGTTACAGGGCAAGGATCATGATTCAGAATCTCGTTGAAGGGTCATGTCAAAGACAATATGAAATACTTGGAGCATACTGTCTTCAATTGTTGAAGACCAATCCAGGGTCAACTGTGATTGTGAAGTCCGAGTTGGAGTCTAATAGGATAGCCAGATTTGAGAGGGTATATGTTTGCTTCAAAGCCTGCAAAGATGGATGGGTGAACGGTTGTAGACCGTTTATAGGGCTAAATGCATGCCATATAAAAGGAATTCACCAGGACCAACTTCTGTCAGCATTAGGAGTTGATGCCAACAATGGGATGTTTCCCGTGGCATATGCTATATGTGAGGTGGAAAATTACAGTAGCTGGAGATGGTTTTTGGAGATCTTGCAAGACGATTTGAGTATTCAAGATAGTAGGGGGTTGTTTGTTATGACAGACAAGCAGAAGAGACTGATTGAGGTAGTTAGTTAGACTTTTCCTAATGCAGAGCACCGTCATTGCCTAAGGCATCTATATGAAAACTTCAACCAAACATATAAGGGGATGGCCCTTAAAGAACAGATGGATGTAATTGCAAGAGCCACAACCATTCCTTGGTTTCAGGAAGAGATGAGAAAGATGGAAGATATGAGCCCTAGTGCAGCTAGATGGCTAAAAGAACGTGATGCTAAGCACTGGTGCAGATCCCACTTTAGGACTGATTTCAAGTGTGACATTCTCCTAAACAATCTATCTGAGGCATTCAATAAGGTTATTGTACCGTATAGAGCCAAACCCGTTTTGTCTGTCTTGGACAAATTGAGGTAGTACATCACTGCCTTGCGGACTAGGAGACGTGATCAAGGTCAATTGTAGCATGGCCACCTAGTGGGCAAAAGGATCCAGGCCCTGTTAGAAGATCATAAGCCAAAAGGTCAGAGGTTGATTCCCACTCATTGTGGGAATAACATTTTCGAGATCATTCATCCATTCGGACGAAGATTTTCAGTGGACTTGAATCTCCAAACCTGCTCCTGCCGAAGATATGACCTTAGTGGAATCCCATGTGCTCATGCATGCAGTGCAATAAGCCGGTTTAAGGGAAATCCAGAGATGTTTGTCCATCATTGTTATAATCATGATATGTATACGAAGGAATATGAGGGGATCATTACATCATTGCCTAATGAAGACCAATGGGAAAAAGTTGGGGCTCCACCACTCAAGCCTCCTAAATATCACAAGTAGTCCAGGAGGCCGAAGATGAAAAGGAAGAGAAGTCACACTGAGGAAGCATCATCAAATCCTACGAAGTTGCCTAGATACCATTCCACTTTAAGGTGTGGCAATTGTGAGTCTGACGGACACAAGCCTCCTGCATGCACAGAAGCGGTAGATCCTACTAAGTAAGCAAAGTTCAAGCGCAAGCAAGAACAAAGGAAAAAAAGAGATGCAGACAGAAAAGCACATGTTGGGAATGTGGCCGATGCAAAGGTATATCTATTGTATTAGATGTATATTAACTGTATTAGATGTAGGTTTGATGGATTTGATGTATATGTTTGTATTTATGTTTGATGTATATGTTTGTATTTATGTTTGATGTATATGTTTGTGATTAGTGTTTAAGGTATGAGAAGTGTTTATGTTTGATGTATATGTTTGTGTTTAGGGTATAAGGAGTGTTGTATATATATTTGTGATTAGATGTCCTTCATTTGATGTCATTTGATGTATATGTTTTTGTTTGGGTTATATATGAGTTGTATACTTGTTGTGGGCCTGTTAGGATGTATATTGGATGTATATGTGCTGCTTTTGGGTATTTGTACTGATTTTTCTTATATATATAGTCTGAACAAGTTCCAACAGAAAGTGAAGGTCCAGCAGCTGCCCAAGTTCCAGCAGCAAGTGAAGTTCCAGCAAGCCAAATTTCAGCTGCACATACCTCTTCACCTGCTACAACCCCAACTAGAACAAGACAAAAAAGGTCTACAAGAAAAGTCAGTACCCCTATTAGCCTACCTGTGCATGAATCCCAGCTACAAGAACAAAGTCTAGTTGTCAGTTCCAAGGGAAGAAAGATCAAGTCACCTGCAAATGCAAAAGGGATGACAAAGTGAATGCCACCTCCAAAGCCAAAGAAAACCAACAAAGATTGGCTCAAGCAAGCAAAAGAATTGCTACCCGATTGGCATCATTAGTAGACTTTAGAAGCTTATGGTGTTTGGACCATTTGTTTACTAGACATTTTAATCTTTATCTTTTGTAATGGTGCTGTATTGATAGACATTTGAACCATTTAATATAATGATCAAGTTTTTGCAGTGCCTTAGTTTGGAATCGTAATGGTGAAAGTATTTGGTTTTAACCTCCAAATAAAATTCATCACATATTCCAAGTTCATCACATTTGCACAGTCCACACACATTACATTCCCAAATCAAGATCACATAAACTCATCACAAACATTCATAACATTCACATTCATCACAAAAGTTCATATCTTACAAAAGAAGTTCTACCAATCTACCTCATACCAATCTACCAAAAGAAGTTCACATTTGCACTGTCCAGTAGCTCTACCAATCTACCTCATACATAAGAATTCAGTTCAAATTGAAAGTCACCTTAAGGCAATCCTAAGCCTAAACATATATAAACCCTAGGATAAAGCCAATCAGTACAACCCAAGTCACCATAAGGGCAATTCTAAGCCTAAACACCTTCCTCTTCTCATTCAGAAATTTCTCTTCTTCAACGTCAAGCTTCCGAAGCAGCCCGGGAATTATTTTCGTCGACCTTTTGCACATTTTTGGGTCCAACCACTCCCAAAAGTCACACCCTTTGCCACAAGATCTCTGCCACCGAACCTGCATTATCAAACCCATCAGTTACCCAAGTATCAAACGGCTACAAACTCAGAATTTATGAATTCATTCCAAAAATTCCAACAATTATCAATTAATTTGCAACAAGTATCAAACAGCTACAAACCAATCAATTATCAATTAATTCCAACAATTCCTAATCTCTAACCCAGAGTTTATGAATTTATTCCAAAAATTCCAACAATTATCAATTAATTTGCAACAAGTATCAAACGGTTACAAACCAATCAATTATCAATTAATTCCAACAGTTCCTAATCTCTATCCATCAGTAAAACCAGCAATTCAAACCATCCACATTATTTGTAAACCCAAAAATTCAAACCCAGAAATTCAAACTCAGAAATTCAAACCCAGCAATGCAAACCCAGAAATGCAAACGAAATTGAGAGGGATAGCCTTCTTACCCGAGTATCTGCACAAACGAGAAACCTCCTCCCTGGGTTATCATCTGTCCACGAAGTCTTCATTGTGGCCACCTTCCCACAAAAGCATCTTCGATAATCTTTTGTTCCTCGACTCTCTTCCATACTGCCACCTTCCCACGAAGTCTTCATTGCTGCCAACGTTCAATATCGCTTCAAACCCCCTTTTTCAAGTCGCACTCCCAACCCAATCGCAAATCCCGCACTCCCAACGCAACTTCCCACGAATTCGATCCTAGCAATTCCGCCAAAATTTTGAAACCCTAGCAGAGGAATTATCCCCAATTCGAATTCTCTCATTGTTTCGATGTCCCTGGTACACCTCATTTTACACGTCCTCATCTACTCAGCAAACAGTGCTCCACGTCTGCAAAGAGTGCTCCACGTCTGCAAACATAAACGTCGTCAAGGACGGCGTCAATGAAATGGTGCAACGGTATTGATAATGCTACCGTTCCCGCAGCACACTGAGGCAAATTTCCGTTCCTAATGCATTTTGAGAATTCGTGGCGTGTTCCTGGTGCAAACAGTGTAATAATGCACAAATGCCAGACTTCTATTTTCTTTGTAAGAAATCCAAACCTACATAAAATTAATTAATTAATTAATTTACAGGCTGCTTCAGTGAATTAGTATAGATTCTGTGTCCTATCAGTATTTGTAACAGCACTCAAAACAATCAGTACTTACCAGGAGCTGACATCATCATCTCCTATATTCAATTCGGCCTACTGTATATCACATACAAACAGCAATCAATTGTTCAGCGATCAGGAATTGGATATGTCACAGCCATTGTTGACTCCGGCAGTTTCTGCTTCTCTACTTTGGTTCAACATCGACTCATCAGCTTACCTGAAGAATCATGGTACCCGGATGTTCTTTTCAAAAGTTCTGCACAATTTCATGACCAGACAGACAGAGATAGATTTCAACTTCTATAACTTAAAAAGTGGCATGAAGAAGATTTCATGAAGATGCTGAGCAAAAGAAAAACATATCATATCATCGGGGGCTACTTAGATTAGGTATAGCTCCAAGGGCAGACGAAGAAGATATTGCAGCTGAATGTACCCAGTTTGATTGACAATGCGAAAGGAGCAGTTATGAGATGGCTATTCTGAGCGTATCCATCAACAGCATACTCCAACTGAAGAGCCAGCCACCCGAAAGAAGCAGTTATGACATGGCTATTCTGAGCGTATTCATCAAAAGCATACTCCAACTGAAGAGCCAGCCACCCGATCGGTATAACTTTTGGTTTCTAATTAAAAAAATTGAGACAACTACTAGATGGAAAAATTCTTAAGCTAGCAATAGATATGCGATTATCTGACTGGACCTCCCAAGCTCTTCTCCATCTTTGTACACAAGATTTTAGAAATTAACCGAACATGGTCATTCATTGCCACTTAGAGGAATGCGCAAATATATAACAGGCTAGCTTCTCTAGTGACAACCCAAACAAACAAGACACTAACTCCTCTAAATTTTTTTATTGGTATAATGTAACAAAGCATAGGTTTCAAAATAATAGACTACTATTAAAGGAGATAGATGTGCATCTGCATACCGATTCTCTCTTTTATCAGAGTAGCATACTCGGCTCCACCACTCTTTTGTGAAAAAGATGATATATCAAGATACATTTGGCTTGAGGGTCGAACTCCGGCATCCACCATCCATTGCAATACCTGCGACGAAAAATAGTGTTTAAATTTTGACTTGAGAATCTATTAACATAAGCATATATGAGATATTGTAATGAGAAAAACTTGCAATTGTTGGCATAACCTACCCAAAAATGTCTCGCCTTTCCCCCATAGAGCAAGCAAAGATTAAACATGAAGCTCGAACCCTTGATTTTAATTTTTAGATAGTGCTTCATAGGACCGTTCAATGCATATAAATTCAATAGTAGGTATGCAAGTCTTAGATGAAGAAAAGTTTTAAACTTAGAGCCAACTTCAACATGAGCTCACATTGAAATGTTAACACGTCTATATTCTGTAAACTTGTATAATCATGTATATAAAAATTTTAAAAATAATTAAAAAGGAGCCTTATGTCAATACCAGCAATTAAGAATACAGTTACTCCCACAGTATGATTCATATACGCTTGGACCTTTGCCTATCATACCATATGTGCAACTAAGAAATAGCAGGATGCAAAATTCTACGGCAATTACTTAACCAAAACAAATGCAGAAAAGAGAGTTTTATAGATTACCTCAATATACTTTCTCCAATTTCCAAGAGACAAAAGATTCTTCAACAAAATTGAATAAGTATTGAAACTGATATCACCACTAGCTGCAACTATCTTGTAGAATAGCTGTATATCGAGGGAGAGTTATATTGGCAGCAACTAGAGACAAATAACCAATTAATGATCAAAATCTGCAGAATAGTTGCATATTTTTTTATTTTTTTATTTCAATCACTTCAGTAAGAAAATTGAAGACAAATTAAGCAAAAACTGTTTGCACTAGTTTGTAATGATTACCCATCAAATAGTACAGAAGTAACTCGGTACCTTCATCATAGCCTCAAACTTTCCACTTCTTCCGAGAACATGCAGAAGCTGATTCACAAGTCCGATTGAAACTCTAGGTAGTGAAGGCTCTACCCACTTAATCAATTCCATTGTGGTTTTCCAATCTTGTAATCTGCAATCAAACTCAATTATCAGTTTCTTAACTAACCCGAAAATTAGAAAGAAGTATGACTAAACTATAGAGCTTAACGGAACCAAATTTAATAAACATAAAAAGTAGAAAAAATCTGTGAGGATAGAACATAAAACTACAGCACATGTTACTTATCAAAATCCAAAATCAAGAAAAATAGAAAAAAACAATTTTGTAACTTTACCTTCAAATCATATCAAATATGCAGTGAATGTTAACATCAGAAAAATGCACATATACATAAAAATATGTATATGTATATGCAAACCCAACTATATACATACACACACATAGATAGATTTAGTCTATATACACATATATACACACACACACATAGATTTAGTCTATGTTCAACTTATGATAATGAACATTTTATAAAACATAATTTCATCTTATGTAGTAATGTTGTATCAGCCAGCAGAAGAATAAGAGATGTCTTCAAATTAAGAACAGATAAACCTACTAGTAAGAAGAAAGAGCTTGAACGAAGAATGAAATGTGTAGACATCAAATCTTGTTAAAAAAATAATAAATATAAAGGAGTGCGACTCACAAGCTACAGGCTGATACCATTTCAAAGAAAATGGCATCATTGAAAGGAATTTCTTTTTCTCTCATGAGTTCTGCCAGAGTAAGAACCCTGGATGGGTCCCCTACTTTGTTAAAAGCTCTCATCAAAGCCGAACATGCAATGATATCTAGTTGGATGTCATTTGTTTCCATTTCTTGAAATAGCACACAAGCATTTTCCCAATTTTCTGTTATGGAGAGATTCCAATAAAGATTTAGTTCCATAAGGTACTTCATCCTACCAGTGTCCAAGCATGTCAGTGGTTAACAAATAATCTTACCTGTTGCACTATATGCAAGAAACATTGCAGTACATGCAACCACATCAGGAGCACAACCAGCTACTTTCATCAAGTTGAATACAGATTCCGCTTCTGTAATTTGTCCCTGAGTTATTGTAAAAAATGAAAGAACAGAAAACATTTGAGGACTATTGGGACAAGTAATCAATATTCTAAGAGGTGGCATTCCTGGAAAAAGACTTGCCTTTTTGTTGTGAGCACAGATCACAGATGAATAGACCTCTTTGGACACAGGAATTTTCAAATCCACCATTTCATCAAAAAAAAAGTTAGTGCCTCACTGTATTTTGACATCTTACAGCACCCACTTATCAACACAGTGTAAGTAACAGAATCCGGTTTAACTTTCTTCTTTCTTATACATTGATAAAAGTTCATAGCTTTCTCATGTTCTCCCAAATTCATATAGCTTCCAATCGCTGAATTATAAGAAATTGTGTTCAGTTCAATACCTCAAAGCTTGGCTTCTGAAAGTATAGCATCAACGTTCACCTTCTGAGTGCATTGTCCACAAGCAGCCAAAAGGGTGCATATTGAGACAATTTTTGGATGAATTCCATCTCGCTCCATCTCACGCAAGACTTCTACAGCTTCAGCTAATAAACCACTACATCCATAGGCATTCATCAACGTATTATAGCTCACAAGGTTTGGCTTCAAGTTTTTTCTCTTCATCATGTCGAACACCTCCCTGGCCTTTTCAGGTTGTCGTTATCTTCCATAAGCATTGAATAGGGATGTATAAGACACAACATCTGGCCGGAAACTGCTTTTCTTAATCTCCTCAAAAACTGATGCTGCCTCTTTGCCCATCCCATGTGAAGCATATGCACCTAATAGTGCATTATATGAAACAATATTAGGTCTTAGGCCTTCTGCAAGCATTGTATTGTATACCACAGTACAACTTTCTATCTGTCCGCACATAGAATACAAATGAATAATGCTGGTGAATGTTACAATGTCTGGGTGGCATTCTGCTCTCTTATCTCTCATGGAATTGAAAAAATCAATGGCTTTCCCATATTGTCCGAGCTTTACAAGGCAATATATAACTATATTTAGGGTGGTTGTGTCCGGACGGATGTTTGTTCCCTTCATAAGTTCAAAATAAGATAAAGCCTTTGAAAATTGAGCCCCAGTTTTGTATGCAGACAAGACAATATTGTGTGTCACAAGATCAGGCCCAACTCCATTATCTGTCATTTTCTTGCAAACTGTCAAAGCTTCCCTCCAATTTCCACGAGAACCACAAGCATTGATCAAGTTATTTTATGTCAAGCGGCTAGAAGGGATCTGCGCCCATGAGATAACATCATAAAGATATCTTGCAGATATGATATATAGTTAATAAGTATCTAAACCATAGAATCAAAGGGATAATATTGATCATGATTCATGAATGGTAAATTGTTGATTAGATAAACTTAACCTCTAGATTATCATTACGCATGTTGTTGGAGTCCATTTAAGAAATATGTCATCTAACTAGTCCCCCAAAAGTGGCTATGGTTGACATGTAAAGTTGAGGCATTGAAAAAGAAACTTTGGTTTTTACATACAAAGGAAGAATGAAGGTTTCAAGATAGCAAGTTAAGAAATGCCATTCAGGAAGCTTTTAAATGTCAAGAAGCAGACCTAATGCAGTCAACAAGCAAATTCCATTGAAATTTATAGCAGCAAATAACATACGTAACCCAAAACTACAATAAGAACTCAAATTGAATATAGCATGATTTGTACTGATGACATAGAGAAAAATTCCTGAAATGGAAACCCAAATGGCAAAATTAAACAAGAGAGAGTTATGTTATGATGCTGCAAAAAAATTCTCCCACGCCATCTTTTTTGTATAAAAACAAAAGAAAGTTGCTCACATAAAACCACACCGCTAAGATTGTTTAGCAAGAAGAATTCAGAAAATACACACAGCTGCACGCAGCATGCCGTCCATAAGATTCATGGCCCAGCGCCATTGACCTGCTCGACCATGTGTATTAATAAGAGCATTGTAGGACTCAGCATCATGCTTGCACCTTTCAAAAAATCATTGCAGGAATATTACTAGTTATTGTTATTAAGAATGAAAAATGATAAAATTAAGAAGTTCAAGATCTGTCGGTTGTTTTCATATTGATTCTGCGGTATTAACCTACTGCGCACCTAATTTATTTTAATCTCTTTATAAGAGAAAGGATTCATTGATTTAAAGAAGCACAGAACCAGAGGACAAGAAGTTGACTGCAATAAGAAAACTCCTAAGAAACGCTAGAAAACAAAAACACAGTAAATACATCTAGAACAATAGAACAAGCAGTAGGAAGAAGCAGCTCTCCCATTGGAAAAGATAGAAAACAGACTGCCTCTGAACTCTGAATAATGACGCCAAAAATCGAAACCTCTCCGACAAGTTTCCCTTCTCCTTTCCGCCTCGCACCATTGAAAATCGTACTGCCCACATAATTTCTGTTCAGATTTTCTCTTCGTTTGTAGAAAATTTTGATTACTCTTTATACCACCTTGACATAAAGAACGCATTTCTATACGGTGATTTGTAAGATGGGGCTTGAACGTTCAGCTTTCTTATATTTCATATGCCCTTCAATTTTATTCGACATTCCAAACCTTTACCCTCTGTCTTTATGCGGATTATCTTCTTTCTCACCTTAATTTTAACTGTACATGTGAGGAAATTGAAAGCAAACTCAAAAAACAGAAAACCAATATAAGTACCTCCACTCTTGCATTTCGAAAAACAAGCCACGAGCTTGATCAACAAGATTATGCCTAGCGTGTAAACTGATCATTATATTATAAATATCAGTGCGAGCATAATAGTTTTTCTGGTTCTTCATCCACCCAAAAACTCGCACACAGTGCTCCACCGAACCCCTATCTGCCATTGTCTTCAAAAGTAAAACAAACCCATTTTCACAAACTCAAGCACAAACCTTAATCAACACACAAAATAAAATAAATTTTACTTTAATGAGAATGGGGAAGTTCTTCCTCAAATCATCCGACCCATCGATTGAGCAAGCCCTCGATGTCGTCCCAGTGGCGGAGCTTATAGATATGGTCGACGACATCGGAGACGGCCCAGTCCTTCTGGAAACGCTCATTTTCGACTCGTAAACGTTGGCGTTGTGGGATGTGTTGTTTCGTGAGGCCCGTGATATGGGTGAAGACGTGCTGAGTGCCGTGGTCATAGTCGACAGAAACCTGCTTCTTCTCTTGAAAGGCTGGTGAGCCATTGCTGTTGGGTCTTTTGCAGAGAATTTGGGTTTTGGAGCGGGTCGGGTTCGGGAACGGTGGGAGGCACACGGTGGCCATTTGCTGCCGTGAGAGAGAATGGATGACGGATATTTTATATAAATCCTAAACCGCAATTATATCCAAAAATTAAAATATCAATATTAATAAATATATCGCTAACCAAATTTACACATATATCGTTCTAAATATCGATATTATTTACAGTTAACAAAAATGACGAAAATTAACTCTAAAAGTTAGAAATTTTTAATGAAATTTTGAAAAAAAGGTAAGTACTCAGTAATAGTTATGTAGAACTATTAAAATTATAAAATGACTTTTATATAATAAATATATAATTAATAATATGATTTAATATGATTCTGACGATAACTAATAATATAAGATCTTAAATATAAACATAAATTGAAGTAAATTATTATAATGGAATGTTAATATAATTAAAAACATAACAATAAGCATATAATTTTTTTCAAAGGAAGAAAAATGATAAAATAAGTTCAAATATATTTAAAAGTGGAAAAAAAAAAAGGTTGAAAAAAGTAGGGCTAAATTTTGTTCAAAAATTGGAATGAATTGATATATTTAAAGTTGAAAAAAAAATGAGAAAAAAAAAGGGCCGAACCATGTTGAAAAAATTAGAAAAAAAATGAATAAAAAGAAAATAATCAGTAGTTGTCAACAATGGAGGACATAAGACCTTTAGATATAAAACACAAAGCCAATTCGGCTAGCTAGCCTTATTGTAAGTTTAAGCGACGTCTTATATATAACTATAAAAACTAACAGTCATCTCCTACCTCCAGTTGGGTCTGTAACTCGTTTTTTTTACCCAAGCTCCTTCGTTTTACGTCCGTTTTTTACGAATTAGTAGTCCATATTCATCGTTTTGATCCCAGAAAGAGAGTAGTGGGCTTAAAACAAGAAAATGCTTCAATATCTCGGAAAATTTCTTTCATTCCCTTTAGGCGTCGTCGGCTGGAATTATCGATATATCGGTAGTTGCGGTTGATATTTTCATCTATGATTATATCACAACGATGCAATAAAAAATGTTCAAGAGTATTAGACACTCTAGAAAAGTCGATAGGCCCACCTTTATCTGTCGCCGGCCGGAATTATCGATATATCAGTGATTTCAATCGATATTTTCATGCATGATTATATCTCAACAATGCAATGAACAATGTTCAATTGATGTTTATCTAGAACTTCTAACCTATCTTTTAAGATGACGCCTTAAGTACTAAAAGATTTAATGACACCAAACTAGCCTAGAAGAGTGATGTGCATTCCTAAGTTACTATAAATTTGATTACAAGATTGTTTCTTACCTTCAACCTCTCGATGCTATGAATTATGAGATGGTATTGTGGTCCATCAAATAATTTCATCAATAATTTATGCAATGTAGCTAATTTTATAGGCATAAAAGAGTAGTAATTAAAGTAGTATCCAGAACCAATTTAGCATGCACGACAATCAAAACCAAGCACCAAAATCTAACTAATCATGCATCATGACTAGAGCAGCCTCAATTCTATAAGAAACTAATCACACATAGTTGAAAAAAAAAACATAATAATGTAAATTGCACTAAGAATTGTAATGAAATAAAAGTGAAGGAAAACAAGGAAATAACTAAAAACTCTAAAGCCATGGCAGTGACAACAAGTTGCTTCTTAAGCTCCACCTTCCAACTTCCTTCCAAGTTCACAAAGAAAAACCCAAAATTATAAAATAAGTAAAACTGTTTTTGCGACTAAGTCTAATTTAAGCAAAAGGGGAACCCTTAGCCGTGCCTTAAGAGGTATCTTAAATAGTGACTGATTGCTCGAAAGTTTAGGAGAATAATCTGGAGAATAATCCTTAAAAATCAGATTAGACAGCTATTCTCAACTGGATTTTGATCAATCAACCAATTCCTTGTAGAACTGGGTCTCTATTTACAACAAAGAAACATGATAAGTGAATCTTGATTTCTTGCACGACAAGGAAGGTTCTCGAATGGATTAGGACACCTAGAAGCCATCCTTGCAGTTGGAAATTACCTCAGACGCTGGAGACAAGCTGGAACACATCTGGAATCGAAAAACAACCCTAATTGAGCTTTATCGGGAACATTCTGGAACCGAGCATGCCACAGACCTTAGCCATTGAGCCAAACCACGCCTTCGACTTAGTTATGTCATTAGTAATAGAGTTTAGGCTCAGGTGACATCGATTTAGGAATAGGCCCAACAACATGGCCTAGGACCTCGGTTTAGGGCTCGATTTCCATCTTGAGACATCTTCTTCACTCCAACTCCGAATTTGGTCATTCTTTTTGCACTATCATCAAAATTAGCCTCTCTTTTCAATTCTGCACAAGTCTCATCCTTTTCTCCTATTGATGACACAAATTAAATCAAAAGATAAATAAAAATGACATTAAATGACATCAAAATGATGCATGAATAATGACTGAACACAATGCCGATGCAATTTAAATCAGACGTCAATGCGGATGCATTTCTCATGTTAATGCCAATTCCTTCAGCACAAAGCCTAAGTAAAACCTTATATAAGTAACCAAACATTAGTAAAATAATGTTGGGATGTGAGGATAAGAGTCCCACATTGGAAAAGAGGAAATAGAATGTGTGTCTTATATAGCCTTGGGCAACTCCCCCTATCACCAATTGGTTTTAGAACCGAACTCCCGAGTTTATATAATGGCCGGAATCCCGATCTCTAATGGCCAAACCACGTGGATGGCTTAACCGCCACACGTGCCGCATGATCTCCAAATTTTTTGCATAAATAATCCTGAAATGAATATTTAAAATTTTAATGGTTGTGATGATGTTATGTGTATATTGATAACTCGATAAATTGAAAGGGTGAGATCACTAGGGTACGATGCAAGTATTACCATATTTAATCTCCAAATGCATTCAATTAGGTTTTATAACTCATCAGTCATCACTGACATTTTACACAAGCTAGAACTAAATGTATCATATTCAACTCAAAAACATTACAGAGTAAATGCATATATTAAATGGTCAGTATCTCCTTGGTGGCAGGAACTAGGAAGTATTGCTTTGGTACTGGTTTTTATTTCTACATTCTTCCAAACCTTTTAAAATCTTTAGTCTTGAACGGTATATGATACATATAGAAAATAGGATTTCTAATCATGTCATGTTTTTATTTCTACATTCTTCCAAACCTTTTAAAATCTTTAGTCTTGAACGGTATATGATACATATAGAAAATAGGATTTCTAATCATGTCATTTCACAAAGGGATACCCCTCAAATCAGATTTGTCATTACGCCCATACCCTACCTATAGGGTAACAGGTACCAACGATAAATTTGCTCCGTTTTGCTTTTCAATTTCTATTTTGCTGCGAATTATTGTTTCCTTTGTACTTTTCAATTCTTTTCTTGCTTTTCGTTTTATTTTTTATTTATAATATTTTTGCTTATTTTTACTTTTCACTTTTTAATTTCTTTTTCCTTTCAATTTTTCTTGTTATTTTTTTTTCCATTTCAAAATGTCTTTTAATACATTTATTCAAAATTTCTTTTAAACGTTAATTTTAATTTTCTTTTAATTTTTTCCTTGCTTTTTATTTTTTATTTTATTTTTCGGCTTTTCAATTTCTCTTGCTTTTTTTTTTTAAAGATGAGATACCTATTTAATACACGTTTAGAAGATGTACAATATAAACACCCAATTTTAATTTGGAATGTGTTACCGCTGCCCAAACTTATGATCCATTTGGTTTAATTATACAACCCTCTTTTTCAATATTTGTATATGAGAGTAATGCTAGGCGTACCAAATTTAATTACCAAATTGAGTCCCAACTGATGTGGAACATGCCATATCACCAAGAATAATAAATGAGAAAACATTATAACAAAACCAAGCAGTCAACTAAGACCTCTGATCTTGTTATCTTAATATCAACAAAAACTAACTTACAATTCATGCATGACAAAGAATCAACCGAGCAGTGCATTGTCCAATTCGCACTGAATAATTCTGGGGCGATTTGTCATTTTTTTGAGGCTAGAGAATGAAATGCAGAAATAGGAGAAGAGTTCCAAAATAGCAGAGAATTACTCAAAATCAAGCAGAGAATCACTCAAATCAAAATCATCAACAACCCCACATGGGGAAGGTATAACAGGCAGAGAATCACACTAAAAATCAAAATCAACAACAGCCCAACATAGAGAAATGCATACCAAGCAGAGAACTACACTGAAAATCAAATTAAATTGATGATTGAAGAAGATGAGTAGAACAAACCAATTTTGTTGACCCAGTTGGAGAGAGTGAAAACCTCTTGAACTATGGACCACCACCAATTTCGATAGAGACAGATCACAAGGACCGAGCTTCCCTCTTGAACTTGGTTGGGAAAGGGTTTCGGGCTAGGATGGACCGAAGGGAACAGAAGAGTCGCCGAGTCGCCCAGAAGGAGAGTCGTAGATCGAAATCTCAAAGCGAGGAGCCTGTTTTGTTGAACGGGTAAGGGGACACGATCCCTGCACTAACTAATTGTAGGTGTATTCAATACTCCAAATAACAAGGGATGAGTTAGCCAGACACGATTAGAGGCTACCAAATGCATGACTGAAAAGATATTTTACAGCTGTGAAGAAATGTTTGGATGTTGCTGTTCCGTTCTGAACATAGTAACGGTATTATATTTTATGCTTTTTGCCCCTAATGCACCATCAACTACCATCTTTGTCCCAAAATAGATTTGTGCACCATAAACTTATTTTTGTGTCAAAATGCACCATGAACTCTGATTGTCGTTCCAATAGTCTTTTTCCATCTGAGGGAAAAAAGTGAGGGTTATATTGGTAATTTTGTATAGCTAAACATCTAAAAATTAAATTTTAAATGACGTGGCCTCTACATCAGCTAAGCATTTTAAACCTTGGGAAAGGATCCTCTCCAGATTTGAGAAGTTCCGGATGATCCAAACCTCACAATATTATCCACAAGATCACATCAAAATGGTTAAGAATTGCTTACTCTTTTGTTTCTTTTCACATAAATTGCAATGCCCATCTGGATGAAATTTAACACCGCAACCGGTCCTTCACTTACCACTCCACCCCAATCGCTCTCCCTTGAGCATCGTTGGGGTCGCCACCACTCACCTCACGTCACTCAAATCGTCATGCATGCCATTTACGTGACGACCAGGAAATTCGAAAAAGGAAAAATGACAGGACCCGTCCCCGAAGGACATAGATAACCGTGCCCGGTCCTGCTCCCGTCTGACAAGTCAACTGAAGTTCCAAAATTACCCTCAGCACTTATCAAACAAGGGATAATCCCACCTGCGCCCACTCATGCCTCCACCTCCCGATAAGCCTCGATCATCGCGCCACGACCTGGAGGGTCAATAAAACATAAAAGGTGTGAGTGGACAAAACAAACTTTTAGAAATACATTTATCAAAATACATTCTTACCCTCCAGTTTCACAAACATGCATGTATATCATAAATCATGAGTAAAATATATCTGGGCACAAATGTTTATAAATCACAAATCTCAATAAAACCACGGGACTCATTTCCATATCCAATCTCATAGTCACGTTATCCCTGCAACACATGCAAATCAATAGGCTCAAGGACCGCTCAAAATCCGAGCATGTCGCTGTGAACACATCACCAGCCGACAATCTAGATCGTCGTGAACACATCACCGACCGATCTCCACATAATCCAGCACATCTTATCCGAGTCGAGCCTCTCTCGGCTGCACGACAACAGACTGAGCTACGTGACCTCTCCGGGCGAACACATCCCATCCCAGAGGCGATCGTTATCTTCAGGGTTCATTCCGGTGAAACACATTCCCAGCTAGAAGCCCTAATATCCACAACACATGGTGCACTCCGGGGGAAATATATTCCTAACTGAAAGCCCCAAATATCCGCAACATATCACCACTATGAAAATCAGTGAAAAACAGTTGCATTTGAAATCAAAACCATTTTCAACACAAGGTCTCGGCCCAAAACATAATTTCCTCAAAATCCGTAAAACCATCAATATCATCATGTAATCACATGGAAATACCAATCCAAGCAAAATCACATTTCCATTGGGTCTTAAGCCCAAAATATTATTTTCACGCAAATCCGTGCAACCGCAACCTCAGTTGCCATTTTCACATAAATCCATAAAATATATCCAAAAAGAATTACAAATCCATCAAATCAATCCCTGACTCATAATCCGAGTCAAAACCAATCTCAAATCCCGGGCCTTCGCCCAAAACAGTAATTTCACAGTTTTCTCGAAAATCGTGCCCAAAACAATATAATAATCCAGAAAATTGATAAATCATCATATCGAAACGTTAATCATGCCAACTCATTTCAAATCATATAATAAAGAATTTAAAACATGCTTTTCCGTATTTTTCGACACTTTCTAGGAATCCCAAGTCCTATCCAAAGTCATCCTTAAGGTTCACTAATGACTCAATTAAGCTCATATTAACTTCCCATAATTTTCCGAGAATTAAATACGAATTTAAAACAAAACACAACACTTCGGACCCTCGAAACTTATCGAAACGGTGTCTAATCGACTCGAAACTAATGCCAAAATGTTCGTTACATTAAAAGGAACAAGTTTCATGTTAAACTCACCTCGAGATAAGTGACAGGACTCATCCCAATCCCCCTGGGATTACCGTGGAATGTGCCCTGCTCCCGTCCAACAAGGGGTGTCAGACAAGGGATAACCAAGAGTCACTGCCCAACGGGGCATCCAGAGTGCGCAAGGATCGATGGAGGAGGTGTGCAATGTCCCAGTCTCTGCTGCAATCGCATCCGTAATCAACCTGAAGGGCATTAAAACCAAAGGTTGTGAGTGGACAAAAACCAATAAGTTTATTAAACACATTTATAAGACATTTATGCCCTCCAATAAAAACGTATGCATGCCACGAAAACCAGTAACCAAAACGTTTGCTCAACCGAGCCATTAGGGCCTTAGCCCAGAAACCGTTAACCAAAAACAAAGTGTGGGAACTCAGCCCAAAACTGTGGAATACCACCACCAGACATATTAAAACCATGTGGGTCACCGCCCAAAGCCATAATTATAAATCCATAAATCCAAAACCATTTAGGGTCCCCGACCCGACATACCATTTCATAACCAATAATCCATTTTTACCATATAACACATATCCAACCGATAAGCCATTTCATAGATTCATTAATCCATATTTACCATTACCATCACCAGCATCCCTGATGCTTAGCGTCCCTGATGCTTAGCGTCCCAGACGCTTGACGTCCCTGACGTCATATCTCACGGTATTAAGCAACGCGTGCTGCTCGGGGTCTCACCGGGTCCATATCTCTGACATCCCCGATGTCTGACGTCCCTGACGTCAATCATAGCAATCCTGCTCCTGAGTCATCATACGGTCCGGCTGCTCCGTATAATGACCCCTCGCAGGCAATGCACCGTGACTTCCCAGTGTCCCAGACACCTGGAGGAGACCATCATATATCCTCGTATCCAGATGGTGTATGGAGAACAGTTTTATTAAATCATTTCACAATATTACAATGGGCCTCGCCCGAAATCTCCATAAAACAACATAATTCCATTTAGGGTCCCTGACCCGAAATCACAATTGTTAAACATAGGGTCCCTGACCCGAAATTACCATTATAATCCAATTGGGCCTCATGCCCGATTTTATGAACCACTGGGCCCACGGCCCGATTTGTAAACCATTGGGCCCACGGCCCCGACTATATAAACCAACTGGGCCCCTGGCCCGATAATATCACTCAAATGGGTCTCATCCCGATTTCATAACAACTGGGCCCCTGGCCCGATTTCATAAGCAACTGGGCCCCCGACCCGATTTCATTAACTCAAATGGACTCCAAGTCCGAGGTTTCCAAAATAACTGGGCCTCAAGCCCGAATTCATCTTTCCAATTTCAAAACCATTTCATCATATTATACCCAAGTCCATAAACATGGAAAATCCGTGCAAAACCGGAAAAACCTCGATTTACGTGCAAGCACGTAAATCGCCTCGAAATACGTGAAACCGTATAATTTACCAACAATCAAATCAACATCATACAATCACAATCATAATCCATATAAAATATTTAAGCATGCATAGAATTTATAAAACCAAAGTCCACTCACAGACCGTTTTAACGGTATGCCTCGATACGCGTGTCATCGGCCCTCCCGGGCCACACCACTATCACCGGGACTCCCAATCCTGTCCAAATTACATTATAGGGTCACTAACCTCATCATTAACATCTTATCAAAGTCCCGTAATTTTGCCGAATTTTTAACTATTTTTAAACTTGATTTAAAACCTTCGGACATCCCGAACAATATCGAGACGGTGTCCGATCGACACGAAACCAATTCCAAAATATTCGTTACATTAAATAGGACAGAAGTCATGTTGACCTCACCTCGAGATTCGTGCCCACACGCCATCACGCGCCGCCGTGAGTGGCTACGCGTGAAACCCACGCGCCTGCTACAGTGCATCGTCCTAACCCGTATGTTTGGTAAACGGGTCCAATTAGCCCGCGAGATGACCCGGTTCCAATCCTATCAATTCAGCCTTAAACCTTCCAATTGAGCATTCAGTTAGCTTCGTTTTAAGTTCAATTTAAGTTCTGTAACAATAATTTCACCAAAACCTACCTCAAATCACTCGACTCGAAGATGAACATCGAAGAACTCTCGAACACTGTTCATCTTCGAAAGTCGTCGATATCAAACGGTTTCCTTCAATTGATGCAACCAGAAGCTTCAAAGGATATAGGTAAACTCTTTCCCCATCTCAATTGCATCAATCGAAGCCTCAAACTCCACGACTCAAACTCGATAGCCGTACACTGTGCAACCATGGAATTCCGTCAATCTCAACCGGTTTCTTCCAATTGATGAACCCAGAAGCATCGTGGGATCCTGAGAAGTAGTTTCCCCACATCAATTACACCGTTTGATTGCTCCAAGATCACGACTCTACCTTCAAACTCCATTACTGTCACCAAGTCCGTTCAGAGTGAATTGGTGGCCAATTCCCTTCGTTCTTTCGACAAAACTGGTCGTGGGGATCCCAGGAAGCTGAAAGTAACCTCCAATTCGATCCTCACTGCCCAATTCCCAGTATTCGAATTCCCCCCCCCCCCCCCCCCCCCCAATTTTCTAAAATTCAATTTTCGATTTCCCAGCATCCTCTCTGCCTCTCGTGTTTCCCAGCCAATTCAGTCTCTCTCAACCTTCAATTTTCTCTCAGGAACGGCTAAGGAAGGGAGCCAATTCTCCCAGCTCACACACTCTCTGTTTTTGCTCACGGTTGGAAGAAAATGCAAAGAAAATGAAAGGAAATGATGGAGAAGGAATGATGATGTTGTAATGATAGTGTTGGGAGGGAAACATGGAGCTGGAAACAAGGTATGGGTGACACTTGTCACTCATCCGGATGTGCACAGTCATCGGTTACTATTCATTATTATATTATTATTTTAATCGAAGCCTCGGTTTGTTAATTCGTTTCCTTGACCATAACTTCGTCGTCGAATCTCCGATTTCGGCATGCCGCCTGTCATTGTATTCGTATCGACGAGACCTACGTAACGGTCCTTGGCCCTCGTCCATCGGACCTCCCGGTCAAAAAGTCAACATTTGACCTCAATTGACCAAAATTACCAAAATACCCCTCATCTTCCGAACATCATAACTTTCTCCACGAATGTCGGAATCGAACGTGCCGCCTGTCTATGAACTCGTGACGTCCCGAACTACGTCACGGTCATCGGTCAAAGTCCGTTTGACCACCCGATCAAAAAGTCAACATTTTGCCCACGACAAGTGGCAAAACGGTCATTTTGCACAATTTATCCGATTCCGCCCTACTAAGCACCGTTCAACCTCACTAATCAAGATTAGTCACTAATCTAATCTCGGAATTCGGGACGGGTCGTTACAATAAGCTATCACGCGCCCTCACGCACCGCCTTGAGTGGCTGCGCGTGGGTGCCATGTATGACCCGGACATTCGAAAAAGGAAAATTTGGAAAAATTTGAAAAAAAAATGACGATTTTGCCCCTGGAAACGGACAAATAGTTGACTTTTGGTTTGAGCGGTCAAACGGACTTGACCAGTGACTATGACGTAGTTTGGGACGTCACGAGTTCATAGACAGGTGGCAAGTCCGATTCCGACGTTCAAGGAGAAAGTGTTCGGAAGTTCAAGGGTAATTCGGTAATTTGGTTTAGAAGGGGCAATTTGTTGACTTTTCAAACGACATGGAATTTTCACGTAATTCGAAGACCGTTAGGAAGGTCTCGATGTCCTGAATACAACGACAG
The DNA here is from genome assembly GCA_032719365.1 of Prinsepia uniflora. Classification (NCBI taxonomy): domain Eukaryota; kingdom Viridiplantae; phylum Streptophyta; class Magnoliopsida; order Rosales; family Rosaceae; genus Prinsepia; species Prinsepia uniflora. Next base: position 53,376,778 of record CM064868.1, on the reverse strand, counting down.
GCGGCACACTGAAATCGGACTTCGGACGATTAAGTTATGATTTTAGAACGAGGAAGGGCATTTTGGTAATTATGTGAAGGAGGGGCAAAATGGTAATTTTCAAGGCTGCGGTTTGAAACAGCCGTGAGTGGGACTTTGAGGGGAATTGTTTAACAACGTAAGTGACTTTGAGGGAATTGTTTAACAAAGCAAGTGACAATTGTCACTGAGGAAGGCTGGATTAGTGGCATTGTGGACTGTGTGGGGTGTTAGGCGTGCTGGAAGAACAGAGCACGGGGGGAATTGTTTTTTATTTTGGGCCGTTTCGGGAAACACCGTCACAGAAAGTCTGAGAGATTCCCATGGTTTACATTGAATATTGGATTGAAGTAACTAAATCAATTACTGGGAAGGAATGAGATAAACAGAGAGACTAAACTGGAGAGGAAAAACGAGGGACTGAGTGAAAATACACACAGAAACCCGAAACCTGTTTTTGATAAATTCAAATTTGAATATGAGTTGTAGACCAGCCCAAGTCAAATTAAGGTGAGATTATGTCTTCTGGAACCTTTATTAGTTGATCCAAATCAAGAAATGCAAGGTTCGAAGCTCTTGGAGCCATAAACGGACATGGTGGAATGCTAGAAAATCGCGAGCTGTGTTCGTCTAATTGGGGGTATGTTTTTATGAAATTGATTACAAAATCATCTTTATAGTAAGCCTACAATGCTCCCTAACCAATTAATTGTAGAAATCAGTGACTGTTTGATGAACTGGGACGATGAACTTTCATTAGAGCTTGGATTCCATTGAGGTAGTTTGAGGTAGTGATGACTGAACTTCACGTTACAGACCCTTAATTAAGTTAATTGCGATGTTATTTGAGGGTTCAATTGAAGAAAACAAGTTGAATGTGGCATGAATTGAATCGGGTCGAGCACGCGGGTCGCATACCCGTTTTACAGAGGAGTCGAGTGAGGAAGAAGCACTGGGCAGGTTACTATAGCAGGCGCGTGAGCCTCACACGCAGCCGATTGCGGCGGCGCGTGGGAGCGCGTGAGTGGGATTTTCGAGGTGAGGTCAACATGACTTTTGTTCTATGCAATGTAACAAACATTTTAGCATTGGTTTCGAGTTAATCAGACACCGTTTCGATATTGTTTCGAGGGTCCGAAGGTTTATGTTATGTTTTTAATTAATATTTAATTCCCGAAAAATTATGGGAAATTAGTATGATGTTATTTGAGTCCTTAGTGACCCTGAAGAATGATTTTGGATAGGATTCGAGATTCCTGGAAAATGTCGGAAATTACGGAAACACGTGCAGCTCGAAAAACGAACGATATGGACGGTGTGTGAGTGGACTTTGTTTTCTAAACTTCAATGCATGCATAATTGTTTTCTATGCTTAATAATTATGATTCATATGCTTATGCTTATGGTAATTGCAATTTCCATATTTATACGTATTTCGATATGCAATACGCAATTGCACGTATTTCGAGGCTATGATTTCTCCTATGTTTTCATGATGGTTTAATGAATGATTTTATATGATTTGTGCGTATCATGTTTTGATGATATTTTGACTATGATTGTAAGTATGATTTACGGTTTCTTTACGTATTTCGTGACTGTTATGGATTTGCACGTTTTACTACATTTTGAGTATGTTGTGGTTTGACCGTGATTTTGGTGACTTGAATTTAGTACTTAAAATACGATTTGATTTCAAAGATTTAAAACGAATTTTGGGAAAAGTGATTTCGGGCTTGATGCCCAGTTCATAAAAGTGGCTTAGGTGAACGAGATTTCGAGTTTCGGAAACTTGAAAGTGGATTTCCGAATTTGGGTTCGGGATGACGGTTCCGGATGCCGGCTTACGGAATCATTATTGTGAATTCGGATTCGGGAATGGATGATGGATATGATTGGGGATTTGAATGTGAAATTCGGACATGAGTTCCATTTCGATTAAGCGTGATCTCGGATTTGACTTGGGAAATTGGTTTACGATGGATTCTGGATTTGTTGTGATTTACAAATGGTTTTGAGTTTAAAGACCCGGTAATATTGCTGGATCATGTTTTTGGTTTAAAGACCCGGTTGATTGATGGCGGGGGAGGGCCCTTGATATGTTTTGAGTTTAAAGACTCGGTTATTGTGATATCCCCCGAGGCCTATTGATTATATTTTGAGTTTAAAGACTCGTTGATATCCCGGGAATGCCTGATTATGTGCATAGTTTTGAGTTTAAAGACTCGGGTGCACTTGAGATGCAGCAGATTGATTGACTTGTGATTTACTGTTTATTTCTGATGTTTTCGAATATGTTGGGCAATAGCCCGGTTCATATGACTTGATGGTTTTTGGGTTATGTTCTGTACTTGGATTGATTTATGATTTTGGACGGAGGCCCTGTGTTTATGATTGTGGGCTAAGACCCGAAGGTTAAAAAAAGGAAAATGATTTTGATTTTCATACATGGTTTACTTATATTGGAAATGAAATGAATTGTGAAATGATTTTCGAATGCATGCATTGGTTTTATGGGGAGGGTAGAAATGTCTTTTCTGTAACATGTTTTATAACTGATTTCTTTTTGTCCACTCACACCTTTTGTGTTTTATTGACCCTCCAGGTCGTGGCGCGATGGACGAGGCTATTCGAGAGGTGGAGGCATGAGTGGGCACACGTATGACTATCCCTTATTTGGCAAGTGCTGAGGGTAATTTGGGAACTTCAGTCAACTTGTCAGACGGGAGCAGGACCGGGCACGGTTATCAATGTCCCTTCGGGGACGGTCCTGTCAACTTGGTATCAGAGCACTAGGTTGCTGATTCTATTGCCACATCATGCCTCCGAAGCGTAAGCCTCGTGCGCGACCTGGTAGTGAGACGGGTAGACGAGGGTGTACGAGACCTCGTGATAGATCTCGAATGAGATTGACCCTGAATTGAGGGTCATATGTTATTTAGTGTACACTGTGAGCTACTGTTTGTTAGACATAGCATTGTGTGGGTCCCAGGGACGAATGAGCCCAGAGGCTAGAAAGTTTGCACAATCGAGCAAGTTGTACTCTTGATGAGATTATTCTCAGTGAATTCCTTAGCCAATAGGATGAGTGACACTTGTCACTCATCCATGGGACCCACTAAAAATATCTGCCCAATCAGATTTCGCCAAATCATCCCCGCCTCGAAGTACGTGCATAGTGAAATCGAACTTCCTTGACATATAACTCTCCCGTTCGAAGTCCGATTTCAGCGTGCCGCCTGTCTATGGATTCGTATCGTCCTTATCTACGTAATATTCCTCGGCCCTCGGCCATCGGACATCCCGGTCAAAAAGTCAACATTGACCCCATTTAACCAAAATTACCAAAATGCCCCTAAACTTCCGCACATCATAACTTCCTCCTCGAACGTCGGAATTGAACGTGCCACCTGTCTATGAACTCGTGACGTCCTAAACTACGTCACAGTCATTGGTCAAAGTCCGTTTGACCGCCCGAATGAAAAGTCAATGTTTTGCCACGACTAGGGGCAAAACGGTCATTTTGCATCGTTCGTCCGATTTCGCCTAACTAATCACCGATTAGCCTCACTAATCATGATTAGTCGCTAATCTAATCTAGGAATTTGGGACGGGTCGTTACAACCTTCCCTCCTTAATTAATTTCGTCCTCGAAATTCCAACTGACCTAATTCCAACCGTTCTTCCCTCCTTAATTAGTTTCGCTCTCGAAACTCCAACTATTCTGATTCCACAACCACCTAGTGGATATAATTCGATCTACCTCGCAACACGTGTACGCTAGTACGCCAACTAACTAGAATAATACTTACTCGTCTGCACCCAGACGTGCCACTAACACTCTCGTCGTATCGACTACGTTCGACCACGTCGAATGACAGTAGTCATACGCTCCTAATCGACACCACTTTTCAAATCTACCGTTTTCGTTGACACAACCAACTCAACGGTTCCCTTTCTCACTCACCAATCTATCCTGACGTCTGCTCCCACTGAGAGTCACCAGACCTCACTCAACGATCCACGCTGACACCTTCGACAAACTGTCACCACTTGACAGTCGTCAGTCAAGACTAACACGATACACTTGTGGTTACACTAACCACCAACTTACTCAACCATGAGTGAACACTAACCAACCATGCACTCGACCTGTGTGTAACTAGACCCATCGAAATACCATGACCCACTGCACAGTATCCAATTTCCAGTCCACGACCTCAACTAATCCGATGGTATCAGAACCAATCCGACTACCAATACGCTCACCAACATACCACTGGTATAACCTATATACCGTCACCAGGCACGACAAGTCTGCCTAGTATCGTACCTCGAACAACGTACAAGATACGTACATCAATACCAACTTGACTACAACCACAACAATAACAACAACACGACCACCTAGGTCGTAGCCAACACGTTCCTATTATGGAGTCCATTTGTCCAATCCCGGATTAGACTAATCGAAACTCCAATCCATCATCTATTTCCAAATCCGAATCTGCAATTTCGTAAGAAAGCCCGGATCCAAACCCAGAAATCATATCTATAATCATGTCCAAATTCGAATCCGAAATCATCATTCCGTAAACTAGTATTTGGAATAACCATTCCATATCCAACTCCATAAAAGGAAATCCACTGTCAAGCTCCAGAATCAAATCCTGAATCGTCACCCAGAATCCGATTCCAAAACCCAAATCTAGAAATTCTTTCAAGTTCCAAAATCAAATCCTGAATCGTTATCCAGAAATCTGATTCCAAAACCTGAAATCTCGTTCACGTCTACCGAGACGTACCAAAACCAAACCTATCGGTTACCTGCTCAACCGATTACCACAATACGATCGATTGACCTCATAGGGAAGCCAATCACAATACACGTACATCAATGCTAACCACATTTGACCTCATCGGACACCTACTCACCTGAGTAACAAGCCATATGGGATTCACTTCGAAAAGAAGTTCAGTCCCATCATGCTCCACTCAAACATCCAAGTAAGAGCGATAAGCTCTCCACCTATCTGGATCATCAAAATCACGATCCAGATCCATCACTACGTCACCTGACCATGAACGTCACGATCCCCGATCGTCACGACGTCCAAAATCCTCAACCATATCCCGAATCTAAACAGATTAGTCTACGACGAGACACGCCGAGACTGTAGGTTCTCACTGATTACCTCGTATCAATCCTTGTCATTCCACTTAGAAAATCAAGGATGATACAAGACAATGACATCAAAACTCATCCTATGTGAATGCAACCAAAACCCCGTTGCACTCACCACGCCACGTAATCTAACATCGTTTGCCACCAAGAAGAAAATGAGAAATCTCAGTCACCTAACTTCAATATACTCAACCCTTCCTGATGACCCAAGACAATTCCCAGTCCATCAACCAATATACGATCAACGTACTGGTGACAACAACCATTGTCTACCACATCTACCATCATCTACCGTCAACAATCATGGTAGAATCTGAGAATTCACCCAAAATGACTTCGACATACCCAATACCAGTACGGAAAACCAGCATTCCTCTCGTCACCTCAATCGCAACCTCTCGCGATTATGAAATTCCAACTATGGCAGAAGCAACATACTCGGACATCAACCACGTGTCCATAATCAGTCTAACTCACCACCAAGTTCGACTGTCGATTTACACCGTTTATGCACATCCAAAAGGATGTCAATTCATCCTGATCTGACGTACCGCTCGACTGAAGAGTCACAACAGACACCTGCTGTGATCTGCAGTCGAATCTCTGCAAACCACCATATCTAACCAATTCTGACCAACTCTGGCCAACACTGACCAACCGGTCGCTAGTTCCCCATGACAGTACTCGATCCTCACGTCTCAACAACCGTTGGATCCTATCCAGTCCATCACTATCCGTGATCCACTCTCGAACCACAGATACCGAACATATACCCATCACGACGGATGTGACTCGACGTCATCACAACCACCAGCACCAGCACCAGCGCTAGTACCACCACTGCCACTATCACCAACATCACCCGTCGGCATTAGCACAGAGTGTGCGAATCATACAACTCTGGATCTCCGCTCATACCGAGCGACTATCCCGTACCTCTGCTCGAATAGGAGAAACTCTGTCTCCCTCGTACCCGACAACTCTGGGTACATTCACCCTGAAAACTCATACGAGAAAATGAAACGTTCCCCGAATGTCCCCGATTCCCAACAATCCATCACACGATCACAAGTCTAATGTACTGCTACGTTCATCCCTTCCGTAGGGTCCCACACTGCCAACCTCGACAGAACTATGGCAACCCCAGCAACAAATGCTGAACCAAAACGAACCACGATATAGTCCTACTAACTATCGTACCGGCACCCCAACTATCAGGTTGATAACGAACTGTAGCCCATTGAGATATCACATCCTCGACCTGCGTACAGAGTAATGCGTAAAATACGCTCTGGAATTCAGAGTAACATGAGCAACCATGCTCTGATACCACGCTGACAGGACCCACCCCAATCCCCCCGGGATTAGTGCGGGATGACCCTACTCCCGTCTGACACGAAGTGTCAGACAAGGGATATTTCCGACCTTTGCCCTCCTGGGCTATCAGAGTACGCCAGGATCCGGAGGAGGTATGTGATATCTCGGTCTCTGCTACAGTCCACATCGTATCCAACCTGAAGGGTATTAAAAACAGAAAGACTGTGAGTGGACAAAAATAAAGATTTATAAAAACATTTCATCAAAGACCTTTATACCCTCCACTAAAAAGCATGCATGCATGGTAACACCATTATCCAAACATTTAAGTTAAAACATCCATAATTAGGGTCTCAGCCCCAAATTCCGTAAATCCAAGTCATACGGGCTCCTGCCCAAAACCATTTATAGAAAACCATAGTATAGTAAACATACGTGGGATCTCAGCCCAAATCCATTTATCATCATAAAACATAATTTCCCAAACCAATTTAAATCATGTTTATCCCTTATATTCATATCCAGAACCTGTCACGGTAAAATAGAGCTACACGTGTGCTAACCGGGGTCTCAAACCCAAGTCTCTCCAGGGTCCACCCAGGTCAACGTCCGTAGATCAATGACCCTCCCTGGAGGTAACGAACCATGCCCATCCTGAGAGTAAGGAACCCAACTGAGGGGGCGACTCCACTCAGTCAGTGCTCCGTGACTACTCCGGGGTCCACCCAGGCCAACGACCCTCCCCGGAGGAGAAAATCATATATAAAGGATGGAATATGAAAAACCTTTTGAAATCATTCTTGAAACCTTTCAAGGATTCATGCCCGGCTCCCATAAGCCGTCATGAACCATAAAATCCTTTCATGGGTTCATGCCGGTTCCCATAAACCGTCATGACCCGTAAATCCATTTCAAGGGTTCATGCTGGTTCCCATAAACCGTCATGAACCATAAAAACCATTGGTAACACATAATTGTGCGCTAGGCCCAAATCCACATAGAAACTGGACCACCGGTCCGAATCGTAAACCAACTGGGCCTCCAGCCCGATTCCGTAAATCAAATGGACCTCAAGTCCGAGAGTTACCTTTTCAAATCCAAAATCATTTCATGAAATCATAACTAAAACCATAAGTACGGAAAATCAGTGTAAAACTAGAAAACCTCGATTTACGTGCAAGCACGTAAATCGCCTTGAAATACGTGAAACAATATAATTCACAAGCATCCAAATCAACATCATAAAATCATATGCATAATCCATTTGGAAATCCAAAACCATTTCATTTAGACCAAATAAGACATACAACCCCGTATAGGAACCGTATAGGGCCGAAACCTCGAAATACGTGCCTATACGTAACCGCACATCCAAATGCACTCGTGGCATCACAAAAAAGTATTTAAAACATATCATAAACATTTATGCATGCACCAATTTAGAAAACAAGGTCCACTCACAGACCGTCCGAGTTGCCGCCTCGATTTGCGTGCCATAGGCTCTCCCGAGCCGATCACTGTCACCGGGACTCCCAAACCTGTCCAAAATTTAATAGAAGGTTACTAACTACTTAATTAACCTCCTATCAAAGCCCCGTAATTTTCCCAAACTTTTAACTATTTTTAAACCGACCCTAAACCTTCCGACACCCCGAAAACTATCGAAACGGTGTCCGATTGACACGAGACTAGTCCCAAAATCTTCGTTACATCGAATAGAAGATTTCCCGTGTTGAACACATTTCCAAATTATGGTCCACGGACCCTCACGAGCCCCTAGAAAGTCGAAATCACTGTTCATCGGCATCAACCTCAGAGAACTGAACCAGTTACTGTAGCAAAACACTGTTCATCTCGGGTTTTTCTTCCGTTTCTGGACTGATTCGGGGTCCGTTTGGTCCCATTTTAATTCCTAAATTCCTATTTCTTCATTTCCTAACTAACCCAATCCCTAAAACTAAGAAAAACCACCTGAAACCGAGCTTCCATCCGCCATCAATGGTGGCCGGATTTTCTCCAGCCGTTCACGGCCGTTTCCGGCCATCCCAAGCCCCAAAACTAATCCCATTCTACTCCTAGGGTCCCCAGAAACCTAACTTAATTAAAGAAATCGATTGAAAACTATTAAAACTCAAATTTGGATTTTCAAAGTTTTCTTACCTCACGGGTTCATCTCCGTCGTGAGCCGCCGCCGTGAGCCACCATGGGCCGGCCGTCATGTCCTCATCATCACCGTCATTCCTCCAAGTCACTCACAAGATTAATAGTGAGGTGTGGTGGTATGTGTGTGGTGTGGTTGTTCGAAGAACAAAGAAGAAAATGAAGAAAATATAGAGGGGGGGTTTCGGGTCATGAGGAAAATAGAAGAAAATGAGGATAGTTGATGGTTTGATCTGATGAGAGAAGAGAGATTTAATGGAGGGTGAGGATTGAGAGATTAAAAGAGGATGGAGGGCCAAGATTGAATGGTGGGTGGATTAAATTATAAATTAATAAAATAATAATAATTAATTAATATAGATCCACAAATTGGGGGATTTAGCCAATAGGATGAGTGACACTTGTCACTCATCCATGGGACCCACTAAAAATATCTGCCCAATCAGATTTCGCCAAATCATCCCCGCCTCGAAGTACGTGCATAGTGAAATCGAACTTCCGTGACCTATAACTCTCCCGTTCGAAGTCCGATTTCAGCGTGCCGCCTGTCTATGGATTCGTATCGTCCTTATCTACGTAATAGTCCTCGGCCCTCGGCCATCGGACATCCCGGTCAAAAATTCAACATTTGACCCCATTTAACCAAAATTACCAAAATGCCCCTAAACTTCCGCACATCATAACTTCCTCCTCAAACGTCGGAATTGAACGTGCCACCTGTCTATGAACTCGTGACGTCCTAAACTACGTCACGGTCATTGGTCAAAGTCCGTTTGACTGCCCGAATGAAAAGTCAACGTTTTGCCACGATTAGGGGCAAAACGGTCATTTTGCATCGTTCGTCCGATTTCGCCTAACTAATCACCGATTAGCCTCACTAATCATGATTAGTCGCTAATCTAATCTAGGAATTTGGGACGGGTCGTTACAGTTGATATGACAGGCAAGGGAAGAGTTGGAGGGGCCCGTGATGGACCATAGGGGCGTGGTCAGTTGGGACCACATGCCGGGGGATTTGCAATTCCTTCGTAGGAAGTCTGAGTAGCCCCGGAGTGATGACCTGGATACCTATTATTGGTGATCATGAATATGTATTTGGTATGTTCCGGGCTATCGAATATTCCATGTCTTGAGATTGGCTATTGGTCGGATATGGTGTTGTTTGTGATTGGTTATGGTATGGAAGTTGTTGAACTGACTAGAGTTACTGATGTGATACTTTGATAATAGTTATGTGGTAACCTTGGTAGTTATATATGGTAAATTTAGTGAGACGTAAGAGGGGTAAACCTCTTGATGTGAGGTTACCCAGGATGACTGGTGTTATTCGCCTAGTGGCTGGCTTAGATTTGGATGAATTGGCTGTAATCCTTGGAATGGATTGGTTGATGACTCGCGAGACCTCTATCGAGTATGTTGATTAGGAAGTGATATGGGGAATCTAGGATTCCAGAGGTTATGTTTCAGGGAGACCCGAGGGTGTTACCCTCTAAGAGGTTGGTATGAGGTATTCAAAGGTTGTTGGTCATGTGTGTGGTGTAGGTGCTTAGTGTATGAGATGCCTAGTGAGGGCTGAGGATGCCCAGATTTCTCGACATATTCCTATGATTTTGTCACGATGAGAAATTGAGTTTACGATGATCTGAGCTTATATGTTGATTATGGACAACTTGATAAAGTAACGTTTTGGGATAAGTATCTCGTATCACGAGTTAATGATTTCTGGTTTCGTGGGAAGGCTGTGATTAGTGACCTTATTAAGAGAGGCCAACCTGGTGGCGATTGTCGATTTTGAGTAAAAGAGAGAAAAAGATAATGTCCGGATTTGACACGGCTAAGGTTAGTTGATGGTGATACCCTTGGATAGCCAAATGGACTGGTTCTATTTATGAGCTGATGAGTCAGATATTCTGAGCACATTGGGATGGCGTATGGTACCATGATTGATGATTGGTTGGTGTACTTACATGTACCGATGGGCGTGTAATATACTGAGCAGATGTAGTGAATGCCTTCAGAGAGAGATAGTTGAATAAGTGTTAGGTCTGATAGACCAGAGTAGGTTTGGGGGACATGAGTTGGTCTGAGATTTGATGGAGACCACAGAGGATTATAGGGGGGTTCTCTACTATGTTTTTCCAGTTATGGTGAATGACCCGGAAGGAGGTCAAAGTTATTGGAAATAAGAACTGAGATAGAAGGGTTACAAGTGGAGAAACGGTGACTTATGTTTGATCGCTCACTATGAGATTTGGGACTCGGTGAGTTGTGTGTTGATGCCAGCTGAACCCTCAGAAGTTGACCTTCCTTGTATGAGTTGAGATCGACCCACAGGGTTGAGTATGCAAAGGTCATATACCTTTAGGAAGGAATGTACGAGTACTGTATCGACCATCCGGATTAGTGATAATGGATAAAATGAAAGGCTTAATGTGTGATAAGGTGATGGTCGGAATATATTGAGATTACGACCACATTGGCGGATCAGGTATTATTTGGGGAGAGGATTGTCATGTTTGATAACTTAAGGATAGGTGAATCCTGTTAGTTATGGAACTCCATAGGATTGGAGTAATACATAAATTCTAATTATTCGGGATATTGGAGTCGAAGTTAAGAAATGGATGTGATTTGCGATGTAGTATGAATGATTGTACTGAGTGCTTATTGGCAATAGGAAGGAATCAGGAGGAAAGGTTAAAATCATTATACATAGTGACCCTGGGAAAGGGATATGGTGTAATTTACCTAGTGAGGGGAATGAGTTCCCGAGTTATTGAACCTTATGAGTTTATTGGCCTAGTGACATATGCATAAGGATGTATCATGTCACGAGCGGATAGCGTTTGATTGAGAAGATGTGAAGGATTTTCGTGTTTCCTGGATTGTGTGGACTCGAACGTGAGCTAGGCTATGTATTCCGAGTAAGTATATGGTATGACTGCCCATAGGGCAGGGGTTTACAGAAAGGTTGAGACTGGTTGTATGATTTCTATAAGTTAGGTATGACTTATATCCGGTTGAGAGTGATTGTGTTTCGAGTTTATCTTAAACATGTTCCCTCGAGAAAAATACCACTGCACCTACTGCTCAGAATTTCGAGGACAAAATTCTTGAAGGGGCTAGGTTGTAACGACCCGGACATTCGAAAAAGGAAAATTTGTAAAAATTTGAAGAAAATGACGATTTTGCCCTTGGAAATGGGCAAATGGTTGACTTTTGGTTTGAGCGGTCAAACGGACTTTGACCAGTGACTATGACGTAGTTTGGGATGTCACGAGTTCATAGACAGGTGGCACGTCCAATTCCAACGTTCAAGGAGAAAGTTATGATGTTCGGAAGTTCAAGGGTAGTTCGGTAATTTGATTTAGAAGGGGCAATTTGTTGACTTTTCAAACGACATGGAATTTTCACGTAATTCAAAGACCATTAGGAAGGTCTCGATGTCTTGAGTACAATGACAGGCGGCACACTGAAATCGGACTTCGGACGAATAAGTTATGATTCTAGAACGAGGAAGGGCATTTTGGTAATTATGTGAATGAGGGGCAAAATGGTAATTTTCAAGGCTGCAGTTTGAAACAGCCGTGAGTGGGACTTTGAGGGGAATTGTTTAACAACGTAAGTGACTTTGAGGAAATTTTTTAACAAAGCAAGTGACAATTGTCATTGAAGAAGGCTGGATTAGTGGCATTGTGGACTGCGTGGGGTGTTAGGCGTGCTAGAGGAACAGAGCACGGGGGGAATTGTTTTTTATTTTGGGCCATTGCGGGAAACACCGTCACAGAGAGTCTGAGAGATTCCCACGGGTTACATTGAATATTGGATTGAAGTAACTAAATCAATTACTGGGAAGGAATGAGAGAAACGGAGAGACTAAATGTAACACCCCGGAAATTCGAGGATTTCCATATTGTAATTTAATGTGTGATTTGACGATTTTACCCCTGTGAATGGTATGGTCAAATGTTGACTTTTTGATTGATGAACTAAATGGACTTTGACCTATGACCGTGACGTAGTTCGGGACGTCACGAGTTCATAGACAGGTGGCACGTCCAATTCGGACGATCAGGGTAAAAGTTATGGCTATCGGAAGTTCAGGGGCATTACCGTAATTTGGACTCTCGGGGGGAAAATGTTGACTTTTCTTTTGGCAACTAATTTTCAGTTGACTCAAGGACCGTTGGGTAGGCCTCGACGTCCTGAGTCCGTAGACAGGCGGCACGCCGAAATCGGACTTCGTACGAGGAAGTTAGGGTCAGAAACGTGAATTCGGGAAGTTCGTGTCTCGGTTTTCGTGTCGAATATTAAATTCAGGAAATCTGATTGGAGGACATCTGGTGAGTGACAAGTGTCACTCACCCATTGGCTAGATTGGATCAGATCCACTATTGGATTAATTAGCATTTAAATCTGCTTTAAATTACAGCCCTTAGATCTGAAATCCCTTGATTTGATCTCAGCCTTTGATCTCATTCTGAGATTCAATCCTGGCCCTTGATTCATTTTCCTATTCAGTATTTAAAATTCCATGAGATCATGCACCCATGTGTTCATTCTCTCAACCGTGTGTGCGATTTCTCCCTGGAACCAGCCCATCAGCCACCACCACTCAACCCCACACCTCAGACAACCAGCAGCCACACCCCTGACGCCGGCCACCGCTCCACGGCCACCCTGCACGGCGGCATCCTTCCAAACCCGTGAAGGAAACCCGAGGAACCCAAGTCACCAAACCATCCAAACCATTGATCTAGGACTGGAACCAACGTGCGGTTGTGATCACCGTGACTACTGGACGGCAAGGAGCTGACCCTGACGGTGTACGGCGGCGACACGGCGGCGTTTGGACGTTAAACCCGTAGGTAACCATTTTCCTTCCCGGCTTCAAAACACCTGGTTGTGACGTTGACATCATTGAGTTGTTGTTAGGACTCGTCTAGGTGACCTTGACGACCAATTTGGAACCAGGACCAGGGCTGAACAACCGTCGACTCGCCGGAAAGGATTACCAGAACCGGCAACCAAGCTCCCCGTCGAGTTTCAGGTAACCTCCTAGACCTAAAACTTAATTCTAATTACTTAGAACCAATCTAGGGACTAGGACGAGTAATTAGGAATTAAAAGGAACAAAAATGATGAAGAAATGAAGAAATGGCAACCGGGTCGTGATCGCGGGTCTGATCGACCCGAGTTGCAGGAAAACGGGTCAACCCGTCTGATGACAGTGGTGCTGACGTGGCACCCTGTCAGTCTGTCAGATGACGTGGACCAACCGTGAGCCGACACGTGTCACATGTCAGTGCACAGTCAGCACTGACATGTCAGTGACGTGGACCAGTCAGGGACTGCCACGTGTCACTGACATGTCAGTGACGTGGACCAGTGCCGTGCTGACACGTGGCACATGTCAGATCTGACACGTGGTCTGACAGATCAGTGAGGTGGACCAATTGGATGTTGACACGTGGCACCTGTTAGAGTCTGACACGTCAGACCTGACAGCTGTCAGATGACGTCAGCATGACGTCATGCTGACGTCAGCAGTGACGTCATGCTGACGTCAGCAGTGACGTCAGCAGGAACTGTTCCTGCGTTGACCGCCGCGTTGACCGGCGCGTGGGGGCGCGTGTGAACAATGTTTTTGGTGGGACCACCACCATTCTTTAGGTTTCGACGATCCGGATCCAATGGCGGTGGTTTCGGGTCGATCGGAGATCTTTAAGTTGGTCAAAATAAGGTTTATTGCCTTGGAAAGCGCGTTCGGGCGGCTTTCCCGGGTCGGTTTCGACCTAGGCTTTCATGGTTGAATGTTGGGGGTTTAATTTGACCTTTACGAATACTTGGACTTGACAGGGATTGTACATTGTACCAGGACGGGGGTATACGTTCGGTTTCTAGCAGGATTGTACTGTGAGTGGGCCATTTTCTTAAACCCTTGTGTGCATAAATGTTTTCTGGTTTTATTATACTTATTCACATGCTAAAACAATGATGGTTTTGATGATATGGAAAATATGGTTATGGCACGTTTCACGGTATTTGGGCTTGAGACCCGTCCGATGAAACTGAATGATTGGTTCGGATTCTATTTATGTATATATATGTTTGCATGTGGATATCAATAAAATGTATTTGTTACTGCACTGTATAGATCCTTCCATATTGTATTGTCTCCTCCGGATGAGGTACCCCGGAGAGGTCACAGACGTCTAGAACGTCCAGCGTCTATGACGCTAAGCATCGGGGATGTTGTACCCGAACGGGGTTCGGGGATTGAACTCGGAATTGAGACCCGAGTGGCACGCGTAGCCTTGTGATTGTGACCTTATTGGACGTCAGGGACGTCAGACATCAGGGATGTCGGGATTGGAGTGTATAGTGCAGCAACTAAAATTATGGTTATGGTTTTATTATATGCCTTATGGTTCGTATTATATGGTTTATGATTTTGGAATTATGATGCACGCATGTTTGGAAAACGGAGGGGTAAATTATATGTTTTACTTATCAAACGATTTCATAAACTTGAGTTTCGGTCCACTCACCCTTTAATGTTTTTGATAACCCCTCCAGGTCGGGAAACTGAGGTAGAGGAGGAACCAGAGGCTGAGGCATAGGTCTACTTCTGCATACCTGAACCCCTGCTGGGCGGTGTACCAGCAGGTTTACTGTAGAGTCGTGCTCGCAAATTTGTAATTTTGGATTATATCCCTTGTCTGACATTCGTTTAATTCGGATTTTATGTATGACTTTAATTTGGTTATTTATGCTTTTAAATGTTTTGAGGTTAAAATTGGTATGAATTATTGGGTGTCAGACGGGAGCAGGGCACGTCCCCTTGTGGTCCCTGTGGGATCGGGACGGGTCCTGTCACTAAACTGGAGAGGAAAAACGAGGGACTGAGTGAAAATACACACAGAAACCCGAAACATGTTTTTGATAAATTCAAATTTGAATATGAGTTGTAGACCAGCCCAAGTCAAATTAAGGTGAAATTATGTCTTCTGGAACCTTTATTAGTCGATCCAAATCAAGAAATGCAAGGTTCGAAGCTCTTGGAGCCATGAACGGACATGGTGGAATGCTAGAAAATCGCGAGCTGTGTTCGTCTAATTGGGGGTAAGTTTTTATGAAATTGATTACAAAATCACCTTTAGAGTAAGCCTACGATGCTCCCTAACCAATTAATTGTAGAAATCAGTGACTGTTTGATGAACTGGGACGATGGACTTTCATTAGAGCTTGGATTCCATTGAGATAGTTTGAGGTAGTGGCGACTGAACTTCACGTTACAGACCCTTAATTAAGTTAATTGCGATGCTATTTAAGGGTTCAATTGAAGAAAAAAAGTTGAATGTGGCATGAATTGAATCGGGTCGAGCACGTGGGTCGCAGACCCGTTTTACAGAGGAGTCGGGCGAGGAAGAAGCACTGTGCAGGTTACTGTAGCAGGTGCGTGAGCGGGATTTTCGAGGTGAGGTCAATATGACTTTTGTTCTATGCAATGTAACAAACATTTTAGCATTGGTTTTGAGTTAATCGGACACCGTTTGGATATTGTTTCGAGGGTCCGAAGGTTTATGTTATGTTTTTAATTATTATTTAATTCCCGAAAAATTATGGAAAATTAGTATGATGTTATTTGAGTTTGGTACTTAAAATATGATTTGATTTCAAAGCGAGCGATATAGACGGTGTGTGAGTGGACTTTGTTTTCTAAACTTCAATGCATGCATAATTGTTTTCTATGCTTAATAATTATGATTCATATGCTTATGCTTATGGTAATTGTGGTTTCCATATTTATACGTATTTCGATATGCAATACGCAATTGCACGTATTTCGAGGCTATGGTTTCTCTTATGTTTTCATGATGGTTTAATGAATGGTTTTATATGATTTGTGTGTACCATGTTTTGATGATATTTTGACTATGATTGTGAGTATAATTTACGGTTTTGGTACTTATTTCGAGAGTGTTACGGATTTGCACGTTTTACGAGATTTCGAGTATGTTGTGGTTTGATCGTGATTTTGGTGATTTGAGTTTGGTACTTAAAATACGATTTGATCTCAAAGATTTAAAACGGGTTTTGGGAAAAGTGATTTGGGGCTTGATGCCCAGTTCATAAAAGTGGCTTTGGTGAACGATATTTCAAGTTTCGAAAACTTGAAAGTGGATTTTCGGATTTGGATTCGGGATGACGATTCCGGATGCTGACTTACAGAATCATTATTGCGAATTCTGATTCGGGAATGGATGACAGATATGATTGGGGATTTGAATGTGAAATTCGGACATGAGTTCCTTTTCGATTAAGCGTGATCTCGGATTTATCTTGGGAAATTGGTTTACAATGGATTCTGGATTTGTTGTGATTTACAAATGTTTTTGGGTTTAAAGACCCAGTACTATTGTTGGATCATGTTTTGGGTTTAAAGACCCAGTTGATTGATGACGGGGGAGGGCCCTTGATATGTTTTGAGTTTAAAGACTCGGTTATTGTGATATCCCCCGAGGCCTATTGATTATGTTTTGAGTTTGAAGACTCGTTGATATCCCGGGAAGACCTGATTATGTGCATGGTTTTGAGTTTAAAGACTCGGGCGCACATGAGATCCAGCAGATTGATTGACTTGTGATTTACTGTTGATTTATAATGTTTTCGGATGTGTTGGACAATAGCCCGGTTCATATGACTTGATGGTTTTTGGGTTATGTTTTGTACTTGGATTGATTTATGATTTTGGGCTGAGGCCCTATGTGTATGATTGTGGGCTAAGACCCGAAGGTTAAGAAAAGGAAAATGATTTTGATTTTCATACACAGTTTACTTATATTGGAAATGAAATGAATTGTGAAATGATTTTCGAATGCATGCATTGGTTTTACGCGGAGGGTAGAAATGTCTTTTCTGTAACTTGTTTTATAACTGATTTCTTTTTGTCCACTCACACATTTTGTGTTTTATTGACCCTCCAGGTCGTGGCGCGATGAACGAGGCTATTCGAGAGGTGGAGGCATGAGTGGGCACACGTATGACTATCCCTTGTTTGGCAAGTGCTGAGGGTAATTTGGGAATTTCAGTCGACTTGCCAGACGGGAGCAGGACCGGGAACGGTTATTAATGTCCCTTCGGGGATGGTCCTGTCATGCCACGTGCCTGCTATAGTGTAGCGCACTGTTCATCTTCTCAACCCGGTTGTCTATTAAACGGGTCCTGCAACCCGCGATATAACCCGACTCAATTCCTGTCAATTTCCACTCAATTTCTTCAATTAATTCAGCTAATCGTATCATTTTAACTTTAATTAGAGATCTATAATGTCAATTTCAGCAATCCTTACCTCAATCTATTCGATTCGAAGATGAATATTCGAAGGATACTTGTGCACTGTTCATTCTTCGAACTTCATCAATTCCACTTGTTTTTCTTCAATTGATCCATCCAAAAGCTTCGAGGAACTCTTATGAACTTGTTTTCGATGCCAATTTTTGCTTTAATTCCTTCCAATTAATCGAACTCGGAGATGAGTTTTCGAATGGAAACTAGAGTCTGTCTGGGCTCATTCCTCTCCAATTCTCTTCGATTTTGGTGTCATTTTACTCGTTTAAGTTCCCATAAGCTCACCAAAATATTTTTTTCCACCAATTAATCACACAAATCCGAATTCAAATCCAAGCTGTCAATCAAGGATTTCAGGTGGGTTGCGGGTTAATTTTTCTGGGTTTTTCTTCCCTTTCCTCTCAGTCTGTCTCGTTTTTTCTTCCTCCAATTCTCCTATCTTTCTATCCTTCTCAGAACTCGATCAGAAAGGAAGATTAGAGGAGCTATTTTGCTGCTCTGTTCTTCCTTCGCAATTTCACACATACACGTACATATACGTACCCAAATCGAGCATCATCATATACTTGCCACCAATCTCAATTATAAAGTGACAGATGTCACTAAATAGACTAAATGAGTCACGATCAAGCTGAATCAGCCATTAACCCGTCCAATTTACCATTCTGCCCTTCTTTGACAAATTACCAAATTTCCCTTCACCGTCTCAGACCCGTATCTTTTACATCCGAACTCTGATTGACGCATGCCACCTGTCTACGGATTCAGCATCTCGAGACCTATCCAACGGTCCTTACGAAAAGTCCAAACAAGGACTCGATCAAAAAGTCAATTTTCGGCCCTTATAACTAGGGGCAAACTCGTCATTTCCTTCAAATTTTCCTTTTTTGAATTTCCACGTCGTTACAAAAAATTAGAAAAATTGGATGGAAAAGACGATTTTGCCCTTGGTTATTGGGGTAAAAGTTGACTTTTTGGTCGGGACCTTGTTTGGACTTTCCGGAAAGACTGTTGGATAGGTCTCGGGACGCTAAATCCATAGACAGGCGGCATTCGTCAATCAGAGGTCGGATGTGAAAGTTGCGGGTCTGCGAAGGCGAGGGGCATTTTGGTCATTTTGTTGGTAAGGGCAATAGCTCGAAAAAAAATAAATCAGTTTACAAAACAGTTACAGAAAGACGTTTTTACCCTCCACGTAAAACCAATGCATGCATTCAAAAATCATTTTGCAATCCGTTACATTTTCAACGTAAGAAAACAATGCATGAAATCAAATCATTTTCCTTTTCTTAACCTTCGGGTCTTAGCCCGCAATCATAAACACAGGGCCTCAGCCCAAAACCATGAATCAAAACCAAATACACAACATGATCCAAAACCATCAACCACATAAACCGGGCCACTGGCCGACTCAACTGAAACATCAAAACTTAACAATAAATCACAAGTCAATCATTTTGTTGGATATCAAGTGCGCTCGAGTCTTTAAACTCAAAATCATGCGCATAATCAGGCCTTCCCGGGATTTCAACGAGTCTTTAAACTCAAAACATAATCTATAGGCCTCGGGGGTATCACAATAACCGAGTCTTTAAACTCACGAGTCTTTAAACTCAATCCGGGTCTTTAAACCCAATTCAGGCCCGCCTCCGTCATCAATTAACCGAGTCTTTAAACTCAAAACGTGCTCCAGCAATAGCACCGGGTCTTTAAACCCAAAACAATTTTCAACGGGTCTTTAAACCCAAAACAGTTTTCAATCACAACAACTCGGGATCCCTCCCAAAATCACATTTTGTCATAACAGGACTCATGTCCGAATTTCCATATTCAAATCCCCAAATCATACTTCACAAAACATAATCAAATCATCATTAAAACGGGGCATACATAATCATATCGAATCACTTTTATCAACCATTACCCATTCCCGAATTCGAATTCGCAATAACGATTCCGTAAGCTGGCATCCGGAAACATCATCTCGAACCCAAACCAAGAATTCGATTTCAAACCTCCGAAAACCGAAATCTCGTTCATCGAAATTACTTTTATGCCCCGAGCATCAAGCCCGAAATCACTTTTTTTCAAAATCCATTTTAAATCCTTGAAATCACATCATTTTTCAAATCCCAAGGTCAACGCATCAAAACCACAATCATAATCACCAAAATCACGATCAAATCACAACATACTCGAAATCTCGTAAAACATGCAAATCTGTGTCATTCTCGAAATACGTGTCAAAACCGTAAACCATACTCACAACCGCAATTAAACATCTTAATAACATGATACGCACAAATCATATAAAATCATTCGTTAAACCATCATCCAAAACATACAGGAACCATAATCTTGAAATACGTGCAATTTCGTGTGCATATCGAAAATACGTATAAATACGGGAATCGAAATCATCACAGTTCATAATCATAATTATAGAAATCATAGAAATATTTATGCATGCATTAAATTTTGAAAGCAACGTCCACTCACACAGCGTCCTTAGTGCTCGGTTTCGCGCCGCACGCATTTCCGTAATTTCCGCCATTTTCCAGAAATCTCGAATCCTGTCCAGAATCACTTTTCAGGGTAACTAAGGTCTCAATTAGTAACATACTAATTCCCCATAATTTTTTGAAAATTAATCGTTAATTAAAAACGTAACCTAAACCTTCGGACCCTCGGAACAACATCGAAACGGTTCCGATAAATTTGAAACCAACGCTAAAATTTTCGTTACATTGTATAGGATAAAAGTCGTTTTGAACTCACCTTGAAATACCGTCCCACGCGCCGTCACGCGCCGCCGTGAGTGGCTTCTCGTGACACCCACGCTCCTGTTACAGTGCCCAGCACTGTTCATCTCTTCCTTCACACGTTTCCTGCAATACGGGTCTGCAACCCGTGTGTTCGACCCGATCAATTACCCTTCGATTCATGCTCGATTCCTTCTGTTTTTTATCCTATCATATTCATCAACCATCTAATTTCAGTTCTGTGTCATTGATTAACCTCGACACGGACCAAATCGATCAATCCAAACTCGAACAGTCAAATGGGTCGACGTCTGTAACTCACCCAACTTAGCCCCATTTTCAAATTAACTTCACAGGGAGTATATGTAACGACCCGTCCCAAATTCCTAGATTAGATTAGTGACTAATCACGATTAGTGAGGCTAATCCGTGATTAGTAGGGCGAAATCGGACGAACGATGCAAAATGATCGTTTTGCCCCTAGTCGTGGCAAAATGTTGACTTTTCAATCGGGCTGTCAAATGTACTTTGACCGATGAACGTGACGTAGTTTGTGACGTCACGAGTTCATAGACATGTGGCACGTTGAATTCCGACATCCGTGAAAGAACTTAGGACGTTCGAAAGTTTAGGGGCATTTTGGTAATTTAGGTTAAAAAGGGGCAAATGTTGACTTTTTGACCGAGAGGTCCGATAGCCAAGGGCCAAAGACCGTTACGTAGATGGGGACGATACGAATCCATAGACAGGCGGCACACTGAAATCAGACTTCGAACGGGAGAGTTATGGGTCACGGAAGTTCGGTTTCACTAAGCACGTACTTCGAGACGGGGCTGAGTTGGCAATATCTGATTGGGCAGATATTTTAGGTGGACCTATGGATGAGTGACAAGTGTCACTCATCCCATTGGCTAGTTCCTAAAAAGGTGGATCTACTTAATAAAATAATATTATAATTATTATTATATAATTAATCTATCCTACAATTAATCTTAACCATTCATCTAATTTCATCTTTAAATCCTCACCACTCATCTAATCATCTAATCCTCACTTCTCCCATCTGAACATCATCATCATCCCCATTCTTTGTTTTTCCTCCCCAAACCCGAAACCCCATTCCCACCATTTACTTCATTTTCTTCCTAACACACACTCATACCACCATTCCCTAGGAGATAAATATGACCGTGAGGAGTGTGAGGGGCTGAGGAACCGGGGGACTAGACGGTGGACGGCGGAGGACACGGCGGAGGACTATATGTGATGTATGCTATAAATGAATATGATGTGTGTTTACACAGGTTTTGGGTAGTGGCCCGTATGGTTAGTTTCTTATGATTTGGGCTAAGTCCCTTATGGATTTGGGCAGTGGCCCGTGTACTTGATTTCATTATGGTTTTTCTGGATAAATGGTTTTCGAATGCATGCATGCTTTTTAGTGAAGGGTACAAATGTCTTCTCGTTAAAATGTTTTTATAAATTCTTGTTTTGTCCACTCACAGCTTTTAATATTTTGACTGCCCTTCAGGTTAACATCGGATGTGGACTGTAGCAGAGACCGAGATATCACATACCTCCTCCGGATCCTGGCGTACTCTGATAGCCCGGGAGGGCAAAGGTCGGAAATATCCCTTGTCTGACACTTCGTGTCAGACGGGAGCAGGGTCATCCCGCACTAATCTCGGGGGGATTGGAATGGGTCCTGTCTGTATACTAGGACCCAAACGAACCCAAATGCACAACCAATTGAACAAGAACTCACCTGGAAGTCGTCGTCCTCAACTCTGCGATTTTCCAGAAACTGGAACTTGAGTTCCTGGACAAACCGTGATCAACCTCCTTCAATTCTTTCGTGGTTGAGTTCATAGTGAACCCAGAAGACTAACACGATCCTTGGTTTCGTTCAAATGGCCTCACAAATTGAAAATCGATTTTCCCTCCAATTTCTGGTTTTTCTTCCCCGCCAGTTTCTCTCAACTCTAAGTTCTCTCTCTGGTTCGAAATTAAACTCTCATCCTCTAGCACTCAGTTAATCGATCAAAATGGACGGCAACTTGTGGGAAACCATCTGAATTCCCCTGTGAAATTTGTTTCCCGCAAACAGACCCCCAACCAATTTTTAAACTCTACCCGTGCACTGATGCTCTGTTCAGACCTCAATGGTGCTACCCACTGCCTCAAAAGCCTTAAACAATTTACCCAACATAGCCACTACAACAATTAAACAATGGAATTGCTCAGGGCACTCACGGCATGGCCGTGCAGACTCTGTTGCACGGTGGTGAACAGTGACCGCTGTACAAAATGACCAAAATGCCCTTATTTGACAAATTACCAAAATGCCCCTAATCTTCCGTGACCCGTAACTTGGTCACCCGATGTCCGTTTGACGTGTGCCGCCTGTCGTTGTACTCAGGGCATCAAGACCTACCTAGCAGTCCTCGAGTCGTGTGAAAATCAGTTGTAAAAAAAAAGTCAACATTTTTCCCTTAATCGTCCAAATTACGGAAATGCCCTTGACCTTCCGAACGTCATAACTTTCACCGCGAACGTCGGAATCGAACGTGCCACCTGTCTATAGACTCGTGACGTCCCAAATTACGTCACGATCATCGATCAAAGTCTATTTGACCGTCCAAAAAAAAGTCAACGTTTTACCCACGATTAGGGGCAAAATGGTCATTTGCACCGTTCATCCGATTTCGCCCAACTAATCACCAATTAACCCCGATAATCATGATTAGTTACTAATCTAATCCCGAATTCCGGGATGGGTCGTTACAGTATATGTGTATGTGTGTGTATTTGCGAAGGAAAAACAGAGCAGTAGTATGCTCAAACAGCAGACATCAATCTTCCTTTCTGATCGACCTGTGAGAGAGGAAGGACGAAATGGATGGAGAGAACTGATGCAACTGACTTGGAACAGAAAGGAAAAGACGAGGGAGTGAGAGGAAGAAAAACCAAAACCCAAAAACCCGAAGAACTTCAAATCCTCTAACATCGAATTTGAAACCAGGGACCACAATTGCTGTAATTGACCTTGAATTCAGCTTTCTGGGATTGAGGCGAGTTCAACCCAATCAAAAATGAAGGAAAACGGGGTCGTATCGACCGTGAACGGAGGTCCTCGACTCCTCAAAATTTTAAGGTTTGGTTGGATTAATTAGAGGTAAGAATTGATGTAATTGATTTCAGAATTGTGTTTATAGGACCCCTATGTGGCTTCCTGGTAAATCAGAAAGAAAAACTAAATCGAAAATGATGAAAATTGGTTTTGTAAACCGTCAAACACTAAAATGGGGATTGATTGGTTTTAGTCATTAATTCGATAAATTGATTTTACACTACTAAAATTAAGGTTACAAAGATGAGATTAGCCGAGTCAATTGAAGAAATTAATGTGAAACTGGACAGGATTGAACCGGGTTGCTTCACGTGTTGTAGGATCCGTTTGCAGGTAAGCGGGCGAAGACCGTGGCACTGTAGCATTTTACTGTACAAGCGCGTGGCTCCCACGCACAGCCGCTTGTGGCGGCGCGTGAGGGCGCATGGGCACGATTCCCAAGGTGAGGTCAACACGACTTTTGTTCTATGCAATGTAACGAACATTTTGACGTTGGTTTCGAGTCGATTGGATACCGTTTTGATATTGTTTCGAGGGTCCGAAGGTTTATGTTACATTTTTAATTCGTAATTAATTCCCAGAAAATTAGGGGAAATTAATATGATATTCATTGAGTCATTAGTGACCCTTAATGATAATTTTGGGTAGGACTTGGGATTCCTAGAAGGTACCGGAAATTACAGAAACGCGTGCAGCTCGGAAAGCGAGCGGTTTGAACGGTGTGTAAGTGGACGTTTGTTTTGTAAACGGATATGCATGCATAGTTAAATGTTTTACATGATTGATGGCATGATTTGATTTTCAATAATTGCTTGATGATTTGATACGATTATTACTGGATTTAATGATTATTTTAATCAGTGGTTTGGGTGCGTTTTACGAGGAAAGTACAATTGATGATTTTGGGCTAGGCCCGGGATTTTAAAAGGATGTTTTGAATTGGATTTTGAGTTAAAGATGAGTTTATGGAATTAAATGATTTCGGATATGATTTTACGGATTTACGTGCATTGAATTATTTAATGATTTTACGGATTTACGAGAAATGAGATTTGGACTTGAGACCCCGTGATAAATGATTTTGACGTGCTTTTAATGATGATTTTGAAATAAAGATTTTGATTTTGTATTTATGTTCAGTGCCCCCATATGTGTAATTCTTGGGTAGACTTCGGATGTGTAATTCCCGAAGTGACTCCGGATGTGTAATTCCCGGAAGGACTCCGGACGCGTAATTCCCGGAGGGACCGGATGTGCAATTCCCAGTGAGGCTGGATGTGTAATTCCCAACAGGGTTGGATGTGTAATTCCCAGCAGGATCTGGATGTGTAATTCCCAGATAACTCTGGATGTGTAATTCCCAGATAACTCTGGATGTGTAATTCCCAGATAACTCTGGATGTGTAATTCCCAGATAACCCTCAGATGTGTAATTCCCGAGTTATGTGCTTTGTTTTATGATAATATGGTTTTATGAAATGATTCATGTGTTTGATTCTATGCATGCATGATTTGATAAACTGGAGGGTAAATGATGTATTTTGAAATGATATTATTTTTGTCCACTCACACCTTTTCTGTTTTGATGACCCTCTAGACCGTGACACGACATTCAGGGCGGATCGAGAGGCGAAGGCATGAGCGGAAATCAGTACAGTTATCCCTTGTCTGACAGGTGTTGAGGGGTAGTTTCGGGACTTCAGTTGACTTGTCAGACGGGAGTAGGACTGGACACGGTTATCAAAGTCCAGTTGGGACGAGTCCTGTCAATTTAATCCTCAAAATCTTAGGCTCTGACCCATTTCCCTGGGCCTGATTCGAAAGTGGATCTCACATTTCTCCAATGTCACTACCAAATCCACTGCTTCTAAAAAGGTCTCATTCATCTATGCTTCTTCTGCCCTAGCTGTCTTCCCCCCATAGCGCGAGAAGGACCCCAAATAGCGAGTCATTATCACCGAAATAGGCCTCGTCTCCATATTTGGAAATGATGTCAATACTTGCTACGACAAGCTCCAAGCAGGAGAGTGGCGTGGGGCCTATCGGTCGGTTCCATGCGTGATTGTTTAATTTTGTATTGGGTTATTGTCAAGCCAGAAGTTTTTCAATCTTCTATCAATTGTGAAGAAAAAAAATTCTATTAGGTGATTATCTAATTTTTATACGGTTCTTATGTGAAATGTAGTAATTCAATCTGGCCACTCAGTTATCCTCAAACAACAAATGGACAGAGCTTAAGAATTATTAATTGTATGGACAAGATTACAAAATATGGAGAGGAACTCAACCCAGAAATCCTAAGAAGACTGATAAGCCCAACCAAGATTAAACCTTAAAAATATCTGACAAATTATGAAGAAGATTTAATAAAATTTATTCAACCATTCGCTCTTCTAATCTGGGAACATATCACCAAATCCGAGCCATAAATCAAATAAATTCAAAGTGGGCGACTCACCATTCCAAAATTAGCAGTATAATTCAATGAAATAAGGGTTTGTCTGCAATATAATTGAATGAAATAAGGGTTTTAAAGACAGAGAATTGCATCTCCCATACCCATATCTGGATCTACAAATTTGTATGTTGTTCTCTAAATCACTCTTTACTTGCTCAATGTCTTCCTTATTCTCATATAAGAAGGTGCTTTCTTTTTCGCTGTGGTTGGAAAGTGAAGAAGAAGAAGACCAAACTCTGTGCAGTTTGAAAAAAAAAATGAGGAGGAAAAAGATGAAGAGCAGAAGCTCTCAGATCCAAAGAGGAACCTTTTCCGGAGTTTAAAATGCTTAGCCGATGTGGAGGCCACATCAGTTTAAAACTTAATTATTTGATGCTTAGTTGTACAAAATGACCAATATAACCTTCATTTTAACCCCTCAGTCGGAAAAAGACCATATTGGAACGACAATGAAAGTTCATGGTGCATTTTGATACAAAAACAAGTTTATGGTGCATTTTGAGACACAACTGATAATCCAGGGTACATTATGGGTAAAAGCCTATATTTTATGTAGGAGTCCCGACATATACTTGTGATTTGTAAGTTCCCCATGCAGAAATGTCACTTTAAAAGTCATTTGCTTAGTAAATTGTTATGTTCATACAGGGACGGGTTCATGTGTTTTCTTATTACTTACTTAATTATCAACATACCATGCTTATATTTTCATTTTTAGTACTTTTATGATCTAAATTTTACAGAATTTTCCTCATCCAAACATACTCATGAAGAATTCAAACATGTCTTAACTCAAGTCCCTTGCTGAGTGAATTATTATGCTCATATAATTCTTGTGTTTTCTTATTACTTGCTAAACTATCAATGTTCATTTTTAGTACTTTTATAATCTAAATTTTGCATAACTTTCCTCATCCAAACATACTCATGAAGAATTCAAACATGCCTTGACTCAAGTCCCTCTTGCTCAGCGAATTGTTATGCTCATACGATTCATGTGTTTTCTTATTACTTGCTTAACTACCTACATACAATGCTCATATTTTCATTTTTAGTACTTTGATCATCCAAATTTTACATAACTTTCCTCATCCAAACATACTCATGAGGAATTCAAACACGTCTCGACTCATTAATACAACAAAGAAATATATAAGATAGGTGATTGTTGAGTTTCCTTTTAATTTGAATTAGAAAATCATTATGGAGACACTGAATCTGAGTCATCATATATGTGATTTGAACCGTCGACGGAATTTCTTTCTCTAGCAACACCACCAGGTGATGAGCTAGAATCTCAAACATGAAAGGCGGATCCGGATCATAATCACTTAGCTTAAGAGGACCTGCTAATTTCAGCAGTAGTTGGATGATGAAACATCCATCAAGAAACGCCATCTCTATCAACTCTTTGTTGGAAATGTCAGGTTCAATGGTTCATCATAAAACTTGGCTCTTCAACAGCTTCAATGCGGTTCACCATTATCCCTACTGTTTTGTTAATCACAAATTACACGTTCAAGCAGGTCACAACAAACAAAATTGGTAATAGCCTTCAAAGCAAACAAAATTAGTATACAAGATTAAGCCATTTCTAGCTCCAACACAACCATCCATCCGCTTCAACAAACCAAGGCATTTCCTTCTAGAAACTCACAAGGAATAGCAACTTCAGTATATGTGAGAGACTCTTGACCCCTATGCTGAAGCAGGGCAGCCATCGCTACATCTTTAATGAGCTCCAAAACACCAGGACAAGAAAGGTCATGGGAAATTCTTGCTTGCGGGGATAACAAAGCAGTGTAAATATGCAGTTGCAAACCTATGCAAATGGAATCCCTGTTCAATCATCTATTGTTTTCACCCCATTTTCTTGTGTTTGAATGGTTTGGATGTAGGGCCAAGTCTTTGCCTTGGAGCTGTATCCTTGCTCATTTTTGTCCTGTCAACATTCTTCCAGCGACTACCTGTAGGCCCTTTACTAAATGATTTTACACCAACAGCTTGCGTACCTCTCATAGATCGTTTCGGTCCATCACGGCCTGCAGCCGAATGAAACTCTTTGGTGCTACCGCTGCTAGGAAAGTGTTTCATCCTTTTTCTCCGTCCATCTTCCTTTGACCCATTCTTTTCAAATCGAGTACCAAATCCCTTGCGTTTTCCATTCTCCGGCCTTTTTGAAATTAGTTCAATAGCAATAAGAAGCAGATTGTAAAACTAACTACAGTTGGTATATTAGCAAATGAAAGTGGCTCGTAGTACTCATATCATACTTCTTGGTTGAAGAATCTGCATGACTCGTGTTTGTATCAGTTGCAGCAACTTCACTGGAACTTTTCTTGTTATGGCGGCTCTGCAGTAAGATTCCATGGTAAAATCAATTCCTCACGTCATATATATAGAAATTGCATTCATCACCTTGGAAAAAAACTAAAGGAAGACAATCTGAATTATGTGATACAATAGTTGAAATCTGGCATAGACAATCTGAATTATGAGCACATCAAATTAAGCCGTAAAACCACCTTCCCAAAAGGTTTTCATAACGAACTCAATAGGTCAAACTTGAGAGGAGAGGAAAAATACCTCCACAATACCCTTAACAAAACCCTTGTATTTATCTGGTGTAACTAACAGAACTGCTGCAGTACCACACTTTCTTAACAAAATCTCCACTATGACTGAGACCTGTAATAAAATGTTAAAAAAAAGTGTATGTGCAAATGGATTTGTATACCGAACATGTAACAAACACAAATATGCATGCCCATTTGTACAGCTACTAAAAGCATTATAACAAAGTTACGTGCCTTTGATATGAAATGATTTCTCGAGACAGGTGACCATTGGAGAACTCCACTGACAATATCAGGAAGAAGATTAAGCAGACATCTAGTTTGCAAGCAAGATACTAGTACTTTCACAAAGCCCAAAACAGCCTGTCAAATGTAGCAGTTAACTCATTAGCATTTTGAGCCCCAACAAAAAATTGAAAACAACCATTTCTAGTAGAATTAACTACACTCACTTTTATAACTTCTAGAGCTTTCCCTTGCAGCAAAGCTAATATGGAAGGAACAAGATCAGGCACTGAATGACATATATCTTTATCCTTATACACAAGCACTGATAACGCAGACACTGCTCCACTCTTTATATGAGGTGATGAACCAGAAAGATAGCCCATTATCTGAATATTGTAAACTACTCAGTGGATAAACAGAAAGCAGAGCTTAATTTGGTAACAATGCTCATAAGTAAGACAGCATTGAGCAAACTAGATTCCATTTAGTGAACAGTACCTATCACTTCTATATGATTTATTATTCTCAGGCTGGACAGTTAGTCAATGGAATTAAACAATGTATACAATAGGGTATAAAGAAAAGGACAATAGGAAACTAATGACCTGTTTACCAGTTGGATGGAGGTGCTAAGAACAGGAATGAGATCAACTACTCCCTCCTAGTTTAATTGATTCCTACTTTCAGGCTATTTAATTAAAAAATTTAAAGGTGGGACCTGCATATTAAATGATTCATTAGTTAGGAATGGGAATAATTCCCCATCTTCTTATCCCAACACTAGTAAGTAAACATTCCACAACTTAAAATCAAACCAAGAAACTAGATAATACTAGTTTTGTACCCGACCAACTGTTAAAAACATGAGATGATGGAACACTAAGGGTGTCAAATTACAGTAAATTTCTATTTCCAACAGTCCCCCTAAAACGAAGAACAAACATTAGTTATCTTCAGTTTGTTACAAAACTCAAAAAAACTCAAGAACTTGACCAAAATAATAATAATCGAAAAAGGTTAAAATATACTGCGAGTCCGGTCAAGTAACTTAACAAAAAAAAATTCTAAATTCCTCTATCGGAAATGACTCCTTTTCTTTCAGACCTTCCCTTTGATAAAGATCCACCAGAATCAAAGGATATATCATTAATCAATGGAATCATTCTGATTCCTTCCTAAACTGTACATAAATCTCTGTAGATACTTACCTAGTTTAGGCCTACGACTTCTTTCCTAGCCTAAAGATGTATTTCCTACTTAGTCTACTAAAAACAGTACATATAGGAATTCTCTGATGTAAGTTAATTAAGCAATCGAATATACTGAAATTCATACCACTCTACCCTTATGGTATGTTTCGATGCGGAATTTACAAGTACAAAGGGATCTAGGCTAAATTACTTAGAAATGCACTAAAAACATTAGATAGAGGCATTACAAATGACTAAGTGCAAGTGCAATGCATTTAGAGAGATTTGTAAATGACTACTTGAAAAAAGGCCTTATGAAATCCTTTGTGATGAAAGAGTTAGTAGCGGGTAACTCGAGGGGGGTAGTTCAAAGCCTCAACTAGTGCATTTACTATCCCTCGATTTAATTTTTAAAAATGCACTTCTTACTGATATGGCCTATAATCCTTGGTACTCTGAAGTCCATCGTCCAAGAAAACCGTTAGTTTTCCACCACCTCATGTTTATACCAATTGTTCGAGTACAAAACTAGTATTAGCTATCACATAAACAAGCAGCAGGAAGATATGTGTTGCTTCGAAATGAAGCAGCACAAACGCACTTACCATGTCAATTAGTCTCTGGTAAGGTCCATCTGAGCTGACAAAGGATAAGTCTTTCAAGCGAACACCAATCTTGAGGAGCATATCATAAGCTGCTTCCCTAACAGCTTCATCCTTGGCCTACAAACCAAGAAACACTAAAAACTATTAACACTATGTCTTGTATCATGAAAGTTATACCAGATGATTAGTCTCAAGTACAATTCATTAGAGTATGGAACAATGCAAACAGAAAGTTCATAAGGCTCATATGCAAAAACTGACTCAAACAATTTGAATTAGTTCTTACATCCTTCAAAGTGAGTATGACTTCATTAAGAATAAGAAAAGACTTTGCATTTTCCACCTCTGAGTCGATCTGCAAAAATCAAACAAAAAGATAAACAAAATAGTCAATTGGCCACTAAATCCGATTGAAACTGTCATAGTTGACAGGAATATGGAAGAGAAGTAGGAAATTTAAAGAGAGATTATAACATTCTGAATAAAGAAACTATGAATGGCATACCAAATAGGGTACAGACATTTCAAGAATTTGGAGACGGATAACTAACTTATAAATGTTATACATAAAATAACTGTGAAAGGTTTATTGTCAAGTTTCTATGCAACAATTTTTTGCTTAACATTTTTCCACACAAAAAACATAGGAGCAATGAACAATAGCACTTCCATGTCATCTTTACCTGGCAAAAGTAGACCCCAAACCAAGACTAGAAGTAACACAGAAAAAAAAATTTGTATCTCTGAGAAGGTACAAACCGACAGATGAAATCTTAGAAGGTATAAACTGTTGAAAAATTGGCTTGGCAAAATACCAAGAATTAGGGTTTGACTAGGAATCCTAGTTTGACTAGTATTCCAAGTGTTGAACTAGGAAATCTGAGTTTTTTCTAGTGTTTGCATATAGGATTAGGAAAAGTATTCCATAACCATCTAGGGATTAGGAAATAAGCTATTTTTCCATCTCCAAAGAAGAATATGAATTGTAATATGCTAAGGAGTGTAACCTAAGTCCTATACATTATAAATAGGCCTCTTAGGAGTCCTTACATCTACACAGAAAATAAGACAGCAGTACACAAAGAAGTCATACACGGGTATAAGAGCAAAAAGAGTTATTTGAGAGATTGTGAGCTAGGGTTTGGGGATTAGGTCAAGATTCTACATAAGTTCTTGTAATCTTGTTATCTTCATAGTGCTAGTGATCTCTCAAGGAAATCACACGAGGACATAGGAAAAGATTAGCCGAACCTTACTAAATTCTTGTGTTCGTGTGTGTGGTGTGTTGACTTTATTGTTCATCTATATTCCACATTATCTTAGCATCATCCTATTGTTTGCACGATCACTAAAGTCTATCAAGAAAAAAAATTAGTAAAGGGACAAAAACTTACAACATAAACAACCATTGTTCAAAATTCTTCACAATTAGATTTCTAACCAAAGATGTGAGGGGAAGATGATAATGGCACTTACTCTTTCCAATAAACTCAAGCAAGAAGTTAAAAGTTGCATGTAAAGAAAATGGCAATAGTTTAGTAATCCCATATCGCATGAGATCAAACAAAATTTGGCTAAATACTTGGGGAAGTTGTCCATGGCTCCTAAGATTACTTTATGGCAGTAAAGTTGGACTCCAGTAACTAATTCATGCTAATCTAATCCATTACATTCCAAGGAAATGCTTCCCAGCTAATCCAATGAACGGTTGACACTGAAGCATAAATCAGCACTACCACACCACTATTGTCCCACCTCAATAATATCGATCGAAAACTTTGTCACTTTGACTTGTTTCCATCACGAATAAGCTCACAAAGATGTGCATGCAATAGTAATATAGGGATCACTCACAGGTTCTCCACGACATTACGTAAATCCAGAACTTCTGTTCATGTGAGGTTTAGTAGATAGGAGAAGGGAGATTTAAGAATTAACTGAAACAACCTTAATAAGGATCGGAGTAGGAATGGGCATAATTACCCATGGGCATCGGTACCTATGGGTATTGTTGAAATGGGTAGAAATTAAATGAACAAAAATTTACCCATCATCTAATGGGTAGGGTAAGGATTTACCCATGGGTATTGAGGGTATTTAATACCCATTAAATTCAAAGTATATTCTTTATCCATCCTTCATATTATCTATGAATTTTTAACTCTTTGTTCCCTTTACTATTATTTTTTTCTTTCTATTCTTACTATTATTATTATTATTTATTAGGTATTATTATTTAAAATTTCTTTATTTCAATTAAATATCAGTTATTTCATCTTTTATCAAAAAAATTAAACACGAAAATGTTACGAATTTATATTAACATCAAAATTTTGTTAAGAACTTAAATCATTCATTTTAAATGATTTAAAAAAAATCAACGTAAACTATATAAATTTTTCAAGATTTCACAACCATGAAATAATTTAAAGGGAGTTTTATAAATTCTTAAAAATTGTTTATAATGAAATTTCTAACGAGTTTTGTTTTCAAGTTTTGCATTCCATTTCGACATTTCCTACTCATTCTTCATTTAATTGGAAAGTTTTCGGAGTCAAATTCTCAAATAACTCCTTCACTAGTCTTGGTCAACTCGAAAGTTTTTTATAATTAAGGATAGAAGGGTAAATTGGTCATTTACTAATTCTCATTTTAAATTTCAAGACGGGTTGTAACAGAAACTCCAATAGAAATTGAGAGGATTTGAAAAAAATGAATAAAAAAAAAAGCAAACGAAATTGAAAGGAAAAAATATTAGAAGTTAAAAATAAAAAGTTGAATACAAATGAAAATAAAAAAAATAAAAAAATAAAAAATAAAAAGTAAAAGAAAAATGAAAAGTAAAATGAAAAATGGAAAGCAAAATAAATTGAAAGGGATAAGAAATTAGAAGTTAAAACAAGATGAAACACAAGGAAAAAAATTGAAAGGAGAAAATAAATGTAAAATATCATGGGTAGGATTTGGGTAAACCCTCAAAAATTGAGGATGGGTCTGAATGGGTATAAAACCCATTTGTACCCATGTAGGATAAGAATTTACCCACCCTAAAAAAAACCCATTTGGCCATCCCTTATCAGAGAATAGCAGGTGGTGAGTGTGATATGTACAAATATACAAAAAACTAGAGATATGCGTACTCTTCTATCCATATATCTATATTTTGCTATTAGACAGAAAAATACACGTATAAAACAAAGCACTTCTCTTGAACAAGTCAAAGGACCTACTTTAATAACAAGAACAATGGCGTCATTGCAGTTTTACTAAATGATAGAGATGAATGACAATCCTAAGAGATATTCCTGACCTTTAAAGCATGAATCATCAAAGTCTGCAAACTAGCAAAAGGACTCCTTAAAGATGTGATATCGATAGGAGATCTCAAACCAAGTAGCAGATCAATCAATTCAACAAATCGGGAAGAACAGAACCAAGAGTGACTCTGCATTAGTTCAAAACAAATAAGGAATAAAAATTTAAGGCATGAATATAAAAGAAATGTTATTGATAGAAAGGTTAACAAAAGTGGACACAAACCTCTAAAATTCTAGCCAAAGCATGGTATGCTTCACGATTCGCAACTGCATCATCATTCTAGACACAAATTTTTAAGGTACGGGTATGAATTTTGCAATAAAACAGAAACAGCAACAATAACAATAACATGTATTAATAGAGAACATGCCAAGAAAGCATTAAAAATTAACTTTCTACCTGTAAACTATCTTTAGTAAAAGTATAGATCAGATCAATAAGTTCCTCCCTTGCACCATCTACGAGAGAAGATGCTAATTCCATTATCAAACGTCTGTAAGAATACCAAAACATTTAGACTAATTTAAATTAATAAATAATGATAAGGAAATAAAAAATCGTAGCTCTTTATGACATCTTAACATTTGCATGGACCTCGTATAATCTTTATTTTTTTTGTCATAGTACTCCTCATTGAATCTTAGAAGTTGTTTTCTTCCTTTTATTGCACCGTTTTTGTCTTGAAATAATTTTCATTTGTTCTTTAGAAAAAAATGTATATCATCTTGGCGATTAATTCAGATATACATGGTATCCGGTGGAAGTCATTTTCAAGAACTTCTATTTAGAACTGAAGAGGGGCATATTTTTTACCCAAATAAATTAGAGAAAGAAAAAATTAGGACAAACTACATAAAAGCTAAACTGTAGGGTTGATTTTAAAAAGTACCCAAACTATAAAAAGTTTCAATTGCATACCCAACCGATGCTGTTGATTTCAAAATAGTGCCTTTGTTAGATTTTCTATACAATTTTCTGTTAAAGGCATACGTGGCAATCATTTAATCTAGTCAACACAGATTTGACTAAAATTATAAGTATTTTCGGAATTTCACTATTTTATCTTCATCACCCTCTTCACTTCTTCATCTTCCTCAATTCATCACCTTCATCAATCTTCATCTTCTCCAATAAATCATCTTCATCAATCATTTCAAGAAAAATATAAATCAATTATCATCTCTTTTTTCAATTCAATATTTCTCTTCTCCAATTTTTTCACTTCCCCAGTCCTTCATTGTTCGTCCAATTCCCAGCCATAATTTGAATAAAAAATTTGTTCCTCCATCCATTTTTTCTTCTCCCCTATACTGCTGCCATATCATTTGTTCCTCTATCAACTTTTGCTTCTTCGCGATTGGAGCAAAGCATTTCTTTCAAATCCCCAATTTCCCAAAACTGGACACATTGGAAGAGAGATCCATCCATCAATGGCTTTGGAGTGGGTCAAACTAGGCTAGGCCGCGCTCTTCGAGATGATCATGGTGATGCTCTTGACGCTCCCAGGCCTCGACGGCCTCCGCAAAGGCCTCGTCTCTGTCACCCGAACTCTCCTAAAACCGTTTTTGTCGGTGGTGCCATTTTTCCTGTATTTGCTGATGGACATCTATTGGAAGTACGAGAATCGGTTGAGTTGCGAGGGCGACTCCTGCACTCCAATGGAGCACCTCTGACACCAGAAATTAATCATGAAGAGCCCGCGCAACGCGCTCCTGATCGCCGTAACCTTGACCTTCTACTGCCTTCTCTACACCGTCACCCACCTTGTCATCCGCATCGAGCAGTTGAACCAGCGCATCGAACGCTTGAAGAATCATGAATGAGTCCACTCGGTTTGCCTTATCATTTGTAAGCTTAAACTGTTGGGGTTGATCTTAGATTGGAGCTACCATCGTCTCGGGGACGTGCAAATGTCAGACTTGGAGAAGAAGCAAAAGTTGTTGATGGAGGAACATATGATATGGCAGCAGTATTGGGGAGAAGAAAAAATCAATGGAGGAACAAATTTTTTATTCAAATTAGGGTTGAGAATTGGGCGAACAATGAAGAGATGATAATTTATAATTGATTTATCTTTTTTCTTGAAATGATTGATGATTGATGAAGATGATTAACCGGAGAAGATGAAGATTGATGAAGGTGATGAATTAGGGAAGATGAAGGAAGGAAGAGCGTGATGAAGATAAAATAGTGAAATGCCGAAAATGCCCTTATAATTTTGGTTAAATCCGTGCTGTTTGGATTAAATGATTGCCACCTATGCTTTTAACAAAAAATTGGATGGAAAATCTAACGGAGGCATTATTTTGAAATCAGCAGCATCGGATGGGTATGCAATTGAAATTTTTTATAGTTCGGGTATTTTTTGAAATCGACCCTATAATTTGGGTACTTTTATGTAGTTTGTCCAAAAAATTAATGTTACTAACTGCATAAACTACTGATCAATGTTGGACTACCTAAACATGTTATAATTTATTGATAGCTCAGTAAAGCAGGTTACCACATAAATTACCTAAACTATGACAACTGACGAGGTATATACATTTGCCAGAGGACTCAAAAGAAATTAATAGTCATGATTACAATAATAATAATAATAATAATAATAATAATAATAATAATAATAATAATAATAATAATAACAATAATATAGAAGGCAACAGTTGTATACACATTAAGAAGGATAGTTTGAAATTTCTGTTAGTCAGTGGCTTTGTCTTTTTTGATCGAAACCATTGACTTTGTCTTTTTTCTAAGATAACCTAGAATTTTAAACATTTTACCAGAGTTAATATAGAAAGATGAAAAGTTAATCCGCTTCCATCAATAGTTGTTCAAAAATGCACCAGAGTTGGATCTGATCAAGCATAGGATACACAACATTCAGGACAATGCATCAAACCTGGTTACACACTAGGCACAGTGGAAAGTAGCACTATACTCAGGTGAAGGCATACTGCCCCTCATAGTGCAAACAAACCAGCTTAAACGAGTTGTTTGAGTCATGCTGACAATTTCTGGCTAATTACTAAATTTATATAAGGGGTGAATGGAAAACCTTTATATATGAGCGCTTTGCAGGTAGTGAATCAAGAAATAAGTCTGTTAGGGTTTGAAGCAACTCAGCAGAACATGATATCAACGCCTTAATGTTTCTGGTAGCAGCTTTCTTTGAATAAATGGGCACATTTCCAAACTCCAGTGAAGATGAGTTCACTGCGTTGGTATTTTTCTCACCATCACCATCTTTTTGGTCAAGTACACTTCTGTTCTGATTCACAAGAATCTAGGTAGCATATATCACAAATACAACAGGAAACGTGAATACAATAATAAACTTCAAGTAAATAATCCAGATTGTAATTATTAGGAAGCAGACATCACCTGCAAGGAAACTGCAATATTTTCATGCATTAAGGAGTCCTTAAGAAATGTTACTAAAATCTTAGCCAAAGGTCCAAACTTTTACTGACTTTTTAACTGAGAAAGAAGAGCAAAAGAAAATGTAATGTCCAGAAATGAGGTACTTATGTGCAATGGCATCTTACATTATCGAAGCCATTGTAAATTCAAAAAGAAAAGAATATCAGAGCAAAAAAATGGGTTTAGACTGAAAAATGTATTACATACTCCATTGCATTTGTATTCCTCAGCAATAAAATGGTCTATGTTTATGTACTATATGAGTGAACAATAGAAGAATCCTAGTTCGGCGTATCTGCACGGTTAACTTTTCTTTTTATAGAATTGTTATATTTCCTATCACCTTAAAAACAATAAAACAGAAAACTAGCAGGCATGCCCAATGATATTTTATATTATGCTTATATTATGCCCCTCAATATTCTCATCTGACTTGGATGTCGCTTCAAATGACTGAATGGCTAAGCTAATACAAATGCATGCTATGGAAAGCTGAGAATTAGAGTCGTTAGAAACGGTTTGATTATATAAAGGTCTTTCAAATGTCTATGTAAGGAATAGACACTTTGGAATTTAAAAGAGTAAGTCAGTAACTTTAGCTTTACATAACTTTATGTACTCATGCAAACTAACTAGACAAATACTAAAACATTTTTTTATTATAA
This sequence comes from Prinsepia uniflora, assembly GCA_032719365.1. Lineage (NCBI taxonomy): Eukaryota > Viridiplantae > Streptophyta > Magnoliopsida > Rosales > Rosaceae > Prinsepia > Prinsepia uniflora. The sequence continues at coordinate 53,338,386 of CM064868.1, read as the reverse complement.
TCATTGGTCGTAATGGGGGCCAATGTACACTACTAGTTTTGAAGAAAGTAAAAAAGTTTTCCAATAAATTCGAAAGAAAAGAGGTTGCTAGGCAGTGTTATTAAAGAATAACAATGATAATTAAAAGAAGAAGAAAAAAAAAATCAAGACATCAATAGATTATAGCACAAGAGGGAAATTTAAGGTTGCCTCTCCAAGATGAGGCAGTGTGCAATTTTTCATTTTGTATATGACCACTTTAAAGAGAAAACACATATCTAAGCCAAAATGAAGGCAATATAGATGGAGGCCGTAAAAAAATAAAACTAAACCATGTTGCAGCGTCACAGCAGCCGGTACAGGCATATAAATCCAAATATGCATGTGTAACCTGCCAAAATTTTGTTATACTTTACTTTTCCCAGTTTGTATATGAATAGTTTGAAGGAAATACACAACAAAAAGATTTTGCAAGAGGCATAATATGGTCTATATAGGAGCCAGTTTTTATATGAATAGTTTGAAGGAAATACCTTTACTACTGGCACAACAAAAAGATTTTGCAAGAGGCATAATATGGTCCATATAGTAACCCAGTGATGTTCCAACAACATAATTTTTCAAAATGGGTACCAACCAACTGTTCGTACAGGTGAATTCACTAGCATTAAGAGATATGGGCACAAGTTAAAGTATCCTCTCAGGTCCCATAGCAATTACAGCAGTTCCAATACATTTCTGAAGCTGCGTGAGATAATAAAAGGAATATCAAACATTTTTAAAGTGCCGCCATCACACAGACACAGATTATTTTATAAAATCCTTAAACAAGGAATTGTATCTCTTGGTAGATCATATCGTTGATTGTTGGGATGCATCACAATGCATCTCACCGGTAGTGCATTTCAGTTGTCAATATCGAATACAATGACTATAAATAAACTCTACAAAAAGAACCTTATTGGAGAAAACTTATCTTTATAAACATGTTGAGAACAAGTAAAACACAAATCCTTAAATGAAGACCCTATAGAGGCCAATCATATGCGCCTAAATATATCCGCCCACTGAAAAATTTTAAGTCACTTATAAAAATACCAAAAACCAAACCAATTTTAAATAGTGTAAGCATGGAAATTTCATCTACTCACACTCTGATTTTACCAACGTTTTGAACAAATGGTTTTGTTTCCCTGTCATTTTACAGTAAGGGTATATCTAATGTAATTTTGAGCACTTAGCACTAATAAATTTTTTTGGGTGGGAGGGACCCCAACTTTCGTTTGACTACATGCCATCTCTCTCTCTCCTCATTTTTCCTTCTTCACAGATACAATAATATACCACAAAAAACAAACAAAAATTGTGTACTTCCCAATTGTTTTTGCAATACTTATTTGTAAGGATGATTACACATACAATGAACATTCCCAGTAAAAAGGTCCCCGAAAAAAAAAATCAATGAATGTAATTTTTGGGACGCCCACTAATTTGGATACCCACCCAATTATGACATTTCCATGGAACCCATCTACACACACAAAAGCACATTTAAAATGAGCTGGAAACGTCAAAATGGGAAGTTGGATCCAGGACCAACTAGTAACAGGCTTAACTGATTTTGATAACATTCAGACCCTCTCAATATTAAAATAAAGATATAAGGAAACATGAACTAGCAAAAGGAAGACACAAGAGTTGGCACTTTTCACTAACGCTATATCATTAATGCAAATGTGTCGAATAGCTTTTGATTCAGACTTACATTATCAGTGTCAGATTTTTCCCCACTGGCAAGGATCATTGAGTTGGCAAGGTTGAGAAGAATACTTTTCATATAGATATATGAGATTCCTCCTGTAACCAAAAATTCAAAGTAACAATTAGAAAGACTTATCAGTGCAAGATACAAATAGACAAAAGCAGGTATAACCACTTGAAAAACAAATAAGTTTAGAATTCTTGTTCTCAGAAATGAAAATATCTAATCAAAAACAAATATTAAACCAAGAGAGTGGGCAAGGCTTGACAAACAAAGAAATTTTATTAACAAATGCAATGTGTCATTGACAATGAACTACAATTAATAACTAAAAAGTTAGCACCCTATCTGATCGTAGTATTCAACTAAGAAAATAAAACAATAATAATTGGCTGTACAGTAGATGTGCAAAACACTTATCAAAAGAAATATATTACACCTACCAAGCTTGCAGAATAAAGCAGATATAACATCCAAAAGATGCTTATTTGGCACTCCTTTAAAAGTGCTAAGGGCATCCTCGAAAACAGTACATATAGATATTAATGCAGTCGCTTTCATGGTCTCATGTCCTTCATCTTCAGAACATTGGCTATCACCCACCAGCAGATTTCTTTGATCCAGAAATTGGATAACCAGCTCTTTCAAAATACCTGAAGCGTGTGGCACAGTCCTAGCCTCAGAAGTCAAAAGATCTAGATGAATTAAGGTAACGTGAATTAGAGAACCACTGAAAGACATATCAACATCCCATGAGTGCACAAGATTACAACTATTAACATTAAAAATGATTGAAGCGAACTTGAAGAAATAAATAGCTTTAGTAAGGAATTTATGGAGAGAGATGACATAAATTGAATACCCCAACCAACATGTAACAAAAAAGAAACCCCAACCAAGAGACACTATATATACAGTAAAAAATGCTGATCATAATTCATCAACAGATATGCCTTTCTTCTACCCTTCAGGATAGTGTAGGACAGACACTAATCACAAGGCCATTAAGAAAAAGCATGACACCAACAAACCAAAAAACTAAGAATGCTTAGCATCAAGCAAAGTGGTCCAACACTGAGAAATTTCAGTGTCGATAACTTAGAGATTCACCACCAACCAAGTGATTTATCGTAAAGAAAAATGATATTGGCTGAAAGGCTTGAAAAAAGTTGACTTCTGAGGTATTAATGAGGAGAACACCTTCTATATTTCAATTTAATAAGATATTCCAGTGACAAATGCAAGGTAAAATTGCAGAGCAATAATTGTTGAATTTAATAAAGTAGCATCAAAGTGTCTAGATTGTAGATAATACAAAAACATACCCGCCAAAGAACCAAAAACCAGAGGAAGCTTATTAATCCATGATGTTGATTCACCAGTATGAAGTATACCCAGTGAAGATTTTAGCAAGGTTGCTGCAGACATGACAGTGTCCAAAGGGTTCTTATCTCTCTTAGACACATAGGAAGCAAGAGAAGCAATAATCTCCTCTGTCTCTGAAACAATAGCACTAACTCTTGAGATCTCAAACAATGCTTCAATAATTTGAAAAACGTGCCTTGTCAGTGATGTGAACCTCGGACTAACAAGCTTATTTAATTCTGATAGAACCTTCGAACTGACTCTCGACGAGAGAAAAGGAACAGTAAGCTTCACCACATTTAGCATGTGAAGGACCTCTAGATTTTTGTGTGCCTTTGAAGTCCGTGAAGCACTTGCTTCAAGTGCCAGAGGCATGTAACTTTTGAGCTTAGAGAGTACCAATTTGCTCACCTCCTTGATAACACTGCGGGACTGGATCAACTTAAAAACATTCTCGAGACGGTCTTGAGAACATTTTCGGACCTGCAAGAAGGAAATTAGCCACAACAACTCTCCAGAAATAAATATAATTAAACTTCACCAAATAAAGGTTAGTGTACACAAAGCTCCAGCCATAAAAAGTCCTTAAGTGGTCAGATGTACAGTCTTCATCGACTTATGGAGGCTGTTTGTGTTTCATTCACCTCCGAATCACAACAGCGCAATCCAACCATTACACTAAGGCTCACCCTCTTTTGAAATTCCCATCAATATACAAAATGGTTAAATATAAATTACGTGATTGATTTGTAACTGGGATTAACATATGCAATTGGTAATAAATTTCTAAACTTTCCATACAAAAGTCTCACAAACTATAAAGCTGCTATGCACAAAGCTCATACTCCCTATGCAGCTCACACCAAGGCTACACAGTTTAAACCCACTTATGCTAATGATACGAAAATAATAAATTATCAAAGACCTTCTATAAAATTTTACGAGTAAGAAAAATACAGCAATGCACAAATTCAGAGAGAAAGGTCTCTCTGTAGTCTGCACCCACCTTGGGTCGCCTATCGACGGAGAACTTCAGCAACGTCTCCAAGCTCAATTTGATGGAGTCCCAATCCTCCAAATCACAAAACCCCACTAGAACCCCTAAGCACTTTATTATAGCCCTCACGCTGGACATGGATAGCCCCTCCTCTCTCCCCAGAAGTCCAATCAGCATAGACACTGCCTCGCCAGCCTTGGCTGATGAAACGCTCCCGGAAGGAACCAGCGGGAGCACCATAGCCAAAAAAGACAACAGGGCTGCTGCGGCGGCGGGGTCTACGGTCTGGCTCGCGGAGGACGCCATGCCATCGATGGCGGAGATGGTGGCAGCGAAGTAGGCAGGTGGTGCGAGGGGGAGGGACTCGGCGGTGAGGATTGAGCGCATTGCGGCAGCGGTGGCGATCAGGTGAGTATGCTGCGGAGCCGAGGACTTGGCATAGCGGCCCATGAGCTGTTGGCAGATGTCTGCACCATCGTTGAAGGCCTCTACTGCATCTAGGTCGTCGTGGTGGTCTTCTTCGTCCATGGTGGTTTTTGGTTTTGGTTCGGGATAGAAGACGGAGGAGGGTTTTAGGGGTGTGGTGGGGTTTTGTGTTGGTAAAAGCCTAAAATGTTGTGCACTTTAAAAGTATAAATGTAATTAATTATAACATTTAAGAGGTATTCAATTTAGATTTTAATGGGTTTCAAGATCGATTTCAACAAATTTTAAAAGCTTTTTATTGATTTCAAAGTGTTTTGATATAAATTTTAAATAATTTTTTTATTAATTTTTTATGATTTTAAAAGATTTGTTATTATTTTAAAATATTTGTTATTATTATGCTTCTTTTACCATCAGTTGATCAGTTGAAGTGTTATTGACGACATCAAAACTACTTTCGTTTTTCTGAATCAAAGCAAAACGTTATCAATTCATGGAAAAATATCAAATTTATTGATTGTTTAACAAACAAAAAAAAAATAACAGAAGCACTTACTATTAATTCAATTACAAAATCAACGAAATTAATCTAATTATAGATGGATTATTATCACATAATACCATAAACATAAGCATGACATGGTTTGTGTTTGTTCTATTATGGTAGGCTCTCATCATTCACAACATCTCTCCACATATGTGATGCTAGTTCACTCCTCCATTCATTAGCATTTTCGCGTTGTTGCTCTTGGGTTAGAAGAACTTCTTCTGAAATACTTCCTTCATTTCTGGTAAAGATGATGAAGACTCATCGTCTTCAATAGGAAATTCATCATCACAACACTCTTTGCGAAGAAAGTTATGTAACCCCGCGCAAGCTAACACTAATTTTGCTTGTGTGTTATATGAAAATGGAGGGGCTGACTTTAAAATGGTGAATCTTGATTTGAATATACCAAATATTCTCTCGATGACATTTCTTAATGAAGCATGACGAAGATTGAACAACTCAACTGAAGTTTTTGGTTCACGATCTTTACCAGCATATTCTTGAAGATGATATCGAACACCTCGAAATGGAGCTAAAAATTGACGACAATTTGCAAATCCACAATCCACTAGAAAATATTTTCCTAAAAGAATAACAAATAAACGATTATTAGTTAAAATATTATCTAAGAAAAATGAATTAATAACAATTATTGGTTAAAAAAATTATTAGTTAGAATATGTTCCTAAATGAATACCAAATAAACAATTATTAGTTAAAATATTTACTTTTTACATACCGTGTGGCACCTTAAGTCCATTACTACTTGATAAAGCATCATTTAGCACTCTAGAATTATGAGCTAAACCCTATCATCCACGAAGAACATATATGAATTCTAAATCAAAATTGCAAGCAGCTAATACATTCTGTGAGATTTTTCCATGGCGATCACGAAAACTAGGTTGCTCGCTTGTTTTTACCATTGCTGGTATATGTGTGCCATCAATGGCTCCAATACAATCCTAAATTAGATAAAGTATTTAACTAGCATCATCAATATACCAATGTGTAATATCAACAATAAAAATAAAGTATTGCTTGCTTACCTTAAAATAGGGGTAGAACCTTGTACATTCTCTTATTTTAGTCGGAACTGCAGATCCAGATTTGACTATCATCTCAAGTGCCATTGAGTATAAAGCCTTGAGAACTTTGTGAAAATTTCTGCTTGTTGTGAAGTGTGATCGGTTATACGTGTCAAGTGTTTGACAATATCGAGAATTTTGACCAACGGTCAGCAAAAATGTCCCAAGCATCTCTTCCACACAATTTAATCTGGTATCTCTCAAGTGTGTCTTCTCTTTAAGAATAGTGCATAACTTTTGGAAAGCAGCAGGATACATTCTGTATAATTGTCGAAAGTGATGAGGATCCTCATTTAATACCTTATGTATATACTTATATCCACGCGTAGTAATTGCTCGTCGGACTGGACGTTCAATATACTCATCTTGTAAGATAACCATTAGTGCACTTAGCATTTGCGTTATTGCTTCCATTGCCATCAATAATAACTTGACAATTTCATAGTATATTTCCTCTAATTTGTTGTCCTCAATGTCATCGGCTTCTTTTTCTTCCTCGTTGTTTCTAATTTCTCTTTCAACATATTCATGGTCTTCCATTTCATCATTCTGGTTAATTGCATCATCTTCATTCTGATTGATTTCATCATCATCATTGAGAATTTGAGACATTAATGAACTATTTGAAAAAAAGGGACAATGATAAATGATATTATTAACAAATAATGATATTATTATCAATTGTCACTTCTAAATGTGAATAAACATGATAAAACCTATTACAACAATTGCAGTAAAAAAACAAAGCCATCATAAAATGTGAATAAATGACAGGACTCATCCTAATCCCCCCAGGATTAACGCGGGATGACCCTGCTCCCGTCTGACACTTCGTGTCAGACAAGGGATATTTCCGACCTTTGCCCTCCCGGGCTATCAGAGTACGCCAAGATCCGGAGGAGGTATGTGATATCTCGGTCTCTGCTACAGTCCACATCCGTTGTCAACCTGAAGGGCAGTCAAAACATTAAAATCTGTGAGTGGACAAAACAAGCAGTTTATAAAAACGTTTCAAAGAGACATTTGTAACCTTCACTAAAAAGCATGCATGCATTCGAAAACCGTTTAACCAAATGAACCACATGTGGGAACTAAGTCCAAAACCATAATGAAAGCAAGTATACGGACCATTGCCCAAATCCATAAGAAACTAATAAGGGACTCAGCCCAAAACCATATCCATACTGAAACCAAGTACATGAGACACTGCTCAAATCCTGTGCACACCTGTGCACACCACCTATCACATATCATATATCATATATAGATATCATTCACACAACCAATCCTATCACGGTTTCCAAAGCTACGCGGGTGCTACCAGGGTCTCAATCCGAGTATTCTCAAAGTCAAAGTCAATGTCCGCAGACCACTAACCCTACCCGCGGTTATAGTAACCAGCCTTCCTGAGAGTAAGGAACCCAATGGGGGCAACTCCCACTTAGTCAGTGCTCCGTGACTACTCCGGGGTCCACCTAGGCCAACGACCCTCCCCGGAGGAGATAATAGAAGTAAAGGAAGGTATATGAATACATATATACATAACATAAACATTCATGCCCGGTTCCCCTGAACCGTCATGATTCATAATATCCATAACAAGGGTTCATGCTGGTTCCCATAAACCGTCATGAACCACAATAACCTTTCCAGGGTTCATGCCGGTTCCCATAAACCGCCATGAACTTGGAAATCCATCTAGGGTCCCTGACCCGAAATCATCAGTGTAAAACAACTGGGTCTCGTGCCCGAACATATGACATCAGCTGGGCATCCTGCCCCATATCTAAGGGCCAGTCACGACTCCGATCGTAGTGATGCGTGCAACCACCCATCCATGACCGCCTTCAATCCTGGTATGTCGCTGTGAACGAATCAACCGACGCGACCACCACAAGATCATGGTGCACTCATCACCGATTGCTATCTTGAACCGTCTACACTCCGAAGTCGAGCCTCCCTAGGCTACCCAACAACGAATCGTGTATCGTGACCTTTCCGGAAGGAATACATCCCAATCCGGAGGCGAGCGTCACGTCGTCCGTCGCCGTGCACCAAGCACCTGCCGCGACCACGACTCAGACCCGTAGGTCATCAATAGGGTCATATGCCCAAGACAAAACCAAATGGGTCTCATACCCGAGTTTATCCTTTTGGAAATCCAAATCCATTTCATTTAAACCATTAAGAAATACAGACCCGTATAAGCACCATATAAGGCCGAAATCTCGAAATACGTGCTTATACGTAACCACATACAAATGCACCCATGGCATCATCAAACATGTAATAAAACATATAATAAACATTTATGCATGCACCAATTTAGAAAACCAAGGTCCACTCACAGACCGTCCGAGCTGTCGCCTCGATTTGTGTGTCATACGGCTCTCCCGAGCCAATCACCTTCATCGGGACTCCCGAACCTATCCAAATCGTAATAGAAGGTTACTAACTAACCTATCCTATCTATCTAACCTATAAAATGGAAGAAAAAACATCAAAATCGAACCTTCAAAGGCCAGCCATGGCGGCCGTGATTTTCCTCCGCCGTTCACGGTCGTTCCCGGCCGTTCTAACCTTCAAAAGCGATCCCATTCCTCTCCTAGGTTCCCTAGAAGCATAACCCAATCATTAGTCTCAATTAAAACCTAACAAAAACAAAACTTGGATTTTTAAATATTTTCACCTCACGGTTCGAGCTCCTCCGTCGTCCCCAGCCGTCGTCCTTGTCATTAACCCCATCCTCACACTCTCTCACGCTCACACAAGACGCACATGATGATTATGGTGGTGAGAAAACCGGGTGGTGTTTGTGGGTTTCTATGGAGGGAAATAAAATGGGTTTCGGGTTTTAGGAAGAACAAAGAAGGAATGGTGATATCTAATGGGGTGAGAGAGATGATTAAATGGATGGCTAGGATTTGAGAGATTATGTTAGATGGAGGGCTAGGATTGATTGTTAGAAAAGATTAATTATAAAATAATAAATATAATATTATTTAATTAACATAGATCCACTTTTTAGGGGTTTGGACCAATGGGATGAGTGACACTTGTCACTCATCCATGGGACCCACTCAAAATATCTGGCCAATTAGAAAAGGCCACCTCATCATCGCCTCGAAGTACGTGCATAGTGAAATCGAACTTCCGTGACCTATAACTTCCCCGTTCGAAGTCCGATTTCAGCGTGCCGTCTGCCTATGGATTCGTATCATCCCGATCTACGTGACGGTCCTCGGCCCTTAGCCATCGGACCTCCTGGTCAAAAAGTCAACATTTGCCCCTTTTTAACCATAATTACCAAATTGCCCCTTAACTTTCGAACGTCATAACTTCTTCCTCGAACGTCGAAATTGAACGTGCCACCTGTCTATGAACTCGTGACGTCACGAACTACGTCACGGTCATGGGACAAAGTCCATTTGACCGTCAGAACGAAAAGTCAACGTTTTACCCATGCCTAGGGGCAAAACGGTCATTTTTGCATCGTTCGTTCGATTTCGCCTAACTAATCACTGATTAACCTCACTAATCGTGATTAGTCACTAATCTAATCTAGGAATTTGGGACGGGTCGTTAAAATAAACATGAACATGCCCACAGAATTTAAGGTAAAATGATCATACTCATACAAGAATGTTAGAAAGAGAAAACTTCCCTATTTGTTGTCACTTAAGTTCAACGTGAAAAATGCTAGATACAAGAACTGAATGTTACTCTCCAATGGCATTTGGTACATTCAACTAAGCTTCAACATATAAGCATCAACCCGTGTAAGAGAATATGAAATATAACAAGAGGGGCCACAAATATACCACTACTTATGTAGCTCAAACCTTAGTCCCGCAATCTATTCATATATCATGAGAAAATTTCCAATGTCACTGTCGTTAATTGTGTAACATTGTGTAACTGTCGTTAATTGTGTAACATTGTTAAATCTATGGTTCTATGGTTCTATCTGTCTTATGGTTCTTATTAATTTTAAATTACATAGAGGATTTTTCTTCATTTCTCTTATTTTTCATTTTTTGTCTATATAAGCTTTCGTATGGTTTACTGTGACACCTAAATACTACAACTTTGTTGAATTGTAGGGGATGCCAGTCGTCTTCTGCAATGTGTCCCAGATCAAGTCCTAAAGCTGAATCAGCTTACTATGCTTACACTAGCTGAGACAAAAAAGGCATCATTCCTCAAATGCGCTGTCAGGACCTGTCCTCAATCCCCCAGGGATTAACGAGGAACGACCCTGATCCCGTCTGACACGTGGTGGGCCTTGTCTGACAAGTGCTGAGGGTAATTTTGGTACTTCAGTTGACTTGTCAGACGGGAGCAGGACCAGGCACGGTTATCAAAGTTCAGTTGTGACGGGTCCTATCACAAACTTTCAGTGGAGAAACTAGAACATTGCCACTCTAATGCCTCCACCAGGGTTCCAATAGTAAAGCCCTCCAATACAAGCTCAAGGCTTATCTTTGAGCCAAGGACCTTCGAAAGAGTCTTGGAAGGAAGCCATAGTTGCCTTGGCACAACAGATTGCCCAACTTGTCCAAACCACCAATGCCTTTGTGTAAGATCCACGAGGACACCAAGCTAAGACTGACAATGCCATTGCCAATTTGGACATCCAATTAGGGTAGTTAGCAAACCAATTGAACCACCCTGAGTAAGGGACGTTCCCAAGTTAGTCCCTGATTAACTCAAAGAGACCCTATGGACCTCATGGTCCTACTACCAACTTCATCACCTTAAGAATTGGGACATAGCTCTCGCGGTCATCTTATGCCTCTTATGATGATGTACTTACCCTAGGCCCCGCTCAGCACTTAGTGCTACCAACCAGGCCAAGTACCTTAGATATACCTTATGGACAAGGGACAAGTGCTCAGGACATCCCAACACCTTCTGTCAGGACCCACCCCGGTTTCACCCCGAAACCCGAGGTAAATCCCGCTCCCGTCTGACTCCCCAACACAACACCTAAGGAACACTTACTCGAACCCAGTCAAACGCAGGAGTAATTACGTATTATCCCAAAATCCTTATCGTTTACAGAGCATAGCACTACATTACAAGGAAAATAAAAACCGAGAAAGTACACACACACAGAAACCTTTAAACTCTTCTAGGATCCCTCACGTCACTTCTATGCCTCGGACACTGCCTCGACGTCAAGACCCCGCGCTCGCTCCACAACCTGGAGGGCAATTTAAAACAGAAAATGTGAGTGGACCAAAAAGAATAAAAGTTTCTAAAACCATTTGATAACAAAACAGGGTTTGGCCCTCCGTTTTGAAAACCACATGCATAACCAACAGTTATGAACACAGTTATAAAATAGTCGTTATAAAACATCATAAGAAACAGAAACACGATAAAATATCATAAGAAACCATGACATAAGTATCAAAAAAACCTGTGTAATAAACCATGAACCTTAACTCATAAATGTCCCGATAAAACCTGCTGGATCTATCCGAGTCTTTAAACTCAATCCAGGCCTTATCATATCCGAGTCTTTAAACTCCCGAGTCTTTAAACTCAATAGGCCTATGGGGGTAATATCATAATATCCGAGTCTTTAAACCCAATCCGGCCGGTCCCCCGTCACATATATATCCGGGTCTTTAAACCCAATATCCAGATCCAGCAAATCCAATCTCAAAACCGTTTGAAAACCATTTACCAATCCACATCCAAACCCGAATCCGAAACCACTGGTCCGATGCCCTTTCCGGCATTCAGAACCGTCATTCCGAACCCAAATCCGGAAGCCACTTTTCAACTTTAAAACCAAATCTCGTTTTCCGAAATCCGATTCTAACATCGAACCTTGATTATCACAATCATAGTCCAAAATCCACTTATAATCATCAGAAATCATTTAACGTTTTGAAACCCCCAAAACCATAACTTTATATTTAAAATCACCCTTTTCTCGTAAAACGTGCTAAAAACCACTTTCCTCGAAAAACGTGCAATAATGCCAAACCAACCAACCATATTCGATAAACAGAAAATCACAATTAAAACCATAAGACAATTATTGAAAACAGTTATGCATGCTCGAGTTTAGAAAAGAGGTCCACTCACAGTACTGAGCCCTACTCGCGTCCCGAACGTCCAGCCCGTTCCTCGGCTTCCTCGGGAAATCCCGATCCTGTCAAACACCGCCAAAATACGTCACTAACACGTCTACGAAGGTTCACCTAAATTCCTTCAAAATTCCCCGAACCGAAGACCTAGAACCCCGGGACCCTAAACATTCACCCTCGCGGAGCTAACCTCAAACGACTTCCGATTAACCCGAAACCAACTCCATTGAACTCACAACAACTCCTAGACCAAAAACTATGTTGACCGTTTCTCCCAGAACCGCCGCACGCGCCTCCACGCGCCGCCCAAAGTGGCTGCGCGTGGTCCTCACGCGCCAGCTACAGTGCACCGTCAACCTTGGGCAGACCCGGTTCGCACCAGTGGTCTGGACCCTGAACCGGCGAGAGCGGTTCTCCTCATTCTGTCCACCAAAACGACTCCTCTCTTCACCAGCAGCATCGTCCCGTCCTAGGCTACCTCTTCCCGTGTGTCACTCACCTCGATTCACCCTAAAACTCGTCGACTCAACCTTGAACAAAAACCCGTACACTGCCCTGTTTCTTACTCCGGCCACCCACGACTTCCCCCTTCACGGAGGCTACACCAACCTCTTCCTAGGACTCTACCAAACCTCAACCAACCTTCCTGGACTGTCTACTCAGCCCCAAGCTCGACGACTCGCAGTTTGAAACCCACGGCCAAAACAGAGGACACAGACACCTCCATCGTGCCTGCCGCCACCGTGCACTACTCCTCACGGCAGCACCACCAAACTACTCCCAGGACTCAATTAAAGCCCTTAGACCACTCTAGACTCATCGATTCAACCTCCCAAACCACGACTTCCACGTTGAAACTCAACGGGAAAACAGAGTATCGATTTGGGGATGAAAGAATTACCTGCCTCCAGTCGCCGTCGTGAGCTCCGCTGGTAGTGGCTGACTCCTCGCAACCCGCACGACACCACCACGGACTCAATTGCCCCATACACGGCTACCACCGCCACAATTCTCACACACACACACACCACCGCCCTCAATTTCCTTCACGACCTCCCTCTGTTTTCTGAACCAGCCTCACACACAACACGGGTGCACCCCAATTATTTGGGCCGTGCACACACTCGAACTCACCAGAAGCCACTACACACCTGCCATGTGTCACCATCCTACCCTTCCTCTCACAAGTGGCCCAAATCTCAGCCCTCCATATGTCCCTATCTGTTGCACAAATCCCAGAACACAAAGACCAAAATACCCTTCTATTTAACACATTTTTACGATTTTACCGAAACTTCCTAGACCCGTAACTCTCGCCTCGTAAGTCCCTGAATACGTGCCGCCTGTCATCGAACTCAGGACGACAAGAACTATCTAACCATCCTAGGTCAACCTACCAAAACCCAATTATTTAAAAAGTCAACTTTTCCCCCTATTTTTTCCAAAATTACGGTAATGCCCTCGACCTTCCGAACATCACAACTTCCTCCTCGGATGTTGGAATCGGGCGTGCCACCTGCCTAAGGATTCGTAACGTCCTCAACTACGTCCTGGTCACTGGTCAATCCCCAATTGGCCACCCGAAATAAAAATCAACATGTTTGCCCAAAACAGGGGCAAAATCGTCATTCTAAGTTCCCGGACCCCTCGGAACCACCTAACCCTTGATTAACCTTACTAATCACACCTTAATCACTCTACTCTCGGGACGGGTTGTTACAATCTACCCACCTAAAAAGAATTTCGTCCCCGAAATTCCACAGCTAGTTCCCAACACCTAGGGTCTCCTAAGGAACAACCTCTCCTAGGTTTCCTGTCTATCATCTCCACCTTGGGTATTTCACTCCATCCCCAGCTACTGTTACCACAGCCAACCCTAGCTATGTAACAACTACATGGTGTACGCAAGGGAAACTCTATGAACAGAAAACAAAGGTATTATAAAATACCTCATTTCACAGTACCCGACAGAAGTCATAGAATACATCCTCGTATACAACCACCCTACCTGCCCGAACCAACTCGACTACCAACCCAAACAATCGTCCACCCATCTCCCTCGGCTACTATTCCGGCCACGGGCGGACTAACTCCACAAAGTCCTAAAGGCAAACTCTAGCTTGTGGGTTCTCTCCTTCAATAGTCTCAGATCGATCAGTTATAGTCACTCCTTTCCTATACTTCCCGTCAACCTGCTACGGAACTTACTGTACACTCCAAGTCCTCTAGGAAAACTCCTAGACTCTACCCCAAAATCCAAACACCAAACCAACAGGACAACCAAAAGTAAAACAAGTACCTGTCTCCGTATCTGGTGTCGACTGACCCTCCTGCTGAGTCATCGAGAACACCCGGGCCTGAGATCCCGACGCTCTACCACGTCCCCTCGAACTACTCGTGGCAGTGCCACCACCTCCTCTAGTGCCTGCTGTCCCTGATGCTGTACTCTGTCCGGACTCCGCTACTCCCCTGCCTACCCCACCTTCCTGTGGCAACAGTGGACACTCACGTCGGAAGTGACCTCGCTCCCCGCAGTAGAAACACACATTCCAGCCTGGTCCACTACTCGGTCTCCCTGTGGACGCTACCGATGTCGCACTCGCTTGCGGAGTCGGCGGTGCTCGGTAACCCCAAAATCCTGAACTCTGGGCACTACCAGGCCTACCAAAACGATCATCGCCCGACGAGGACGATCCACCGAAGTTACCTCTTTTCGGTGTCCGCTGGCTCGAAGCTCCAGGAATAGATAGTTCCCGGCGTCGCACCGGCAAACTAGCCTCAACTCGCACCGCAGCATCCGACAAGTCTCGGAGAGTAGCAAAAGATCCAGCCGTCACTACGGCTCGAATCTCACCGCGCAAGCCCAACTCAAACCTACGGCACTTCCCGGCTTCAGTGGCCACAAAAGCAGGAGCAAACCGAGACAACATCTGGAACTTCCGTTCATACTCTGCCACGGTCATATTCCCCTGCTGGAGCTGCAGAAACTCCGCCTCCTTGGCATCCCGGAAAGAACGAGGATAATACTGCTCCAGAAACCGTTCCCTAAACGTCTCCCAGGTCACACTGTGAACATCCCAACCGGACAACTCGAGGGTATACCACCACTCATACGCCGCACCATCTAGTAAAAATGCAGCCAACAATACTCGCTCCTCCGGCGGACAATGCATCACCGCAAAAATCCGCTTCAGTCTAGTAATCCACCTCTGGGCTTCCTCAGGATCAGCCCCACCACTAAAAGTAGTAGCCCCGAGCCGCTGGGCTCGCTCAATCGTGGCACTCTCCGTCTCTCTTGCTACTTCTTCCGGTTGTGGAGAGGGTCTACGTCTCGGAGGCATCGTCAACCGCACGCTGAAAGAGGCATAGAAGTAGTCAAACAACTGAAACACAACCTCACAAACCGACAGACCCAACAAACTCGACAAACCTATGCTCTGATACCAATTGTCAGGACCCACCCCGGTTTCACCCCGAAACCCGAGGTAAATCCCGCTCCCGTCTGACTCCCCAACACAACACCTAAGGAACACTTACTCGAACCCAGTCAAACGCAGGAGTAATTACGTATTATCCCAAAATCCTTATCGTTTACAGAGCATAGCACTACATTACAAGGAAAATAAAAACCGAGAAAGTACACACACACAGAAACCTTTAAACTCTTCTAGGATCCCTCACGTCACTTCTATGCCTCGGACACTGCCTCGACGTCAAGACCCCGCGCTCGCTCCACAACCTGGAGGGCAATTTAAAACAGAAAATGTGAGTGGACCAAAAAGAATAAAAGTTTCTAAAACCATTTGATAACAAAACAGGGTTTGGCCCTCCGTTTTGAAAACCACATGCATAACCAACAGTTATGAACACAGTTATAAAATAGTCGTTATAAAACATCATAAGAAACAGAAACACGATAAAATATCATAAGAAACCATGACATAAGTATCAAAAAAACCTGTGTAATAAACCATGAACCTTAACTCATAAATGTCCCGATCAAACCTGCTGGATCTATCCGAGTCTTTAAACTCCCGAGTCTTTAAACTCAATCCAGGCCTTATCATATCCGAGTCTTTAAACTCCCGAGTCTTTAAACTCAATAGGCCTATGGGGGTAATATCATAATATCCGAGTCTTTAAACCCAATCCGGCCGGTCCCCCGTCACATATATATCCGGGTCTTTAAACCCAATATCCAGATCCAGCAAATCCAATCTCAAAACCGTTTGAAAACCATTTACCAATCCACATCCAAACCCGAATCCGAAACCACTGGTCCGATGCCCTTTCCGGCATTCAGAACCGTCATTCCGAACCCAAATCCGGAAGCCACTTTTCAACTTTAAAACCAAATCTCGTTTTCCGAAATCCGATTCTAACATCGAACCTTGATTATCACAATCATAGTCCAAAATCCACTTATAATCATCAGAAATCATTTAACGTTTTGAAACCCCCAAAACCATAACTTTATATTTAAAATCACCCTTTTCTCGTAAAACGTGCTAAAAACCACTTTCCTCGAAAAACGTGCAATAATGCCAAACCAACCAACCATATTCGATAAACAGAAAATCACAATTAAAACCATAAGATAATTATTGAAAACAGTTATGCATGCTCGAGTTTAGAAAAGAGGTCCACTCACAGTACTGAGCCCTACTCGCGTCCCGAACGTCCAGCCCGTTCCTCGGCTTCCTCGGGAAATCCCGATCCTGTCAAACACCGCCAAAATACGTCACTAACACGTCTACGAAGGTTCACCTAAATTCCTTCAAAATTCCCCGAACCGAAGACCTAGAACCCCGGGACCCTAAACATTCACCCTCGCGGAGCTAACCTCAAACGACTTCCGATTAACCCGAAACCAACTCCATTGAACTCACAACAACTCCTAGACCAAAAACTATATTGACCGTTTCTCCCAGAACCGCCGCACGCGCCTCCACGCGCCGCCCAAAGTGGCTGCGCGTGGTCCTCACGCGCCAGCTACAGTGCACCGTCAACCTTGGGCAGACCCGGTTCGCACCAGTGGTCTGGACCCTGAACCGGCGAGAGCGGTTCTCCTCATTCTGTCCACCAAAACGACTCCTCTCTTCACCAGCAGCATCGTCCCGTCCTAGGCTACCTCTTCCCGTGTGTCACTCACCTCGATTCACCCTAAAACTCGTCGACTCAACCTTGAACAAAAACCCGTACACTGCCCTGTTTCTTACTCCGGCCACCCACGACTTCCCCCTTCACGGAGGCTACACCAACCTCTTCCTAGGACTCTACCAAACCTCAACCAACCTTCCTGGACTGTCGACTCAGCCCCAAGCTCGACGACTCGCAGTTTGAAACCCACGGCCAAAACAGAGGACACAGACACCTCCATCGTGCCTGCCGCCACCGTGCACTACTCCTCACGGCAGCACCACCAAACTACTCCCAGGACTCAATTAAAGCCCTTAGACCACTCTAGACTCATCGATTCAACCTCCCAAACCACGACTTCCACGTTGAAACTCAACGGGAAAACAGAGTATCGATTTGGGGATGAAAGAATTACCTGCCTCCAGTCGCCGTCGTGAGCTCCGCTGGTAGTGGCTGACTCCTCGCAACCCGCACGACACCACCACGGACTCAATTGCCCCATACACGGCTACCACCGCCACAATTCTCACACACACACACACCACCGCCCTCAATTTCCTTCACGACCTCCCTCTGTTTTCTGAACCAGCCTCACACACAACACGGGTGCACCCCAATTATTTGGGCCGTGCACACACTCGAACTCACCAGAAGCCACTACACACCTGCCATGTGTCACCATCCTACCCTTCCTCTCACAAGTGGCCCAAATCTCAGCCCTCCATATGTCCCTATCTGTTGCACAAATCCCAGAACACAAAGACCAAAATACCCTTCTATTTAACACATTTTTACGATTTTACCGAAACTTCCTAGACCCGTAACTCTCGCCTCGTAAGTCCCTGAATACGTGCCGCCTGTCATCGAACTCAGGACGACAAGAACTATCTAACCATCCTAGGTCAACCTACCAAAACCCAATTATTTAAAAAGTCAACTTTTCCCCCTATTTTTTCCAAAATTACGGTAATGCCCTCGACCTTCCGAACATCACAACTTCCTCCTCGGATGTTGGAATCGGGCGTGCCACCTGCCTAAGGATTCGTAACGTCCTCAACTACGTCCTGGTCACTGGTCAATCCCCAATTGGCCACCCGAAATAAAAATCAACATGTTTGCCCAAAACAGGGGCAAAATCGTCATTCTAAGTTCCCGGACCCCTCGGAACCACCTAACCCTTGATTAACCTTACTAATCACACCTTAATCACTCTACTCTCGGGACGGGTTGTTACACCTTCGAGGCCCCAATCAGAATCTCAATTTTCCTATCCTCATTTGGACAAGCCTTCCCCACGGGAGCATGCTCAAGCCCCCCGCCCCCGCGTCCCCCTCATCAAGGACTGTCCCAAGATGCCCTAAGTCCACCACTTGTACCTAGCATTGTGACTCAGTAGGCCCTTGGCCCTGCCACATCTAAGCCCTTATTTAATCCCAGCAAGAAATTCAAGCATGTTTGTAACGACCCGTCCCGAAAAAGGTAAAATCGATTTGAGGGGTTAATTAGAAAAATTGATTAATTAGATGATGATTCTGAGGTTGCTAGGAGTTGAATGAGCTTGGACGCGAGGCCTACCATGGACGGTGGCCGTGGAACCTGTGAAATGCTGAGTTGAATTCGAAAATGGTAACTTGAGTTTTAGAAGTTGTTAATCGATATTGATAATGGGAATATGTTTTGGAGGTCTTAAGGGAACGATTGAGCTTGGAAGCAAGGGAAATGATGGCCGGGAACATAGAAACTGGATGTAGGAAGTTGGTTCGATCGTACTTCAATTTGGAAGGTAACTTCGAGTGCATAAATTAGTGTTTTGATCACGTAGATTTATGGGAAAGGGTTGGATGAAACTAATGGAGGAAATGAAAGTGAAAATGGGTTGAAAATGGCTGAAAACCGGCCACGCCGGTTCGAGTTGCAGAGACCGGTCTGAACCGGTAGACCAGAGGTTGAAGGAGATGAATAGTGCTAGCGCGTGAGGCCCATGTGTAGCCACTTTGGGAGGCGCGTGGCACTGTTCATGTGGAAGTGTTCAACATGACTTTTAATTTAATCGATGTAGCGAACATTTTGGGACTGGTTTCGAGTCGATCGGACATCATTTCAATATGATTCGGGATGTCCGAAGGTTTAAGGGATAGTTTAAAAATAGTTAAAAATTTTGGAAAAATTACAGGGATTTAGTAGAAGCATATTGAAGTAGTTAGTGACCTTAGAATGTGATTTGGACAGGTTTGGGAAGTCCGGTGATAGTAGATTAGCGGGGAAGGCGTAATTGCAAGCGTATCGAGGCGCTAGCGCGGATGGTCTGTGAGTGGAATTTACTTTCTAACTTATGATGCATGCATAAATGTTTTTATATGTTTTTATATGTGGTTTCTATGTTTATGCTTATGATCTTTATGATTTCTGTTTACACGTATTTCAAGATATTTTACGTATTTGCACGTTTACGAGATTCTGTCTTATGTTGTGATTTGATATGATTTCGATGATTTACTTTTGGGATTTGAATTATGATTTTAATTCAAGGATTTACACATGAATTTCGGAAAGTGATTTCGGGCTTGAGTCCCCTTTTCTAAATGTGAATCCAGTTTCTTTAATGCGATTGGTGGATTTGAATCGGGATTTCAAATGATTATTTAGGATTTGGTTTTGGGAACTTGGATTTCAATGGATTTCTGGATTTTCTATGATTTGAAAATGGTTTTTGGTTTAAAGACCCGTTGTTGTTGATGGATCTGGTTTTGGGTTTAAAGACCCGGTTGATTGATGACGGGGGAGGGCCCTTGATTGATATGTTTTGAGTTTAAAGACTCGGTTATTGTGATATCCCCCGAGGCCTATTGTTTGTATTTTGAGCTTAAAGATTCGTTGATATCCCGGGAAGGCCTGATATATGTGTTTTAAGTTTAAAGACTCGGTGATATGAGATCCAGCAGATTGATTGACTTGTGATTTAATATTGATTTTCACATGGTTTTCAGATGTTTTGGGCTGTGGTCCGGATGATTTTGATTTGTGGATTTTTGGGCTGAGTTCCCGTACTTTGTTTTTGATTTATGATTTGGGCTAAGGCCCGAGGTTTGAGAAAAGGAAAGGATTGCTGGTTTTCGTAAAAGGTTTTCTTACTTTGGAAATGAGTTGGTTTTCGAATGCATGCATTGGTTTTACGTGGAGGGTATAAATGTCTTTTCTTATACTGTTTTATGAACTTATTATTTATTTTTGTCCACTCATAGTTTTTTATGTTTTTCGATACCCTTCAGGCTAATGCGGTGTGGGCTGCTGTTAGGAGACAGAGACATAACACACACGATTCATAGTGGTTTCTGCGCACTCTGGGAAGTTGGAAGTTAGTTTTGGTACTTTGACTTGGGTATCCCTTGTTTGGCTTGCGTGTTCCACGAGTGTTTAGCCTTCGTGTCGCACGTGGGTTAGACGGGAGCATGACTTATCCCTTAATCCGGGAGGATTGGAGGTGGGTCGTGTCAATGTCTCTTTTGAGTTACCTGATATGTCACTTCCATTCTGCTGTAGGATTCAAACCAACGACAAGCAAAAGGAAGAGTTTGAAGAGGAGATCATTACCATGCTGCAAAAGCTTCAAATTACCTTGCCTTTCTCTTAAATCCTAAAGAAAATGCCCATCTTTTCCAAGTTGATCAAGGACCTCGTTGCAGGGAGGCGTGGGTTTAGTTCCACGCAAGTTGTCGACCTCCTCAAGGCATGTGTTACAACACTCTTAAAGATGCCCCACAAGATCACTGATCCTGGCCCCCTTCCTTACCTTGTGTCATTTAATCTAAGAGGTTTGAACATTTCTTGTGTGACACGGGAGCCTCAATCAATATCATGCCATACCACATCTACAATTCATTGGACTTAGGTGAGTTGAAGCCCACTCATTTATGTGTTAGGTTGGCTAATGCATCGATCAATGATCTAGTAGGGGTACTTGAGGACGTTTTGGTCCAAATTGATGACACATGCAAACTTGTTGACTTTTACATCATGAGAATGGATCATGTAGATAAGAATGGAGAGCCTACACTTATCTTTGGAAGGCCATTGCTTGCCACGACCGAGTGCTTGATTGATGTCAAGAATGGCAAGGTATCCATTAGGGTCTTGGACCAATTACGCATATACTCAATCCATGATGCTATGCAATACCCCTCGGAGCCCATTGTGGAATTCCCCCTCAATACTTTTGACATGTTGCTCTAAGAGACCTTAGCTGAAGCATATGCTAAGGATGATTTGGAAAGTGCCCTAACCACCACTCCTACACCTGAGGACCCCTTAGGATAAAAGGTTTTGGAAGAGCTCAATTACCTCAACATCATGGCCCTTATGCCTCAATTTAAGGTCCCTATAGAGCCCCTACATCTTTCTATCATCAAGACCATGCCATCCATCGTGGTACCTCTTGACCTAGAAGTTAAGCCTCTTCTAGAGCACCTTAAGTATGCTTTCCTAGACCCTAACCACACACGTTGTATCATCATATCTTCCCACTTGAGTGACAAAGAAGAGGAACAATCGGTCAAGGTCCTCCACTCTCACCACACGACCATTGGATGGTCCATAACTAACATCAATGGGATAAACCCGACCAAGTGTATGCAAACGATCCTTTTGAAACTTGAGGCCAAACCCTCAAGGGAGGGCCAGCAGTGATTGAACCCACTTATGAAGGAGGTGGTTAAAAAAGAAATCCTCAAGCTCTTAGATGTTGGAATCATCTATCCCTTGAGTGATTCCAAGTGGGTGAGTCCTGTGCAAGTCGTGCCTAAGAAAAGTGGGATAACTATGGTTTAAAATGAGCATGATGAGCTAGTCCCTCAAAGGATCCAAATTGGTTGGAGGTTTGTATTGACCATAGGTAGCTCAATAGTACCACTCGAAATGACCACTTCCCCTTCATTAACCAAATGCTTGAGCATTTGGTTGGCCATTCCCACTATTATTTCTTGGATGGTTACTCAGGGTATAACCAGATTCCCATTGCCCTGAAGAACCAAGAGAAGACCACGTTCATATGTCCCCATAGGACCTTCGCCTACCGTAGGATGCCCATTGGTCTTTGCAATGCCCCAGCCACCATCCAAAGGTGTAAAATAAGCATCTTCTCATACATGGTGGAGGACATCATAGAAGTCTTCATGGATGACTTCTCAGTCTTTGGCCAATCATTTGAGGTTTGCTTGGCCAACTTATCCCGTGTGCCTAGTACATGCCAAAAGAGCAACTTGGTGCTAAATTGGGAGAAGTGCCACTTCATGGTTCAACAATGGATTGTCTTAGGCCATGTGATATCTAATGATGGTATTGAGGTGGATAAAGCTATGTTAGACATCGTGGAGAGACTCGCATACCCTGTAATTGTCAAAGAGGTCTGTTCTCTCTTAAGGCATCTGGATTCTATAGGAGATTCATCTAGGATTTCTCCAAGATTGCATGGCCTATGTATGATCTACTTGCCAAAGAAGTGAGTTTCAACTTCACCAAGGATTACCGTGAGGCATTTGACATCCTAAAGGCCAAACTCATGGCCTCTCTAATTATCATGCCACCTAGGTGGGACTTGCCTTTTGAGCTTATATGTGATGCCTCTGATTTTGCACTAAGAGATACCTTGGGACAAAGGGTGGAAAAGCTCCCACAAGTGATCTACGATGACACGACCCATCCCAATCCCCCCGGGATTACCATGGAATGTGACGTGCTCCCGTCTGACAAGAGGCGTCCGACAAGGGATAACCGATTGCTATTGCCCAAACGGGCTTCCAGAGTGCGTAAGGATCGATGGAGGAGGTGTGCGATGCTCAAGTCTCTGCTGCAGTCGTATCCGGGGTCAACTTGAAGGGCATTAAAAACAAAAGCTGTGAGTGGACGAAAATAAACAAGTCTGCTTAAAACATTTATAAGACATTTATGCCCCTCCGTAAAATCATATGCATGCACCAAAAACCAATAAATCCATATTTATTGAGAAATAACCATTAGGGCCTTAGCCCAGAAACCAAAGCATAGTTTCAAATTCCAAAGGGTCAATCCAAGAGTTCTTTCATAAATCCAGTAATAAGAACCATAAGGCATATAATATAAACCATAATCATAATTTTTAGCCACTGCACTATACACTCCAATCCGACATCCCTGATGTCTGACGTCCCTGACGTCAATAAGGTCAGAATCACAAGGCTATGCGTGCCACTAGGGTCTCAATTTCCGAGTTCAATCCCCGAACCCCGTTCGGGTACAGCATCCCCGATGCTTAGCGTCATAGACGCTGGACGTACTAGACGTCCGTGACCTCTCCGGGGTACCTCATCCGGAGGAGACAATATAATATGGAAGGATTTATACAGTGCAGTACTAAATACATTTTATTGATATCCACATGCAAAACATATAGGTATACATAGATAAAATCCGAACCGATCGTTACGTTTCGTCAAACGGGTCTCATGCCCAAATATCGTGAAATGTGCCATAACCGAAATATCATCAAAACCATTTATTGATTCCAGCATGTGAACATATATAAAATGTAAACCAGAAAACATTTATTCAATTCCATTTTAGGGTCCCCGACCCGCAATCGTATGTAGAAATCAACTGGGCCCCTGGCCCGATTTCACAAGTTAACTGGGCCCCTGGCCCGATTTCATAGTTCAACTGGGCCCCTGGCCCGATTTTACTTTATTCAAGTTTGTAACCGTTTCATGAAATCATATCCAACCACATTTATGGAAATCGGTGCAAATCTAGAAAACCTCGGTTTACGTGAAAATACGTAAATCACCCCGAAATGCGTGAAACCATTTAAATTCACCGATATCCAAAGTAAATCATTTAATCATAATTATAACAATCATAAAACAGTTATGCATGCATCGAATTTATGAAACCAATGTCCACTCACAGACCGTTTAACCGAGTGCCTCGATACGCGTGCCATAGGCCTTCCCGGGCCACACCACTATCACCGGGACTCCCAATCCTGTCCAAATCACATTAGAGGATTACTAACCCCTTCATTAACATTCTATCAAAGTCCCGTAATTTTCTCGAATTTTTAAGTATTTTTAAACTGGATTTAAAACCTTCGGACATCCCGAACAATAACGAAACGGGATCCGATCGACACGAAACCAACGCTAAAATGTTTGTTACATTGTATAGGATAAAAGTCATGTTGACCTCACCTCGAGATTCGTGCCCACGCGCCTGCTACAGTGACTGCTACAGTGTTCATTCTTCACCCGAATGACTGGTAAACGGGTCTGATTACCCGCGATAGGATCCGGTTCAATCACACCCAATTCGACATCAATTCAATCCGTTCTTTCAACTGATCCCTTGTAATCAATCACCATTTAAGTTCTGTAAATCGAATTACACAAATCATGGTCTAAATCCTCACGATTCTCGATCGATCCTCGACGGGTTTTAAATTCGGGTTTCACGATATCGTCCCTGGTTTCCAAATTAATTCATTTAGTTAGCATCGTGAGAGTGTAAGGGACATTTCTACAATGTCAATTTGAGAAATACTTACCTCAAACCCACTGAACACAAGCTCGACTTTGAGCTGCCATGGAAGCTCAGTTCTTCCTCAATCCGCCATGGTTTCTCTTCGTTCTTGAAGCAAAGCTGATCGTTTTGATCCCAGAAGACTCAAGGTAAACTCCATTTTGATCGTCACGCCCAAATATTCCAATTCGAAATTCCCTCCAATTCCCCGAAATTTGATTCCCGAATTACACCTCCCCACTCAGTCCCCCGTGCTCTCCCTCAGCCAAAACCTTCCCTAAATCACCAAATATCCATTTGTGAAATCAATTATGGAAGGGAGATTGCCAATGGCCAGAACCCAATTCTCTGTTTTGCTTGCTCACGGGTGAGGGAGGAATGATCAGAAATAGAAGGGAGGGATGAGATGGACGGCTGTGATGCAATCTGGGGGTGGAATGGATGGCTCAGATCAAAAGCAGGGATTTAATCCTAAATTATTATATAGTGGAAACTTTAGTATATAGTTTATGATTAGTGGATCAAGATCCAATCTAGCCGTCGGATGAGTGACACTTCTCACTCATCCAAGTCTCCTCCAACCACCATTTCAGAATAAAATAATCAACACAGTTACCGAGACGTAACTTCCTCGATTTCACGTTTCAGACCAAAACTTCCTCGTACGAAGTCCGATTTTGGCATGCCGCCTGTCGTTGGATTCGTATCGACGAAACCTCCGTAACGGTCCTTGGCCCTCGGCCATCGGACATCCCGGTCAAAAAGTCAACATTTCCCCTTTATTTGTCCAAATTACGAAAATGCCCTTGAACTTCCGTACATCATAACTTTCACCACGAACCTCGGAATCGAACGTGCCACCTGTCTATGAACTCGTGACGTCCCGAACTACGTCACGGTCATTGGTCAAAGTCCATTTGACCATCCGAATTAAAAGTCAACGTTTTGCCCACGCCTAGGGGGCAAAACGGTCATTTTGCACAATTCGTCCGAAATCGCCCAACTAATCCCAGATTAGTAAATCATAATTAAATATTATTAAATCTCGATATTCGGGACGGGTCGTTACATACGATGCCCGTCGCACTTTGAACGATGTTCAATTGAAATATCCAACCACAGAGAAGGAGCTTCTTGTAGTGATCTTTTCCTTAGAGAAGTTTAGGTCCTACTTGATCCAAACCAAAGTCATTGTCTAAACAAACCATGTGGCTTTGTAGTACTTTCTTAGCAATAAAGACGCCAAGCTTAGCTTGCTAAGGTGGACATTTCTTCTACAAGATTTTGATTTTGGAAATAAGGGACAAGAAAGGAAGTGAAAATGTGGTGGCAGACCATATGATTCGTCTTATTGATGGCTCCAATGAGGAAATAGACCAGCTTCCCTTATCTGAAATCTTCTCTGATGAGCAACTCTTCCTTGTCCAAGATTGTGACCCTTGGTATGCTAACTTGATCAACTATCTCGTGTCCAAGCAGTTCCCCTCCCATATGAATAGGTACCAAAAGGACAAGCTTGCAAAGGAAGAAAAGTATTAAATGTGGGATGAGCTCTACTTTTGGAAGCATTGCTCGGATCAGATCATATGTTGATGCATCCCTGACCATGATGTACATCTTATCCTCGAGGCTTATCATAGCCTAGCTTGTGGTGGCCACTTTGGGGCCAATAAGACAACATTGAAGGTTCTACAAAATGGATTCTTTTGGCCAACCCTTTCTAAGAATCCCTATGAGTTTGTGGTCACATGTGATTGGTGCCAACGTTAACGTAACTTGGGACCAAGAAATCAAATGCCCTTCAACCCCATCATAGTTGTTGAGATCGTTGACGTATGGGGAATTGTGTCATAACCCGACCCATCTAGCATGATATTGTCCGCTTTGGGCCCAGCCCTCACGGTTTTGTTTCTGGGAACTCACGTGCAACTTCCCCGTAGGTCACCCATCTTGGGATTGCACCATCTAGCGCGATGTGGGATTGTTCACCATTCTTCCCAAGACATGGGTCTTACAATCCATCCCCCTTGGGGCCCAGCATCTTCGCTGGCACATTTCTGGTTGGGGTCCAGCTATGATACCATTATGTCACGACCCGACCCATCTAGCATGATATTGTTAGCATTGGGCCCAACCCTCACGGTTTTATTTATGGGAACTCATGTGCAACTTCGCAGTAGGCCACCCATCATGGGATTGCACAACCCAAACTCGCTTAACTTTGGAGTTCCTGAGGAATCCAAAGCTAGTGAGCTCACAAAAGGCGTTATGCTAGATAGATACGTGCCCACACAGATAAGCCGCTTCACATTTCCCTCCCTGAGTGATGTGGGATTGTTGACTGTTCTTCCCAAGACACGGGTCTTACACATTGACTTTATGGGACCCTTCCTTAACTCATTTGGTCACCTCTATATCTTTTTGGTTGTTGACTATGTGTCTAAGTGGATGGAGGCAGTGGTCACCAAAACTAATGATGCTAAAGTTGTCTTGAGCTTCTTGTAATCCCATATCCTTACTAGATTTGGAGCTCCACGTGCCATTATTAGTGATGAAGGAGCTCAATTTAATAATCGCCCTTTGAGTCCTTTCTTATGAAGTATGGTGTGACACATCGTGTCTTAACCCTTTATTATCCATAAACAAGTGAACAAGTTGAGGTCTCTAACCACGAGGTTATAGCAATTATTTAGAAAATTGTGAATACTAATAGAAAGGATTGGTCTTGTAGATTGAATGATGCCTTTTGGGCCTATAGGATAACATACATGACACCCATTAACATGTCCCCCTTTTCAGCTGATCTTTGGAAAGGGATGCCACCTACCCGTAGAGCTAGAACACAAGGCCATTTAGGCTATCAAGCAAATGTCCATTGACATGGATGAAGTAGGACTCCATAGGAAGCTCCAATTGAGTGAATTGGAAGAACTTCACAATAAGGCGTATGAGAATGCCCATCTCTACAAGGAAATAACCAAGGTATACCATGAAAAACACATATAACCGAAGGTCTTCCAAGTGGGACAGCAGGTACTACTCTTTGACTCAAGACTCAAGCTTTTCCCTAGCAAGCTACACTCTCGGTGGACAGGTCCATTCATGGTCACCCATGTCTACCCTCATGAGATAGTGGAAATTCAACATCTACACCGCCAAGACCCGTTCAAGGTGAACGAACATCGGTTGAAGCACTTTTTTTGTAGCTCTTCCAACATACAACCCATGGACCTCAAGTGGATAGTGCGTGGCACCTTCATATGGTGCTAGCTTCGTCTTGCCAAGATGTTAAATCTAGTGCTCCTAGGAGGTAGCCTAGCCCTGGTTTGCATCTCCAACCTTGTTTCTATTCATCATATTGTCACTTATGGTTGAGGGTGTGTTCTAAACATTCTTGTGGAAACATTCAGGTTTGGGGGTACCATTCCAGCCACCTATCTATTAGTTTTTGTTTTCAACTTTTTGTTGCTAGTTTTATGCATTAGTTTGTTAATAGGGACTTGTGAAACTTAGAGAATTGGTTTTTCTTGACTATGAGATGTGTTTTGATCATTGAGTTCCCTTTGTTGCACTTCAGAATGCCTTGCTTAAGTGGTTAAGTTGACAAAGCAATTGAAGTTGAACACCCCTAGAAAATTAGTGGAGACTACCTATGTGAGGTCTTGAGCCTATATGCCTTCTTTTTGAGTGATCTCATTATTTCTACTCATGTAATTCATCACTTTTGTTCACCATTGTTGGATCTCATTGTTTCTTTGAATTGGTGTTTATGAACTTAATCTCTAAAGATGATTTTGATTGAATGCTTGTATGTCCACTTGATATGATATAGGCTATGTGTGCTTAACCCTCCAAAGGCCTATACGCGCCTTATTGCATGCTCCCTTAGCCCACTTTGCAGCCAAACACTAGCATATTCTTTCATCACTCATAAGAAAACCTTCCCAAGTTCTTAGCTCAACATTATGGCCATACCCCAAACCTGAGCTTGTGTGAGGTTGCTTAAAATGAGAGACTTGATGTGAAGATCGTGTCAAGAATGTATGATGCATGTGTATGCATTGGAAATTGAGCTATTAGTGTGCAATGTAGAATGGAGGTAGTGTTAATGGCCTTGCACTACAAGAAATATGGCAATACACTATACCTTGTAGACAACACATATATTAAAAACTGTTGTATAATGTAGTTTAGACATCAGGTTAAATTTGGTGTTGTCTAATATATGATATAACAACAGCAAATTTAAACTAGTGTTGTCTAATCCTAATATATAACATCAGCAACAATATACTATTGTCTATTGTATCTTTTAACAACACTAAAATTAAATTTACTAATGCTTTTTTTTTTTTTTAGATATTGTCTATTCTTCAACAGGTCATGGGTTCGAGCAAATAAGGTGCTAATAAACTTCCAATTAAACCTAAAAACCTAGAGAGGCGCGAGCCAAAGTTAAAGTGCAAAGCGCGAATTGAAATTTTTTGCTAAGAGGTCGCACTTTCTTCTCCTCGCGGTCGCCAGTTCATGAAGCAACCAAAAACTTTCTCTTCTTCTTCCTAAACAGAAACCACCAGTACTCGACCTTTTCTTCTCTTCTTCTTCTCACCGTATCTCCCTCTAGGTCCGTTTTCTTCTTAGACTTGCAACGACCGATTTTCTTCCTAGACTTGCAAAGAGCTTCATCTCAGATCTGCTCCATCGCTGGGCTTCTTTGTTCCTCCCTTTCTCCAGGTCAGTTTTTGAGGAAGAAATATGCTCTAGGTATGGCAGACATAGATACTTTATCATCTCAATGATACACCTAAGTTTCATGCTTGGATTACTTTGTGATATCAATTAATCATCTTTGTTTATCAATTTGTGAACTTCCTGATGATATGGTGAGTAAACTTGTGTCTTGTTTTTGGAATGTGTCTGTGGAACGGGTGATTGATGTTGGTGAGTAAATTTGTCTATATGGGGATTTATAATGTGTTTGTGGAAACTTGAACCCCTAAATCTTGGTAGTTGTTCATTGTTAGAATTAGTTAGATTTATCTAATAATTTAACTTTGTACAAGCATTGGACAATTGAAAATTTAACTTGAATAGATGCTGGGGGCCTTTTATACTACTGATCAAGCTTTATTTTTTTACATGTCATAGTCGATGCTTGTTTTCTTCCACACAATCAAGTTTGGTATTACTTTCACACTTGGAAATCTGCTTTTGCTTGGGAGGTTAGTGTTAGATTTGCTTCTCATATGATCCATAAACTGTTTAAAATTTGATAGAACATATTTGAATTGCAAATTTTGTTAAGGTATAAAATGATTCCAATTAGTGTGATTCTTAGCGAAATGAAGCAGAAGAAAGTAATTATTAATGTACAAAAATTATGCCAATTAATGTGATTCGTAGCAAAATGAAACTGAAGAAAGTAATTATTAATGCACAACAGGTTTGTGTTTTTAAATTTCATTTAGGCTGTCTTGGAAATAACCTTGAAATGTTGTCATAATGTCTGACATTGAAATTTCAGAACACCCGTTCTCCTTTTTTTGGCTCTAATTTACTGGTTGTGCTTTTTCCTCTTTTTTCTTTTTGATTAGGCAAACCAAAAGACACCATATGGGGCCAAGCCCTGTATAGGTCCTTGGAAGTAGATGGATTTTACTACCTGACTGTTCCATTGATCTAGTGAACTTGCTTCCATTATGTGCATTTACATTCTTGTATTGCCTGTAATGACTTTTTGGTTTAATTGATTTGTATTTACCAAACCAAAATTTAAAAATGGAAAACATTGGGAGTCACTATGATAATCCATGAATGCACATAGAAGAGAGCAGATGTATGGGACAGTCTGGTAGCTTATTCCATCATTCCATTCATTGTCTAGGGAAAAATTTTCTCCACTTCAGATTTTAAGTTGGAACTGTTTTATGTAGCAGCACAACATTCCTCATCGTCCCTAAACGACAAATGGCAATGATGCTTGACCCTGTCCGAGTGTGTGCGTTTAAGAAATCCATAAGATAGTTGTAGAAAATCTGAACAACTTTGATTAGAGGAACCCTTAAGTTATCTGAAATCTTGATATTTTTTTTCATTATTTTCTTGCTTGAATAGCCTGCTCTGTTAATGATAGATGATCAATAGAATCCATGTTACTCATAATAATCATTTATTAGAATTAGAATAATATGCAACATGCATTGAAATTTTGGATGAAAATAATTGTCAATTGGATGTGTTCCATAGATTTTCATTTTGATCTACTGAAAGCAAACTTGTTTAGTGCAAAGTTGATGAAACCAAATCAATGTGCATGCTGTTTGTTTCTGAAAAGGTGCTCTCTGTCCATATCTTGATTTTATTGAAAGGTTAAGCCATTTTTATGAGGTTGTTAGTGTTCCTAAAGATCCTTAGCTCACATAAGACCTTTATTGAGTTTTTGCTCTTGGTTTGTATCAAGGTTGGGGGCATGGATATGTCTTTTAATTGGAGATAGCCATAAGGATGACATGAGGTTTTGGTGTGAGTGGCAACTTCGGGGTAAAAACCATCCATCTTGAACTAATACTTTTCCTAGTTGCCTTACTAATTTTTTTCTGTAAAGAACCATTGTTGTTGGGTAGGTTTGATTTTCAGAATCCATTCGATTCATTCCTAGTTGGGATTCACAGAAAATGGTAAAGTGAAGCTTAAAAGTAATTGCTGAAATATTTCAACTGTCGGACCAAGGTATATTTTCAAATATCTCACTTTATCATTGAAATATTTTAATTGCTGCTATTATTTTTCAACTGTGGTTTGGGTCACATTGAATACCATAAAGTGGTATGTTATTTGACATGTGTGACTAGGTTTCTTTGTCTTTGTTTTGTTTTACAAAAAAGGCTAATAGTCTAAGTAGTGTTTGTATAAGGTGAAATATATTAACCATATTTTAAATTATCGGACCAATTTACAAAGTTGCACTGAAACTTCTTTTAAAATTGATTCATGAGAAACCAGAAATTTGATTAGGCCTGCATCTGATGAAATTTCTTTTATGCTTCCTTTACTGTTGGGTTTTAGAGAAGCTAAAAAACTAACTTTTATCATATTATAGGGTGTTGTACTTTAGGTTTCCTTTAATTCCTACCCGCTTCCAACGAGAGAAAGTTTACGCCTTAAAGAAACATTATGGTAGAAGATGGTAATTGATTCTAATAGTGGGTTATTTAATTGAGCCAGTAATATTGTAAATATGAATCAATGACACGACCCATCCCAATCCCCCCGGGATTAACACGGAATTTGTCATGTTTTCATCTGACACGAAGTGTCAGACAAGGGGATAACTCAAAACCTCAACGTGTTCGGGGTTTCCAGAGTGCCCAAGGATCAGTGGAGGAGTGTGATGTCTCGGTCTCTGCTACAGCCCGCATTCACGATCAACATACTATCCTAGTTGTCGCCTCGATATGCGTTCCATAAACCTCCTCGGGCTAAATCACCATTTTCGGAACTCCCGGACCTACTTCACGATGAACAGGGATGGCCACCTGCAACCGCCTATCCTCGTCGATCCCAACCACCATAGTCCTCGTAACTGACCCCCATGAGTTTGTATTGATCCTAAGAAGAAGGTTTGGACTTAAAAAATGCCCAGAAAATGCCCTAACGAAAAGTCCAAATTCAAACCCGAAAATTCACCTTCGCGGTTTCCCGGCCACCGTGCACGACGGTCCTCGACCTCGCTACCATCCAGCTCTCCCCAGTCTTCCCTTCCATTTCATGTTTACATTATTATCAATGGGTGAGGTTTGGGAGGTGTTTGTGAGGGATGGGGTTGCACAGATTAATGGTTTCTCATGGGGTTTAGGAGGGAAACAGAGATGATGATCGATGATGAAGAAGGTGATGATTGATGAACGGTGAAAGATGTGAGATGTGGGAATTAAACAATAAATAAAACAACCAATCAGACTGAGATCCACATTTTGGGGACAAGTCACAAATGGGATGAGTGACACTTGTCACTCATCTAAGGGCCCACGTCAATTCTCACAACCAATCAGGTTTGATCATTAATTAATGCGAATCCTGAGACGTTAATTAACCCGATTTCAATCCCGTGACCATAACTTTCCCGTTCGACATCCGATTTTGACGTGCCACCTGTCTCCGGACTCGTGACTTCCCGATCTACGTCACATTCATCGGTCCTCGTATGTTTGACTCCCCGGGTTAAAAGTCAACATTTTACCCAATTCTAGTGGCAAAACGGTCATTTTACACCGTCCGTCTGAATTCTTTCAACTAATCCCCGATTAGTCATACTAAATCCATAATTAATTAATATTTAATCCTGATATTCGGGACGGGTCGTTAAAACCTTCCCCCCTTAACAAATTTTGTCATCGAAATTTAAATTCATCTCCTAACGTCGCACTTAGCCAACACTCACAGCTCCATGGTTACCATTTGAGTCACCAACACAACCCTGACTTCCTCAAGAGTCGTACTAAGGTACCTCGTACCCAAAACTCCCTCAATGTAACATAGGATCAACGAAAAGATCTCACCTTGCAGGTCATGCTCACACCTGCGACATTCATCGATCTCGGTGCTCACATCAGTCAACTCCCTCAGTAATCCATGACACTGGTGAGAGTCACAGAACACTCGATTCACGTAAAGCAACATGTGGTTACACTAACAACCAATTCATTACACTTGTGGATACATAAGCCACGTCTCACTCACCTAGGAACTTGCAGTAAAGATTTCTTACCTTAAATTTCAATAGACATTAAAATCAGCTCGATAGGATTCCCTAATGATGAAATGAATCTCACTCGACTAGTGTGCAACTGGACCCTATTAAATACCTACCCTGCAATGACAACACATCTCAACTCTAGGGTTCCACTAGCCAACCACGGCTCTGAGCGCTTGCTCATACAATCACTGAACCCATCAAAATTACTCTAGCAAGTGCATAGTATCCAATGTCTAGTCCACACCCTCAACTAATCCAATGATATTAGAACTAAGCCGACTACTAACACGTTCATCAACATACCACTGGTACATCCTATATACCGTCACCAGGAACCACTCAGGCCTGTCCAATATCGATCCTCGCACAAAGTACCTAGTACGTACATCTATCCACCAATCAGCCCACTACATAGCTCATAGCTAATAATGCTTCAATTCTGGAGTCTATCTGTCCCATCCCATATGAGACAGACCATACATTCCAATTCTGTGTCCGTTCCGAGTCCCCTGGTCACCTGACCAACATCAAAACGTCTACTCCCAATCACGTCATCCAATACGTACCAATCCGAATTACATCTACCAAGGTGTACCCATTCATGCTCAATGAGTATCGAATCTCAACCATGTCTACCGATACGTACCACTCCAATCCTACCGAATACCCGCTTATTCGATTACCTTATCATACCAGATCGACTTTGAAAGAAAGTCAATCCCCACAACAT
Source organism: Prinsepia uniflora (assembly GCA_032719365.1). NCBI lineage: Eukaryota > Viridiplantae > Streptophyta > Magnoliopsida > Rosales > Rosaceae > Prinsepia > Prinsepia uniflora. The sequence continues at coordinate 53,303,946 of CM064868.1, read as the reverse complement.
AACCTGATCGTCAAGATCATAATCCAGATCGATCAAAACCTCACCCGATCATTAACATCATGATCCTCGATCGTCACAACACCCCATATCTTCAACATCACAATCCATATCCACCTAGGATCCACACATGCTCACTCTCAGTTAACTACCAGGTTTCAAGTCATAGGGTCCTACACCCTCGTTGAATCTTTATACTATCACATCGTTCCTCAACCGTTTCACATCTAACCACCCAGTCAAGGACGAAACACGTCCAGACTGTGGGTTCTCTCCAATTACCTCATATCGATCCTTGTCATCCCACCTAAGGAAAATCAAGGATGATCCAAGACAATGACATCAAAATTCTTCCCTCGCGAGTGCAAGCACAATCTCAGTGCACTCACCACACCATGTAACCCTACATCATCTGCCACCAAGCAGAAAATGGGAAATCTCCGTCACCAACTTTGAAATTCCCAACTTCTCTTGATGACCCCAAAACCAATCACGGTTCCACCAACTAATACACGATCAACGTACTGGTGATAACAAACATTATTTGCCATGGGTAGAAAATAAGAAGTCACCCTCAGTGACTACGAAATATCCATCACCAATACTGAATCAAGCACTCCTATTATCGTTTCAATCACAACTTCTCTTGATTTCGAAGTTCCAACCATGCTGGAACCAACTCACTCGGACATCAACCACGTGTCCATACCAAGCTAACTTAGTACCCCAACTCACCTATTCGTTTATACCGTTTCATCCAATCGCCACTTAGTCATCTCAATCACATCAGTTATCTCAATCATGGTTGGGTAAGAGTCCCAACACATCTCATCCAATGTTGGATCCCATCCAGTCCATCTCTATCATAGTTGTCATCTCGACACAATTCCCAAGAATCAACACTAGTCGACAAATCCTCATCGTCGGATCAACACCGAACATAAGCACATCACAACTAAGTCACATTCGCAGCTCGTGGTTCATCGTCTCCTATCGTCATAGTAAGCACTGGCACTTAGCGTGCGAATCAAATCCAAACCAAATCTCAGCTCATACTGAGCTAGAATCCACAATCTCTGCTCAGGTTGGAAGAACTCTGCCTCCCTCAACTCACCAACTCTAGGTATAATTATCCTGACAATTCACACAAGGAAATGAACGTTCCCTGAACATCCCCCGATTCTCAACAACCACAACTACAATCCACCCTCGATGGTAGTGCCTGCCACAATCTGGTGCAGACCCAACCACCAGACATCGTTATTGATACTCCGCATCCAAGTGTCCACTACTAATCGATCTACCCCGAGACCTTAAATATCATCTCATAATGGTACTCACGAATTGGATTCCATCATCTCACTTAGTGTCAGACCAATCAATCCCCGTAGTCTCAACTAGACTCGACTAGACTCAACCGGAGTCGTCCATTAGGTCATCCATGACCTCAGCTGCAGAGAGCAGCACAACGTCCAATATAACCGGTCCAACGATCTCTACTTCAAAATGTCACCAAAGTCAAACCACTCGCCGACTCACATTTCCGAACCATACATCATACACTAGGGTTCCCCGAACCTGACTGCTCTCAACAACACAATTCCCAACTCAACAAGGCCTGACCATCTAATGGTCACAACTCCATACTATCATCATATCCAATCCTGTAATATCATGATAGACGATCCCGACATAACCGTCCCAAGTCAAAACTCTAAAGCACCGTTATGTTCATCCCTCAGTAGGGTCCCACACTGCCAAACCATGACATAACTATGGCATACTCAGGCACCAAATGCCGAACTAAAATTATCCACAATTCATTTCCACTAACTCTCATACTCTTTACCCTAACTACTAGGTTGATAATGGGATGACCACGTAGAGACATCACATCATCGACCTACGCGTACCACAAGAGCAAACCTGGCTCTGATACCAAGCTGACACGACCCACCCCAATCCCCCCAGGATTAACGAGGGATGTGCCATGCTCTCGTCTGACACGAAGTGTCAGACAAAGAATAACTCAAAACCTCAGCCTGTTCGGGACTTCCAGAGTGCTCCAGGATCGGTAGAGGAGTGTGATGTCTCGGTCTCTACTACAGCCCGCATCCGCGATCAACAGAAGACCTAGTTGTCGCCTTGATATGCGTTCCATAAGCCTTCCAGGGCTAAATCACCATTTCTGGAACTCCCAAACCTACTTCATGATGAATAGGGATGACCACCTATAACCGCCCATCCCCGTCGATCCCGGCCACCATAGTCCTCTTAACTGACCCCAATGAGTTTGTATTAATCCTAGGAAGAAGGTTTGGACTTCAAAAATGCCCAGAAAACGCCCTAACTAAAAGTCCAAATTCAAACCCAAAAACTCGCCTTCTCGGTTTTTCGGCCACCGTGCACGACGGTCCTCGACCTCGCCATCGTTCAGCTCGTCCCAGTCTCCCCTTCCATTTCATGTTTACATTATTATCAATGGGTGAGGTTTGGGAGGTGTTTGTGAGGGATGTGGTTACACGAGTTAACGGTTTCTGACGAGTTTTAGGAGGGAAACAGAGAAGATGATCGATGATGAAGAAGGTGATGATTGATGAACGGTGAGAGATGTGAGATGTGGGAATTAAACAATAAATAAAACAACCAATCAGACTAAGATCCACATTTTGGGTACAAGTCACCAATGGGATGAGTGACACTTGTCACTCATCTAAGGGCCCACATCAATTCTCTCAACCAATCAGGTTTAATCATTAATTAATGCAAATCCTGAGATGTTAATTAATCCGATTTCGATCCCATGACCATAACTTCCCCGTTCGACGTTCGATTTTGACGTAATGCCTGTCTACGGACTCGTGACATCCTGATCTACGTCATTGTCATCGGTTCTCGTATGTTTGACTCCCCAAGTTAAAAGTCAACATTTTGCCCAATTCCAGGGGTAAAATGGTCATTTTACACCATTCGTCCGAATTCTCTCAACTAATCCCCGATTAGTCATACTAAATCCATAATTAATTAATATTAATTCCCAATATTCAGGATAGGTCGTTACAATCAATCTAGTTTCATCCTTCAATTGCTGTCAATCAAATTGTCGTTGTCTTTTGGTGGTGATGTTGTTATGCAACCTCTAGGAAAGTTTACACTATGTGCACTGGATCCTATTTCCATGCATAAAAATTTAATATATAAATCATATGGTTAATAGAGTTGTGGTCGTAACATTGCAGGTTCGGAAGTTGCAAAGGGCTTGTCTAAGAAACCTAGTGAAGGTATGATGAAAGAGTTCACTACACCATGTTACCCTCCATTGTTCAATGCCTTAATTGTAACAATCTTCTTTGTTGAGTTATTTTAGATTGAAGTAGCATCTAAGTATTCTACTGTCGACACACTAAAGCAGCAGTATCATTTTATCCCAGCCAAATACAAGGTTTCTTCTTGTCTTGTTATATTTCTACTCATAATTTGTAATCCTTTCGGTTATGCTTTTACTCATTTTGTTATTACGTACATGTTCCCATATTTATAATTTATATGCCAAAGTATAACATGGTTTAGACTGCTGTTAATATTTGCAATAAAAGCACACGGATGAATTATCTTGCATAAGAGGTATTGGATAAGATAACTAGGTGAACAGTATGATTAGGAAAAAATATCATTGTATTATATGTTGTGGCTCCATTGAATAGATCATGAAAGCATATTTTCAATTGCTTTTAGGCTTTACTTTACCTATGAGCTTGTAAGCTTAGATAGAATTAACTCATATATTAATTTTCTATGTGCATATATAGGGTGGTCCACAACAACCAGGTTATAAAAGATGTGGTTTTTGCGTAATGAAATACATGCAAGAGATTTTTGGAGACTCAGATCTTTCATACATCACTAAAGTACATACATATTTAGCTTTTTAAACATTAATGTTATTCTTTGTAATTGGTGTTTCATAGCATGGAAACTTCAAGTCTGTAATTACCAAATTTAATATCAGTTTATATATCTTACATAATAGTCTGCGAATAAGCCGAAGGTTCATTACACCTTTAATGACCTTGATGAGGTGTGAGAGGAATTGGTAGATCATCTAATATCAATGTGGGTGTAACGATGGTGAAAGTACAACTATGTTAGCATTGATCCTCATATGGTGTGTTTATTTCCTGGTGGCTAGATTTTAGAATTGTTGCAACACTTGCTATTTTATTTAGAACATACATAGATTTGTGATTTCGATTGGCTTTGATCGAGTTAGGTTGCAGAATGTGCTATGAGTACTCTTCAAATCTTCATTTTGAACTTGATTAATCATTTATGTACTTATATGAAGTTCTTTTTTATTTGGATTGGCGAAGAATTTTAATATAATTAATTTTATGTTATGATACAGGATTTTAATATGAATTTTTGTTGTGTAAAAGAATTTTAGACAACAGTACATTTTTTATTAATTGTTGTGTAAAGCACCTTGTAGACAACAATATTTTTGAATAAACCGTTGTGTACGACACCCTTTAGACAATAGTATTTTTAGATAAACTGTTGTGTACAGTCACTTTATACCATGGTATCAACAAAATACCGTTGTCTAAAGTGCCCTTTAGACAACGGTATTTATGTATAAAATGTTGTTCAAAGTCCGTTTAGACAACAATATTCATAAATACTGTTGTCTAAAGGGTACTTTAGACAACGCTATACATAAATACTGTTGTCTAAGGGTTACTTTAGACACGAATTTCCTCCGTTGTCTAAACACCCCCATTAGACATCAGGGACAATTGCAACGGTATTTATGGGGAATAGACGACGAATTTTCTCTGTTGTCTAAAGGAAAATTTCTTGTAGTGTTGGTTCAAGTTAAAGAAAAAAAAATCACAAAAGAAAAAAAAAGGATAAAAAGAGAGAGAAAAGAATGCAAGAAACAAGAAAATGGCTTGAACTAAGAAAGCCATATACCTCATAGGGCAATTCCGTGGGCTAAAAGTTTGGATTAGGGTTCTTGATGCTAGCTCAAGTCATGATCTCTCATGCATTGACACACCTCAGGTCCTTTGAATTCCATCCTTTCTTTCAAAACCCCATTAGCCTAGCCCCATTGCAATCCTTGAGGAAGACCTAAGTGATCATGTGGGCATATTTGTTTAACGTTAAGGTATGTATCTTTGTTCTTAAGAATAAATTCCTTCATGAGATATCAATTTCAAAAAGTGCCTTTGTTCATAATAAACTCATATGTGATTAATTTTGATCTCTTTACATAACTTCTTCACATATGCTTGTATGAGTATTGCCTTAGGACTCGTGTGCATTGAGTGGTACCTTGTGAGGACTAGGGTCAAGGCAAAATTTTTCTAGGATGCTTGCCCTTGTTTTCAAATTTGGAGCCTAAATCATTGGCACATACACTTAACACTTGGAACTCAAGGTTTTGATACACCTTGTGGTTTGATAAAGGCTGGATTTCTATTTTTGGTTCCTATTAGCTTTGTAGTGTGTGAATTCTCGCATGTTTAGTGTCTAAGTAAAATGTTTGTGGGTATCATTTTGCTATACCTTCAAGAGACACAACTTCTCCAACTAGGTTAACCTAGGGGTTCAAATGTCTATCTAAGTTAGATTGAGTCTTTTGTCTTTTTGTTCTTATTTTGCCAAAGGACTAGCAAAGCTTAGGTTTGAGGGTATTTGATAAGTCATTTATTAAGCATCATCTTGTTAAGTTTCCATATCCCCGTACTTGTCTTTTGTTTCCATTTATGTGATGAAATAAGAGAAAATGAACTATCTTGTGGGCCTTGCGTAGATTGTTAATCTAAGGTTAAAAACAAGCTTATGCAAGTGGAATGGACCCAGTTCGAGAAAAAATGAAGGAAGGCCCCAACCGAGGTCCTGTGCCCGCACTGTGTCACTCGACCTTAAGCTATGCAACTGAGACCCATACAATGTCACTGTGCCCTCAGCATGTCACTAGCCATGTGCCCGTGCCGTGTGCTTGTGCCTTGTGTGTGCCCAGTGTTCCAACCATGTACCATGTTCCTATCAGCCGTCTTCCAGAACCATGTTCTTTTCCAGTGTTGAGTTCTAAGTTCCAAAATATGTGCCAGTGCTGTGCCTTCAGTGTGTCACTAATGACATGGCACCAACCATTGTTCTAGTTCTGTTTTAGCTCGAGTGCTAGTGACATTTCACTGGCGTGTTACTAGTGACATGTCACCAGCTTCTTGGGCTAGGTCTAGTGTGCTCTCAATTTCGTTAGCAGTAAGGATTTCTCATTGATTCCTTTAGCGATAAAGAGTCTATGACGCTGTTTGAGACCTTTAGAATAAGGAAAGTGTCCAGCACTCGTTGCCATGAAGACCAAGCAAGAAGGACTCCTATCTTTTAACGATAGGATCAGGGCATAGGTAGGACTCCTTGTTCCACTAGGAAACTTGAGCTAGGGTTTTCTCCTAAGCCTATATAAACCTAATTTTTTGAATTAATCACGATCACTCTCTTTTATTTTTTTACATCCTAAGGTCCCAAAGCTCTGCTAAATTTTCTACTTAGTTTACTTTGAAGTTAGTACGAGGAGCTTGAAGTGGTGGACTATCCGTGTGCTCTGAATTCATATTTCTTCCTCATTGTGTCATTGTGTCTGAGTTCTTTTGATGCGATGTTGTTTACTTTCAATATGTGTGAGTAGTTTACTTAAGGATTGGGGCTGCTTGAAGCCCTAGCCATGCGTGTTGGTACTTAGGCTTTGCGTTTGATTATTACTACTTTGTGAATTGTATAAGTTTGATTGTTGTGCTTAATGAACTCAATTGATGTCTTTAAAATTAGCTACCTTATTTGCATTTAGTTGTGGATGACATGTGCTAGGTGTGATCGTCATATCAATCTAGTAAATGGAAGAATCAAGTTAGGAGGTGGACTCTTAATTGTAGAATGAACTCATGAAGCCTAGGACTGCTGTTACACTTAAGGTTAGTGTGGTGTCATGAAATCCCCTTCATGTGCAAAGCATCACCAAAACGTTATGATAGAAGCTTTTAAAGCATACGCCCTGCCTTAAGCGTACAAAGTACGAGGGGATACAGTATGTCAAGTGAGCATATGCCCTGCCTTAGGAATGAGCACTAATTCAAGACACTAAGTAAGAGTAGTCAAGGAAATCTAAGGAAGATAACAAATGGTAAGGGTAGATAGTAAGCTCGAGTACGTCTTAAAAGAAATCCAAAAAACCTAGTAATCTTAGTTTACTTTTGCATTTATCAATCAATCAACTCCTCTCCTCACCCACGATTGTCTTTACATTTCATCTAAGTTAATTTGACCCAAACTGTGGACATTTGTTGAACAAGTTCTCGAGGGATCGGCCTTTGTTGTGCTATTATACTCTTCACACGATTTGTGCACTTGCAAAGTATTACACATAGAGTTTGTCTAGCATATCCATTGTGCTTGGTAAAACATCTATCACTTGGGATTGAAGTCAAAGATTTGTTTAAAAGCAAAGTTTTTTCTTTATTTTGTAAACTATTTTTTTACTGGTGTCCATCCTCAAGAGATATGATTATGTCCCTGATTATGTCCTCAGATGCGGCAGGGGCTTTACTCCACCATATCACCCACCATATCGCATCGTACTGAGATATTATGGCATCTTTCAGGCATTATATGACAAGACTCGTCCCAACTGGACTTTGATAACCGCACCCGGTTTAACAAGTCAACTGAAGTTCCAAAAATATCCTCAGCACTTGTCAGACAAGGGATAGTCACATTGATTCCCACTCATGCCTCTGCCTCTCGATCAGCTCCGATCTTTGTACCACGATCTGGAGGGTCATAAAAAACATAAAAGGTGTGAGTGGACAAAAATAATATTATTTGAAAATACATTTCAAAATGAACCATTTCCCTCTCCGGTTATAAAACATGCATGCATAGCGTAAAACACAAGAACAACCAGCTTTCAAGCCAAAACACACGAGAACCATCAGAACAAAACCATCAACATCAAACCAGTCACAATGACCATCATCAATAGTATTTTTCACCAATACTCACATATCAAGCACAATAATCAAATAACACTACTCACAAGTGCATAGCCATTAATCAAAAGATCACACTATCTGCACTACTCACAAGTGCACAATCAATCACACAATCACATCAGTACTACACGTAGGCAACCAACAAGCCACATTCTTGGGCTCAGACACATCTGGGCTCAACCCTTGGGATCAGTAACATCTGGGCGAATACCATATAACCAAGGTTAGTCGTATCCGAGAAGCCATCACACCATGACAACTCCAGGATTAAACGCATCTGAGCGGAACTCCCGGAATCAGTCACATCTAGGCAAACACATCCCTAAGGTCAGACGCATTCGAGCAGTCCCCTCAGGCTCAATCGCATCCGGAGGGTACAAACAACTCACAAAGTCGACCACTAGGCTTTCATAAAATCCTTATTTCAAAACCAAGACAAAATCATTTGTTAAACAGGGTCCGAGCTCGAAAAACCATTTTCATGCAAATTCGTACAATCATATCCAAAAAGAAATAACAATCCATAGAATCATCCTTAATCATAATCCAACATAAATACCATTTCGAAATCCAGGGCCTATGCCCAAAACATCATTTTCACAATTTATCGTAAATCGTGCCGCAAAATCGAATAAATAATCCCTAAAATCAACATGTAATCACCTCAAATCATTATGCAATCCATTGCAACTCAAATCATGAAATCAATCATGTAAAACATTTAACTATGCATGCATATCAGTTTATAAAACCAAAGTCCACTCACACATCGTCCAAGCGGCTCGATTCCGAGCTGCGCGCTTTTTCGTAATTTCCAAGAATCACTAATCTTGTCAAAAACCACCACTAAAGGTTACTAATACCTCAATTAATGTCACATTAAAATCTCTTAATTTTCCAGAATTAAAATACGCATTTAAAATGTAACATAACACTTCGGATGCACAAAACTATATCGAAACGGTATCTGATCAACTCGAAACCTGTAACAAAATGTTCGTTACATCAAAAGCATCAAATCATATGTTGACTGTACCTCAAAACAGGGCCACGCGCCGCCACAAGTGGCTGCTCGTGAAACCCTCGAGCTTGCTACAGTATCATCGTTCTCGCTTGTTTCTCTACAAATAGGTCATTTTACTCACAACTCGACCCGGTTTGTTCTCGTTCAATTCTGCATCAATTCCCTCAATTATTTCACTTATTTCATTTAATCAATTCTAATTAAAGGTCAGTATACTTAATTAAACGAATCCATACCTCAAATAGATCGATTTCCCAATCCCATTTCCGAAAGGGTCGCGAGTTCAATTCCATCCAAATTCCATCATTTTCACTATTCTAATCAACCAGAAATCATCTTAGGATCATTCTAAACGTGAATTCGAAATCAATTTCATGCTTTCTTACCTTCAATTACACGAACTCAAGCGCGAAATTTTGCAAGTTTCACAAGGTCTGTTCTTGGCCAAAATCTCATCAATTACTTTCATTTTTTAATCGGTTAATCTCGTAAAGACCTCAGAATCCATAAACAAGACTCAATTTTAGTCATCAAGGTCTACAAATTCAAATTCAAAATTTGGAAATTTGAATTTCCATGGGTTTGGATTTCGGGTTTTACAGGTTCTTTCTCCCGTTTTTCTTTCATGTTTTCCCTTCCCAGTTGCCCTCAATTGTCAGGTTTCCCTTTTTGTCTCTCAAATGGGTGCTGTGAAGATCAAGCCTCAGTTGATCAATTCACATACTTCTTTGTTCTCTGCTTTATTTTGTTTTCTTTTAATCAACACACACATAGAACGACCACGGTGCCACCAATCCTCATTTCAAAGTGACAAATGTCACATAATAGACAAGGCGAGTCACCAAAGTTGGTGACACATAAAAAAAAAGGAAAAGTCCAAATTGCCCTTTAAACCACAATTGACCAAAATGACCTTGGGCTTCAAATTACAAAAATGCCCTTCATTAATCTAGACCCGTAATCCTCACATCCGAACTCCGATTTCGACATGCCACTTGTCTACGGACTCAGTGTCTCGAGACCTATGAAACGATCTTTACGGAAAGTCTAAAAGTCTAAAAAGTGTTATGAGTAAAAAGTCAACTTTTGCCCCATAAACCAAGGGTAAAATCGTCATTTTCTTTCTAAAATTTCCAAAAATCCCTTTTTCGAATTTCAGGATCATCACATCATAGCCAGATCTCAGGGATGACAACAAATGTTCCAAATCTCGGAGATGTGACCTAGACATCACCAGATCTCGGGGATGCCACCCCGACGCCGCCAGTCCTGAGGATGTTACTCGGACGTTGTCAGCGTTTGCCTTTGTAGATCCCTAAATTGGCTATGCATAAAATAGGTAGCTCAGATGGCTGGTGCCGTATAATAGAGGATGTGTTGTATTTGATTTGAAATGGTTTGGCATGATTGATGTTTCGATATGATGATTTCCGAATTTTGGGAGTATTATATTGTTTTATATGATTTTGGGCACGATTTTCGAGAAAACTGTGATATTGCTGTTTTGGGCGAAGTCCTGGGATTTGTGATTGGTTTTGACTCGGATTATGAGTCAGGAAATGATTTGATGGATTTGTAATGCTTTTTGGATATATTCTATGGATTTATATGAAAATGGCAACTGAGGTTGCGATTGCACGGATTTGCGTGAAAATGATATTATGGGCTTAAAACCCAATGGGAATGTGATTTGGATTGGATTGGTATTTCCATGTGATTACATGATGATATTGATGGTTTTCAGATTTACGAAATAATCGGGACTCTGGTTTTATGGATTTTGAGGAAACTATGTTTTGGGCTGAAACCCTGTATTGAAAATGGTCTTGATTTCAAATGCAACTGCTTTTCACTGGTTTTCATGGTGATGATATGTTGCGGATATATAGGGCTTTCAGGGTGGAATATGTTTCCCCCGGAGTGCACCCTGGATATTAGGGCTTCCGGATGGGAATGTGTTTCCCCGAAATGAACCCTAGAGATAACGCTCGCCTCCGGGATGGGATGTGTTCGCCCGGAGAGGTCACGTAGCACGGTCTGTTGTCATGCGGCCGAGGGAGGCTCGACTCAGATCAGATGTGTTGAATTATATAGAGATCGGTCGGTGATGTGTTCACGATGATCTGGATTGTCAGCTGGTGATGTGTTCACAGCGACGGATGCTCGGATTTTGAGCGGTCCTTAAGCCTATTGATTTGCACGCGTTACAGGATAACGTGACTATATGAGATTAGATATGGAAATGAGTCTCGTGGTATTTATTAAGATTTGTGATTTTTAAACATTGGTGTCCAGATATATTTTACTCATGATTTATGATATGCATGCATGTTTGTGAAACTAGAGGGTAAGAATGTATTTTGATAAATGTATTTATAAAAGTTTGTTTTGTCCACTCACACCTTTTCTGTTTTATTGACCCTCCAGGTCATGGAGCGATGATCAAGGCTGATCGGGAGGTGGAGGCATGAGTGGGCATAGGTGCAGTTATCCCTTATTTGGCAAGTGCTAAGGGTAAATTCGTAACTTCGGCTGACTTGTCAAACGGGAGCAGGACCGGACACGGTTATCAAAGTCCTTCGGGGACGGGTCCTGGAAGTGAGTGATCTACCGAAATAAAAATGCGGATCATATTATACTGGTCACATTATTATACTGGTTGATAAAATATCTATATATTATAAATATTAGTTATGTATATTATTATTATTTATTTATTGTTTTAATTCATTATTGAATTTATTATTATTACTATTTAATGAATTATTATCAATTATTAATTTCTTATGATAATAATTATTATTATTCAATATTTTTCATTTTTTCACTATTTAATAAGGATAATTTTGATGGTATTATTTTGGCAAGTGTATACTGTGTAAAGGTACTCTCGAAAACGTTTTGATAATCGTGAAAGGTCCTGCTGTCAGATATCCAGCTCCCATTTAACAGCAAAACCAAAGTTCCAAAAATACTCTTAGGCCAATAAAAATAAATAACCAGATAACCTGTCAAATGGCCACCTCATCCCTATCTCGTAATACGTGCATACTGCAATTGATCCTTCCGTGACCATAACTTTTCCGTTCGACGTCCGATTTCGGCGTGCCTCTTGTCTACGGATTCGTACCGACTCGATCTACGTAACGGTCCTTGGCCCTCGGCCATCGGACCTCCTGGGTTAAAAATCAACAGTTTACCCACGACTAGGGGTAAAAAGGTAATTTTACACCGTTCGATCGATTTTGCTCGACTAATCATCGATTAACCTCACTAATCCTAGATTAGTCACTAATCTAATCCCAAAATTCAAGACAGGTCGTTATATGAACCCACAGTAGATCCACGGTGGATCGAGTTGGATGTGGATCGTGGATTAAGGTTAGTTAGGTAGAGTAGTGTGGCGACGATCTTGATGATTGAGATGATTGAGGTTGGATATGGGAATGAGTAAATGAGAGAATTGGCTGATTTGAGTAATGAGGTCGATAGATGTCGCAGGTTGGTGTATGGCCTGCGAGATGCGATTCGTGCCATTGTGATGGCAGGATTTATAGGATGTTGTCTGATCTGATGCTAAGCTAGATGTCAGCTTGGATGTGATAGCTATAGTGGGAGTACGTACTTTCAGCCTGACGGTTGTAGGTTGGAATGCGTCAAAGTGAGAGACTAATAAGGATTTGACGTCAACTTAGTATCACTGACCTGTCAGAGTGAGTGACAGGCGAGATACCGATATTGTGTCTGGAGTGAGACTTACGAGTCGAAGTGTGGTTATTTTGGAAGTGTACGATTACACGAGAGTGCCCGAGTAGTGGGACATGATTGGATTTCCACAGTTTGGTTGTGGAATTAGGTCAGTTGGAATTTCGAGAACGAAATTATTTAAGGGGGGAAGGTTGTAACGACCCGGCCCGAATTCTGTGATTAGATTAGTGACTAATGGAGGATTAGTGAGATTAATCGGTCATTAGTTGAGCGAAATCGGACGGATGACGTAAAATGATCATTTTTCCCTTGGTCTTGGGTAAAAAGTTAACTTTTGACCCGGGAGGTCCGATGTATGAGGACTGATGACCGTGATGTAAATCGGGTCGATACGAGTCCGTAGACAGGCGGCACGTCAGAATCGGACGTTCGACGAGAAAGTTATGATTCACGGAGGGTTCGGGACACAATTGCACGAATCACGAGACGGGTGGACTTTTGTCTAAATTGGCACCCAGATATTTATATCAGGCCCAATGGATAAGTGACAAGTGTCACCCATCATTGGTCACCTAACACACAAACATGCATATCCATCCTCTTTTTCCTTGTTCTTCGTCTATTCCATCCAACCACCCGATGAACCCCAAAAACCACTGCCCTTCCCTTTTGATTTTGTGTGAGTCCAGTAGAGGAGTTGAGGATGATGGATGGACTGAGAGGGATGGTGGCAGGCCGCAGGACCACTGTAGGCGGCGGAGGGAGTTCGTAGCCAAGGTAACCCGTGACCCTTTTATAATTCAAATTATGGACTTTGGGATTTGTATGTTTTGAATTGGTTCTAATGATTGGGTGATGTTGTGGGGGGTTGTGTGAGTCATGTGGGATCATGAATGGTGGCTGAGGACGGCTGTGCAGCCCAGATGTTGGCCGTGAGCAGGTTTCGGTGGGTAGCCACCGAATTCGATTTCTGGCATGGTAAGCTTAAACTAATTCCCTAAACTTATTTCTAATGATCCTAGGAGCTTAATGGAACCCTTAGGATTGATTTTTGGCCCTTGGTTATGCCCAGAACATGGATAGGAAATTTTGGGTTTAAGTGGATTATTGAACCCCTAGGTTTTAGGATTATTTTCTTTGATTTGATCACATATAACAAACCCTAGGATAGATTGGGAAGGATTGGTTGAAAGAAGGAAGAAAAAGGATGAAAAAATGGGAAGGAATGGCCCCGGACCGATCACGCCGATCCAACCGGACCGAAGTATAGGATTGGACCGAACCGGCTAGTTTGCGCGAAGACAAGGATGAAGTGCTAGGCGCGTGGAGCCCACGCGCAGCCCCTTTGGGCGACTCTTGAGGGCACGTGGGCCATCCTTTGGGGAAGTGTTCAACATGTAATTTCATTTATTCGATGTATGGAACATTTTGGGACTAGTTTGGTGTCGATCAGACATAATTTCGATATAGTTCGGGGTGTCCGTAGGTTTAGAATCGAGTTTAAAAATAGTTAAAATTTTGGAAAAATTACGGGGCTTTAATGAGAGGTTAATAAGGTAGTTAGTAACCCTCTAGTGTGATTTGGACAGGTTTGGGAGTCCCGGTGATGGTGATTAGCCCGGGAAGGCTTATTAGCATGCATATCGAGGCGGCAGCTCGTACGGTCTGTGAGTGGACCATTTTTTCTAAATTGATGCATTCATAAATGTTTTATATGAGTTTAAATACATGTTTTGAGATTCCTGGAGTGCATTTGGTTGTGGTAGTTAGTATTTACGTATTTGCACGTATTTCAAGATCTTCGATTTTATACAGTTCTTATACGTGCTTATGGTTTCGGCGATGGTTTAATGAAATGAATTAGGATTTGAAAAGGTAAACTCGGGCATGAAACCCATTTGTTTTAGAAACCCTCGGACTTGAAGTCCATTTAGTTACGTTATCGGGCTAAGGCCGAATTGGTTCGTGGATTGATGGCTTGATTTCAGATTTGGATATATGGAATCGGGCATGAGACCCATTTGATTTACGAACTCTCGGACTTGAGGTCCATTTGATTTAATAAGGCATTGGGTTAGAGGCCCAGTTGGTATACGAAATCGGGCTCGAGGCCCAGTTGGTTTACGAAATCAGGCTTGAGGCCCAGTTGGTTTACATGATCGGGCTTGAGGCCCAATTGGTTATGATTTGGGCATGAGTCCCATTTATGGTTTGTAAAGGTGATTTTGAGTTCGGAGACCCTAAATTGATTTGGATTTAGAAATATGGATTTCTGGTTTCATGATGGTTTATGGGGACCGAGCATGGATCCTTTGAAAGGTTTGAAAGGTTTTGAGAATGATTTCGAAATGGTTTTTCATATACCATCCTTGTATTTATGGATTGTCTCCTCTGGGGAGGGTTGTTGGCCTGGGTGGAACCCAGAGTAGTCACGGAGCACTAACTGAGTGGAGTCGCCCCCGTGGGGTACCTTACCCTCAGGAAGGAATATATGGATTATAACCCCCAAGGAGGGTCAATGATCTGCGGACATTCACTTGGGTGGACCCTAGGGCGACTTGGGATTTGAGAACCCAAGTAGCACGCGCATAGCTTTGGAAACCGTGATAGGATTGGTTATATGATATTTGGTACACATGATTTCTTGGATTTGTGAAATTGTGTTTTGTGAATAGTAAATGGATTTGGGCAATGACCCACATACTCGGATTTACGGTTTTGGGCTGAGTTCCCACATATGGTTGAAATGAATAATGGATTTGTGTAAATGGTTTTTAGCAGGGGCCCGTATGACTTCAACTTACGGAACTTGGGGTTGAGACCCTAATAATGGTTATTTGAATAAGTGGTTTGATAAATGGTTTTCGAATGCATGCATAATTTTTAGTGAAGGGCATAAATATCTTTATGAAATGTGTTTTTATGAACTTATTGATTTTCGTCCACTCACAGCTTTTGGTGTTTTAATGCCATTCAGGTTGATCACGGATGCAGACTGTAGTAGAGACCGAGACTTCACATTCCTCCACCGGATCCTGGCGTGCTTTGGAAGTCGGTCGGGTTGAAGGTTTTGTATTATCCTTATTCTGACACTTCGTGTCAGACGGGAACATGGCACATCCCGCGTTAATCCCCGGGGAATTGGTATGGGTCGTATAAAAAATGGTCACCTTGATTTGTAAGATTGTGACACTTGTCACCATATTTGATGGATTGTTGGCTTGAATGTGTCAAAACATGGTGATGCTAGGTGTTTATTCGTTATCAAAACGCTATTATGAACAAACCCAAAACCAAATTCGATTTGATCTCAAAACAGCAACCATTCAACATAGACAGAAAAACTGAGAATTTGAGAGGAAGAAAGAGAGAAAAACATGAAAGAAAATGAAAGAAAATGAGAGGAAGGAACCTGTAACCTGAAACCCAACCCATAAGAAAAATTTGAAATTGATGATTTGGAACTTTGGAATTGGACTTCGATTGTTAAAATTGATAAGCCTTGAATTAAGCATCATTTTATACCCTTTATGCTTATCTTTTAATGTTTAAATAACAAAAAATTGTAGAAATAATATCTTTTGTGATAATTGTGCAGAATTAGATAGAGCACGGAATTACGAGAATTTAGGCGAAAGAATCACCTCAATCAGAGTTATATTGAAGAAGTTATGATTGAAACAAAGAAGGCTTTCAGCAGAAGGCTACCGAATCAAAATGGCAGCTTAGAAATTGGTTCGGCCAGCGCTTACTGATTCCCAATGTTGACTTTCGGTGCGCACCTCCTGATCAGTGGCAGCCAGCTTTAGTGCACGCTTACTGAGGCTTCTTCCAAACCATCATCGCACGTGTACCGAAGCGTCTTACACAATTTCAGTGCGACTCCATCGAACCCGCTTCCTCAGCCTCTTTGCGTGTTGACCCTGTCGTTGACCACCAAAATTGATCCCCAATTTCGGCCAGTAGCTACCGAATTTCAGCCCCAGTTTCAGCAGCTTCCTACCGAATTGATTCCTGTTCAATTTCTAGCAAGCATTTTCCTTCATTTTGAAGGAAAATTTTCCTTTTTAATTAGGATTTGTTTTCCCTTTTTAAATTAGGAGTCTTTATTACCTTTTTAATTAAATTTTGTATTTATTCTCTCTTTAGGATTTAGATTACCTTTTTAATTAGGATTTTTATTACCTTTTCCCTTTAGAATTTTAATTTAATTAGTTTAATCCTTTTCCTTTTAGAATTAAATTGTGAACTGCTATTTATTTGAGGATTAATTTTCTCCTATAAATAGAGAGGCTTAGGTTATTTGTAATTGTCTCTCAGTTTTTTGTACCAAAGCTTTGTTTAACCAAATTTCCCTCTTCAATAATTCGATATTTCATTAGCAATAGCCAATTACACCATATTCCATCATAAACACCTTCATCCATGACATATAGGGCAGTTCTTGAGTGTCTCACCAAGGAGTGTCAACCACTTAGCATCCATAGTACAATTCCCGAAGAGAAAAAGTGTAACATGACCTCTTCACCCCGTGATTGGTTTTTGTTATTGAATGATCGTTTTGTTGGATTGATATTTAATATAATTATGGTTTTATATCTTATATGAATTTTAATAATCTTCCATGTGTTTCAATATCTTAGTTTTTGTTATACTTGTATGTTGTGCTTAACGCTTGATTAGATATAAGGCAGTTCCCGAGTCTAGATCATTGAAAGTGTATAGGGCACTTCCCGAGCACGTACTTGAGGTAATATGCTTGTATTTTGTAGAACTAAAGTTATGGAATTTCGTAGATTTTGGAATTGGCATAATTTATGAATAAGTTAGATTAAAAATGAGTTGACAATGTAAATAATAGATTAAGTTATTTTAGATTAGTTAACCACGTAGGACTTTAGTAAAAACCAATTTACCCCCTAAGTAAATAATCAAGAAATAATCATACTTAGGTACGTCAATCCCCAGTCCAGAACGATCCCTATTTACCAATGCTACATCTACAAAAAATGGTTTTTAAATTGCATGCGTTTTCAATAAGTGTTAATTTAATGCTTAGTTTTCCGTATCAGAAATTAAACCCTTTTGAGGATTCCTGACGTCCTTACGATCTAAACCATCTCAAAAACACAAATTTTCAACCAGTTTTGAACCCATAACATCTCCTGCGTTATTCTTGAATTTTCGAGCTTGAGTTGAATCACTTTGAGGTTAGATTGAATCCAATTGATGTTCAAATTCAGTTTCTGGGTAGCTTAGTAAGGGTTTGGGTGGATTATTTTTGAAATTAGAGTTAAAAATGGCCGTATTTTAAGTCGGGTAGAAACTAGGTCGAATGACACGTTTGCAGGAAAACAGGCGAGGAAGACGCACTATAGAAGGCGCGTGAGTCCCATGCGCAACCACTTCTTGCTGCAAATGGGGGCGCGTGGGCACGATTCTCGAGGTATGGTCAACATGACTTTTAATGTAATCGATGTAATGAACATTTTGGCACAAGTTTCGAGTCAATCAAACAACATTTCGTTATAGTTTCGAGAGTTTGAAGTGTTATGTTACGTTTTTAAATTAGTATTTTATCTCTGGAAAATTAGGGGATTGTAATGTGAGGTTATTTGAGGTGTTAGTGACCCTTAGTAATGATTTTTTACAAGATTGGTCATTCTTCAAATATAGGGAGTGTGAGGTCATTCTTGTAATGTGAGATCATTCTTGTAATGCGAGTGCAGTCCCTGGACGTGACTCGGATGTTGCGTGCGTGCAGTTCCCGAGTATGTGTTACGTCTTGGTATTGCGTGTGCAGTTCCTAAGATGGCCTACGCATAGTGCCCATATGATTATGTGATTGATTGTGCACTTGTGAGTAGTGTTGATGTTGTGATGTTGTGGCTAATGTCTATGCACTTGTGAGCAGTACTAATGTGATACTGTGATATTGTGATTGATGTCTATGCACTTGTGAGTAGTGCTGTTTGATTATTGTGATTGATATTTGAGTACTAGTGACTAGTACTATTGTTGATGATTTTTGTGACTGGTTTGATGTTGATGGTTATGTCTAGATGTTTTACCTGATTTGATGAAACAGATTTCGGGAAAATATGGACCACAGGCTTTGATGAATTGTGAGTCCCACGGTTTTCTATGTGATATGATTTGAAATCCGGTTAGTCATGTTTTACTCTATTCCCATGTTTTATAATTTGAGGGTAAAAGGATTCGTTTTTTAAATGTATTTTCAAACGGTGTTATTTTTGTCAACTCACACTTTTGTTGTTTTGATGACCCTCCAAACTGTGGCAAGAAGATCGGGGCTGCTCGGGAGGCGGGAGGCATGAATGGAAATCAGTACAGCTATCCCTTGTCTGACCAGTGATGTGGGTGTTTTCGGAACTCCAATTGACTTGTCAAACGGGAGTAGGACCAGACACGATTATCAAGATAGTTTGGGAACGGGTCCTGTCACGAACAATTGCTCGATAAGGTCCTGGATTAGCCATGTGTGGGCTTGGTAGCGGATAGCCTTGGATTGAAGATATCTAGGAGGAAGGACATTAAGTGGTACGAGAAGAGGAGGTGGAACCTGAGCTGAGAGCTTTGACAGATCCGTCCAATGAGGTCATAAACATGTACCTGAAACAAAAGATGAGTTGAGTTAAATAGTCCAAATTAAGTGGCTACCGTTGTGGGAAAAGTCGTTGGCAACAATGTCATAAAAAACGTAAAAAAAAAATAATAGAAAAACAAGTTTTGAAAACAAATTAAAAAAAAATTTGTTGAAAACAAATTTTTTTTTTAAATGTTTGAAAGCAATTCATGAAAACAATGTTTGTAACAATTTTATTTATTTATTTTGGAAACGATTTTTTCATTAAAACAATTTTAAATGATTTTGTTGTACTTAAAAAAAGGTTTTATGAAAACAAATTTTAACGCGAATTTTCTCTTCCTTAATTTTTCGATTTTTTTTTGTCTTTTGTAAGATAAGACTCAAAACATTGTAAACCCCTCCCTTGCACTTAAATTCGATATTATTCGTAATGTATCAAAGTTAAAGCATAGAATCAAGTACGAGATAAAGTTTTACAAAAATAAAATGAAAATAAAAACAAACAAAAATAAAAGATAAAGGAAGAGAATGTAAATATGTTGTAGACTCCTCCATTGGGTTGACTTCCAACAAGCGCATGAACATAACGTCTTTAGCTTAAACGTGATGCAGCATGTCTTCAACTAGAATAGCCGGTTGTTGGAGATGCATCTTGTAACGACTCGTCCCGAATTATCGGGATTAATTAAGACTTAATGACGAATTAGCGAGACTAATCGTGGATTAGACGAGGATTAATGGACGTTCAGGGCGAAATGACGATTTTGTCCCGAAAATGGACGAAACGTTGACTTTTCGTTCAGGTGGTCAAATGGAATTTGGCCGATGACTGTGACGTAGTTCGGGACGTCACGAGTTCCTGGACATGTGGCACGTTCGATTCCGACATTTGAGGAAGAAGTTATGATGATTGGACGTTCGAGGGCATTTTGGTAATTTGGTTGACTAGGGGCCAACATTTGACTTTTGACCCGGGAGGTTCGATGGTTTAGGATCCGTTTAGCATCCTCTATCGCGTGTTTCAAGGAGGTAGATCCCGAGTAGGATCGTTATCTGTGCGAATTTGATGGCTTAGAGTTGCATAGTTACTAGGACAGGATCTAGTGGATCAGTAGACGCAGTATGTAACGACTCGTCCCGAAGTCCGGGATTAGTTTAGTGACTAATCTTGATTAGCGAGGTTGAACGGTGGTTAGTAGGGCGGAATCGGACAAAATGTGCAAAATGACCGTTTTGCCCCTAGTCGTGGGCAAAATGTTGACTTTTTGTTCGGGCGGTCAAATGGACTTTAACCGATGACCGTGACGTAGTTCGGGACGTCACGAGTTCATAGACAGGTGGCACGTTCGATTCCGACATTCGTAGAGAAAGTTATGGTGTTCGGAAGTTGAGGGGTATTTTGGTAATTTGGCTTATTAGGGGCCAAATGTTGACTTTCTGACCGGGAGGTCCGATGGGCGAGGGCCAAGGACCGTTACGTAGGTATCGTCGATACGAATCCAACGACAGGCGGCATGCCGAAATCGGAGATCCGACGACGAAGTTATGGTCAAGGACGTAAAACGCGATTAACCGAGACTCGGAATAAAATAATAATATAATAATAAAATCTGATTACTTTAATCCAAACCAATCTGGACCCTTGATGAGTGACACATGTCATCATCCCCTTCAATCCTTAAATCAGGGATCTATGTTGGCCATTTAGTTAATTAATTCATTAATCTCCTCAAATCCTCACCATTGGTTCTAAGCCCAGATTCAATCCTGGCCATTGATCTCATCTGCACCTTCTGATTTAAACCATCAGACTCACATTCCCTCACATTTTCATTTCTTTCAACCCGTGCACTCTCACTCCTTGCACGATCACTCCACCACCTCACAGCCCAGCCTCACACACCAGTCAGCCCCAGACGAACCCCAACCACCTTCAGACGCCGGCCACCACCACCACGGCCGCCCTGCACGGCCGGAAACCTCCCAGACCCGAGAGGAAACCAAACAACCCGACGCTGCCCAACCGTCCAAACCACCTCACCTGGACCTGAAACAACTTCATGTTAACATCACTGGAACCTTAGGATGACTCAGACCACGACTGGGCAGCCCACGGCGGCGACACGGCGGCGGTAAGTCCAGAAACCCGTGAAGACCCGATTTACTTCCCTGCCTTGAAACGTCCGTTTTTGACGTTATGAATGTTTGTTTGTTTTTGAGACATGTCCTAGGAACCTAGACGACCATTTTGGACCATGAACCATGGCCGGAATCTCGACGAGTCGCCGGAGATGATGACCTGAGTTCTCAGCCGATTTTCCCGTCAGTTTTCAGGTAGTTTAATCCACCTAGAAATGAGTTTGGATGTCACAGAACCGTAGAGGAGGTTATGACGAGTCCATAGGATCAAACCGCATCAAAAATGGAGGTCTGGAACTCGATCTGTGATCGGGTCAAGCCGCGGGTCGACGGCGACCCGGTTACAGACCCGGTTTCAGAACCCGGTTACTGTAGCATGACGTCATCATTGTTGACCTGAATGTTGACCTAGCGCGTGGGGGCGCGTGAAGGGTATTTTGGGGAAACTTCCAACATGACTTTTAATCTATTCGATGTAACAGACATTTTGGGATTGGTTTCGTGTCGATCGGACACCGTCTCGATAGTGTTCGGGATGTCCGAAGGTTTTAAATTAAGTTTAAAAATAAGTAAAAATTCGGGAAAATTACGGGACTTTGATAGGATGTTAATAATGAGGTTAGTGACCCTCTAATGTGATTTGGACAGGATTGGGAGTCCCGGTGATAGTGGTGTGGCCCGGGAGGGCCGGTGGCACGCATATCGAGGCACACGGTTAAAACGGTCTGTGAGTGGACTTTGGTTTTATAAATCCTATGCATGCTTAAATGTGTTATATGGTTTATATACATGATTTCTATGATGGTATTTGTGAGCATTGATTTTGGGTATGTTGCACGTATTTCGAGGTGTTTTCCGTATTTCACGTATATCGGGATTAACGGTTTATTTGTGGTTTTGCGTGCTTGTGGTTAAATAAACAATATGATAAAATGGTTTTTATATTGGAAAGATGAATTCGGGCTTGAGGCCCACTTGTTTTGGAAATCTCGGACTTGGAGTCCATTTGAGTACGTAATCGGGCTGCGGGCCCAGTTGGTTTATAAGTCGGGCTGCGGGCCCAATTGGTTTATAAATCGGGTCGTGGGCCCAGTGGTTTATAAAGTCGGGCATGAGGCCCAGTTGGATTAAAATTGTGATTTCGGGTCAGGGACCCTATATTTAATAAATGTGATTTCGGGTCAGGGACCCTAAATGGAAATGTGTTGTTTTATGGAAATTCGGGCAGGGCCCATTGTGATGTTGTGAAATGAATTAATAAAAACTGTTTTTCCATATACCATCTGTACACATGGATATATGATGGTCTCCTCCAGATGTCTGGGACACTGGGGAAGTCACGGTGCATTGCCTGTGAAGGGTCACCATACGGAGCAGCCGGACCGTATGATGACTCAGGAGCAGGATTGCTATGATTGACGTCAGGGACGTCAGACATCAGGGATGTCAGATATATGGACCCGGAGAGACCCCGGGCAGCACGCGTAGCTTATGAAACCGTGAGACATGACGTTAGGGACGTCTAGCATCAGGGATGCTGGTGATGGTAATGGTAAAATACGATTTAATGAAATGGCTTTCCGGGTGGATTTATGATTGTGTGATTTTAATGAATTAATGTTCATTTATGGTAGTGGGTGGTGACCCACATGGTCGTATATGTATGGTGGTGGTATTCCACGGTTTTGGGCTGAGTTCCCACACTTGGTTTTTGGTTAACAGTTTTTGGGCTAAGGCCCTAAGGGCTCGGTTGAGCAAACGTTTTGGTTACTGGTTTTTGTGGCATGCATACGTTTTTATTGGAGGGCATAAATGTCTTATAAATGTATTTGATGAACTTACTGGTTTTTGTCCACTCACAGCTTTTGGTTTTAATGCCCTTCAGGTTGATCACGGATGCGATTGCAGCAGAGACTGGGACATTGCACACCTCCTCCATCGATCCTTGCGCACTCTGGATGCCCTGTTTGGGCAGTGGCTCTTGGTCATCCTTTGTCTGACACCCCTTGTTGGACGGGAGCAGGGCACATTCCATGGTAATCCCGGGGGGATTGGGATGGGTCCTGTCAACTTGGTATCAGAGCACGGTTGCTCTTTTGTGTGCGCAGGTCGAGGGTGTAATGTCTCTTTGGGCTGCAATTCGTTATCAACCTGATAGATAGTTTTTGGGTTTGGATAGTGGATGGAGTGTGATTGGCCCGATACGCCGTGCATTAATGTTATTCGACCCAAGTGGGGTTGATTGTGGTGAACTGGTATTGTGGGACCGACGGTTCGGTCATGTAATATTAAATTGTTGTGCTGCTAGGTGCAGCCAGGTTCGGGGAACCTCATGTGAGTAATGTTCTAAAATGTGAACCCTTGTGGTAGTTTCTAGTGTGAGGGATGTTGGTTCATCGGAGTTGGCCGATGACCTAGTGGTGGAACCCACGTTGATGGGATGGTAGGATTGGATTTGACGTCTATTCGATGTCTAGACCGCGGGGTCGGTCAGGTTGTGGATTTTATATTACGGAGAGCTGTTTGGTTCGGTTGAACCATAGGGTGTGATTGTGGAACCCTAGTACTAAAAAGGTAAACCTTAATTGTGACTAGTGGATGAGAACTTGTGCTGCGACGAGCGGCTGAGGTCATGGATGACCATGTGGATGGCTCTGGTGAGTTTAGGCAGAACTATGGGATTCGATTTACGGATACGGTTCTGAGATAAATTATGGAATCCCGTGTTGGATCGGGTATTGGTGTGATGTGTGGATGCGGATCTCGATAGCAATGACAGTTAGTCGGAAGTCATATGGAGATGACTGGCTATCGAGGGTAATTGGTGTGGTTATAATACTTGGGGATCAGGGGACGTTCGGGGAACGTTCATTTTCCTGATGAGGATTGTCAGGATAGTGGTACCCATAGTCGTGAGGTACGGGATCGTCGTTCGGTATGAACGGAGATCCAGGGTTGTCGTATTTGCACACGGTGTGCAAGTATGAATGTTTGTGGGTTGGTACTTTCGTGCTGATGCTAGTATGGATGCCTGTGTGCTGATACTAGTGTTGTTGATAGTGTGTTGGTGCTGGTACTAGCGCTGGTGCTAGTGTCGGTAATGGTGTTGACGATGAGCCATAAATTGGGGTGTGACTCCGTCATGATGAACATATGTTCGGTCCTTGAGATTCGGTAGTGGTTGAGTGATGGACTGGATGGGTTCCAGTTAAGATTGTGCTGTGTTGGGATAAGTCCCAATAGTGGTGAGATAACCAGTAAGGAATGGATTAAAAAGGGTATAATTGAGACTTGAGTAATCTTGGGATGACGTCCCCTATGTCATGTTAATTGGTGGATTTGGGGGAGTTGTTGGCAACTCCAAAATTTGTGCGATTTTATGTTTTAAATATCCCTAAAATGTACATGGAAATGATTAAAACTGGAAAAGACGAGGAAAAACCATTAGTGGTATAAAGGTAGGAATTTGTAATTGAGAACTTGGAAAACCGAGTGTTGAACCTGTAAAGGTCGGGATGTGCGAACGGAACAATAACGGATTGATTGTGGACACGGGGTTGTCTAAGTGAATTGAGGAGGTAGGAAGTCTAGTGGTTAGACTTGACGTCTTGTTGGGAGCATGTCTGTTTCCAACATGGTTGGAACCTTAGATTCGAGAAGCGTTGTGATTAGGGAACGAGAGTGGTGCTTGTTTTTGGTTACCAGTACGTTGAGCGTGTATTGGTTGGTGAGTCGTGTGTGTTGTGAGGTCACTAGGAGGAGCTACGTATTCGAAATTGGGTAAACGAGATTTTTCATTTTCTGCTTGGTGGCAGACGATGTTGGGGTACATGGCGTGGTGAGTGCATCGAGTTTTGGTTGCATCCACGTAGGATGAATTTTGACGTCATCATTTTGGATCATCCTTGGTTTTTCCTAGGTGGAATGACAAGGACTGATACAAGGTAATCCGTGAGAATCCGCAGTCTCGACGTGTCTCGTCGTTGACTGATCTGTCTAGTTGTGGGAGTCAGTTGTCGATCGTTGTGGCGATCTAGGATTTTGACGTTATTGTCAGGGACGCAGTGTCTATCTGGGTCGTGATCTTGATGATTCAGATAGGGGGAGAGTATATCACTCTTACCATGGTACGTGAGTCGTAAATGACGAGGTTGAACTTCTTTTCGAAGTAGGGGCCCGTATGGTATTCTACTCGGGTGAGTAGGTTTTCAAGGTAGTTGAATTTTGTCAACCTTAGACGTGTGGAGGTTGGATTGGCTTCCCTATGAAGTCAATCAAGTGTATTGAACGGGTAACCGATAGGTTCGGTTTTGGTGTGTCTTGGTAAATGTGAACGAGATTTCGGGATTTGAAATCGAATTTCTGGGTGACGATTCAGGATTTGATTTTGGAACTTGAAAGTATATTTCCGGATTTGGGTACGGAATGGTTATTCCAAATGCTAGCTTACGGAATAATGATTTCGGATTCGGATTTGGAAATGAGTTAAACTGTGATGTCTGGGTTTGGATCCGGGATTTCTTACGAAATTGCGGATTTGGATTCGGAATTGGAACTAGATGTTGGGTGGAGTTTCGTTTTGTCTCATGCTGGATTGGGCAAACGTACTCCATTATTGGAACGTCTTCGGCTATGACCTAGGTGGTTGTAGTCTGGTTATTAGGTAGATGTGTGTACTTCGTACTTGGTTCGAGGTACAATACCTTGTAGACTTGTGAAGTCTAATTACGGTATACGGGATATACCCGAGGTGTGTCAGTGAACGTGTTGGTAGTCGGATTGGTTCCGATACCATGGGATTGGTTGTGGACCGGACATTACTATGCAATGGGTCATGGTAATTCCGATGTGTTTAATTACACACAGGAAATGTCGGTAAGGGTATTGGTGAGTCGAGTACGTTGGTGGCATGTGTAGCCACGAGTGAGTCTAGTGTCAGTTTTCGACTGACAACAACTGTGTGGTGACAGATTGTCAGGATGTGTCAACATAGATCGTTGAGTGGGGTCAGCTGACTCCTAGTGGGAGTGGGAAAGGAACCGTCGAGTTGTTGCGTCAACAAGAGGGTTGATTTGACAAGTGGTGTCAAATTCGAAACAAGTAGTTTCAGTCATTCGACGGGGTCGAATGTAGTCGTTGCGTTTTGAGTACCAGTGATACGTTTGGGTGTAGACAAGTTTTGTCTAAGTAGTTGGTGTACGGGTGTACACGTGTTGCGTGGTCGATTCCACTTTCCACGGGGTGTTTGTGGAATCAGGGTAATCGTGTTTCGAGAGTGAAACTTCATGAGGAGGGAAGTATGTTGAGATTAGATCGGCTGGAATTTCGAGGACGAAATTTATTAAGGAGGGAAGATTGTAACGACCCGTCCCGAAGTCCGGGATTAGTTTAGTGACTAATCTTGATTAGCGAGGTTGAACGGTGGTTAGTAGGGCGGAATCGGACAAAATGTGCAAAATGACCGTTTTGCCCCTAGTCGTGGGCAAAATGTTGACTTTTTGTTCGGGCGGTCAAATGGACTTTGACCGATGACCGTGACGTAGTTCGGGACGTCACGAGTTCATAGACAGGTGGCACGTTCGATTCCGACATTCGTAGAGAAAGTTATGGTGTTCGGAAGTTGAGGGGTATTTTGGTAATTTGGCTTATTAGGGGCCAAATGTTGACTTTCTGACCGGGAGGTCCGATGGGCGAGGGCCAAGGACCATTACGTAGGTATCGTCGATACGAATCCAACGACAGGCGGCATGCCGAAATCGGAGATCCGACGACGAAGTTATGGTCAAGGACGTAAAACGCGATTAACCGAGACTCGGAATAAAATAATAATAATATAATAATAAAATCTGATTACTTTAATCCAAACCAATCTGGACCCTTGATGAGTGACACATGTCATCATCCCCTTCAATCCTTAAATCAGGGATCTATGTTGGCCATTTAGTTAATTAATTCATTAATCTCCTCAAATCCTCACCATTGGTTCTAAGCCCAGATTCAATCCTGGCCATTGATCTCATCTGCACCTTCTGATTTAAACCATCAGACTCACATTCCCTCACATTTTCATTTCTTTCAACCCGTGCACTCTCACTCCTTGCACGATCACTCCACCACCTCACAGCCCAGCCTCACACACCAGTCAGCCCCAGACGAACCCCAACCACCTTCAGACGCCGGCCACCACCACCACGGCCGCCCTGCACGGCCGGAAACCTCCCAGACCCGAGAGGAAACCAAACAACCCGACGCTGCCCAACCGTCCAAACCACCTCACCTGGACCTGAAACAACTTCATGTTAACATCACTGGAACCTTAGGATGACTCAGACCACGACTGGGCAGCCCACGGCGGCGACACGGCGGCGGTAAGTCCAGAAACCCGTGAAGACCCAATTTACTTCCCTGCCTTGAAACGTCCGTTTTTGACGTTATGAATGTTTGTTTGTTTTTGAGACATGTCCTAGGAACCTAGACGACCATTTTGGACCATGAACCATGGCCGGAATCTCGACGAGTCGCCGGAGATGATGACCTGAGTTCTCAGCCGATTTTCCCGTCAGTTTTCAGGTAGTTTAATCCACCTAGAAATAAGTTTGGATGTCACAGAACCGTAGAGGAGGTTATGACGAGTCCATAGGATCAAACCGCATCAAAAATGGAGGTCTGGAACTCGATCTGTGATCGGGTCAAGCCGCGGGTCGACGGCGACCCGGTTACAGACCTGGTTTCAGAACCCGGTTACTGTAGCATGACGTCATCATTGTTGACCTGAATGTTGACCTAGCGCGTGGGGGCGCGTGAAGGGTATTTTGGGGAAACTTCCAACATGACTTTTAATCTATTCGATGTAATAGACATTTTGGGATTGGTTTCGTGTCGATCGGACACCGTCTCGATAGTGTTCGGGATGTCCGAAGGTTTTAAATTAAGTTTAAAAATAAGTAAAAATTCGGGAAAATTACGGGACTTTGATAGGATGTTAATAATGAGGTTAGTGACCCTCTAATGTGATTTGGACAGGATTGGGAGTCCCAGTGATAGTGGTGTGGCCCGGGAGGGCCGGTGGCACGCGTATCGAGGCACACGGTTAAAACGGTCTGTGAGTGGACTTTGGTTTTATAAATCCTATGCATGCTTAAATGTGTTATATGGTTTATATACATGATTTCTATGATGGTATTTGTGAGCATTGATTTTGGGTATGTTGCACGTATTTCGAGGTGTTTTCCGTATTTCACGTATATCGGGATTAACGGTTTATTTGTGGTTTTGCGTGCTTGTGGTTAAATAAACAATATGATAAAATGGTTTTTATATTGGAAAGATGAATTCGGGCTTGAGGCCCACTTGTTTTGGAAATCTCGGACTTGGAGTCCATTTGAGTACGTAATCGGGCTGCGGGCCCAGTTGGTTTATAAGTCGGGCTGCGGGCCCAATTGGTTTATAAATCGGGTCGTGGGCCCAGTGGTTCATAAAGTCGGGCATGAGGCCCAGTTGGATTAAAATTGTGATTTCGGGTCAGGGACCCTATATTTAATAAATGTGATTTCGGGTCAGGGACCCTAAATGGAAATGTGTTGTTTTATGGAAATTCGGGCAGGGCCCATTGTGATGTTGTGAAATGAATTAATAAAAACTGTTTTTCCATATACCATCTGTACACATGGATATATGATGGTCTCCTCCAGATGTCTGGGACACTGGGGAAGTCACGGTGCATTGCCTGTGAAGGGTCACCATACGGAGCAGCCGGACCGTATGATGACTCAGGAGCAGGATTGCTATGATTGACGTCAGGGACGTCAGACATCAGGGATGTCAGATATATGGACCCGGAGAGACCCCGGGCAGCACGCGTAGCTTATGAAACCGTGAGACATGACGTTAGGGACGTCTAGCATCAGGGATGCTGGTGATGGTAATGGTAAAATACGATTTAATGAAATGGCTTTCCGGGTGGATTTATGATTGTGTGATTTTAATGAATTAATGTTCATTTATGGTAGTGGGTGGTGACCCACATGGTCGTATATGTATGGTGGTGGTATTCCACGGTTTTGGGCTGAGTTCCCACACTTGGTTTTTGGGCTAAGGCCCTAAGGGCTCGGTTGAGCAAACGTTTTGGTTACTGGTTTTTGTGGCATGCATACGTTTTTATTGGAGGGCATAAATGTCTTATAAATGTATTTGATGAACTTACTGGTTTTTGTCCACTCACAGCTTTTGGTTTTAATGCCCTTCAGGTTGATCACGGATGCGATTGCAGCAGAGACTCGGACATTGCACACCTCCTCCATCGATCCTTGCGCACTCTGGATGCCCTGTTTGGGCAGTGGCTCTTGGTCATCCTTTGTCTGACACCCCTTGTTGGACGGGAGCAGGGCACATTCCATGGTAATCCCGGGGGGATTGGGATGGGTCCTGTCACAGTAGGACGACCTGAGAGTTAGGATTGCCGAGGCGTCATGACGGACATGGAACAGAGCATAGTGAAATTCGTGGAGGTCGGACGTTGGGATCGTCACGATAGAACCGCAAGGATCGAGATTGTGCTGCCCGGAGCAGTCAGACACACGAGGACTTTTGTTGAGACTAGTTGGAGTAGGACCGTCGATCCTATTTGGTAGGAGATGCCGGAGTAGTTGTTGTGCAACGTGGCAGGATACGATTACAATGTGTAGCGAGTGTGTAGCGTTAGGCAAGGAAATTGGGCCAAGTTCTTGTGGAGGCTAGTGGCTGGAGGTCATAGAGTTACGAGAGGACGAGGTCCTCAGGTTGTGGTTTCTGGTTGTTGGGATACCAATATCGAAGTACGACGATCCTTCGGAGTCTAGGTGAGGGATCACTTGAGATGGCCATGCTGCAGCAAGCAGTCGGGTTATGGTAAACCTAGTTGGCGATTGGTTGGACGAGTGACCAGAGAGCGGTGCTTATCGATTGGATTCTGAGGTGGACTGATTGGTGGATGTTGTGTGTTAAGCGGTTAGTACCGATGGTAAGTTAACCGCATAGTTTTGGAGTCTCGATAACAGAGTGTTTCTAAGATCGGTCTGCATGAGGTTATGGTAGACGTCGCTATCGATGGACGTAGTCGAGTCTTATTGAGTTGGATAGGTTCAGGTTGCCGTGACGATTGTGACGATGGGATTCATCAGTCGTGACGAGGATACAAGGGTGCGTGGATGACGCACAGTACGAGCAGTGGTTTGGGGAGTTGGCTCGGTCACGACTGAGTGCGATTACTGAAGAAGATGAGCTTTAGGTGTAACGACCCGGACGTTCAAAAAAGGGAAATTTGGAAAATTTGAAGGAAAGGACGATTTTGTCCTTAGGTAATGGGCGAACGGTTGACTTTTTGCTCGGGCGGTCAACTGGACTTTGGCCGATGACTGTGACGTAGTTCGGGACGTCACGAGTTCATAGAGAGGTGGCACGCCCAATTCTGACATTCGAGGAGGAAGTTATGACATTCGGAAGTTCAAGGGCATTTTCGTAATTAGGAAGAAAAGGGGAAAAATGTTGACTTTTTGATTGACCACTAATTTTCACACAATTCGAGGACCGTTAGTTAGGTCTCGATGCCCTGAGTCCATAGACAGGCGGCACGCTGAAAACGGACATCGAACGGTTGAGATACTGGTCTAGAACGAGAAGGGCATTTTGGTAATTTTGTGCGGGAGGGCAAAATGGTAATTTCCTAGGAGACAATTGAGACTGCCGTGAATGGGTTCTGAGGTAATTCTTCAGAAACAGAGCACAGGTATACATTTGTTTATGAAACAAATTGGTTGGGCTGAGTGACTGAATTCTTTATGCTTTGAGTGGGAGACATGGGCGTGCTGAAGGCAGAGCATGTGTGGATTTTCTCTAAAGCTTGGTGCGGTTGGAATGGAAACAGAGCACTCAACTGGTTTTTTTTACAGGTGAGCAGAGCACGGGTGACTTAATTGTGGGTTTGAAGTATTGAAATCGTTGCTGGGAAGGATGGAGAGAATAGAGAGACAAAATAGAGAGGAAAAACGAGGGGACTGAGTGGAGAACACACACTGGAACCCAAAACTCATTTTGGAAATTCAAAACCGAATTTGAAATGTAGGCCAGCCCAAGCCAATTTGAGGCTCGAATCAGTCTTCTGGAACCTCACTTAGTCGATCCAGATCAAGAATTCGAAGCTCGAAGCCCTTGGAGCCATGAACGGACACGACGGAATTTCAGAAAAATCGAGCATTGAGTCGTGAAATTGGAGGTAAGTGTTAATGGAATTGGTTAAGAAACCATCTCTATAGTAAGCCCACGATGCTCCCTAACTAATCAATTGATGAAACCAGTGACTGTTTAGTGAAAGACGATGAACCTTGATTAGAACTTGAGTTCAATTGACTTGGTTTTGGGCCGTGTTGATTGGAATGATTACTACAGACCCTTAATTGAGATTCCTAGAAACTGTCGAAAATTGCGAGAACGCGTGCAGCGCGAAAACGAGCATTATGGACGGTGTGTGAGTGGACTTTTGTTTTATAAATTTTATGCATGCATAACTATTTTATATGGATTATGATTGTGATTATATGATGTTGATTTGGATATTGGTGAATTATATGGTTTCACGCATTTCGAGGCGATTTACGTACTTGCACGTAAATCGAGGTTTTTCTGATTTTACACTGATTTTCCTTACTTATGGTTTTGGATATGATTTCATGAAATGGTTTTGAAATTGGAAAGATAAACTCGGGCATGAGGCTCAATTGTTTTGGAAACGTCGGACTTGGAGTCCAATTGAGTTACGTAATCGGGCCGGGGGCCCAATTGCTTTATGAAATCGGGCCAAGGGCCCAGTTATTTACGAAATCGGGCTGAGACCCATTTGAGTTATATAATCGGGCCAGGGGCCTAGTTGATTTACAAAATCGGGCATGAGGCCCAGTTGGTTATAAATGTGATTTAGGACCGGGGACCCTAAATGGATTTGAATAAATGGTTTCGGATGTGAAAATCAGATGTTTGGACTTGTGATGGTTTTATGGAAATTCCGGGCAGGACCCTTGAGATGTTTTGAAATGATTGATAAACAGTTTTCCATAAACCATCTTGATACCAGGATATGTGATGGTCTCCTCCAGGGGTCTGGGACACTGGGGAAGTTACGGTGCATTGCCTGCGAGGGGTCATTATACGGAACTACCGAACCGTATGATGACTCAGGAGCAGGAATGCTATGATTGGACGTTTGGGACGTCAGACATCTGGGATGTCAGAGATATTGACCCGGTGAGACCCCAGGTAGCACGCGTTGCTTATACCATGAGATATGACGTCTGGGACGTCGAGCGTCTAGGACGCTAGGCATCTGAGATGCCCACGATGGTTTAAACAGGGTTTTCTTAAATGTTATTTATGGTTATGGTTTGGGTGATGGCCCACTTGGAATTGGAATTTGGTTTTACGGTTTTAGGCTTAGTTACCACATTTGGTTTTGAGTTATGGTTTCTGGGCTAAGGCCCTAATGACTTGGTTGAGTAAATGTTTTGATGACTGGTTTTCGAATGCATGCATTGGTTTTACGTGGAGGGTAGAAACGCTTTCGGTAACTGTTTTATAAACTGAATTATTTTTGTCCACTCACACCTTTTGTGTTTTTATTGACCCTCTAGGTCGTGGCGCGTTGAGCGAGGCTGATCGAGAGGCGGAGGCATGAATGAGTACATGTGTGGCTATCCCTGGTTTGGCAACTACTGAGGGTAATTTGGGAACTTCAGTCGACTTGCCAGACGGGAGCAGGACTCGACATGGTTATCAATGTCCCTTCGGGGGCGGTCCTGTCATCAGGTGTTGGCTAGTGTGCCACACTACCTTGTGAGGTAACAGAGAGAAGTGGTGATTGCTCAGTTTTAGCAGGGTCATAGGATTAGTTGATTCGCACTCCGGGTGGCGGTGATGCGATAACGTTAACGAAAGGAGACGACGAGCCACGAGCTGAGGGTAGTTCAGTCGTGATGTGCTCATGGTAAGGTTCTACCACTGCACGAAGAGAAGGATTCGTCGCATAATATAAATTTGTCTTGGCAATTGTGTGGAGATGGTTGGCTGACTGCGGTTGACCATACCTCTTGAGTGTCGTGTACACTGGTTTGAAGAGAACCTGATAGTGAGAAATAGAATGGGTCATTATAGTAGTTGTCGACATTTGTCTTTGGTTGGAAAGAATGGACAACGCGAGTACTGTCGTGAGGATTAGTGACCGGTGGGTCGGATTTGGTTTTAACAAGAGAGTTGTCTGCAAATCGCAACAGGAGCCTATTGTGACTTTGCAGTCGGGTGGCACATCGGATTAGGATGAATTGACATCCTTTTGGATGTGCATAAAAGGTCATAAACGGATAGACAAATTGGATTGTTTACGGACATGTGGATGATGTCCGAGTGAGTTGATGTGACTGAGTTGGTAGTCGTGCCATAGCGTAGTGGCCGTGCGAGTTCAGTGGGCACTAAGCGGGACATGGAGGGTCCCGAGTGGCTTGGTGCAGGATATGCGCTTTACCTGGAGAGGTGACAGGTGCCCGAGATCGTTGTGAATGGACAGTACGAGTGTTAGGTGTTGGATTTGGATCCCATAAGGATTGGGACGTGCGAATTAGGTTACCGACGTGAACGACAAGGGGAGAAGCCGAAGAGAATCACTAGAAGTGTTTAATCCTGAAGGAAGGATTAAGCATTACAGTAATTATCATAGAATACTCTTAGTCGGAGTAGAAGGACTTCTAGCTCAGGAATAGAAACAGTTGAGCATGCTTCCAACAAGGTTGCAACTACTCTCGACACAGAGGCCGGTGAAGGAGACTTCTCATTTTCTGCTCTTTAGTAAATCGTGCTGGATGCTGGAGGATGATATGGGATGAGCTTTGATGTCATCATCTTCAACTTTCCTCATGTGGATTGATGAGGAAGGGGACGACAGTGATGTCAAATTGGATTGCCTTGGAGATTAGATGATTCTTTGTGTCACGTCCAGCGATGTGACAGGTGAGTATCTAAGACGAGACAGATCGAGTAGCGTAAGGATGATCGAGCTGACGAAGGTGATTTGGACTACCGTGGGGCATTTGGACCGAGGCCTAGTCTGTAACTCCCCGGAAATTCGTGGATTTTAATATTGTGATTTAATGTGTGAATTGACGCTTTTGCCCTTGTGATTGGTATGGCCAAATAGTTGACTTTTTGATTGATGAATAAAATGGACTTTGACCTATGACCGTGACGTAGTTCGGGACGTCACGAGTTCATAGACAGGTGGCACGTCCAATTCGGACGATCGGGGAAAAAGTTATGACTATCGGAAGTTCAGAGGCATTACCGTAATTTTGACGGTTGGGGCGAAAATGTTGACTTTTCGTTTGACAATTAATTTTCACCCGACTCCAGGACCGATAGGTAGGTC
The DNA here is from genome assembly GCA_032719365.1 of Prinsepia uniflora. Classification (NCBI taxonomy): domain Eukaryota; kingdom Viridiplantae; phylum Streptophyta; class Magnoliopsida; order Rosales; family Rosaceae; genus Prinsepia; species Prinsepia uniflora. The sequence goes on along the minus strand of CM064868.1, from coordinate 53,268,967 downwards.
TCGACGTCCTGAGTCCGTAGACAGGCGGCACGCCGAAATCGGACTTCGTATGGCTGAGTTACGGGTCTAGAAAGTGAAGGGCAGTTTGGTAATTATTTGAACCAGGGGCATTTTGGTCTTTTTGCCCTGGTTACTGTAGCAAACCGCGAGGGACATGGGTGGCACCACCATGTGCGGTGGCTCTGAGTGCGATTTGTTTACTGGTGAGTGTGGGTTGGAAAGTATTGATTGTTTAAACCTTTTTGAAGCATCAAACGTGGTCTGATTCTTCCAGCTACACGATCAAATTGATTAATCGAAATTCGAAGCTTTCGGGGGACAAATTTCAGTGGACAAATTGGACACCCACGAGCCTGTGGGACGGCTTGAAATTGTTTAAAACTGATTAGGACATGTGTGAGCATCACTCTGATGCAGAGATAACTGAGAACGGGTGAGGAAAACCAGAGAAGCCATTTCTGGAAAAATAGGAGGGAAAATCGGGTTTTGATTTCTGGTGACTGTTGGACCAAACCAAGGCCTGGTTTAGTCTTTCTGGGAGTGTTTGGAACTCAACCGCATCGAAATCGAAGGCCATCAGCCACGGCTGAGCTGGGACGGTGACTGCTGTTTTCAGGGAAATCGCAGAGCTTGGGACGACGACCTTCAGGTACTTTCAGACACAATTGATTGTTCATTTTGGTTCGTTTTGATCCTATTATACTTCCTGTGAAGTTAATTGAACAATGGGTTTGAAACCAGTGAGTTCTGGTGATTGACCCGTTTGGTTGATCACGGGTCGAAGGGCCATTTAAGGATTGGATTTGGATAATTAATAACTCAGAACTTAAATTAGATGTTTAAATAACATGTTAGGATCAAATTGGATTGAAATCGAGTAGGAATTGATGGGTAATCAACCGGGTCAAGCCGCGGGTGGCAGGCCCGAATTACAGACAAACGGGTGAAGGTGCTGACACTGTATCTACAGTGTCAGGCGCGTGACATTCACGCGCAGCCACTTTGGACGGCGCGTGAGGGCGCGTTGGGGCTTATCTCCGATCACGATCAACATGACTTTTATTTCCCTCATTATTCTGAACATTTTTGGTGAATTAACCATGTTGATCTGAGATAGTTTGAAGGGTCAGTTTAGGGCCAGTTGCCTCGGGAAACGTGTTGACGGTTTCCCCGAACCGGCGTCTGTTTCGAACTTTCTTTTGAATAAATATTAAGGACTTGTAGTGACCCTTACATGTGAATTGAACTGACAGGAATTGTACGATAATCTCGGTACAGGTCCGTACGCGCAGATTCGCAGCGGAATCGTACAGTGAGTGGGCCCGTTTTCATTAAACCCTTGCATGCTTAAATGTTTTCGGATTTACTTATATGTTCACATGCTGGAATCGATAAATGGTTTTGATGATATTGAAATTTCGGTTATGGTACGTTTCATGGTATTTGAGCATGAGACCCGTCTGATGGAACGTAACAATCGGTTTAGATTTTACCTATGTATACATATATGCTTGCATTCGGATATCAATAAAATGTTTTTGGTACTGCACTGTATAGATCCTTCCATATTATATTGTCTCCTCCGGATGAGGTACCCCGTAGAGGTCACGGACGTCTAGAACGTCCAGCGTCTACGACGCTAAGCATCGGGGATGCTGTAACCGAACAGGGTTCGGGGATTGAACTCGGAATTGAGACCCGAGTGGCACGCGTAGCCTTGTGATTGTGACCTTATTGGACGTCAGGGACGTCAGACATCAGGGATGTCGGGATTGGAGTGTATAGTGCAGTGGATAAAATTATGGTTATGGTTTTATTACATGCCTTATGATTCATATTATGTTATTTATGATTTTAAATGATGCTGCATGCATGTTTGGAAAACGGAGGGGTAAATTATATGTTTTACTTATCAAATGATTTTATAAACTTGAGTTCGGTCCACTCACCCTTAATGTTTTTGGTAACCCCTCCAGGTCGTGATACTGAGGTAGAGGAGGAACCTGAGGCTGAGGCATAGATCTACTTCTGCGTACCTGAACCCCTGTTGGGTGGTTTACCCGCAGGTTTACTTTAGAGTCGTGCTCGCAACTTGTAATTTTGGATTTCATCCCTTGTCTGACATCTGTTTAATTCGGATTTGATGTAAACTTTTATTCGGTTTTTATGCATTTGATGTTTTGAGGTTAAAATTGGTATGAATTATTGGGTGTCAGACGGGAGCAGGGCACGTCCCCTTGTGGTCCCTTTGGGATCGGGGCGGGTCCTGTCAACTTGGTATCAGAGCACTAGGTTGTGGTCAGTACTAGGGTATGGTCAGCATGCTAGACTAGCGATTAGTACTAGTTACTTTTCGACTTTTAAGAATATTGTTATATGATCTATGTCTCTTGATAGTTGGTTATGCCTTGTAACGACCCGTCCCAAGTTCCAGGATTAGATTAGTGACTAATCATGATTAGTGAGGCTAATCCGTGATTAGTAGAGCGAAATCGGACGAACGATGCGAAATGACCGTTTTGCCCCTAGTCGTGGCAAAACGTTGAATTTTCAATCGGGCGGTCAAATGGACTTTGACCGATGACCGTGACGTAGTTCGTGACGTCACGAGTTCATAGACAGGTGGCACGTTCAATTCCGACATTCGAGGAAGAAGTTATGACGTTCGGAAGGTTAGGGGCATTTTGGTAATTTTGGTTAAAAGGAGGTCAAAAGTTGACTTTTTGACCGGGAGGTCCGATGGCTGAGGGCCGAAGACCGTTACGTAGATAAGGACGATACGAATCCATAGACAGGCGGCACACTGAAATCGGACTTCGAACAAGAGAGTTATGGGTCACGGAAGTTCGATTTCACTATGCACGAACTTCGAGACGGGGACGTTTTGGCGAAATCTAATTGGGTGGATATTTTGGTGGGCCCCATGGATGAGTGACAAGTGTCACTCATCCCATTGATTTGATCCCCCAAAATGTGGATCTATATAATAAAATAATATTATTTAATTAATTTTTTTAACCAAACCCACCCACCATTAAATCTCAACCCTCCAAATCAATTCTAACTTTAAATCCACACCCTCCATCCCATCTCTCTTTCTCTCATCAGCTATCCTCCTTCATCTTTGTTCATCCTTCAACCCGAAACCCATAACCCCATTTTTCTTCATTTTCTTCATTTTCTTTCAAAAACCGAAACACACAATCACACTTCACCATTCATCACTTGTATGAGCTGGGAGTGACCGTGGGGGGAGTGTGATGGGCTGAGGACGGAAAGGGTGGACGGTGGCCCACGGTGGAGGATACGGCGGAGGAGAACCCGTGAGGTAAGAAAACTTCAAAATTCGAAAATGAGTTTTAAGGGACGGTTTTGGGTTTCTGTGGATCCTAACACATTCTAGGGACTTAGGGGAGTCAAGAGGGATTGGTTTCGAGGCGTTGGACGGCCTGTAACAACCGTGAACGGCGGAGGAAGTCACGGCCGCCATGGCCGAATTGGAGGTACGGGTTTTTGATGTTTTTCTTCCATTTTAATGTCATAGAACCCTAGGTTAGGATTAGAGGATGAAAATGGGACAAACGGGAGGCATTTTGGTGGTCGGACGGTGGAGAACCGGCCGAGTCAAGTCGCGGGTCACGGTGACCCGGTTGCAGGGTTTGGGTCAACCCGTCGAGTGGTTGAAGGTGGTGACGTGGCATGATGACGTGGCACCTGTCAGATTGTCAGGTGACGTGGACCACTCATCAGCCGACACGTGTCACATGTCAGTGCACAGTCAGCACTGACATGTCAGTGACGTGGCCCAATCAGGGGCTGACACGTGTCACTGACGTGGACCAGTGCCGTGATGACACGTGGCACATGTCAGACTGCCACATGGCACTGACAACACAGTGACGTGGACCAATGGGAGCATGACACGTGGCACCTGTCAGAGTCTGACATGTCAGACCTGACAGCTGTCAGATGACGTCAGCGATGATGTCAGCAGGTGCTGTAGCTGGCGCGTGAAGCCCACGCGCAGCCACTTCAGGCGGCGCGTGAGGGTGCGTGGCAGGGAATCTGGGGAAGGTTCCAACATACGAAATCATCTATTCGATGTAACGAACATTTTGGGATTGGTTTCGTGTCAATCGGACACCGTCTCGATATGTTTCAGGGCATCGGAAGGTTTAGGTTCGGTTTTAAAAATAGTTAAAAATTTGGGAAAATTACGGGGCTTTGGTAGGAGGTTAATTAAGTAGTTAGTAACCTTCTATTACGATTTGGACAGGTTTGGGAGTCCCGGTGACGGTGATCGGCTCGGGGAGCCGTATGGCACGAAAATCGAGGCGGTAGCTCGGACGGTCTGTGAGTGGACCTTGTTTTCTAAATTGGTGCATGCATAAATGTTTATTATATGTTTTATTACATGTTTGATGATGCCATGGGTGCATTTGTATGTGGTTACGTGTTAACACGTATTTCGAGGTTTCGGCCTTATACGGTGCTTATACGGGTCTGTATTTCTTTATTGATTTAAATGATTTGATTTTGGATTTCCAAAAGGATAAACTCGGGTATGAGACCCATTTGGTTTTGTCTCGGGCATATGACCTCAGATATCGGACACGGTGCCCAACTGATGTCCTATGTTCGGGTACGAGACCCAAGCTACTTTACGGTTTTGATTTCAGGTCAGGGAACCTTAAATGGATTTCCCGGTTCATGGCGGTTTATGGGAACCGGCATGAACTCTTAATATGGTATCATGGTTCATGACAGTTTATGGGAACCAGCATGAACCCTTGTTGGTTATTACGGTACATGACGGTTTATGGGAACCGACATGTTACCTGGTTATCTTATTACGGTACATGACGGTTTATGGGAACCGGCATGTTACCTGATTATGGATATTATGGATCATGACGGTTCAGGGGAACTGGGCATGGATATTATGTTATGTATATATATGTTCATCTACCTTCCTTTACTTCTATTATCTCCTCCGGGGAGGGTCGTTGGCCTGGGTGGACCCCGGAGTAGTCACGGAGCACCGACTGAGTGGAGTCACCCCCCAGTTGGGTTCCTTACTCTCAGGAAGGCTATGGTTACTATTACCTCGAGTAGGATCAGTGGTCTGCGGACATTGACCTTGACTTTGAGAAGACTCGGATTGAGACCCGGGTAGCACGCGCGTAGCTTTGGATACCGTGACAGGATTGGTTGTGTGACTTATATATATGTATGTGATGTATATATGATATATGATATGTGGTGTGCACAGGTGTGCACAGGATTTGAGCAGTGGCTCGTGTACTTGGTTTCTTCATGGTTTGGGGCCGAGTCCCGTATGGATTTGGGCAGTGGCCCGTATGGTCGTTTTCATTGTGGTCCTTTCGACCTTGATTTATATCTGCTTTGGGCTTAGTCCCACATATGGTTTGTTTTGAATAAATGGTTTTCGAATGCATGCATGCTTTTTAGTGGAGGGTACAAATGTCTTCTTATTAAATGTTTTTATAAACTCTTGTTTTGTCCACTCACAGTTTTTAATGTTTTGACTGCCCTTCAGGTTGACATCGGATGTGGACTGTAGCAGAGACCGAGATATCACATGCCTCCTCCGGATCCTGGCGTACTCTGATAGCCCGGGAGGGCAAAGGTCGGAAATATCCCTTGTCTGAAGCTTCGTGTCAGACGGGAGCAGGGTCATCCCGCACTAATCCCGGGGGGATTGGGATGGGTCCTGTCATGCCTCCTAGGAGAATTCCTCATATTCGAACGGACGAGGATCTGGAAAGGGAGATGGAATGCGCGAGCATTGAAAGGGCTCAACGTTTGGGAGCCACTCCTTTCTGCGGGGGATCAAACCCCGAGGATGCTCATGATTGGATCACCAAGTGGGAGAGGATCTTCTCGGTGATGCACTGCCCTCCGGGCGAACGAGTGACCTTGGCGGCCTTCTTACTGGAGGGAGGAGCCTACCAGTGGTGGCACGAACTCGAAATGTCGGGATGGTCTGTCCATACCACTACTTGGGAAGCTTTCCGTTCCCGATTTCTGGACCAGTATTACCCGCGATCATTCCGCGCGGCACGAGAGGCTGAATTCCTACGACTGGAGCAGGGGGATATGTCCGTTGCGGACTACGAGCAAACTTTCGGGAAACTTTCCCGGTTCGCTGCATCATTCGTGAGCACGGAGGAGGACAAATGCCAAAGGTTCGAGCTTGGACTCCGAGGGGAGATTCGGGCAAGTGTGACTGCTGCTACCCATGCTTCTCTGAGAGATATGGTTAACGCTGCGGTGCGTGTCGAGGCCAGTCTGGCGGCACACCAGACACGACAGCCTTCGGGCGAGGGGCGACGTCAGAATCGCCCACACCGTGGGCCATCAGGCTAGAAGAACAACAAGGGAGGGGGCTACAGGGGAGCACCCTCATCCTTCAAGGGTCGTGGCTGGTCAGGTCGACGTGGAGGCTCTCAGGGCAGAGGATCTTGATACAACTTTGGGCAGCGCTCATCTTGGAGCGGTGCTTCTGGCGGGCATTCGGACAGGCCAAGGCCAGTAACTTGTTTTGCTTGCGGAGAGGAGGGCCACTATGCAGTGATTGCCCGCAGTTGTCCAAGAACAACGACGCTGGGGGCTCTAGTGTGGTGCAGAGCACGGCTTCCCACACTAATGGAGGTCGCGGTCAGGGAGGTGACCGTGGTGCTGGGCGTGGGGCGCGCGGGCGCGGACGGAACGGAGGGCCGAGGGCCCAAGTGTTTGCAATGACCCAGCAGCAGGAGAGGACTGCCCCAGGCGTGGTCACAGGTACACTACATATCTTAAACCTTCTTGTACGTGTATTAATGGATGCGGGGGCTACACATTCTTTTATTTCGAAGAGTTGTGCTGGTATGCTTGATTGTGTGGTATCAGCTTTAGATTGCAAAATGGGTGTTGGCACCCCGATGGGCATCGTGTACCTTGTGAATCAGGTGATTCGGAGGTGCCCGGTAAGAATTGAGGATGTGGATTTACCAGCAGACTTAATTATTCTGGATATCCACGATTTCGATATAATCCTAGGGATGGATTGGCTATCGGAGCATGGATCGCTCATCGATTGCTGTAGCAAGCAGGTGATTCTGCGGAGCCTGGGTTTGCCGGAGGTTATCTTTCAGGGGGAACGTGACGGTTCGCCTCCTGAAGTGGTTTCTTCACTTACTGCTACCAAACTTCTCTGGAAGGGATGCCAGGGTTACTTGGCGCATGTCGTGTCGGATCAGGTTGATACTCCGGGTATCGACGAGATACCGGTGGTACGTGAGTTTCCGGATGTGTTCCCGGAAGACTTACCTGGATTACCGCCATCGCGGGAGATCGAGTTTACTATTGAACTACTCCCTGGTACCCGACCTATATCCCAGGCACTATACCGGATGGCGCTGGCCGAGTTACGAGAACTCAAGACTCAATTGCAGGAGTTGGTGGATTTGGGATATGTCCGACCGAGTACTTCACCGTGGGGAGCACCGGTGTTGTTCGTAAAGAAGAAGGAGGGAAGTCTCCGTTTGTGTATTGACTATCGACAACTCAACAAGGTGACACTGAGGAACCAGTATCCTCTACCCAGGATCGATGACCTTTTTGACCAGTTGCGGGGAGCTCAGTGCTTCTCGAAAATTGATTTGCGGTCTGGGTATCACCAACTGAGGATTTCGGAGGAGGATATCCCGAAAACTGCTTTTCGAACCCGTTACGGACACTACGAGTTCCTTGTTATGCCTTTTGGCTTGACGAATGCTCCAGCAGCATTCATGGATCTGATGAACCGGGTCTTCCGACCCTACCTGGATAAGTTCGTGATTGTGTTCATCGATGATATTTTGGTGTACTCGAGGAGTGCCCGTGCACATGAGGAACATCTACGGTTGGTCTTGGAGAGGCTGAGACAAGAACAATTGTACGCTAAGCTGAGCAAGTGTCAGTTTTGGCTGAGCAGTATTGGTTTTCTGGGACACGTGATATCGACGGATGGGATTTGCATGGATCCCCAGAAAACAGAAGCGGTGACCAACTGGGCTAGACCGACGACAGTGACCGAGGTGCGGAGTTTCGTCGGATTAGCAGGTTACTACCGGAGATTCGTGGAGGGTTTCTCCAAAATTGCTGCACCATTGACTCGGTTGACTCGGAAGGGAGTGAAGTTTATCTGGGACGAGCAGTGCGATCGGAGTTTTCAAGAGTTGAAAGATCGATTGACCACTGCACCTGTCCTTGCATTGCCGGATGACAGTGGAGAGTTTGTGGTCTTCAGTGATGCATCGCTGCAAGGTCTGGGCTGCGTGTTGATACAAACTGGCAAGGTTATCGCCTATGCATCCCGTCAGCTGAAGACTCATGAGTTGAACTACCCTACCCATGATTTGGAGTTGGCGGCGGTGGTTCATGCTTTGAAAATCTGGAGGCATTACCTGTTCGGCGCAACGTGTCGGATATACACCGACCACCAGAGTCTTAAATACCTATTCACTCAGAAGGAGCTTAACATGAGACAACGGAGATGGTTGGAGCTGCTGAAGGATTATGACTGTACGATTGAGTACCATCCGGGTAAGGCCAATGTGGTGGCAGATGCACTCAGCAGAAAATCAGCGGGAACAGTTGCACACCTGGGGATGGTGTACCTTCCCTTACTGGTGGAACTCCGAAAGGCGGGAGTTATCTTGGATATGGATGAGCATGGAGCCTTGTTGGCCAGCTTCCATGTACGACCAGTACTGATTGATCGGATCATCAAAGCACAACTTCAGGATCCGATACTCTGTATTTACAGAATTGAGGTCGATGCGGATGGGAGACAGGATTTTATCATCCGGGACGATGGAGCACTTGTGAAATTGGGCCGTTTGTGTGTACCTGCAGTGCCAGAGTTACGAGCCGAGATTCTTAAGGAGGCCCATAGTTCGGCTTATGCTATGCATCCGGGAGGTACAAAGATGTACCGTACCCTCCGGAACCATTATTGGTGGCCAGGAATGAAGAAGGATATTGCTGAGTTCGTGAGCAAATGCTTAACCTGTCAGCAGGTTAAGGCGGAACGGCAGAGACCTTATGGGGCTATGCAGCCACTTCCGATTCCCGAGTGGAAGTGGGATCACATCACCATGGACTTCGTCTTTAAGTTACCGAGGACTCAGAGTGGAGTGGACGGAGTATGGGTGATCGTGGATCGGTTAACCAAATCAGCCCATTTTCTGCCAGTTCAGGAGACCTATAAACCTAACCGACTGGCTCAATTGTTCGTGAAGGAAATCATACGATTGCATGGTACTCCGGAATCGATCGTGTCCGATCGTGATCCGCGTTTCACTTCCAGGTTCTGGCGGAGTTTGCAAGCTACTCTGGGAACAACCCTACGTTTCAGTACTGCTTTCCATCTTCAGACTGATGGACAGTCTGAAAGAACCATTCAGACCCTGGAGGACATGATGAGGTCATGTGTACTACAGTTTCAGGACTCATGGGATACTCATTTGCCATTGATGGAATTCGCTTACAACAACAGCTATCAGGCAAGCATCGGGATGGCACCTTATGAGGCACTGTATGGTCGACAGTGCAGGACACCTATCTGCTGTAGGGCCGGAATTGATGGACTTGACCATGGAGACTGTTCGTGTTATCAAGGAGAGATTGAAGGCGGCACAGGATCGCCAGAAGAGTTATGCCGATCGACGGATTCGAGACTTGGAATTTGAAGTGGGAGATTTTATCTTCCTGAAGTTATTTCTGTGGAAAGGGATTATCCAATTTGGTCGACGGGGGAAACTGAGTCCGCGTTTTATCGGACCTTATGAGATCGTGGAGAGAATTGGCAGAGTTGCATACAGATTGGCACTACCTCCAGAACTATCTAGAGTTCACGATGTTTTCAACATATCGATGTTGCGGAAGTACGTACGTGATGCTTCTCATGTACTTGGGGAACAACCTGTCGAACTACGGGAGGATTTGAGCTTTGATGAACAACCAGTGCAGATCTTGGATCGGAAGGACAAAGTACTACGTCGGAAGACGATCCCTCTCGTGAAGATTCTCTGGAGAAACCAGAATGTGGAAGAAGCCACATGGGAGCGTGAGGCTCAGATGCGAGATCAATTTCCTCATTTGTTTCTTAGAAATTTCGGGACGAAATTTCTTAAGGGGGAAAGGTTGTAACACCCCGGAAATTCGTGGATTTTAATATTGTGATTTAATGTGTGAATTGACGCTTTTGCCCTTGTGATTGGTATGGCCAAATTATTGACTTTTTGATTGATGAATAAAATGGACTTTGACCTATGACCGTGACGTAGTTCGGGACGTCACGAGTTTATAGACAGGTGGCACGTCCAATTCGGACGATCGGGGAAAAAGTTATGACTATCGTAAGTTCAGGGGCATTACCGTAATTTTGACGGTTGGGGCGAAAATGTTGACTTTTCGTTTGACAATTAATTTTCACGCGATTCCAGGACCGATAGGTAGGTCTCGACGTCCTGAGTCCGTAGACAGGCGGCACGCCGAAATCGGATTTCGTATGGCTGAGTTACGAGTCTAGAAAGTGAAGGGCAGTTTGGTAATTATTTGAACCAGGGGCATTTTGGTCTTTTTGCCCTGGTTACTATAGCAAACCGCGAGGGACATGGGCGGCACCACCATGTGCGGTGGCTCTGAGTGCGATTTGTTTAATGGTGAGTGTGGGTTGGAAAGTATTGATTGTTTAAACCTTTTTGAAGCATCAAACGTGGTCTGATTCTTCCAGCTACACGATCAAATTGATTAATCGAAATTCGAAGCTTTCGGGGGAAAAATTTCAGTGGACAAATTGGACACCCACGAGCCTCTAGGACGGCTTGAAATTGTTTAAAACTGATTAGGACATGTGTGAGCATCACTCTGATGCAGAGATAACTGAGAACGGGTGAGGAAAACCAGAGAAGCCATTTCTGGAAAAATTGGAGGGAAAATCGGGTTTTGATTTCTGGTGCCTGTTGGACCAAACCAAGGCCTGGTTTAGTCTTTCTGGGAGTGTTTGGAACTCAACCGCATCGAAATCGAAGGCCATCAGCCACGGCTGAGATGGGACGGTGACTGCTGTTTTCAGGGAAATCACAGAGCTTGGGATGACGACCTTCAGGTACTTTCAGACACAATTGATTGTTCATTTTGGTTCGTTTTGATCCTATTATACTTCCTGTGAAGTTAATTGGACAATGGGTTTGAAACCAGTGAGTTCTGGTGATTGACCCGTTTGGTTGATCACGGGGCGAAGGGCGATTTAAGGATTGGATTTGGATAATTAATAACTCAGAACTTAAATTAGATGTTTAAATAACATGTAAGGATCAAATTGGATTGAAATCGAGTAGGAATTGATGGGTAATCAACCGGGTCAAGCCGCGGGTGGCAGGCCCGAATTACAGACAAACAGGTGAAGGTGCTGACACTGTATCTACAGTGTCAGGCGCGTGACATTCACGCGCAGCCACTTTGGGCGGCGCGTGAGGGCGGGTTGGGGCTTATCTCCGATCACGATCAACATGACTTTTATTCCTCTCGTTATTCTGAACATTTTTGGTGAATTAACCATATTGATCTGAGATAGTTTGAAGGGTCAGTTTAGGGCCGGTTGCCTCGGGAAACGTGTTGACGGTTTCCCCGAACCGGCTTCTGTTTCGAACTTTCTTTTGAATAAATATTAAGGACTTGTAGTGACCCTTACGTGTGAATTGAACTGATAGGAATTGTACGATAATCTCGGTACAGGTCCGTACGCGCAGATTCGCAGCGGAATCGTATAGTGAGTGGGCCCGTTTTCATTAAACCCTTGCATGCTTAAATGTTTTCGGATTTACTTATATGTTCACATGCTGGAATCGATAAATGGTTTTGATGATATTGAAATTTCGGTTATGGTACGTTTCATGGTATTTGGGCATGAGACCCGTCTGATGGAACGTAACAATCGGTTCAGATTTTACCTATGTATACATATATGCTTGCATTCGGATATCAATAAAATGTTTTTGGTACTGCACTGTATAGATCCTTCCATATTATATTGTCTCCTCCGGATGAGGTACCCCGGAGAGGTCACGGACGTCTAGAACGTCCAGCGTCTACGACGCTAAGCATCAGGGATGCTGTAACCGAACAGGGTTCGGGGATTGAACTCGGAATTGAGACCCGAGTGGCACGCGTAGCCTTGTGATTGTGACCTTATTGGACGTCAGGGATGTCAGACATCAGGGATGTCGGGATTGGAGTGTATAGTGCAGTGGATAAAATTATGGTTATGGTTTTATTACATGCCTTATGATTAATATTATGTTATTTATGATTTTAAATGATGCTGCATGCATGTTTGGAAAACGGAGGGGTAAATTATATGTTTTACTTATCAAATGATTTTATAAACTTGAGTACGGTCCACTCACCCTTAATGTTTTTGGTAACCCCTCCAGGTCGTGATACTGAGGTAGAGGAGGAACCTGAGGCTGAGGCATAGATCTACTTCTGTGTACCTGAACCCCTGTTGGGTGGTTTACCCGCAGGTTTACTTTAGAGTCGTGCTCGCAACTTGTAATTTTGGATTTCATCCCTTGTCTAACATCTGTTTAATTCGGATTTGATGTAAACTTTTATTCGGTTTTTATGCATTTGATGTTTTGAGGTTAAAATTGGTATGAATTATTGGGTGTCAGACGGGAGCAGGGCACGTCCCCTTGTGGTCCCTTTGGGATCGGGGCGGGTCCTGTCATAGTCGTCATTCGAAATGATTTTCCTTGCTGATTATGCTAAGCTAGGAGCGGAAGAGAACTTTTAAGGATCCCTTAGCATAGTTGGTGAGATGACAGAGTTTGGAAGTGGGAATAAAGGTGAGATGAGGACGATACGTAGGTATCAATCAGGAATAGACGAATAGCCGATGCCTCGAGATGAAGTGAGAATAGTGATTGTGTTGGATTGAGGCTGGCTCGTGACGCACGATTGAACATCAGACCGAAAAGTGCTATGATCGGATGTGTTCCGACATATTAGTATATTGACTAGACGTCGAATGCTGTGTACTTGAGCAGAATTGACAGATAGGGTTCGAATAGTTGGTGGGCCAAGAGCTTGTGGGCCGCACGCCGATGGAACCCTAGTGCTTGTTTGTGTTTTCTGCTGCGACAAGTATTCAATTGGAGTTACGTGTACACCCGAATGGGTGAGACATCGATTTTGGGTCGACAAGACAAGTAGTACGATGGTTGAGACTCGAGGTGAGTCTAGTTGTCAGTGGAGATTGCTAGGTGACGTGAGATACGATACGGTACAAGGACTCGAGAGCGAGTCGAGATTAGAGTGTGCAGTGGGAGCACAGTGGAGCCAAGCGCTACCGATTAGACAGGGTACACTAGTGGACTTATTGACAGTGACGGAGGTTGAGTATCACCCAGTGGAATCAGCGAAGATAGTTGTCGAATCGGATGCTGATTAGGACATTAGTTCCGATTTTCGGATGAGAAGAACCATCAGACTGAAAATTCCACTTGATGGTAACTGGTAGGTCGGAACGTATCGGGAAGTTATACTATAAGGATTTGAAATCAACTTAGTATAACTGACATGTTAGAGTGGCTTCGTGAAAGTTGAGTTTGAGCTTGGAAGCTCCAGTGACAGTGCGTATCGATGAGTATGGCGTAGTGACAGACGTGTACTTGTACAAGAGAGTGGCCGTGTGCAGAGACACGATTGAATTTCCACAGTTGGTTGTGGAAATCTGGTCAGTTTGAATTTCGAGGACAAAATTTTTAAAGGGGGGAAGATTGTAACTAACCGTCCCGAATTATTAGGATTAATTATGACTTAATGATGGATTAGTGAGACTAATCGGGGATTAGACGAGGATTAACGGACGTTGAGGGCGAAATGACGATTTAGCCCCTAAATGACTGTGACGTAGTTCGGGACGTCACGAGTTCATGGACAGGTGGCACGTTTGATTCCGACATTCGAGGAAGAAGTTATGACGATCGGAAGTTCGGGGGCATTTTGGTAATTTGGTTAAATAGGGGCCAACCATTGAATTTTGACCTGGGAGGTTTGATGGATGAGGACCGTTATGTAGATCAGGACGATACGAATTCGTAGACAGACGACACGTCGAATTCAGACGTTCGACGAAGAAGTTACGGTTCACTGAAGTTCGAACGTATTATTGCACGGTTTACGAGACGAAAGCCTTTTTGGCATTTAGTGGGCCCCAGATGTAACAACCCGTACCTACGGGAAGGGTAAAAATGTGATTTTTGTGAAATTTTGTAAAAAGGACGATTTTGCCCTTGTGAATAGTAAACGAAAAGTTGACTTTTTGTACTATTGATTGGATGAGTGTTAGCCCTTGACCGTGACGTAGGTTAGGACGTCACGAGTCCGTAGACAGGCGGCAGGTTCGTTTCGGACAACCGGAGGAAAAGTTATGATGTACGGAAGGTTGGGGGCGTTACCGTAATTTTGAGCTAATAGGGGAAATGTTGACTTTTTGGAGGATGTGTGATTTTCACGTAGACCGAGGACCGTTGGATAGGTCTCGACGTCCTGAGTTCAACGACAGGCGGCACGCTGTCATCGGACGTCGGACGGACAAGATACGGGTCTGGAAAGTCTAAGGGCAAAATGGTAATTTTGTGCAGGAGGGGCATTTTGGTCATTTTCCCTCAGCCCAATCAGATAAGGGCAAGTGGCAGATATTTTTGGGCTGGCCTATAGCTGGTGGACACGTGCTTGGGACTGGATGGTTCTACTACGTTCTTAAGTGTGCACGGCCACACGTTATCCTCTTTGAACCGTGCACAATTTGGAAGGAAACAGAAAACAGAGAGAAGATTGGGGTGAGGCGGTGATCGATTTTGATGCTAGGGAGAGTGAAGTGTGAGTGGAGAGAGAGACAGTGAGGTACGGAGGAGCTGGTGATCGTAGCCTGGAGGTGCAACCGTGCACGGAGGCGACGTGGTGGACGGTTGGATAATTGGAAGAAACAGAGGAGGCCGTGGACGGTGGTGGCTGTTGTGTTGTGTGGTGGACGGATTCAAGGCACTAGGAGACTCAGGAGGTTTAGGGGAGTCCCACGAGCACCGTGGTGGGTGACGGTTCTCACGGCGGCGCCGGAATCGAAAGGTAATCTCTTTTGCCCTATTTTTCGTGGATTTTCATTTCAAGAGTTGTGGACCTAGAGCTAGAATCGAAAGGTTTGGTGAGTGAAGGGAGGTTTAGGGAGGTCTTAGGAGTCGTTTGTGGTGGTTGCCGTGACGGGAGGTTCACGGTGGGTGGTGGTTCGACGGCGGGTCCTCTGTACCCTGTTTAGCCGTGATTTTCAAACGGAAAATCGTGGAGTTGGAGGGAGAGTCGAGGGATTTCGTGAGTTGTGTGTGATTCAGTGAAGTCGTGGGAGGAGTTTGGAGTGACCACCGTGAAGGGGGACGTGCTGGGTGGCCGGCGGCCAAAACAGGGCTCACGGGCAGTGTTTTTCGAGGATGAAGACGAGGGGTTTTAGGCCGTGATTTCTGGATTTTAGGACTGGGTTTGGTTGCAGGGGACTGGACGAAGCTAATGGAATTGAAATGGGGAAGAATGGTGGAGGAACGGAGGAGAACCGGTCACGCCGGTTCAACACAGTTGAACCGGGTGACTCGAGGTTGAAGATGCACTGTAGCAGGCGCGTGAGGCCCACGCGCAGCCACTTTGGGCGGCGCGTGGGGGCGCGTGGGGAGGAATCCGGTCAAGCGTCCAACATGAGTTTAACCCTAAATGTTCTAAGGAATCCAATGGTACAGTTTTCGGGTTAATCGGACGGTGTTACGGAATGGTTCGGGAATCCGTACGGTTTAGGGTTTCGGATTAAAATATTATTAAATTCCCGAAAAATTGGGGAAAATAGGGAAGGTATCCTTAATGTTATTGTGACCCTATTTGGTATCTATTGACAGGACGGGAGACACCAGAGACGGTTGAGGAGCGCACGGAGCGCGAGTGACTTGCTCTGAACTGTGAGTGGACTCTTTCTTACTTCCGAGCATGCCTAACTGTTTTAATTACTGTTTTATGATTTCTATGTGTGTTTTTATGTCCTGATGATGATTATACGTGATTGAGATGTTTGCACGTTTTTCGAGACGTTTTTGGGATTTTGCACGTTTTTCGAGAAAAAGCGGGTTTTCAGAGTTTGATGTTATAATTCAGAAATTTAACCTAAAAACGTTTTCTGATGATGGTAAATAGGTTGTGGAATATGATTTGGGATTTTCCTATGGTTTTGTTATGAACAGGGATCTTTTTCCGGATTTGGGTTCGGAATGTCGGTTCTGAATGCCGGAAGAGCTTCGAACCGGGGATTTCGAATTCGAATTCGGTGATGGATTTTGAATTGGTTTTACACTGGATATGGATTGGATTTGCTGGATCTGGATATGGGTTTAAAGACCCGGATACTGATTTGACGGGGGGACGGGCCCGGATTGAGTTTAAAGACTCGGGAGTTTAAAGACTCGGATATTACGATATTACCCCCATAGGCCTATTGAGTTTAAAGACTCGGGAGTTTAAAGACTCGGATTTATATGTGAGGCCTGGTTGAGTTTAAAGACTCGGATAGGTCCAGCAGGTTTAATCGGGTTATACTCTGGTTTCTTATGATGTTTATAGTGTATCTGTTTCTTATGATATTTTATAGTGTCTCTGTTTCTTATGATGTTTCATATTATGGTTTTTCTAATACTTCATTGGCATGCCTGGTTTTAAACCGGAGGGAACAAATGATTTTATTTCCTTACTTTGATTTGCTGGTAAACGGTTTTAAAACTTTTATTCCTTTTGGTCCACTCACACCTTCTTTTTGTTCAAATTCCCTCCAGGTCGTGGTGATAGCGCTGGGGTGAACGTTGAGGCAGATATCGAGGCATAGGGCTTCCGACGTTCTTCTGTTGCGGACTTAGACTTGTAGGACTTTTGGTGCCCATTTTGTAGAACTATGCTCTGGCTTACGGTTGTATATATTTACTCCTTCGTCTGATGGTTATGCTTATAGTGGTATTAAGTTTATTTTGGTATTGTAAGTGTGATTGTCAGACGGGAGCAGGGTTCATCCCGAGTATCGAGGTGATATTTGGGACGGGTCCTGACAAATTGGTATCAGAGCACAGGTTGTGTCAATTTGTGTTGGGTCTAGGTTGTTATACTAACTCTATGCCTCTTTCAGCGTACGATTGATCATGCCTCCGAGACGTGAACCCCCTCCACGACCTGAAGATGAAGCGGCGAGAGGGACTGAGAGCGCTTCGATCGAGAGAGCCCAGAGGCTTGGGGCTACTACGTTCAGCGGTGGGGCTGATCCCGAGGAAGCTCACCGATGGATCACCCGACTAGAACGTATTTTTGGGGTGATGCACTGTCCTCCCGAGGATCGGGTATTGTTAGCTACTTTTCTGTTGGATGGAGCTGCCTACGAGTGGTGGTACACGCTGGAACTGTCCGGCTGGGATGCACATACCGTGACCTGGGAGACTTTCCGGGAGCGGTTTCTAGATCAGTACTATCCCCGTTCTTTTAGGGATGCGAAGGAAGCGGAATTCCTTCACTTGAAGCAAGGGACCTTGACAGTTGCTGAGTATGAGCAGAGGTTTCAGATGCTATCTCGTTTTGCTCCTGCATTTGTGGCGACTGAGGCGGAGAAGTGCCGCCGGTTTGAGTTGGGCCTCCGGGGAGAGATCAGGGCCATAGTGACAGCCGGCTCTTTTGCTACATTCCGAGAGTTGTCTGATGCTGCTGTCAGGGTGGAGGCCAGTTTACCTGCTCGACCACAGTATTCGGGCAGTGTTCGACGCCGAGAGCAGTCATTTCCAGGAGCATCGAGTCAGAGGCCCCCGAAACGGGGTAATTTTGGTGGATCATCATCGGCTGGTGGAGCCCGGTATGGCAGACCAGGCAGTTTCCAGGGCTCAGGATTTCGAGGAGCTAGGTCACAGCCGACTCCTCAGGCGAGTGCGACTTCAGTGGCTTCTACAGGGAGGTATACTGGTGGACCCGATAGGGACACTTGCTTCTATTGTGGAGAGCGAGGACATTTCCGTCGGGAGTGCCCATTGTTAGCTCCGGAGGGTGGAGCAGGCAGAGGTGCAGCAGAACCCGGGCGGAGTACTGCTTCAGTATCAGGGGCGGCAGGCCCTAGGGGTGGCGGTGGTGCCACGAGCAGTTCCAGAGGGCGCGGTAGGTCATCGAGACCTCAGGCGCGAGTTTTTGCGATGACTCAGCAGGAGGCTAGGTCAGCACCGGGAGTGGTGACAGGTACACTCACCATACTTGGTCACACTATTTTTGCTTTGATAGATCCCGGGGCTACTCATTCATTTATAGCTCGGAGTTGTAGTTTGGTTAAGGAGAGGGAGGTGTCTACTTTGGATTGTGCGTTAGGAGTGAGTACACCTACTGGGGAGGTGTTGGTAGTGACTCAGGTTTTGAGAGAGTGTCCGGTGATGGTAGGCCAGGTGGAGTTACTGGTAGATTTGTTACTCTTGGACTTACGGGACTTTGATGTGATCTTGGGTATGGACTGGTTGACGAGACACCATGCTTCTATCGAATGTTTCGATAGGAGAGTGACTTTTCGGAGTCCCGGATTATCAGAGACTACATTTCAGGGGGATCAGCGTGCACTTCCTACGGGAGTTATTTCAGCACTCGAGGCTAGTAAACTGTTACGTAAGGGGTGCCAGGGTTACTTAGCTCATGTGGTGGATACGCGTGCTACGCCAGTGAGGGCGGAGGATATACCAGTGGTACGGGAGTTTCCCGATGTTTTTCCCGAGGAGTTGCCAGGACTACCCCCACACCGAGATCTTGAGTTTATGATTGAGCTTCTACCAGGTACACAGCCTATTTCTCAGACTCCTTATCGTATGGCACCTGCCGAATTGAGGGAACTTAAGGCCCAGTTGCAAGAGTTGGTCGATATAGGATTCATTCGACCGAGTATGTCACCTTGGGGAGCACCTGTTTTGTTTGTCAAGAAAAAGGACGGAGGATTGAGATTGTGTGTGGATTACAGGCAATTGAATAAGGTAACTATTCGGAATAAGTACCCCCTACCCCGGATTGATGATTTGTTTGACCAGCTCAAGGGAGCACAGTATTTCTCGAAGATTGATCTTCGCTCCGGCTATCACCAGTTAAGGGTTAAAGAGGAGGATATACCGAAGACAGTTTTCCGGACCAGGTACGGTCACTATGAGTTTGTGGTGATGCCTTTTGGTTTGACTAATGCCCCAGCAGCTTTTATGGACCTTATGAACCGAGTGTTCCAGCCCTACTTGGATCGTTTTGTGATTGTTTTCATTGATGATATTTTAGTATTTTCGAAGAGTGCGAAGGCGCATGAGAAACATCTGAGGATCGTGCTTAAAACGTTGAGGGAGCATCAGTTGTATGCAAAGCTCAGTAAGTGTCAGTTCTGGTTGACCAGTGTTGGATTTCTTGGCCATGTGATTTCGGCCGAGGGCATTCGTGTGGATCCTCAGAAAGTTGAGGCGGTAGCCAATTGGGAACAGCCTAAGACGGTAACGGAAATCCGGAGTTTTCTGGGTTTGGCAGGGTATTACCGGCGTTTTATTGAGGGCTTTTCTATTCTTGCAGCACCGTTGACGAGGTTGACACGGAAGGGAGTTCGGTTTGAGTGGGATGAGAACTGTGAACAGAGTTTCCAGGAGCTTAAAAGGCGGTTGACCTCTGCTCCTGTGTTAGCCCTTCCAGATGATAGTGGGGAGTTCGAGGTGTACAGTGACGCTTCTTTACAAGGTTTGGGATGTGTCTTGATGCAGCACGGGAAAGTGATTGCTTATGCTTCCCGGCAATTGAAACCCCATGAGGTGAACTACCCTACACATGACTTGGAACTGGCTGCGGTGGTTCATGCATTGAAGATTTGGCGACATTACTTGTACGGTGAGAAGTGCAGGATCTTCACGGACCACAAGAGTTTGAAGTATTTGTTCACTCAAAAGGAATTGAACCTCAGACAGCGCCGTTGGTTGGAGTTACTTAAGGACTACGACTGTACTATTGAGTATCATCCAGGGAAGGCTAATGTGGTAGCCGATGCTCTGAGCAGGAAGTCAGCTGGATCTTTGTCGCATCTGAGGACAGTACGGTTACCTTTGCTGGTTGAGCTCCGTAGGTTGGGAGTAGAGTTGACTGTGGATGATCAGGGAGCACTCCTAGCGAGTTTCCATGTGCGACCCGTTTTGATTGATCAGGTGATTGATGCTCAGTTTGAGGACCCTATTCTAGGCATCATTCGGATTGAGGTCGAGGCTGGAGAAAGACAGGATTTTGAGATCCGTGAGGATGGAGCCTTGGTTAAGAATGGGCGGTTGTGTGTACCTGAGGATGAAGTTTTGAAGAAGGTGATACTGGATGAGGCTCACTGTTCAGCTTATGCGATGCATCTTGGTGGGACCAAGATGTATCGTACACTTCGAGAGCATTACTGGTGGTCAGGGATGAAACGTGAAATTGCAGAGTATGTCAGTAGATGCTTGATTTGTCAACAGGTAAAAGCCGAGCGGCAGAGACCTTATGGAGCAATGCAACCTTTGCCGATTCCCG
Organism: Prinsepia uniflora; assembly: GCA_032719365.1. Classification (NCBI taxonomy): domain Eukaryota; kingdom Viridiplantae; phylum Streptophyta; class Magnoliopsida; order Rosales; family Rosaceae; genus Prinsepia; species Prinsepia uniflora. Next base: position 53,248,306 of record CM064868.1, on the reverse strand, counting down.
AGTGGAAATGGGATCACCTGACTATGGATTTTGTGTTCAAGCTTCCGAGAACACCGAAGGGACACGATGGTGTGTGGGTTATTGTGGATCGACTTACGAAGTCTGCTCATTTCTTGCCAGTACGGGAGAACTTTAGGCTGGAACAGTTTGCACAGTTGTTTATTAATGAGATTATTCGATTGCATGGGACTCCGGAGTCGATAGTATCTGATAGAGATCCGAGATTCACTTCTCGATTTTGCCAGAGCTTACAGGAAGCTTTTGGGACTAAATTACACTTCAGTACTGCTTTTCATCCTCAGACTGATGGGCAGTCTGAGCGGACTATTCAGATTCTCGAGGATATGATGCGAGCTTGTGTGCTTCAGTTTCAGGGTACGTGGGAATCACATCTGCCTTTGATGGAGTTCGCCTACAATAACAGTTATCAGGAGAGCTTTGGGATGGCTCCTTACGAGGCTTTGTATGGGCGGCAGTGTCGGACTCCATTGTGTTGGACTGAGGTTGGTGAGAGGAGGTTGACTACTTCTGAGCTGGTGGAGCTTACTCAGGAAAAAGTGGCATTGATTAGGGATCGATTGAAGGCAGCGCAGGACCGCCAAAAGAGCTACGCTGACCGTAGGATCAGGGATTTGGAGTTTGCTGTTGGAGACTGGGTTTTCCTGAAGCTATCTCCTTGGAAAGGAATTGTACGATTTGGCAGACGAGGGAAGTTAAGTCCTCGTTACATTGGACCGTATGAGATCTTGGAGCGGATTGGTCCTGTAGCTTATCGGTTGGCCTTACTAGTAGATTTGGAAAAGGTACATAATGTCTTTCATGTTTCTATGCTTCGGAAATATATTCGAGATGATTCGCATGTTTTAGAAGCACAACCAGTGGAACTGAGGGAAGACTTGAGTTTTGAAGAGCAACCTGTTGCAATCTTGGATCGGAAGGATAAAGTGTTGCGAAGGAAGACGGTTCCCTTAGTGAAGGTATTGTGGAGAAATCATCAGGTCGAAGAAGCTACTTGGGAACCCGAGGCCTTGATGCGAGAACAGTACCCTTATTTATTCCACTGAATTTCGGGGACGAAATTCTTTTTAGGGGGGTAGATTGTAACAACCCGTACCTACGGGAAGGGTAAAAATGTGATTTTTGTGAAATTTTGTAAAAAGGACGATTTTGCCCTTGTGAATAGTAAACGAAAAGTTGACTTTTTGTACTATTGATTGGATGAGTGTTAGCCCTTGACCATGACGTAGGTTAGGACGTCACGAGTCCGTAGACAGGCGGCAGGTTCGTTTCGGACAACCGGAGGAAAAGTTATGATGTACGGAAGGTTGGGGGCGTTACCGTAATTTTGAGCTAATAGGGGAAATGTTGACTTTTTGGAGGATGTGTGATTTTCACGTAGACCGAGGACCGTTGGATAGGTCTCGACGTCCTGAGTTCAACGACAGGCAGCACGCTGTCATCGGACGTCGGACGGACAAGATACGGGTCTGGAAAGTCTAAGGGCAAAATGGTAATTTTGTGCAGGAGGGGCATTTTGGTCATTTTCCCTCAGCCCAATCAGATAAGGGCAAGTGGCAGATATTTTTGGGCTGGCCTATAGCTGGTGGACACGTGCTTGGGACTGGATGGTTCTACTACGTTCTTAAGTGTGCACGGCCACACGTTATCCTCTTTGAACCGTGCACAATTTGGAAGGAAACAGAAAACAGAGAGAAGATTGGGGTGAGGCGGTGATCGATTTTGATGCTAGGGAGAGTGAAGTGTGAGTGGAGAGAGAGACAGTGAGGTACGGAGGAGCTGGTGATCGTAGCCTGGAGGTGCAACCGTGCACGGAGGCGACGTGGTGGACGGTTGGATAATTGGAAGAAACAGAGGAGGCCGTGGACGGTGGTGGCTGTTGTGTTGTGTGGTGGACGGATTCAAGGCACTAGGAGACTCAGGAGGTTTAGGGGAGTCCCACGAGCACCGTGGTGGGTGACGGTTCTCACGGCGGCGCCGGAATCGAAAGGTAATCTCTTTTGCCCTATTTTTCGTGGATTTTCATTTCAAGAGTTGTGGACCTAGAGCTAGAATCGAAAGGTTTGGTGAGTGAAGGGAGGTTTAGGGAGGTCTTAGGAGTCGTTTGTGGTGGTTGCCGTGACGGGAGGTTCACGGTGGGTGGTGGTTCGACGGCGGGTCCTCTGTACCCTGTTTAGCCGTGATTTTCAAACGGAAAATCGTGGAGTTGGAGGGAGAGTCGAGGGATTTCGTGAGTTGTGTGTGATTCAGTGAAGTCGTGGGAGGAGTTTGGAGTGACCACCGTGAAGGGGGACGTGCTGGGTGGCCGGCGGCCAAAACAGGGCTCACGGGCAGTGTTTTTCGAGGATGAAGACGAGGGGTTTTAGGCCGTGATTTCTGGATTTTAGGACTGGGTTTGGTTGCAGGGGACTGGACGAAGCTAATGGAATTGAAATGGGGAAGAATGGTGGAGGAACGGAGGAGAACCGGTCACGCCGGTTCAACACAGTTGAACCGGGTGACTCGAGGTTGAAGATGCACTGTAGCAGGCGCGTGAGGCCCACGCGCAGCCACTTTGGGCGGCGCGTGGGGGCGCGTGGGGAGGAATCCGGTCAAGCGTCCAACATGAGTTTAACCCTAAATGTTCTAAGGAATCCAATGGTACAGTTTTCGGGTTAATCGGACGGTGTTACGGAATGGTTCGGGAATCCGTACGGTTTAGGGTTTCGGATTAAAATATTATTAAATTCCCGAAAAATTGGGGAAAATAGGGAAGGTATCCTTAATGTTATTGTGACCCTATTTGGTATCTATTGACAGGACGGGAGACACCAGAGACGGTTGAGGAGCGCACGGAGCGCGAGTGACTTGCTCTGAACTGTGAGTGGACTCTTTCTTACTTCCGAGCATGCCTAACTGTTTTAATTACTGTTTTATGATTTCTATGTGTGTTTTTATGTCCTGATGATGATTATACGTGATTGAGATGTTTGCACGTTTTTCGAGACGTTTTTGGGATTTTGCACGTTTTTCGAGAAAAAGCGGGTTTTCAGAGTTTGATGTTATAATTCAGAAATTTAACCTAAAAACGTTTTCTGATGATGGTAAATAGGTTGTGGAATATGATTTGGGATTTTCCTATGGTTTTGTTATGAACAGGGATCTTTTTCCGGATTTGGGTTCGGAATGTCGGTTCTGAATGCCGGAAGAGCTTCGAACCGGGGATTTCGAATTCGAATTCGGTGATGGATTTTGAATTGGTTTTACACTGGATATGGATTGGATTTGCTGGATCTGGATATGGGTTTAAAGACCCGGATACTGATTTGACGGGGGGACGGGCCCGGATTGAGTTTAAAGACTCGGGAGTTTAAAGACTCGGATATTACGATATTACCCCCATAGGCCTATTGAGTTTAAAGACTCGGGAGTTTAAAGACTCGGATTTATATGTGAGGCCTGGTTGAGTTTAAAGACTCGGATAGGTCCAGCAGGTTTAATCGGGTTATACTCTGGTTTCTTATGATGTTTATAGTGTATCTGTTTCTTATGATATTTTATAGTGTCTCTGTTTCTTATGATGTTTCATATTATGGTTTTTCTAATACTTCATTGGCATGCCTGGTTTTAAACCGGAGGGAACAAATGATTTTATTTCCTTACTTTGATTTGCTGGTAAACGGTTTTAAAACTTTTATTCCTTTTGGTCCACTCACACCTTCTTTTTGTTCAAATTCCCTCCAGGTCGTGGTGATAGCGCTGGGGTGAACGTTGAGGCAGATATCGAGGCATAGGGCTTCCGACGTTCTTCTGTTGCGGACTTAGACTTGTAGGACTTTTGGTGCCCATTTTGTAGAACTATGCTCTGGCTTACGGTTGTATATATTTACTCCTTCGTCTGATGGTTATGCTTATAGTGGTATTAAGTTTATTTTGGTATTGTAAGTGTGATTGTCAGACGGGAGCAGGGTTCATCCCGAGTATCGAGGTGATATTTGGGACGGGTCCTGACACCAGACCTTTCACAGGCCCAATGAATGAATGACAGGTGTCATTCATCCATTCCCTATTAGTTCCCATTCATGCATATCCTTCCCCTTTCCTTCATCAATCATTTTCCCCATTTCCAAACCAAACCGATCAAAACCTTCTACCCCAATCCAAACACTTAAAACCCTATGACCATGTTTGAGACCCAGAGAGTGCTGGGAGGACATGAGGAAGGTGGTGGCCGGCCAAGGCAGCGCCGCCGTGGACGGTGGAGGGCAACTCGAACCAAGGTAATCGGTTTTGCCCGATTTTCTCCATTTTTCATTTCGAACGTTATGGCTTGTTTTTAATGATTAGGATGGACTTATTGGGTTATTAGGAAGGTAATAGGATGATTTTGAGGAAGGTTAGAGGCTGAGGAAGCCCTGGGAGAAACTTAGATGTTTTGAAACGTGAGGAAAAATTGGACCGGTTTAGGTCTTTTAATTTATAGGTTTAGGTTCCTAGGACCAAAATAGGAAGTTTAGAATCGATTAGGGAGGAAAAGGATGAAAATTGAACCGGGTAGGAGGACGGACCGGGCATGCCGGTCCAGGTTGCAGAGAAAACCGGACTGGCCAGTTCGGACCGGTCGGTTGGAGGTTGAAGATGCACTGTAGCTAGGCGCGTGGTTCCCACGCGCAGCCATATTAGGCTGCGCATGGCGACCCGTGGAGGAGGATTTGGGGGAAATTCCAACATGTGAGATCATCTATTTGATTTAACAAACATTTTGGGACTGGTTTCGAGTCGATCGGACATCGTCTCGATATAGTTCGGGTTGTCCGAAGGTTTCGGTGCGCATTTAAAAATAGTTAAAAATCCCAAAAAATTAGGGGGCTTTAGTGGGGGGTTATTTAAGTAGTTAGTAACCCTCTAAACTGATTTGGACAGGTTTGGGAACCCCGAAGATGAAGATTGACCCAGGAAGGTGTACGGCGTTCGTATCGAGGCAGCAGCGCGGACGGTTTGTGAGTTGACTTTCTTTCTGAAATCGTTGCATGCTTAAATGTTTTATATATGTTTTAATGTATGTTTTGAGATGCCTTGAGTGCATTTTGGTGTGTGTTTACGTATGGGCACGTACTTCGAGGTTTTCTGGTTTTATATTTTCTTATACGCGCTTACGTTTTCGGTTTTCATGAAATGGTTTTGAAAAGGTAAAAATGGGCATGAGACCCAATTAGATTTGGTTTTGACTCGGGCATGAGACCCTATTGATAACCTACGGGTCTGAGTCGTGGTCGCGAAGGGTGCTGTGTGCACAGGGACGGCCGACATGACGCTCGCCTCTAGATTGGGATACGTTCCTTTCGGAGAGGTCACGATGCACGTCCCATTGTCGAGCAACCACTGGAGGCTCGACTTCGGAGTGCTGACAGTTTAGAGGATTGATCGGCAACGTGTGCACCATGGTCTCGAGATGGTCGCGGCAGTGATGTGTTCACAGCAACAAATCAGGTGGGTATCCCCATAGGGATCCCATTCCAGGAGTGGACGTTATGATGTGGTCCTGGACCAGATTCCGGAAAGATGATCAGACTATGTTTGAAGATAGAGCCTCCCAGATGGAGAGTTCATGGGAGAAGACTCGGAGTGAGACCCCAAGTAGTATGCATACTTATATATATAAAGAGAGACATCGTGACATATATCGGGGATGTGTTCCCTAGGGGCTGTGTGCCCTGAGTTGGCATCTTCTCAGGAAGTGCCTAGGATGGGTTATATATGTATATACATATATGTGTACGAGTTTTCACTAAGACAACATTGGGCTGAGACCCACGCGTATTTGTTTTGGGCTGAGACCCATATGAGATGGCTTAGGGACGAGTTCCCACGTGTTTTGGTTTGGGCAGAGGTCCCCTGTATTGATTTGAGGATTTCGGGCCAAGGCCCAAATGGTTTTATGGTTTATGATGGTTTATGGGGACCGGACATGAACCGTAGAAATGGTTTTCGAATGCACGCATATGTTTTTTTTAATGAAGGGCATAAAGGTCTTTTATGAAATGTTTTTATAAAATATTTGTTTTGTCCACTCACAGTTTTTGTATTTTGAATGCTCTTCAGGTTGATCGCGGATGCAAGCTGTAGCAGAGACGAGACATCATATTCCTCCTTCGGATCTTGGCGTGCTCTAATAGCCCCGGTTGGGCAAAGGACGGAATTATCCCTGGTCTGACACTTAGTGTCAGACGGGAGCAGGCACGTCCCACGCTAATTCCATGGGATTTGGGACGGTTCCTGTCACATCATCTCCACGTTGAGTTCACACATATCGACAAGTAACGAATCAAGAAGTTAGACAATTGTAAGAAAATGAAGACAGAAAATTTAGTATATGCAGTGTAGAGTTCTGGGAAACAAACATTTAATATTTATAATTACAATTAATGTACAAGGATGAAAGTTATGCACAAGCATGGTATTTACATTGCAAACATATTTACGCAAACGAAATCACACAAGAGATTTTTCAATTCCCCGCAACGGCGCCAAAAATTGATATACAAAAAATAAGTATTAAAGTAAACACAACGTCACACTCAACACTTAAGGGAAGCATATTCAATTGAAACCCCTTTTTCATGTAGATGTAGCATTGGTAAATAAGGATCGTTCTAAACCGCGGATTGAGAGTACATATGCATGGTTAACGTTTGGATTTTAGAATGGAGATAATAAATTGATTTTAAAGTTCTACGTAATTAAACTAAACCAAAACTAACCTAATCTATTATTTACATGTGGTTAACTCATTTTTATACCTAACTCATTCAATAATTATATTAACTTCAAAACCTAAGAAATTCTATAAACATAGTTTTAAGAGATATTTGCATATCTTAAGTACGTGCATGGGAAGATGTCTACACTTTCAATAATAGATGTGGGAATCCCTATTGTCTATCAAGCATTAAGCACCAACAGACAAACATAACAAAAAGTAAGATATTAGAACAAATGGAAGATTATAGAAATTAAACATACCACATAAAACCAAGATAAGATTATAAATCAAATTGTAAAGACGATACTCAAGAAAAAAAGATAACTACGAAGCAAAGAGGTTGTGTTACACTTTACAACCCGAGAAGCTTAAAGGATGCGAGCGGTTGGAATTCTTTGGCGAAACACTTTTTCTCTCGATAAGCCCAAAGGATGCTAAGTGGTGGATGAGGATGTAGAAGGAGAAAACGGTGTAATTAATCTTTGCACAAGAAATATCAAATCTTATAAAATGGTAAAATCTGGTCAAGCAGAGTTTTGGAACAAAAAAATGAGTGACACCATTGCAATTAGCCTAAACCTCCTTATTTATAGGAGAAAAATAATCCACAAATAAATAGGAGTTTACAATTTATTCTACAAGGAAAAGGTTTCCTAAATAACTAAGAAATATAATTAAAATCTTTCCTACAAGTAAAAGGAGTGAGAATAGTAATTCAAAAGGAAATAGGATTGAAATCCTTATATGAAATGGAGAATAAGTGTGAAATCAAGTTGGAATTATCCCAAAATATTGCCTAAATCACAAAATAAAGCTTTAGGATGACTTTAAGTAGGTGCTGGCTGAACTTTTGGCTGAAATTCAGTGGTTAAACGACAGTTAATGCGCAAGGGAAGGCTGCAGATAGGTTCGGTAGCACGCGATGAAAGTAAGGTAAGTGCGGGACGCGTGAGCCGAACTCGTTTGGGGAACTTCGGTAGGCGCTATTAGAATGGGATTTTTGCCTAATAAAATGGATTCGGTAGGATTCTACGGAACTATTTCAATCTTTTTGGTGGCTTCCCTTGTTTCGATCATAATTTCTTCAATATAACTTTGATTGAGATGATTCTTCAGCTCAAATTCTCGTAATTCCAAGCTCTATCAAACTCTGCACATTTCTCAAAATATATATTATTTTCTTCTATTCTTTGGCATTTTTATATTAAAAGATAAGTATAAAAAGTATAAAATGATGCTTAATTCAATGTTTATCAGGCGAAAAAAACTTGATAGAAAGAAAAAAACACACGATTTTGAACATATTTTAATCCGTATTGAAACCTTGAAAGTGCAAAATATCAATTAGAATGTAGTAAAGCACGAGGAAGGGTCGATCATTCGAGGACTTGCTCAACGAATTGTCACTTAGTTACGAATGTTTAACTTAATCACTTTATTAGAGGCACAAACAAGTAACCAAAAAGGGGGATAGTGATGATGCTCGAAATTGGGAAACAAAACGGAAAGTAAAAGTCCACAAAAGTAAATGTTGATTGATGTTCATTTAAGGAAAATTAAGGCAACTTTCCACCACTTAACCAATTGAGTCATTAACATGTTCACCGCATTATGTTGTTACAAATGTGTGAATTCAATGCCATGAAAGGGCCCTATCATTGAGTCACCTTACACATTTATTCCTTTTTATTTACTATGTTCTATGTAACGACCCGTCCCAAATTTCGGGATTAGATTAGTGACTAATGAAGGATTAGTCAAATTAATCGAGGATTGGTTGAGCGAAATCGGACGGACAGTGCAAAATGACCGTTTTGCCCCTAGTCTTAGGCAAATGTTGACTTTTGACTCGGGGAGTCAAGCATACGAGGACCAATGACTGTGACATTGATCGGGACGTCACGAGTCTGTAATCAGACGACACGTCGAAAACGGACGTTCAACGGAAAAGTTATGGTCACGGGATTGAAATCGGGAACTTACACCTCGGGATTTGAATTTAATATTAATTAATTGTGAATGGCAGATATTCCTGGTGGGGCCCTTGGATGAGTGACAAGTGTCACTCATCCCATTGGCCACTCTCCTTAAATTGGGGATCTTGTCCCATTGGTAAATTATATATATTATTCATCTTTTAATCCCAACCGTCCATCTCTCCTATTTTCTAATCCTCACTGTTCGATCATCTCATCTGATCATCATCTTCTTCATAATCGTGCAAACATCACCCTTCTCTGTTATCTATCCAAAACTGTGAACCCCTTCATGTAACAACCCGTCCCGGGAGCCGGGACTAGTAGACTGGTTAAGGTGTGATTAGTGAGGTTAACCGGCGGTTAGGTGGTCCCGATAGGTTCATGAGCCTAGAATGACGATTTTACCCCTAGTTCGGCCAAAAATGTTGACTTTTAGTTCGGGTGGTCCGATGAACATTGACCGGTGACCAGGACGTAGTTTAGGACGTCACGAATCCATAGGTAGGTGGCACGCCCGATTCCGACCTCCGAGGAGGAAGTTGTGATGTTCGGAAGGTTGAGGGCCTAACCGTAATTTGGGTAAATTAGGGGGAATAGTTGACTTTTTGTAGAATCAGGTTTTGGTACGTTGACCTAGGATGGTTAGATAGTTCTTGTCGTCCTGAGTTCGATGACAGGCGGCACGTAGTCATCGGACGTACGAGGTGTGAGATATGGGTCTAGGAAGTTAGTGGCAAAACCGTAAATGTGAGTTAAAAAGAAGGGTAATTTGGTCTTTCTGCACATTGGGATTTGTGAAGAAAGAAGGAAATGGACGGTTGAGATTGAACCAGGCGGGAAAGGAGTGGAGAGGATTGGTGACATGTGGCACAGGACTAGAGGGTTCTGGGAGAATCCTGTACGTGCACAGCCCAAATAATTGGGGTGCACCCGTGCAGTGTTCGTGATTGTTCCTGGAACCAAACAGAAAAAAGAGGGAGATTTTGAGGAAAAATTGAAGGGTGGTCGTGGCTATTGTTGAGTTCTGGTGAGTGAGTGAGGGACGGGAGATCGAAGGGAAGCTGGTGAGGTGGTTGAGAGGTGCAGCGGGTGTGTGTGTGTGTGAGTTGTGAACCACGGGAAGATCGGGGGAAAACAGGAAGGCAGGCAGAGAGTTTGTGAGCTGGTGGTGGTGCGGTGGCCGTGTACGGTGCAATTGAGACCGCGGTGGTGTCGTGAGAGCAGCGTGGAGTCGACCAGCCCCGGAGGAGCTTACGGCGGCGACTGGAAGCAGGTAATCCCTCATCCCTGTACAATTACTCTGTTTTTCCCGTGAGTTTAACTTCGAAAGTCGTGGGGTTGGGAGTAACATCGAGGGAATTGGAGGCCAGGGTGAGACTCCTGGAGGTCCCAGGAGTCGACTGTGTGTGCTGCCGTGATGAGTGGTGCACGGCGGAGGATGGCACGACGGAGGTGCTCTGTGTCCTCTGTTTTGCCGTGGGTTTTAAACGGCGAGTCATGAAGGTAGAGGCTGAGTCGAAGGTCTAGGAGGGTTGGTTTAGATTCAGTGAGGTCCCAGGAAGGGTCTGGGACAGTCACCATGACGGGGGGTGATCGGAATGGCTGGATCGTGAAACAGGGGCTATTTGGCCGTCTGGTTTCGAGCTTCAGTCGACGGGATTGGGGCAGTGTCGAGGTTAGATGAGTTGGGGAATGGATATATGGGATCTGGACGAAGCTGTGGGTGAAGGAAGGGAGGAGAATGGTGGCCGGACGAAGGAGAACCGTTGACGCCGGTTCAAGCTGCAGACTACTGTGTTGAACCGGGTCGACGTGAGGTTGAAGGTGCACTGTAGCAGCGCGTGAGGGCCACGCGCAGCCACTTTGGGTGGCGCGTGCGGCGGCGATGGGGAAAACGGTCAACATGGTTTTTGGTCTAGGATTTGTGGTGAGTTCAATGGAAGTGGTTTCGGGTTATGCGGAAGTCGTTTGAGTTTAGTTCCGCGAGGGTGAAGGTTTAGGGTCCCGAGTTTTATGTTTTCGATTCGGGGAATTTTGAGGAACTTTAGATGAACTTGCATAGATGTATTAGTGATGTATTTTGACGATGTTTGACAGGATCGGGATTTCCCGAGAAAGCCGAGGAACGTACAGGATGTTCAGGACGCGAGTAGGGCTCAGTACTGTGAGTGGACCCCTTCTCTAAACTCGAGCATGCATAACTGTTTTCTATAATTGTTTTATGGTTTTAATCATTATTCTATGTTTATCGAATATGTTTTGGTTGGTTTTACATGATTGCACGCCTTTCGAAAAAGTTCGGTTTTTAGCACGTTTTACGAGAAAGTGGTTGGTTTCTGAAATTGATGCTTTGGTTTTGGGATTTCAATTGATAAGTGGTTTTCACTGATTATAAAGGGATTCTGGAACATGATTTTGATGATTAAAGGTTTTCAGTTTTAAAATCGGATTTCGGGAAAACGAGATTTGGTTTTAAAGTTGAAAAGTGAATTTCCGGATTTGGGTTCGGAATGACGGTTCTGAACGTCGGAAGGGCTTCGAACCGGGGATTTCGAATTCGAATTTGGCGATAGATTTTAAATTGGTTTTACACTGGATATGGATTGGATTTGCTGGATCTGGATATTGGGTTTAAAGACCCGGATTGATATTGACGGGGGACGGGCCCGGATTGAGTTTAAAGACTCGGGAGTTTAAAGACTCGGATATATTGATTTTCCCCCGTAGGCCTTGAGTTTAAAGACTCGGGAGTTTAAAGACTCGGATATGATTAAGGCCTGGATTGAGTTTAAAGACTCGGGAGTTTAAAGACTCGGATAGGTCCAGCAGGTTTGATCGAGAAATGATGATTTGAACTTTGTAGTTTATGATACGGTTTCTGATACTCATGCTCTGGTTTCTCTAACTGTTTTATATTGTTTCTGTTTCTTATGATGTTTTATGAAAAGTGATTTATAACTGTGTTAACAAATGTTGGTTATGCATGGGGTTTTCAAAACGGAGGGTTAAACTCAGTTTTTCTGATAAATGATTTTAGAACTTCTCTTTTATGGTCCACTCACACCTTTTGTTTTAACTTGCCCTCCAGGTTGTGGAGCTAGCGCGGGGTCTTGGCGTCGAGGCAGTGTCCGAGGCATAGAAGTGACGTGAGGGATCCCGAAGTAGTTGGAAGTCTTCCGTGTGCGTGTAATTTATCGGTTTTTATTTTTCTTGGATTTCGTGCTATACGCTGTAAAACTATAACTGCGGAACATTGTGGTTAATTACTCCTGCGTCTGACTAGGTTTGAGTGAGTTTTATCCGATTGTTGCGTCGGGGAGTCAGACGGGAGCAGGATTTACCTCTGGTTTCGGGGTGAAACCGGGGTGGGTCCTGACACTTCACCCATAAACCATCTAATCCTCATCTAATGCAAATAATTTGTGAAGGAAAGTTGGAGTGTGAGGGCTGGAAATGTTGATGGCGTTAGTAACGATGACCGTCGTGGACGGCGGTGGTGGCTGGAGAACTAAACCTATGAGGCAAGCATGAAAACAGGGGACCCTTTCTTACTTCAAACACTTGGAAAAAAACGTGGTCTTTTGAACCTGGGTTCTGAATGAAAATGAAAGGCAAGGTCGAAACAAGTTTAGTGATGGTCACGACGGAGGACGACGGTGGAGGTAAAGTTGATTTCCCGTGAAACTTTATTTTAGTTCGAAAATGGCAACTCACGTTATGTTGATTATTGTTCATTTTGGTGGATTGGGTGAACATCCGAGGGTTACCAAGAGTCGTTTGGGACCGAATTTGTGACCGGAGGCGGTCTATGGTGGCCGGAGACAGAGGTCGATGATGGATCATATGTTCTTCGAATTAGGAGGTACGATTTAGCCTAGTTTTTCATGATTTGACAGGGTCGATCAATAGAACACGATTAGACGAAGCTATAGGTTTTGAAATGGGTGAATTATGGACCAAAAATAGACGAGTTATAATGTTGAACCGGGACCGATGGTTCAGTTGGATCGAACCGGTCTGAACCGGGTTTGCCTTAGGAAGACGATGAACAGTGTCCCAGCGCGTGGGTTTCACGCGCAGGGATTATGGGCCGCATGTGGGGGCACGTGAGGGGCCTTTTGGGGAAACTTTCGACATGTGAAATCATCTATTTGATGTAACAAACATTTTGGTACTGGTTTCGTGTCGATCAGACATCGTTTCGATATGTTTCGGGGTGTCCGAAGGTTTAGGATCGAGTTTAAAAATAGTTAAAAATCTGGAAAAATTAAGGTTCTTTAATGAGTGGTTAATGACGAGGTTAGTAACCCTATAATATGGTTTGAACAGGTTTGGGAGTCCCGGTGATGGTGATTAGCCCAGGGAGGCTTATGGCACGCATATCGAGGCAGCAGCGTAGGACAGTCTGTGAGTGGACTGCGTTTTCTAAACTGTGATGCATGCATAACTATTTCATATGTTTTACATACATGATTTCTATGATGATGATTTTGGCACTGGTAGTTTAAATAATTGCACGTATTTCGAGGTAATTTTGTATTTACACGTATTTCGAGGTTTACGAATTTATGTTATTGCTATGTGATTGTGGGTTTAATAATGGTTTTGTGATATGGTTTTGGTTTTGGAAAGATGAACTCGAGCATGAGACGCATTTGAATTATGTGATCGGGCCAAGGGCCCCGTTGGTTTAAGAAATCGAGCTGAGACCCTTTCGAGTTATGTGATCGGGGCGGGGGCCCAGTGGTTTACAAAATCGGGCATAAGGCCCAGTTGAGTTTTATAAATGTGATTTCGGGTCTGGGACCCTATGTTTCATAAACGTGACTTCGGGTTGGGGACCCTAAATGAATTTGTGATGTTTTATGGGAATTTCGGGCAGGGCCCATTGAGATGTTTTGAAATGGCTTTGTAAAATTGTTTTCCATATACCATCTTGATACGAGGATATGTGATGGTCTCCTCCAGGTGTCTGGGACACTGGGGAAGTCACGGTGCATTGCCTGCAAGGGGTCATTATACGGAGCTACCGGACCGTATAGTCACTCAGGAGCATGATTGCTATGATTAGACGTCTGGGACGTCAGACATCTGGGATGTCAGAGATATTGACCTGGAGAGACCCCGGGCAGCACGCGTTGCTTATTACCGTGAGATATGATGTCTGGAATGTCAAGCGTCTAGGACGCTAGGCATCTGGGATGCCGGGGATGGTTATATGGTAAATATGGAATATTGGATCTATGAAGTGGTTTTTCAGTCGGATTTGTGTTTATGGATTTGGGCGGTGGCCCACTTGGTTTTGGATTTACGGTTTTTAGGCTAAGGCCCTAATGGTTTATTTCAATAAATGTTTTGATTACTGGTTTTCGATGCATGCATACTTTTTAGTGAAGGGCATAAATATCTTTATGAAATGTGTCTTTATGAACTTATTGATTTTCGTCCACTCACAGTTCTTAATCGTTTTATTGCCCTTCAGGTTGATCACGGATGCAGGCTGTAGCAGAGTCCGAGACATCGCACTCCACCACCAATCCTGGCGCGATCTAGGAGCTCCGTATGGGCTGAGGTACGTATTATCCCTTGTCTGACACTTCGTGTCAGACGGGAGCATGACGCATCCCACGTTAATCTCGGGGGGATTGGGATGGGTCGTGTCATTCTAGGCATGTCATTCACTTTAGAATGTCTATTGAATTTTACATCTTAACGGATTAAGAGCAAGGGGAATTTCATGACATTGCACTACCCTATGAAACTTCATGAAGTTGAAAGGGTCATGGATTGGATTACAGGTAAGATGTAAGCCACTACCTTTGGTCCTAACAATTACACAATGGTGATCAATCAATTTGCAACCATTCACCAATGACGCCTTGAATCAAATAACCACTTAAAAACAATGTATCACATAAAAACAATAATCAAAATCATATTCACAACATAAGCAAAACGTAATCACAGCAAAACACATTACACGACCCTCTTGGTTAGGGCTTCAAGAAGCTCTAAATCGATGGAGGACTATTCACACATAATTATGCGAAACGACATGCTTATAATGAATTGCATAAAATAAATGAAAAGATTAGGGTTTTGAGAATGAATTCACGAGGAACATGAGCGTAGGTCATCAGTCATTATCTATGCATTATTTCAATGTCATTTCCTATCCCTTTCCCTTTTCTTTTGATTATAATTGTGCAAACAATAGAATAACATAACCTATTTTGTGAGACTTGTGTAGAATATGGAATTCAAGTCAATCCTAAGGATAATGCAAAAAGAATGGATGGAATCTGAATTAAAATGAAGATATGGCGCCCCAAAGGAAGATTAGGCCCTAGGCGATGTCACCAGCCTTGTCCTAGGACCACGTCACCAGTGACACCTCATAGGCTCATGTGCCTACCGTTGGGCCTTCCCGTGTGCTAGTTTCTTGGTCCGTGTACTGGACTGTGTTCCTAGTTTTCACGGTCTTTTGCTAGTTGTTCTTGATTTTGGCATCCTTGTTCCAATGGGCAAACGGTTAGTTCTGGGCAAGATTTTCGTACAGTATGATCTACTTTTAGTCTTCTATCTAATGGTGCATTCAAGGACAAATTTTAAGGACATTCCATTTAAGGTTATTTTAAGGACAAATTGGGCCAATTTAAGGGCCTTGGCCTTGTTCTTGCGCTTTCCCATGTCTTGGACGAGATCAGGCATCCCAGATGTTCTCCAGGTGTCAAAGCCACATCATTGATGTGATTAGATCATCCAATATTGTCCATGAAGCTTCCTGTCCCATTCCTTGGCCGACATAGGCTTGTGTTCACACTTAGAATACGTGTGGACCAATCCCAGCATGTGCCAACTATCCAAGTCCAAGATTTAAGGGATTCATCAGCATATCTTTCACTATTTTCAATAAGATAAGTGCCTTAAAGATTGGAGATAAATCAGGGAACTTATCTTTGTTTCTTTCCGCCAAAGAAAGCCAATTCCTCAATACATTTAGATTTGATCTTCCACTTAAAGCAGGGCATGTGTCCCAATCCAAAGTCTACAAGGAGTTCCTGCCGAAATCTCTCCTATGTTTAGAGGATTCATGCCTCTCTATATATAGTCTTTTATTTAGCAAAATTAGGGTTCGACCCTATAGACATTGTTTTAAGTTTTCTTTGCTGCATTCAATAAAGTATTTCCAGTTTTCCATTCAATTTTGTTCTAAGGTTTTGGCGTGAAGCTTGGGAGAAGAATATGTGTTTGTGCCACTTTTCCTAAGTCTCACTGCTTGTTTGTATTTGTTTTTTTGATTCCTTTATTTTTTTTACGTTTTATGCATTCTTTTACAATGTTTATTAATCTATGCATGTGTGAGTAGTTTTGACAAGACCCATCCCTATCCCCAGCGGTCCACCCTAGAATGTGCCCTGTTCCCGTCTAACAATGACGCCAAAGTACCAAAAATACCCTTTACAAATAAAACTAGTTCAAGTTCTACATTGTAAAACCAGGGATAAATACTTTACACAAAAGTGAGTACATATGTCAGTCTACAAAATGGTACCCAACCTACCCGAAAGAGTGTACAGGTGCGCAACGACAATTATCTATGCCTCGGCCTCTCGGTCAGTCCCTGCCTCAGTGTCATTGTCTGGAGGGGCAAGAAAAACGTTTAAAGGGTGTGTGGACCAAAAATAATTATGTTATAAAACTCATTTGTAAACAATAATAATATTTAGACCCTCAGTTTTCCAAACATGCATGCATTCAAGTCAAATCATAAAGAGGAATAAATCAAGAAAATACTAATCATAATAAAAATACTAATACTAAGGATAATAATACATTGTGTAACCAATCCCTGACATCCCAGATGTCCAATAATGTCACGGTCCTAAGGCTACACGTGCCACCAGGGGTGTTAATCCCGAGTACTCACATGGGTCCACCAGTGTCTGGATAATCCCGGGATCACTGCCCAGGGTATGTCCATGTAAGACCTGTGTCCTGGAGGGAACGGTGAACGATCCCACATTCCTGCAAGGGGGGAATGGTCTAGGAGGGGAATGATGGTGTGCCTTAAATGTGTAGGTACACACCTATCTAGCACGAGGCCTCCCGTGAGCGCGCTGGCTTAGGATTGATGGTGGGGGTCCAAGCAACGTTAGGTCCAGGGAACAAAACCCATTGGGGACAATAATGTGTTAGATAGAGGGAGCCGCTGCGCTACACTTATCTAAAAGAGGCCTTTTGGGAGCTCAGTGGCTTTGGGTTTGATTGGAACTCCAAAGTTAAGCGACTTGAGGCTGGTACAATTCCATGATGGTTGACCCCCTAGGAAGTTGCACTGTGAGCTCCCGAAAAAAAAATATGATGGCGAGGAGGCTCGAAACGGATAATATCGTGCTAGAGTCGGGTCCTAACAGAATGGTATTAGAGCCAGACCCCGATCGGAAAGTGTACCAGAGAAGACGCTGGCCCTTAAGGGGGTGGATTGTAAGACCCGTGTCCTAGAGGGAACAATGAATGATCCCGCATTCATGCGAGGAGGGAATGGTGTGGAGGGGAATGGTGGTGTGCCTTAAAGGAGTAGGCACACACCTATCTAGCACGAGGCCTCTTGTGGGCGCGTTAGCTTAGGACTGATCGTGGGGGTCCAAGTAGCGTGAGGACCAGGGAACAAAACCCGTTGGGGATAATATCATGTGAGATAGAAGGAGCTGCTGCGCTACTCTGATCTAAACGAGGCCTTTTGGGAGCTCATTGGCTTCAAGTTCGATTGGAATTCCAAAGTTAAGCGAGTTGAGGTTGGTGCAATTCCATGATGGGTGACCCCTTGGGAAGTTACACCGTGAACTCCCAGAAACAAAATTGTGAGGCGCGAGGAGGCCCAAAGTGAACAATATCGTGCTAGAGTCGGGTCCTGACCGAGGAGGGTCAGGTCCTGACAGTCCCACTCTAGCAATCCGGATCCTGAGCCTTTCTACTATTTTTCACTTAGAGCGACCCCTCTCAAGCAATGCGCCGTGACTGCTTCAGGGTACCAGGTCGTCTAGAGGAGACAATAATCCATAAGGGAGGTATGTACAGTGTAATAGTGAAAAAAGTGAAACCCTGTTAAAGCTATTTCCCAAAATCATTGTTTAATTCCCAAAACAAGTAACATAATATCCAGACAGGTGGATCCGCAATAGACCCTGTATGGCAGCCTAATCCCCGACTCCACCATCTATAAAAGGAGAAGAAGCCTTCTTATCAAAGGACACTCAATCAAGCAATCAAACCCACCAAATTTGTAATGACCTGTCCCGAATTCCGGGATTAGGTTATTGATTAATGAAGGATTAGTGAGGTTAATCGGTGATTAGTTGAGAAAAATCAGCCAGACGGTGTAAAATGATCATTTTGCCCCTAGTCGTGGGCAAAATGTTGACCTTTTACTCGGGGAGACAAACGTACAAGGGCCGATGACCGTGACGTAGATCGGGACGTCACGAGTCCGTAGACAGGTGGCACATCAAAATCGGACTTCGAACGGAGAAGTTATGGTCACGTGAAGTTCGATTGGACTATGCACGCATTACGAGGCATAGATTATGTGGCAAAATGTAATTGGGAAGATATTTAAGTGGGACCCATGGATGAGTGACAAGTGTCACTCATCCCATTAGTCATCAGCCCTAAAATGTGGATCTACAATGTGATTGTTCCATTTGTATTAAAATATATATATTTTTTCCACCCACCTCTCATCCTAGCCATTCAACTCCACCTTTCCCTCTCATCTCCACTGTCCATCTTCCCCTCTCTCATCTGATTATCATCTGACTTCATCATTTTCCTTCTTTTTCAAACCCGAACACCATACACCACCTCACCACCATATTCATCTGTGTTAGTGTGTGCAACCGTGAGAGTGACTGAGATAGTGAGAGACTGAGAATGACATGAGACTGAGGGGGGCAGCAGTGACGGCGTGACCGCCGGAGGTAAGTCTGACCTGAGAACCCATTTTGTTTTCAAAAATTGAAAGCGTAGATTTTGGATGTTATTTTGAGTTCTGTTGATTCTAACACGACCTAGGGACCAGGACGGCTCGATGGGTATCGATTTCGAAGGAAAAGGGACGACTAGAAGGATGGGAAACTGAGCTTGAAGGTCAAGCTCATTGTTGGATCATGGAAGGTATGGTTTCATTTGTTTTTCACGTGTTTTAAGTGACTAGATCGATAGGAAATGAGTAGAGGAAGGTTTAGGAATCGAAAGGGTCAAAAATGGATCGAATATAAGAGAGATTTGACATTGAACCGGTCAGACCGGTCCAGACCGATCATGTCCGGTTCCAAACCAGAGAACCTAGTTCACCCAAGGTTAGGGGTGACATTATTCACCGACGCGTGGCTTTCACACGCAGCCTCTTTGGGCGGCACGTGGGGGCACGTGAGGGGTCCTTTGGGGATGACTTCAACATGTGAAATAATCTATTTGATGTAACAAACATTTTGGAACTAGTTTCTTGTCGATCGGACATCGCCTTGATATAGTTTGGGATGCCCGAAGGTTTAGGATCGAGTTTAAAAATAGTTAAAAATTTGGGAAAATTACGGGAATTCAATGAAAGGTTAATAAGGTAGTTAGTAACCCTATAGTATGATTTGGACAGGTTTGGGAGTCCCGGTGATGGTGATTAGTCCCAGGAGGCTTACGACACTCAAATCGAGGCGGCAGCATAGGACGGTATGTGAGTGGGCCTTGATTTCTATACTATGATGCATGCATAAATGTTTTATATGTTTATGGATGTGATTCTATGATGATGATTTGGATATTAGTGATTTACATGATTTCACGTATTTCGAGGCGATTTACGTATTTGCGCGTAAATCAAGGTTTATGGTTTTGCTCTGACTATACGTGCTTATGGTTTCGAAAATGGTTTAATGAAATAGTTTTGGATTTGAAAAGGTAAACTTGAGCATGAGACCCATTTGTTTTGGAAACCCTCGGACTCAAAGTCCATTTTAGTCACGTTATCGGGCTAGGGGCCCAATTGGTTCGTGAACTGATTTCGGATTTGAAAATATGGAATCGAGCACGAGACCTATTTGATTTACGAACTCTCGGGTTTGAAGTCCATTTGATTTAACAAGGCATCGGGCCGAAGGCCCAGTTAGTTTACGTATCGGGCCCGAGTCCCAGTTGATTTATGTATTGGGCTCGAGGACCAGTTCATTTACGAATCAGGCACGGGGCCCAGTTAGGTTACAAAATAAGGCATGCGGCCCATTTGGTTTACAAAATCGGGCACGAGGCCCATTTGGCTTACGAAATCGGGCACGAGGCCCACTTGGTTTATGAATCGGGCCAGAGGCCCAGTTGGTTTACTAAATCGGGCGTGAGGCCTAATTGGTTTATGAATTCGGGCTTGGGGCCCAGTTATGGTTTACGATTTTGATTTCGGGTCGGGGACCCATAAATGGATTTCTGGTTCATGACGGTTTATGGGGACCGGGCATGAACCTTTGAAAGGTTTTAAGAATGATTTCAAAATGGTTTTTCATATACCATCCTTATATATTTATGGATTGTCTCCTCTAGGGAGGGTCGTTGGCCTGGGTGGACCTCGGAGTAGTCACAGAGCACTAACTGAGTGGAGTCGCCCCCGTTAGGTACCTTACTCTCAGGAACACTATTATGGATTATAACCCATAGAGAGGGTCAATGATCTGCGGACATTGAACTGGGTGGACGCTGGGGAGACTTGGGATTTGAGACCCCGGGTAGCACGTGCGTAGCTTTAGAAACCGTGACAGGATTGGTTATATGATATATATGATAAACATGATTTCTTGGATTTTGATGAAATTGTGTTTTGTGAATAATAAATGGATTTGGGCTGAGTTCCCACATGTGGTTACTATGTTATGGATTTGTATAAATGGATTTGGGCAGGAGCTCGTATGATTTGGATTTACGGTTTTGGGGCTGAGACCCTAATAATGGTTATTTGAATAAATGGTTTTTGTATGCATGCATGCTTTTTAGTGAAGGGTATAAATATCTTTTATGAAATATGTTTAATTAAATGATTGCTTTTCGTCCACTCACAGTCTTTTCTGGTTTTTTAATGCCCTTCAGGTTGATCACGGATGCGGGGCTCTAGCAGAGACCAAGACATCACACTCCTCCACTGGATCCTGGCGCGCTCTGGACGCCAGTCGGGCTAAAGGTTTTAATTTATCCCTTGTCTGACACTTCATGTCAGACGGGAGCATGGCACATCCCGTGTTAATCCCGGGGGGATTAGGATGGGTCATGTCAAAATTGGACAAACTCAATCAATTCCAAAACAATTGAAAACCCTCAAAAATTTTAATGTTCAAAGGCTCGCCTCTTTAGACACAACCTGCATCTTTCGATCTAGGATCAAGATTCAGTTCTCTCCTCAACCCTTGTCAAGCACACATTAAAAAAACAAAATGATTTCCTTCATCCGACTTGGATCCCAAGCATGCAATGGAAACCCTCCTGCATTAACTTTTACCCAGACTTGCTTCCACAACCTATCATAAAAGTTAACCTCATTTTAACTGCTAATATAACGCATTTATTGAGGCATTTAAACACAATTTTCTTGACGCCTGATCATCACCTTTGAATGATCAGCCAATGTATGGAATGATTCCAACTCATGTTCATTTTCGATTGATGATTTCTTGAATTTCTAGTCTACTTAAGGTTAGAATGCAAAATAAATAATTTATTTTCTACACTTGTAATTTCAATTCTCTTACTTCAATATCAGTACATTTACTTTTCAGTACTTATACGTTCGCTTTCATTTCAATGAAAATAATATTTTCTTAAGTAAAGATTGGTACTTAGGATACACCATCCAAAAGCCGAGAAACCATCTTTGTGCCTTGGTTTAATGCTATGATCCTGCCTTGAGGGAGCCTAGGACTCTAATCGTTAACACTACTAAAATAACAAGCTACTAACTTGAATATCATGGAAATCAGATGAACTTGGGCTACACTAAAAAGAAAATTAATAAAGTTCTTGGATACATTAAGAAAAAGGCATAGAAAAGTATAGCGCAAACTATGTTGTCTGCTTGTCTCACGATTGTTTGATCATAACAAATATTATTGGGCCGTGAACGGAACCCATTTGCATTGTCCAGTAGCAACTTATACTAGTAGTACACCTAATTTGAATAGGCACGAAGGCCCATTAGTTCATGATTTCAACCCATCCAACAATGACATACATCACACCTCAACGAAGAGATCCACGTGGCAATCGACTCCTTCATTCTAGAACCCAGTTCCGAGAAGAGAGCCGACCAGGGTGGCCTTATACCCATGCACTCTAACAATTTTGGGCAGGAACATAATCTAGTGCACATGGATCTTTCTACTGCATTTCCAATTTCAAACACCTTTAGAGACACAAAAATACTAGAAGGAGATTTCTAAAAAATCCATCCTAAGAAATAATGCATGATGGAACTGCCTCGCGATGGAGATGTAAAGGACATCACCAACCAGAAGATAGCCATGGAAGAGTTTTTGAAACTCTACAAGGATTGTTTATCCCTTATTAAAGGCAAGAACGCTATGGAATTTGGGTTCTCAATCTTTGAACCTTTGATTCCACTACATGTCTTCACATGTGAGTCTGGAAACAAGATCCTGAAGACAAGCAGGATTTACCAGAAGTTGCCAAGCTTTGAATTTAGAATATCAGCTAGATACCAGCCATCTATGCTTGGTTAGGAAGTACCCAAGCTTAGAGTTCCACCAAGGATAAAAAATCGTTAGATAACTAGATGAAAACTGATCCAAATGACACAGTGTTAGAAGAAGAACTTTTGCCTAACCGAGGGCCACCCCTTATAGAAGAACATCAAGCATTCATGAATGTGATGACTGAACATAGACGCTTGATATTAGGTCAATCGGCACCTCCCAGAACTGACTCTTTAGTGGAAATGGTAGCACCTCATCCCTAGAGCACATTGGGAGGTACTTGGCCCAATGTGTAGCCAATAAAGACAGCTTTTATCTTAAACTACTATTGTTTAGCATTATCTAAGGATGCTTTCTCTTGTTATGCTTTTTTACCTGAAGCATCCATTCACACTTGGAGGAAAATTAAGGCCAAATTCCCTGAGGAATATTTACAATTTTGAACCTAAAATCACAATCAATGACCTAACTTCTCTTAGGCAAGGAGAACATGAGATAATTGAGATATTCATTTCCAGGTTCAAGAGGATGAAAACGATGTGTAGGTTCCCAATAAACAAAGCTCGGATGGTACCTATCGCACAACCAGCTTGAAGGTTTTCCCTTAGAATAAAAAATCAATGATACTACATTTTATGATCTTCAAGAGATACTGGTATCAACACTCAAATTCGAGAGGTTGTTGGAAGAAGAACAATGGCAGAAGCACAACTATGAAGTGCCCCACTTTTATA
The DNA here is from genome assembly GCA_032719365.1 of Prinsepia uniflora. Lineage (NCBI taxonomy): Eukaryota > Viridiplantae > Streptophyta > Magnoliopsida > Rosales > Rosaceae > Prinsepia > Prinsepia uniflora. The sequence goes on along the minus strand of CM064868.1, from coordinate 53,225,088 downwards.
AGAACAAAATTCATTTTGTATCAACTAGAATGCATTAATATTAGTAGAGAGGCAGGAACTAGAAGTTGTGATGGCTGAAATCCAGACCTCTAGAAAAGGATCAGTGACCCTCAATTCACTAATCAAACCTACTCAGGAACTAAAGCCTATCATGCCAATTGGCAATCTTTTCACGAATAAAACAGTAGGATTTAGTTCCTACTCGTTTGACCTCACTAAAATTGGAGAAGTCTACGACGAGTTGATAAGGGCCAAGGTGATCAAGCTAAGCCCCAAGCAAGAAATTCCCAAGCCTAAGAAAATCAAGGGCAAGCAATTTTTCAAATGGCACATATCATCTCACATGCCACAACTAATTGTTTTCAATTTAGGGATATAATTCAAAGTTCAATCAAGGACATATTACTTTAGCCCTAATCCCTAAGGCCCCAATGAGAGTGGATATTGATCTGTTCCTAATGGCATCAGTTAATATGGGCAATCTTCATTGGCCTTAGCCTGAGAAGGAAGCCAAAATAATGAAGGAGGATCAACTAGAAGGTTACCACAATAAAACAATGCATGCCACAATCAAAGGCAAGATATTGCTATGCAACAAGGGTAAACATCGCTGGAAAAGATGAAAAATAGGCCAAAAATTTAGGTAGAACCGTAAAAGGGAGAATCCAACGGCAATATGAAACCTACATTCGAGCTCAGAGTGCTTGGGGGCAAGCATTCCCAAGAAGAAGAAAGAACAAATGACTCCATCTTCGATCAAAAGGGAGCCAACTAGCCCGTCTAAAATGGATTGAAGGAAGAAAAGAACTCCAAGTGAGCAACCAAGGAAGGTATTCTTCCCACACACTGTCTTAAAAACTTCATAAAAACATAAGAAAGCAAATCATATTTAGAAGTTTTGCTCAGGAAGACTTGGTGAGCAAGCAACCCAAAGACACATAGATCTCGACTATGAATGAAGTATCCAAATTTGACATTCAAGAAGATTATGGTCACGATATGACCAAGGAAGAATTAAAAGAATTCAAAAAATATTTTCTTCAATTCATGGTGATGGCCTTGCTCAACAAGGAACGAAAGGAAATTCAGGCTGAGATCGATGTGGTGGTCGAGCTACCAGAACATTTGGCAGCTGTATATCCAAGGATGAAAATATCGATATCGACGGATATATCGCTAGTCAAATTTATGGATATCTCGTCCCAAAAATATCGATATCATTTACGGTCAACAAAAATGACGAAAATTTGGTCTAAAAATTGGAAATTTGGAATGAAACTTTGGGAAAAATTTAATTACCAATGATAGTTATATTGGACTAATAAAACTATAAAATGACTTTGATATAATAAATATATGATTAATAATACGATACAATAGGGTTCTGACGATGATTAATAATATACCATTTAAATATAAAAATAAGTTGAAGTGAATTACTATACTTGAATGTTAAATATAATTAAAAATATAACAATAAGCATAAAAAAAATTCAATGGAAGAAAAATTACAAAATGAGTAAATATATTTAAAATTGGGAAAAAATGATGAAAAAATAGAGTCAATATTTGTTCAAAAATTGGAAAGAATTGAAATATTTAAAATTGGAAAAAATGACAAACAAAGTTGAAAATTTGGAAAAAAAACAAAAGAAAAAAAAAACAGCAAATGTGCCTGGGGTGGGTTGAACCCAGGACCTCAGGTTCTGAGGGGCAAAAACCAAACCAACTCAGCTGACCCAGTTTAATTGAAAATATAAGCACCGTATAATATATAAAGGATACAAAATTACACTTTTAACAGTCATCCCCTTCCTCCCGCGGGTTTGCCATTCGAGTTTTTGAGACCCAGCGACATGACCCGACTGGAATTCACTTGTTTTACGTTCGATTTTCATAAAATTTGGTCATATCTCGATCGTTTTAATCAAATAATGAGATCTATGGACTTAAAAAAATATATCAAAAGTTCGCTCAATTTCTTCCCTCCCTTCCCCTCTTATGTGCCACCGGCCAATTTTAACGAAATATCGGCAAAATTTCGCTGATATCCACCAATTGTTTCATCCATGTGTATATCACAAAATCAACTAGATGATAGGTGATGTTACCACGTATGAACCTTCTCAGGCAATGATTGAAATCTCAATTGATGAAGGTTGGAATATCGTCTCAGTATCAAATCAATACAAAGAGAAGTCGCTACTCCCTAACCCAACTAAAGAGATAACATCCCTTCTTATACCTATTTTTATCAAATTTCACCTAGAGTGCATTCTGACCTCCATAATAATGATCAAATGCTGAAAATATTAAATAGAACTCTACAGGACTGGTTGCTCACCACAACTATAATGTCCCATTTCTGTGGGATCATTACCAAGATTCATGGAGTTTTAACCTTAGAAATTATAGTTGGTTCCAAGAAATTGATGCTAGCATTCTTTGAAGTTGATAACACCGCTGGCTACTACATCCTATTGAGAAGGGAATGGATACATAAAAGTATGTGTATCCTGTCCACCTTGCACTAACATATCTGTGGAATTTCGACGAAGCCACCTATGAAGGAGGTTTTTGGGAGACTATTCAATAAAATGTGAAGTATTTTGTGGCGAACCCTTCGGTTAATGAAGCCAGTTTCTAAGACCTTGGAAATGGGAAATGTTAAATTAACACGGAAAGACGATAACATGTGCCCTAATAAGGTGATGGCCCCCAAGCAATTAGAGCAAGGATTCTTGACTTGTGAAGAATGGAGTAGACCTTTCCTAATGTGAGAGTGTAATGACCCGTCCCAAATTCTTGGGATTAATTAAGAATTAATTATGGATTAGCGAGGCTAATTGGGGATTAGTTGAGGATTATCGGACGTTCAGGGCGAAATTATGATTTTACCCCTAAACGAGGTAAAAAGTTGACTTTTGACCTGGAAGCCCCAGTACACGAGGATCGAGGACCGTTACATAGATCAGGTCGATACGAGTCTGTAGACAGGTGGCACGTCAAAATCTGATATTCGACGGAAAAGTTACGGGTCAAGGAAGATTTTGGGAACTATTTATGACGACACATTTTACGAGACAGTTGACATGGCTTTTGTCTAGAGTGGGTCCCAAATATTTTCCTAGGCCCAATAGATGAGTGATAAGTGTCACTCATCCATTGCCTATCACCTCACATTCATGCATATCATCCTCATATGTTTTATTCTTTCAACCAAACCCGAACCCACTTACAACCTATCCCAAAAACCCAAACCCACCTTCCTCAATCCTCATCTATTGCTTTTGGGCCATGAAGGAATGTGGAAGGGGGAACTGAGATGATGACGGCGGTGCTAATGGTGTCGATCGTCGTGGACGGGGAACTCGAAAACTGTAAGGTTTAGGTTAAAAAATTGAATATGGGTTTTTAAGGGCTGTTGATCGATTCTAGTGATGGGGATGTGTTTCTGGAGGTCGTATGAGCTGGTTGGGATCGATTTCATGGATGTAGATGTCCGGGATCGTGTGAACTGGACTGAGGAAGCTGGCCGGTTGTTCATCGATCAGGAAGGTAACTTCTAAACTTGGTTTTCTGGTTTTGATCATGGAGAATGATAGGAAATGAATGGACGAAAGTGTAGGAATTGAAAGGATGGAAAACGGATAAAAAATGGGTGAGATATGGCCCTGAACCAGTCACACCAGTTCGGTTGCACCGGCTGACCAATGAAAAGTTCAGACCAGCTGACCGTGAGGAAGACGATGAACAGCCCCGACGCGTGAGCTTCAAGCGCAGGGCCTTTGGGCGGCGCTTGGGGGCGCGTGAGACACTGTTTGGGGATGAGGTCAACATATGAAATCATTCTTTCGATGTAACTAACGTTTTGGGACAAGTTTCGAGTCGATCGGATATCGTTTCGATATAGTTCGGGATGTTCGAAGGTTTAGGATCGAGTTTAAAATATGTTAAAAATCCTAGAAAATTAGGGGGCTTTAATGAGAGGTTATTGAGGTAGTTAGTAAACCTCTAGTATGACTTGGACTGGTCCGAATGACCCAGAGAGGTCAGATTAGCCTGGAGAGGCTTATGGCGCGCGTATCGAGGCGCATCATGGACGGTATGTGAGTGGACTTTGTTTTATGAATATGATGCATGCATAAATGTTTTATATGTGTTTATGAACATGTTTTGAGATGCCATGAGTGCATATGATTTAAATATGAATTGTTTGGCGGAAGGAAAATGCATTATTACACGTAGTTTGAGATTTCTGTTTATATAACGATTTGGGCTTTGGCCAAGTATACTACGTGCAATGAGTTATATGTGATTCCAAAGGTTTCACGGAGAAACGTGAAACTGAGGAACTGACTTACGATTTTTGATGATTTCACGGGGATGCGTGAAATCGAGATTCGGGCGCGAGACCTATTTGGAAGTCCATGACTTAGCATGAAGTCAGGGATGATTTGAAAATGTTTTGGAAATAAGAAATGATTTTTGTGCTTGGAAATATCTTTCAGGCGTATGGCCCAGTTGATTTGAGGTTTGACTTAGAGTACAGTCAAACGTCAGATCAATGGGGCAGAGACCCAGTTATGAGTTTTACGAAAGATATTTCGGGCATGAGACCCAGTTGTGGATTGGATAGGATTCGGGGAATCTTGTGATGAGAAGTGTCGTAGGACACTGGATTTTTGGGCATGTGACCCAGTTGTGAATTTTATAGGATTCGAGGAATCCTGAGATGTGAAGTGTCATAGGACACTAGTTTCTGGGCTGTGACCCATTTGATGATGTTCCATGTTTGAGGCCCTATGTATGATGATAACATTCGGGTATGTCCCGGGTGTTAAGGCGCTCGCCTCCGGACTGTGATTTGTCCTTCCCGAGAGGTCACGATGCACTACCTGTGGTCGAGCAGCCGCGAGAAGCAATGCCCGAGGGAGGCTCGACTTAGGAGTGCTGATGAGATACTCTGAGATCGATCGGCGATGTATTCGCGATGATCTAGAGACAGGTCGCGGAAGGTGATGTGTTGTAAGACCCGTGTCCTGGAGGGAACGGTGAACGATCCCACATTCCTGCAAGGGGGGAATGGTCTGGGAAAGGAACGGTGGTGTGCCTTAAAGGTGTAGGCACACACCTATCGAGCATGAGGCCTTTTGGGAGCTCAGTGGCTTTAGGTTCGGTTGGAACTCCAAAGTTAAGTGAGTTGAGGTTGGTGCATTTCCATGATGGGTGACCCCATGAGAAGTTGCACCGTGAGCTCCCGAAAACAAAACCGTGATGGCATGGGCAAGGAGGGCCAAAGTGGACAATATCGTGCTAGATGAGTCGGGTCTTGACCGAGGAAGGTCGGGTCTTGATAGAATGGTATCAGAGCCAAACCTCGATCGGGAAGTGTGCCAGCGAGGACGCTGGGCCCAAAGGGGGGTGAATTGTAAGACCCGTGTCTTGGAGGGAACGGTGAACGATCCCACATTCCTGCGAGGGGGCAATGGTCTGGGAAGGGAATGGTGGTGTGCCTTAAAGGTGTAGGCATACACTTATTTAGCACGAGGCCTTTTGGGATCTCAGTGGATTTGGGTTCGGTTGGAACTCCAAAGTTAAGCAAGTTGAGGTTGGTGCAATTCTATGATGGGTGACCCCCTGGGAAGTTGCACCGTGAGCTCCCGAAAACAAAACCGTGAGGGCAAGGGCAAGAAGGCCCAAAGCGGACAATATGTGCTAGATGAGTCGGGTCTTGACCGAGAAGGGTCAGGTCCTGACATCAAAGTTGAAAGAAGATTCCTACCATTAATAATGGAGAAGGAAGTTGAGTTAGAGATTAAGGATATCAAAGTCGAGCCTAACGATTGGGAACTCCCTTCATCAAATACGTGAGGTATCCATCCAATGAGGATGGAAGCTTTAGGAATAAAACACGACATTATAACACGTGGGGACTAGACTTGGTACCAAAGAGCTACGAAGGTACATTGTCCCAATATATTGGCCCCAAAGAGGCATGGTTGTAAAGGGAAAATTGCAGGAAGGACTATGTGGATCACATTTCGGTAGGACCAAAGACGAAATGGTTCATACGGAGACATGGCTATTAATAGCTACATATCCAATTGGATTGCTATGCATATGCCAGAGGGTGTGATGGGTGCCAAAGACACGCTTCATTTCAAGATGCACCTGCGATGCCTTTGAATCAAGTGATCAAACCATGGCCATTCCAAGGATGGGCTATTGATTTCATTGGAATGATATTTATAGAATTATCAGGAAAATATAGCTTCATCATAGTGGCCATAGACTACTTCACTAAGTGAGTGGAAGCCAAAGCTCTAAAGCATATCACAAGCCTTAAGCTAATAAAGTTCTTAACATACAACATTTTGAGCCCGTTTGGAGAGCTAGAGACCATCATCATTGATTTCGGAACATCATTCATGTCCCGAGAACTACAAGAATTTGGTGCCCAATTCTTGATCAAGTCTTTGCAATTCAGACCTTATTACCCCCAACTAATGGCTAGATATAGGCCATCAATAAAAACATCCTTATAGTCCTAAAGAAAATGTTAGGGGATTATCCTACTAATTGGCATGAACAATTTATCTACACATTATGTTCATATCGGGCATCAAAGTGAGGGGCGATTGGGACCTCACCAGCGGACCTGGTCTATGGTCCGGATCTGATGCTCCCATTGAGAAAAATGTCAAATCATTACAATTACAACACCAACATGGTTTAGACACTAATGAGTACATGCAAGGTGTGTGTTAAGAATTAGAACAACTAGACCAAAAGAGATGAGTTAAAAAAATTATGGCCAAAAAAGCGGCAGTCGCAAGAGCATATAATAAAATAATCAAGCGAAAGTCATTCTAAGAAGGAGGCCTCGCATGGAAATCTTTTTTACCACTAGGATCAACCATATCCAAGAGAGGAAAATTGAGCCCAACTTGGTCAAGACTGTTCATAGTCCATAAGGTGAATGGGAAAGGCTCTTATTATCTACGAACGAATGATAGAGTAGTGGACAAAAGCCCTACCAGTGCCATTCATTTAAAAAAGTATACCCAAAGCTCAGGGATTCCGAGAGCTAGGTAATTGGTTAAAAATCTCATGGGAAATGGTTGGACTACTCCCAAATAAAAAAAAATAAAGTTCATCCATAAGGGGTTAGAAACAAGAAACATCAAATGGTAGGGTTAGCCTAGGTGGCTGATCTACAAGGGCCATTCAATGGCTACAAAAATCAAAAGGACTTGGAGAGCTTTCTATTAAGAAGAAGCCCAACTTATGGCCACATTGAAGAATGACCTCTTCATGATCTCAGCGACCATCTTCTCTTTAAACCATCCATTGAGATGAGGATGGTCTAAAGCAAGAGCTATGTACCCGTCATCATAGCCATTCCTAAAGGAAACCTATTATATGGCATCGATATAGAGATCATGGGCCTTGATCATCTCCAAGAAATCAATAATACAGGTCTTCAAGATAGCATGACCCCCCTAGGCTTGTTGAAGCTCTAAGAATCTTTTCTGATAGTTAATCTCTAAGGCTTTGACCTATTGTTGTAAGGATAGAAGAAAGACGGCAGGTAAATGCACACTATCCTACTTATCAACTAGATGAGCATACAAAAGTCCTCCAAGTGTGATATTTATGTCGATTGGGTCTCCACCAAGTGGCGAAGAGAGATGTTTTGGCTTTCCAGGAGGACTAAAATATTTTAGGTAGTGCTGAGGTTAGAAGAACTTGCTTGTGCATTGGCGGGATTGTTGGAACTTTCCGTACTCAAGTTTGAAATTAAAGACGTTGTTTGATTGCATGAAGATTAGTGACAGTTTTCATAGGCCAATTTACATGGCTACGTCATTCAATATTATGACCACATGCAATTTGAGTTTATCTCAACATAACACATAGACACTAATGAGTAGTAAAAATGGCAGAGGTCTAAACCTAGCCTGAGGAAAGAATCAGCGAAAGGCAAAGGAGATATTATATTAAAACAAGAGAATATGGCTACAAAAAATTTATGATATTTCAGCGTCTAACGTGAAGAAATTACTAGATCAAAGCCCTTGGATGGGTCTTCCCAACTGCTCCGTCGGTGAAGTGTTGGCCAAAATCGTCTCAATAGGAGGAATTTTCAACTATTTGGCCACTGCATCACCAAAGACAACGTAAGCTCTGAGCTGCTCCTTCTCATCTTTCTTGATGAGCACCTCTCATTTAATGTGCAACAGGGTATACTGGATTTCACTGACTTTCTCGAAAAGATATATGGCTTCTAGATTGAGTGAAGGCCACTTTTGGAGATGGGAAAGAGACTGTTTCCTCATAAAATGCATGGAGCTTCTTCCTCAAGTTGATAATGACTTGCAATTGCTCTTGGGATTGAGCGTGGAAAAACTCAATAAGCTAGTGGGAAATAGGGATGTCGGTGGGATCATATTTCTGAGATTGCATTTCGATTGTGAAAAGATTATTCTCAGAAGGATCAATTTCTATGCTAATTCATCTAGATATTGGTGGAGGATAATAAAAGTAAATTTCTTGTCAAAATGAATATTTTTTTAGGTTTGACTGCAGGAATACAAAAAAATATATATATTAATAAGCAAAACCCACTTTGTTAAGGCCCCGATTGATTGTGAGGCACATGGCCTCATCTTGCTCACGAGAAGCCTTTTTCCCCTCTTGTAAAGGGTTGAGATGCTCTCCTAAAATTCTCTCATCCTTTTCCAGAGACGGCTCATCGCGGCAGTGTCCTCCTCTCCATGACGAAAGATATCACTACGACATTTCTCCCGCGCTTCTCAGATAACGTTCAGCTAGACTTTTAGTGTCATGTTATGAGTATGAGCATGCTAGACATCTTTGTGTATCATATTGTACATGGGGAACCTAGTGTCATCGGATGACTAGGATTCAAGGGAGAAAATGGGTGTAGGTTTTGAAGGAAAGCATTTCTGTAGAATATTGATTAGTGAACAAACGTGTGAGGACGAAAGAGGACCATGTCTTGTATTTATAGGCAAAAGATTTAGTTACGAGTTAATCTCAATCTATATGAGCATAATGGGGATTAAAGTGGAATTCCTATTGTTACAACTCTTAAACAATTGGTGTCTCAATGAAATTAAAGGGAAAGATAATTGAAGCAACAAAAAAATGGGAGGTCCCAATTAAAAGAGATGGACAAAAGGGCCCAAAGTTACAAAAGAGGTCTAAAAATTATATGTCCAATAATCTACCAAGCATAGCTTGGAGGGCCATTCTTGGAATTCTAAGGTTATGCGAAAGAGCTACATCTTCGATGGAGGCTTCACAAGCCCGTTTGTCTCCACCTTGAAAGTACTCCCGAGCAATCTTTCCCCTATGTTTAGCAAGTTCAAATTGTTGTTAGTTTGCACATACTAATTCCGTCTCAGCAAGGTGTGTTCAAAAGATCTCCAACCTCTGAAGCTTTTCACTGAAGAGACTTCTAATGCGGGAGCATTTGTCATTTGCAATGAGGTAACTCTAGTACAGATCATCCAACTCAACCTCAACAAGTACATCTACTGAAAAAGAATTCTATTCCTAATGTAAGACCCGTGTCATGGAGGGAACGATGAACGATCCCACATTCCTGCGAGGGGAGAATGGTCTGGGAGGGAAATGTCGGTGTGCCTTAAAGGTGTAGGCACACACCTACCTAGCATGAGGCCTTTTAGGAGCTCAGTGGCTTTGGGTTCGGTTAGAACTCCAAAGTTAAGCGTGTTGAGACTGGTGCAATACCAGGATGGGTGACCCTCTGGGAAGTGTGCTCCTGAAAACAAAACCGTGAGGGCGAGGAGGCCAAAAAACAGACAATATCATGCTAGAGTCGGGTCCTGACCGAGGAGGTTTGGGTCCTAACAGAATGGTATCAGAGCTAGACCCCAACCGGGAAGTATGCCAGCGAGGACGCTGGGCCCTAAGGGAGGTGGATTGTATGACCCATGTCCTGGAGGGAACGGTGAACGATCCCACATTCCTGCGAGGAGGGAATGGTCTGGGAAGGGAATGGTGGTGTGCCTTAAAGGTGTAGGCACAAACCTATCTAGCATGAGGCCTTTTAGGAGCTCGGTGGCTTTGGGTTTGGTTGGAACTCCAAAGTTAGGCGAGTTGAGGCTGGTGCAATTCTATGATAGGTGACCCCCTGGAAAGTTGCATCGTGAGCTCCCGAAAAAGAAACCGTGAGGGCGTGGAGGCCCAAAGTGGACAATATAGTGCTAGAATCGGGTCGTGACTGAGGAGCGTCGGGTCCTAAAAGAATACTTGACACGACCCATCTCAATCCCCCCGATATTAACGAGGGATGTGCCGTACTCCCATCTGAAACGAAGTGTCAGACAAGGGATAACCCGAAACCTTAACTCGAACTGGGCATCTAGAGTGCGCCAGGATCCGGTGGAGGAGTGTGATGTCTTGGTCTCTACTACAACTCGCATCTCCAATCAACCTGAAAGGCATTAAAAACATAAAAAACTGTGAGTGGACGAAAATCAATAGTTTAATAAAAACTCATTTATCTCAAAAAGACATTTATGCTCTTCATTAAAAGCATGCATGCATTCGAAAACCATTTATTCAAATAACCATTATTAGAGTCTCAACCCAAAATTCCGTAATTCCAAGTCATACGGGCCCCTGCCCAAATCCATTTGCACAAATCCATAACATATAAACTATATGTGGGAAGTCAGACCAAAACCGTAAATCCGAGTATGTGGGTCATTGCCCAAATACTTTACTATTCACAAAACACCATTTCATAACTCCAAGAAATCATGTTTACCAAATATCATATAACCAATCCTATCACGGTTTCCAAAGCTACGTGCGTGCTATCTGGGGTCTCAAATCCCAAGTTTCCCCACGGTCCACCTGGGTCAATTTCTGCAGATCAATGACGTTCCCTCGGGGTTATAATCCATAAATGCCTTCCTGAACTCCACTCAGTTAGTGCTCCGTGACTATTCCGAGGTCCACCCAGGCCAACGACCCTCTCTGGAGGAGACAATCCATAAGTAAAAGGATGGTATATGAAAAACCATTTCGAAATCATTCACAAAACCTTTCAAATCTATCAAAGGGTTCATTCCTGGTTTTCCATAAAACCGTCATGAATCCAGAAATCCATTATTTACAAATCTAAATCTATTTATGGGTCCCCGCCCGAAATCACATTCATAAAACACTATTGGGCCTCATGCCCGATTTCGTAAACCAACTGGGCCCCAGGCCGATCCTGTAAACCAAATGGCCCTCTGGCCCGATGCCTTATTAAATCAAATGGACTCCAAGTCCGATAGTTCGTAAATCAAATGGGTCTCATGCCCGATTCCATATTTCCAAATCCGAAATCAATCCATCAATCTAAATCCATTTACGGGTCCCCGACCCGAAATCACATTCATTAAACACAATTGGGCCTTATGCCCGATTTCGTAAACCAAATAGGCCCCTGGCCCGATAATATAACTCAAATGGACTTCATGTCCGAGGGTTTCCAAAACAAATGGGTCTCATGCCCGAGTTTACCTCTTCAAATCCAAAACCATTTCATTAAACCATTATCGAAATCATAAGCACGTATAATCAGTGTAAAACCATAAACCTCGATATACGTGTAAATATGTAAATCACCTAGAAATAAGTGTAATCATGTAAATCACCAATACCACAATCATCATGATATAAATCATATATATAAAACATATAAAATATTTATGCATGCATCACAGTTTAGAAATCAAGGTCCACTCACAGACCGTCCTAGATGTTGCCTCGATATGCGTGTCATAAGCTTTACTAGGCTAATCACTATCACTGGGACTCCCAAACCTGTCCATAACATAATAGAGGGTTGCTAACTCCGCATTAACCTCTCATTAAAGCCCCGTAATTTTCTCAAATTTTTAAACCTTTTTAAACTCAACCCTAAACCTTCGGACACCCCGAACTATATCGAAACGATGTCCGATCGACACGAAATCAGTCCCAAAATGTTCGTTACTTCAAATAGATTAAAAGACATGTTAAACACATTCCCAAAATACCCCCCCATGCGCCCCCACTCGCCTCTGCAAGCGGCGGCGTGTGAAGCCCACACACCTGGCACTGTTCATCTTCAACATCTCTCTGGACCCGGTTCGGTGCGGTCCACTGTAACCCAGTCTAGCCGAACCGGCATTCCTGATTTTTGTCATATTTCAGTCCGTTTTCTATCCTATTTCTACCATTATCTTCGTCCTAAAGTTTCCTATCTATCTACGTGATCAAAACATGAATTTAGGGACTAGTGATTACCTTCCCAAGCTTGAACAATCCGGCCACCTGCAACCTTGTCGTGCCATCGATTCCTGCCACCAGAATCCTCGTAACCAGTCCCATTCGACTTATATGACCTCCAGAAGCTGGTTCCAATCATCAGACTCGATTGAAAACCATCAAAAACTAATCTTCAAATTTCGAACTAAAACTCACCGTTTTTGGGTTCGTCGGCCACCGTCCAAGACACCCCTCGCCGTTGCCATCCTTCTACTCGTCTCATTCCCCTTTCTCATCTTCGTTCAAGGTCCAACATCAATGGTTAAGGATTGAAGGCTTTTTGTGGGGTTGTGTATGTGTTTGGTTTGTGAGAAAATGAAGAAGATGATGCGCAGGGAAGAAGATAGAGAAATGAGAGTGAATTAATTAATTAATTAATTAACCAAATGGCCAATCAGATCCAAGATCCCCTTTTTAGGGAAAAACTCACCAATGGGATGAGTGACACTTGTCACTCATCCAAGGGCTCCACACAAATTTTTTCCCAATCAAATTTTAGGATTATTTTAATCGAATCCCGAGACATTACATTCTCGATTTCGATCCCGTGACCATAACTTCTCTGTTCGATGTCCGATTTTGACGTGCCGCTTGTCTACGGACTCGTGCTTCCCGATCTACGTCAAAGTCATCGGTCCTTGTACGTTTGACTCCCCGAGTGAAAAGTCAACATTTTACCCAAGACCAAGGGCAAAACGGTCATTTTACACTGTCCATCCGATTCCCCTCAACTAATCTCCGATTAATCTCATTAATCCTTCATTAGTCACTAATCTATTCTAAAATTCGGGACGGGTCGTTACGACCTTCCCCCCTTAAATAATTTTATCCTCGAAATTCCAACTATCCCGATTCCACATCCACCTCATGAAAAGCAAATTCGGCCTCACATCATGGGTACACTTGTACACCCACTAACCAGCACAATACTTGTCTACACCTAAACGTCCCACCAATACTCACATCGCATTGACTACACCCGACCACATCGAGTAAAATTGATCACACGTTCCGAGTTGATACCACCCGACATTTTTGCCATTATGCTGACACTTCCCACACTATCGCCATTTGACAGTCGCTAGTCAAAACTGACATTATACTCACTTGTGGTTACACTAACCACCAACTCACTCAACCTGAGTATATATATACCAACATCTCACTCCACCTATGTGTAACTGGACCCCATCGAATACCTACCCAGCAGTGATACACATCAGAACTCTAGGTTTCCACTTGCCATCCATGGCTCTGAGCACCTGCTCAAACAATCACTGAACCCATCAAAATCACTCTGGCCCAACACACAGTATCCAATGTCTAGTTCACGTTCTCAACCAATCCAATGACATCAAAACTAAGCCGATTACCAACACGTCTGTAACGACCCGTCCCAAATTCCTAAATTAGATTAGTGACTAATCACGATTAAAAAGATTAATCGGTGATTAGTAGAGCGAAATAGGACGAACGGTGCGAAATGACCGTTTCGCCCCTGATCGTGGTAAAAAGTTGACTTTTCAATCGGGCAGTCAAATGGACTTTGACCGATGACCGTGACGTAGTTCGTGACGTCACGAGTTCATAGACAGGTGGCACGTTCAATTCCGACGTTCGAGGAAGAAGTTATGACGTGCGGAAGTTTAGGGGCATTTTGGTAATTTTAGTTAAAAAGGGCCAAATAGTTGACTTTTTGACCGGGATGTCCGATGGCTGAGGGCTGAAGACCATTACGCAGATAAGAACGATACGAATCCATAGGCAGGCGGCACACTGAAATCGGACTTCGAACGGGAGAGTTATGGGTCACGGAAGTTCGATTTCACTATGCACGAACTTCGAGACGGGGACGATTTGGCGAAATCTGATTTGGGCAGATATTTTGGTGGGTCCCATGGATGAGTGACAAGTGTCACTCATCCTATTGGCTAACTCCCCCAAATTGTGGATCTAATAATAAAATAATATTATTTAATTAATTTTTTTAATCAAATCTTAACAACCATTAATCCAAACCATCCATTACCAATTAACCTTTAAATCCACACCCTCCATCCTATCTCCCTCTCATCAGCCATCAGTCTTCTTTGTTCATCCTCAAACCCGAACCCCATAACCCATAATCCTCCATTTTCTTCATTTTCTTCAAAAACCCAAAACACACACACACCATCACCATTCATTGCTTGTGCGAGCTGAACATGACCGTGAGGTGGTGAAAAGAGGCTGGGGATGGCAGGCCACAGCCAGCCACGACGGAGGACACGGCGGGGAGAGAGAACCAGTGGGTGAGTTTTCTTTCAAAAATTGAAAATTGATTTTTGTTGTGTTTTAATCAAATCTAGGGATTGGCAAATGTTCCTAGAGGTCTTAGGGTTCTTTTAGGATTGTTTTCGAAGGCTTAGATGGCCTGTAACGGCCGTGAAGGGCGGAGGTAGTCACGGCCGCCATTGATGAACTTGGAAGGTATAGTTTTTGAGGGTGTTCTTAGTTTTTAGGGACATAGAACTCTAGGTTAGGGAGAGACGAAGAGAATGGGACAAACGGGAACGGTTTTGGTCGCCAGACGGCGGAGAACCAGCCGGGTCAAGCCGCGGGTCACGGCGACCCGGTTACTGGTATTCGGGTCGACCCGCGGGAGGACAGAGATGACAGGTGACGTCATCCTGCTGACGTCATCATGTCAGGGATGACGTCAGCATTGTCAGATCTGACAATGTCAGCTGACATGTCAGAAAATGGTCCAATAGGAGTGCGACACGTGTCACATGTCAGTGCACAGTCAGCACTGACATGTCAGTGACTTGGCCCAATCAGGGGCTGACACGTGTCACTGACGTGGACGAGTGCCGTGATGACACGTGACACATGTCAGACGGCCACGTGGCACTGACAGAGCAGTGACCTGGACTAATGGGAGCTTGACACGTGGCACCTGTCAGAGTCTGACATGTCAGACCTGACAGCTGTCAGATGACGTCAGCAGGTACTGTAGCTGGCGCGTGAAGCCCAAGCGCAGCCACTTCAGGCGACGCGTGTGGGCGCGTGGGGGAGAATTTGGGGATGTGTTCAACATGTGAAATCATCTATTCGATGTAACGAACATTTTGGGACTAGTTTCGTGTCAATCGGACACCGTCTCGATATGTTTCGGGGCATCGGAAGGTTTAGGTTCGGTTTTAAAAATAGTTAAAAATATCAGAAAATTACGGGGCTTTCGTAGGAGGTTAATTAAGTAGTTAGTAACCTTCTATTACGATTTGGACAGGTTTGGGAGTCCCGGTGACGGTGATCGGCTCGGGGAGCCGTATGGCACGCAAATCGAGGCGGCAGCTCGGACGGTCTGTGAGTGGACCTTGTTTTCTAAATTGGTGCATGCATAAATGTCATTATATGTTTTAATTTCTTGTTTGATGATGCCATGGGTGCATTTGTATGTGGTTACGTATAAGCACGTATTTCGAGGTTTCGGCCTTATACGGTGCTTATACGGGTATGTATTTCTTTATTGATTTAAATGAACTGGATTTGGATTTCAAAAGGATAAACTCAAGTATGAGACCCATTTGGTTTTGTCTCGGGCATATGACCTCAGATTTCGGGCACGGTGCCCAGCTGATGTCCTATGTTCGGGCACGAAACCCAGTCACTTTACGGTTTTGATTTCAGGTCAGGGAACCTTAAATGGATTCCCAAGTTCATGACGGTTTATGGGAACCGACATGTTACCTGGTTATGTTATTACGGTACATGACGGTTTATGGGAACCGGCTTGTTACCTTGGTTACGGATATTATGGATCATGACGGTTCAGGGAAACCGGTCATGAACGTTTATGTTATGTATATATATATGTTCATCTACCTTCCTTTACATGTTCTACTATCTCCTCCGGGGAGGGTCGTTGGCCTGGGTGGACCCCGGAGTAGTCACGGAGCACCGACTGAGTGGAGTCACCCCCCAGTTGGGTTCCTTACTCTCAGGAAGGCTATGATTACTATTACCTCGGGTAGGGTCAGTGGTCTACGGACATTGATCTTGACTTTGAGAAGACTCGGATTGAGACCTGGGTAGCACGCGCGTAGCTTTGGAAACCATGACAGGATTGGTTGTGTGAATTATATGTATATATGATGTATGGTATATGAGATATATTATATATGTATGTGATATATTATGTGTGTTTACACAGGTTTTGGGCAATGACCCGTATGGTCGATTTCATTGTGGTCCTTCGACCTTGGTTTATATCTGATTTGGGCTTAGTTCCCACATATGGTTTCTTGGGTTAAATGGTTTTGAAATGCATGCATGCTTTTTAGTGGAGGGTACAAATGTCTTCTTCTGAAAGGTTTTATAAACTCTTTATTTTTGTCCACTCACAGTTTTTAATGTTTTGACTACCCTTCAGGTTGACAGTGGATGTGGACTGTAGCAGAGACCAAGATATCACATGCCGCCTCCGGATCCTGGCGTACTCTGATAGCCCGGGAGGGCAAAGATCGGAAATATCCCTTGTCTGACACTTCGTGTCAGACGGGAGTAGGGTCATCCCACACTAATCCCGGGGGGATTGGGATGGGTCCTGTCAACGTGGTATCAGAGCATGGTTGCTCATGTTACTCTAAATTCCATAGCGTACTTTGCGCATTACTCCGAACGCAGGTCGAGGATGTGATATCTCAATGGGCTACAGTTCGTGATCAACTTGATAGTTAGTAGGATTGTATCATGATATGTCTTGGGTCGGCATTTGATTTCGGGGTTCCCATAGTTCTATCGAGGATGATAGTGTGGAACCCTATGGAAGGATGAACGTATTCGTACGTTAGCATTTTGATCGTGTGACGATTAGTTGGGATCATCTTTCACGATGTCGTTGGATCGGTTCCGACGACTAGCTGGGAGTGGTGACTATCCGATAATCGGACTTTGGTTGGGTTAGATGGATTTACTGCGATCGGCAGTTAGCTGTCGGTTTCGTGAAATCCTAGTTGGATTGACGGTAGGATTGGATTGACGTCTTTACGATGTCGGACCGCGGGGTCGGTCAGATTGTCGATTTTACTACTTTTTACAGTTGGGTTCAGAGTGACCCTAGGCGTGATCGAGGAATCCCAAGGTAGGATGTGTATGGTTCGGAAATGTGAGTTGACGAGTAGTTGGTACGAGCGGTTGATTCCGTTGGATGCGGAGTCTGCTTATCAATGTGTTTGGTAGTTAGGTCTGCACGAGTCTGTGGCAGGCGCTACTACCGAGAATGGTCGTAGTTACGATTATTGGGAATCGGTGACGTTCAGGTGACATTTCCTTTTCACGTATGCGTTATCAGGGTGACTATACCCAGAGTTGTCGGGTACGAGGGAGGCAGAGTTTCTCCTATTCGAGCAGAGGTGCGGGGTCGTCGCTCGGTGTGAGTGGAGATCCAGGGTGTCAGTTTGCACACGGTGTGCTGATACTGATGCTGGTGTTAGTGTGCTGATACTAGTGCAGGTGATAATGCGTTGGTGCTGGTACTCGTGCTAGTGCAGGTGCCGGTGATTGTGATGACGGTGAGTCACGAGTCGGGATGTGACTCCATCGAGTTACGTATATGTTCGGTATCTGTGGTTCCAGAGTAGATCTCAGATAGATTTAAATTGGTTAGGGGACACGTGGTTGATGTCCGCGTATGTTGTTTCCAATCTTGTTGGAACTTCGGAATCGCGGGAGGTTGCGATTTAGGTGACGAGTGGAATGCGAGTTTTCCGCATCGATATTGGGTATTTCGAAGTCATTTTGGTTGACTTCTCAGGTTCTACTACGGTGGATGATTGTTGGTTGCCACTAGTACACTGATCGTGTATTGGTTGGTAAAACCGGGATTTGTCTTGGGTCATCAAGTGGAGTTGAGTATATCGAAGTTAGGTGACTGATATTTCCCATTTTCTGCTTGGTGGTAGACGATGTTGGATTACGTGGCGTGGTGAATGCAGCGAGTTTTGATTGCATTCACGTAGGATGGATTTTGTTGTCATTATCTTGGATCATCCTTGATTTTCCTCAGTGGAATGACAAGGATCGATACGAGGTAATCAGTGAGAACCCACAGTCTCGGCGTGTCTCGCCGTAGACTAATCTGTTTAGATGCGGGAAATGGTCGAGGATTTTGGACGTCGTGACGATCGGGGATCGTGACGTTCATGGTCGGGTGACGTAGTGATGGATCTGGATCGTGATTTTGATGATTCAGATAGGTGGAGAGCTTATCGCTCTTACTTGGATGTTTGAGTGGAGCATGATAGGACTGAACTTCTTTTCGAAGTGAATCCCATATGGCTTGTTACTCAGGTGAGTAGGTGTCCGATGAGGTCAAATGTGGTTAGCTTTGGATGTACATGTATTGTGATTGGCTTTCCTATGAGGTCAATCGATGGGAATGTGGTAATCGGTTGAGCAGGTAACCGATAGGTTTGGTTTTGGTACGTCTCAGTAGACGTGAACGAGATTTCATGTTTTGGAATCAGATTTCTGGATGACGATTCAGGATTTGATTCTAGAGCTTGACTGTAGATTTCATTTTATGGATTTGGGTTCGGAATGGTTATTCCTAATACTAGTCTACGGAATGATGATTTCGGATTCGAATTTAGACATGGCTATGGATATGATTTCTGGGTTTGGATCCGGACTTTCTTACGAAATTGCGGATTCGGATTCGGATTTAGAAACGGATGATGGGTCGGAGTTTCGATTGTCTAGTCCGGGATTGGACAATTGGACTCCATAGTAGAAACATGATTGGCTATAGCTTAGGTGGTTGTAGGCTGATTGATGGGTAGTTGTATGTACCTTGTACGTTGTTCGAGGTATGATACCGGGCAGACTTGTGATGCCTGGTGACGGTATATAGGTTATACCGTGGGTATGTTGGTGAGCGTATTGGTAGTCGGCTTGATTCCGATACCATTGGATTTGTCGGGGACGTGGACTGGACATTGGATATTGTGCAGTGGGTCATAGTATTTCTGGTGGGTCCAGTTACACACAAGCTGAGTACTTTGTTGGTATACGTATACTCAGGTTGAGTGAGTTGGTGGTTATTGTAATCACGAGTGAGTGTCGTGTTAGTTTTCGACTGACGACTGTCAAGTGGTGACAGTTTGTCGAAGGTGTCAGAGTGGATCGATCAGTGAGGTCTGATGACTCCCAGTGGGAGCAGACATCAGGATAGTTAGTGGTTGAGCAAGGAACCGTCTAGTTGGTTGTGTCAGTGACTCGGTAGATTTGACAAGTGGTATCAATTCGGAGCGTATGACTATTGTCATTCGACGTGGTCGAACGTAGTCGATACGACGAGAGTGTTAGTGGCACGTCTGGGTGCAGACGAGTAAGTATGATTCGAGTTAGTTGGTGTACGAGTGTACACGTGTTTCGAGGTCGATTCTACTATCCATGAGGTGGTTGTAGAATCAGGATAGTTGGAGTTTCGAAAACGAAACTAATTAAGGAGGGAAGAACGGTTAGTTTGGGTCGGTTGGAATTTCGAGGATGAAATTAATTAAGGAGGGAAGGTTGTAACGACTCGTCTCAAATTCCTAGATTAGATTAGTGACTAATCACGATTAATGAGGTTAATCGGTGATTAGTAGAGCGAAATCGGACGAACGGTGCGAAATGACCGTTTTGCCCCTGATCGTGGCAAAACGTTGAATTTTCAATCGGGCGGTCAAATGGACTTTGACCGATGACCGTGACGTAGTTCGTGACATCGCGAGTTCATAGACAGGTGGCACGTTCAATTCCGACGTTCGAGGAAGAAATTAAGACGTGCGGAAGTTTAGGGGCATTTTGGTAATTTTAGTTAAAAATGGCTAAATAGTTAACTTTTTGACCGGGATGTCCGATGGCCGAGGGCCGAAGACCATTACGTAGATAAGGACGATACGAATCCATAGGCAGGCGGCACACTGAAATCGGACTTCGAACGGGAGAGTTATGGGTCACGGAAGTTCGATTTCACTATGCACGAACTTCGAGACGGGGATGATTTGGCGAAATCTGATTTGGGCAGATATTTTGGTGGGTCCCATGGATGAGTGACAAGTGTCACTCATCCTATTGGCTAACTCCCCCAAATTGTGGATATAATAATAAAATAATATTATTTAATTAATTTTTTTAATCAAATCTTAACAACCATTAATCCTAACCATCCATTACCAATTAACCTTTAAATCCACACCCTCCATCTCATCAGCCATCACTCTTCTTTGTTCATCCTCAAACCCGAACCCCATAACCCATAATCCTCCATTTTCTTCATTTTCTTCAAAAACCCAAAACACACACACACCATCACCATTCATTGCTTATGCGAGTTGAACATGACCGTGAGGTGGTGGAAAGAGGCTGGGGATGGCAGGCCACGGCCAGCCACGGCGGAGGACACAGCGGGGAGAGAGAACCCGTGGGGTGAGTTTTCTTTAAAAAATTGAAAATTGATTTTTTGTTGTGTTTTAATCAAATCTAGGGATTGGGAATGTTCCTAGAGGTCTTAGGGTTCTTTTAGGATTGTTTTCGAAGGCTTAGATGGCCTGTAACGGCCGTGAAGGGCGGAGGTAGTCACGGCCGCCATTGATGAACTTGGAAGGTATAGTTTTTAAGGGTGTTCTTAGTTTTTAGGGACATAGAACTCTAGGTTAGGGAGAGACGAAGAGAATGGGACAAACGGGAACGGTTTTGGTCGCCAGACGGCGGAGAACCAGCCGGGTCAAGCCGCGGGTCACGGCAACCCGGTTACTAGTATTCGGGTCAACCCGCGGGAGGACAGAGATGACAGGTGACGTCATCCTGCTGACGTCATCATGTCAGGGATGACGTCAGCATTGTCAGATATGACAATGTCAGCTGACATGTCAGAAAATGTGCCAATAGGAGTGCGACACGTGTCACATGTTAGTGCACAGTCAGCACTGACATGTCAGTGACTTGGCCCAATCAGGGGCTGACACGTGTCACTGACATGGACCAGTGCCGTGATGACACGTGGCACATGTCAGACGGCCACGTGGCACTGACAGAGCAGTAATCTGGACTAATGGGAGCTTGACACGTGGCACCTGTCAGAGTCTGACATGTCAGACCTGACAGCTGTCAGAGTCAGACATGTCAGACCTGATAGCTGTCAGATGACGTCAGCATGACGTCATGCTGACGTCAGCAGGTACTGTAGCTAGCGCGTGAAGCCCACGCGCAGCCACTTCAGGCGGCGCGTGTGGGCGCGTGGGGGAGAATTTGGGGATGTGTTCAACATGTGAAATCATCTATTCGATGTAACGAACATTTTGGGACTGGTTTTGTGTCAATCGGACACCGTCTCGATATGTTTCGGGGCATCAGAAGGTTTAGGTTCGGTTTTAAAAATAGTTAAAAATATCAGAAAATTACGGGGCTTTGGTAGGAAGTTAATTAAGTAGTTAGTAACCTTCTATTACGATTTGGACAGGTTTGGGAGTCCCGGTGACGGTGATCGGCTCGGGGAGCCGTATGGCACGCAAATCGAGGCGGCAGCTCGGACGATCTGTGTGTGGACCTTGTTTTCTAAATTGGTGCATGCATAAATGTCATTATATGTTTTAATTTCTTGTTTGATGATGCCATGGGTGCATTTGTATGTGGTTACATATAAGCACGTAATTCGAGGTTTCGGCCTTATACGGTGCTTATACGGGTCTGTATTTCTTTATTGATTTAAATGAACTAGATTTGGATCTCAAAAGGATAAACTCGGGTATGAGACCCATTTGGTTTTGTCTCGGGCATATGACCTCAGATTTCGGGCACGGTGCCCAGCTGATGTCCTATGTTCGGGCACGAGACCCAGTCACTTTAAGGTTTTGATTTCAGGTCAGGGAACCTTAAATAGATTCCCAGGTTCATGACGGTTTATGGGAACCGGCATGAACCCTTGTTATGGTATCGTGGTTCATGACGGTTTATGGGAACCAGCATGAACCCTTGTTGGTTATTACGGTATATGACGGTTTATGGGAACCGACATGTTACCTGGTTATGTTATTACGGTACATGACGGTTTATGGGAACCGGCTTGTTACCTTGGTTACGGATATTATGGATCATGACGGTTCAGGGAAACCGGTAATGAACGTTTATGTTATGTATATATATGTTCATCTACCTTTCTTTACATGTTCTACTATCTCCTCCGGGGAGGGTCGTTGGCCTGGGTGGACCCCGGAGTAGTCACGGAGCACCGACTGAGTGGAGTCACCCCCCAGTTGGGTTCCTTACTCTCAGAAAGGCTATGATTACTATTACCTCGGGTAGGGTCAGTGGTCTACAGACATTGATCTTGACTTTGAGAAGACTCGGATTGAGACCTGGGTAGCACGCGCGTAGCTTTGGAAACCGTGACAAGATTGGTTATGTGAATTATTTGTATATATGCTGTATGGTATATGAGATATATTATATATGTATGTGATATATTATGTGTGTTTACACAGGTTTTGGGCAATGACCCGTATGGTCGATTTCATTGTGGTCCTTCGACCTTGGTTTATATCTGATTTGGGCTTAATTCCCACATATGGTTTCTTGGGTTAAATGGTTTTCGAATGCATGCATGCTTTTTAGTGGAGGGTATAAATGTCTTCTTCTGAAATGTTTTATAAACTCTTTCTTTTTGTCCACTCACAGTTTTTAATGTTTTGACTGCCCTTCAGGTTGACAGCGGATGTGGACTGTAGCAGAGACCGAGATATCACATGCCCCCTCCGGATCCTGGCGTACTCTGATAGCCCAGGAGGGCAAAGATCGGAAATATCCCTTGTCTGACACTTCGTGTCAGACGGGAGCAGGGTCATCCCACACTAATCCCGGGGGGATTGGGATGGGTCCTGTCACTCATCCATTGCTACTAGTACTTCCTATATACCGTCACCAGGCACCACTATGGCATGTCTAGTATAGGTCCTCGCACAACGTACCCTGTATGTACATCCATCCACCAACCTGCCTACTACATAGCCAATCACAATTCAATTCTAGAGTTCATCTGTTGAGTCCAGTACTAGACAGATCAAATACTCCAACTCATCATCCAACACGAGTCTCATGGTCACCCGACCAGCACTATAACGTCTACTCCTAATCACGTAATCCAACACCTACCAAACCAACTCATGCCCACCAAGGCTTACCCGTTCATACCAAATGGGCATCCAATCTCACCCACGTCTCTCGAGACGCACCAACTCTGAACCTATCAGTTACCTGCTTATTCGATTACTATACCAAATTTGATTGACTCCGAAAAGAAGCCAATCCCATCATTCACATATCCAAGACTGACCAATCTAACCCTGTCAGACACCCACTCATTCTTTTAATATATCATATGGGATTAACCTCGAAAGGAAGTCAGTCTCATCATCCCCATAGCCAAATATCCAAATATCCGAGACAAAAGTTGGATAATAATTTCGTTCTATTCCAAGAGATTCTTCAACTGTCCCATAAAACGATTCTCCTCTGCTCCTAGCTTAGCATAATCAGCAAGAGGAAGTCTACCAGCACGGTACGACATCACGATCCACGCCATCCTGATTCACCACATTGTGATCGTGGGTGGATCCACACTAGTTCTCTCTCAGCTAACTACCAGATTTCAGGTCATAGGGTCTTACACCCTCATTGAATCTGTATACCATCAAATCGCTTCTCAACCATTCTCACATCTAAACAGATCAGTCACGACGAGACACGTCGAGACTGTGGTTACCTCATATTGATCCTTGTCATTCCACCAAGGAAAAAATTAAGGATGATCCAAGACGATGACATCAAAATTCATCCTACGTGAATGCAAACAAAAACTCACTGCACTAACCACACCTTGTAACCCAACATCGTCTGCCACCAAGCAGAAAATGAGAAATCTCATTCACCTCACTTCGAAATACCCAACTCCTCCTGATGACCCTAAACAAATCACGGGTCCACCAACCAATACACGACCAACGTACTGGTGGCAACAGACATTATCTACCATGGGCAGAAAATGGAAAGTCGCCCTCGGGAACTTCAGAATACCCATCACCAATGCTAAATCAAGCACTCCCCTCGTCGCCTCGATCACAACTTCTCTTGATTCCGATGTTCCAACCATGTCTAAACCAACACACTCGTGCATCAACCACGTGTCTATACC
This sequence comes from Prinsepia uniflora, assembly GCA_032719365.1. Taxonomy (NCBI): domain Eukaryota; kingdom Viridiplantae; phylum Streptophyta; class Magnoliopsida; order Rosales; family Rosaceae; genus Prinsepia; species Prinsepia uniflora. The sequence goes on along the minus strand of CM064868.1, from coordinate 53,200,511 downwards.
AAGCTAACTTGGTACCCCAACTCGCCTATTCGTTCATACTGTTTCATTCATTTACCACTTAATCATTCTAATCACATCAGTTATCATACTCACTTTTGGGTTAGAATTCCAACACATCACATCCACCGCTGGATCCCATCCAGTCCAACTCCTCCACTTCCAGATCACAGATAGCGAACGTATACCCATCTCGACGGAGTCACATCCCGACTTGTGGCTCATCGTCATCATAATCACCGGCACCAGCACTAGCACCAGCACTAGCACTAGCACCAGCACTAGCATCAGTACATAGTGTGTGAAGCAGACAACCCTGTATCTTTACTCATACCAAGCAACGACCCCGTACTTCTATTCAAGTTGCAGAAGTTCTGCCTCCCTCGTACCTAACAACTCTGGGTATATTCACCTTGACAGTTCTTACAAGAAAATGAACGTTCCCTGAACGTCCCCCGATTCTCAACAACCACAACTACATCCATCCTCGATAGTAGTGCATGCTACAACTCGCGCAGACCCAATCACCAGACATCACTATCTAGACTCCACATCCAACGGAATCAACCCCCTGTACTAACTACTCTTTATCCCCATTCCGGGATTCCATCGACAAGTACCAAACCCTGGTAACCTGTCCAACCAATCTCTGACTAGTCTTAACTCGACTCACATTTCCGAACCAACATCATACACTAGGGTTTCCCACCAAGGTCATCAACTAACTCTATTGTACTCATTTTCTCTAACCCATCAATCACCACTAGGGTTCACCTTTCCAGACCATCCATCATGATTTAGGGTTCCATAATCACACCATCGGGTTCCTCTGATCCCAATTGCCCTCTGTAGTATAATTCACAATCCGACCGACCCCGCGGTCTTGACATCGTATGGACGTCAATCCAATCCTATCCTCAACTCAACTGGGGTTCCCCGAACCCAACTGCTTCCCCCAACACAATTCATAACTCAATATGACCTGACCATCTAATGGTCACAACTCCATACAATCATCATATCCAATCCTACAATATCGTGATAGATGATCCCGACATAACCATCCCACAGTCAAAACACTAAAGTACTGTTACGTTCATCCCTCAGTAGGGATAACCCGAAACCTCAGCCTGAACAGGGCTTCTAGAGTGTGCCAGGATCCGGTGGAGGAGTGTGATGTCTCAGTCTCTGCTACAGCCCGCATCCGTAATCAACCAAAAGGGCATTAAAACATCAAAAGCTGTGAGTGGACGAAAATCAATAGTTTAATAAAAACTCATTTATCTCATAAAAGCATTTATACCCTTTACTAAATGCATGCATGCATTCGAAAACCATTTACCAAACCATTTATTCAAATAACCATTATTAGGGTCTCAACCCAAAATTCTGTAATTCCAAGTCATACGGGCCCCTGCCCAAATCCATTTACACAAATCCATTTACACAAATCCATAACATATCAACCATATGTGTGAACTCAGCCCAAAATCGTAAATCCGAGTATGTGGGTCATTGCCCAAATCCATTTACTATTCACAAAACACCATTTCATAAATCCAAGAAATCATGTTTACCAAATATCATATAACCAATCGTGTCACGGTTTCCAAAACTACACACGTGCTACCCGGGGTCTCAAATCACAAGTCTCCCCACGGTCCACCCAGGTCAATGTCCGCAAATCATTGACCCTCCCTGAGGGTTATAATTCATAAATGCCTTCCTGAGAGTAAGGTACCCCACGAGGGCGACTCTACTCAGTTAGTACTCCGTAACTACTTCGGGGTCCACCCAAGCCAAAGACCCTCCTAGGAGGAGACAATCCATAAATAAAAGGATAGTATATGAAAAACCATTTCGAAATCATTCATAAAACCTTTCAAATGTTTCAAAGGGTTCATGCTTGGTTTCCCATAAAACCGTCATGAATCCAAAAATCCATTCTTCCAAATCCAAATCCATTTATGGATCCCCAACCCGAAATCACATTCATAAAACACAATTGGTCCTCATGCCCAATTTCGTAAACAAAATGGGCCCTGGGCCCGATCTTGTAAACCAAATGGGCCTCGGGCCCGATGCCTTATTAAATCAAATGGACTCCAAGTCCGATAGTTCATAAATCAAACGGGTCTCATGCCCGATTCCATATTTTCAAATCCAAAATCAATCCATGAATCCAAATCCATTTAAGGGTCCCCGACCCGAAATCGCATTCATAAAACACAATTGGGCCTCATGCCCGATTTCGTAAACCAAATGGGCCCCTGACCCGATAATATAACTCAAATGGACTTCATGTTTGAGGGTTTCCAAAACAAATAGGTCTCATGCCCGAGTTTACCTTTTCAAATCCAAAACCATTTCATTAAACCATTACCGAAACCATAAGCACGTATAATTAGTGTAAAACCATAAACCTCCATATAGGTACAAATACGTAAATCGCCTCGAAATACGTATAATCATGTAAATCACCAATACCATAATCATCGTGATAGAAATCATATGTATAAAACATATAAAACATTTATGTATGCATCACAGTTTAGAAATCAAGGTCCACTCACAGACCGTCCTAGTTACTGCCTCGATATGCGTTCCATAAGCCTTCCCGGGCTAATCACCGTCACTGGGACTCCCAAACCTGTCCAAATCCTACTAGATGGTTACTAACTACCTCATTAACCTCTCATTAAAGCCCCGTAATTTTCCCGAATTTTTAAACATTTTTAAACTCGATCCTAAACCTTCGGACACCCCCGAACTATATCAAAACGATGTCTAATCGACACGAAACCAGTCCCAAAATGTTTATTACATCGAATCGATTAAATTCATGTTGAAAACATTCCCAAAATACCCCCCCACGCGCCTAGCACTGTTCATCTTCAACCTCTGGATGGACCTTGTCAGGACCCACCCCGGTTTCACCCCGAAACCCGAGGTAAATCCCGCTCCCGTCTGACTCCCCGACACAACACCCAAGTAAAACTCACTCAAACCCAGTCAGACGCATGAGTAATTAAACAAAATATCCCGAAGTTATCCTTTACAGAGCATAGTACGAAAATACAAGGAACTAAAAACCGATAAAGTACACGCACGCGGAAGACTTTGAACTATTCCGGGGATCCCTCACGTTACTCACGTCACTTCTATGCCTCGGACTCTGCCTCGACGTCAAGACCCTGCGCTAGCTCCACAACCTGGAGGGCAAGTTAAAACAGAAGATGTGAGTGGACCATAATAAAGGAAAAGTTCTAAAACCATTTATCAGAAACCGAATTTAACCCTCCGTTTTGAAAACCACATGCATAACCAACAGTTAATAACACAGATCTAACGCAGTTCTCATAAAACATCATAAGAAACAGAAACACTATAAAACAGGTATGAAAATCATAGCATGAGTATCAAAACCGTATCATAAACCATAAAGCTCAAATCATCATTTCCCGATCAAACCTGCTGGACCTATCCGAGTCTTTAAACTCCCAAGTCTTTAAACTCAATCCAGGCCTTAATCATATCCGAGTCTTTAAGCTCCCGAGTCTTTAAACTCAAGGCCTACGGGGGAAATCAATATATCCGAGTCTTTAAACTCCCGAGTCTTTAAACTCAATCCGGGTCTTTAAACCCAATCCGAACGGTCCCCCGTCACATATATCCGGGTCTTTAAACCCAATATTCAGATCCAGCAAATCCAATCTCAAAATCATTTGAAAACCATGTACCAATCCACATCCAAACCCGAATCCGAAATCACTGGTCCGGTGCCCTTCCGGCATCCAGAACCGTCATTCCGAACCCAAATCCGGAATCCACTTTTCAACTTTAAAACCAAATTCCATTTCCGAAATCCGAATCTAAAACTGAAAACCTTAATCACCATATCATGGTTCGAAATCCCTTTATAAACATTTAAACCACTTATCCACTGAAATCCCAAATCCATAACCTCATATTCAGAAATCACACTTTTCTCTTAAAACATGCTGAAAACCGAACTTTCTCGAAAACCGTGCAATTATGTAAAATCAACAAGACATATCCGATAAACATAAAATCATAATTAAAACCATAAAACAATTATAGAAAACAGTTATGCATGCTCGAGTTTAGAGAAAGGGTCCACTCACAGTACTGAGCCCTACTTGCGTCCCGAACGTCCAGCACGTTCCTCGGCTTCCTCGGGAAATCCCGATCCTGTCAATCACCGTCAAATTACGTCACTAATACGTCTACAAACATTCACCTAAATTTTCTCAACAGTCCCCGAATCGAAAACCTAAAACCCGGGACCCTAAACATTCATCCTCGCGGAACTAAACTTAAACGACTTCCGATTAACCCGAAACCAACTTTATTGAACTCACCACAACTCCTAGACCAAAAACCATGTTGATCGTTTTCCCCATCGCCGCCGTACGCGCCCCCACGCGCCGCCCAAAGTGGCTGCGCGTGGCCTTTACGCGCCAGCTACAGTGCACCGTCATCAACCTCCACGCACTGTGCTGAACCGGCTCTGCAACTTGGACCGGCGAGACTCACTCTCCGCCGTCCGGCCACCATTTCATCCCCTTTCCTCTCCTGCAGCTTCGTCCAGACACCAGGAATCCATCCCCCTACTCCTCTGTCCTCGACACTGCACCCTCATCGTCGATTCAAGCTCGAACCAGACAGCCCTTTTCCCCTGTTTCACGATTTAGTCATTCCGACCACCCCCCGCCGTGGTAGCAACACCAGACGGTTCCTAGGACTTCACTGATCACAAACCTACCCTCCCATACACTCGACTCAGCCTCAAACTCGACGACTTCCCATTTAAATTTCACGGCCAAACAGAGTACAGAGTACTCACCGTCAACTGAGCTCCGCCGTGTACGCCCCCGTCACGGCGACCGTTCTACACCACTCCTAGCACCTCCCTGAACATCACCCTGACCTCCAATACCCTCGACTCTAAGCCCAGACTCACGACTTTCCAAATGAAGTTTACGGGAAAAACAGAGCAAGAAAACTTACCCTTCGATTGCAGCTCTGCCGTGCGCACCGCCGCGTGCCACGGTGTTCGTTAGACTCCTTGCAACCTCCTACAACTCCCTTTGCCTTGGTTTGAGCCACCTCACGGCGTATCCACCACCACGAACTCACGGCCTCCCTGTTTCCTACCGCACCACCACCGTGCCGCCGTGCACGGTTCCTCCTCCAAAACACGATCACTAGCTTACTCTTACCTCCCTATCACTCTCACCACTCACTCTTCACTTACCCTTGCACGGAATCGATCAATTGCCCTCAATCACTCACCCTCTGTTTCTCTGTGTTAGTCGAAGAACTAACACACGGGTATGCACGAGTGCACCCCAAGTATTTGGGCTGTGAACGCACAGGATTCTCCCAGAATCCTCTAGCCCCCTGCCATGTGTCACCATCCTCCCATTCTCTCTCACACACATGGCCCAATCACCACCCTTCATCTGCTCCTCTCTGCACAAATCCCCAGATGCCAAAAAGACCAAAATACCCTCCTGTTTAACACATTTTTACGGTTTTGCCAAAACTTCCTAGACCCGTAACTCTCGCCTCGTAAGTCCGATGAATACGTGCCGCCTGTCACCGAACTCAGGACGACGAAACCTCTCTAACCATGCTAGGTCAACCTACCAAAACCCGATTATTCAAAAAGTCAACTATTCCCCCCTAGTTTACCAAACTTACGATAATACCCTCGACTAAGTCCTGGTCACTGGTCAATACCTAATTGACCACCCGAATAAAAGTCAACATTTTTGCCCGGACCAGGGGCAAAGTCGTCATTCTACGCTAATGACCTTATCAGGACCACCTAACCGCCGCTTAACCTCACTAATCACACCTTACTTCGTCTACTAATCCCGGTTCTCGGGACGGGTTGTTACAATCTACCCCCCTAAAAAGAATTTTGTCCCCGAAATTCCACAGCTAGTCCCCGACACCTAGGGTCTCCTACCCGGTAAGCAACACTCGGCTAATAACAACCTCTCCTGAATTTTCTGGCTATCATCTCCACCTTGGGTATTTCACACCAGCTCCAACTACGGTTACCACGGCCAACTCTTTCTTTGGAACAACTATATGGTGTACGCAAGGGAAACCCTATGAACAGAAAACAAAGGTATTACAAAATACCTTATCTCAGAGTACCCAACAGAAATCATAGAGTACGTCCTCGTATACAACCACCCTACCTTCCTGAACCAACTCGACTACTACCTCGGCCACTATCGGAATAAATCTACAAAGTCCTAAAGGCAAACTCTAGCTTGTGGGTTCTCTCCTCCAATAACTTCATATCGATCAGTTATAGTCACTCATTTCTTGTACCTTCCGTCATCCTACCACGACAGCACTCCCCAGTCCACCTAGGGAAACTCCTTCTAGACTCTACCCTGGGATCCAACAACCCAAAACTAAGTACAGCACAACCAAAGTAATATAAGTACCTGTCCCCGCATCTGGTGTCGACTGAACTTCCTGCTGAGTCATCGAGAACACTCGGGCCTGAGATCCCGACGCTCTACCACGTCCCCTCGAACTCCTAGTGGCAGTGCCACCACCTCTTCTCGAGCTTGCTGTCCCTGACGCTGTACTCTGTCCGGGCTCCGCTGCTCCTCGACCCACACCACCATCCTGTGGCAACAGTGGACACTCACGTCGGAAATGATCTCGCTCCCCACAGTAGAAACACACATTCCAACCTGGTCCACTGCTCGGTCCCCCTGTGGACGCTACCGACGTCGCACTAGCTTGCGGAGTCGGCGGTGCTTGGTCCTGGATCACCGAACTCAGGACGACGAAAGCTCTCTAACCATGCTAGGTCAACCTACCAAAACCCGATTATTCAAAAAGTCAACTATTCCCCCCCTAGTTTACCAAACTTACGATAATACCCTCGACTACGTCCTGGTCACTGGTCAATACCCAATTGACCACCCGAATAAAAGTCAACATTTTTGCCCGGACCAGGGGCAAAGTCGTCATTCTACGCTAATGACCTTATCAGGACCACCTAACCGCCGCTTAACCTCACTAATCACACCTTACTTCGTCTACTAATCCCGGTTCTCGGGACGGGTTGTTACAGACCTCGTTCGGTTTGGTCCACTATAACCCGGTTCAGCCGAACCGTCGTTCCCGATTTTTGTCCAATTTCAGTTCATTTTCGATCCTATTTCTACCATTAGCTTCGTCCTAAATTTTCCTATCCATCTACGTGATCAAAACATGAATTTAGGGACTAGAGATTACCTTCCCAAGCTTGAACAATCCAGCCACCTGCAACCTCGTCGTGCCATCGATTCCGGCCACCACAATCTTCGTAACCGGTCCCATTCGACTCATACGAACTCCAAAAGCAAGTTCCAATCATCAGACTCGATTGAAAACCATCAAAAACCAATCTTCGAATTTCAAACTAAAACTCACTGTTTTTGGGTTCTCTGGCCACCGTCCACGACGCCCCTCGCTGTTGCCATCCTTTGGCTCATCTTAGTCCCCTCTCTCATCTTCGTTCAAGGTCCAACATCAATGGTTAAGAATTGAAGGCTGTTTGTGGGGTTGTGTATGTGTTTGGTTTGTGAGAAACTGAAGAAGATGATGCGCAGGGAAGAAAAGAGAGAAATGAGAGTGAATTAATTAATTAATTAATTAACCAAATGGCCAATCAGATCCAAGATCCCTTTTTAGGAAAAAAGTCACAAATGGGATGAGTGACACTTGTCACTCATCCAAGGGCCCCACACAATTATCTGCCCAATCAGATTTTAGTATTATTTTAATTGAATCCCGAGACGTTAAATTCCTGATTTCGATATCATCACCATAAATTCTCATTTCGACGTCTGATTTCGACGTGCCGTCTGTCTACGGACTCATGACGTCGTGATCTATGTCACGGTCATCGATCCTCGTATGTTTGACTCCTCGAGTCAAAAATTAACATTTTTCCCAAGACCAAGGGAAAAAAGATCATTTTACACCGCCCGTTCGATTCCGCTCAACTAATCTCTGATTAATCTCTCTAATCCTTCATTAGTCACTAATCTAATTCTGGAATTCGGGACGAGTCTATACACCTAATGGAACAATGAGAGGAATTCTCGAAAGCGGTTCAGCATCTGGATCACCAGAAGGGAAGATTTCAGAGTTGCAAGAGAAGATTGGAGAAGATCTCCACTACTCAAACCAATTCTCCCGAATTAGAGTATCACCCCTAGCTAGAAAAAGACATGATGACATCTTTGGTAGCATCAAGTTCGAAAGGAATAGATCTCGAGGATGTTGCTATTCCAGAGGCAGATAAAGCGAAAAAACCTATATTAGCATCTAGACATTCAAGTTTAGTAAAAGGACATATATAGGAACAATTGAATCAGATCATGCTATGGAAAACAGCATTGTCAAAAAGAACCAAAGTTTAAAATGAACTTACTAGTGTAGCCCCTAATCCCAAAGAGCCTGAGGCTTGGAGCTTGATCTTCAGAGAGAATGAGAGTTAGGATAATGAGGAAAAAACACTGAATTCAAGCGGAACAAATTGAGTTGAGACGATTTAGCCATCGAAACTACCTCCACCCCTGAGACCTGTGTCGAGATAGGAGAAGGTAAGATTGGCGAAGCATTTGCGGAGGCCATCATAGCCGATACGCTTGGATCATTCAAGCTTGCCAAATGATCAAGAACATGAGAATGATATAAAGCGTCTTTGATTTGAAGAAAAAATATTGTCACTTTGAACTACTAACAACTTTGTCTTGTCGAAACCACCTGCACAGATAGACCGATTAGAAGACATCAGAAAATAGGTAACAAAAGTACTATTGGAGATAAGATGTATCTATTTAGCTTCGTTGTTCTCGGATATTTGGTATTCGGCCAAGACTAAAATGGTTGGAACAAAATTGACTGCTCTCTTCATTAAGAGGAAATGCTGAATCCACACCATTTTGATGGTTGTCTTGAAGTTTGCTCCGAAATAAGAAGTCTTCCATGAATTAAAAGAAGTCGTGCACCTATCTAAAGCTTCCATGGCATTTAGAAAAATCATGGGCACATTAGAGACAACATTCTACACAACTAATGCTCCAGTATTCATAGCTCTTACATATGGCATGAGGATGGCTTGGCAGAATCCAAAATGGGGAGCATAGTAGTTAGGCCGGCGTACTTCGAACCTAGGGGTTGGCCTACAAGCCATAGCACCACTCTTTAAGAGATCTCGACCAAAGAAGCAACTCATGAAATCTCTAGGAACTAAGGATACTTCATAATCACACTGGCCTCCCAATGTTCTCAAGGGCGGGAAGTTAGCTTACAGAAAAGGAATAAGTAATTCTTGGTAGAAAGGGATATAGGAGGCAAAGATATCTGAAATTGAGCGGAAATGACATCATTAAGGTACTCAATAGTGCGACTCTTAAATTGGAGAAACATCCCATCTCAACCATGTCTGAATCATCCAAATAGGGACGTTCAAGGAAACAGCCCTCGCAAGTTGATAGACGATGAAGCATAGGATGTTGTACACCTAAGCCAGTATAATAGGCCATAAAGCTATATTCAAACGATAAGCTAGTGTTTTAGCCGACGGGGTCCAGTCTAGCATTGGACTCCTCATGGAATTAGGAAACACAAATCAACCTAACAAAAAACGGTAGAATTGAATTTTCTCACGGACGGATCCCAAATAGGAATTCACGAATTCCAAATTCTTGAAATCACCCTTAACCCTAAATTGCCTATTCCCATCGAAAAGAAAAAAAGTGGCCAGAAACTGAGAAAGAGAAAGTACAGAGGAATTGTTCAAGGGAAGCCTAACAATTGGGGAATTGGGATTTTCGCCGAATTGGATTGAAAGGAAAAGGTAAAATTGGCGACATCCCCATGTAAGGACATCTCAAACAAGACAACCATATCTAAGAGAGTTGGTGACATGGGTTTAACCCAGAAAGCTTAGTGTTTGTGTTGCTATTCCAAAACATAGCACCAAACTAAGAAGACCAAATTTAGGAGCAATAATAAGAGTGGAAAAGTTTACCAAATGGTAGATTTTGTTACTCCATAGTTCATTAGAGAACTTGTGATGCATCCTTTGAACCAAAAATCTCCAGGATGTCACGAAACCCAGGTTTCCCAATGAAAAAGGAAGAGATGTTTCTAGTTGAATTCCAGATCCTCTCATGCAAATGATCGCCACTGGTATACCGACAAAGCTTGAAGTTTCTTTAAGTAAAATTTGAAACTTATCACTTTGTATGAAAGGGGCCTTTCTAGCAAGGGCCTAGAGCAAAATGTCGATCAAAGTCTCATGAAGAAAGATTCATGGATAACTTCACCATCATTCTCGAGGGATATCAAGGTATCACACGAAACATTTGTATGAGCTGCAAAATCCATACCGTACACTCAATAGGTAGTAGTCGTGAATTCCAAGATGGAGAAGTTTTGACTAGCATCCTTATTTTTTTTGCCGTTAAACAAGGTTAGAAATCATGTTCTCTGAAATGGGGAAGTGTGAAGAAAAGATGGGTTTACAGTAGAAATGGCAGGACGCTAAGATAAAATGTAGCATATACCGCCAAAAACCATAGGGAGTCGAACCAACTAAGCAGCTAAGGAGCGATCGTATGAATTTAAATTGCTTTATAATAAACCATTTCAAATTCAAGGGGTAATGTTTAGACCCGTCCTTCGACCAAAACAGATGGCCTAAGGAATTAACGGCCAAAATCCTGAAGGCTTAGCCTAAATGCCCACTTGAACGTGCATGAAAAGAAGATGTGGGGAAACACATGTTGGTTCTATCGCACGCAAAAAACAGAGGGTAAAGGAGAAGTTTTCAAACAGAACAAATTGTAGTGTGGACCCACCAAAGACCATACATGGTAGTTTAATTAACGTCTTCACTGCTTATAAAAGGAGAAGAAGTCTTTTTCTCAAAGGACACCCAATAATCTGATCAAAATCAACAAATTGATCAAACTCAATGACTTTCAAAACAACTGTAAACCTTCCAAATTTTCATTGTTTCAAAGGCTCACATTTTCAGGCGTAACCTGTTTCTGTCTATCTAGGAATAATATTTAATTCTTTTCTCAACCCCTCTTAAGCTCTCATTAAAAAAAGCAACTTTCCTTCATTCCTACTTGAATACCAAGCCTGTAATGAAGATCATCTTGCATTAACTTTTATCTTGACTGCTTCCACAACCTGCTATAAAAGTTAACCTCATTTTAATTGTCAATCTATGGATGGTCCTTAAGGAATCTAAACACATATATCTCGACGTTTCATAATCGCCTTTGAATGCTTTGCCAATCTATGTCACGATTCTGAGTGATGTCCATTTTTGGTTGATGATTTCTGCAATTTCCTGCCTACGGAAGGTTAGAATGCGAAAGAAATAATTGACTTTCTGCACTTGTAATTTCAACTCTCACACTTCAATATCAGTACATTTACTTTTGCTTTCATTTCAATGCAACTCAGATTTTCTTAAGTAAAGATTACTACTTGGGATACACCATCCAAGTGTGTATCAACGCTGGCTAAGTTGGGAAACCATATTTGCGTCTGGGTCTGATGATCTCGACTTGAGTGAACCTAGGACTCTAACCATTATTAGAACTAAAATTACAAGCTGTCAACTTGAATATCATGGAAATTACATGAACTTGGACTAATTAAAGTCCTTGGATACATTAAGAAGAAGACATAGAAAAAAAAACTGTGCAAACTATCTTTTCCGCTTACCTCACAATCGTTTGATCAGAACAAAGGTTCTTGGGCCTCAAATAAAACCCATTTACACTGTCTAGTGGTAGCTTCAACTTGTGGCACGCCTAATTTGAAGGGAGTTAAGGCTTGTTTGTTTCCTAGTCAGTCCAGCTAGGGATCGACCTCTCATGAAGGTCCATCAGTTCATGCTTTCGACCCATCTAGCAATCACATACATCACACCTTAGCAAAAAGGCCCACGTGAAAGTCCGCTATTTTGCTACGCAGCGCGGTTATGCGCGGGCTAAAGCTATAATAATTCAAACAATTTCTTATTATGGACTAAATCTATAATAATTATATTTCAATAAAAAATTACGTGAGCAATAGTGTATGTTTGAAGCACATAGTAATGTTGAAATCATTTTAAATCTAACATACATATTAGACCCTCAGCAACGGGGTTGTGTGTGTTCAACCATGAGCAACGGGGTTGTTTGTGTTCATTCAAACCTCAGCAAAGCCCATAAATGTATTAGACCCTCAGCAAAGCACTGGCAACCCAGAAAGTGAACACAAAGAAATAAAGAAATAAAGATTTGTCTTATTTCAGGTTGAAACATAAATGTATTAGACCCTCAGCCCAATTTATCCATATGGAATTACTAGTGAACACAAAGAAATAAAGATTTGTCTTATTTCAGGTTGAAACAGTAGCAGTGCAATGACGGCTTGTTTTCTGGTAATGTTTCCTCCTCTTATTCCCTGCAATGAAGCTTATCATGATCTTCGATCGATAGGTCTGTTTTGGCGAAACAGATTTGACTTCTGTTTTAATTGCATAATGCATTTGGCTTCTGGATGAAGAGGCTTTTATTGTAAATCCTTTTGTTTCTTCATTTCTCATTGCGCTTTTATAAAGATAAAAACCATATTTCCTAAGTTGTCTAAGAAACCCTGACCCCATTTTAAGTCTGCAACAAAAAAAGCGAAAAAGATTCAATTAAGAAAATGTTGCAAGTATGCAACTGCTAACACAATGGAAGCTAGAGAGTTCCTTCAATTCAAAGCTACAATTCTGAATGAATAACCAAAAAAAAGCCTTTCACTACATTCACACATGAAGCCCTTTGGTGCCATTCGTGGCGGGGAGCCTTCCACGTCCAATTCCACCGCTCCTCTCATTGAATCTCCTCTTGTCAGCTTCATCCATATCCAGACTCATCAGAGATTTGTGATCCTCATCTTTGGTGTTGGATCTTGAAGTCCAGCAATCAGTGGAGTCAGCTGAATTCGGTTCCCACGATGAAGAAGACAGTCCCCAACGAATCTGTTGCGAATGAGAATGTCCACTCACAAAGCTGTTGCTGCCAGAAGATTCTTGGTCCTCCATATCAAGTAGCTCCCTTTCCAACGCTCCGGTACCCCTTCTCACTGTCACATATTTGTGGAAGCTTGGCTCCATAAGATCATCATTCACAACAACCTCAGACTCCACAAAAGGATCTTTTGGCTGATTTTTCGTAGCCGAATTGAGGTCAGCGACTGCTTCTAGGATGCTGCAGGCCTTGGTTACACATGGGGGGAGTGATACTACATTGGGGATGTTCTGCTGGTGGAAATTCTGTATGTCTTGAAGCAACAAAGTAGTGTAAAGAGACGGGGCAGGTTCTGAAAGGGTAGTTGTTTCAAGATCAATGTCAATGTCTCTTGATCTCCTGGAGGACCTGCTTCTTGTTAATGTTTGGGGCTTCCCTAGTGCCTGCCCCTTAGCCTGTTCTGCTACAATGTCCTTTGCTGAGCAATTTGCACTAGTAGCCTTGTTGTCCATTGCAGTTGTGCTGCTGGCTATGTAGTTAACACCTTGGGGAACAATTCTCTTATTGTTCATTTCGAAATTTGGTCCCTGCATTGGCAAGATGATTTATCAAGCTAAAATTGAGAAAGCAAGTTCATAAGTCTACAAGCTCATGACATAAGTGTTCATCATCAATGCACCAAGCCAGCTGAATTACTTCCTAAAGTAATTATCTGTTAGACAAACTGAATACCTTCGAACTAATGTTATGGCATTAACTACATTGTAAAGGATGAATAAACACAATTGAATCCTTTCTATTAATTAGTCTATTATGGATTGGATTGGATAACTATATCAAATTCTCCAGCAAAGAAAACGCATCCATTTTTATTCAATCTAATTCAATCCCTCTCACCAAAGTTGGCCTATATTCTACATTCATGGAGATGATAAAGGTTTGCAAGTAACATACATGACATGAGTGAGGAGATGAGCAGAAGTTAACTTACCGGAGTGGGAAGCTTGAGAGCAATGTCCTCTTGAGCTTGGATTTCTCTTTTGGTTCTGCTGCTGTTATGAGGCTGTGGATGGGCAAGGGAGTTGGGATCAATTTCAGCCAAAGGATTCCTTCTGTAGGGCGAATGCTCTGCTTTTCTGGAAGAGCTGCGGCTGAATGAGGGCTGCTGCTCTCGAGCATTAGCTCTAGCAGGGGACTGAGCACGGGGTGACCCCACATTTCTCTTCACGGAAATCCTCTTGATTGAGGCCGCGCCTTCTCCATTGCTACTGATGTTGTTGTTGGCCTTGTCCGCCGTGGCCAAGGAAGAAATTGCAGCTGCCGGGACTGAAACCATCTTCCCCGGCCCCGGCCTATGATTGGCATTTCCATTAGCATTGGAGGAAGATGATGTTGCATCTTGTTGCGATGATGAGCGTTTTCCTGGGGATCGACTCGTTGGCCTTTCCCTGCTGTTGGATCTCTGTTGCTGCTGGTGCTGATTTCTTTCTCTGCTAGGAGTCCTCCTCCTCCTTCTCCCTTGAGAAGAAGGCGAAGAAGACCTTGACTGCAAGGATTGGCGGTGGCCGTGGGATTTCTCTTGATCCGCGCCAGCATCATTACAAACATCATTAACATTGACAGCAACATCATCATCATCCCGGCTGCAGTTGGCGTCGAAATCATAGCTCCTCTTCGATCCTGAGTACTTCCTATTGTTCCCAGAAGAATTGCTACGGCTGAGCCTTCCACATTGGATAAGAATGGCATCCAATTCTTCTTTGTTGCTGCTCTGTGTCTTCACGCGCTTGACAACCTTGTCAAGTTCCTCCACGATTTCATCGGGCTTGGCGGCGGTAGCAGTCTCAACAGGAGGAGAGGTAAAGGGTGAGACCACAACCACAACCCCGTCTGATAGAGAAGCTTGCTGGATTTGATTTTGGAGAAGTGGGTTCGTTTTGGAATCTCTGTCTCCTCCTCTTCCGTCGTGGCTCTTTCGGTGTTTGATGATGAGTATCTCCTTCTTCACTTGGACTTGGGTTTCTCCATCTTCACCTTCATCTTCTTCTTCAATTTCTTCTTGCTTCCCTCTTGGTTTCTTCACCTTCATTTTGAGCTCGCCTGGCTCGGCTGCTTCCAATTCCAATTCAGACTTGGGCTTCCCGTTATCAGCCACAGTATAGCCATAACTAGTGGCAGTAGCAGCAGCAGCAGCAGGCGGTGGAAGAGAATGTGGGGAGGTTTTCTTCTTGCTAAAACAAGAACCCATGGAGATGGCGTTTTCTGGGTCTGTGGTGCTCAAGCTAAATCAATCAAATCACACCAGAGGAAGAGAAAGGGAATTAATTTTGAAGAGGAAAGGCAAGACAAAGATTGGGGGATTTTGAATTATAATAAGAGATGAGGAGGGGTGGTCCTTTGCCCTAGATGCATTTTCAAATTGGTCTGCTTGCTTGCTTTAGCCGTTGGAGATTTGATTTCAATTAAACTATTTAATTTCATTCAGGAAGAGAGAGAGGGGAAAAAGATTGAATTTGAAATGATTGTTTTTCTATCCACCACTGAAGCGACTGTACTACTCACTCTCGGCTTCTCTATTTCCCTCTTTACCCCTCTTTCCCAACAAAATTATTAGACATAAATTCCTTGGAAGTTTTACTTTAGGCTTATCGAGATGGAAGAATTATACTTTATTGCTTTTTATTTTATACCTAATTTTAAATTAATACATGAATTTTTAAATTTTATGTTTAAGTAATTTGAACTCCTTACAATATTTCACTATAACCTATCATTTAGATTTTTTTTAAATCACATCAATTATAACATGTCGACCATTTAAAAATAATTTTAAAATTGAATTTAAGAGCAAAATAGTCATTTTATATTATTTTAAGTGCAAAGTAACCATTTTGCTTCCATTCATGTGGAGAAAAAGCACCGCAATATGGCTAGTTTTCCTTATATTCAACTTCAACGTCCTTCTTGGGTGGATATTGGTGAATTACTAACGGAAGATGACATAAAGTGTAACAAATGGACTAAGATGAAACGTTTTAAAGAGTTAAGGGCACGTAAATGCAAAATTTAAAAATACAAATATAATCCTAAAATTTTGTGTAACACTCAAGATACTAAATTATATTTTGCTTTATTATTGTTATTATTATTATTTTATGAAAAATTCCTCTATTCATTTTTAGCGAAAAAGTTCGTTTACTCGTGATTGATGACCAATTTTTTTTCCATGCAAATATGATATTGGAAGTCCTTAGTTTATTAAAATATTACGTCAAATTCATAACAAGTTAGATACTAGTTAGATAGCCAAATGTATCAACAAATTGTTAGTTCACATCTTCAAAGTGTTGCTCGGCAAATGTGAAGCAATAAATCATAATCTCTGCTTTCTCTCATTCAGTCCCAAAGAAAAAACAAATCAAAGGAGAGAAGAGGGATTGTTTTTCTATTTTCTTTTGGGTTAGCAATAAAAATCCCTTATGACAACTATCTGGTCTGAATCATGCTCAGATTTAGTTTTCTCATTGATGTTATTTTGCTATTTTTTATACAACCTCTTACCTAAAATCCTAATTTAAAATTTAATATCTTTTCCCCAAATATTATTTTACCATTACTGGTAGAGGCTGTTGGAGGAGTTTGCCGTAATATTTCCCATTGATTTTGGTCATAATAGTTAGATTAGGATTTTTGGTCATTTATTTATATTTATGCACCATTGAATTGCATGAGTTAAGTCTTCCTCTGATCCGCCCCTGCTTTACATGTTCTTCTAAACCAAATGTGATGGATTTGACCACGTTACCTATTTCTTTTGATGGATGTAGTTTGTTTATCGTTGTGTGTTATTAGGTTTTTGGTTTGGTTGGGCTTTAAGGCTTCGTTTGTAATTTTTCATTTATTAGTGCGGTTGTTTTTTTTAGTAATTTGTGCAGCTTTTGTCCGCATTAATTTTCCGGGTTGGCTTGTGGGTCTTCATGTTATAGTATTATTTTGATGATCTATCAGTACCCCTCATTATAATACAATAATATTAGTTTTGATGAAAAAAGGTGTTTTTAAGCTTGATAATTTATACGTGTTATCTGCAACCCTAAATTGATAATCACCGTAAGAATCATAACTCTCATCAAATTATTAACTGTTTTTACACATACAAATTATTAAAAATCTCCAATTTGATAGACTTTTTATAGAGATGGTTTTATATAATGCTTTGAGAGATTCATAGTTTTGAATATTACATATGCATAGAAAAAAAAATTACTAATTAACCATGGAGAAATGAGTGCAAACAACATAAAATTAATGCAAACATATATATATATATATATTGTTTATCTTCTGGCTGTGACGAAATCCTTGTTTATTGTTGTTTAATTTGTCTCACTTTACTTTCTATATTTGACCACGAATTCTAGATTACTTATCCATTTTTTCTTTAGACAATCAGGAACAAGTTTATTAGAGAATTTTAAATGATACCATACTGTGCATCCAATTCAAGTGCTATAGTTTGAATATACGACATGATATTTTATTTGTTAGAGAGTGTACATCATGGTTGATATTCCTTTTTAGGGTGTAATATGAATAAATATTTATTCATATTATAACATGTCAAATAAATATATTGTATGTTGCAATATATTATTATGCAATAATTTCTTATTTAAGCATCATAATTAACCATAATAAAAACTCTGAAAATGATATAAATTTATTTTTCATAAATAATTCGTAGAAAAATCTTAGTATTTATATATTTATATATGTTTTAATTTTTTTCAAGAAGAAAAAAATATTTGAACTGTAACGACCCGACTCAGAAATTGGGACAATTTCTTGAATTAAATAGGGAACGAACGTATTTACCATTGTCCTTGGTAAATGTCTGGAAGTCAATTTAAACTCGGGAAACTTTTCAGTAGTTTTGATTGGATCGTTGTGTGAGTTTCGAACTCGCAAGTTCGTAGATAAGAAACATGCAGAAAACGAGAGATCGTATGGGAAATTTAAAGGTCTAAATGTCTAAGGGCATTTTGATAATTTTTGATAGCAATGGCATTTGATAATTTTACGTAAGCTGTTATTGTTGAGTCACTAGGAATTTGGTGGAGGACTTAGGAGGTGACAAGTGTCACATTAGGATGGCTGGGGGTGTCATTCACTGCCTAAGATGTTTGGGTTTAAAGACAAGGGAAGGGAAGAAAAAAAAAGGGGAGACCTCACTTGTTTTTCAGTGGAATGGGATCAAAATTCCATAAATTTGCCACCTTCACCACTCGATGGCAGGGTAGGCAATGAGAACAACTGAGTTTGTTCATCTCGACTTTATGAATGAAATCCAAGCTACCATGGATGTCTTCGATGGCCATGGGTGGCGAATTAAAGATTGGTTAAGGAAGACGTTACTTCTCGAGGCAGGGGGAAGAGATGGGGTTGATTTAACGGAAACCCGGGCTGGCAAAGTATTCTTCCCAGCTTTACAAGTTGATTGAGTCCATCTTTAGAGTAGGGGATTCACGATGACTTGTTACAAGGCTCAAAGGTGGAGTTAGAGCATCACGATCGTGCTTCTTGCCAAACCAGGTAATGGTTTATGGTATAAAATGCAAAGTCGAGTGCCTGGTAATTCTTATATATCTTTTAACGTAAATTGGGAGGAGAATGTTTAAGAAGTAATAGGAATTGAACCAGATTGGATCACTAGGTTCGAACCCGCTTACAAAGAACCGAATCAACCTAGAGCGACGTAGGAGGCGAGTACACTTGTGACTATATTTCCAAGCACGTGATGACATGACTCACCCTCAATCCCCCTGGATTAAGGGCTAAGTCCTGTTCCCGTCTAACTTACGCATGACACGAAGGCTAGACCGACGTCCAACCTCCATGTGACAGGTAAGTCGGACAAGGGATTTTCCAACGCACCGTTCCAAACATCCGGACATCTCAGAGCACGCAGACTCTACTGTGGTGTCTCCGTCTCTCTCGACCAACAGCCTGCACCGCTGCAACCTGGAGGGTATCGAAAACACAAAACGGATGTGAGTGGACAAAAATAAGTAATAAGTTCAGAAAACAGTTCAGAAGAAATTATAGTTTTACCCTCCACGCAAAAACCAATGCATGCATATCAACTCATGTTATGAAACCATTCATATCAAAACCATCAATGAAAACCATTATTGGAAATCGTTATTGAAAAACCCGAATCAATTCTGTCATTCAAATCCAGGGCCTCATCCCAAAACCACAAACCAATCTCAAAGTACGGGAACTCAGTCCCAAAACTCATCAAATCCAAGTCATCCGGGCCACTGCCCAAAACATCTGAAAACCAGTGAAAAACCAGTGAAAAAACATCAATCATGCGAGTTGCTGGATCTCAAGTGCGCTCGAGTCTTTAAACTCAAAACCATGCGCAATAATCAGGCCATCCCCGGATATCAACGAGTCTTTAAACTCAAAACACAATCAACAGGCCTGGGGGGGGTATCATAACCGAGTCTTTAAACTCAAACATATATCGAGTCTTTAAACTCAAAACATATGAATCAAGGGCCCTCCCCTCGTCAATCAACCGAGTCTTTAAACTCAAAACCAGATCCATCAGTTTTTCTTTTCTTTTCTCGGGTCTTTAAACCCAAAACCATTTTTCAATCAAGTGAAAACCATAGAAAATCCATATCCGAATTCGCAATAATGATTCCGTAAGCTAGCATCCAGAACCATCATCCTGAACCCAAATCTAGAATTTCTCTTTCCAATTTCAAAACCGAATTAGTAATCATCTTTCCAAAATCCGATTCCAAAACTGAAGCTCGTTTATCGAAATCACATGAACAACGTTGCAAGCCCAAAATCACTTTTCCGAAATCCATTTCAAATCCTTGAAATCAAATCATATTGCAAAATCTCGAAGTCAAATCATCAAAACCATGGTCAAATCACAACATAATCTAAATCTCGTAAAACGTGCAAATACGTGCAAAATCGTAAATCATCAAGATCATAATCAAAATCATAGAATCATGTATAGAAAACATATAAAAACATATATGCATGCATCAAGAGTTAGAAACCAAAGTCCACTCACATACCATTTTGCCGCTGCCTCGATACGCGCGCACTTATGCCGTTCCCGGCCAATCCCCTTTCATCGGCTTTCCTGAACCTGTCCAAATCCCATAATAAGGTCACCAACTACTTTATTAAGCTTCTACTAAGTCCCCGTAATTTTCCTGTATTTTTATCTATTTTTAATCGAACCCTAAAACCTTCGGACATCCCGAAACATATCGAGACGATGTCTGATCGATTCGAAACCAGTTCCAAAATGTTCGTTACATCGAATACTTTAAAAGTCGTGTTGGAACCTTCCTCAAAAGGCATGCACTATTCATCGTATCTTTCCTCAGGCGAACCCGGTTCGAACCGATCTAGGCCGACCCGGTCTAGACCCGAATCGGCGTGGGCGGTTCAACCTCCTAACTCATCTAATTTCGATCCGTTTTTGATCCTTTTCCTTCCTACGGCTACGTCCAACCCTTTCCTATGAAGCTACAATGTCAAAACATAAAAATAAGAACGAGAAACTATCTCCCGATCAACCTTCAAAACTCGAGTCTTCCTCTTCTCTGTTCTTATGTTTCCGACCACGTCTGCCCTTTGTTCCACTTCCATTTGCTTCCTTTTGTTGTCCATAACCTCACCCAAATAACCAATTTAATCAATTATCACTAAAACACGCCTTGCCATTTTTGAATTCAAAAGAAACGTTCACGAGTTTTTCACTTACCTTCCATGTTAGGTCTCGAAACTGGGCTGGATCAACTCCTGGTTACCTCTAGATACTCATATGATTAATCAATTAGGCTTATTCATCCTTCAATTCGATTCCATTATTTCGAATTCGAACAGGGGACTCACGGGTCCTACAGATTTCCAACCTTCTCCCGCCGTCGTGAGCCGCCGTTCCACCACCATCTGACTTGCCTTTTCCTCACCTCTCATTTCTGTTCAGATACCATGGGCATACGATCATGTTTGAGGAGGATTTGGGTCAGGGTTACTCATTCTCCTCTGTTTTTCTCTGGTTGCAACCCACACACACACCGTGCACGACTTAAAAATCAGCTTGAGGCTTCTACACCAATCCAGACCCAGCAAGGTGTCCAAATCTGGTGGGTACTAATCCCAAAGTAAGCCATGTGTCCACAAATAACAGGCACAGATCCCTAGGCAATGAAAAGACCAAAATGCCCTTGCTTGCACAAATTACCATTTTGTCCCTCGTGTTTTTAGACTTTTAACGAAACCTTCCAACGTCCGATGACAGAATGCCACCTGTCGTTGGACTCAGGGCATCGAGACCTTCCTAATGGTCCTCGAAGTGCTTGAAAATTGCATGTCGTTTGAAAAAACAACAAATTGCTCCTTTTCAACAAAATTACCAAAATACCCTCAAACTTCCAAACGTCATAACTTTCTCCTCGAATGTCGGAATCGGACGTGCCACCTGTCTATGAACTCGTGACGTCCCACACTATTTCACGGTCATCGGCCAAAGTCCATTTGACCTCCTGAACAAAAGTCAACATTTTGGCCCAATCTAGGGGCAAAATCGTCATTTCGCACCGTTCGTCCGAAAGCATTCAACTAATCACCGATTATTTTTACTAATCCGTCATTAACTACTAATCTAATCTCGTTTTCCAGAACGGGTCGTTATAATCTACTCCCCTTAAAAAATTTCATCCCCAAAATTGTAAGACCCGTGTCCTGGAGGGAACGGTGAACAATCTCACATTCCTGCGAGGGGGGAATGGTATGGGAAGGGAATGGTGGTGTGCCTTAAAGGTATAGGAACACACCTATTTAGCACGAGGCCTTTTGGGAGCTCAAGTGGCTTTGGAGGGGATTGGAACCCCAAAGTTAAGCGAGTTGAGGCTGGTGCAATTCCATGATGGGTTACCTCCTGGGAAGTTGCACCGTGAGCTCCTGAAAATAAAACCGTGAGGGCAAGGGCAAGGAGGTCCAAAGCGGACAATATCTTGCTAGATGAGTCGGGTCCTGACCGAGGAGGGTTAGGTCCTGACAGAATGGTATCAGAGCCAAACCCTGAGCAAGAAGTGTGCCAGCGAGGACGCTGGGCCCTAAGAGGGGGTGGATTGTAAGACCCGTGTCCTGGAGGGAACGGTGAACAATCTCACATTCCTGCGAGGGGGGAATGGTTTGGGAAGGGAATGGTGGTGTGCCTTAAAGGTGTAGGCACACACCTATTTAACACGAGGCCTTTTGGGAGCCCAAGTTGTAACGACCCGTCCCGAATTCCAGTATTACATTAGTGACTAATCACGATTAGTGAGGTTAATCGGTGATTAGTTAGGCGAAATCGGACGAGCGATACAAAATGACTGTTTTGCCCATAGGCGTGGGTAAAACGTTGACTTTTCATTCTGGCGATCAAATGGACTTTGACCGATGACCGAGACGTAGTTCGTGACGTCACGAGTTCATAGACAGGTGGCACGTTCAATTCCGACATTCGAGGAAGAAGTTATGACGTTTGGAAGTTTAAGGGCAATTTGGTAATTTTGGTTAAAAGGGGTAGATAGTTGACTTTTGACCTGGGAGGTCCGATGGCCTAGGGCCAAGGACCGTTACATAGTTCGGGACGATACGAATTCGTAGACAGGCGGCACTCTCAAATCGGACTTCGAATGGGAGAGTTATGGGTCATAGAAGGTCGATTTCACTATGCATGTACTTCGAGGCGATGATGATTTGGCAACATTTGATTGGGGAGATATTTTGGTGGGTCCCATGGATGAGTGACAAGTGTCACTCATCCTATTGGTCAATACCCCTAAATTGTGGATCTAAGTGATTAAATAATATTATTTTAATCATTTTATAATCTAATCTACCCATCACTAAATCCTAGCCATCCATTTCAATTTAATCATTCAATCTTCACCCTTCATCTAATCCTTACTTCTCTCATCAGATCAAATATCTTCTTCTTCTTCATTTCCTCACAAACCCGAACCCCCCTATATTTGTTCATCCTCCATTTTTCTCTCAAGAACAAACCACACCACACCAGCATTCATTATCTGGGCCGTGTGAGACCGTGAGGGAGTGAGATGATGAGGACAACGGCGAGCCACGGCTGGAGACGACGGAGGACACGGCAGAGGAGCTCGACTCGTGAGGTAAAATATTCAAATTTTGGAAACTCGGTTTTATGGAGTTTTAATCGAAGCTAACATCTAGGTTGTGCTTCTGGGGACTCTAGGAGACTAATAGGATTTATTTTGAGGCATAGGACGGCCGGGAATGGCCGTGAACGGCGGAGGAAAATCACACCGCCATGGCCGAGCTTGGAAGGTACGGTTTTGATGGTTTTAGTTCCAATTTAATGCCTAAAAAGATGGATAATGGGATTAGGAACATTTAGGAATGAAAAAGGAACGAAATGGATCGAAAATAGGACGGTTTGAACGATGAACCGGTCGAGCCGGTCACGTCTGTTTCGAACCAGCGAACCCGGTCGGCGGGAGCTTGCTAGTGACACTGTTCACCGCTCGTGGTCTCACGCGCAGGTAGGTTCCTTTGGCGCGTAGGGGCGCATGAGTGACTATTTGGGAATGCTTTCAACACGTGAAATCTTCTATTCGATGTAACGAACATTTTGGGACTGGCTTCGTGTCAATCGGACACCGTCTCGATAATGTTCGGGGCATCGGAAGGTTTAGGTTCGGGATTTAAAATAGTTAAAAATTCTGGAAAATTACGGGGCTTTAGTGGGAGGTTATTTAAGTAGTTAGTAACATTCTATTACGATTTGGACAAGTTTGGGAGTCCCAGTGACGATGATTTTCCCGGTGAGGCTTACGACAAGCAAACCGAGGCGATGGTTTCGGACGGTCTGTGAGTTGACCTTGATTTCTAAACTATGATGCATGCATAAATGTTTTATATGGATTGTAACGCCCCGGACGTTCTGGAAATGTATTATTATAAAATATTGAATAAAATGACGTTTTTACCCCTGTGATTTGTGTGGTCAATTTGTTGACTTTTTGATTGGGAGGTCGAACGGACGTTGAGCGATGACCGTGACGTAGTTCGGGACGTCACGAGTTCATAGACAGGTGGCACGTTCGATTCGGACGAACAGGGTGAAAGTTATGATGTTCGGAAGTTCAGGGGCATTATCGTAAATTGGACGTTATAAAGGGAAAAAGTTGACTTTTTGTTTGACAATTGATACTCATTTGAATCAAAGACCGTTATGTTCGTCTCGACGCCCTGAGTACAACGACAGGAGGCATGCGCGAAACGGACGTCGGATGACCGAGTTACGGGTCACGGAAGTTGGAGGGCATTTTGGTAAATTTGCCCTGGGGGCATTTTGGTAATTTCGGCACGGGGTACTGTTCACCACCGTGGAAAACAGAGCAGCGGCCGTGGGTCTTGTGCGTTCAATTGTTTAAGGTTTAGTGGAAGGCTCAGGGCATTGTTTAAGTTGTTTGAGGTAGTGGAAGCAGGGTGGAGTGGCTCAGGTGCACGGCTGAACTGAGTGCAGGGCACGGGTGAGCTCGAATTGGCCATGGTTTCTGTGTGCATGGGAAACATTTTCAGAAAAATCTCAGACGGTTTCCCACGGGTTGCTGGCCGCTTTGATCGATTACCTGGTCGCCTTTGAGTCTGGGAACTCATTTGGGATCATGCTGCTGAGGAGTGACTGAGAGAGATTGAGTGAAACAGTGAGAAATCAGTTTCGGGTTTTTGGGGGGAAATCTCAGAATTCAGTTTCTACAGGTTTAGGGATCACACTAGACACACTGAGAGTTTTCTGGGAGCAGCAGCAGCATAACCGTGAACGAAATCAATCAAATTGAGCAAGGATTGCTCAGGAGCCCAGGTACCAGTTCAGAGAAGAACCAGTTGGAGGGAAGAATTTGAATTCGATTTCTGAGGCTTGTTGATCGAAACCAAGGGCCATTCTGGTCTTCTGGGAGCAAGAGGGAACCAACCACGTCGAATTCGAAGGACGAAACTCACGAATTGGCCAAGAACGGAGCTCCCTGGTTCTGAGAATTTTCAAGGTTGAGGTCGACAACTTCCAGGTAACGGCGAGTCCAATTGATTGTACCCTTGTGTTCGTCTAAGTTTCCTTATGCTACTGGTGAAACTAATTTGGAAATAGAGTTAGTTTGGGTGAGTTCTGGGTGACGACCCGTTCGTCTGTTCAAGTCTGGGTTGAATCGATTTAGGGACAGTCGAGGTTAATAATTAGTGCAGACTTGAACTTAATAGGTTAGAGAAGATAATAGGATTGAAAACAGGAGGAATTGATTGAGAATTGAGCTTGAACTGGTCGGGTTGTGTCGCGGGTGACAGACCCGTTTATCAGGCTATCCGGGTAGGAACGATGACACTGTAGCTTGGCGCGTGGCCTTCACGCGCAGCCACTTTGGGCGGCGCGTGACGGCGCGTGCGATGTCATCTCCGATCACGGTCAACATGGGAATTGTTCCTTTCAGTCTAATTAACATTTTCCCTTTAGGATTCAAGTTGTTCGGGAGTCGTTCGGGATAATCTCGGGAGCCCGGAAGTTAGGTCCTTAAGGTTTATTTCGTCGAAAAATCCGGGAAATTAGGGAAAAATCATACGAGCTATTTGAGGATGTTTGTAACCCTTCTTGTACATTTTTACAGGCCCGGACACTTCCGAAGCTACAGAGGAGCGCGCGGGACGCGATTGACGCGTCCTAAAACCGTGAGTGGACTTTTTGATTTCTAAATTGGGCATGCATGACTATTTTGCTTATTTATCTCATGGTTTTACATATGATTTTATGATGGTGATTATGATACATCGGTTTTACGTGTTTTCACGTTTTTCGAGATCTTTATCGTATTTCACCCTTTTCGAGGTTATGGTTTTTCGCTCATGCATGCGTGGTGATTTTGATGAAGTACCTGGATATGGATATGCATGTTTCGGATTTATGATGTTTGATCATATTGTGAAGTAATTTTCGGAAATTGCATGTGTTGGAATTTGCATGTGAATTCGGACATAAGCCCTGTTATGACGTGATATGTTTTCGGAATGATGTTGGAAAACGGTTTGTGATGAATCCTGGTTTATTGTGGTTAAAAACGGTTTTGGGTTTAAAGACCCGGTTAATGGTTGGATCTGGTTTTGGGTTTAAAGACCCGGTATGTTGATGACGGGGGCGGGCCCGAAAATTGGGTTTAAAGACCCGAATTGAGTTTAAAGACTCGTGAGTTTAAAGACTCGATTATTATGATACCCCCCGAGGCCTATTAATCATGTTTTGAGTTTAAAGACTCGTTGATATCCCGGGAAGGCCTAATATTGAGTTTAAAGACTCGGATGGATCCAACGGCATAATTGTGGTTATTGATTCACGTTTTACTTGATTTGTGCAATTAACGTTCAAAATGACGGTTTCTGAAACCTGGCATTATTAAATGGTTTTTACATGAATTATGGCGATCCTTTGTAACGTTTTTCATGTGTTTCGGAAAAAGAGTTTTCAAAAGTTAATATGCAAATTTTGAATATTTGGTTATGCATGCGTGTTACAAAACTGGAGGGCGAACCCGATTTCGGAAAAACTGTTTTTCCTGTAAAACTTATGTTTCGGTCCACTCACACTTTGTTGTTTTAAATTCCCTCCAGGTCGTGGTACAAGTGCGGGGGCAAGCGCCGAGGCAGAGGCGGGGGCATAAAGTTTTCCGTTGCGGAGTAGTTAGTTCACAGAGTAGGACTTGTTTCTTTAACTTGTTTTGTAATATTGCTCTGTGAAACTGTGGACTTGAAGTCCAGTCGGATGTATTTGTTTAATCTCCCTGGTCTGACAATGGGTGTGTTGTAATATTATTATTAATTTTTTCCGGTCTTTTGGATTCGATTGTCAGACGGGAGTAGGATGCTTCTCGATTATCGAGGCGATAATCGGGGTGGGTCCTGTCAATTGGTATCAGAGCCTAGGTTTACGATTCGTGTCTGGCACTCGAGTGTGCCTTGATTTTTTTTTACTAAATTATGCCTCTTTCAGAGAAGGACGATCGGCCATGCCTCCGCGACGCGAACCCCCTCCACGACCTGATGGCGATGCCGAGAGCGCTTCGATCGAGCGAGCCCAGCGTCTTGGGGCTACGGTGTTTAGTGGTGGAGCGGATCCCGGGGATGCTCACCGTTGGATTTCTCGGATTGAGCGGATTTTCACTGTGATGCACTGTCCTCCTGAGGAGCGTGTGGTGTTGGCCACATTTTTACTTGATGGATCTGCTTATGAGTGGTGGTATACTCTGGAGTTGTCGGGTTGGGATGCCCGTACAGTGACTTGGGAGACCTTTCGTGAACGGTTTCTGGATCAGTATTATCCCCGTTCATTCCGTGATGCTAGGGAGTCCGAGTTTCTGCAGCTCCAGCAGGGGAGCATGTCCGTAGCTGAGTATGAACAGAAATTTCAGATGCTAGCTCGTTTTGCTCCTACCTTTGTATCAACTGAGGCTGAGAAATGTCGTAGGTTTGAGCTTGGCCTACGGGGTGAGATACAGGCCATTGTGACGGCCGGAGCTTTTGCTACTCTCAGGGAGTTGTCTGATGCCGCAGTGCGGGTTGAGGCTAGTCTCCCAACACGTCCACAGTATTCTGGTGGTGGACAACGTCGCGAGCGTTCATATCCTGGATCATATGGTCAGAGTGCCCCGAAGAAGGGACGTTATGGTGGAGCCTCATCTGCAGGCAATGATCGTTATGGCAGGCCTGGTAACTATCAGGGTTCCGGATTCCGAGCGCCTAGGGCGCAGACTGCTCCGCAGGCGAGCGCGACTTCTGTTGCTTCCACGGGACGGCAGGGTGGTGGTTTTGCTCGAGATGCTTCCAGTGTTATCTGTTTCTTCTGTGGCGAGCGGGGCCACTATCGGAGGGAGTGTCCATCTTTGCCACAGGGTGGTGGCGCAGGTCAGGGTGGAGCAGAGCAGGGACGGAGCACAGCTGCAGTTTCTGCGACTGGGAGTACTCAAGGAGGTGGTACTGGAGCGGCTAATGGACAGAGGGGCCGGGGCCGTGGGTGAGCAGCTGGACCACAGGCCCGAGTTTTTGCTGTTACGCAGCAGGAGGCCAGGGCAGCACCTGGTGTTGTGACAGGTACACTCACGATCTTTGGGCATGATGTTTGTGCTTTAATTGATCCCGGAGCTACTCATTCATTTATATCACGGGACTGTGAGTTGTTGGCGGGTAGAGAGGTGTCCGCCTTGGACTGTGACTTGGGTGTGAGTACACCCACGGGAGATGTATTTGTGGTAAATCAAGTGTTGCGGGGGTGTCCCGTAATGGTAGGTGATGTGGGTCTGATGGCAGATTTGATACTCTTGGACTTGCACGACTTTGATGTCATTCTAGGGATGGACTGGTTGACACTCCATCATGCTTCTATCGAATGTGTCGATAAGAAGGTTACTTTTCGGAGCCCTGGGTTACCGGAAACCACCTTTCAGGGAATTCAGCGAGCAACTCCTGTCGGAGTGATTTCCGCCCTGAAGGCAAGTAAGTTGTTGAGGAAGGGGTGCCAGGGATACTTAGCCCAAGTGTTGGACTCACGAGCTGCACCATTGAGGGTGGAGGATATACCGATTGTACGGGAGTTCCCGGATGTCTTTCCAGAGGATCTACCGGGATTGCCACCGCATCGAGATGTCGAGTTCACTATTGATCTGGTTCCAGGTACGCAACCTATCTCTCAGACTCCGTATCGTATGGCGCCAGCTGAGTTGAAAGAACTGAAGGCGCAGTTACAAGAATTACTTGAGATGGGGTTTATTCGACTGAGTGCGTCCCCCTGGGGAGCCCCGGTGTTGTTTGTGAAGAAAAAGGATGGGAGTTTGAGACTCTGCATCGATTACAGGCAACTGAATAAAGTAACAGTCAGGAACAAATACCCGTTGCCTCGGATCGATGATTTGTTCGATCAGCTGCGAGGAGCGCAGTACTTCTCCAAAATTGATCTACGTTCTGGGTATCATCAGTTGCGGGTTAAGGATGAGGATGTACCCAAGACAGCCTTTAGGACCCGATACGGTCATTATGAGTTCCTTGTGATGCCGTTTGGTTTGACCAACGCACCCGCATCGTTTATGGATTTGATGAACCGAGTGTTGCAGCCTTACTTGGATCACTTTGTCATCGTGTTCATTGACGATATCCTGGTCTACTCGAGGAGTGCGGAAGCGCACGAGGAGCACTTAAGGATGGTGCTGGGTACCTTGAGGGAAAACCAGTTGTATGCGAAGCTCAGCAAATGTCAGTTTTGGTTGACGAGCGTGAGTTTCTTGGGGCATGTGATCTCAACTGACGGGATCAGTGTGGATTCTCAGAAAATTGAGGCAGTGGCGAAGTGGGAACAACCGAGGACCGTCACTGAAGTCAGAAGTTTCTTGGGTTTGGTTGGTTACTACAGGAGGTTTGTAGAGGGTTTCTCTACCATTGCTGCCCCGTTGACGCGACTGACGCGGAAGGGAGTCAAGTTTGAGTGGGATGACGATTGTGAGCGTAGTTTTCGGAAGCTAAAGCAAAGGTTGACATCTGCTCCTATACTGACCCTTCCGGACGACAGTGGGGAATTTGAGGTGTACAGTGATGCATCCTTACAGGGTTTGGGATGTGTACTAATGCAGCATGGGAAAGTGATCGCCTATGCTTCGCGCCAGTTGAAACCGCACAAGCGCAATTATCCGACGCACGACTGGGGGTTAGCTGCTGTCGTGCATGCGTTAAAAATCTGGAGACATCACCTGTATGGTGCGACTTGCAGAATGTTCACGGATCACAAAAGCCTGAAGTACTTGTTCACTCAGAAGGAGTTAAATGTGAGGCAACGACGGTGGCTAGAGCTAATTAAGGATTATGATTGCACAATTGAGTACCACCCGGGAAAAGCCAATGTGGTGGCTGATGCTCTAAGCCGGAAGTCAACGCATTCTGTAGCACATCTACGGACGGTTCATTTGCCACTTTTGGTTGAACTTCGTAAGACTAGCATTGATCTGGGCTTGGATGGCCAGGGTGTTTTACTGGCTAGCTTTCATGTGAGACCACTTCTGATCGATCGGATCGTTGAGGCTCAATCTCAAGATCCTGTATCGTGTGTACTTCGAATTGAAGTAGAAGCAGATGAGCGGCTAGATTTTACAGTCAGGGAGGATGGAGCTTTGCTAAAAGAAGGACGGTTGTGTGTGCCCGACGTCGAGGCACTGAAGAGGGAGATCTTAGAAGAAGCTCATAGTTCGACCTACGCGATGCATCCTGGTGGGACCAAGATGTATCGTACCTTGCGAGAGCACTACTGGTGGCCGGGAATGAAACGGGAGATTGCCGAGTTTGTTAGCAGGTGTTTGATTTGCCAGCAAGTGAAGGCTGAGAGACAACGACCTTAGGAGCCTTCCAACCCCTACCTATCCCGGAATGGAAATGGGATCACTTAACGATGGATTTCGTGTTTGGACTTCCTAGGACACCCAGGGGTCACGATGGAGTTTGGGTGATTGTGGACAGGCTTACGAAATCAGCTCATTTCTTGCCAGTGCGAGAGAACTTCAGGATGACACAGTTGGCCCAGTTGTTTATTGATGAGATCATCCGTTTGCATGGTACTCCGGAATCAATAGTTTCTGACCGAGACCCGAGGTTTACTTCTCGATTTTGGCAGAGTCTGCAGGAAGCATTTGGGACGAAACTTCGTTTCAGTACTGCATTTCATCCTCAGACTGACGGCCAGTCTGAGCGGACCATCCAGACATTGGAGGATATGATGCGAGCTTGCGTTTTGCAATTTCAGGACACTTGGAGTCACATCTAGCCTTGATGGAATTTGCCTACAACAACAGCTATCAGGCGAGCATTGGGATGGCTCCGTACGAAGCCTTGTACGGACGACAGTGCTGAACCCCGTTGTGTTGGACAGATGTGGGTGAAAGGAAGCTGACTAAATCCGAATTGGTCGAACTGACAACCGAGCAGGTCAAACTCATCAGGGATCGGCTCAAGGTAGCCCAGGACAGACAAAAGAGCTATGAGGACCATCGGATTCGAGATCTTGAGTTTGCGGTCGGAGATCAGGTATTTCTGAAATTGTCCCCTTGGAAGGGTGTGGTGAGATTCGGCAGTCGAGGGAAGTTGAGCCCTCATTATATCGGACCTTATGAGATTACCGAGAGGATTGACCCGGTGGCCTACAGGTTGGCACTACCGCCAGAGCTGTCGAAGGTCCACGATGTTTTTCATGTGTCGATGTTGCGGAAATACGTGTTCGACGCATCTCATGTACTGGAGGAACAGCCCATTGAACTTCGAGATGACTTGAGCTTTGAGGAACAGCCGGTGCAGATTTTGGATCGAAAGGATAAAGTACTACGTCGGAAGACCGTTCCTCTGGTAAAGGTTCTCTGGAAGAACCAGAATGTGGAGGAAGCCACATGGGAACCCGAGGCACAGATGCGAGAACAGTTCCCCTACTTGTTTCCTTGAAATTTCGGGACGAAATTTCTTAAGGGGGGGAGACTGTAACTCCCCGGACGTTCTGGAAATGTAATATTATAAAATATTGAATAAAATGACGTTTTTACCCTTGTGATTTGTGTGGTCAATTTGTTGACTTTTTGATTGGGAGGTCGAACAGACGTTGAGCGATGACCGTGACGTAGTTCGGGACGTCACGAGTTCATAGACAGGTGGCACGTTCGATTCGGACGAACAGGGTGAAAGTTATGATGTTCGGAAGTTCAGGGGCATTATCGTAAATTGGACGTTATAAAGGGAAAAAGTTGACTTTTTGTTTGATAATTGATACTCATTTGAATCAAAGACCGTTATGTTCGTCTCGACGCCCTGAGTACAACGACAGGCGGCACGCGCGAAACGGACGTCGGATGACCGAGTTACGGGTCACGGAAGTTGGAGGGCATTTTGGTAAATTTGCCCTGGGGGCATTTTGGTAATTTCCGCACGGGGTACTGTTCACCACCGTGGAAAACAGAGCAGCGGCCGTGGGTCTTGTGCGTTCAATTGTTTAAGGTTTAGTGGAAGGCTCAGGGCATTGTTTATGTTGTTTGAGGTAGTGGAAGCAGGGTGGAGTGGCTCAGGTGCACGGCTGAACTGAGTGCAGGGCACGGGTGAGCTCGAATTGGCCTTGGTTTCTGTGTGCGTGGGAAACATTTTCAGAAAAATCTCAGACGGTTTCCCACGGGTTGCTGGCCGCTTTGATCGATTACCTGGTCGCCTTTGAGTCTGGGAACTCATTTGGGATCATGCTGCTGAGGAGTGACTGAGAGAGATTGAGTGAAACAGTGAGAAATCAGTTTCGGGTTTTTGGGGGGAAATCTCAGAATTCAGTTTCTACTGGTTTAGGGATCACACTAGACACACTGAGAGTTTTCTGGGAGCAGCAGCAGCATAACCGTGAACGAAATCAATCAAATTGAGCAAGGATTACTCAGGAGCCCAGGTACCAGTTCAGAGAAGAACCAGTTGGAGGGAAAAATTTGAATTCGATTTCTGAGGCTTGTTGATCGAAACCAAGGGCCATTCTGGTCTTCTGGGAGCAAGAGGGAACCAACCACGTCGAATTCGAAGGACGACACTCACGAATTGGCCAAGAACGGAGCTCCCTGGTTCTGAGAATTTTCAAGGTTGAGGTCGACAACTTCCAGGTAACGGCGAGTCCAATTGATTGTACCCTTGTGTTCGTCTAAGTTTCCTTATGCTACTGGTGAAACTAATTTGGAAATGGAGTTAGTTTGGGTGAGTTCTGGGTGACGACCCGTTCGTCTGTTCAAGTCTGGGTTGAATCGATTTAGGGACAGTCGAGGTTAATAATTAGTGCAGACCTGAAATTAATAGGTTAGAGAAGATAATAGGATGGAAAACGGGAGGAATTGATTGAGAATTGAGCTTGAACTGGTCGGGTTGTGTCGCGGGTGACAGACCCGTTTATCAGGCTATCCGGGTAGGAACGATGACACTGTAGCTTGGCGCGTGGCCTTCACGCGCAGCCACTTTGGGCGGCGCGTGACGGCGCGTGCGATGTCATCTCCGATCACGGTCAACATGGGAATTGTTCCTTTCATTCTAATTAACATTTTCCCTTTAGGATTCGAGTTGTTCGGGAGTCGTTCGGGATAATCTCGGGAGCCCGGAAGTTAGGTCCTTAAGGTTTATTTCGCCGAAAAATCTGGGAAATTAGGGAAAAATCATACGAGCTATTTGAGGATGTTTGTAACCCTTCTTGTATACGGAGGAGCGCGCGGGACGCGATTGACGCGTCCTAAAACCGTGAGTGGACTTTTTGATTTCTAAATTGGGCATGCATGACTATTTTGCTTATTTATCTCATGGTTTTACATATGATTTTATGATGGTGATTATGATACATCGGTTTTACGTGTTTTCACGTTTTTCGAGATCTTTATCGTATTTCACGCTTTTCGAGGTTATGGTTTTTCGCTTATGCATGCGTGGTGATTTTGATGAAGTACCTGGATATGGATATGCATGTTTCGGATTTTTGATGTTTGATCATATTGTGAAGTAATTTTCGGAAATTGCATGTGTTGGAATTTGCATGTGAATTCGGACATAAGTCCTGTTATGACGTGATATGTTTTCGGAATGATGTTGGAAAACGGTTTGTGATGAATCCTGGTTTATTGTGGTTAAAAACGGTTTTGGGTTTAAAGACCCGGTTAATGGTTGGATCTGGTTTTGGGTTTAAAGACCCGGTATGTTGATGACGGGGGCGGGCCCGAAAATTGGGTTTAAAGACCCGAATTGAGTTTAAAGAGTCGTGAGTTTAAAGACTCGATTATTATGATACCCCCCGAGGCCTATTAATCATGTTTTGAGTTTAAAGACTCGTTGATATCCCGGGAAGGCCTAATATTGAGTTTAAAGACTCGGATGGATCCAACGGCATAATTGTGGTTATTGATTCACGTTTTACTTGATTTGTGCAATTAACGTTCAAAATGACGGTTTCTGAAACCTGGCATTATTAAATGGTTTTTACATGAATTATGGCGATCCTTTGTAACGTTTTTCATGTGTTTCGAAAAAAGAGTTTTCAAAAGTTAATATGCAAATTTTGAATATTTGGTTATGCATGCGTGTTACAAAACTAGAGGGCGAACCCGATTTCGGAAAAACAGTTTTTCCTGTAAAACTTATGTTTCGGTCCACTCACACTTTGTTGTTTTAAATTCCCTCCAGGTCGTGGTACAAGTGCAGGGGCAAGCGCCGAGGCAGAGGCGGGGGCATAAAGTTTTCCGTTGCGGAGTAGTTAGTTCACAGAGTAGGACTTGTTTCTTTAACTTGTTTTGTAATATTGCTCTGTGAAACTGTGGACTTGACGTCCAGTCGGATGTATTTGTTTAATCTCCCTGGTCTGACAATGGGTGTGTTGTAATATTATTATTAATTTTTTCCGGTCTTTTGGATTCGATTGTCAGACGGGAGCAGGATGCTTCTCGATTATCGAGGCGATAATCGGGGTGGGTCCTGTCATGGATTATGATTGTGATTCTATGATTTTGAATTGGATGATTTTGAATTATATGGTTTCACGCTTTACGAGGCGATTTATGTACTTGCACGTAAATCGAGGTTTTCCGGTTTTATACTGATTTTCCGTACTTATGGTTTTGGATATGATTTCATGAAATGATTTTGAATTTGAAAAGGTAAACTCGGGTTCGAAACCCATTTGATCTACGAACTCTCGGACTTGAGGTCCATTTGATTTAATGAGGCATCGGGCCGGAGGCCTAGTTGGTTTACGATTCGGACCGGAGGTCCAGTTTGTATGTGGATTCGGGCCTAGGGCCCAGCTATGTGTTACAAATGGTTTTTATGGTTCATGAGGTTTATGCGAACTGGCATGAACCCTTGGAAAGGATTTTATGGTTCATGACGGCTTATCGGGGCCATGCATGAATCCTTGAAAGGTTTAAAGAATGATTTCAAAAGTTTTTCATATGCCATCCTTTATATATGATTGTCTCCTCCGGGGAGGGTCGTTAGCCTGGGTGGACCCCGGAGTAGTCACGGAGCACTGACTGAGTGGAGTCACCCCCTAGCTGGGTTCCTTACTCTCAGGATGGGCATGGTTCGTTACCTCCAGGGAGGGTCATTGATCTACGGACATTGACCTGAGTGGACCCTGGAGAGACTTGGGTTTGAGACCCCGGTTAGCACGCGCGTAGCTCTATATACCGTGACAGGTTCTTGGATATGAAATATAATGGATAAACATGATTTCAAGTGGTTTGGGAAATTGTGTTTTATGATGATAAATGGATTTGGGATGAGATCCCACATATGTTTACTATGTTATGGTTTTCTATAAATGGTTTTGGACAGGAGCCCGTGTGACTTGGTTTTACGGAAATTAGGGCTGAGATCCTAATGATGGTTGTTTAAACATATGTTATTGGATAAATGGTTTTACTATGCATGCATGCTTTTTAGTGAAGGGTATAAAGGTCTTTATGAAATGTATTTTACGAAACTTATTATTTTTTGTCCACTCACAGTCTTTCTGTTTTTAATACCATTCAGGTTGGATACTGACAAGACCCATCCCGATTATCCCTCGATAACCGTGACAGATCCTGCTCCCGTCTGACAATAACTCGAAAGTACCAAAAGTAGTTTCAAATATATACATATAACACATATAAACGATAACATGTCAGACAAGGGATAGTTCAGTATTCCGAGACCGATGACCTAGTCAACAGGTTTACAGAGCATAGGAGATATTTACATGTAGGGATCAAAATGCTACGCTGCAAAGTGTCTGAGTACGCAACGGTCCGTTTATTCCTCAGCCTCGATATTAGCCTCAGTACCTGTGCACTGGCCCGGAGGGCAAATAAAACAACAAAGGTGTGAGTGGACAAAAATCAAGTTTAGAAATACATTTATCAAAATATAGTCTTACCCTCCAGTTTTCACAAACATGCATGCATATCATAACTCATAAATCAAATAATTAAGATATGAATATAAATCTCAAACATCAATAAAAACACAGGATCCAGGTCCAATATAGAGTCACGTTATCCCTGCAACGCGTGCAAATAAGGCTCAAGGACCGCTCAAATCCCGAGCATCCGCCGCTGTGAACACATCACCAGCCGGCAATCCAGGTCGTCATGAAATATCACTGACTGACCTCCATAATCCAGCACATCTGGTCTGAGTCGAGCCTCCATTTGGCTGCACGACAACAGACCGTGCTACGTGACTTCTCCGGGGTAAACACTTCCATCACGGAGGCGAGCGTTATCTCCAGGGTTCATTTCGGGGGAAAAGTATTCAACACCGAAAGCACTAATATATCATCATCATGAAAATCAGTGAAAAACAATTTCATTTCATATCAAAACCATTTATCAACATCCGTAAACCAGTTTCACGCGAATCTTTGCAATCACAATCTCAATCATAATATAAATTCATCACATCTAGTGCCAGACTCATAATCCGAGTCAAAGTCAAGCTCAACCCCCGGGCCTTCGCCCAAAATATCAGTTTTATAGTTTTCTCGAAAATCGTGTCCAAAAGCATATAAAATAATATAATATTCCAAAAATCCGAAAATCATCATATCGAAACATTAATTATACCAAATCATTTCCAATCATATTACAAAGCATTTAAAACATATACGCATGCATTCAGGGTAGAAAACAAAAGTCCACTCACACACCGTCTAGATTGTTCCATTTCGAGCTGTTCGTACTCTTCCGACGTCCTGAAAGTATTCGGGCCTGTCAAACAAGTAATATAATATTATTAGCTTATCACATAATCCCCTGTACGAATTTTCTAATCGTCGGAATAAAATAAAATTATTTTAAATGTAACCTATACGCTTCGGGTATACAAAACTACTCTCAGTTCATATCCGATTGACCCGAAACCAACGTTAATAGGTCCGTATCATCGAGAGTATCAAAAAGTGTGTTGAACCCTCCTCCAAATTCCCGGTCACGCGGCCTCACACGCCGCCGCAAGCGGCTGCGCGTGACAGCCACCCGCCGTGAATAGTGCCTGCTACAGTGCTCCTCTCTCACCCGTTTCTCTGATAAACGGGTCTACAACCCGTGATCAGACCCGACTCGATTTCCTTCAATTCCAACTCAATTTCTTCCGTTCTTTCATTCATTAATATCAGTTCAATCTTATTTACAGGTCTATAGGTTCAATTTAATCAAATAAGCCCTAGAACGTCTCGACTCAAGATGAACACTCGTCGGGTTTAAATTCGGGTTTTATTCAAAAAGCACCTGTTTCCTTCAATTGTTCATACCAGAAGCATCATAGGACTATTATAAACACGAAATCGAGATCAATTTCATGCGGTATTTCCTCTAAGTCACTGAACTCAAGCTCGATTTTCCGAACTAGTTGCAGAGTCTGTTCATCCCCAATTCAGCTCCAATTTTTGTTCCAGTTGATTGGGTTCGAGTCGTTCAGCTCCTAGTAAGCTTAATATCACTTCAAATTGGAACGAAACCGTCTCAAAATTCAAGTTCGAAAATGAAGATTTTGAGGGATTTTCGGTTAGGTTCAGTCGGGTAGTTCTTGGGTTTATCTGGTCCCCCTTCGGGGTTTCACTCTTCAATTGGGTTAATTACTTGCTCAATTACTCTCTGGTTGCAACAGCATTCGATCAAGGTGGAAGGGAAGTATCGGTGCTCTCTGTTCTGAGGTTTGGTGTTAAGCGAATACTGTTCATCAATTATCAACTCATTAACCTCCATTAACTAACTAATTATAATTCCTAAGTGCCACTGATCTTCAACAACAAGTGACATGTGTCACTTGATAAAATACATGAATCACCTAAGGGTTCAATCGACAATTAAAGTGAAATGATAATTATCCTTCCACCGTTTACTCATAACCCACATAAATTACCATTTTACCCTTGTGGTCACAAATGACCATTTTGCCCTTGAACTTCTCAGAGCCATAACTTCTTCATACGAGCTCCGTTTTCGACGTGCCACCTGTCTACAGATTCAGCGTTCCGAGACCTACACAACGGTACTCGAGAAATATGCAAAAAGTATTTTAAACAAAAAGTCAACTTTTAGCCATATGTCATCAAAGGTAAAAATGTCATTTTCACATTATTTTAATATTTTACAAGTTTTGGATTTTTCGGGGCGTTACAACCTTCCCCCCTTAGGGAATTTCGTTCCCGAAATTTCACGAAAATAAATACGGGTACTGCTCCCCCATTTGAGCTTCGGGTTCCCATGTAGCTTCTTCTACATTCTGATTCCTCCAAAGTACTTTCACTAGGGGAATTGTCTTTGGGCGGAGTATCTTATCCTTTCGATCCAAGATCTGCACAGGTTGTTCCTCAAAGCTTAGGTCTACACTGAGCTCAATCGGTTGCTCTTCTAGTACATGGGACTCGTCATATACATATTTCCGCAGCATTGATACATGGAAGAGATTGTGAACTCTGGAAAGCTCCGATGGTAATGCTAATCGGTAAGCAACTCGGCCAATCCGCTCGATAATCTCATAAGGTCCGATGAAACGGGGGCTTAATTCCCCGCGTCTGCCAAATCGTACTATGCCTTTCCAAGGGGTTAACTTCAGGAAAACCCAATCTCCTACTGCAAATTCAAGATCTCTGTTTCGCCGATCCACGTAGCTCTTCTGTCTGTCTTGGGATACCTTGAGTCTATCCCGGATGACCTTAACTTTCTCTGTCGTCAGATCAATCAATTCAGATTTAGACAATTTTCTTTCGCCCACTTCTGTCCAACACAAAGGCGTTCGACACTGGCGTCCATATAGGGCTTCATAAGGTGTCATCCCAATACTTGCTTGATAACTGTTATTATAGGCAAATTCCATCAATGGCAAATGTGACTCCCAAGTACCCTGGAATTGCATAACACATGCTCTCATCATGTCTTCCAAGGTCTGGATGGTCCGTTCAGATTGTCTGTCTGTCTGAGGGTGGAATGCTGTACTAAAATGCAATCTTGTTCCAAAAGCTTCCTGTAAACTTTGCCAGAATCTAGATGTAAATCGCGGATCTCGATCTGAGACAATAGAGGCAGGTGTACCATGTAACCAGATGATCTCATTAATGAATAAGTTAGCGTACTGAGTCATCTGAAAGTCTTCCTTCACAGGTAAGAAATGTGCTGACTTGGTAAGTCTGTCTACAATCACCCAAACTCCATCGTGGCCTCTAGGCGTCCTTGGAAGTTTAAACACAAAATCCATGGTTACATGATCCCATTTCCACTCGGGGATAGGAAGCAGTTGTAGTGCTCCGTAGGGTCTCTGTCTTTCAGCCTTTACTTGCTGACATATCAAACATTTATTCACATACTCAGCAATTTCTCGTTTAATAACAGGCCACCAGTAATGTTCTCGGAGCGTACGGTACATTTTTGTTCCTCCCGGATGCATAGCATACGCAGAACTATGAGCTTCAGCCAGAATCTCTTGTTTCAAAGCTTCATCTGCAGGTACACATAATCTCCCTTTTGTGGTGAAGGCTCTGTCCTCATTCACTGCATAATCCTGTCGTTCTCCGGCTTCTACTTCAATTCGAAGGATACATAAAGTCGCGTCTTGAAATTGAGCATCAATGATCTAATCAATCAGAATTGGTCGTACCTGGAAATTTGCTATCAAACCATCTTGACTATTAAGTCCCAACGCAACACCAGTCTTACGCAGTTCAACTAATAGAGGCAAGTGTATCGTCCATAAATGAGCTACTGAATGTGCTGATTTCCGACTCAATGCATCAACCACTATGTTTGCCTTTCCAGGATGGTATTCAATCGTGCAATCATAATCTTTAAGCAATTCCAACCATCTTCTCTGCCTCACTTTTAGCTCCTTCTGGGTGAAAAAGTATTTCAAACTTTTATGATCCGTAAACAGTCGGCAGGTCTCCCCATATAGATAATGTCTCCAGATCTTTAGCGCATGCACTACTGCAGCCAATTCCAAATCATGGGTAGGATAGTTGTGCTCGTGCGGTTTTAATTGTCGCGAGGCATAAGCAATCACTTTTCCATGCTGCATCAACACACACCCTAAGCCGTGTAAGGATGCATCAGTATAGACTTCAAATTCGCCACTGTCATCTGGAAGAGCTAATACTGGGGTGGACGTCAACCGTCTCTTCAGTTCCTGAAAACTCTGCTCGCAAGTCTCGTCCCAAATAAACTGAACTACCTTCCTGGTCAAACGAGTCAATGGAGCAGAAATCGTAGAAAATCCTTCTACGAAACGCCTGTAATAACCGGCTAACCCCAAAAAGCTTCTCACTTCGGTTACTGTTGTAGGTTGTTCCCAATTTGCCACTGCTTCAATTTTCTGGGGGTCAACACAAATTCCTTCCGCAGAAATCACATGCCCCAGAAATCCCACACTTGTCAGCCAAAATTGACATTTACTCAGTTTAGCAAACAGTTGATTCTCCCTCAGAGTTCCAAGCACAAGTCTCAGGTGCTTCTCGTGCGCCTTCGCAGTCTTTGAATATACTAAAATATCATCAATAAACACAATG
This sequence comes from Prinsepia uniflora, assembly GCA_032719365.1. Taxonomy (NCBI): domain Eukaryota; kingdom Viridiplantae; phylum Streptophyta; class Magnoliopsida; order Rosales; family Rosaceae; genus Prinsepia; species Prinsepia uniflora. The sequence goes on along the minus strand of CM064868.1, from coordinate 53,159,759 downwards.
ACAAACTGATCAAGATATTTCCGGAATACTCGGTTCATCAAGTCCATAAATGCTGCCGGAGCATTGGTTAAGCCAAAGGGCATTACAAGGAACTCATAATGACCATACCGAGTCCGGAAGGCTGTTTTCGGAATATCCTCTTCTCGAATCTGTAGCTGATGGTAACCAGAACGAAGATCAATCTACGAAAAATATGTAGCTCCCCTTAACTGATCAAATAAATCATCAATTCGAGGTAAAGTATACTTATTCTTGATCGTCATCTTGTTTAGTTGCCTGTAGTCCATACACATTCTCAAACTGCCTTCTTTCTTTTTCACAAACAGTACGGGGGCTCCCCACGGTGATACACTCGGTCGAATGAATCCCATATCGACTAGATCCTGTAATTGTACCTTTAATTCCCTTAACTCAGCCGGTGCCATACGATAAGGCGGTAAAGAAATAGGTCGTGTACCAGGAATCAAATCAATGGTAAACTCCATCTCCCTATGCGGTGGCAACCCTGGTAAATCCTCAGGAAACACATCTGGGAACTCACATACGATAGGGATGTCCTCGACCCTAACTGGGGTATCCCGTACATCAATCACATGTGCTAGATAACCATGGCAACCCTTCCGCAACAATCTCTCTGCTGTGAGAGCCGATATGACTTTGGCAGGTAACATTTGCCAATCTCCCTGGAATATGACTTCCGGTAATCCTGGACTCCGGAGTATCACCCTCTTATCGAAACATTCGATAGAGGCATGATGGGTTGTCAGCCAATCCATCCCAAGGATAACATCAAAATCGCATAATTCTAACAAAATTAAATCAGCCACGAGATGCATATCCCCTATCAATACAGGATACTCTCGTATCACTTGGTTGACTACATAAATATCACCAGTCGGCGTACCGACTCCCATATCACAACCAAGTGCAGAAATTTTTCTATCAGCTAAGGTTGCATAAGTACGAGAAACAAATGAATGAGTAGCTCCCGGGTCTATTAAGGTACGGGCATGATGACCAAAAATAGGAAGCATACCTGTCACCACTCCTGGGGTAGATCGAGCCTCCTGTTGAGTAACAGCAAATACTCGAGCCTGTGGTCCCGACGTCTGACCACGTCCTCGTGAGTTACCACGTCCTCGACCAGCTCCTCTCCCCCCAATCGTATCAGAAGTCGATGCCGTACTCCGACTCTGCTCGGCAGTGCCCCAACCAGTACCACTACCAACCAAGCGTGGACAGTCCTTCTTGAAATGGCCCGGCTCCCAACAGTAAAAGCAAACAAGCACACTACCCCGATTGGGCCCGCTGTTCTGTCGGTTGGCTGATCCCACTGATGCTTCACTAGACTGCACTGTTGCCGAAGATTGTGACCCAAATCTCGGTGCATTCCCACGACCATAACTCGAACGAGTACCACCAGATGATCCAGAACTAGAGCCACCCCTTTTTGGCCATCTCTGACTCGGCGCTCCCTGATACTGTCGTTCTCGGAGCCGACCATAGCCTGAAAACTGCTGTGGTGCAGGTAAAGTCACCTCAACTCTGGCACCTGCATCGGACAACTCCCTCAGAGAAGCATATGATCCCACTGTCACGGCACCACGGATCTCATTCTTTAACCCCTACTCAAACCGCCTGCACTTGTCCTCCTCGGTAGACACATAAAGAGGGGAGAAATTTGCTAGGTTCAAGAACTTTTGCTCATAATCAGCCACAGATAGATCTCCTTGTTTCATTTGAAGAAACTCCACTTCCTTGGCATTACAGAAAGAACGAGGATAAAACTGATCTAGGAAACGGTTCCTGAAATCTTCCCAACTCAGGGTGTTGGCATCCAATCCCGTCAACTGCAATCCACGCCACCATCGATACGCCTGACTACTCAGCATAAACGTGGCTAAAGGATACATGTCTCCTGGTGGACATCGCATGATCTCAAAAATCCGTTCCAACTGTGTATCCCAATCATACGCCTCATCTGGGTTAGTCTGACTCGTAAAACTCGTGGCCCCCAAACGTTGAGCTCTCTCTACGTCTGGACCCTCCATTTCTTCGCCAGGCTGTGCACGAGGCTCGCGTCGCGGAGGCATATAGAGGTATCTGTACGTAAAACAGATGAGTTAACTAGACATGCACACAATGTGCAAGACTCAGACCGCAACCTAGTGCTCTGATACCAATTTGACAAGACCCATCCCAATTATCCCTCGATAACCGTGACAGGTCCTGCTCCCATCTGACAATAACTCGAAAGTACCAAAAGTAGTTTCAAATATATACATATAACACAAATAAACGATAACATGTCAGACAAGGGATAGTTCAGTATTTCGAGACCGTTGACCTAGTCAACAGGTTTACAGAGCGTAGGAAATATTTACATGTAGGGATCAAAATATAGTCTTACCCTCCAGTTTTCACAAACATGCATGCATATCATAACTCATAAATCAAATAATTAAGATATGAATATAAATCTCAAACATCAATAAAAACACAGGATCCATGTCCAATATAGAGTCACGTTATCCCTGCAACGCGTGCAAATAAATAGGCTCAAGGACCGCTCAAATCCCGAGCATCCGCCGCTGTGAACACATCACCAGCCGGTAATCCAGGTCGTCATGAACATATCACTGACTGACCTCCATAATCCAGCACATCTGGTCTGAGTCGAGCCTCCATTTGGCTGCACGACAACAGACCGTGCTACGTGACCTCTCCAGGGTAAACACTTCCATCCCGGAGGCGAGCGTTATCTCCAGGGTTCATTTCGGGGGAAACGTATTCCACACCGAAAGCCCTAATATATCATCATCATGAAAATCAGTGAAAAACAATTTCATTTCATATCAAAACCATTTATCAACATCCGTAAACCAGTTTCACGCGAATCTTTGAAATCCCAATCTCAATCATAATATAAATTCATCACATCTAGTGCCAGACTCATAATCCGAGTCAAAGTCAAGCTCAAACCCCGGGCCTTCGCCCAAAATATCAGTTTTATAGTTTTCTCGAAAATCGTGTCCAAAAGCATATAAAATAATATAATATTCCAAAAATCCGAAAATCATCATATCGAAACATTAATTATACCAAATCATTTCCAATCATATTATAAAGCATTTAAAACATATATGCATGCATTCAGGGTAGAAAACAAAAGTCCACTCACACACCGTCCAGATTGTTCCGTTTCGAGCAGTTCGTACTCTTCCGACGTCCTGAAAGTATTCGGGCCTGTCAAACAAGTAATATAATATTACTAGCTTATCACATAATCCCCTGTAAGAATTTTCTAATCGTCGGAATAAAATAATATTATTTTAAACGTAACCTATACGCTTCGGGTACACAAAACTACTCTCAGTTCATATCCGATTGACCCGAAACCAACGCTAATAGGTCCGTATCATCGAGAGTATCAAAAAGTGTGTTGAACCCTCCTTCAAATTCCCGGTCACGCGCCCTCACGCGCCACCGCAAGCGGCTGCGCGTGACAGCCACCCGCCGTGAACAGTGCCTGCTACAGTGCTCCTCTCTCACCCGTTTCTCTGATAAACGGGTCTGCAACCCCGATAAGACCCGACTCGATTTCCTTCAATTCCAACTCAATTTCTTCCGTTCTTTCATTCATTAATATCAGTTCAATCTAATTTACAGGTCTATAGGTTCAATTTAATCAAATAAGCCCTAGAACGTCTCGACTCAAGATGAACACCCGTCGGGTTTAAATTCGGGTTCAATTCAAAAAGCACCTGTTTCCTTCAATTGTTCATACCAGAAGCATCATATGACTATTATAAACACGAAATCGAGATCAATTTCATGCGTTATTACCTCTAAGTCACTGAACTCAAGCTCGATTTTCCGAACTAGTTGCAGAGTCTGTTCATCCCCAATGCAGCTCCAATTTTTCTTCCAGTTGATTGGGTTCGAGTCGTTCAGCTCCCAGGAAGCTTATTATCACTTCAAGTTGGAACGAAACCGTCTCAAAATTCAAGTTCGAAAATGAAGATTTTGAGGGATTTTCGGTTAGGTTCAATCGGGTAGTTCTTGGGTTTATCTGTTCCCCCTTCGGTTTTTCACTCTTCAATTGGGTTAATTACTTGCACAATTACTCTCTGGTTGCAACAGCATTCGATCAAGGTGGAAGGGAAGTATCGGTGCTCTCTGTTATGAGGTTTGGTGTTAAGCGAATACTGTTCATCAATTATCAACTCATTAACCTCCATTAACTAACTAATTATAATTCCTAAGTGCCACTAATCTTCAACAACAAGTGACATGTGTCACTTGATAAAATACATGAATCACCTAAGGGTTCAATCAACAATTAAAGTGAAATGATAATTATCCTTCCACCGTTTGCTCATAAGCAACATAAATTACCATTTTACCCTTGTGGTCACAAATGACCATTTTGCCCCTGAACTACTCAGACCCATAACTTCTTCATACGAGCTCCGTTTTCGACGTGCCACCTATCTACAGATTCAGCGTTCCGAGACCTACACAACGGTACTCGAGAAATGTGCAAAAAGTATTTTAAACAAAAAGTCAACTATTAGCCATATGTCATCAAGGGTAAAAATGTCATTTTCACATTATTTTAATATTTTACAAGTTTTGGATTTTTCGGGGCGTTATAGATACGGTGTGGACTGTAGCAGAGACCGAAATATCACATACCTCCTCCGGATCCTTGCGCACTCTGGAAGCCCAATAGGGCTAAGGTCGGAAATATCCCTTGTTTGACACTTCGTGTCAGGCGGGAGCAGTGTCATCCCGCGTTAATCCCGGGGGGATTGGGATGGGTTCTGTCACAAATGGCTTTGGGGGGGATTGGAACCCCAAAGTTAAGCGAGTTGAGGCTGGTGCAATTCCATGATGGGTGACCCACTGGGAAGTTGCACTGTGAGCTCCCGAAAACAAAACCGTGAGGGTAAGGGCAAGGAGGCCCAAAACGGACAATATCGTGCTAGATGAGTCGGGTCCTGACCGAGGAGGGTTAGGTCCTGACAGAAATTCCGCAGCTCGTATCTCCATAATTGGCTGGGGGAATATCTAATTGAGCTCTCACCTGGGTCTCGTACCCGGTGTCCAATGCCTGTCAATCCGATTTATCCTGACAGTGCCCAACTGTCACCACATCTCACCAAGGGAGTCAATTCAACCAACTTTTAGTTCATCGGGAGATCATCCCAATCGTACTAGGGTCATCACAAATCCATCTCGTTCCCGCGATATTTCCAACGTCACACGAGTCGAAACTCACGGCTCAACTAGCACTAGGTACGACATATTACATTGATACCAAGTGCAACAATCCCTACTCCCTTCGAGTCGAGCGTACCTCGTACCAACGCCTTAGTACATCATGTCAGTTTTCCGTCAACAAACATAAATCCCAGGTACACCCATTCACAAGACGGTATCTACCGGTCTCAGTACTCCTCTGTAGCATGATTCATATAACGTTCCATACAACTTTCGTCAGTGATCCACGCCGACCTCACCGGAGTTACAACGTACTAGTCTATATCCCTAATTCAGCCAATCCTCTTACTAGTGGTTTCACTAACCACTAACACTGTCAATCTGTGGGAACACCATCCATGTCCCACACTACCTGTCAGCAACCGGACACTACCACAGATCTGGTTAACCGTGCATACACATCTCAATATCAGGGTCCCACCAGCCAATCATGGCTCTGAGCACCCAGCTCATGTCAGTACACTCTGGATCACCCGGATCCAATCCACATTCTCAGCCAAAATCCATCATCCAACATATCGGAACTACGCTGATCATTCATCTATTCGCAACATCACTTAGCACTAAGCCATTCATCAACACTTGATCATCAAGTTGTACGTCCCAGTACATCGGCATGGTTCCGACCACTACAAAACTAGTACATACACAATTTAAGTACTTTACCACCAACCAGGACTACAGTGCAAACCACCAAACACATGTAAAGACTACCCTACGAACTTGAACATAACAAAGATATTTTAGAATACCTTAAACACAGCTCGTAGTGTATATCCTCACGTACTTCCAACGTCATCCTACGTATATCGGCATCAGCCAAGCTCTAGTATACCCAACGTCCATCCAACAGTACCATAGTGTACCCGTCACCCTCACAATGTATCTCCAGGGCACACAACCATTCTTGTAACCATATGGATTACCACCTGACTACGAGTCAAACACACCTCACTTTTGAAGTCCGTCGGTCAATCCTACCTCTAGGCTGAACTACAAGTTTTCTGGGGAAATCCGACTCGAGTCTCTTCTGAGTCGCCCGGTCCCCTGGGTCTCCGACCAATATGAATTCCAATCGCATCTCAACTACAAATATAGAGAAGACCCAGCACTAGCTCCAAGCCAAGACCCATACGTCTACGAGACGGACCACACATGTCCTGCACAACTCCAAGGTGGTCAAGCTATCCAACTTGTGTCTCACATACGATCCTCCTGATCCACAACAACTCAATCTTGAGCTAGAAACGATCCTCTTAAGTGGATCCCACTTCGCGTCCATACAACTCTTAGCATTAAACCATCACATCGATCCAAAAATACCACACGTCTAGATTGTAGGTCCTCTTCAATAACCTCAAATCAGCCACTCCTTCTCAGCTTCCTTCTGTCATCCTACAACGGAACTCAAAATGGTCCTCAACCATGTCATCACAACGACCATGACACCATTGCCCAACACTCGCCACACAGGACACACTCAGCGTCACTAAGTACTAGGAACACCTCCACACTTGTTCAATAGTAAGGGGGGGGGGGGGGGGGTTACAACTCTTAACATCCATTCAACGAGTTTCCCAACTCAACTCGAGAGTATCCTCCACACAACCTAACTACTAACTCGAAATCAAACATAGTATCTCATCCTCTCAAGCTCAACATCTCCTGATTCCAAGATTCCAACCATGAAACTCAATCCGTAACACATATACCACTATTGGACCACCTATCCAAACATCAACTCCGCTATACTTAGACGATCCACAACTCCTACGAGTCACAACCACATGTCAATAGCCAAATCAACTCACCGACTACTTGCCTGTCGGTTATCCCTGCTAAGCACATCCAAAAGTCTTTCAGCCATCACTCCTTCTGATGATCGCATCTCAACCTTTCCGAAGTTCGACTTTCAGCACCTTCTAAAATACGAGTCACCAACTCTCGAAATCGTCAATCCTTAATCACTGCCCTCGGACTCCCCAATTACCACCCTCGAAGTCGCCACTCACCAAATGCCAACCTCGACATCTCCCGACATCTACCAACACATCAGGGGTAGTCTTCTAAAACCAACATCAAGAATGGTCAAACCTGACCATACCAACCCATCCTAATCCAACACGAAGCATAGGTCCACCGCGCTTCTGCTGCGCTACTCTGATCAGACTCACGGTATCCTGACCATTTGTTCCGAAACATGACCTACCAATGGTCGTCACATATACCTGCTTGGTTACTGATTCCTGCCAGACACCAACACCTCACAACCGGCCACAACCTCATCTTAATGTGCCCATCTGACCATTTACAAGCATCCCAACTTGTGGCACATCATCTCTACTCCGGGCTCACAGTACACTAAGCCCCAACCTCTGCTCTCACAGAGCTAAAACCCTCAATCTACACTTGGGTCGGGGAAACTAACATCCCTCGTTAGCCATAACTCTGAGCAGCTCTCAGCCAACCAAACGCCGCAATCACACTGGGCTCATTTAGAGTCATCCACTAACCATTCACTACCTCGGCTGCACCTAGCAGCACTATTCCATCCCTAAGTCGACCGTAAGTCGGCCCAACCACCATAACTACCGAAGCACAAACCTCAACTCACAGTTTCCAAACTAAGCACCACCTCTAGGGTTTCTTACTCAGGTACTCACAATCCAAACCGGTAATCCCTACGGGGTTCCTCAAATCATCCTCGTTATACAAGGTATCCAAACCCGCGACAACCACTGATTCACTACCACCGTAGCACCCGGGTCGTTACACCCGACTAATACCATCCCTTATCGTAACTCGACAAACTAACATCAACCAGGATACATTGATAGGGGAGGAAATCCCTCGAATCTCAAAGTAGTTCCTAAACCCTGCCACTCATGGCATCTGACTACTCATTGCTGTACAAGTCCAAGCTCGAAAATCTGACCAAATGGTCGCAAGTCCATACTTCCGTCGTCCAATCACCATCCGGCCCAACAGGCCACCGTCAACCGGCCTCGTCGGCCCACATATACCACCAATTCAACTGGCTACTATCGGGCCCCACAGACCGACCAGCCTACGCAGTCGTAGCTCACCGACTACCATCCAGGTTAATCCCACTGGCATATCTCCGACACTATGGTCCAACCATCGAGCACATCCAGTGCCAAACACGCTAACTATTTAGCCCCAAGCTAACATACGTCATCCCTTGCACCGCGTATCGAGCGACTATCACCCTAACACTAACAATCTTCGCTAACTAACCACTAATGAGCTTACTGTCACTATCATATCTAGGTTGATGACGGGCTGTTCCGCATTGAAACATCACACCCATAGTAGCATCACAACTCCCAAGTCAACGAACCAACGATTATGGGAACCAAACCTCGTGCAGAGCGCGCAAAACCTGCTCTAATACCAATTTGATAGGACCCACCCCCAATCACCCTGGATTAAGGGCTAAGTCCTGCTTCCGTCTAACTTACGTATGACACGAAGGCTAGACCGATGTCCAACCTCCATGTGACATGTAAGTCGGATAAGGGATTTTCCAACGCATTGTTCCAAACTTCCAAACATCTCAGAGCACGCAGACTCTACTGTGGTTCGTGTATGTGATGTCTCCATCTCTCTCGACCAACAGCCCGTACCGCTTCAACATGGAGGGTATCGAAAACACAAAAACGACTGTGAGTGGACAAAAATAAGAAATAAGTTCAGAAAACAGTTCAGAAGAAATTACAGTTTTACCCTCCACGCAAAAACCAATGCATGCATATCAACTCATGTTATGAAACCATTCATATCAAACCCATCAATGAAAACCATTATTGGAAACCGTTATTGAAATCATTCAAATCCAGGGCCTCAGCCCAAAACCACAAACCAATCTCAAAGTACGGGAACTCAGTCCCAAAACACATCAAATCCAAGTCATCCAGGCCACTGCCCAAAACATCTGAAAACCAGTGAAAAACCATTGAAAAAACATCAATCATGCGAGTTGCTGGATCTCAAGTGAGCCCGAGTCTTTAAACTCAAAACCATGCGTAATAATCAGGCCTTCCCGGGATATCAACGAGTCTTTAAACTCAAAACACAATCAACAGGCCTCAGGGGTATCATAACTGAGTCTTTAAACTCAAACATATACCGAGTCTTTAAACTCAAAACATATCAATCAAGGGCCCTCCCCCCGTCAATCAACCGAGTCTTTAAACTAAAAACCATATCCAACGGTTTTTCTTTTCTTTTTCCGAGTCTTTAAACCCAAAACCATTTTTCACATTGCAAAATCCTGAAGTCAAATCATCAAAACCATGGTCAAATCACAACATAATCGAATCTCGTAAAACGTGCAAATACGTACAAAACCATAAATCATCAAGATCGTAATCAAAATCATAGAATCATGTATAGAAAACATATAAAAACATATATGCATGCATCAAGAGTTAGAAAGCAAAGTCCACTCACAGACCATTTCGCCGCTGCCTTGATAAGCGCGCACTTATGCCGTTCCCTGCCAATCCACTATCACCGTCTTTCCTGAACCTGTCCAAATCTCATAATAAGGTCACTAACTACTTCATTAAGCTTCTACTAAGTCCTCGTAATTTTCCTGTATTTTTATCTATTTTTAATCGAACCTTAAAACCATCGGACATCCCGAAACATATCGAGACGATATTCGATCGACTCGAAACCAGTGCCAAAATGTTCGTTACATCGAATACTTTAAAAGTCGTGTTGGAACCTTCCTCAAAAGTCATGCCACGCGCCCACATACGCCACCTGAAGTGGCTGCGTGTGGGTCTCACACGCATACTATTCATCGTCTCTGTCTTCATGCGAACCGAGTTCGAACCGGTCCAGGCCGACTCGTTCCAGACCCGAACCGGCGTGGGCGGTTCAACCTCTTAACTCCTCTAATTTTGATCCATTTTTGATCCTTTTCCTTCCTACGGCTACGTCCAACCCTTTCCTATGAAGCTACAATGTCAAAACATAAAAATAAGAACGAGAAACTACCTCCCGATCAACCTTCAAAAATCGAGTCTTCCTCTTCTCTGTTCTCATGTTTCCGTCCACGTCTGCCCTTCGTTCCACATCCATTTGATTCTTTTTGACGTTCAGAACTTCACCCAAATAACCAATTTAATCAATTATCACTAAAACACGCCTTGCCATTTTCGAATTCAAAAGAAACGTTCACGAGTTTTTCACTTACCGTCCATGTTAGGTCTCGAAACTAGGCTGGATCAACTCCTGATTACCTCTAGATCATCATTTGATTCAATTAGGCTTATTCATCGTTCAATTCGATTCCATTATTTCAAATTCGAACAGGGGACTCACGGGTCCTACGGATTTCCAACCTTCTCCCTCCATCGTGAGCTGCTGTGCTACCACCATATGACTTGCCTTGTCCTCACCTCTCACTTCTGTTCAGATACCATGGGTATACGATCATGTTTGAGGAGGGTTTGGGTCAGGGTTACTCATTCTCCTCTATTTTTCTCTGGTTGCAACCCACACACACATCGTGCACGACTTAAAAATCAGCCTGAGGCTTCTACACCAATCCAGAGCCAGCCAGGTGTCCAAATCTGGTGGGCACTAATCCCAAAGTAAGCCATGTGTCCATAAATAATAGGCACAGGTCCCTAGGCAATGAAAAGGCCGAAATTCTGTTGCTTGCACAAATTACCATTTTGTCCCTCGCGGTTTTAGACTTTTAACGAAACCTTCTGACGTCCGATGACAGCATGCCGCCTGTCGTTGGACTCAGGGCATCGAAACCTTCCTAACGATCCTCAAAGTGCGTGAAAATTCTATGTCGTTTGAAAAGTCAACAAATTGCTCATTTTCAACAAAATTACCAAAATACCCTCGAACTTCCGAACGTCATAACTTTCTCCTCGGATGTCAGAATCGGACGTACCACCTGTCTATAAACTCGTGATGTCCCAAACTATGTCACGGTCATTGGTCAAAGTCCATTTGACTGCCTGAACAAAAGTCAACATTTTTTCCTAATCTAGGGCAAAATCGTCATTTCGCACCGTCTGTCCGAAAACATTCAACTAATCACCGATTATCTTTACTAATCCATCATTAACTACTAATCTAATCTCCTTTTTCAGAACGGGTCATTACACATGAAGCCCAATCAAAGACCATCCATCGGCGCATGTCAGCATGTGCATCATTTCCTTGGAGTGTAGTCAACATTAAAGTTCACCCTTTTGAAATGATGGATCCATTGGTATAGTTTTTTAGGCAATTGGATGTTGTTTCAAGGTAATTTTTTATATTCGAAAATTCAATGTTTCTAGTTCAAATGTATGTGAATCTTCTGAGATTCCAGAAGATTAGATATGGAGTCCTTTTATGGTAGGCATCACAAGATGGGATTCGAAAATATTTGGGATACCAAGATAAGGGGTCTGGATGAATCCTGCTATCCGTTAGGGCTTAGAAAGAGGAGAGTTATCAGATTCCCATATTCTTAGGGGATAATGGGCTAGTGTGGACGGTGACCCTAGGAAGACAAAATATGTTTTGTTCGTACATCGAGATAATAATTCCGAGAGGATCAGAGTACATCCCTTGTCTGACAGGTCGTCCGATTTTGTTGTCAAGTCTCAAGGGTAATTCTAAAACTTGAATTTGGTTATCAAACGAGAGTAGGACCGAGCATGGTTATTAAAGTGATTTAGGAAGGTTCCTGTTAATTTAGTATCAGGGTAAAACAGGTTACGTTGTCTCAGGAATTTCGAAAAAGTGTTCGGCATGGAACTAAATTTTTTTGAAAGCACACTGAATGGACATTTTTTTTTAATCTATTATGTATACATACTTAAATTTTTGAAATGTTTTATTGCATGAGTTTGATTTCAATGGGCTGAATAAAAGATTATTTCCTAATTAGCAAATTACTCAGGGGTAGTGTTTCCCAAGATGCCAATGCTTTGGGTTTTTCCAAGCAACAGATTACTCAAGGGTATTGTTTCTCAGGCTTCTGATGCTCAAGGTGTTTCTCAAGTAGTAGATTACTCGAGGGTATTGTTTCCAAGGTCGCTGATGCTAGGGGTATTTCTCATGCAGCAGATTACTCGGGGGTATTGTTTCCTAGGTCATTGATGCTCGGGGTGTTTTCCCGGCACTAGATTACTTAGAGGTATTTTTTTCCCAAGTAGTGGGCTACTTGGACATTGTAGGTGTGCTACAGGATCCCGAGGCTACATGAAGGCTTGATGTATACTGCAAGTTCCCGATTCTACTCGAAAGTTGCAGGTACAATGAGGATCCCAAGGCTGATCGGATGGCCGGAATATTACTCTGCTTAATTTTGAGACTAATTGGAGGTGAGTTTAAAGACTCATGCCTGGGGAGGCCTGAATGATATTCGAAAATGTGGGGACGTGCATGAATTGGACCCTCGACTTGCATGCACAAATTTTAAGGACAAAATTTCTGTAAGAGGAAAAATTGTAACAACCTATCCCAGAAATTGGGTCAATTTTGTGAAATAAATGGAGAATGGACTTATTTACCTTTGTCCTTAGTAAAGGTCTGAAAGTCAATTTACCATTGCATGAGTTTTGAGCTCACGAGTTCGTAAACAGGGAGTAAAAGGGAAAAAATGATCTATGGAAAAGTTACAGGTCTAAATTCCCAAGGTCATTTTGGTAATTTTACCAAAGTAACTATTGTTGAGTCAGCAGAAAATGGGTGGAGGACTCAGGAGGCATCAAGTATCACTTTAGAATGGATGGGGGTGTCATTCACTTCCTGGGATGTCTGTGGCTATGGACAAGAGAAGGGAAGAAAACAAATAGGGGAGACCTCATTCGTTTTTCAGTGGGAGGTAACCGAATTCCATAAATCCACCACCTTCACCTGTCAGGATAGGTGGTGGGAACAACGGAGGTTGTTCATCTCGACCTCCTAAATGATATAGAGGCTAACATGGACGTCATCGATGGCCGTGTTTAGTGAATTCAAAGATTGTTTAAGGAGGGCATTACTTCTCGGGGTAGCGGAGGAGAAATGGGTCGATTCAATGGAAACCAAGGATGGGGAAGTACTCTTCCTAGCTTTATGAGTTGATTGAGTCCCTTTTCAGAGTGGGAGACTAATAGTGACTAGTTCTCGGTGCTAGAGCTGGAACATCACGGTCGTGTTTCTGACTAAGCCAGGTAATGGTTTCTAGTACTAAATTCAGAATTGAGTACCTGGTAGTGATTAGATACGTTTTAACATAAATTTGATTGAAAATGGTTAAGAAACAAAAGGAATTGAAATTTTTAAGATCACTCGGATTGGGAATTGATTGTAGATAACCAAGTCGACCCAGCACGAGATAGAAGGCGTGTACGCCTGCGACTGCAGGTCTAGGCACATGAAGACCAGTCGTAGACCGTCCACTAGCAAGTGGAAGTGCGTGCGGTATTTCCTATGAGTCATCTCAACATCAAAGTTCACCTGTTTGAAGTGATGAATACATTGGTACAATTTTTTAGGTAATTAGATGTTGTTTCAGGGTAACTGTGTAAATCTGAAGTAAAGGTGTTGCTAGTTCTAATAGATATGAACCATTCAGGATTTCAGAAGATTGGATATGGATTCATTATATTGTTGTCATCACCGAATGAGACTCAAAAAGAGTCAAGATACCAAGATAAGCGCTCAGGAGGAATTAGGATATCAATTAAAGCTAAAAAAAAAACCGAGTTATCAGATTTCTATCAAGGATAGTAGGTTGGTATGGATGGTGACTCCAAGAGGATGAATATGTTTTCTTATACATCGAGCTAATAATTCTAACAGTCGATAAGCCTTGAATTAAGCATCATTTTATACCTTTATACTTATCTTTTAATGTTTAAATACCAAACAATTAGTGAAAATAACATATTTTGTGAAAAATGCGTAGAATTCGATAGAGCATGGAAATACAAGGGTTTAGGTGAAACAATCACCTCAATTGGAGTTATATTGAAGAATTTATTATCGAATGAAAGGAGGCCACCAAATAGTTCAACAGATTTCAGTAGGAGGCTACCAAACCCATTTAATTAGCCCAAAAACCAATTCGGCCGACGCCTTCCGATCAACGCTTAACCAATCCGGCGCGTGCTTTCTAAAAGCCTGATTCCAGCATCGGCGCGCGTGCACTGAACTACCTTGCCCTTGCGTCGACGCGCTTGTACCGACCCTCTTTCCCTCACTTCGGCCAGCGCCTGCGGAACACCCCTCTAGCTTCCTTGCGTGCGTTGACCATGCGTTGACCACTGATTTCTAGCCCCAATTTCGATGGGCTGCAACTGAATCGGCTCCTGATCAATTCCAACAATTCGTTTTTGAGGAAAGTTGTCCAATTCAAGCTTGGATTTGTTTCCTTTTTATCTAGGAAACCTTTTTAATGAGGATTTTTATTACCTTTATCCTTTAGGACTTTAATTTAATTAGTTTAATCATTTTTCTTTTAGAATTTAAATTGTGAACTCCTATTTATTTCAGGATTAATTTTCTCCTATAAATAGAGAGGCTTAGGTTATTTGTAAGGGGTCACCCATTTTTGTACCAAAGCTCTGCTTAACCAAATTTTCCCTTTTCAATAAATTCAAGATTCCTTGTGCAAAACTAATTACACCATATCCCAGCTTTTACAACCTTCCTATGTGGCATAGAGAAGAGTCTCCAACCCAATCAGTTCGTATCCATAGGGTGTCCCGAAGAGAAAAAGTGGAACACAACCTCTTTACCTTGTAGTTATTTTTTGTGCTTGAATATCTTGGTTTATGAATTGATTTCTAATATTATTTTTGGTTTTATGGTTGTATTAATTCCAATATTCTATGTGTTTTATGATTCTAGTTTTTGTTATGATTGTATGTTTGTGCATAATGCTTGATTATATATAGGAGTGTTTCCAAGTCTATATCAATGAAAGTGTGACTTGAGTATCTCTTGCACGTACTTAAGATAACAAGCAAATAACTCGTAAGGCTAGAATTATAGGATTTCATAGGTTGAAGTTAATAGAATCATGAATGAGTTAGGTTAAAGATCAGTTGACCATGCAAATAATAGAATCTAGATTAGTTAATCTTGTAGGATAAAAGAAACAATCAGCTACCCCTTAATTAATTAATCAAACGATAACCATGCTTAGGTACTCTCAATCCCCGGTTAAAAACGATCACTACTTAACAATGCTACAATTTACAAAAAAAGGGTTTTAATTTGCATATGTTTTTATTAAGTATTGAGTGTAACGACCCATCCCGGGAGTCTAGATTAGTTTAGTGATTAGTGACAGATTAGTACGTTAATCGGTGTTTAGTTGGTTACTTTTAGACTTTTAGCGCAGAATGACGATTTTTCCATAGAATGGGCAAAATGTTAACTTTTAGTTCGGACAGTCAATTGGTCATTGACCTATGACCGTGATGTAGTTCGGGACGTCACGAGTCCGTAGATAGGAGGCACGCCCGATTCCGACATCCGAGGAGGAAGTTATGATGTTCGGAAGGTTGAGGGCACTTTCGTAATTTGGTTAAAAGCGGGGAAAAAGTTGACTTTTTGCACGACAAGGATTTCACATGTAAACCGAGGACCGTTAGGTAGATCTCGACGTTCTGAGTACAACGACAGGCGGCATGCCCTCATTGGACGTCGGACGCGTGAGATACGGGTCTAGAAAGTAAAGGGTAAACTCGTAATTTGGACTCACAGGGGTATTTTGGCCTTTTTGCACCTTGGGAAGCATGCCAGTCTGATGAGGACAAGTGGACAGTGTTAATTGGATATTTTGGGGCTGATCCATCAGGTGTGTGACACCTGGCCACATTCCAGTGGCTTCTAGCCACTTTCATCGTTCATTTTAATTTGTTTGGGCTTGTTTAACCTATGCATTGAGGAGAAAACAGAGACAGTGTAATAGGGAGGAGAGATCGATTGAGTTCCAGAGAGTGTGAGAGTTGAGTGCTCTGAGTTTGAGTGAGTGAGTACAAGTGTGTTTGAGTGTGATCAAGAAAGTTTAGAGGGTCGAGTGATTGTGTGTGAAGGGAGGAAAAAACAGAGAACATAACAGGGGACACCATGCACGGCTGTGCACCCTATTCGATCAAACCATCAAAATTGAACTTATGGTGGTGTTCAGCAACCTGTGAAGAGTCTTGTGGACTCAGTGGAGCACGGCGGAGCTCGCGGTGGTGGTCAGAAAGCAGGTATCTTTCTTGGTTCCTTTTGCTCTCTCGGTTTTTCAGTTTGGTTTCAAACTTAAAGTCGTGGGTTTAGGAGCTTAGTCGAGCAGTCCTATGGGTTCTAATAGGCATAGGAGGTCCCTAGGAACTGTAAGAACTTGAAACCGTGACGGGAGGAGGAACTAGTGGCCAGGAACAGGAACAGGGATTTTTCTAGGTTCTGGTTCGAATTTGGGAAGTAAGAGTTAGGCTGTAATGTCGTGATTTTAGGAGTGGAATAGGTTGCTAGGAAGTGGACGAAGCTTTTGGGTTTGAAAGGAACGAAAATGGATGGAAAACAGCGAAGAACCGCCCTCGCCGGTTCAGACCGGTCGAACAGCTGAGGAAGACGATGAACAGTGGTTACTGTTCAGGCGCGGGAAACCCACGCGCAGTCCCTTTGGGCTGCCCATGAGGGCGCGTGGGACAGTTTCTGGGGAAGTGTCCAACATGGTTTTTAGTCTAATCGTTGTAACGAACCTTTTGGGAAAAGTTTCGAGATGATCAGACATCGTCTCGGGTTAGTTTTAAGTGTTCGAAGGTTTAGGATTCCGTTTAATTACTTTTGAAATTAGGGAAAATTTGGGGAAAATAGGATAAGCTTAATTGAAGTGTTAGTGACCCATTTTGGTGACTCTGGACAGGTCGGGAATTGCCTGAGGTGACCAAGGAACGTACGGGACGCGAGTGACGTGCTCGGGAACTGTGAGTGGACTCTTTCTTTCTAACCGAGCATGCATAACTGTTTTTATCTACTTGTTTTATGGTTTTAAATATGGTTTCATGATTATTGATTATGCTATATCTGTTTTACATACTTGTACGTTTTTCGAGGCGTTTACGTATTTCATCACGTTTTACGAGAAATGCTTTGATTATGATTTTGATGCTATGCTTTTGGGGTTTCAATCTATAATTGGTTTTCAATGATTATAAATGGATTTTGAGACCTGATTCGATGAACAAGGTTTTCGGTTTTAGAATCAAATTTCAGAAATCGAGATTTGGTTTTAAAGCTTGAAAAAAGGGATTCCGGATTTAGGTTCGGAATGACGGTTCTTGACGCCGGAATGGCTTCGGAATAGTGATTTCGAATTCGGGATTGGATATGGATTTAGAAACGGTTTTCAAACAGTTTTGGATTGGATTTGCTGGATTTGGTTATTGGGTTTAAAGACCCGAATTATGATTGACGGGGGACAGGCCCGAATTGGGTTTAAAGACCGAGATTGAGTTTAAAGACTCTGGAGTTTAAAGACTCGGATATTACTATATTTCCCCCGTAGGCCTGTTGAGTTTAAAGACTGGGGAGTTTAAAGACTCCGATAGATCTAGTAGGTTTGATCGGATTATGACATTGGTATTTTATGTTTTATGATACTGTTTCCATGATGATTACTATGTGATTTATAAATGTTTTTCAGATATTGGGTTATGCATGCATGTTTTCAAAACGGACGACAAGCCCTGGTTTGTTTAGTAAATTGTTTTTGAAACTTTAATTTCTTTTTAGTCCACTCACACTTTTCTGGTTTTTTAAATGCGCTCCAGGTCGTGGTGCTAGCGCTGGGGCTGATGTTGAGGCAAAGTCAGAGGCATAGAGTTATCTCGGAGTGTTTCCGGTGATTTTCATTACTTGCCTTTCCGTTGTGCGTGTAGTCCACTTTTCGTAGGATTTCAGTTTTCCTTGTTTTGGACTATGCTCTATATAGATGTTGACTTGTTGGATTTTAAATTCTCCCTGGTTTGGCAATGTAATTTGTGGGTCTTTGTGAGGTTGTTTCGGTCTTTTGTGTTGGGTTGTCAGACGGGAGCAGGGTTCACCTCGGTTATTGGGGTGATAATCGGGGTGGGTCCAGTCATTGAGTGTGACTTTGTATTTACTTTAATGCTTAGTTTTTGCTGTATCAATTTTTGGGCACCCTTGGAATTAAGTGCACTTACCCCTTTCTCGTGAGACATGCCATAGTGGGCATCATTGGTCGCCCTCCTCTATGCCACAGATGAAGGTTGTAAAAGGTTGGATATGGTGTAATTAGTTTTGTTGAGCATCATGCAATGTCCTAGAGGCATAGTAAATGGATTAGGGCTTCTTGTCCTTTCTTTGTCCTAAGACAGCTTCTACTGCATAGTCAGAGGCATCGCACATGAGCTTGAACGGTAAAGACCAATATGGGGCAGATAAGATAGGTGCACTGTTGAGCAACTCCTTTAGCTTGTCAAAGGCCTCTTGGCACTCGGCACTGAACACAAAGTTGGTTTCCTTTTGGAGTAAACGAAATAGGGGTCTAGAAATTGATGAGAAGTCTTTTATGAATCGCCGGTAGAAACCTGCATGTCCAAAGAACGAACGGATCTCTCTCACCGAAGTGGGAGTGGGTAAGTACCGCACAAGATCTACTTTAGTTCTATCAACCTCTATGCCTTTAAACTAAACAATATGTCCTAAAACTATCCCTTGGATTACCATGAAATGACATTTTTCCCAGTTAAGTACTAGCCTAGAATCGACACTAAAGTCAAGGTTTTCTAAGCATGCATCAAAACTATCTCCGAATACACTAAAGTCATCCATGAATACTTAAATAATCTTTTCTACATAATCAGAGAATATGGAAAACATACAACGTTGGAAAATACTTGGTGAATTGAACAAACCGAATGACATCCTCCTGTAAGCAAATGTACCAAAAATGCAGGTGAAAGTGGTATTTTCTTGATTTTCTTGAGATATGCTTATTTGGCTGTATCCTGAGTATCTCCTGGTTAGTATTAGTAACCAGGAATACCGATAAAAAAAAAATGATCCAATGACTCTTTCTACAATTAAATCTTATGTTATCAAAGAGAAAATTAATTATCAAGGAAGCAATAGTGGGAGTGTCCTACGAGCCTCTCAAGCATTTGGTCAATGAAGGGAAAAGGAAAGTGGTCTTTCCTTATGGTGGCTTTGAGTTTCCGGTAATCAATGCAAACTCTATGTCCGGTGATGGTTCGTGACAGGGCCCGTCCCAAATCCCCCGGGATAAACGTGAGACGTGCATGCTCCCGCCTGACACGAAGTGTCAGACCAGGGATAATTTCGACTCTAGCCCTCACCGGGGAATCCAGAGTATGCTAGGAAAGTAGGAGGAGGAGTGTGATGTCTCAGTCTCAACTACAGCCCGCATTCGCGATCAACATGAAGGGCATTGAAAATAGTAAAAGTTGTGAGTGGAAGAAAATCAATCATTTAAATAAAAACATTTTCACAAAGACCATTTATGCCATTCACTAAAAACATGCACGCATTCGAAAACCGTTTATCAAAACATTTACAAAACCATTTGGGCCTTGGGCCGAAATCGTAAATCAACCCATAAGGGAACTCAGCCCAAATCGCATCACGTGGGTCTCAGTACAAAACCATTCCCCATGAAATACTAAAACATAGAACACGGGGTCGCTACCCCTAAACCATTTCCAAAACATCGAATACCAGTTCTTCTCCCCAAATCACTTTCCATAAAACTTGATACGTATACGCATACGTATAACCCATCCGTGGCACTTCTAAGAAGATGACAACTCGGGGCACACAGCCCCTAGGGAACACATCCCCAATATATGTCACGATTCATCTCTATACTAGTGTGCACACTACTCGGGGTCTCACTCCGAGTCTACCCCCAGGAATTCTCCATATGGGAGGCTCTATCTCCAGATCTAGTCCAAGCTCTATCTCCGGATCTAGTCCGAGCATCTCTTCGAAATCTGGTCCGGGACCACATCATAACTCCCACTCATGGAATGGGCTCCTTATGGGGATACTCATTCTGGTCTGTGGATCATGACTCTCCAAGTCAACGGCAGGAGGAGACCAAAAAAATCATAGCAGAGGGTTTTTCCATTTCAAATACTTTCTTTCTCAAAACACATTTCAACTGGGTCTCATACCCGATTCATCTCAATAGGATTCCTCGAATTCGATTTAAATCTGTTTTCACAGGCCTCAGCCTAAATCCACAATTCAACAGGGTCTCGTGCCCGAATTCTCATTTCATAAACCGAACTGGGACTCAAGCCCGATTTCACAATCAACTGGGCCTCTAGCCCGATATCACAACTAACAGGGTCTCAAGCTCGAAACCATAAATCAACGTGGCCTCAAGGGTGATTTTACAATCAGCTGGGCCTCTAGCCCGAAATCACAACGAACGGGGCCCTACTTTCGAAACCATAAATCACAGGGCCTCAAGCCCGATACTACAGTCAACGGGGCCTCAAGCCCGAGATTACAACCAACTGGGCCTCAAGCCTGGATTCGTAATTCAATGGGGCCCTCGGCCCGATCGTATACCTGAAATGGACCTCCAGCCTGATTTCTTATCAAATCAAATGGACTGTAAGTCGGAGAGTTTCCAATCAAATGTGTCTCATGCCCGATTTCATATTTCTAAATCCAAAACTCATTCATTAAACCCTCATTGAAAACCTAGCAAGTATAAGCGTCGTATAAAACCAAAAATATCGAAATACGTGCAAATACGTAAATCCTAGGCTACCACAAACAAATGCACTCATGGCATCACAAAACATGTATTTAAAACATTTATAAACATTTATGCATGCATCAATTTAGAAAGAAGGGTCCATTCACAGACCGTCTGAAGCCGCGGCTCGATACGTGCACCAAAACGTCTTCTCAGGCAAATCGCCGTGACTAGGACTCTCGAACCTGCCCAAATCGTAATAGAAGGTTACTAACTACTTAAATAACCCCTCACTAAAACCCCATAATTTTTTTTGCAATTTTTAACTATTTTTAAACGAGCTCTAAAACCTTCGGACAGCCCGAACTATAACGAGACGATGTCCGATCGACTCGAAACCAGTCCCAAAATGTTCGTTACATCGAATAGACACATGTTGGAACCTTCCACAGAAAGTGGGCCACGCACCCAGACGCACCGGCAATAGTCCCTACGCATGGGAGCCACATGCCGCTGTACTGTACATCTTCTTCCTCGGTCAGACCCGTCCAAACCGGCTGGTTTGGTTCAACCCTGCAACTGGACTGGCATGACCCATCTAGGTCTATCCTCTTATCATTTTTTTTTCAATCTCTTCCTTTTGAATTCCAATCTTCCTAATTCAAGGTTCCCTATCATTTCCTATCATTAAATTTAAAGAAACACGCTCAAACCCGACTAACCAAAACTCCTCCTCACGGTTCAAACTCCCTGATCCCCCCCTGGGCTACTCAGCCCCCCACTGCCATCCAAAACCTAATCTATACACTCCCAACAACCTAACAAACAACATCCAAACGCCCAAAACCATCCATAATGCCCTAATCGAAAACTTGCATTCAAAATCACAAACCGAGCCCTTACATCAATCCACCTTTCACGACGGCTCGGCTACCTCCACACCGTCATCAGCTCCTCAGTCCACCCTTTATCTGTAATGACCCATCCCGAGAGCCGGGACTAACGAAGTGATTAGTACCGGATTAGTGAGTCTAATCGGTGTTTAGTTGGTTACTATTGGCCCGTTAGTGTAGAATGACAATTTTGCCCCTGGTTCGGGCAAAAAAGTTGACTTTGAGTTCGAGCGGTCAATTGGACATTGACCGATGACCGTGACGTAGTACTGGATGTCACGAGTCTGTAGACAGGTGGCACGCCCGATTCCGACATCCGAGGAGGAAGTTATGATGTGCGGAAGCTTGAGGGCATTACTGTAATTTGGATAAACGAATGGGGAAAAGTTGACTTTTCGTGTGACAAGCTTTTGACATGTAGACCGAGGACCGTTAGGTAGATCTCGTCGTCCTGAACGGGCGAGATACGGGTCTAGAACGGCGAAGGGCAAAATGGTAATTTTGATTCATAGGGGCAATTTGGTCTTTTTGCCCATTGGGATTTGTGTAAATAGGATAAGGCCAAGTGTACAGGGCTGACTTGGATATTTTGGAATTGGGATAATGGGATTGTGCACGGTGTGTTTGTTAAACGGGTGTGTGTGTTTGTGTAGTCGTGCAAGGAGAAAAAACAGAGACAGAGTTGAGAGGAAAAATCGATCAGGTGAGGGAAGTGTGAGACTTTGTGACCTGGTGAGAGTGAACAGAGATGAAGTGAGACTTGGTGAGTGAGTTTGAAGTGGAACTTGTGGGCTGAACGGTGGTATGTGCGAAGTGTGAGTTCACAGGAAAAACAGAGAAGTGTTGAGGGAACTTGGTGGTGGTGTTGCCGTGTGTTGATCCAATTAGGATCGAGGGAAGGCTAGGACAGCCCTGTGAACCTTGCAGGACGTGGCGGCGAACACGGTGGTGGACGGCGAGCAGGTAATTTCCTCAAACTCTGTTGCTTGCTCTGTTTTGCCGTGAATTTCAAACGTTGAGTCGTGGAGTCTGAGGTCGAGTCGAGACAATTGGTGAGTGATAATCGACTCCTTAGGTCCTTAGGAACCTTTTGGTGTCGAAGCCGTGACGGGGGAGTAGACGGTTGGCCGGGAGCAAGAACAGGGGTTTGGACGGGTTTCTGTTTCGAGTTGGTGAGGTGAGGTGTAGGTCGTGTTGTCGTGTTTGGTTGAGGGGAATGGATTACTGGGTAGAGGGCAAAGAGAATGGTGTAAAGAAGGACTAAAATGGTGGACGGAAGGCGGAGAACCGGCCACGCCGGTCCTGAACAGTGCACATCTCAAGGAAGACGATGAACAGTACTCTGTGTGCAGGCGCGTGATGCCCACGCGCAGCCACTTTGGGCGGCGCGTGGGGGTACGTGTGGCGTTTTCCGGGGAAGTGTTCAACTAGGTTTCTGGTCTAGACGATGTAACGAATCTTTTGGGATAGGTTTCGGGTTAATCGAACGTCGATTTGAGTTAGTTCTGCGGGATTGAAGGTTTAGGGTCTCTGTTCGTTACGTTTAGGACCCGGGGATTTTCGTGGGAAGTTAGGAGGACCTTAGTGGATGTGTTAGTGACGTGTTTTGGTGACTGTTGACAGGATCGAGGAACCCCGAATCGGACGAGGAACGTACGGAACGTACGGGACGCGAGTGACGTGCCCGGTATCTGTGATTGGACCCCTTCTCTATAACTGAGCATGCATAACTTCTTTTAATTACTTGTTTTATGGTTCTCATTATGATTTCATGATTATTTGAATATGATATAACTATTTTACTTAATTGCACCTTTTTCAAGAAATTACATATTCAGCACGTTTTACGAGAAAGACTTGATTTCTGATTTTGATGCTATGATTTTGGGATTTCAAACGATAAATGTTTTCAATGATATTAAAGGGATTTTAGAACATGATTTTGGTGATCAAGGGTTTTCGGTTTTAAAATCGGATTTCGGAAAGCGGAATTTGGTTTTAAAGTTGAAAAATCGATTTCTGGATTTGGGTTCGGAATGACGGTTTTGGATGCCGGAAGGGCTTCAGACCAGTGGTTTCGGATTCGGGTTTGGATATGGATTTCGAATGGTTTTCAAATGGTTTTGGATTGGATTTGCTGGATCTTGTTATTGGGTTTAAAGACCCGGATTATGTTTGACGGGGGATAGGCCCGGATTAGGTTTAATGACGCGGATTGAGTTTAAAGACTCGGATATACTGATATTTCCCCCGTAGGCCTGTTGAGTTTAAAGACTCGGAGTTTAAAGACTCAGATGATTGAGGCCTGGATTGAGTTTAAAGACTCGGGAGTTTAAAGACTTGGATAGATCTAGCAGGTTTGATCAGATGATTATATTGGTATCTTATGTTTTACTGTTAATGTTTTATAACGTTTAGCATACTGTGTTTATGTTTTTGTGGTTTCCATGATGAAAATGATATGATTTATAACTGTTTTCAGAAATTGGATTATGCATGCATGTTTTCAAAACGGAGGGCCAAACCCTGGTTTGTTGATGAAATGGTTTTTGAAACTTTCATTCTTTCTGGTCCACTCACACTTTCTGTTTTTAACTACCCTACAGGTCGTGGAGCTAGAGCGAGGGTTGACGTTGAGGCAGCGTCGGAGGCATAGAGTACTCGAGAGTTTCCCAGAGTGTTTCCAGTTTTCTCGTTGCGTGTGTAATAACTCTGAGTAGGACTTCTGTCTTATTGTTGCGTACTATGCTCTGTATAACGGTTGACTAGTTGGATGTTTTAAATTCTCTTGCGTCTGACAATGTAATTTGTAGTTTTTGTGAGGGTATTTTCGGTCTTTCGTTTTGGGTTGTCAGACGGGAGCAGGATTTACCTCGGTTTTCGGGGTGGAACCGGGGTGGGTCCTGACATTATCTACTTCTCAGATTGAATCAGGTGAGGGAAAGGATTGGGGTGATGGTTTGATGGGGATTGGATGAGATCGGGTTTTGGTTTTGGACGAACAAATAATCTGGTGATATGCATGAATGAAATTGGGTGGGCAATGGATGGATGACAAGTGTCATTTATCCATTGGGCCTTCCCCAAAATATCTGGGCCCACATAATTCCAAAAAGCATCCGTCTCGTAAAACGTACAATACTTCAAATTTTCGTGAACCATAACTTTCCTGTCGAACGTCCGAATTCGACTTGCTGCCTGTCTACGGATTCATATCGATGCGATCTACGTAACGACCCTCAGCCCTCGGCGATCGGACCTCCTAGGTCAAAAGTCAACTATTTACTACTTTTCAACAAAATTACTAAAATACCCATATACTTCCGAACGTCATAACTTCTTTCTCGAATGTCGAAATCAAACGTGCCACCTGTCAATGAACTCATGACGTCCTGAACTACGTCACAGTCATCAGTCCAAGTCCATTTGACTGCCTGAACGAAGAGTCAACATTTCACCCATTCTAGGGGCAAAATCGTCAGTTCGCACCGTCCATCCGAAAGTACCCCACGAATCACCGATTAATCACACTAATCCGTCATTAACCCTTAATCAAATCTCGGTTTCCGAGATGTGTCGTTACAATCTCCCCCCCTTCAAGAATTTTGTCCAAAAAATTTAAACCGACCCAATTCGACAACCAAACTGTGGAATCCAATCATGTCCCTTCTACTCGGGTATTCTCCTATGCACATAAGCGTTCGTCACAAATGTTGTACTCCTCGTTATTCACGGTCACCGGAGCCTCCAAAGCTCCAACTTATCCTCGAAAACTACTCGGCAGGTCGTACGCCTCGCTCGAGACAGTGTTGACATCTCGCCTGTCACTTGCTTCTACATGTCAACTATACCAAGTTATCGTCCAATCTGTCTTTTCAGTTTAATTCTAACACGTTCCATCCTACAGTCGTTAGGCTTAAATACGTATTCCCACTAAGGGCTATCACATCCAAGCTGTCATCCAGCGCAGCATCCAATCAGACAACACCCTCTAGATCCTGCCATCATAATGGCACGTATCCCATCTCGCAGGTCGTCCTCAAACCTATGTCGCAGGTTTAATCGACCTCGATACTCGCACAAATCAACTCTCTCATTTTCCAATACTCAAGGCTGACTCTCCTTAGAGTCCTATCAATCCATACCAATCTGAACACATCGGATATCGATTAACTCCATTACTACCACAGGTCACAACCATCGTGACCAGACAGCAACTCCCGGCTCCACTGCGCTACTTTGATCTCGACTTGATCTCGAGTCCTCACATCATACCTCATGTCACTCAGCAACAGATTCTGAAATCTTGGCTTACTAATCTGATCGCCACTCGTGTCCATCTAGTACTTTATCCAATCTACAACACATTCAACTCTCGGGAACTCTCAACCAGACCAATCGATTGACCGTGGTCAATCCCATCGTCTAACGTGCACAACACACCAGTGCATCCACATCACATCAATCAACAAGGCACAACTCAGCCTACTCCAGGACTGCACTTAGGCAATGTCCAACCGTGTACTACTGTCTGCACTCCAACCATGGTTCACATCCCAACCGTCCGTCACTAGGCGAACTTCAATCCATCACAATCTCTATCCTCGTATCCAACTTGAGGCATCAGCTATTCATCTCTTCCTGATCGATACCTACGTATCGTCCTTATCTCGTACATACTCACGTAACTAATTCGAAGACAGAGCAATACTCCCTCACGAATCTAACCTCTGTCTTGCCATCTCTCCAACCATGCCATGAGATTCTTCCACTGTCTTACAACACGATTCTCCCTGATGACGACCAGACCTCGGTCTACTCGCTTCCTGGTCGCCACAATCACCTCTGTCATCTCAATCTACCATGAATCCACTATGGGTCCACTGTGGGTCCAACTATGGGTCCAAGGTAATGGACACTCTCGTCACATCAGGTGACGCAAAACACTATCTGCTCTTTGAATCATTCAAATTTGATCTACAGCCTAGGTGTTTGGTCCTTACACCCTCTTTGAACCCTTTAGCTGTCATATCACTCCTCTTCGTCCCACCTAGGGACGAATCTAGGAGAATCCAAGATGATGACATCAAAGTTCATCCTATGTCATCCTCCGGAACCTAGCACTATCTACTAAAGAGTCACATTCAGTGACGTCGGAATATCCATCACTAATACGGAATCAAGTACTCTTCTCATCATCTCAACCACAACTTCTCTTGATTCTGAAGTTCTAATCACGTTGGAAACATGCTTCTTTTCCAATTACTGAGCTTACTCATTATACAAGCATCCCCGTGTCCTATAGGCAAACAGGAGGTATGGTCAACCGTAGTCAACCAAAACCAATCCGCAATGGACTCTCAAGTCCTCAGCCCAACCAGACACCATCCACGCGTCAGTGAATATCGTTTATGCACATCCAAAAGGATGTCAATTCATCTTAAACTGATGTACCGCTCGACTGAAGAGTCACAACAGGCTCCTTCTATGCTCTGTATCCAAATCTCTGCATAACACCATATCTGACCAACCGACCCTCACGTCATAATACGTCACTTACGTCATCCATTTATACTTTTTCATTCGAACGCCACTTAGGCATTTCATCCTTTAACGTTACCACTCATGGGCACACACTTGTGCCTCGAGTCTTGTATTATCAGGGAACTGGTTACCAAACCAAGTACTCTTCGTACCTCGCACTGAGCCATTTGGGATCCTCTTTGTCCCGCTCAATACCCACCGAACTCCCATGCTCGCCACTCTGGCACATTTACTATTCTGTCGGCATACTGGTTCGCATGTCTTAACTCTATGGGATCAACTCCAGCACTCACACTCGTGCAATCCATCCAAGGATATCTAGGCACCTGTCACTCATCCAGGTACATCCTCCTCATCTCAGTCACCTCCACAGAGGTAGCATGGCAAGTGTGCCAATACCCCAAAGTCCAACACCTCATCCTGTGATCGCACTCGGTCGTAACTGAGCCAACTCCCCAAAACTACTGCTCGTACCATGCTCACTCACGCACCTAGTATCATCGTCACAGTTGATGAATCTCATCCTCACAATCATCATAGCAACCTGAGCCTATCCAACTCGATAAGACTTGACTACGTCCATCGATAGCAGCATTGTCATAACCTCGTGCAGACCAATCTCTGAAACACTCTACTATCGTGACTCCAAATCCATGTGGTCGACCCACCGTAGGTACCAACCACTCCACATACAACATCCATCGATCAGTCCACCTCAGGATCCAGTCAACAAGTACCACACTCCTGATACCTTGTCCAATCAATCAGCTCCTAGGGTTATCACAAACTAGGCTGCCCACTGTAGCCCAACCATCCTGACCGATCCCTCGCTCTCGACTCCGAAGAGTCATCATACTCCAATATGGGTACCATACCAGCCAATAACCACGATCCAAGGACCTCGTCCTCCCTTAACACTACGGCCCCCAATCACTGGGCCCATAAGAAACTGACCCTCCTTGGTGTCTACCACCGTTTAACCATGGTATACCACAATCACCGAATGCCATACAAAGCAACACCACATCTACACCATGACATCCTCTGCCAGTCGACATCCCTCCAGGATTCGACACACCTAACCATGGAATCTCATGCCAAATAGGGTCAACATTCCTATTCCAACCGGTCTCAACTAGGGTCATCGTGCCCCTAATTGCTCATAGCAGCACAATCTTCGATTCTTGCACTTTTGTCATGGACGACTCTGACGTCCGACCTCCACTGATTCCTCTTGGTCCAATCTGGGTCCGTCATGACTACTCGACAGTCCCAACTCTCTGGTCGTCATACGGTCTCTACTAATCCACTAGAGCCTATCTCCAGTAACACCACGGCCCTAAGCCGTTGGATTCACAAGAACGTGATCCTACTCTGGATCCAACCTCTCGGAGAACGCGACATCCCATTCCAATCGAATCCTTAAACCATTGCACCACGTGCCAAACACAATCTAACTAAGGTTCGATTCTACCAAATCCTCATACTAATACCCTAACTATTAGGTTGATGACGGGTTGTTACGACTGCAGAGACATCACATCCTCGACCCGTGCACACTCTAATAGCAAGACTTGCTCTGAAACCAACTGGTATCAGAGTAGCTTGAGTATCATATGAGCCAACGTGCTTTGATAGGACCCGTCCCAAATCCCCCGGGATTAACATGGGATGTACCTGCTCCCGTCTGACACGAAGTGTCAGACTAGGGATAATTCCGACTCTAGCCCTCACCAGGGCATCCAGAGTACGCTAGGATCGTAGGAGGGGGAGTACGATGCCTCAGTCTCTACTACAGCCCACATCCGCGATCAACCTGAAGGGCATTCAAAACAGTAAAAGCTGTGAGTGGACGAAAATCAATCATTTAAATAAAAATAATTTCACAAAGACCATTTATACACTTCACTAAAAACATGCACGCATTCGAAAACCGTTTATCAAAACATTTACAAAACCATTTGGGCCTTGGCTCGAAACCGTAAATCAACCCATATGGGAACTCAGTCCAAATTGCATCACGGGGGTCTCAGCCAAAAACCATTCTCCATGAAATACCAAAACATAGAACAAGGGGTCGCTGCCCCCAAACCGTTTCCAAAACATCGAATATGGGGTCTCTGCCCAAAATCACTTTCCACAAAACCTCATACGTATACATATACATATAACCCATCCGCGGTACTTCCGAGAAGATGCCAACTCGGGGCACACAGCCCCTAGGGAACACTTCCCCGATATATGTCACGATTCATCTCTATACTATTGTGCACACTACTTGGGGGCTCACTCCGAGTCTACCCCAAGGAATTCTCCATCTGGGAGGCTCAATCTCCGGATCTAGTCTGAGCTCTATCTCCGGATCTAGTCCGCGCATCTCTCTGGAATCTGGTTCGGAACACATAATAACTCTCACTTCTAGAATGGGCTCCCTATGGGGATACTCATTCTGGTCTATGGATCGTGACTCTCCAAGTCGACGGCTAGAGGAGACCAAATAAATCATAGCGAAGGGTTTTTCCATTTCAAATAGTTTCTTTCTCAAAACACATTTCAAATGGGTCTCATACCTGATTCATCTCAATAGGATTCCTCGAATCCGATTCAAATCCATTTTCACAGGCCTCGGCCTAAATCCGCAGTTCAACAGGGTCTCATGCCCGAATTCTCATTTCATAAACCGAACTGGGACTCAAGCCCGATTTCACAATCAACTGGGCCTCTAGCTCGATGTCACAACTAACAGGGCCTCAAACCCGAAACCATAAATCAATGGGGCGTCAAGCATGATTTCACAATCAACTGGGCCTCTAGCCCGAAATCACAACGAATGGGGCCTTAAGCCTGAAACCATAAATCAACAAGGCCTCAACCCCGATACTACAGTCAACACGGCCTCAAGCCCGGGATTACAACCAACTAGGCCTCAAGCCTGGATTCCTAAATCAACGGGGCCCTCGGCCCGATCGTATAACTCAAATGAACCTCCAGCCCGATTTCTTATCAAATCAAATGGACTGTAAGTCGGAGGGTTTCCAATCAAATGGGTCTCATGCGCGATTTCATATTTCTAAATCCAAAACTCAATCATTAAACCCTCATTCAATACCTAGCACATATAAGCGTCGTATAAAACTGAAAATTTGGAAATACGTGCAAATACGTAAATCCTCGGCTACCACAAACAAATGCACTCGTGGCATCACAAAACATGTATTTAAAACATTTATAAAAATTTATGCATTCATCAGTTTAGAAAGAAGGGTCCACTCACAGATCGTCCAAAGCCGCGCCTCGATACGCGCACTAAAACGTCTTCCCTGGCCAATCGCCGTCACCAGGACTCCCGAACCTGTCCAAATCGTAATAGAAGGTTACTAACTACTTAAATAACCCCTCATTAAATCCCCGTAAGTTTTTGGAATTTTTAACTATTTTTAAACGCGCTCTGAAACCTTCGGACAACCCGAACTATATCCAGACGATGTCCGATCGACTCGAAACCAGTCCCAAAATGTTCATTACATCGAATAGATGATTTGACATGTTGAAATCTTCCCCAGAAAGTGGACCACACGTCCACATGCGCCGGAAAAAACCCATGGGTGGGAGCCCAGCGTCGCTGTACTGTACATCTTCTTCCTCGGTCAGAGCGGTCCGAATCGGCCGGTCGGGTTCAACCCTGCAATTGGACCGGCATGACCGGTCCAAGGCTATCCTATCCTCATTTTTCATCCAATTTCTTCCTTTTCAATTCCAATCTTCCTATTTCAAGGTTCCCTATTATTTCCTATCACTTAAGCTAAAGAAACACGCTCATACCCGCCTAACCAAAACTCCTCCTCACAGTTCAAACTCCCTGATCACCCCCTGGGCTGCTTGGCCCCCAACAGCCATCCAAAACCTCCTCTATACACTCCCCACAACCTAACAGACATCATCCAAACGTCCAAAACTGTCCATAATGCCCTAATCGAAAACTTGCATTCAAAATCACAAACCGAGCCCTTACCTCTCTCCACCGTGCACGACGGCTCGGCCACCTCCACGCTATCCTCAGCTCCTCAGTCCACCCTATGTCAACATCTCAGATTGAATCACAGGAAGGAAATGTAACGACCCGTCCCGAATTCCGGGATTAGTTTAGTGACTAATCTTGATTAGTGAGGTTGAACGGTGGTTAGTAGGGCGGAATCGGACAAAATGTGCAAAATGACCGTTTTGCCCCTGGTCGTGGGCAAAATGTTGACTTTTTGTTCGGGCGGTCAAATGGACTTTGACCGATGACCGTGACGTAGTTTGGGACGTCACGAGTTCATAGACAGGTGGCACGTTCGATTCCGACATTCGTAGAGAAAGTTATGGTGTTTGGAAGTTGAGGGGTATTTTGGTAATTTGGCTTATTAGGGGCCAAATGTTGACTTTCTGACCGGGAGGTCCGATGGGCGAGGGCCAAGGACCGTTACGTAGGTATCGTCGATACGAATCCAACGACAGGCAGCATGCCGAAATCGGAGTTACGACGACGAAGTTATGGTCAAGGACGTAAAACACGGTTAACCGAGACTCGGAATAAAATAATATTTAAATAGGTGAACAGTAACTGACGAATCTGGACCCTTGGATGTAGGCCACGTGTCACTCATCCCCACCTTCCCTAAAATCTGGATCCTTGTTGGCCATTGGATTATTTAATCCATTTTCTCCCCTTAAATCCTCACCATCCATTCAAACCTCAGATTAAATCTGGGCCTTTGATCTCATCTCTCCCTTTCCTTTAATTCTGATCACACTCATCTCTCTCTCACTCTGTTTTCCTCCCACCCGAAACACATGCACACACAACCCCTTCTGTTTTTGGAACCGTGAGAGAACACAGGGAGGCTGAGAGGAGTTTGTGTCGCACGTGGCGGCGTGACCGCCGTGGGTGGCGGTGGTGACCGGAAAACAGAGCCGTGCACATGCACACCCGCACATGGCTCCCCCTTACGCATCCCCACCACATCTGTAACCATGAGGCTGTGCGGAGGATTTTGAATTGACTACGGTGAGGCTTGAGAGACGACGGGAGGCGACGGAGACGGCAGGAACGACGGCGGCAAAACAAAACAGAGAGGTCCGAAAACTCAGAAATTGGAAAATCAGTGTGGACTGGTTTTGATCGTGTTTGAGGGGTGAAAGGAGTTCCTGGAGTCGAACTGGGCATGCTGGTGACCACGGCGGTAGCCACGGCGGCGAGGTAAGCCTCGAACCCGTGAGTTTGTTTTCGGGTACAAAAATGGTAGGATGGGTTTTAACGTGTTTCGATCGATCTGGTGATTAGGATGATGATCTAGAAGGTGAGACGAGCTTCTGGGGATCGTTTTCGAAAGGAATGGTGGCCGGGATCGTGCAGGCACGACGGTTGCAGGTGGCCGGTCTGCACACCTCCACGAACAGGTAGTCAAACGTATTGGTTTCTCAGTTTTTAAGGCATGGATCAACTGGAATTGATGAGACGATCTTGTAGGAACAAACGGAATTGAAAATGGTCGAGTAATGGCTGAGAACCAGTCGGGTTGGGTCGCGGGTCACGGTGACCCGTTTATCAGACAACCGGGTCAGAATGGTGACACTGTTCACGGCGGGTGAGTTTCACGCGCAGCCACTCACGGCGGCGCGTGACGGCGCGTGGGCACGGATCTCGAGGTGAGGTCAACATGATTTCTGTCCCATTTAATGTAACGGACATTTTGGAATTGGTTTCGTGTCGATCGGACACCGTCTCGATAGTGTTCGGGATGTCCGAAGGTTTTTAATTAAGTTTAAAAATAAGTAAAAATTTGGGAAAATTACGGGACTTTGATAGGATGTTAATGTTGAGGTTAGTAACCCTCTAATGTAATTTGGACAGGATTGGGAGTCCCGGTGATAGTGGTGTGGCCCGGGAGGGCCGGTGGCACGCGTATCGAGGCACACGGTTAAAACGGTCTGTGAGTGGACTTTGGTTTTATAAATTCTATGCATGCTTAAATGTTTTACATGGATTATGATTGTGATTGTATGATGTTGGTTTGGTTGTTAGTAAATTGTACGGTTTCACGTATTTCGAGGCGATTTACGTGCTTGCACGTAAATCGAGGTTTTCCGGTTTTACATGGATTTTCCATATTTATGACTTGGATATAATATGATAAAATGGTTTTGAAATTGGAAATACGAACTCGGGCTTGAGGCCCAATTATGTTGGAAATTTCGGACTTGGAGTCCATTTGAGAATCGGGCCGGGGGCCCAGTTGGTTAATGAAATCGGGCCAGGGGCCCAGTTGATTTACGAATTCGGGCCGTGGGCCCAGCGGGTTTATAAGGTCGGGCTGCGGGCCCAGTTGGTTTACAAATCGGGCCGTGGGCCCAGTGGTTCATAAAATCGGGCATGAGGCCCAGTTGGATAATAAATGTGATTTCGGGTCAGGGACCCTATATTTTATAATGGTGATTTTGGGTCAAGGACCCTAAATGGAATTATGTGGTTTTATGGAAATTTCGGGCAGGGCCCAATGGTAATAATGTGATAAAAGGATTTAATAAAACTGTTTTCCATATACCATCTGGATACAAGGATATATGATGGTCTCCTCCAGATGTCTGGGACACTGGGGAAGTCACGGTGCATTACCTGCGAGGGGTCATTATACGGAGCAGCCGGACCGTATGATGACTCAGGAGCAGGATTGCTATGATTGACGTCAGGGACGTCAGACATCAGGGATGTCAGATATATGGACCCGGAGAGACCCCGGGCAGCACGCGTAGCTTATGAAACCGTGAGACATGACGTCAGGGACGTCTAGCATCAGGGATGCTGGTGATGGTAATGGTAAAATATGAATTAATGAAATGGCTTTCCGGGTGGATTTATGATTGTGTGATTTTAATGAATTAATGTTCATTTATGGTAGTGGGTGGTGACCCACATGGTTTTAATATGTATGGTGGTGGTATTCCACGGTTTTGGGCTGAGTTCCCACACTTGGTTTTTGGTTAACGGTTTTTGGGCTAAGGCCCTAATGGCTCGGTGGAGCAAACGTTTTGGTTACTGGTTTTTGGTGGCATGCATACGTTTTTATTGGAGGGCATAAATGTCTTATAAATGTATTTGGTAAACTTATTGGTTTTTGTCCACTCACAGCTTTTGGTTTTAATGCCCTTCAGGTTGATTACGGATGCGATTGCAGCAGAGACTGGGACATTGCACACCTCCTCCATCGGTCCTTGCGCACTCTGGATGCCCCGTTTGGGCAGTGATTCTTGGTTATCCCTTGTCTAACACCCCTTGTAGGACGGGAGCAGGGCATATCCCATGTTAATCCCGGGTGGATTGGGATGGGTCCTGTCAACTTGGTATCAGAGCATGGTTGCTCTATTTGTGCGCGCAGGTCGAGGGTGTGATGTCTCATTGGGCTGCAATTCGTGATCAACCTGATAGATAGTTTTTGGGTTTGGATAGTGGATGGAGTGCAATTGGCCCGATACGCCGTGCGTTAATGTGATTCGACCCAAGTGGGGTTGATTGTGGTGAACTGGTATAGTGGGACCGTCGGTTCGGTCATGTGATATTGGATTGTTGTGCTGCTAGGTGCAGCTAGGTTCGGGGAACCTCATGTGAGTAATGGTCTAAAATGTGAACCCTTGTGGTGGTTTCTAGTGTGAGGGATGTTGGTTCATCGGAGTTGGCCGATGACCTAGTGGTGGAACCCACATTGAGTTGATGGTAGGATTGGATTTGACGTCTATTCGATGTCAGGACCGCGGGGTCGGTCAGGTTGTGAATTTTATATTACGGGAAGTGGTTGGGTTCGGTTGAACCATAGGGTGTGATTGTGGAACCCTAGTATTAAAAGGTAAACCTTAATTGTGATTAGCGGGTGAGAACTTGTGCTGCGAGAAGTGGCTGAGGTCATGGATGACCATGTGGATGGCTCTGGTGAGTTTAGGCAAAACTATGGGATTCGATGTACGGATACGGTTCTGAAATAAATTATGGAATCCCGTGTTGGATCGGGTATTGGTGTGATGTGTGGATGCGGATCTCGATAGCAATGACAGTTAGTCGGAAGTCATATGGAGATGACTGGCTATCGAGGGTAATTGGTATGGTTCTGATACTTGGGGATCAGGGGACGTTCGGGGAACGTTCATTTTCCTGATAGGGATTGTCAGAATAGTGGTACCCATAGTCGTGAGGTACGGGATCGTCGTTCCGTATGAACGGAGATCCAGGGTTGTCGTATTTGCACACGGTGTGCAGTATGGATGTTTGCGGGGTTGGTACTTTTGTGCTGATGCTAGTATGGATGCATGTGTGCTGATACTAGTGATGTTGATAGAGTGTTGGTGCTGGTACTAGCGCTGGTGCTAGTGTCGGTAATGGTGTTGACGATGAGCCACAAATTGGGTGTGACTCCGTCATGATGAACATATGTTCGGTCTTTGAGATTCGGTAATGGTCGAGGGATGGACTGGATGGGATCCAGTTAAGATTGTGCTGTGTTGGGATAAGTCCCCATAGTGGTGAGATAACCAGTGATGAGTGGATTAAAATGGTATAATTAAGACTTAAGGAATTTTGGGATGATTAGTGGATTTGGGGAGTTGTTGGCAACTCCAAAATTTGTGCGATTTTATGTTTTTAAATATCCCTAAAATGTACATGGAAATGATTAAAACTGGAAAAGACGAGGAAAACCATTAGTGGTATAAAGGTAGGAATTTGTAATTGAGAACTTGGGAAACCGAGTGTTGAACCTGTAAAGGTCGGGATGTGCGAACGGAACAATAGCGGATTGATTGTGGACCCGGGGTTGTCCAAGTGAATTGAGGAGGTAGGAAGTCTAGTGGTTAGACTTGACGTCTTGTTGGGAGCATGTCTGTTTCCAACATGGTTGGAACCTTAGTGTCGAGGAGAGTTGTGATTGGGGAACGAGAGTGGTGCTCGTTTTTGGTGATTGGTATTCCGAAGTCATTGGGGTTGACTTCTTGCTTTCTACCCTGGCAGACATCGACTGTAGTTACCAGTACGTTGAGCGTGTATTGGTTGGTGAGCTCTTGTGTGTTGCGAGGTCATTAGGAGGAGCTACGTGTTCGAAATTAGGTAAACGAGATTTTTCGTTTTCTGCTTGGTGGCAGACGATGTTGGGGTACATGTCGTGGCGAGTGCAGTGAGTTTTGTTGCATCCACGTAGGATGAGTTTTGACGTCATCATTTTGGATCATCCTTGGTTTTCCTAGGTGGAATGACAAGGATCGATACGAACTTGGGTGTGTGAGTCGTAAATGACGAGATTGAACTTCTTTTCGAAGTGGGGCCCGTATGGTATTCTACTCGGGTGAGTAGGTTTTCAAGGTAGTTGAATTTTGTCAACCTTAGACGTGTGGAGGTTGGATTGGCTTCCCTATGAAGTCAATCAAGTGTATTGAACGGGTAACCGATAGGTTTGGTTTTGGTGTGTCTTGGTAAATGTGAACGAGATTTCGGGATTTGGAATCGAATTTCTGGGTGACGATTCAGGATTCGATTTTGGAACTTGAAAGTATATTTCCGGATTTGGGTACGGAATGGTTATTCCAAATGCTAGCTTACGGAATAATGATTTCGGATTCGGATTTGGATATAATTAAAAGGTGATGTCTGGGCTTGGATCCGGGATTTCTTACGAAATTGCGGATTCAGATTCGGAATTGGAACTAGATGTTGGGTGGAGTTTCGTTTTGTCTCAAGCTGGATTGGGCAAACGTACTCCATTATTGGAACGCGTTCGGCTATGACCTAGGTGGTTGTAGTCTAGTTATTAGATAGATGTGTGTACTTCGTACATGGTTCGAGGTACAATACTTGTAGACTTGTGATGTCTAGTTACGGTATACGGGATATACCCGAGGTGTGTTGGTGAACGTGTTGGTAGTCGGATTGGTTCCGATACCATGGGATTGGTTGTGGATCAGACATTATTATGCAATGGGCCATGGTAATTCCGATGTGTTTAATTACACACAAGTCATGTGAAATGTCGGTAAGGGTATTGGTGAGTCGAGTACGTTGGTGGCATGTGTAGCCACGAGTGAGTCTAGTGTCAGTTTTCGACTGACAACAACTGTGTGGTGACAGATTGTCAGGATGTGTCAACATAGATCGTTGAGTGGGGTCAGCTGACTCCTAGTGGGAGTGGGAAAGGAACCGTCGAGTTGTTGCGTCAACGAGAGGGTTGATTTGACAAGTGGGGTCAAATTCGAAACAAGTAGTTTCAGTCATTCGACGGGGTCGAATGTAGTCGTTGCGTTTTGAGTATTAGTGGTACGTAGAGTGCAGACAAGTTTTGCCTGGTTAGTTGGTGTACGGGTGTACACGTGTTGCGTGGTCGATTCCATTTCCGCGGGTGTTTGTGGAATCAGGATAGTCGAGTTTCGAGAGCGAAACTTATTAAGGAGGGAAGTACGTTGAGATTAGATCGGTTGGAATTTCGAGGACGAAATTTATTAAGGAGGGAAGGTTGTAACGACCCGTCCCGAATTCCGGGATTAGTTTAGTGACTAATCTTGATTAGTGAGGTTGAACGGTGGTTAGTAGGGCGGAATCGGACAAAATGTGCAAAATGACCGTTTTGCCCCTGGTCGTGGGCAAAATGTTAACTTTTTGTTCGGGCGGTCAAATGGACTTTGACCGATGACCGTGACGTAGTTTGGGACGTCACGAGTTCATAGACAGGTGGCACATTCGATTCCGACATTCGTAGAGAAAGTTATGGTGTTTGGAAGTTGAGGGGTATTTTGGTAATTTGGCTTATTAGGGGCCAAATGTTGACTTTCTGACCGGGAGGTCCGATGGGCGAGGGCCAAGGACCGTTACGTAGGTATCGTCGATACGAATCCAACGACAGGCGGCATGCCGAAATCGGAGTTACGACGACGAAGTTATGGTCAAGGACGTAAAACACGGTTAACCGAGACTCGGAATAAAATAATATTTAAATAGGTGAACAGTAACTGACGAATCTGGACCCTTGGATGTAGGCCACGTGTCACTCATCCCCACCTTCCCTAAAATCTGGATCCTTGTTGGCCATTGGATTATTTAATCCATTTTCTCCCCTTAAATCCTCACCATCCATTCAAACCTCAGATTAAATCTGGGCCTTTGATCTCATCTCTCCCTTTCCTTTAATTCTGATCACACTCATCTCTCTCTCACTCTGTTTTCCTCCCACCCGAAACACATGCACACACAACCCCTTCTGTTTTTGGAACCGTGAGAGAACACAGGGAGGCTGAGAGGAGTTTGTGTCGCACGTGGCGGCGTGACCGTCGTGGGTGGCGGTGGTGACCGGAAAACAGAGCCGTGCACATGCACACCCGCACACGGCTCCCCCTTACGCATCCCCACCACATCTGTAACCATGAGGCTGTGCGGAGGATTTTGAATTGACTACGGTGAGGCTTGAGAGACGACGGGAGGCGA
Source organism: Prinsepia uniflora (assembly GCA_032719365.1). Taxonomy (NCBI): domain Eukaryota; kingdom Viridiplantae; phylum Streptophyta; class Magnoliopsida; order Rosales; family Rosaceae; genus Prinsepia; species Prinsepia uniflora. Next base: position 53,120,821 of record CM064868.1, on the reverse strand, counting down.
CGGAGACGGCAGGAACGACGGCGGCAAAACAAAACAGAGAGGTCCGAAAACTCAGAAATTGGAAAATCAGTGTGGACTGGTTTTGATCGTGTTTGAGGGGTGAAAGGAGTTCCTGGAGTCGAACTGGGCATGCTGGTGACCACGGCGGTAGCCACGGCGGCGAGGTAAGCCTCGAACCCGTGAGTTTGTTTTCAGGTACAAAAATGGTAGGATGGGTTGTAACGTGTTTCGATCGATCTGGTGATTAGGATGATGATCTAGAAGGTGAGACGAGCTTCTGGGGATCGTTTTCGAAAGGAATGGTGGCCGGGATCGTGCAGGCACGACGGTTGCAGGTGGCCGGTCTGCACACCTCCACGAACAGGTAGTCAAACGTATTGGTTTCTCAGTTTTTAAGGCATGGATCAACTGGAATTGATGAGACGATCTTGTAGGAACAAACGGAATTGAAAATGGTCGAGTAATGGCTGAGAACCAGTCGGGTTGGGTCGCGGGTCACGGTGACCCGTTTATCAGACAACCGGGTCAGAATGGTGACACTGTTCACGGCGCGTGAGTTTCACGCGCAGCCACTCACGGCGGCGCGTGACGGCGCGTGGGCACGGATCTCGAGGTGAGGTCAACATGATTTCTGTCCCATTTAATGTAACGGACATTTTGGAATTGGTTTCGTGTCGATCGGACACCGTCTCGATAGTGTTCGGGATGTCCGAAGGTTTTTAATTAAGTTTAAAAATAAGTAAAAATTTGGGAAAATTACGGGACTTTGATAGGATGTTAATGTTGAGGTTAGTAACCCTCTAATGTAATTTGGACAGGATTGGGAGTCCCGGTGATAGTGGTGTGGCCCGGGAGGGCCGGTGGCACGCGTATCGAGGCACACGGTTAAAACGGTCTGTGAGTGGACTTTGGTTTTATAAATTCTATGCATGCTTAAATGTTTTACATGGATTATGATTGTGATTGTATGATGTTGGTTTGGTTGTTGGTAAATTGTACGGTTTCACGTATTTCGAGGCGATTTACGTGCTTGCACGTAAATCGAGGTTTTGCGGTTTTACATGGATTTTCCATATTTATGACTTGGATATAATATGATAAAATGGTTTTGAAATTGGAAATACGAACTCGGGCTTGAGGTCCAATTATGTTGGAAATTTCGGACTTGGAGTCCATTTGAGAATCGGGCCGGGGGCCTAGTTGGTTAATGAAATCGGGCCAGGGGCCCAGTTGGTATGAAATCGGGCTGAGACCCATTTGAGTTATGTTATCGGGCCAGAGGCCCAGTTGATTTACGAATTCGGGCCGTGGGCCCAGCGGGTTTATAAGGTCGGGCTGCGGGCCCAGTTGGTTTACAAATCGGGCCGTGGGCCCAGTGGTTCATAAAATCGGGCATGAGGCCCAGTTGGATAATAAATGTGATTTCGGGTCAGGGACCCTATATTTTATAATGGTGATTTTGGGTCAAGGACCCTAAATGGAATTATGTGGTTTTATGGAAATTTCGGGCAGGGCCCAATGGTAATAATGTGATAAAAGGATTTAATAAAACTGTTTTCCATATACCATCTGGATACAAGGATATATGATGGTCTCCTCCAGATGTCTGGGACACTGGGGAAGTCACGGTGCATTGCCTGCGAGGGGTCATTATACGGAGCAGCCGGACCGTATGATGACTCAGGAGCAGGATTGCTATGATTGACGTCAGGGACGTCAGACATCAGGGATGTCAGATATATGGACCCAGAGAGACCCCGGGCAGCACGCGTAGCTTATGAAACCGTGAGACATGACGTCAGGGACGTCTAGCATCAGGGATGCTGGTGATGGTAATGGTAAAATATGAATTAATGAAATGGCTTTCCGAGTGGATTTATGATTGTGTGATTTTAATGAATTAATGTTCATTTATGGTAGTGGGTGGTGACCCACATGGTTTTAATATGTATGGTGGTGGTATTCCACGGTTTTGGGCTGAGTTCCCACACTTGGTTTTTGGTTAACGGTTTTTGGGCTAAGGCCCTAATGGCTCGGTGGAGCAAACGTTTTGGTTACTGGTTTTTGGTGGCATGCATACGTTTTTATTGGAGGGCATAAATGTCTTATAAATGTATTTGGTAAACTTATTGGTTTTTGTCCACTCACAGCTTTTGGTTTTAATGCCCTTCAGGTTGATTACGGATGCGATTGCAGTAGAGACTAGGACATTGCACACCTCCTCCATCGGTCCTTGCGCACTCTGGATGCCCCGTTTGGGCAGTGATTCTTGGTTATCCCTTGTCTAACACCCCTTGTAGGACGGGAGCAGGGCATATCCCATGTTAATCCCGGGTGGATTGGGATGGGTCCTGTCAGGAAAGGATTGGGGTGATGGTTTGATGTGGATTGGATGAGATCGGGTTTTGGTTTTGGATGAACAAAGAATGGGGTGGTATGCATGAATGAAATTGGGTGGGCAGTGGATGGATGACAAGTGTCATTCATCGATTGGGCCTGCCCCAAAATATCTGGGCCCACATAATTCCAAAAAACATCCATCTCGTAAAACATGCAATAGTTCCTTCGAACTTTCGTGAACAGTAACTTTCCCGTCGAACGTCCGAATTTGACATGTCGCCTGTCTACGGATTCGTATCGATGCAATCTACGAAACTTCTCTCGGCCATCTTACCTCCCGTATCAAAAGTCAACTGTTTGCCCCTTTTTAACTAAATTACCAAAATAGCTCCGAACGTCATAACTTCTTCCTCGAACGTCGTAATCGGACGTGCCACTTGTGAATGATCTCGTGACTTCTCGAACTACATCAAAGTCATCGGCCAAAGTCCATTTGACCTCCTGAACGAAGAGTCAATGTTTCACCCATTCTAGGGGTAAAATCGTCATTTCGCACTGTCCGTCCGAAAGTACCCCACTAATCGCCGATTAATCACACTAATCCTTCATTAACCACTAATCGAATCCCGGTTTCCTGTACGGGTCGTTACAGTTCGTTGAGGCACTAATTCATTATCGGCATTCTTTACTACTGTGATTCCAAATCTGAAATAGGTTAAATAACACCAACGACAAATCTGAAATAGGTTAAATAACACCAGAATCATAAAGTTTGATTACCTCCTTTTTAACTACTTCCATCATAGGTAGATGGAGTCTTCTTTGTGCTTCCCGAGGGGGTTTGGCATCATCTTCAAGTAGGATACGATGAACACAAGTGGCAGGGTTGATTCCTTTGATGTCCGAAAGTGTCCATCCAATCCTGGTCTTATATTTCTTAAGTACAGTCAAAAGTTTTGTCTCTTGATCAGATTTCAGAGTTGAAGAAATAATGATGGTTAAGGTGTCACTATCTCCAAGGAATGCGTACTTCAAATGTTCCGGAATTACCTTAAGTTCTAGTTCAGGGGCTTGAACAACAAACGGAAGCATTTTATTAGTACCAAAAGTGATTAGAATAGGGGGAGGAGTTCTTACATATCTCGACATTTCATTTAGGGCCATGACTAATTCAAGGATTCTGGGTTCAAGGACCTCAACTAGTGCATCGAAAAGGGCTTCAGTCCTGAATTTGGTCAGTCCTACTCCTTCTTGAATGGTTATTTTGAGTTCATCATCCTATATATGGTTCAAGTGTTCCTGCGACATAGATTCAATAATGTCAATAGCAAAACATGCATTAACACTAGTAATAAGATACCTCATAGTTTGGAAGATGTTGAACTCGATCATCTCCCCATAAAATTCCATGGATAGAAGACCATTGTGGACATCTATCTTTGTTCTTGCAGTCCTCATGAATGGACGTCCCAAAAGTAATGGTGTGTTGTACAAAGGATTCTCATTCATGTCAAGTACATAAAAGTCAATAGGAAAGATAAGCTGATTGACCTGCATATGAACATCTTTTACACATCCCCTTGGATATGTGTGAGAACGATCTACTAATTGAATAATCACATTGTCTTTCTTTAATTCACCTAGATTCATTAATGCATATATATGGTATGGCATAACATTGATTGATGCATATAAATCTAGCATGACATTATCAAAGGACTTGTTACCTATTATGCAGGGAACTGAAAAGCTCTCGGGGATCTTTCAATTTTGGTGGAAGTTTTCGTTGGATAACTACAGAAACAGTTTCGTTTACCTTAACCACTTCTTTCTTTCTTGTTTGCCACCTTTGAGTGCATAAGTCCTTGACGAACTTGGAATAAGCTGATACTTGTTTGATGCATTCAATTAATGGCAAGTTCACTTGTACCTTCCGGAATATGTCAAGGATCTCATTATACTTCTCATCCTTCTTAGTTTTTGCAAATCTGCTTGGAAAGGGTGCACGAGACAACAAGGTGTTAGTAGGAATAGAATTTGAAGAGATAGGATTTTTACCTTCGTCGTGACTAGATGGTGTTGGTATTGGTGCTATTTCCTTGTTCAGAAAGGTGATCTTACCATACTCATTTTGATAAAATTTGTTAATTTCCTTCCTAGCATCCATAGAACATGATTCCGGGCCTTCCTTGGGAATAGGGTCGTGCAAAACCTTCCCACTTCGAGTTATAACATAACCAACATGCTCAAAAGCATTGTTCTTTGGGTTGGGAACGATTTGTGAAGGCAATTTCCCCACATATTTGACTTGCCCCATGAAATCGACAATTTGACCAATTTGCTTCTTCATTTCAGAAATGTCACAACCATGAATGTTTAACGCCTCATTTGTTTGCTTTTGGCTATCCAGAAGGACTTGAGTTGAAGTGGATAATTGTGCAAACATCTTATCATAATCTAGGTTAGAGAATTGTTGAACCATAGGAGCTTGTTGCATACCCATAGGTTGATGAGGCATCGACGGTCTTGGCATGAATTGTTGTCGTGCGTACCCTTGTTGGTGATGAGCTGGAGGATTCAAACATCCTTCATTGCTGCTCCGCTTGAATCCTAGATGATCATGGTTGCTTTGTCCACAGTTGGTAAAGTTATTGAACCGCTGGTTCCCTTGATATCCTCCTAAGGCATTGGCTTTTTCCATGCCATCATTTGGGTTAGTAACTTGAGGGCATTGATCACTTAGGTGTCCATCCAATTAGCATACACCACATATAGGTCCCTTAGGTTGCATGGCTCTTTTGGCTTCTAATTCAAAACTTTTTCAAGCATAGATTGGAGTTTTTCAATCTTTTCACTCGAGGCACCCTTGGAATTAAGTGCACTTACCCCCTTCTTGTGAGACATGCCATAATGGGCATCATTGGTGGCCCTACTTTTGAGTAACTATCTTGCTTCGAGCTTATCTAAGTCCATAAATGCCCCATGTAAAGCTGCATCAAGAAGGTCTCGGTCCATGGATTTTAGACCATCATAGAAGTAATTCATTAGGTTAGTCTTCGAGAAACCATGTGAAGGACAAGTAGAACAAAGGACCATGAAACGATCTTAGTATGAACCTCTGGTGCTAGGGTAATGGATGTGATCTCTCGCCTTTTTGAATTGATCATAGAAGAGGGAAAGTACTTTGCCAAAAACAAGTCCGCTAGTTGTTCCCAAGTAGTGATATGATTGGCTAGCAAGTCCATGAGCCAAGATTAGGCCCTATCCAACAAAGAGAATGGAATGTCCTTAAGTTGCAGAAGTTCATCATCAACATCACTTGGTATCATGTTATTGCACATAAATTGGAAAGTTATAAGGTGTTTACTCGGATCCTCATTGGGTAACCAATAATAGGTTAGGAGTTGATGAAGGAAACCACTTTTAAGCTCAATGTTCTTTTGTTTTCCTTGGGTAGAGGAAAAACAATGCATGAGGGTCCTATGCTCCACTCAGTTGAGCAAGTACGTTGACGAAGAGACTTACGTTCGTTGTTGGCCATCTCAGTTTCGGGTTCACTTTCAAGTTGGTGTTTAGGGGAAGAAGAGGACTCAAATTTGTAGCCTTCCTCAAAAGTAGGTTCCAAGATGGGTTCGAAGGACGAATTGGCAGGACCTGTCCCCGAAGGACTTTGATAACTGTGCCCGGTGCTACTCCCGTCTGACAAGTCAACTGAAATTACGAATTTACTCTCAGCATTTTCCAAACAAGGGATAATCGCACCTGTGCCCACTCATGCCTCCACCTCCCGATAAGCCTCGATCATTGCGCCATGACCTGGAGGGCTAATAAAACAAAAAAGGTGTGAGTGGACAAAAATAAACATTTATAAATACATTTGAGGAAAATCAATCTTACCCTCCAGTTTCACAAATATACATGCATATCATAAAACATGAGTAATAGCGTGAAATCAATCAAGTATGAACAGTGGACCAATAAAATCAAAACATGTTTTCCCATGGTCCACATTTGCTCTGTTCATCAAATTAGTTCATGATATAAAGTATATGGACACAAATATCAATAAATCACAAATATCACCAATCCTTGATATCCAATCTCATTATCCAAGTAACTGTCACGATATCAATGCAATGCGTGCAAACTCGAGAGTCTCACATCTGAGTACATCCCCAGGATCTACGACGTCTGGGGTGATATCATCTCCAGGATCTACGACGTTCAGAGGATATCATCATAATCTCACACTCCTGAGATTGAGCCTCCCTCGGAGCTACTCATCTCCAAGTAGTGGATCGTGACTACTCCAGGATCTACGACGTCTGGAGGAGACTATAGAATCACAGAGGATGGTATATGTGGAACAGTCACCAAATCGAGTAATCTCATTTGAAAACCATTTATGTCTCAAATCAAATAAAAAACATTTCAACAGGGCCTATGCCCGAAAACATAGCTTTCACAAAGCAAGTGCCATAAATCCATTATAAAACAGTGTACAGAATTCACTTTATAAATCAAAACAATCAATTTAATCATATTCACATGTGACTCCAAATCAGAGTCAAAATCACTATCCAATTGGGTCTCAAGCCCAAAATATCATTTTCACGCAAATCCGTGGAATCGCAACCTCTGTTGCCAATTTCACATAAATCCATAAAATATATCCAAAAGCATTATAAATCCATCAAATCATTTCCTGACTCATAATCCGAGTCAAAACCGATCTCAAATCCCGGGCCTTCGCCCAAAACAGCAATTTCATAATTTTCTTGAAACTCGTGCCCAAAACAATATAATATTCCCAAAATCCAGAAATCATCATATCGAAACATTAATTATGCCAAATCATTTCAAATCATATAATAAAGCATTTAAAACATATATGCATGCATTCTGGGTAGAAAACAAAAGTTCACTCACACACCGTCCATATCGCTCGCTTTTCGAGCCACACGTTTTTCTGTAAATTCCGGAAGTCACCATTCTTGTCCAAAATTATTATTGAGGGTCACTAACACTCCAATATACCTCATATAATTTTCTCCAATTTTTTCGGGATTTAAATACGTATTTTAAACGTATATTAAAATTTCAGATACACTAAAACACTATCGAAATGGTATCCGATTTCCTCGAAACCAGTGCCAAAATGTTCTTTACATTAAATGGAACAAAAGTCATGTTGACATCACCTCGTGAATCGTGCCCACACGTCCTCACGCGCTGTGCACAGTACCCTGCTATAGTTTCCTTCCTCGCCCGTTTCTCTGTTAAACGGGTCCTACAGCCCGCGAGATGACCCAGTTGAATCTCCCTCAATCCTGCTTTAATTCCTTCAATTGAACTGTCCATTAGATTCGAAACTAGGTTAATTCCAGGTCTGTAGCTTTAATTTCAACAATAATATCTGATATTAATCTAAATCAAAACTCGAAATTTCCATTAAAAGTTCATCTTACAATTCCTTTAATTCCCATTGATTTCTTAAAGGTAATCATTTAGAGACCTTCGCATGACCCTTCTAAACATTTTCCGAATCTCAATTTCATCCTTTCCTACCTCAAATTCCACGACTCAACCTTCAATTTCCCGTTTGTCCTTTAGGTCTGTTCTAGGCCAAAACGACACCAATTGTCTTCGTTCTTGATTGGGTTCGACTCGCCTTGAGGTCAGAAGGTTTAATTCAAGGCCAATTTTAGTTTTTATGGCTCAGAGTTTCAAATTCGAATTTTGATCAATTCGAAAGTTTGAAGGGTTCGAGTTCGAGTTCTGGGTTTTTCCTTACAATTTCCCTTCCCTTTCCTCTCAGTCTTTCTTGTTTTTCTTCCTTCAATTCTCTTATCTTTCCCTTGCCGCTCTGTTCTTCCTTCACGCTTACATGTATATGTATACGTATTCAAAACCAAATATCATCAATTTGCCACCAATCTCAAGTATAAAGTGACAGATGTCACTTCATGGGGCCACTGAGTCACTAAGCACGGCTGAATCAGCCAATTTGCTCATCCAATTCACCTTGTTGTCCCAATTTACCATTTTGCCCTTACTAACAAAATGACCAAAATGCCCCTCGCGTTTGTAGACGCACAACTTTCACATCCGACCTCCGATTGACGCATGCCGCCTGTCTATGGATTCAGCATCCCTAGACCTACTCAATAGTCTCTTCGAAAAGTTCAAAAAGTGCCCCGAACAAAAAGTAAAATTTTGGCCCCTATAACCAAGGGCAAAATCGTCATTTCCTTCAAATTTTCCAAATTTTCCTTTTTCGAATTTCCAGGTCGGTACAGAATTATCAAACTTTGTTTCCGTTAACTTACTTTCCAGTTTAGGTTGTGTATCGAAACCAGCAAAGCGTGGAGATCTTCGAGTTGGAATCACTAGCTTTCGCTTGGTCATACATAGGAACCTGAGATGCAACAAACATACAATGTGAGAGTCATATCCTAATCGCAACAATAGATAGGAGAAATGGGAAAGCGAGATAGGTAGTCATGAAATGTAGAGAACAAAAAATACGTAATCATTATTGTATGTATAAAGAACAGGTTATTGGCAAGTAAGTAAAGAAGTTAAAGAGCATAACCAAGTCAAAAACGTCCAAATCAATGCAACACATAAAAGTATACATGAAGAATGATGTGAATGCATAAGAGGGAAATCATTAGAACTTGCATAAAACATAAGAGTTACGTGACATTGCATGATAAGAATGGACTGCACCTTTGATCACACTTCCCTAGGTTCACTTAGTGATAGGGAGCCCGATGATGAAATCCGAGCATCATGAAACCGCGGGGAGGGTATGTAATCTACCAATTCAATAGATAGTCTTAAAGCGATATGAATAACTTTTCCACTTCGCTTCTCATAATACTTTCCTGGGCTTACAGCCTGCTTGTACTGATAAACATATTTCAATCCCCTCCACTATTCAATGTTAATCATGGCTAGTTAGGATATATGTAACGCGAGAAGGAGGGACTAATTTCGAGAACACCCCGAGGCTAACCTAGCCAGGGTATGTACTCCATTGGAGTCCTCTTTCTTAGTGCTCTACTTGTCACCAGTCATAACCTTCCTAGACATCATAACCAACTGATCAAAGTTTTCAAAATAAAGGTTTACCAAACCCAAGTGTTTACAACCTCCGCCCCAACCTCATATCCATAAATTCGAGTCTACAGTGTGTGGTGATGAAATCCACACATCACGAAGGGCTAAGGAGAAAGTAAACAAAAGAGGCGCTACCTGTTCCCGAAAGTAAAATTTTGAAGAAAAAGGTTTTGGGATTCATGCAGCTCTAAAACAGTTAATAGGAAACAATTTATACATTGGGAAGTCAAAGTTATATATGGGTAACATAGGTTCAAAGTTTAGATGGTGACTTCTACGTATGTGCGGCCCAAGTCATTAGCTTGGATTTCGAACCATTGTCCCCGTTTGAGCAAGTTCAAAGTGACCAGGTAGAAATAATACATGCAAAGGGAGGATGATTTTGGAACTCCGAAGTCCTACTTCATAGTGCGAATACGGTTTTGGAACTCCGAAATCCTACTTCTCAGAGCTGGCCTATAGCATGCATTATCTCATGTCATAGACATCACCTTGAAAAATTCTTACTAATGGTAGACATGTATTCATTCTAAGATAACTCAAATGTTAACAAACTCCACCCCAACCTCATGACTTTTAAGGGCCATGAAGGGTTTAGGAGTAAGCTAATAAATTAAACTTCACCTATTCCATTAAAGATCAAGATCTAAACTTTGAGCACAAGTGATCCACATATAGCCGAGACTAGTTTGAAATAATGAATTATTCCTTATATCATTTGAGAATTTTTTTTTTTTTTTGTTGAAAAATAGTTTTTTTTTTAATTTCTTTTAATGTTAATTTCGATTTTTTTTTTAGAAATTGTTTTTTTAATTATTTTTTCAAAAAGATATTTACAAAGAAAACGTTTCCAACAAAATGTATTACAATTCATATAAAAAGTGTGAAAATATGTACGAATATAATATTTACATTATGAACATATATACATAATGAAATCATACAAGAGATTATTTGAATCCCCAGCAACTACGCCAAAAATTGATACGTAAAATGTAACGACCCGTCCCGAGAGCCGGGATTAGTAAAGTGATTAGTAACGGATTAGTGAGCTTAATCGGTGATTAGTTGGTTACGTTTGGCCTGTTAGCGTAGAATGACAATTTTGTCCCTAGTTTGGGCAAAATATTGACTTTGAGTTCGGGTGGTCAATTGGACATTGACCGATGACTGTGACGTAGTTTGGAACGTCACTAGTCGGTAGACAGGTGGCACGTCAGATTCCGACATCCGAGGAGGAAGTTATGATGTCCGGAAGGTTGAGGGCATTACCGTAATTTGGGTAAACGAAGGGGAAAAGTTGACTTTTGGCACGATAGGATTTTTATACGTAGACCGAGGACCGTTAGGTAGATCTCGTCGTTCTAAGTTCAACGACAGGCAGCATGCCTTCATCGGACATTGGACGGGCAAGATACGGGTCTAGAACGGTGAAGGGCAAAACGGTAATTTTAACTCATAGGGGCATCTTGGTCTTTTTGGGTGTATTGGGATTTGTGTAATCTGATGAGGACAAGTGTACAGTGGAGATTGGGATATTTTGGATTTGTCTTGGGATTGTGACATGTGGCAAGGGTCTAGTGGGTTCTAGTTTTGCACGGGTTAAATTTAATGGGTTTGGTCGAATGTGTAGCCGTGTTTGTGAGAAAGGAAGAATAGAGACTGAGAGGGAGAGGAAATTGATCGGGTTCTGGGTGAGTGTGTGAGTGCTTGAGTGTGTGAGAGTGATCAGGGGAAGGCTGGGGGTACTAAGAAGGTGGTGAGAAGAATTGAGAAGTCGAGTGAGTGTGTGAGGAAGGTGTGAGTTTCTCAGGAAAACATAGAGGGAGTTTGGTGGAGTGCTGCCGTGTTTGATCAAAACGGTCGAGTGGTGGTGTTCAGAGGACGGAGGAGGACCTGCGGAGTTGAGTGGACACCTAGGGACACGGCGGTGAGCGGCAGGTGAGGTAATTTTAATTTCCTCTGTTTTTCCTGTTTTGTTCAAATCAAGAATCGTGGCTTTTGGGGCTGAGTCGAGGAGTCTGGTGAGGTCTAGTGGACTCAGTAGGGGACGTTGCTGGTTGTGCAGCCATGACGGGGGATTGCACGGCGGAGGCCAGAACGACGGTGAGTTTACTGTGTTCTCTGTTTTTCAGTTTGGGTTCAAACTTAAAGTCGTGGGTTTTAAGGTTGAGTCGAACTGTTTAGGGGTTTTAAGGAGTCTAATGAGTTGTCTTTGAGCTTAGGGAAACAATTTGAGGCTGGGGGAATGGACGGGTGGACGGATTAAAGAACAGGGGTTCTGTTGGTCACGGGTTCGAGCTGGGGACGACTAGTTAGAGACCGTGATGTCGAGTTTTTAAGGTTGGATTGTGTTGCTTTGGATAGGAAAAAGGTAGGGGAGGAAAAAGGAAGGGAAATGGTGGACGGACGGCGGAGAACCGCCCTCGCTGGTTCAGACCGGTCGATTAGCTGAGGAAGATGATGAACAGTATTCTGTGTGCAGGCGCGTGCGGTGGTTTCTGGGGAAAACTCCAACTAAGATTTTGGTCTTGAAGTTGTAACAAATCTTTTGAGATAGGTTTCGAGTTAAACGGACGTTGTTTCGGGTTAGTTCCGCGAGGTCGAAGGTTTAGGGTCTCGGTTCGTTACGTTTTGAATCCGGGGAATTTTGTGGAGAATTGGAGAACCTTGGTGTACGTGTTAGTGACGTATTTTGGTGACTTGTGACAGGATCAGGAATCCCCGAGGAGGTCGAGGAACGTGCAGGACGTTCAGGACGAGAGTGACGTACCCGGTATCTGTGAGTGGACCCATTCTCTATAACTGAGCATGCATAACTGCTTTTAATTACTTGTTTTACGGTTTTATATGTGATTAGATGTTTACTGAATATGCTATAACTGTTTTACTTAATTGCACGTTTTTCGAGGAAGTACGATTTTTAGAACGTTTTACGAGAAAGGTTTGACTTCTGATTATGATGCCATGGTTTTGGGATTTCAAATGCTAAAGGGTTTTCAATAATTATAAATGGATTTTGGAACATGATTTCGATGATCAGAGTTTTCGATTTTAGAATCGGATTTCTGAAACACGAAATTTGGTTTTAAAGTTGAAAAATGGATTTCCGGATTTGGGTTCGGAATGACGGTTTTGGACGTCGGAAGGGAATCAGACCGGTGATTTCGGATTCGAGTTTGGATATGGATTTAGAATTGGTTTTCAAAAGGTTTTGGATTGGATTTGCTGGATCTGATTATTGGGTTTAAAGACCGGGATATTGTGATTGACGGGGGACGGGCCCGGATTGGGTTTAAAGACCCGGATTGAGTTTAAAGACTCGGATATGATTGAGGCCTGGATTGAGTTTAAAGACTCGGGAGTTTAAAGACTCAGATAGGTCCAGCAGGTTGGATCGGATAATGGTTACTTGGTATTTATGCTTTATGATATCGTTTTATGATGCTTATGACGTGGTTTCTATAACTGTTTTTATGATGATTCTGCAACTGTTTTTATGACGATCCTTATGTGATTTATGACTGTTTTCAGCTCATGGGTTATGCATGTGTGTTTTCAAAATGGAGGGCTAAAACCCTGGTTTGCTTATGAAATAGTTTTTGGAAACTATTATTTTTATTTATGGTCCACTCACACTTTTCTATTTTTAATTGCCCTCCAGGTCGTGGAGCTAGCACGGGGGTTGACGTTGAGGCAGCGTCGGAGGCATAGAATACTCGAGAGTGACCCCGGAGTGATTTAAATTTCCCGTTGTGCGTATGTTTTGTGTATCGGTTTTTGTTTTCTTAGTTTGGTACTATGCTCTGTATAATTGTTGACTCTGGGATGTTGTAAATTCTCCTGCATCTTACAATGTAATTTGTGGTTTCCGTGAGGTTGTTTCGGTCTTTCGTTTTGGGTTCCCAGACGGGAGCAGGGTTTAGTCCTTAATCCTGGGGGATTAGGGGTGGGCCCTGACACAAAAACTAAGTATTAAAGTAAACACAAAGTCACACTCAACACTTAATAAAAACATATGCAAATTAAAACCCTTTTTTTTTGTAGATTGTAGCATTGATTAGTAGAGATCGTTCTTAACCGGGGATTGAGAGTACCTAAGCATGATTATCGTTTGATTAATTAATTAGGGAGTTAGTTGATTGTTTCTATTATCCTACGTGATTAACTAATCTAGACTCACCTAAACTATTATTTACATGGTCAACTCATTTTTAACCTAACTCGTGCATGATTCTATTAACTTCAACCTATGAAATCCTCTAATCTAGCCTTACGAGTTATTTGCATGTCATCTTAAGTACGTGTAGGGAGACACTCACGCCACACTTTTAGTGATATAGACTTAGAGACACTCCTCTATCTAATCAAGCATTAAGCACAAACATACAATCATAACAAAAACTAGAATCATAAAACACATAGAATATTGGAATTAATACAACCATAAAACCAAGAATGATATTAGAAATTAGTTCATAAACCAAGATAGTCAAGCACAGAAGATACCTACATGGTAAAGAGGTCGTGTTACACTTTTTCTCTCCGGAACACCCTATGGATACGAAGTGATTGGGCACTCTTTGGTGAAACACTTGGAGACACTCCTCTATGCCACGGATAAAGGTAGTAAAAGGTGGGATATGGTGTAATTAGTTTTGCACAAGAAATCTTGAATTTATTGAAAAAGGAAAATTTGGTTAAGCAGAGCTTTGGTACAAAAATGGCGCGACCCCCTACAAATAACCTAAGCCTCTCTATTTATAGGAGAAAATTAGTCCTAAAGGATAAAGGTAATAAAAATCCTAATTAAAAAGTTTTCCTGGATAAAAAGGAAACAAATCCAAGCTTGAATTGGACAACTTTCCCCAAAAAGGAAGGAAAAAAGTTACTGGAATTTAAAGGAGTCGATTCAGTGGCAGCCCACCGAAATTGGGGCTGGAAATCGGTGGTCAACACATGCAAGGAAGCTGGAGGAGGGTCGGTACACGCACGTCGACGCAAGGGCAAGGCAGTTCGTTGCATGCGTGCCGATGCTAGAATCAAGCTTTTATCAAGCGCGTGCCGAATTGGTTCATTGATCGGTATGCATCGGTCGAATTGATTTTTGGGCTGATTAAATGGGTTTGGTAGCCTCCTATCGAAATCTGTTGAACTTTTTGGTGGCCTCCTTTCATTCGATCATAACTTTTTCAATATAACTACAATTGAGGTGATTATTTCGCATAAATCCTCGGATTTCCGTGCTTTATCAAATTCTATACATTTCACAAAAATATATATATTATTTTCTCCAATTTTTTGGTATTTCAACATTAAAAGATAAGTTTAAAAAGTATAAAATGATTCTTAATTCAAGGCTTATCAATAATGTTGGTGCACATTCCTTGTTTAGCAAGTCCTCCAGTTGTGTTGTTCACACGACCTATCCCAGTCCCACCGGGATTAATGCGGGATGTGGCATCCTTCCGTCTCACACCACATGCCTGATAAGGGATAAACCAAACCTTAACCTACTCGGGGTCGTGTAGAGTACGCTAGGATCTGTAGTGGCATGCGAGGTCTCGGTCCCTACTACAGCCCGCATCCGCAACCAACCTGCAGGTATTAAAAACCATTAAAACAGTGAGTGGGCTAAAAATAAATAGTTTAATAAAACACATTTCCGAAAAACATTTATACCCTTCACTAAAACGCATGCATGCATTCGAAAAAGCATTTACAATCATCATTTCCTTGAAATCAAATCATAGGCTTATCATATCCAAACTCCGTGAAAGCATTGTTTATTCAATCAAAGTGATTTCCTTCCTCAAAACGTTAGGGCCTTAGCCCAAAACCAGAAAATCAAAGCATGCAGGAACTCAGCCCAAATCCACAAAATACCGTATAACCAATCCAATAAAACATATTTAATCCATCCTTGGCATCCCAGCTGCCTGACATCCCAGATGTCACTGTCGTTTTCATAAGGCTACGCGTGCCCCTTGGTCTCTAGCAGAGTCTGCCTAAGGTCCACCCAGATGTCACTGTCATTTTCACGTAGAGTGGCCCCTTTCAGGTAATGCTCTATGACTACTCCAGTGTGCCTGACACCTGGAGAGAAAATCCACACATAGGTTGGTATAGTTTGAAAACAGAAATCAAATCCATTTCAACAAGGTCACAGCCCGAAATATAATGTCTTTAAACCATTTCTGCAAATCCCATTTTCCAAAACCATTTTCAATCCATATATCCTTAGGGTATCCAAACCTAAAATCACATTTCATAACCCACAAATGGGACTCATGCCAGGTACTATAAACCAACTATGTCCCCGGCCCGTTACTTTGAACCAACTGGGCTTCCAGCCCGATACCGTAAACCAATTGGGCCTCGGGCCGATATTTCTTAAATCAACGGGGCCTCAAGCCCAGGATAACATGTTTCCAAAACCGAAATCATCTCATTTAAAACCATATTTGAATCCACAGATAATCAATATAATAACCGGACGGGTCTTAAGCCATACATCATAAAACGACACATAAAATTCACATGATCAACAATATATGATATCCAAGTATCTCAACTCAAATCATGGAAAAACATATTTAAAATAGTTATGCATGCATTTCATTTACAAACCAAAAGTCCATCCACATACCATCCTTGCCGTGCTTCGAAATCTGCGATGTAAGCCTTACCGAGGTTAAACCAACCTTTCCGGGTCATGCAGACCTGTCCAAATCACACCCAAAGGTCACTAACCATCTATACAAGTCTAAAACATAAACCCCCAAGACTCTCGGAAAGGTCAACGTGTCCCAGATACGATTTCCTTGGCTAAAAACGTCAATTTGACCAACCTAACGATCTCTGATCTATCTGAAACCACCACCATTGGATCGAGATTGTTTAAACCTTTAAAATTATACTCGTCTCACCTCGATATTTGTGCCCATGCACGGATCAACACAAAATTTAACACTGATCAACGCTGACGTCAACCAGTCAATGTTAACGCTGACGTCACTGCTCACGTCAGCATGACATCATCTCTAATAGGGTCTGACAGGTGCCACGTGTTAGTTGTCCCCTAGTCCACGTCCCTAACATGTCTGTGCTAACTGGGCACTGACATGACACGTGTTGATCTCCTATTGGGCCACTTCGCCGGAAATCTGACTGGTGATGATGTCATGATGCTGACTTCATCATCTGCAACCTCCCGCGGGTCTGCCAATTTGTTTGAAACATGGTCATGTAGACCCGCGACCCTGACCTGGCTTTAAAAGCCTCAATTCTACATCGTTTTAATCCATTATTCTTCCTAACTGATCGCCTAATCCCCAGGAATGGATTTATGTAATTAAAAAAAAGAAAAATGGATTAGAAATTCACCTTGAATCGATGAACAGTGATCATGAACTTCCCCTTCGGTTTCCCGTCGACTTCAGCCACCACTTCCCTCGAAAATTACCTCCCTGAGTTCGTACTAGACCCAGAAACATTTCCCAATCAATAAAATGTCCCAAAAACCTTTAAAACCAAAACTTGAATTTGAACCCAAAA
Organism: Prinsepia uniflora; assembly: GCA_032719365.1. Lineage (NCBI taxonomy): Eukaryota > Viridiplantae > Streptophyta > Magnoliopsida > Rosales > Rosaceae > Prinsepia > Prinsepia uniflora. Next base: position 53,103,799 of record CM064868.1, on the reverse strand, counting down.
TGGCTTACCTGCAAGTTTCCTATCATAGTGAACGATTGTCCACGCCGTTGCCACCATTCTGCTCATCTCAACGTCCTCTCTCACTCTTCCTTTCTCTCGACTTGCAGAGGATGAAGATATGGGGAGGTTTGGGGTGGTTTGGGGTGGTTTGGACATTGAGGGGTTTCGGGTTAATGGGATGAAACAGAGAAGGGGGTGGGTGCATGTATGTAAAGGGTTGGGCAATGGATGAGTGACACTTGTCACCCATCCATTGGGTCTGGACAAATATCTGGGTTTCACTCAAGACAAAAGTCCATTTATCTCGTAATTCATACAATAGTACCCTAAACCTTCAGTGACCCATAACTTCCTTGTACGATGTCCGATTCCAACGTACCGCGTGTCTACGGACTCTTATCATCCCGATCTATGTAACGGTCCTCGGTTCTCAGGCATTTGACCTCCTGGGTTAAAAGTTAACTTTTAGCCAATTCCTAGTGGTAAAATCGTCATTTTACACTAACCATCCGTAATTCCTCGACTAATCCTTGATTAGTCCCACTAATCCTCACTTAATTCATAACTAATTAATAAATTAATCCCGTAACTCGAGACGGGTCTTTACAATCTTCCCCCCTAAAAGAATTTCGTCCCCGAAATTTGAACTAACCCAAGTCCACATCCAAATTGTCCACCGTTGGTTATCCAAGCCTACATGTGTTCCAACACTCATCACAGTACTCGTCTGCACCTAGACGTCACTCAAGGTTAATCACAATCCAACCATCTAACCCAAACCCATACTGACCGTTGGATTGGATACAGTCACAACCCAATTCTCAAGAATCCAAATCTCGAGGATTCGCACGTTAACTCGTAAGTCTCAAACTTCACATTCCAAACATCTACTTGCTAGTCTCACTCGAGACACTGACACTCATCAATCTCACCTGTCTCCTACATAGATACCAAGCTGACAAGTCCACTTACCGTCCCGCTAAGTTGACAATCTTACTAAACCAAGCTTAAAATTCAGTCAATTCAAGTTGATGTCCTTCAGCTTTTCAGCCTGACGATTCTTCTCGATCATCTACTTAAGTTGAGGTCTTGTTTTTACTGATAGATTTCAAGTCTCAAGTCCCCCGCCTCACTAGACGGTCTCCTAACTATAAGCCACTCTCACGATACACTGTCGTGCTCAGCCAGTACTCATGGCTCCACTGTCATTGTTCGAGTCCAACAAAATCTCGACTCGCTCTAGAGTCCCACTAAGGTACCTCATACCAAACCTAGTCTCATTAAGCGTCCAACGATGTGATCCTAAATCGAGAATGGTCTCAACTGTCGCCTCACTCGTCCTGTGGTTACGCTAACCACCAACTCACTCTACCTGAGTGTATCTGTATCCCATCAAATACTTGCTCTAACAGGGATAACACCACGCTAGGGTTACACTGGCCATCCACGGCTCTGAGCTCCAAGTTCGTACAAACACTGAACCCTCACAAAATCCCTATGTCCGCAAGCACAGTATCCAATGTCCAGTCCACATTTTGAACGAATGAACCAACAATATTAGAACCAATCTAATTACCAAGACGCTCATCTTGGGCTCAACCTGGTGTTCTAGCGCACAACATGATTGGCAGGTTTCTCAACACTCTACAACCACTATCCAATTCATCCTACTCACAAGTGCACACCACACAACCACTAAGGCACCACTCAACCTGCTCAAGGACTGCATTTAAGCATCGCATGTAATACGTATCAATAGCCGCGAATCAGTCCATACACTACCACTACCTCAGATCTAGTTCGTCCACCACATGGCTACTATGCCAATCACGCTCAACTCTAGAGCCTGTTCGTCTAATCCTTGTCCTAGACAGATGGTACACTTTAACTCAGCGTCCTATCTGAGTTTCCTGGTCACCTAACTAACACCTAAAGTATGTCCAACCCACTCACATCCTCCAAGACATACCAAACCAAACCTGAAAGCATCCAAAGTCAATCATCCTGAATGGCGACCGCCAATTCCAAACTCTCTCTCGGTCCTCAGACCACTCGATCTTCAACCGAATCGACCAAACAATCACCCACTAAACCTCGCTCACCTTGATCGTCTCAACACTACCTGATCCACCTAGGATCCACACTAACTCCCTCTGCCAAAGACCCATAACCAACACGGGTTCCCCAAAATGATACTCGCTCAATAATAACACAAGTGACACCAAGCACCAACCAATAATATATGTTGATAACTATTGTAGTGATTCTCCCACTACCAAGTCACTCCTTACTTCAGCTCAAACCTAACAACTCATACCACCCAAGGTGATTAGAAGTTCACTAGAAAGGAAGTATACTTACTAGCAGAATGAGGCTTACTTTTATTCTGATCAAAACCAATCCCCGGGGTTCCATCAAAAGGGACATTGGGCCTTCTATCGGTGACATTCCAAGTCAACTGATCCTCCAATTCCACTAAGTCTTATAACTAAACTCCCACACTCTCAACTTTGTCGTTACCTTCCAACAATCGGTTGCAAAATGGGTTACGTACGCATCCAAACCTCTGCTAAACCGCAACTACACCACTCCTAAGCCAACTGAGAATTAGGCACAACCAACTCTCTCCAAGCTCCCTGAGCTACATGGCGATACCCCGACACGTCCTGTGTGTCCTGGAATACAAATCAAACTCAAGGGTCCACCCTGACCCTACCAAACCATCTTGATTCACAACAATACATCCAACTCAAGGGTCCACCCTAACCCTACGGAACCGTCTTGGTTCACAACACTACAACCAACATGGTACTAGCTCGTACGTCCCAGCTCTAAGGGATAAAATCCTGAGCGCCACACTCGTGCAAACCGTTTCACAACCACTAGGGAACCTATCACCGAACTAGATATCTCGTATCTCCGGCAACCAAGAAAACTCCAACTGACCACATGGGATCCTCACTGTCCGTTTCAATGACCACACTAACTCACGTGTCTGCCACCCAAGGTTCGAAGAATTATCGTTAGCTCCCCAATTCCACTAATTTCCATGGCGCCCAGAGATCATCTAGTACTGCTCAATTACTGTTGGGATTCCATCCAACTCATCCTGACTTGAGATACCATACTGTCACTCAGGTCACACTCAGAAGTCCCAGCATAAACTGACGAATCCTTAACACAGAACACGAACACACCACGGTTGAGTCACACTTTCGGCTCTTTTCGGAGAAACTCTGCTTCTTGAGTTACTCACCAACTCTAGGCAAAACCACATAAGAAAAATGTTCCTCGAACGTCACCCAGCACTCAGTCTCAACTACAACTACCCTCGATAGCGATGTCTGCCACCACCTCGTGCAAACTAAACTACCGATGTCTGCCACCCTCGATAGCGATGTCTGTAAACTACAACCACCCTCAAAACCACGTAAGTACTTAGCTATCAGGACTCCATCCTTAGGCGACAACTCACCATCGGTACCAACCACTTTGTACTACCTGAAACCTATCCTCAAGGATGTAACTCAACATCTAAACAACCTCTAGCGTGACGGATGCTCTGCTCAAGGTTACAAAACTACTAATCAGTCCACCCCTGGGATTCGATCGACAAGTACCACTATTGGGCAACTTGTCCAACCAATATCAACTATATGACCCTAGGTACATACCTATCACCCCATCGTACTAAAAAAGTTGTCAAATCTAGCACTTCTTGGGTCTAATATCACTAAATTCTGGCATCTCGTGCCAACGTAACCTATCGAAGGTTCGGTTCCACTAAGGTTCTCCTATTCTTACCCTAACCATCAGGTTGATGATGAGCTATTTCCTCATAGTGACATCAAATCTGGCACCTGCGCGACACTCCAAGAGAAAACCGTGGTCTGATACCACTTTGACATGACCCATCCAAATCCCCCAGGGATTAACGAGGGATGTGCCACGGTCCTGTCTGACACCACGTGCCAGATAAGGGATAAACCAAACCGTAACCCATTCGGGGTTGTCTAGAGTACGCTAGGATCTGTGGTGGCATGTGATGTCTCGGTCTCTACTACAGTCCGCATCCGCGATCAACCTGAGGGGTATGAAAAACCATTAAAAACTTTGAGTGGACTAAAAATAAATAGTTTAATAAAATACATTTCCGAAAGACATTTATACTATAACGACTCATCCCAGAAATCAGGATTAGATTAGTGGAAGGATTGGTAAAGTTAATAGCTGAATAGTTGGATGATTTCAGACGGACGGTACAAAAATGACGATTTTGCCCATAGAATGGGCAAAAATGTTGACTTTTTGTTCCGGCAGTCAAATGGACATTGACTGATGATCGTGACGTAGTTCGGGACGTCACGAGTTCATAGACAGGTGGCACGTCCGATTCCGACATTTGAGGAAAAAGTTATGACGTTTGGACGTCGATGCCCTAAGTACAATGACAGGCGGCAAGCCGTCATCAGACGTCGGACGACAAAGTTACGGGTCAGGAAATACGAAGGGCAAAACTGTAATTTGTGCAAATAAGGGCATTTTGTTCATTGTAGTGGCCTAGGGATTTGTGCCCAATGACAAGAGGACACTTGCAGGATTTCGAGGAAGGTTCCAACACGAATTTTAAAGTATTCGATGTAACGAACATTTTGGCGCTGGTTTCGAGACATTTACGGAATTTCACGTTTTATGAGATTTCGCACGATCTTGTGATTTGACTATGGTTTTAATGATTTGATTTCGGGATTTGAAAGATGATTTGATTTCAATGATTTGAAATGGATTTTGGAAAAGTGATTTCGGGCTTGGAGCCCTCTTTCCGAGATTTCGATAAATGAGCTTTCGTTTTGAAACTAGATTTCAGAAACGAGCTTTCGGTTTTGAGACTTGGAAAGGAAATCTGAATTTTGGTTTCGGATGATATGGATTTGATAAGTTTTGGGACTGAGTTCCCATATTTGAGATTGACTTGTGATTTGAGGCTGAGGCCTGGATTTGGATAGCGGATGTGATTCAAGTTTTCAAATTGTTTTCATTGATGGTTTTGATACGAATGGTTTCATAACATGTATTGATATGCATGCATTGGTTTTTAAATGGATGGTATAACTGTAATTGGTTTATTGAAATGATTTCGAACTTATACTTTATTTTTGTCCACTCACAGTCTTTTCGTGTTTTCGATAACCTCCAGGTTGTTGCAGTACGGGCTGTTGGTCGAGAAAGACGCAGACATCAAACCCGCGATCCATAGTAGTTCAGTGCACTCTAGGAAGTTCGCTTACTTTTGGGATGGTTGGATCGAGAATCCCTTGTCCGACTTACGTGTCACATGGAGGTTGGACGTCAGTTTAGCCTTCATGTCATGCGTAAGTTAAAGGGGTGCAGGATTTAGCCCTTAATCCCGGGGGATTAGGGGTGGGTCCTGTCAATTGGTATCAGTGCAGGTTTTTAGCGCTCTACAGGAAGTTTGGCTTGCAGAGTAGGTGTTTTACCGGTTAACGTGATGTGAGCCTACTGTGGATGTGATGTATCAACGCGGAACAGCCCGTCATCAACCTGGATACGCGAGTGATAATGAGTAGTTGTACGATAGTGAGTGGGTTAGTTAGTGGTGGAAGTATAAGTAACTAGGTGATGCGTTGCCTGATACGCGTTTGGATGTGTTACTTGCCGGCTTTGGACTAGAAAGGACAACGTGGTGGATGCTGGATATGCTCGATTTTTGGGTCGGAGGTATGCCAGCGGTTAACCTGGATGATAGCCAGTGAGCTACGTTTGAGTAGGCTGGTCGGCCTGTGGGGTCGATAGTAGTTTGTTGTGCTGGTGGAATACGTGGGCCGAGGAGGCCGGTTGACGGTGGCCTGTTGGGCCGGATGTTGTTTGGATGATGACAGTGTGGACTTGTGACCGTTTGGTCAGATTGTTCAAGCTTAGACTCGTACAGCTACGAGTAGTCGGATACCTTGAGTGGCAGGGTTTAGGGACTACTTTGAGCTTTGAGGGAATTCCTCTAGTATTAGATACCGGTAGATGTTGGTGTGTGGAGATACGATAAGGGATGGTCTTAGTCGGGTGTGACGACCCGAGTGGTAAGGTTGTAGTGAACTAGTGGCTGTCGCGGGTTTAAGATAACCCGTATGGCGAGGATCATTTGAGGAACCCCATGTGATGACTAGTCTGGAACCCGTGAGTTGGGGTTTGTGGTTAGGAAGTTGTTGTGATTGGGCCCCTTTACGGCTTGTTTGGAAATGGTGCTGCTAGGAGCAGCCGAGGTAGTGATTGGTTGGCGGACAATTCTGGACGAGTCCAGTGTTGGGTGCTTAGTGTATTGAACTACGAGGGTGGTTAGTTCCCTTGACCCGAGCGTAGATTGAGGATTTTGGCTCGATAGGAGCAGAGGCTCGGGACTGATGTGCTGTGAGTGCTAGACCGGCATGATGTGCCACAAGTTCGGATGCTTGTAAATGGTCGGATGGGCACATTGAGTCGAGGTTTTGGCCAGTTGTAAAGTGACGGTCTTTGGTAGGAACCATTAACCGAGCGGGGATATGTGATGATCATTGGTAAATCATGTTTCGGGATGAACGGTCAGGATGCCGTTAGTAGATCAGAGTAGCGCAGTGGAAGCATGGTGGACCTAGGCTTTGTGTTGGAGCAGGCCAGGTTGATATGGCCGGGTTGATCGTCAGTGAGGTTGGTTTTCGTGGACTTCCCTTGTTGTGTTAGAAATGCAGAGGTTGGTCTTGTGGTAAGGCCGAGGCTCATGATTGGTGATTTGCTGAGATTAGTGCTTGATGTACTTGAGAATCAGGACTCAGGAGGCCGAGGTGAGTGATCGTTGATTGTGATCCCAAGTGTGGGTTATGAGTGTGATAGTGGTACTCGAGATTGAGCCTCGGAAAGGTGGGGATGCGGTCATCAGAAGGAGTGATGGTCGCCTTCCTTTTGGATGTGGATACGGTGTTAACTGACAGGTGAGTTGGTCGGTGAGTTGGTTTAGTTACAGACACGTGGATTGCGATCTGTAGGAGTTGTGGATCACCTAAGGGTAGCAGAGTTGACGTTGAGACGGTTGGTCCAATAGTGGTATTCGTGTTGCAGATTGACTTCAATGATTGGAAAGGGTGGATATACTTCCAACATGGTTAGAATCTCGGAAGCAGGAACAGATGTAGTTTAGACACCGAGAAGGTGTTAGATGTCACGTGTGAGAGATAGATGTTTTAAAGTTGATTTGGGGATTCAATAAAGGAACTTCAGGAATTGTGACCCCCCCCCCTTGGTCATGGAGACGGCTGGATGTGTTCTAGAGTAGAAAGAGTACTTAGTAACGCCGGGAGCGGCCTGTTTGGCGAGTGCCATAAGATTGTGCTAAGTTAGATTAAGGTAGGATGACTTGCAATGTCCTAGTTGTGGACCTTGGAGAGTTCTGTTGGAGATTGACGGAAGGAAATGGAAAAAAGGAGTGACTAGAACTGATCAATATGAGGTTATTGAAGAGAACCAAAAATCTAGACGTGTCGGATCTGATGTGTTACTGGATCGAACGGCTCTAATAGTGACACGTGTTTAACTCGTAGTCAGGTAGTGTGGATTGTGGATGGTGTTTCCATAGGTCGATAGTGTGAGTGGTTAACAGAACCACTAGTGAGAGGATTGGCTGAATTGGGGGTATATACGAAGACGTTGTGACTCCAGTGAGGTCGACGTGGATCACTGACGGAAGTTGTATGGAGCATTGCATCAATCCTGGTGCATAGGAGTACCGAGACCGGTAGATGCCATCTTGTGGATGGGTTTATTTGAGACTTATGTTCGACGACGGCAAACTCGCAAAAGGTACTGGGACATTGGTACGATGTACGCTCGACTCGAGGAGGAGTCGGAAGGGTTGGAACTAGACGCACTGGTGTGGAGACGTACCCCGTGTGGTTAACTTCCGAATGTCGGCGAGTGTGACGTTAAAGGTACTTTGGGTACGAGTTGAACGGTGTTAACCTCAGAGGAAAATCAATGGATTACGCGATGGACTGGAAGTTGGTAAAGATGTGGTGACAGTTTGGAAACTATCAGGATAAGCCGATGTGGCAGGTGCAGGACACCGGGTAGGAGACCCAGGTGTGAGACTAGTTAGATTTCCCCAATTAGTTATGGAAGTACGAGATTCGGAATTTTAGGGACGAAATTCTTTAAGGGGGTAGATTGTAACGACCAGTCCAGGAAATCAGGATTACATTAGTGGTTAATGAAGGATTAGTAAAGTTAATCGGCGAATAGTTGGACGATTTCGGACGAACGGTGCAAAAACGGCGATTTTACCCCTAGAATGGGCAAAAAAGTTGACTTTTCGTTTGGACAGTCAAATGGACTTTGACTATTGACCGTGACATAGTTCGGGACGTCACGAGTTCATAGACAGGTGGGACGCCCGATTCCGACATTCGAGGAAAAAGTTATGACGTTCGGAAGTTCGAGGGTATTATCGTAATTTTGTTAAAAGGGGTAATTTGTTGACTTTTCCTAAGAAATGGAATTTTCATGTACTTCGAGGACCGTTAGGAAGGCCTCGATGCCCTGAGTACAACAATAGGCGGCAAGCCGTCATCGGACGTCGGACGACAAAGTTACGGGTTAGGGAATACGAAGGGCAAAATGGTAATTTGTGCAAATAAGGGCATTTTGGTTATTGTAGTGGCCTAGGGATCTGTGCCCAATGACAAGAGGACACTTGGCTATTTTGGAGAAAGTGACCATCAGCTTTTTGACAGGTGTCCCTTCTCTAGATAATTGTGGAAGCTGGGACACCGCCTCAGTCATTTTATTTAAAACTTGGTTAAGGGTTGAATGAGTTGGCCTTGAAGGGCAAACAGAGATACAAAGTTGATGAGGAAATCACACCCCCAGCTATCCTCCATTTGCTGTGCCTTGTGAACAAAAACGAAGGGATGGATGTTCTGGAATGTGGTGATGGTGTCTAGGACGACCGTCGTGCACGGTGGTGGTTGGAGGAGGCCCAGACCCGTGAACTCCCCTGCTAGAATTCAATGGCTCGTGATGAATTTTCGATTAGTGATCGATTGTTTGGGCTGCTAAAGGTTACTGGAGGCTTGGGGAGTCCAACAAGCTCACTGTTGAGACCTGAGATGGACGGTAAGCGGACATTTTTTGAAAACTCGAATATGAATTCAACCATGGTGAATTTTTATATGACGTTTGTTGAACGATTTGGCTTAGGGAGAGAGCAACTGAAGATGACCAGAGGACGTTTGGGACCAAAACTGTGGTCGGAGAAGGTCTGGGGTGGCCGGACTTATAAGTCGAATGAAGCCCGTTTTTTTTTCAACTTGGACAGGTAATATCCTGGTTTTATGGTTGGATTTTGATTATGTAGAATAATAGGAAACGTTTAGAGGAACCTATAGGAATGAACAGGAGAGAAAATGGCTCAAAACGAACAAGTTAGAAGGGTAGACCGCCTGCGCTGGTTCGGTCGAACCGGGCTAGTTCAGACCGGTTCAAACCTGGTTTGTCCCAAGGTTGAAGATAAACAGTAGCCGCGCATGAGGCCCACGCGCAGCCCTTTTGGGCGGCGCGTGTGGGCGCGTGGCATGGATTTCAAGGAAGGTTCCAACATGACTTTTAAAGTATTCGATGTAACGAATATTTTGGCGCTGGTTTTGAGTCAATCGGACATCGTCTATATATGTTTCGGGATGTTCGAAGGTTTTAGGCCTCGATTAAAAATAGTTAAAAATTCGAGAAAATTACGGGGCTTTAGTATGAGTATTATGAAGTAGTTAGTGACCTTATTATGGGATTTGGCTAGGTTCGGGAAAGCCAATGATAGTGGATTGGCCGGGAACGGCGTAGGTGCACGCGTATCGAGGCAGTGGCGGAATGGTCCGTGAGTCGACTTTGCTTTCAAACTTATGATACATGCACATATGTTTTTATATGTTTTCTATACGTGATTCTATGATTTGATTTGTGATGTTGATGGTTTAAGGTTTTGCACATTTTTCGAGATATTTACGGAATTTCACGTTTTATGAGATTTCGCACGATCTTGTGATTTGACTGTGGTTTTAATGATTTGATTTCGGGATTTGAAAGATGATTTGATTTCAATGATTTGAAATGGATTTTGGAAAAGTGATTTTGGGCTTGGAGCCCTGTTTCTGAGATTTCGATAAATGAGCTTTCGTTTTGAAACTGGATTTCGGAAACGAGCTATCGGTTTTGAGACTTGGAAAGGAAATCTAAATTTGGGTTCGGGATGATGGTTCCAGATGCTAGCTTACGGAATCAATGTTGCGAATTCGGAGAAGGATTTTCTATGGTTTATCACTGATTGAATGAAAAATGGTTTTGGATTTAAAGACCCGAAAAGGGAAAAGAAAAACCGCTGGATCTGGTTTTGAGTTTAAAGACTCGGATTGATTGACTGGGGGGAGGGCCCTGGATTGATATGTTTTGAGTTTAAAGACTCGGTATATGTTTTGAGTTTAAAGACTCGAATATGATACCCCACCCGCGAGGCCTGTGATTGTATTTTGAGTTTAAAGACTCGTTGATATCCCGGGAATGCCTGATTATTGCGCATGGTTTTGAGTTTAAAGACTCGGGCGCACTTGAGATCCATTAAACTCGCATGATTGATGTTTTTCACTGGTTTTTCAGATGTTTTGGGCAGTGGCCCAGATGATATGGACTTGATGAGTTTTGGGAATGAGTTCCCGTATTTGAGATTGACTTGTGATTTGAGGCTGAGGCCTGGATTTGGATAGAGGATGTGACTCAAGTTTTCAAATGGTTTTCAATGATGGTTTTGATATGAATGGTTTGATAACATGTATTGATATGTATGCGTTGGTTTTTAAATGGACGGTATAACTGTAATTGTGTTTAGTGAACTATTTTCGAACTTATACTTTATTTTTGTCCACTCACAGTCTTTTCGTGTTTTCGATACCCTCCAGGTTGTTGCGGTATGGGCTGTTGGTCGAGAGAGACGAAGACATCACACCCGCGATCCATAGTATTTTGGTGCACTCTGGGAAGTCCTGTTACTTTTGGTATGGTTGGATCGAGAATCCCTTGTCCGACTTACGTGTCACATGGAGGTTGGACGTCAGTTTAGCCTTCGTGTCATGCGTAAGTTACACGGGAGCAGGATTTAGTCCTTAATTCGGGGGGATTAGGAGTGGGTTCTGTCATATACCCTTCACTAAAAAGCATGCAAGCATTCGAAAACCATTTACAATCATCATTTCCTTTAAATCAAATCATAGGCTTATGAAATCCAAACTCAGTGAAAACATTGTTTATTCAATCAAAGCCATTTCCTTCCTCAAAACATTAGGGCCTTAACCCAAAACTAGAAAATCAAAGCATGTGGGAACTCAGGCCAAATCCACAAAATACCGTATAACCAGTCCAATAAAACATATTTATTCCATCCTTGACATCCCAGTTGCATGACATCCCAGATGTCACTGTCACTGTCATAAAGCTACGTGTGCCCATCAGTCTCTAGCCGAGTCTCCCCCAAGGTCCGCCTAGGTCCGCGACCCTCCTTGGGGGGCGGAGGTTTTAACCTCTAGCAATCCTGATCCTGGACCTCTCTACAGTCTTGCACGTAGAGCGGCCCCTTTTGAGGCAATGCTCTTTGACTACTCCAGTGTCCTTGACACCTGGAGAGAAAATCTACACATAGGATGGTATAGTTTGAAAACCGAAATCAAATCCATTTGCATAGGGTCTCAGCCCAAAATATAATGTCCGTAAACCATTTCTACAAATCTCATTTTCCAAAGCCATTTTCAATCCAAATTTCATTAGGGTCTCCGAACTAGAAATCACATTTCATAACCCAAAAATGGGACTCATGCCCAGCACTACAAACCAACTGTGCCCTCGGCCTGATACTTTGAACCAACTGGGCTTCCAGCTCGATACCTTAAACCAACTGGGCTTCCAGCCCGATACCTTAAACCAACTAGGCCTCCAGCCCCATATTTCATAAATCAACTGGGCCTCAAGCTCGGGATAGCTTGTTTCCAAAGCCCAAATCATTTCATTTAAAACCATATTTGAATCCACCTATAATCAATATCATAACTAGACGGGTCTCAAGCCTAACATCATAAAACGACACATAAAATCAACATGATCGACAATGGAATAATGGAATAACGTATTTAAAAAGTTATGCATGCATTTCATTTACAAACCAAAAGTCCACTCACAGACCGTCCTCAAAATTCGCACAGTAAGCCTTACGAGGGCTAAACCAACCACTTTGGGTCATCCGGACCTGTCCAAATCACACCTAAAGGTCACTAACCATCTATACAAGTCTAAATCATAAACCTCCAAGACTCCCGAAAAAGTCAACGTGTCCTGGACATGCTTCCCTAGGCTAAAAACCTCAATTTGACCAACCTAACGATCTCTGATCAACCTGAAGCCACCAAGATTAGATCTAGAACGTCGAAACCTTTAAAATGATACTGGTCCTACCCCGAGATTTATGCCACTGCGCCCCCACGCACTGGTCAATGCAAAAGTCAACACTACCATCACTGCTGACATCAGTATGACATCATCTATGATAGGGTCTAACAGGTGTAAGATCTGACAGGTGCCACTTGTCAGCAGTCCACTAGTTCACATCATTGACATGTCTGTGCTAACTGTGTAACGACCCGTCCCGAAAATCGAATTAGATTAGTTTTTAATGATGGATTAGTGAAGTTAATCGGTGATTAGTTGGATGCGTTCGGATAGACGGTGCGAAATGACGATTTTGTCCCTAGAATAGGGTAAAATGTTGACTTTTCTATCGGGTTATCAAATAGACTTTGATCGAGGATCGTGACGTAGTTCGGGATGTCACGAGTTCATAGACAGGTGGCACGTCCGATTCCGACATCCGAGGACAAAGTTATGACTTTCAGAAGTTCGAGGGTACTTTGGTAATTTTGTTGAAAAGGGCAATTTGTTGACTTTTCAAACAACATGGAATTTCATGCACTTCGAGGACTGTTAGTTAGGTCTCAATTCCCGGAGTACAACGACAGGTGGTACGTTGTCATCGGAGTTCGAACGACAAAGTTAAGGGTCAGGGAATACGAAGGGCAAAATGGTAATTTGTCCTTTAGGGGTATTCTGGTCATTTCTGTGCATAGGGATATGTGCCCACTGAGAAGTGGACACTTTGCTGTTGTTGGAAATGGTTGCCCCAGGGACTTTGACGCGTGGCTGTGTCTGGATGGCTTTAGATGCCTCTTCACCATCTATTGTTGGTTTTAAAATTGAGGATGCATGATCAAGGGACAAAAAACAGAGGTCGTGAGCTTTAACCCCCACATACCTAGACAAGTCCTCACCCCTGCCCCGTGATGTTTGAACAAAAGATGGAGCCCTGAGAATAAGGATAGTGGTGGTGGACCGCCGTGAATGGCGGTGGATGGGGGAACGATAAGATCGTATCCCTTGTTTTTGAATTCAAAAATTGTAGGAATAGGTTTTGATCGTTACTAATCATTTTGGTGGTGTGTGTGAGATTATGGAGAGTAAGACAAGCACTCTGGACTTGAAGTCGACCCCTGAAATGGACGGTTAGGTAAGTGTTGCCGTGAATCTCGATTTACAGTAAAACATGGAGAATTCGGATATGATGTTTGTTGAACAATTTGGTTAAGGGAGTGAGCAACTGAAGGTGACCAGAGGACACTTGGGACCAAAATCGTGGTCGGAGACGGCCTGTGGTGGCCGGACTTGGAAGTTGAATGGAGCCAGTTTTGTTTCAACTTGGGAAGGTACATTTCGATTCTTAATTTCCAGTTTTTAGGTCATAAGTAGGAAGAAGATAATTAGACGAAGTTATAGGAGGTAGAATGGTTGAAAACGGACAAAAAAAAGCAAGGAAATTGTTGAACCGTCCACGCCGGTTCGGTTCGACCGGACCGGTTCGAACTAGTTCAGACCGGGCTTAATAGAGGTTGAAGATGAACAGTGTATGGCGCGTGAGGCCCACGCGTAGCCCCTTTGTGCGGCATGTGTGGGCGCGTGGCATGCCTTTTGAGGAAGGTTCCAACATGACTTTTAAAGTATTCGATGTAACGAACATTTTAAGACTGGTTTCGAGTCGATCAGACATCATCGCGATATGTTTCGGGATGTCCGAAGATTTTAGGGCTCGGCTAAAAATATTTAAAAATTCGGGAAAATTACGGGGATTAAGTATGATCATTGTGAAGTAGTTAGTGACCTTATTATGGGATTTGGACAGGTTAGGGAAAGCCGGTGATAATGGATTAGCCGGGAACGGCATAAGTGCGCGGGTATCGAGGCAGCAGCGTAATGGTCTGTAAGTGGACTTCGCTTTCTAATTTATGATGCATGCATATATGTTTTATATGTTTTCTATACGTGATTTCTGTGATTGTGAATTGATATTCATGATTTACGGTTTCGGCTCGTATTTCGAGATATTTACAAAATTGCACATTTTACGAGATTTCGATTGATCTTGTGATTTGAGCATGATTTTGATGATTTGACTTCGGGATTTGAAATATGATTTGATTTAAAGAATTTGAAATGGATTTTGGAAAAGTGATTTTGGGCTTGGATCCCTGTTCATGTGATTGAGATTTCGATTTTGAAACTTGAAATGGAAATTCTCGATTTGGGTTTGGGATGATGGTTCCGGATGCCGGCTTACGGAATCATTGTTGGGAATTCGGATATGGATTTTCTTTGGTTTTCACTGTTGATTGAAAAAAATGGTTTTGGGTTTAAAGACCCGGAAAAAGAAAAAGAAAAATCACTGGATCTGGTTTTGAGTTTAAAGACTCGGTTGATTGACGGGGGGAGGGTCCTAGATTGATATGTTTTGAGTTTAAAGACTTGGTATATGTTTTGAGTTTAAACACTCGGTTATGATACCCCCCGAGGCCTGTTGATTGTGTTTTGAGTTTAAAGACTGATTGATATCCCGGGAAGGCCTGATTATTACGCATGGTTTTGAGTTTAAAGACTCGGGCGCACTTGAGATCCAGCAACTCGCATGATTGATGTTTTTCACTGGCTGTTCACTGGTTTTCAGATGTTTTGGGCAGTGGCCCGGATGATTTGGTTTTGATGAGTTTTGGGACTGAGTTCCCATAATTTGAAAAGGATTTATTATTTTGGGCTGAGGCCCTGGATTTGAATTGTAAATTTGAGGAAAGAAAATGATTCCGGTTTTTAAATAATGGTTTTCTTACCTCGGATATGGAATGAGTTTTATATGCATGCATTGGTTTCTAAATTGAGGGTATAAATGGAATTGTTTTTGAACTTATACTTTATTTTTGTCCACTCACAGTCTTTTTATGTTTTCGATACCTTCCAGGTTATTGCGGTACGGGCTGAGGGTCGAGAGAGACGGAGACATCACATACGTGAACCACAGTAGAGTCTTCGCGTTCTGGGAAGTTCATAATTTTGGAACGGTGCGTTGGAAAATCCCTTGTCCGACTTACGTGTCACATGGAGGTTGGACGTCGGTCTAGCCTTCGTGTCTTGCGTAAGTACGACGGGAGCAGGACTTAGCCCTTAATCCAGGGGGATTGGGGGTGGGTCCTATCAAATTGGTATGAGAGCAGGTTTTGTGCGCTCTGCAAGAGGTTTGGCCCCCAGAATCGTTGGTTCATCGACTTGGGTGTTGTGGGGCTACTATGGATGTGATTTCTTGACGCGGAACAGCCCGTCATCAACCTGGACGTGATAGTGATAGTACGTTCGCTAGTGGTTAGTTAGTGGCGATTGTTAGAGCCTGGGCGATAGTCACTCGATACACAGTGCGAGGTATGACGTATGTCGGCGTAGGATCGGAACAGTTAGTGTGTTGGCACTGCATATGCTCCATGTTTGGACCATAGGGTCGGAAATATGCTAGCGGGATTAACCTGGATGGTCGTTGGTGAGCTACGACTGCGTAGGCTGGTCGGTCTGTGGGGCCCGATAGTAGCCTGTTGAGATAGTAGTATACGTAGGCCGAGGAGGCCGGTTGACGGTGGCCTGTTGGGCCGGATGGTGATTGGACGATGAAAGAATAGACTTGTGAGTTGTTGGTCAATGAGGTTGAGATTGGATTCGCGTAGGTCCGAGTAGCCGGATGCCTTGTGTGTCGGGGCATAGGCAGTTATTTTGGGATTAGAGGGATTTTCCCCTAGTGATGGATATTGGTTGATGTTGGTATGTAGAGTTACGATAAGGGATGGTATGAGTCGGGTGTAACGACCCGAGTGGTAAGGTGGTAGTAAACTAGTGGCGGTTGCGGGTTTGGATAACCCGTACGACGGGGATGATTTGAGAAACCCCGTTGGATGACTGGTCTGGATTGTGAGTACTTGAGTGAGAAACCCCAAGGCAAGTTCTTAGTTGGAAAACCGTGAGTTGGGTTTTGTGGTCGGTAGTTGTAGTGGTTAGGCCGACTTACGGCCGGATTGGAGATGTTGTTGCTAGGTGCAGCCGAGGTAGTGGATGATTGGTGAATGACTCTGGATGAGTCCAGTGAGAGTGCGACGTTAGTTGAGCATTTGGTTGCTCAGAGTTGTGGATTACGAGGGATGTTAGTTCCCCCGACCCAAGCGTAGATTGAGGGTTTTGGCTCGGTAGGAGCAGAGACTCGGGAGTGGTATACCGTGAGTACTTGATCGGAATGATGTGCCCTGAGTTGGGATGCTTGTAAAGGGTACGATGGTACATCGTGAGTTAAGGTTGTGACCGGGCGTGAGATGTCGGTGTCTGGAAGGAACCATGAACAGAGCTGGAAGATGTAATGACCATGGGCAGGTCATGTTCGGTACGAACGGTTAGGAAGTCGTTGGTTAATCAGAGTAGCGTTGTAGAAGTGCGGTGGACCTATACTCTGTGTTGGATTAGGCTAGGTTTGCATAGTCGGGTTTGACGGTTCGCGAGGTTGGTTTTAGTAGACCCCCACTGATGTGTTTGTAGATGTCGACGGATGCCAAGGTTGGTACTTGGTGAGTGGTGACTTCGAGGGTGGTAATTGGGGAGTCTGAGGTCAGTGATTGAGGATTAATTGAGGATTTCGAGAGTTGGTGACTTGGGTTCTAGCAGGTGCCCGGAGTTAAACCTCGGAAAGGTTGTGATGAAGTCATTAGACGGAGTAATGATTTATATCCTTTTGGGATAGGTAGAAATAGTGAGAACCGACAGACGAGTTGGTCGGTGATTTGGTTTGGTTACAGACATGTGGTTGTGATCCGTATAAGGTGTGGACTTCTCTAAGTTCCGTAGAGGAATTGTCGTCCGAATAGTTAGTCCGGAGGTGGTATACTTGGGGTAGCATATTGAAGTGATTAGTGACCTTAGAATATGATTTGGACAGGTTTGGGAATCCTGGAGATGGTGATTGGCCAGGGAAAGGCTTATGGTGAGAATATCGAGGCGCAACATGGATGGTCTGTGAGTGGACCTTGATTTCTAAATTAATGCATGCATAACTGTTTTATATGCTTTAATGAACATGTTTTGTGATGCCATGAATGCATTTGTTTGTGGTGTATTAGTATTTACGTATTTTCACGTATTTTGAGGTTTTCGATTTTATACGGTGCTTATGTGCTAGCATTTCTATGATGGTTTTATGGAAAGGTTTTGGATTTGGAAACATGGAATTCGGAATGAGACCCATTTGGTTGGAACCCATTTCTATGATGGTTTTATGGAAAGGTTTTGGATTTGGAAACATGAAATTCGGAATGAGACCCATTTGGTTGGAAACCATCGGACTTGAAGTCCATTTGATTTAATGAGAAATCGGGCTGGAGGTCCATTTGAGTTATGCGATCGCGTTGGGGGCCCCGTTGGTTTTTGAATTTGGGAATGAGGCCCAGTTATGACTTATAAAGGTGATTTCGAGTCGGGGACTCAATTGTGGATTTACGATGGTTTTATGGAAAACTCGGGCGTAACCCTTTAAATGATATGAAATGGTTTTCCGTATACCATCCTCATGAACGAATGCCATCCAAACGTCTCGCAGTATCTTGGAGTGGCGGGTTATCTCCTCCCGACGTCTCGTAGTATCCTGGAGTAGTCACGGGGCATTGCCTGCTAGGGGTCATTGCACGGAGCAAACCGAGACAACATCCTCCAAGGGAGGGTCATTGATCTGTTAGTCATTGACCTAGGTGGACCCTAGGGAGACTTGGATTTGAGACCCCAGGTAGCATGCGTAGGTTGGAACTGTGACAGGATTGATTGCGACATCTCGGATGTCAAACATCAGGGATGCTGAGGATTGGTTTTGGGCTAAGACCCACTTGTATTGATTTGGGCTGGGTCCCTACGGATTTGGTTTTGGGCTGAGTTCCCACTTGATTGGATTTGGGCTGAGACCCATATGTATTGGTTTTGGGCTGAGTCCCACATGGATTTAGGCAGTGGCCCGTATGATTGGCATCATTCACAATTTTGGGCCAAGGCCCTAATGTTTTGATTAAATGGTTTTCGAATGCATGCATGCTTTTTAGTGAAAGGCATAAACGTCTTTTGATGAAATATGTTTTTATTAAATTATTAGTTTTGTCCACTCACAGCTTTTCGTGGTTTTAATGCCCTTCAGGTTGACAGCGGATGCGAGCTGTAGCAGAGACCGAGACATCAGACTCTTCCTTTGTTAATGGCGCACTCTGGAAGCCCCCGTGTGGGCTGAGTCTGGAATTATCCCTTGTCTGACATTTCGTGTCATACGGGAACAGGTACGTCCCGCGTTAATCCCGGGGGAATTTTGGACGTGTCCTGTCAAAGTGGTATCAGAGCAAGTTGTGCATATGGTACTCTAATACCAAAGTGGTCACAAAAGCAGGAGCAAACCGAGACAACATCTGGAACTTTCGTTCATACTCTGCCACGGTCATATTCCCTTGCTGGAGCTGCGGAAACTCCGCCTCCTTGGCATCCCGGAAAGAACGAGGATAATACTGCTCCAGAAACCGTTCCCTGAACGTCTCCCAAGTCACACTATGGACATCCCAACCGGACAACTCCAGAGTATACCACCACTCATACGCCGCACCATCTAGTAAAAAGGTAGCCAACACTACTCGCTCCTCCGGCGGACAATGCATCACCGCAAAAATCCGCTCCAGTCTGGTAATCCACCTCTGGGCTTCCTCAGGATCAGCCCCACCACTAAAAGTAGTAGCCCCGAGCCGCTGGGCTCGCTCAATCGTGGCACTCTCCGTCTCTCTGGCTACTTCTTCAGGTTGTAGAGAGGGTCTACGTCTCGGAGGCATCGTCAACCGCACACTGAAAGAGGCATAGAAGTAGTTAAGAAACTAAAACACAACCTCACAAACCAACAAACCCCACAAACCTGACAAACCTATGCTCTGATACCAATTGTCAGGACCCACCCCGGTTTCACCCCGAAACCCGAGGTAAATCCCGCTCCCGTCTGACTCCCCGACACAACACCTAAGAACACTCACGCAAACCTAGACAGACGCAGGAGTAATTACAAAATATCCCAACCTTATCGTTTACAGAGCATAGCACTAAATTACAAGGAAAATAAAAACCGATAAAGTACACGCACACAGAAGCCTTTAAACTCTTCTAGGATTCCTCACGTCACTTCTATGCCTCGGACACTGCCTCGACGTCAAGACCCCGCGCTAGCTCCACAACCTGGAGGGCAAGTTAAAACAGAAAATGTGAGTGGACCAGAAGGTACAAAAGTTCAAAAACCATTTTATAAGAAAACCGAGTTTAACCCTCCGTTTTGAAACCACATGCATAACCAACAGTTATGAACACATTTATAAAATAATCATTCTAAAACATCATAAGAAACAGAAACACTATAAAGTATCATAAGAAACCATAACATGAGTATCAGAAAACTGTATCATAAACCATGAACATTAACTCATAAATATCCCGATCAAACCTGCTGGATCTATCCGAGTCTTTAAACTCCCGAGTCTTTAAACTCAATCCAGGCCTTAATCATATCCGAGTCTTTAAACTCCCGAGTCTTTAAACTCAAGGCCTACGGGGGAAAATCAATATATATCCGAGTCTTTAAACTCCCGAGTCTTTAAACTCAATCCGGGTCTTTAAACCCAATCCGGCCGGTCCCCCGTCACATATATCCGGGTCTTTAAACCCAATATCCAGATCCAGCAAATCCAATCCCAAAACCATTTGAAAACCATTTACCAAATCCACATGTAATCACAAATCATATTCCACAACCCATTTATCATTATCAGAAAACCTTTATAGGTGGAAATCCCCAAATGTGGCATCAAAATCCGAAAACCAACATTTTCTCGAAAAATGTGCCAAAACCGTCTTTTCTCGAAAAACGTGCAATCGCGTAAAAACATCATAACATAGTCAAAGAACATAAGTGTATGAGTAAAACCATCAAAAACGTATATAAAAACAGTTATGCATGATCGAGTTTAGAGAAAGGGATCCACTCACAGTACTGAGCCCTACTCGCGTCCCGAACGTCCAGCCCGTTCCTCGGCTTCCTCGGGAAATCCCGATCCTGTCAAACACCGTCAAATTACATCACTAATACGTCTACAAACACTCACCTAAATTCCCTAAACAAAATCCCCGAATCGAAAACCGAAAACCCGGGACCCTAAACATTCTCCCTCGCGGAACCGAACTCATACGATGTCCGATTAACCCGAAACCAACTCCATTGAACTCAACACAACTCCTAGACCAAAAGTCATGTTGACCACTTTCCCAACCGCCGCCGCACGCGCCCCCACGCGCCGCCCAAAGTGGCTGCGCGTGGCCCCACGCGCCAGCTACAGTACCACCTTCAACCTGTGCTGAACCAGCCGTCGCAGGCTGAACCGGCGAGACTTGATCTCCGCCGTCCGGCCACCAATTCGATCCCTTCCTTCACCAGCAGCTTCGTCCAGACACCACGAATCCAATCCCCAACTCCGTTCACCTCGACACTGTCCCTAGCCCGTCGACTAAGCTCAAAACCAGACGGCTAAATGTCCCCCTGTTTCACGACTCCTCAACTCCGGTCACCTCCCGTCACGGTGGCAACACCAGACGATCCCTAAGGCTTCACTGAACCTAGACCACACCTCCTCTACCTTCGACTCAGCCCCAAACTCGTCGAATTTGAGTTCGAAGCTCACGGCCGAAACAGAGCAACAGAGCACCCCTCTGCGACTGAGCTCCGCCGTGGACACCCCCGTCACGACGACCACCACAATCATTCCTAGGACCTCCCTGAACATAACCCTGACCTCCAATCACTTCGACTCTAAGCCTAGACTCACGACTTTCAGATTGAATTTCCACGGGAAAACAGAGCACAGGAATCTCACCTTCGAGTGCAGCTCCGCCGTGCACGATTGCACCGCCAAATCACGACCACCAGCTCCGCCCTGCCTCACTGTCACTCTCACAACTCGCTAATCACTCACCCTTGCACCCAGATCGATCAATTCCCCTCAATTCTCACACTCTGTTTCTCTGTGTTTGTCGAAGAACAAACACGGGTATGCACGGTTCCACCCAAATAATTGGGCTGTGAACACACAGGATTCCACCAGAATCCTCTAGCCCTTTGCCATGTGTCACCATCCCTTCAAACTTTATCCCATCTGCTTAAACCCCAGCCGTCCATTCCTTTCTCTCTGCACGAATCCCCATAAACCCAAAAAGACTAAAATACCCTTCTGTTTAACACATTTTTTTACGGTTTTACCGAAACTTCCTAGACCCGTAACTCTCGCCTCGTAAGTCCGATGAACACGTGCCGCCTGTCATCGAACTCAGGACGACAAGAACTATCTAACCATCCTAGGTCAACCTAACAAAACTCGATTATACAAAAAGTCAACTTTTCCCCCTATTTTACCAAAATTACGATAATACCCTCGACCTTCCGAACGTCTCAACTTCCTCCTCGGATGTCGGAATCAAACATACCACATGTCTACGGGTTCATGACGTCCTAAACTACGTCCTGGTCACTGGTCAATCCTCAATTGACCACCCGAAATAAAAGTCAACATTTTTGCCCGAAGCAGGGGCAAAATCGTCATTCTCCACTAGTGACCCCATCGGGACCAACTAACCCCTGATTAACCTTACTAATCACACCTTAATCACTCTACTAATCCCAATTCTCGGGACGGGTTGTTACAATCTACCCACCTAAAAAGAATTTCGACCCCGAAATTCCACAGCTAGTTCCCAACACCTAGGGTCTCCTACCCGGTAAGGAACAACCTCTCCTAGGTTTCCTGTCTATCATCTCCACCTTGGGTATTTCACTCCATCCCCAACTACTGTTACCACAGCCAACCCTAGCTATGTAACAACTGCATGGTGTACGCAAGGGAAACTCTATGAACAAAAAACAAAGGTATTATAAAATACCTCATTTCACAGTACCCGACAGAAGTCATAGAGTACATCCTCGTATACAACCACCCTACCTGCCCGAACCAACTCGACTACTAACCCAAACAATCGTCCACCCATCTCCCTCGGCTACTATTCCGGCCACGGTCGGACTAACTCCACAAAATCCTAGAGGCAAACTCTAGCTTGTGGGTTCTCTCCTTCCATAGTCACCGATCGATCAGTTATAGTCACTCCTTTCCTCTACTTCCCGCCAACCTGCTACGGAACTTACTGTACACTCCAAGTCCTCTAGGAAAACTCCTAGACTCTACCCCGAAATCCAACAACCAAACCAACAGAACAACCAAAAGTGAAACAAGTACCTGTCCCCACATCTGGTATCGACTGATCCTCCTGCTGAGTCATCGAGAACACCCGGGCCTGAGATCCCGACGCTCTACCACGTCCCCTCGAACTACTCGTGGCTGTGCCACCACCTCCTCTAGTGCCCGCTATCCCTGACGCTGTACTCTGTCCGGACTCCGCTACTCCTCTGCCTACACCACCTTCCTGTGGCAACAGTGGACACTCACGTCGGAAATGACCTCTCTCCCCACAGTAGAAACACACATTCCAGCCTGGTCCACTGCTCGGTCTCCCCGTAGACGCTACCGACGTCGCACTCGCTTGCGGAGTCGGCGGTGCTCGGTAACCCCAAAATCCTGAACTCTGGGCACTACCAGGCCTACCAAAACGATCATCGCCCGACGAGGACGATCCACCGAAGTTACCTCTTTTCGGTGTCCGCTGGCTCGAAGCTCCAGGAATAGATAGTTCCCGGCGTCGCACCGGCAAACTAGCCTCAACTCGCACCGCAGCATCCGACAAGTCTCGGAGGGTAGCAAAAGATCCAGCCGTCACTACGGCTCGAATCTCACCGCGCAAGCCCAACTCAAACCTACGGCACTTCTCGACTTCAGTGGCCACAAAAGCAGGAGCAAACCGAGACAACATCTGGAACTTTCGTTCATACTCTGCCACGGTCATATTCCCTTGCTGGAGCTGCAGAAACTCCGCCTCCTTGGCATCCCAGAAAGAACGAGGATAATACTGCTCCAGAAACCGTTCCCTGAACGTCTCCCAAGTCACACTATGGACATCCCAACCGGACAACTCCAGAGTATACCACCACTCATACGCCGCACCATCTAGTAAAAAGGTAGCCAACACTACTCGCTCCTTCGGCGGACAATGCATCACCGCAAAAATCCGCTCCAGTCTGGTAATCCACCTCTGGGCTTCCTCAGGATCAGCCCCACCACTAAAAGTAGTAGCCCCGAGCCGCTGGGCTCGCTCAATCGTGGCACTCTCCGTCTCTCTGGCTACTGCTTCAGGTTGTGGAGAGGGTCTACGTCTCGGAGGCATCGTCAACCGCACACTGAAAGAGGCATAGAAGTAGTTAAGAAACTAAAACACAACCTCACAAACCAACAAACCCCACAAACCTGACAAACCTATGCTCTGATACCAATTGTCAGGACCCACCCCGGTTTCACCCCGAAACCCGAGGTAAATCCCGCTCCCGTCTGACTCCCCGACACAACACCTAAGAACACTCACGCAAACCTAGACAGACGCAGGAGTAATTACAAAATATCCCAACCTTATCGTTTACAGAGCATAGCACTAAATTACAAGGAAAATAAAAACCGATAAAGTACACGCACACAGAAGCCTTTAAACTCTTCTAGGATTCCTCACGTCACTTCTATGCCTCGGACACTGCCTCGACGTCAAGACCCCGCGCTAGCTCCACAACCTGGAGGGCAAGTTAAAACAGAAAATGTGAGTGGACCAGAAGGTACAAAAGTTCAAAAACCATTTTATAAGAAAACCGAGTTTAACCCTCCGTTTTGAAACCACATGCATAACCAACAGTTATGAACACATTTATAAAATAATCATTCTAAAACATCATAAGAAACAGAAACACTATAAAGTATCATAAGAAACCATAACATGAGTATCAGAAAACTGTATCATAAACCATGAACATTAACTCATAAATATCCCGATCAAACCTGCTGGATCTATCCGAGTCTTTAAACTCCCGAGTCTTTAAACTCAATCCAGGCCTTAATCATATCCGAGTCTTTAAACTCCCGAGTCTTTAAACTCAAGGCCTACGGGGGAAAATCAATATATATCCGAGTCTTTAAACTCCCGAGTCTTTAAACTCAATCCGGGTCTTTAAACCCAATCCGGCCGGTCCCCCGTCACATATATCCGGGTCTTTAAACCCAATATCCAGATCCAGCAAATCCAATCCCAAAACCATTTGAAAACCATTTACCAAATCCACATGTAATCACAAATCATATTCCACAACCCATTTATCATTATCAGAAAACCTTTATAGGTGGAAATCCCCAAATGTGGCATCAAAATCCGAAAACCAACATTTTCTCGAAAAATGTGCCAAAACCGTCTTTTCTCGAAAAACGTGCAATCGCGTAAAAACATCATAACATAGTCAAAGAACATAAGTGTATGAGTAAAACCATCAAAAACGTATATAAAAACAGTTATGCATGATCGAGTTTAGAGAAAGGGATCCACTCACAGTACTGAGCCCTACTCGCGTCCCGAACGTCCAGCCCGTTCCTCGGCTTCCTCGGGAAATCCCGATCCTGTCAAACACCGTCAAATTACATCACTAATACGTCTACAAACACTCACCTAAATTCCCTAAACAAAATCCCCAAATCGAAAACCGAAAACCCGGGACCCTAAACATTCTCCCTCGCGGAACCGAACTCATACGATGTCCGATTAACCCGAAACCAACTCCATTGAACTCAACACAACTCCTAGACCAAAAGTCATGTTGACCACTTTCCCAACCGCCGCCGCACGCGCCCCCACGCGCCGCCCAAAGTGGCTGCGCGTGGCCCCACGCGCCAGCTACAGTACCACCTTCAACCTGTGCTGAACCAGCCGTCGCAGGCTGAACCGGCGAGACTTGATCTCCGCCGTCCGGCCACCAATTCGATCCCTTCCTTCACCAGCAGCTTCGTCCAGACACCACGAATCCAATCCCCAACTCCGTTCACCTCGACACTGTCCCTAGCCCGTCGACTAAGCTCAAAACCAGACGGCTAAATGTCCCCCTGTTTCACGACTCCTCAACTCCGGTCACCTCCCGTCACGGTGGCAACACCAGACGATCCCTAAGGCTTCACTGAACCTAGACCACACCTCCTCTACCTTCGACTCAGCCCCAAACTCGTCGACTTTGAGTTCGAAGCTCACGACCGAAACAGAGCAACAGAGCACCCCTCTGCGACTGAGCTCCGCCGTGGACACCCCCGTCACGGCGACCACCACAATCATTCCTAGGACCTCCCTGAACATAACCCTGACCTCCAATCACTTCGACTCTAAGCCTAGACTCACGACTTTCAGATTGAATTTCCACGGGAAAATAGAGCACAGGAATCTCACCTTCGAGTGCAGCTCCGCCGTGCACGATTGCACCGCCAAATCACGACCACCAGCTCCGCCCTGCCTCACTGTCACTCTCACAACTCGCTAATCACTCACCCTTGCACCCAGATCGATCAATTCCCCTCAATTCTCACACTCTGTTTCTCTGTGTTTGTCGAAGAACAAACACGGGTATGCACGGTTCCACCCAAATAATTGGGCTGTGAACACACAGGATTCCACCAGAATCCTCTAGCCCTTTGCCATGTGTCACCATCCCTTCAAACTTTATCCCATCTGCTTAAACCCCAGCCGTCCATTCCTTTCTCTCTGCACGAATCCCCATAAACCCAAAAAGACTAAAATACCCTTCTGTTTAACACATTTTTTTACGGTTTTACCGAAACTTCCTAGACCCGTAACTCTCGCCTCGTAAGTCCGATGAACACGTGCCGCCTGTCATCGAACTCAGGACGACAAGAACTATCTAACCATCCTAGGTCAACCTACCAAAACTCGATTATACAAAAAGTCAACTTTTCCCCCTATTTTACCAAAATTACGATAATACCCTCGACCTTCCGAACATCTCAACTTCCTCCTCGGATGTCGGAATCAAACATACCACATGTCTACGGGTTCATGACGTCCTAAACTACGTCCTGGTCACTGGTCAATCCTCAATTGACCACCCGAAATAAAAGTCAACATTTTTGCCCGAAGCAGGGGCAAAATCGTCATTCTCCACTAGTGACCCCATCGGGACCAACTAACCCCTGATTAACCTTACTAATCACACCTTAATCACTCTACTAATCCCAATTCTCGGGACGGGTTGTTACAGGATAAGCTCGTGTTACCGTGACGACTGAGATGATGGAGATTTGCCAGTCGTTACAATGATTCCGAGGTATGTGAGTAACGCACAGTACGAGCATAGATTCTGGATTCGACTCGATTACGACTGAGTGCGATCACAGAATGAGACGTTGACTTTGGGTGTTGGCGAGTATGCCACGCTACCTCGGTAGAGGTGATTGTGATCAGTGGGATACACTTGGATGAGTGACAGGTGCCCTAGATATCCTTGGACGGATCACACGAGTATGAGTGCTAGAGTTGATCCCATAGAGTTAGGACGTGCGAACTAGTATGCCGACGGGATAGTAGATATGCCCAGAGTGGCGAGCAAGTGAGTTCGGTGGGCACTAAGTGGGATAGAGAGGATCTCGAGTGGCTCAGTATGAGGCACGGGGAGTACTTGGTTTGGTGACCAGTTCCCTGATGATACCAGACTTGAGGCACGAGTGTGTGCCCACGAGTGGTAACGTTAAAGGTTGAAATTCCTAAGTGGTGATTGGAAGAAAAGGTATAAATGGATGACGCGAGTACTGTCATGGGGATTAGTGACTGGTTGGTTAGATATGTTGATATGCAGAGATTTGACTGTAGATCACAGCATGAGCCTGTTGTGACTCTTCAGTCGAGCGGTACATTAGGTTAGGATGAATCGACATCCTTTTCGATGTACATAAACGGTCGTAAACGAACAGGGAAGTTAGACTAGTTACGGACACGTGGTTGATGTCCAAGTGGGTTGGTTCCAACTTGGGTGGAATTTCGGAATCAAGAGAGGTTGTGATTGAGGCGATGAGGAGAGTGCTTGATTCCGCATTGGAAGTGGGTATTCCGAAGTCGGTAAAGAAGACTTCTCGTTTTCTACTCTTTAGCAGATAGTGCTGGGTGCCCTAGGATGACATAGGATGAACTTTGATGTCATCATCTTGGATTCTCCTGGATTCTTCCCTAGGAGGGATGACAAGGAGTGATATGATAGCTAAGGGTTCAAAGAGGGTGTAGGAACCGAACACCAAGGCTGTGAGTCAAATTTGATTGACTTGAAGAACAGATTGTACTTAGCGTCACCAGATGTGGCAAGTGAGTGTCTGAGGTAGTGAACCTATGTTGGTATGATGGGTCATCTTACGTCGACTGAGGAAGCTGATAGTGGATCCTAGGTGGATCGGCTAGTGTGGTGACGATCTAGTCGATCGAGATGACTGAGATGATTGTGGCGACGATCTAGTCGATCGAGATGACTGAGATGATTGTGGCGACTATGAGTCAAGTAGACCGACGTCCGATCATCATTGGAGAGAATCGTACTGCTGATTATGCTAAGCTAGGAGCAAAGGAGAATCATTTTGTGAGACAGTTGAAGAATCTTTGGAAAGGTTGGTGAGATGACAAGATAGAGGTTGGATATGTGAAGAGTGTGTACGATCTGTCTTGGTCACGAAGACAGAGTGAGTTGGTAGGGTTCAGTGGTTGATGTGAGCGGGGGCTTAAAGTCGCGGATGACTAAGGGAACCCTACAGTACAGACATGTTATCACTACTAGACAAGTATTCAATGGGGTCCAGATACACCCAGGATGGGTAAGATGTCAATGTATTGACATGAGGAACGATGTAACACCCCGGAAATTCGAGGATTTTAATATTGTAATTTAATGTATGTATTGACGCTTTTACCCTTGTAATTGGCGTGGCCAAATTGTTGACTTTTTGATTGGTGAATTAAATGGACTTTGACCTATGACCGTGACGTAGTTCGGGACGCCACGAGTTCATAGACAGGGGGCACGTCCAATTCGGACTATCAGGGAAAAAGTTATGACTATCGGAAGTTCAGGGGCACTACCGTAATTTTAACGTTTGGGGCGAAAATGTTGGTTTTTTGTTTGACAATTAATTTTCACGCGACTCAAGGACCGATAGGTAGGTCTCGACGTCCTGAGTCCGTAGACAGGCGGCACGCCAAAATCGGACTTCGAATGGCTGAGTTACGGGTCTAGAAAGTGAGGGGCAGTTTGGTAATTATTTGAACCAGGGGCATTTTGGTCATTTTGCCCTGGTCACTGTAGCAACCGCGGGGGAACGACTGCTGCACCACCGTTTGCGGTGGTTCTGAGTCCCCCTTTAATTAATCAGTGTGTGAGTTGGAAAGTTGGGATTGTTTAAGGCCCTATGGACATCAGAACATGGCCGAACATGGCCACCATATTTAATTGGAAGCTTCGAAGCTTTTCGGGGAACAACTCTCAGTGGACAGTTTGGCTTCCACGACCTGTTGGACAGGACGGTACCATTAATTGAGTGGGAATCTGAGTGACCTTTTATCTGCTGAGGTGAGGGCTGTGAGTTGGAGAGGAGAAACCAGAGAAACCGAAATTCTGGGATTTGGAGGGAAAATCAGAATTTAATTTCTACGGTGTGTTGGACCAATCTAATTGCAGAGTAAGCTTTCTGGGAGTGTTTAGAACACAACCATATCAAAATCGAAGGCAACCAGCCACGGGTGAGCTGGGACGGTGACTGCCGTGTTCAGAAGAATTTCAGAGGTTTGCACGACTACTTCCAGGTGAGTGTTGGTTCAATTGAGTGTGTTTTCCAGTTCGTTCTGATGCTATGATGCTTCCTGTAAGGTTAATTTGATTTTGGTTTAGAAACGAGTGAGTTGGGGTGATCAACCCGTTTGGATGATCACGGGTCGAAGGGCCATTTAAGGATTTGATTTGGCTAATTAATAACTCAGAACTTAAATTAGATGCTTAAATAACATGTTAGGATCAAATTGGATTGAAATCGAGTAGGAATTGATGGGTAATTAACCGGGTCAAGCCGCGGGTGGCAGGCCCGAATTACAGACAAAAGGGTGAAGGTGCTGACACTGTAGCTACAGTGTCAGGCGCGTGACTTTCACGCGCAGCCACTTTGGGCGGCGCATGAGGGCGCGTTGGGGCTTATCTCCGATCACGATCAACATGACTTTTATTCCTCCCATTATTCTGAACATTTTTGGTGAATTAACCATGTTGATCTGAGATAGTTTGAAGGGTCAGTTTAGGGCCGGTTGCCTCGGGAAACGTGTCGACGGTTTCCCTGAACCGGTTTCTGTTTCGAACTTTCTTTTGAATAAATATTAAGGACTTGTAGTGACCCTTACGTGTGAATTGAACTGACAGGAATTGTACGATAATCACGGTACAGGTCCGGGCGCGCAGATTCGCAGCGGAATCGTACAGTGAGTGGGCCCGATTTCATTAAACACTTGCATGCTCAAAATGTTTTCCGATTTACTTATTTATTCACATGCTAAAAATCAAATAAACGGTTCCGATGACATGGAAATTATGGTTATGACACGTTTCACGGTATTTGGGCTTGAGACTCGTCCGATGGAACATAAGGTTTGGTTTGGATTTTATCTATGTATAAATATATGCCTTGCATGTGGATATCAATAAAATGTATTTGTTACTGCACTTATAGATCCATTCATATGATATTGTCTCCTCTGGATGAGGTACCCCGAAGAGGTCACGGACGTCTAGAACGTCCAGCGTCTATGACGCTAAGCATCGGGGATGTTGTAACCGAACAGGGTTCGGGGATTGAACTCGGAATTGAGACCCGAGTGGCACGCGTAGCCTTGTGATTGTGACCTTATTGGACGTCAGGGACGTCAGACATCGGGGATGTCGGATTGGAGTGTATAGTGCAGTGGCTAAAATGATATTATGGTTTTATTATATGCCTTATGGTTCATATCATATGATTGATGGTTTTAAATACGGTTGCATGCATGTTTGGAAAACGGAGGGGTAAATTATATGTTTTACTTATCAAATGATTTTATAAACTTGAGTTTCGGTCCACTCACCCTTAATGTTTTTGGTAACCCCTCCAGGTCGTGATACTGAGGTAGAGGAGGAACCTGAGGCTGAGGCATAGATCTACTTCTGCGTACCTGAACCCCTGCTGGGTGGTTTACCCGCAGGTTTATGTTAGAGTCGTGCTCGCAACTTGTAATTTTGGACTTCATCCCTTGTATGACATCTGTTTAATTCGGATTCGATGTATAACTTTATTTTGGGTTATTTATGCATTTGATGTTTTGAGGTTAAAATTGGTATGAATTATTGGGTGTCAGACGGGAGCAGGGCACGTCCCCTTGTGGTCCCTGTGGGATCGGGGCGGGTCCTGTCAAACGAGGTATTAGTTCGAGACTCGAGATGAGTCAGGATTTCAGCAAAGGTCGCTGAACGATATGTGATATGATATAGGGACTCAAGAGCGAGTTGAGATTAGAGTAGCGCAACGAAAAAGTAGTGGAGCCGAGAGATTTCCGACTAGTCACGATGTTGTCGATGGGATTGGCTTCCGTACGAAGTCAATCTGGCATGTTGTGGTGAGGGATTAAATCGGTATTCGATAGATGATGAGTTATCGCTCGGAGGGTCCGATAAGGATGTTTTCCTAATCGGATGCTGACCAGGTTGTCAGCTCGATTGTCGGATGAGAAAGGTCGTCAGGCTGAAAAGCCAATTTGACACCTCAACGTTGGAAAGTGTCAGATCGGTTAACTGAGAAGCTGACTACAATGTCAACTTAGGTTGTCAGATGAGAAGAACCATCAGGATGAAAAACCGCTTGGATAACAACCTAGTATAGCTGACCTATCGGAGTGAGTGACACGCGAGATCGACGAGTGTCGATATTTCAAGTGAGCCTTACGAGCCGACGTGTGGTCGTATAGGATGTGGATGATTACACGAGAGTACCCCCAACCTGGGACATGATTCGATTTCCACAATTTAGTTGTGGATTTGGGTAAGTTAGAATTTCGAGGACGAAATTCTTTAAGGAGGAAAGTTTGTAACGACTCGTCCCTGATTTTAGGGATTAATTAAGACTAATTATTGATCAATGAGGCTAATTGGGGATTAGTCGAGGATTATCGGATGTTAAGGGTGAAATTACGATTTTGCCCCTAAATGAGGGCAAAAAGTTAACTTTTGACAATGGAGGTCTGATGCCCGAGGGCCGAGGACTGTTACATAGATCAAGTCGATACGAGTTCGTAGATAGGTGGTACGTCGAAATCGGACGTTTGACGGTAAATATATGGGTCACGGAAGGTCCAAGAAACTATTGTACCTTTTACGAGATGGGATGAATTTTGTCATTCAGTGGGCCCAGATAATTAGGGCAGGCCCAATGAATGAGTGAAAAGTGTCCCTCATCCATTGCCCACCATCTCACATACATGTATATCCATTCCCTTCCATTTTTCATTCGATCATCTCGAACCCAAAGCCCCAAAATTGACCCCTTCCCCATTTTATTCAATTGAGGCAAAGAGTGGGAGGTTAAGGGTGATGATGGTGGCTGGGTGATGATAGGAAACAGGTAACCTAAAAATCCCCATTTGTGATTTCAAATTCGAAGTTTTTGTTTGAACGTTGAGGGACCATTTCTGATGAGTGGATGATATTCGTAGAGTCCCTACGAGTCGAGGAGGATAAAAACGCAAGGTTTTAACGCCAGAGCAGCCTAGACAGACGGCTGGAAAACTGGGCGAAGGTTCTTCGATTGAAAGGTAAAAACATTGGCCGTGTTTCACGTTTTTAGGGCATGGATGGGTAGGAAAGGATGAAACGAACCTGTAGGAATGAACTGGGATGAAAATGGTTGAGAAAAATGCGGTGAACTAGTCACGCCGGTTCGGTTGGACCTGCTGACCAGTGAACTGGTCTGGACTAGTTCGATGCAGGGTTAAAGACGACCTGTAGCTCGGCCCGTGAAGCCCACGCGCAGGGCCTTTGGGTGGCGTGTGGGGGCGCGTTGGACACTGTTTGTGGAAGTTTCCAACATGTGAAATCTTCCTTTCGATGTAACTATCATTTTGGGACAGGTTTCGAATCGATCAGACATCGTTTAGATATAGTTCCGGATGTCAAAAGGTTTAGGATCTAGTTTAAAAATGTTTAAAAATTCCGGAAAATTACGAGGATTTAATGGAAGCATATTGAAGTCATTAGTAACCGTAGAATATGATTTCGACATGTTTGGGAATCCCGGAGATGGTGATTGGCCTGGGAAAGGCTTATGGCGCGCATATCGAGGCGCAGCATGGATGGTCTGTGAGTGGACCTTGATTTCTAAATTGATGCATGCATAACTATTTTATATGCTTTAATGAACATGTTTTGTGATGCCATGAGTGTATTTTTTTGTGGTGTATTAGTATTTATATATTTGCACGTATTTCGAGGTTTTCGATTTTATACAGTGTTTATATGTGCTAGCATTTCTATGATGGTTTTATGTAAAGGTTTTGGGTTTGGAAACATGGAATCGGGAATGAGACCCATTTGGTTGGAAACCATCGAACTTGGAGTCCATTTGATTTAATGAGAAATCGGGCTGTAGGCCCATTTGAGTTATGCGATTGGGCTGGGGGCCCCATTGGTTTGCGAATTCGAGCATGAGGCCCAGTTATGTCTTATAAAGGTGATTTCGGGTGGGGGACCCAATTGTGGATTTACGATGGTTTTATGGAAAACCCGGGCATAGCCCTTTGAATGATTTGAAATGGTTTTTGTTATACCATCTCATGAAAGGATGCACTCCAGACGTCCCGTAGTATCCTGGAGTGGCAGGTTGTCTCCTCCAAACGTCTCGAAGTATCCTGGAGTAGTCACGGGGCATTATTTGTGAGGTCATTGCTCGAAGTGACCAGTCCGTATAGTGACTCTGGAGCAGGATTGCTAGAGGTTAAAACCTCCCTCCAAGGGAGGGTCATTGATCTGCCGGTCATTGACATGGGTGGACCCTAGGGAGACTTGGGATTTGAGACCTCGGGTAGCACATATAGCGTGGAACTGTGACAGGATTGATCGTGACATCTCGGATGTCAGGCATCAGGGATGCTGAGGATTGGTTTTAGGCAGAGACCCACTTGTATTGATTTGAGCTGAGTCCCTACGGATTTGGTTCCCTACGGATTTGGTTTTGGGCTGAGTTCCCATTTGATTGGTTTTGGGCTAAGACCCACATGTATCGTTTTTGGGCTGAGTCCCACATGGATTTGGGCAGTGGCCCGTATGATTGGTTTCATTTACGATTTTGGGCCAAGGCCCTAATGGTTTGATTAAATGGTTTTCGAATGCATGCATGTTTTTTAGTGAAGGGCATAAACGTCTTTTGATGAAATGTGTTTTTATTAAATTATTAGTTTTGTCCACTCACAACTTTTCGTGCTTTTAATGTCCTTCAGGTTGACAGCGGATGCGAGCTGTAGTAGAGACCTAGACATCGCACTCCTCTTCAGATCCTAGCGCACTCTAGATGCCCCTTGTGGGATGAGGCTTGAATTTTCCCATGTCTAGCACTTCGTATTAGACTGGAGCAGGCTCGTCCCGCATTAATCCCGGGGCGATTAGGGACGGGTCCTGTCACCAGCCGTTTCTGAGGCTGAAAATTACAAGGTGGCAACTAAGACCACCACGGCACAACTGTTAGTTCATCCTACCTACACAAAATGTAATGACCCTATCCCTTCAAGTTCGTTTGTTACTAATTCCCCATTTGTGCATGCACCATTTCCAAGCAGGCTTGCTAAAACTAAATCCGATGAGTAAATCTTGGAAATCTTCAAAAGGGTCAACATGCCCTTGATCGAGTGCATCAAGCAAGTACCGAAATACGCAAAATTTCTGAAAGAGTTATGCACTCCAAGGCTCCAAACGAGAGAGAAGGAGGTTGTGATGGTGAGGGAAACAGTTTCTGCTGTAATCCAATGTCGGCTACCCCTAAAGTTGAAGGATTCGGGGATTTTTTCTGTTCCTTGCATGATTGGTAACAAATCTTTTGATAAAGTCATGCTAGATTTAGATACATAGATTAATGTTATGCCATATTCTTTATGTTGCCCTAGGTTTAGGTAAACTAAAACATGACGATGTTATCATTCAATTAGCCGATCGTTCTAACATGTATCCTAAGTGATACGTTGAAGATGTTCATGTGCAGGTTAACCAGCTCATCTTCCCTGCGAATTTTTATGTCCTAGACATGGAGGATTCCCCTACGAATCAAGCTCCAATGATGTTGTTGGGACGACCATTCATGAGAACTGTCAAAAAGAAGATTTATGTATTTAATGGCACACTAACTATGGAAGTCAATGGAGAGGAAATATGCTTCAACATTTTCGATGCCATGAGATACCCTAGTTCCACTACTCAAACTACTTTTTCTATTGTTGTGTGCACTTCTTTTGCAAAGAAACATCTTGAGTCAATTCGAGAAGACACACTCAATATAGTAATTCAGGAAGGAGTAGGCCTAACTCAACCGGGGGACGCCTTGGTTGAATACACGGATTATGAACTAGAGCCTCAGATTTGGGAAGAAGTCATGGCCCTAAATGAGGCCCCCAGAATGGTAAATCCTCATATACCTTTGTCACTTTCAGTTAGTACTGATGGAACTTTTCCTTCAGTAGTTCAGGCCCATATTCTCTAGCTTAAGGTTCTACCTGACCACCTAAAGTACACATATCTCGGCCCTAATGACACTTTTCCCGTCATAGTGTCTTCTGCACTGACTGAATCACAAGAAGAAAGATTGGTACGTGTCTTGACGAAGTATAAGACAACCATTGGATGGACTTTCTTAGTTATCAAAGGAATCAGCCCTATAACCTGTGTGCATCAAATCATGTTGGAAGATGATGCAAAACCCTCTTGTGAAGCTCAACATCACCTCATCCTCCGATGATGGATGTCGTGAAGAAAGAGGTAATCAAACTCTTAGAGAGTGGCATCATCTACCTGATTTCAGACAGTAAATGGGTCTTACTAGTCCAAGTAGTTCCAAAGAAAAGTGGAGTCATAGTTGTTGAGAACAACGAAGGTGAGCTCGTACCCCAGAGAACAGTGACCGGATACAGAGTCTGCATAGATTATCGGCGCCTTAACAGAGCAACCAGGAAGGACCACTTCCCTTTGCCCTTCATCGATCAAATGCTTGAAAGGTTAGCCAGACACTCTTATTACTGTTTTCTTGATAGTTATTCCAGGTACAATCAAATCTGTATTGCTCAAAATGATCAAGAAAAATGACTTTCACTTGTCCTTTTGGCACTATTGTCTATCGAAGAATGCCCTTCAGTTTATGCAATGCCCCAGGCATGTTCCAAAGATGCATGCTATCTATTTTCTCTGAATATGTCGAAAAAATTATTGAAGTATTTATAGACGATTTCAGTGTCTTTGGGGATATTTTTGACTCATGTTTAGAACACCTAGAACTTATCTTACAAAGATGTGTTGAAACTAATCTAGTGCTTAATTGGGAAAATTTTCATTTAATGGTTAGACAAGGGCTAGTCTTAGGCCATATTGTCTCTAGGAGAGGAATCAAAGTTGATAAATCTAAAGTTGATATTGTGTGCCACTTACCCTCCCCCACTTCTGTGTGAGAGATTTGTTCATTTCTTGGCCACGCAGGTTTCTATAGAAGATTTATCAAGGACTTTTCCCACATTGCAAGGCCTTTGTGCCGCTTTCTTCAGAAGGAGACACCCTTCATCTTTGATGCTGATTGTTAGGAAGCTTTTGATAAGCTTAAAAATCTTTTAACCACTCCTCCTATTCTTTGCGCCCTGGATTGGTCCCTACCCTTTGAACTAATGTGTGATGCCTCTGATTATGCAGTTGGTGCCGTGCTCGGACAAAGGCGAGAGAAGAAGCCCTGTGCCATAAACTATGCATCCAGAACTTTGAATGATGCCCAAATAAACTACACCACTGCTGAGAAGGAGTTACTTGTTGTTGTGTTTGCTTTAGAAAAGTTTTTTTCTTATTTACTTCGAACTAAAGTCATTATTTATCTTTATCATGTAGCACTGAAGTATCTCCTGGCCAAGAAGGAAGCTAAACCAAGGCTAATACGATGGATTCTTCTTCTTCATGAGTTTGATATCGAGATTAGGGATAAGAAAGGTGTAGAAAACGTGGTAGCTAACCACTTGAGCCGCATGGTACATGAATGAGATATTATGGTGATTTAAGAAATGTTTCCGGATGAGCAACTCTTTGGAATCGGGATAATTACTCCTTGGTATGCTGATTTTGTCAATTACTAAGTCACCAAGCAGTTGCCTACCACTCTTACTTGTGTACAGAAAGATAAACTCAAGACGCATGCTAGGTACTATGTTTGGGATGAACCTTATTTATGGAAACACTGTGCAGATTTACTAATTAGGAGATGTATCCCTGATATGGAACATAAGTTAGTCCTAGAATTTTGCCATAACCATGCTTGTGGAGGTCACTTTGGATCTAGAAAAAATGCATTTAAAATTTTGGAATCTAGATTGAATTGGCCCACACTATTTAAATATACACATTCATTCTGCTTAGCCTGTGATAAATGCCAAAGATCAAGAAATTTAGGACGAAGGGATGAAATGCCGCAACATTATGTTTTAACTGTTGAAATATTTGATGTTTGGGGTATCGATTTTATGGGTCCATTTCCTTAATCTAATGGTTATCTCTATATCTTAATTGCTGTTGATTATGTCTCGAAATGGGTGGAAGCTAAGGCCACCATGACTAACGATTCTAAAACTATTGCAGATTTCCTCAGAACTAACATTCTTTCTAGTTTTGGGATCCCACAGGTCCTGATAATTGACGGTGGAAGTCACTTATGCAACAAGACCATTGAAGCTTTAATGAAACGGTATGATGTCACTCACAGAGTCTCTACACCTTACCATCCTCAAACAAGTGGAATGGTTGTAGTTAATAATAGAGAAATAAAGAAGATTTTAGAGAGAACTGTGGGCCTTAATTGTAAGGATTGGATCCAGCGATTGGATGATGCACTTTGGGCATACAGGACGACATACAAAACCTGACAGGACCCGCCCTGATTATCGCCTCGATAACCGGGGAGAATCCTGCTCCCGTCTGACAATTGAACGCAAACAACCAAAATAACCACACAATAATACATTATACGTACTGTCAGACCACAGAGAAAGTACGATACAACCAACGGTACAACCAGTCAACTGTGTCACAGAGCATGGTTACAAAACAAGATAAGGATAAAACCCTACTCTGTAGACTAACTACACCGCAACGGTAAAACTTTATGCCTCTGCCTCGGCGTTAGCCCCCAAAACTTGTACCACGACCTGGAGGGTATTAAAACAGAAAAGTGTGAGTGGACTAAAACAAATGGTTCTGGAAAACAGTCTTAATGAAATCGGGGTTCACCCTCCAAGTTCAAAACACGAATGCATAACTTAGTATCCGAAAAACACTTATATAAACCGTATGGAAACCGTTACAGTAGATAACTAT
Organism: Prinsepia uniflora; assembly: GCA_032719365.1. NCBI lineage: Eukaryota > Viridiplantae > Streptophyta > Magnoliopsida > Rosales > Rosaceae > Prinsepia > Prinsepia uniflora. The sequence continues at coordinate 53,065,650 of CM064868.1, read as the reverse complement.
AAAACCATGTAAAACGAACGTAGCATCAAGGAATTAAATCTGTTGGATCCATCCAAGTCTTTAAACTCATATATCAGGCCTTCCCGGGATATCAATAAGTCTTTAAACTCAAAACACAATCAATAGGCCTCGGGGGACATCACAGTAACCGAGTCTTTAAACTCAACATGTCTCAATCAAGGGCCCTCCCCCGTCATCAATCAATCGGGTCTTTAAACCCAAAGCCAGATCCACCAATCGTACTGGGTCTTTAAAACCAAAATCATGTGTAAATCATAACAAATCCAGGATCCATTGTGAATCCAAATTCCAAAACCAATTCGAAATCACATTTTATCTTAATAGGACTTATGTCCGAATTTCACGTTCAAGTCATGAATCTTACTGACAAATCATAATCAAATCATCATTAAAACCTAATACGCAAAAATCGTATAAAATCACTCATCAAACCATCATCAATGTATCGGAGAAACCATAGTCTCGAAATACGTAAAATGCGATAAATCACATCGAAAAACGTGCAATCAAGTAAAGCAGAAATATCATAATTATAAACATAAAATCATATATAGAAACATAAAACAAGTGAGTAAAAACAGTTATGCATGCTCGGTTAGAAACCAAAAGTCCACTCACGAAGCTCGAACGTGTCAATCGCGTCATGTACGCTCCTTGGCTATCTCGGGAATGTTCTTGCATGTCAAAGATCACAATTTGGGTCACAAACACGTTCATTAAGCTTATATTAATTTCCTCAATTTTTTGGGATTTTTCAACGTAATTAAATTAAAATCATAAACCTTCGAACTCTCCAAACTATTCTGAATGACGTCCGATCGACTCGACACTTATCTCAAAATGTTTGTTACAATGAAAGGATCAAATCACATGTTGACCGTGTTCGGAGATATTGCCTTACGCGCGCTCACGCGCCGCCCAAAGTGGCTGCCAGTGAAAGCCACGTGCCCTTCACAGTAAGCTACATCGTCGTCGTCCTTACCCGTTTTCCTGTTAAACGGGTTACGGACCCGCGACACGACCCAGTTCAAACTTCTTCAATTCCAACTTAATTCTTTCAATTCTTTCATCGAAATCCTTCCATTCTATCCTAATTTAAGTTCTCCATTACCAATTACACACATCAAGCCTGTAATCCATCATTTCTCTCATGATCAAACAAACGGTTTTAAATTTCGAAACTCACTCAAATCGACTTAGTTTTCTAATTAAATGATATAGAAGAATCTTAAGACGTAAATGAACATTTTAAAATAACCAATTGCACAAATCCTTACCTATAGATAGTAGTACTCAAACTCGAATTTTTCCAGAATCTGGAACTTCTGTTCTTGGCCAAAACACGATCAATCCCCTTCGATTTTTGTGTGGTTGAAGTCGAAATGAGTCGAGAAGACTGTTTCTAACCTCTGTTTAGCTCCTCTCAACTCACAAATTAAATTTTGTATTTTCCCTCCATTTTCCAAGTTTTCACGATTTTGGTTTCTCTCTGGTTTTCTCGGTTCTTTTATCTCAAAATTATCTTCTCGATTCACTCTAACCTCTATGTTTTCAATCCGTCCTTCACAGAAACCTAAGGGAATCTCTCAGTCCCTCTGTGTCTCTGTTTCTCGCAAAGGACCCAAAACAATTTCAAAATGTACCCATGCTCTGTTCTTCACAATCCACACAGCACACTCACTTTGTTTAAGTTTTCCACTGCCTACACTTGTGCCACTAATCCATCCTCTCTTATTGACAATTGTCACTTAATTAGTTAAACAATTCACTCAACAAACCACCACGACTGATTTCAAATTCTACCATCCAAATTACCATTTTACCCTTCCTTCAGAAAATTACCAAAATGCCCTTCCTCGTTCTAGAATCATAACTTATCCGTCCGAGGTCCGTTTTCGACGTGCCGCCTGTCTATGGACTCAGGGAATCGAGACCTACCTAATGGTCCTCGAAGTTCGTGAAAAACACCTATCACGTAAAAATTCAACTTTGACCATACTGTTTTCAAGGGTAAAAACGTCATTTCATACATTATTTTACAAATTTACATTCTTTGAGTTTCCGGGGCGTTACAACCTCTCCCCCTTAAGAAATTTCATCCCGAAATTTTAATGAAACAAGTATGGAAATTGCTCTCGTATCTGGGTCTCGAGTTCCCATGTGGCTTCCTCCACGTTCAGATTTCTCCATAGAACCTTCCATAGAACCTTCACTAAGGGAATGGACTTCAGATTTCCCATGTGACTTTATCTTTTCGATCCAAAATCTGTACGGGCTGTTCTTCAAAGCCTAAGTCTTCTCTGAGTTCAATGGGTTGCTCTTCTAGTACATGAGATGCATCAAACACATACTTTCGTAGCATCGACACATGGAATACATCGTGGACCTTAGAAAGTTCTGTAGGTAGCGTTAATCTGTATGCAACCTAGACAATCCTCTCAACAATCTCATATGGCCCGATGAAACTGGGGCTCAATTTCCCTCGCCTTCCAAACCATTCTATACCTTTCCAAGGAGATAGCTTCAGAAATACCCAATCTCCGACCGCAAACTCAAGATCTCTAAACCGACGATCCACATAGCTCTTTTGTCTATCCTGGGCCGTCTTGAGTCTATCTCTGATGATTTTGACTTTCTCTATCGTCAATTCCACCAATTCGGATCTAGTCAACTTCCTTTCGCCCACGTTTGTCCAACCCAAAGGGGTTCTGCACTGTCGTCCATACAAGGCTTCGTAAGGCGCCATCCTAATACTCGTTTGGTAACTATTGTTATAAGCGAATTCCATCAATGGTAAGTGTGACTCCCAAGTACCTTGGAATTGTAAAACACAGGCTCTCATCATATCTTCCAAGGTTAGATAGCCCGCTCCGACTGTCTGTCTATCTGAGGGTGGAACGTTGTACTAAAATGTAATCTTGTCCCAAAAGCTTCCTATAAGCTCTGCCAAAATCTGGATGTAAATCACGGATCTCGATCCGATATGGTAGAGGCAGGAGTGCCATGTAATCGTATAATCTCATTAATAAACCATCTGGCATACCGTGTCATCTGGAAGTCTTCCCTTACAGGTAAGAAATGCGCTGACTTGGTGAGTCTGTCCACAACCACCCAAACTCCATCGTGGCCTCTGGGTGTCCTAGGAACTCCAAACACAAAATCCATCGTTATATGGTCCCATTTCTATTCTGGGATAGGAAGTGGTTGCAACGCTCCATAGGGTCTTTGCCTCTCAGTCTTTACCTGTTGGAAAATCAAACACTTACTGACGTACTCAGCGATTTTCCGTTTCATACCTGGCCACCAATAATGTTCTCGAAGCGTACGGTACATTTTAGTTTCCTACATGGATTTCCGAGTTCATGACGGTTTATGGGAACCGGCATGAACGTTTGTCAGGTCATTGTGGTACATGACGGTTTATGGAAACCGGCCATGGAGGATGTTGTCTATATGTATATGAATATAATGGCTATTATGGATCATGACAGTTCTAGGGAACCGGTCATGAATGTTTATGTTATGTATATATATGTTCATATACCTTGCTTTACTTCTATTATCTCCTCCGGGGAGGGTCGTTGGCCTGGGTGGACCCCGGAGTAGTCACGGAGCACCGACTGAGTGGAGTCACCCCCTAGTTGGGTTCCTTACTCTCAGGAAGGCTATGGTTACTATAACCTCGGGTAGGATCAATGGTCTGCGGACATTGAGCTGGACTTTGAGAAGACTCGGATTGACACCCTGGTAGCACGCGCGTAGCTTTGGAAACCGTGACAGGATTGGTTGTGTGAATTAGATGTATATATATGGATTATGATATGTGATGTGTGGTTACACAGGATTTGAGCGATGGCTCGTGTACTTGGTTTCATGATGGTTTTGGACTGAGTCCCTTATTGGTTTCTTATGGATTTGGGCAGTGGCCCGTATATTTGATTTGATTATGGTTTTGGGCTTAGTTCCCACAGATGGTTCCATTTGGTTAAATGGTTTTCAAATGCATGCATGCTTTTTAGTGAAGGGTACAAATGTCTTTATGGAAATATTTTTATAAACTTTTGTTTTGTCCACTCACAGCTTTTAATGTTTTGACTGCTCTTTAGGTTGACAGCGGATGTGGACTATAGCAGAGACCGAGATATCACATACCTCCTCCGGATCCTAGCGTACTCTGATAGCCCGGGAGGGCAAAGGTCGAAAATGTAATGACCCGTCCCAGAAATTAAATTTAAGATAGTTATTAAGATGGGATTAGTGAGCTTAATCAGTGGTTAGTTGGTCTCGTTGGGGTTGTTAGGGGAGAATGACGATTTTGCCCCTAGTTCGGGTAAAAAGTTGACTTTTAGTTCAGGTGGTCCAATGGACTTTGACTGGTGACCAGGACGTAGTTTGGGACGTCACGAATCCATAGGCAGGTGGTACGCCCGATTCCGACATCCGAGGAGGAAGATATGATGTTCGGAAGGTTGAGGGCATAACCGTAATTTGACTAAATTAAGGGGGAAAGGTTGACCTTTTGTATGATTGGGTTTTGACTTGTTGACTTAGGACCGTTAGAGAGATCTTGTCGTCCTGAATCCAATGACAGGCGGCACGTATTCATCGGACTTACGATGTGGGAGTTACGGGTCTAGAAAGGTAGTGGCAAAGTTGTAATTTTGGTTAAAACAGAAGGGTATTTTGGTCTTTTGTGCTCTGGGAATTGTGCACAGAGAAGGAAGTGGATGGCTGGGACTGAGCCATTTGTGTGAGATGAAAGGTAGGATTGGTGACACGTGTAGGAGGGCTAGAGGTTTCTAGCATACACGGTCCAATTATTTGGGGCTGAGTGTGTCGTGTATGTCGTGTGTGTGTGTGTGTGTTCGAAGAACAGAAAATAGAGGCTGAGGAATTGAGAGGAAGTGAGGAGTGATCGTGGATGTTGGTGAACTTGTGAGTGTGTGAGAGTGACCAGAGCAGTGAGAAGAAGACAGTGAGGGAGTAGGGAGGTGTTGTGCTTGTGTGTGTGACGTGTGAGAGTCACGGGAAAAACAGGAAGGAAAACACGGAGGAAGTGAGTGTTTGTGGGTGGTGTTGCGGCTGTGATCGATCAAGCGAGGCTAGAGGAGGTGTCCAGAGGCTGGAGGTGGACGGGAGGAGCTACTGCCTCACGGTTGAGCTCACGACGGCGACAGGAGGCAGGTAATTTCTTATTTTCCCTTTCGATACTCTGTTTTCCCGTCGATTTTCAAATCGAAAGTCGTGAGTTTAGGGGTTGAATCGAAGAGTCTAGGGAGGTCTAGGGGTGTCTTCTGGTTGTGCTTCCGTGACGGGGAAGTGCACGGTGGAGGCTAGACGACGGAAGGTGTCCTGTGTGCCGAAGTCTGGGGTAAAGTCGACGGTCTTGGTGCGTTGGGTGAGGTTTAAGATGGTCCTAGGAAGGGTTTAAGCTAGCCACCGTGATGGGAGGTGACCTGGGTGGCGGAGAAGGAAACAGGGTAGTGTTCGGGTTTTGTTTCGAGTTCGATTCGATGAGTATTAGGCCGTGTCGAGGTGAATGGAGTACGCGAATGAGTAGCCTAGGACTAGACGAAGCAGTGGGTGAAGGATTGAGGTGTTTTGGTGCAGGCACGGCGGAGAACCGTCCTCGCCGGTTCGATTGCAGGAGACTGTGTTGAACCGGGTCTACTCGAGGTAAACGGTGACACTGTAGCTGGCGCGTGAAGGCCACGCGCAGCCACTTTGGGCAGCGCGTGAGGGCGCGTGCGGCGGCGGCTGGGGAAACGGTCAACATGGTTTTTGGTCTGGGTGTTGTGACGAGTCTAATGGAATGGGTTTCGGGTTGTTCGGACGTCGTTTGAGGTTAGTTCCGCGAGGGTGAAGGTTTAGTGTTCCGGTTCGTTACGTTTAGGCCCCGGAGATTTTGAGGGAAATTAGGTGGACCTTTGTAGGCGTGTTAGTGACGTACTTTGGTGGTTGTTGTTAGGATCGGGAGTTCCCGAGGAAGCTGAGGAACGTACGAGACGTTCAGGAAGTGAAAATCTTGTTGAAACATTTTGTTACCATGTATTAACTCTTGAATTCCATATGCTTAATTGCTTTAAGTGAAAATCTTTAATGTCATGATCATAATAATGAATTTTTTAGACAAATGATTAAGGGTTTACTTGTTTTGAATTCATAGTTTAATTTTAGTATTTGCTAGGACTAGTAAAGTTTAAGTGTGGGGGTATTTGATAAGCCGTTAATTAAGCATTAATTTATATTATTTTATACCCTTTGTACTTGAATTTTAATATTAAAACAATAAACAATTCGAGAAAATAATATATTTTATGAGATTTTTTCAGAAATAAATAAGGCTTGGAATTTGGAGCATTTTGGCGAAAGGATCGTCCCAATCGGAGTTCGAACGAAAAAATTATGAACAAAATAGGGGAAGCCACCGAAATTCTCAAGGGAATTTGGTGGACTGCCACTGAACAGTCCAATCCAATCAAATCCAGAAGCCCAGCCCGCGCCAGTTGTTCAGCCCACTTGTCGCAGCCCTGTTCTAGAAGCCCAGACCCGAAAACCAAGCCCAGACCCGTACTGCTGGCACTGATAGCCCCCCGAATCCGTTAGCAGGCGTGCGACGAAGCCTTCTTCTCCATGACAGCACACCCCTACTACTCTCTCTTTCCCATCTCATCGCGCGTGTATCGAAACGTCACCTCAAGTCATTATTCGATCCAGCGGACAAAGCACTGATCCTCACCTACTGGTCCAGCTGGTTTTCGCCGAAGTCATGTGCACCTGACCTGTTTGACCCGCCGAACACCCTATTCCCTTGTCAGCTGCACCTCACCAACTACACCAACTCAAGCTCAGCTGCTTCTCCCCGAAACTCAACTGCCCACTGCTCCAGCCCTGCTGAGTCACACCAATAGCCCTTTTTGCTGATTTTTTAAACACATTTTCCCCAAAAATCAGCCTAATCTCATCATTTCACTATTTAATATTTTATTGTAATTTTTATTTATGTTATTTCATTTTCTTAGAGTTTTTTTTTAGCTTTTTCTCCCTATAAATAAGGGTTCATTTTCCTTATTTTGGGACACTTCTTAAAGGCACACATTTGAGCCTTCATTAAGAGAAACTATGGCAAAATATTTCCAATACAAGTTTAGAGTTTGAGTCCACATTTCCCGTGTTTTATTTCCACCATCTTCACATGGTTCCGTCTGATGTCGGAGAACCGTGTGAATAACAATCTATTGTTTTCATCCACCTTGAAATTGTAACAATTGCTCTCCATTTACTTAAACTCTTATTTTTGTTATTGGTTTTAATTATAGTTCAACATATGTGTGGTATTTCCTTGCTAATACTTGCAAGTGTTAAATACAATCTCCATGTGTTTTACATTATGAATCTTAGTTATTTTACACATTTTAGTGCTTCATACTTCAATTTGATGTTAAGTGTTTTATCCACTGTCGGTGCACTTAGAGTAGAATTGAATAGATTTAATGTTGATCGTTGTCGGCGCATTCAGTAAAAAACAAAAAGTAAATCATATTGTAATTGTCGGTCGCTGTCGGTGTATTTATAATATTGAAAAATGTATGAACGTAATTGAGATTATTAAGGTAAAATTTCGTGATTATTTTAATATTTGCAATTACTAGAGTGTTGGTAAGACATGTGTTTGAAGAAGGTCACTTGTACATAGGTTCAAGTAGAAGTAGAATTAGTTTTATACTTGTTTTACTTGTATTTTTATAATTACATTTTACTCAAAACCCCCCCCATCTTATTCTTTTATTCTTTTTCACTAACCATTATTAATATTTCCTAATTTTTCCGGTTAAGAACGATCCTTATTTACCAATATTAAAATGACAAAAAAAGGGTTTAAAATATGTAAATGCGTATTTTAATTGTATCAAAAGTAAACTTTTTGCCCATTCCCGAGGGAAAAATCGTCATTTTACACTAACCGTCCGTAATTCCTCGACTAATCCCCGATGTGTCCCACTAATCCTCACATAATCCTTAACTAATTAATAAATTAATCCCGCAATTTGGGATGGGTCGTTACAGTTGTCAAGTTCCTAGGGTAATTCTAGAACTTGGATTTAGTTGTTAGACAGAAACAGGACCGAGTATGGTTATCAAAGTTAGTTCAGGAAGAGTCCGGTCATAAACTATTTTAAATAACCACATTAATTGAATCATGTGATGTGATAATTAATTAATTATGTTATTTCAATAAATTAAATTACCTTGTATTTTTTTGTGGTAAATAACATGAAAATCAAGTGTGATCAATTAATATAGTTAACTAAGATGATTTAAACAGTAATGCGGATCAGAAATGCCGATTGTCACCAATACATAGTTATTTCCTAAACATTATTAACAAAAAAAAAATGAAAGGAAAATATAGGGACTTAGCTCAAAATCTATACAAATATGCCATTCACATTTTTTTTTTTATTCAAAATTGATATCATTATACATCATAAATAAGGGGTACAATCATACCATCAAAATCAAGTTATGATAACAAAACCCGCAAGATAATATAGCAAGACTAATGCGAACAAAGCGACACTGATAGCTAACAAAATCACATCACTGAAATTACGCAAAACTCAATCAAACCCACAAAGCCAAAACAACCACAGCCCTAATGACTCCAATAACTCTCAACAAACTACCTCCACTAAAAGAAATAGCCACCATCGTTAAATCCATCATATCCGACCTTAATGAACTTGAAGAACATATATAGCGGATCTAAGGAAGAGTTAATCTCCAGCGATCCAACTGAACATTAACATAGAATAATATCTAGGGAAAGGAGAAATTTTAACAGAAGATTTTAAGAGGATGGATTGAAAAAAATAGCAAAATAACATGATTGAGAAACTCAAATTCGAGCATTACTTAGATCATGCAGTCACCACAAAGTAACTCTTATTACTAACTCAAAAGAAAAAGAGGAAAAACGGTTAAGAGAGGAGAGAAGAATATCATCTTCTTCCCTTCTCGCCCTTAATTTACTTTTTTTTTGGGGGTTAGAAATTAACCATTCACATTGTACGTGGTGTAATGTAGATAAACATCCAAGTTATTATACAATATAATTGATATATATATATATATATATATATATATAAGAAATTGCAAATAGAACACAAGCAGCCTCCAATTCATTTCATGAGTTCGGCTGTCTCGACTGACAATGTGGTAAGTCTTGCATTTGGATTGCAAGTTAACTACAGATCTTTATTGTAAATTTAGTATAAATTTTTTGTTTATCAAACTTTTATTTGTATCGAGATGTCCCTCATTATGTCTCATCATTAGTATGTCTTTTCTTATTTATTAATGAATGTTTTTGTACGGTTGAATTTTTTTCTTACAAATTTGACATGTGTGTTTAGCACCCAGTGATTTCAGGGTTAGGAAATAGCCTTGGGCGTACATAACTAAAATACTGAAATTTAGATTAATTTATATTATTTGTTGTATTAATGTGCTGCATGTACTCATTTTTTTAATAAGACATTAGTAAGATGGTTTGATGTGTTGTAAAGAGTTGAATAGAAGGTTATATGACTAGAATTTTTTACTTTTTAGAAATTGAGGTCACAATTTCTCTTAACAAAGCCTTGAACGAACATGTGATTAACTTAGACATGTATTTGTTTTCCACCTTCAACGTGTGTTTTTTTTTTCTTGTTTAGGTATTAACTTAATCATATTCTAAAGTGGGAGATATCAAAACGTTGAATGCCTTTATATTAATGTTCTTCTCTGATGCTAGTAATTTAACCCATTTTCTTATCAGTTGATATGAGTTTTACTGACTTCTTGTAGCAATTCTTCTTGTAGCAATTGAAAGTGGGAATATTGTGCAAATTGGTGTCTTTATGATTGTCAATTAAACTATCTTATTCATCGTCTGTTTATTAAGATGGGTGAGGAACTACTCTTTTGATGGGGTTTGCAATGAATTATAGTTTATGTTGAATTGAAAAAGGCAAAAAACTGGCCCAAAAATAAAATTTTAAAAATCTGGCTAAAATCGAATTGGTATAATTGATATGGTATGAACCGCTTTCAATCCTCAAATTGTGCAATATAGAACTAGTTTTAAATTTTTTTGTATAGTTCCGTTATCGGCACATACTGAAACATACCAACCATGCCCATTGCAAGTACGAATCGGCACAAGCTAGAGAGACTATATTTTAAAATCATATACTAATATATATATATATATATATATTTATATGACCCAGAAATACAATAGGACTGCCCGTTATTAACATATGATTTACAAATAATGTTTCTCTAATCATTCTTACAAAATATTCTTACTACGCAACAATTTACATATTCCACATATTACAAATAAGTTTTATTTATGCTTATTACTCAAAATACTCTCTGAACACAATATTAAGCCTCAATTTGTACCATGGACACTAAATTGTAGCAAAAAGCTTCCATTGTACCAAAAGTTAAAGTCGGTTACTAACGTCGATTTTTTTTTTTATCAAATATTGATCATTCATAGAAGAGAACAAACAAGGAATTTGTCTTCCAGGTTGATAGAGTAATAAGACGGACCTTATTAAAACCTTATCATTAAACCCAATTAATCCGAGGAAATCCGGTGAGGGACAACAGTGCCCCACCCCAACCACGCAAAAGAAAAAAACAGGAACAATTAATCAATATCCTTATCTATTACAAAAGAAAGCCAAAGAGGTGTGTCGGAGGGAACCAAATTTAGAGTATATCACATTGAAGACCTTCAGAGCAAGTTGATGAGCGGTCAGCATTCCCTTTCCTTGGAATGAAAGAGATCGTCTAGGAAGGCATGCTGAGACGATCCAGCAACAACCCCACATCCTTAGCAAAAACTTCCATTGTAGACCAATCTTCTACAGCTCCATTAAACATTAAGGCCCTGTGAATCAATTTCCATCTTTGATTCTTACTTACCACAAACCCAGCTCGTAAAGCATCTTGACACCCTCCCACGGAGCAGCAAGCTCTATACCTGCCACATCCAGTCCCAACGGACCCCTACCAGAAAACGCCGCCACTAGTGTTCCATTGTGGTCCCGTACCACACCTCTCACTCCTCTTCTCTGCCCTAACCTACAAATCTTACCATCCACAATAAGCTTTAACTCCGATGAAGAGGACTTTGTCCACCGATGCATCAGCTGAGTCCATGTGGGGATAGAGATGGTATTGGCTGCAATAGACTCTGCATAAGCAGATAAGGCAGCGTCCACTTCTGCATCAACCTCCATCACTTTCCTCCCATTCACTATATCATTTCGCATATACTATACCTGTCAAGCATAGTAGATTCTCAAGTTCCATTCCCTCGATAACCAGCTCAACAAGGTCCATGAATGAGTCCTCTTCCACCAACCGATCTAAAGGCAGCCCAAAACAATGCCAAAACTTTTGACTCCAATGGTATGCCCAGAGCGCATAGAGACAATTTCTTTCCACACCACAAGCACCTCATGCAATGAAGTACTTTCTTCTTTGTTAAATTAAAGGTCTTAGATAAAATCTCCCTACAAGCTCTCCATGAAAAGATTTTGAGCTTAACCAGAACCTTCAATTTCCAAACGTACTTGCAAGAATTACGAAACCTTATCGAGCTAGACCCCCCTTGTCGTCCCTCTACAATAATGGGGTCCGTATGATTGAGAGCAATATAGTAATCTGGCTTGACCGAATAGATCTAGTTTTTGCATAAAACCAGTATAGGCCATCCCTCTAAGAGCCATGTATTCCCCCCGAGGGATAAAGCAAACAACCTTCACATTCTCATCACAAAAACTAGCCTGTAATAAATTCATATTCCATTTACCTTCCTTAGTCAACAGTCCCGTCACTTTCGTCTCTAAAGGTAAGGACATATTGAGAATAAGTCTTAAGTGTTGTTGGTTTTGGGATCCATGGATCATGGAAGACATGAACACCTTCTCCATCTCTGATTCAACAAATCACAGCATCCTCCAACGCTCCCCTCCCCACATAATTGCCTTCCACACCATGGAAGGATCGGAACCCAAACTCAGCTTTGAAAAGAATGACAATGGGGAAAGTACCTAGCCTCAAGCATCTGAAAAACTAAAGAATTAGGTTTTTCCAGTAACTTCCATGCCTGCTTTTCCATCATTGCTGTGTTGAAAGCCTCAAAATCTTTGAACCCCAGACCTCCTAACTATTTTTGATGACATAGGGCCTTCCAATTGAACCAATGAATACTCCTCTTTCTGGCTTTGGTCCATGAATATCTTGCAATAATCTATGACATTTCATGACAAATCCCTAAGGTAACTGAAACACCCACATTGAATAGGTCGAGAGAGCTTGAATCACCTTTTTAACCAACATCTCTGTTCCTGCAGCACATAGTAGCTTTGATTTCCATTCATTTAACCAACCTCAAACCACCTGCTTTAATTATGAAACATCTTATTCTTGCCATTCAGCGCCACTGTGGGAAGCCCCAGGTAACGCTCATGAAACTCCACCCACCTAGTCGCCCACCAAACTAGCCATAAGTCTCATCATAATTGGATCAGTATGGGAACTAAAAGCAACTACACTTTTCTCAAAATTAATTACCTGACTAGAGCCTTCTTTGTATACTTGTAATATTTCCATGAGCCTTTGACATTCAGATAGATGGGCATGGTAGAATAGGAGGTTGTCGTCAGCAAAACATGTGTGATATATTAAGGCCCCCAGGAACCACAAAAATACCATAGATTACCTTTTTCTGTTGAACTTGGGATATCAGAGCAGATAGCTCTTCGGCAAAAATTAAGAATAGAAACGAGGATAATGGATCTCCCTGATGTAGTCGCCGGCTGGGCTAAATAAATATCATTGGCTTCCCCCGTACCTGGGTAACATAGGTGACTACAGAAATGTAGTTCATATTCAAGGTTATCCATTGGTCTTCAAATCCCAATTTCCTCATCATAGCCTCCAGAAAGAACCATCAACTCAACTCTATCATAAGCTTTAGACATATCTAATTTTAAAATAACTTTCTTCAAACCAGACTTCCCTCACCTTCTAATTGCATGAATACTCTCAAACGTAGCAATCATATTGCCCCTAATTAAACAGGAATGAACATATGCACTTTGAAAATCAGAGATAATACCTGGCATTATGCGCTTTAAGTAGTTGACCATGGCTTTAGAAATAAACTTGTAAATCACTCGACATAAACTTATAAGACGATACTCAGTCACCATAGTGGGATGATCAATTTTTCGGATGGGAGTAATCAGAGTGTGGGTTACTTCCTCAACACTAAGACCCTCTTTGAGCACGATAGTGTAGGTGACTAGAAATGTAATTCATAACCAAGGCTATCCATCGGCCTTGAAAGCTCATTTTCTTCATCATAACCTCCTGGAAGAACCACTCAACTCTATCATAGGCCTTACTCATATCTAATTTTAAAATAGCTTTCTTCAAATTAGACTTCCCTCGTCTTCTAATTGCATGAATACACTCAAACATAGCAATCACATTGTCAGTAATTAAACGGGATGGAACAAATGCACTTTGAAAATCAGAGGTAATACCTGGCATTATGCGCTTCAAGCAGTTGACCACAACTTTAGAAATAAACTTGTAAACCAGTCGACATAAACTGATAGAACGATACTTGTTCACCATAGTGGGATGATCAACTTTTGAGATGAGAGCATCAGAGTGGTTGACTTCCTCAACACTAAGACCCACCACACTCCAATATTCCTGGTAAAATAATGCCTTGAGGCTGTCTACACTTGGGGCTTTATTTGGGTGCATTTGAAACACCACATGTTCAATTTCTTCCTTACTAAAGGGTGTCGTAAGGCCTCACTCTATCTGTATGTAACTCTACTAGGAACAACCTCCAAAATTCTCGAAAAATCCCTCTATCCCTAAGAATCAATCAAATCAGAAAAGTATGTTTGAAACACCCCTCTAATCGCATCATCTATAGTCTTCCATCGATGATGATCTTCCAAAGCACTTCTTCTTGGGCAAGGGGACCATCTAACTCGGTACTCAATTGCTTCTGCTTCCTTATCTCCTCGTCAAAGTAGTCCATATCATATCCCCTATCAATTCGGTATTGAAGCTTTTGAATCTCCTCAGATATAGACCCCCAAACTCGTTGATCCACAATTTCAGATCCTTACTGCATTATTTAATTTTATTCACAACAAGACCCTCGAAAACGTTCCAAGTTGTGCCCATCACCTGAGCACATCTATCGTCACATGTCCACGTCTCTTCAAAAAAGAACCATCTATGTCTTCTAAAAAATGGATGGAAAATATTGGTCGGAAGCCCAGGAATTGAGATATTGATTTAATAAAGTCAGGATATAACTATATAAAGGCCCCATTTTCCACTACTCGGTCTAATTGACTTTCACCACCCCATCTCACGGCCACCCATTTAATTTCCTCACCTTATAACTTACTGTGTTCAGTTGAAATCCTCTAAGGCTAGCCCAAAATCCCTCATCTGTGATTGAGGTCTTTGACAAAGACCCATGTACTCACCAGCATGCAAAATTTCATAAAAATCACGCCCACGAGCCAAGGTTCCAACATATCTCCTCTCAGCTGTCGAAGCAATTCCTAAGAGAAGTGTCAAAGATTGGTGACCGGGTTCCTATAAAAACCTGTAAAATGGAAACCCTACTCCCATCCGCGCAGGCATCGATATGGTCCACTTGTTGTCTCTTGATTGAATCCATGTGATTCACTGTATTCCTAGTTTCCATCAGAAAAATCAACAGTGTCTTAAGTTTGATTACGTACTAAAGAGCATGCATAATTCGCGGGCATCTCAGCCGACGAATATTCCAACATAGAATACTCATTTCTCGTTATGGGCACATGACCCCATAACGTGTTTGGTTGCTACGGTTACTGACAGGACCTCACCCGTAATACACTAGAAAAGTACATCCTACTCATATCTGATAAGAATTAAAATATATGCAAGAAACCTTGTCAGAGAAGGGATACACAAAAATTTCTCTAGTTCAAGCTTCACGAGCCTCGATTTTAGTGCAACCCCCTTGGAGGGTCACAAAACCAAGAAAACGTATGAGTGGACAAAAATAAACATTTTAAAACATAATTTGAAAACATCAAGCATTACCCTCCGTTTTCCTAAACCATGCATGCATACAAAAATCATTTCACCCGATTAAAACGAAACACAGTTATAATTCTCGAAATATGTGAAAACACCCTTAAAGCACTTAATCGTAACTCAACCGTTAATTACAAACCAACTCAACCATGAAACACTAATACGTCAGACATAATAGTCATTCGTATCAATGCCACATAACCAAACCATATCTAATATCACATAAATCCACACATGTCACACTCACCCATCCTCGATGCACAATAATAAACAGCAAACCACTGCCCTCACAGGTAGGCACACCACAAATTCACATACAACAAACTCATCATCACTACACAAGCACCACATCAATCATCATATCACAAGTGCATTTCTGGTAGGCATACCACATACTCACTCGGGAACCGGAGCCCCAAGCTCGACGTCCGAGTCATCACAACACAGTCTCAGGTACCAGAGTCCAGCGTGACGTCTGAGACTACCAATCCACAATACCAAAACATATCCACATCAGATATCACAATCACAATCACACATAGTCCCAATCTCAGGATTCGGAGCCCCCAGCTCGATGTTTGAGACTCACATCAAGTCAAAACAATTACAACAACATTCCACGCATCACGAGTACCAGGAAACACATACTCACATCGTATCTCAATAACACACGTCAAATGCACAATCAGAACCTCGGACCTAAACCCAAAACCAAGCTTTACACTAAGTCTCGTAAAACGTGCATAAATAGTCTTTTCATGAAAATCATTCAATAACCAAACAATCTCACATAACAGACATTTCCATCAAAAGTATCGAGAAAACATTAGTTAATCACACTCTACTCAAATCCACGAAAAATCGTTAGATAAACCTCGTATAGCGTTCCGTTAACATTGCTTCTGTAAAAAAACCGTTTAGAAACCATATGAAAATCATAAATATTCCAAAATCACGTTTTTCATTTCATAATTCACATTCAATTAAAAACCACATTCGCAATGGTGTTCGACACATAGTTTACAAAAAACCTCAAAAAATGTGTAATAAAAAATTAATTAAATATATGTAAAATACTGAAATTCATATAAAATCCCAAACACTCCAATGACATAAACAACACATAGAAACACATTTAAATCATGTAAGTATGCATGCAAATTGTTTAGGGAAAGAAATTCCACTCAAACACTGTCCACATAACCGAATCTCACTTTGCACTTATTTCTCTAATTTTCGGAAATCTCAAAGCCTCAAAACATGCTCGACCAACTGAAGACTCACGTCCAGAATTATACCCTTGCTATCTGGGCGATCACAACATACAAAACCTTGCCTATGCAGTCTATTAAAGTCGCAGGGACTCCAGGAAGAAGTTTCCTACCTTGTTTTCCAAGGTTCTTGGTCAGAAATTGGGCCAAACAATCTCAACCTGAAAACCCTTCATGGATTCACCTTCCTCCCACTCAATGTCAGTCCCACACTTTTTTTCTTTCTTTCAGATTCCCTTCTCTCTCTCGTCTCACTCTCTCCATTTCCCTCTCTTCTTCTCCCCTACTTTTCCTTCTTCTCTCTCAGCCGAAACCATAAATTACACACACCACACTAAAAACCCTCATAATTCAGCACACACACATACACTAGGATGACGGCCTAAGCCCCTAAAGAATGAGGACATTTTTCCCTTCCTTATTCAGCCACAACAAAAATCTCACAAAGAAAATTACCAAAATACCCTTCTTTTTCAATTTACCATAATGCCCCTATACCATCTAGACCCAGATCGAGATCGTCTGAACTCCGTTTTCGGCATGCTGCTTGCCGATGTACTCGTGAGTCTGACATCTTTCTAACGACATTTTTAGAATCGCCAAAAATGGTCCCGATCAAAAAGTCAACATTTTGACCGTGGTAAAAAAGTAAGCCCTTTGACTTTAGGGGCAAAATGGTCAATTTCATTTTTCTTTTCCGAGTTTACGCTCATTGAAATTCCTAGTCATTACTGTCAGGACCCGACCCTCCTCGGTCACGACCCGACTCATCTAGCACCATATTGTCCGCTTTGGGCCTCATCCTCACTGTTTTGTTTTCGGGAGCTCATGGTGCAACTTCCCAGGGGGTCACCCATCATGGAATTGCACCAGCCTCAACTCGCTTAACTTTGGGGTTCCAATCCCCCCGCAAGATAGGTGTGTGCCTACACCTTTAAGACACACCACCATCCTTTCCCAGACCATTCCCCCTCGCAGGAATGTGGGATTTTTTACCATTCCCTCCAGAACACAGGTCTTACAACTCACCCCCCTTAGGGCTCAGCGTCCTCGCTGGCACACTTCCCGGTCGGGGTCTGGCTCTGATACCAAATTGTCAGGACCCAACCCTACTCGGTCAGGACCCGACTCATCTAGCACCATATTGTCCGCTTTGGGCCTCGCCCTCACGGTTTTGTTTTCGGGAGCTCATGGTGCAACTTCCCAGGGGGTCACCCATCATGGAATTGCACCAGACTCAACTCGCTTAACTTTGGGGTTCCAATCCCCCCCCAAATCCATTGAGCTCCCAAGACCGGATCTTACAACCATCCTCTCCCAGACCATTCCCCCTCGCAGGAATGTGGGATTGTTCACCGTTCCCTCCAGGACACAGGTCTTACAATTACAATCTACGCTCCTTAAAAAAAAATTCATCCTAAAAATTTCAAAAACTAAACCAAAGTCATATTTTGGAGCTTAATCACAACTATGCAACTTAACCAATTATCAATTCAATCACAAACTCTGTAACCAATGCATGCATGAACATGCCAATACAAATAACTCACACTTAGTTCACCTCACAAAGCACAAATATTGGGGATTCATACACATCTACTCATATCATATCCATCAACATATTCAGCACATATATGAACATCCTGAGGCTTAACAATCAATAATCACACTGAACTTTGCACACTATCCCACAACCACACATTTCCTCCCAACAAACTATAACCACTAACAACCCTATAACTATCCTAGGCTCATCAACTCGTCTCATCACCAGGTCGTGCATGGGGCTTGCATCTCGGAGGCATTAAATCAACAACACCACTCAAAACATTAGCTCTGATACCAAGTTGACAAGACACCACACGTAATACAACAAACAAGTACATTTGGGCCTTGCTCCTATCTGACAAGAATCAAAATATACGCAAGAAACCTTATTAGATAAGGGATACCCACAAATTTCTTTAGTACATGCCTCACGAGACTCGACTCCCATGCAACGCCCCTAGAAGGTCACAAAACCAATAAAACACGTGAGTGAAAAAAAAAAACATTTTAAAACATAATTCGAAAACATCTAGCTTTACCCTTCATTTTTCAAAACCATGCATGCATACAAAAACCATTTCACCCGATTAAAACAAAACCCAGTTATAATTCTTGAAATATAAGGAAACATTGTCAAGCACTTAACAGTAACTCAACCATTAATTACAAACCAACTCAACCATTAAACACTAATACGCCATAGAAATAATAGTCATTCACATCAATGCCACATAACCGAACCATATCCAATATCACACAAATCCACACATGTCACAATCACTCATCCTCGATGCACAATAACAAACACCAAACCACTGCCCCACATGCAGGCACACCACAAAGTCACATACAACTAACTCATCATCAATACACAAGCACCATATCAATCACCATATCACAAGTGCACTACCGGTAGGCATACCACATACTCGCTTTGGAAACGAAACCCCAAGCTCGACGTCTGAGTCGTCATAATACAATCGCAAGGAACTGGAGCCCGGCTCAAAATCAAAGACTACCAAACCACAATACCATAACATATCCACATCAGATATCACAATCACAATCTCACATAGTACCAGTCCTAGGATCGGAGCCCCCAGCTCGTCGTCTGAGACTCACATCCAATCAACACAATCCCAACAAAATTCCACATATCAGGAGTACCGAGAAACACATTCACATCATATCTCAAAAGAACACGTCAAATCCACAATTAGAACTTCGGACCTAAGCCCAAAATGAAGCTTTACACTAAGTCTCGTAAAATGTGCATAAATAGTCTTTTCATGAAAATCATTCAATAACCAAACGATCTCACATAACGGACATTTACATCACAACTATAGAGAAAATATTAGCTAATCACACCCTGCTCAAATCCACGATAAATCCTGAGATAAACCTCGTAAAAGAGGCCTTTAACGTTCCTTTCGTAAAAACCATTCAGAAATCATATGAAAATCATAAATATTCCAAATCACGTTATTTCATGTCATAATTCACATTCAATTCAAAACCACATTCACAACGGTGTTCGAAATATAGGTTACATAAAACTTTGAAAAATGTGTGATAAAAAATTAATTAAATATCTGTAAAACCACCAAAATTCATATAAAATCCCAATCACTCCAATGTCATCAACATCATATAGAAACACATTTAAATCATGTAAGTATGCATGCATAATATTTTAGGGATAGAAAGTCAACTCACACATCGTCCACATAACCGAATGCCGCTTTGCACACATTTCTGTAATTTCTGCGAATCTCAAAACCTCAAAACCTACTAGACCAAATGAAGACTCACGACCAGAATTGCACGCTTGCTGTCTGGGCGATCCCAGCGTCTGATACCTCGCCTGTGCCGTCTATTAAGGTCGTATGGACTCCAAGAAGATGTTTCCTACCTTGTTTCCAAGGTTCCCCTGATCAGAAACTAGGTCAACCAATCTCAACCCAAAAACCCTTCACGGGTTCATCTTTCTCCTTCTTGATCTCAGTCCTACACTCATTTCCTTCTTTTTGTTTCCCTTATCTCTCTCGTCTTGCTCTCTCCACTTGCCTTTCTTCTCCCCTGCTTTTTCTTCTCTTCCCCCTCGGTCAAAACCATAAACCACACACACCCTACGCTAAAAATCCTTATAACTCAGCAAACACACATACACTAGGACATTGTCCCAAGCCTCTAAGGGATAAGGACACTTGTCCCTTCCCTATTTAGCCAAAAAAAAAATCTCACAAATAAAGTTACCAAAATACCCTTCTTTACCAATTTACCATAATGCCCATATACCATCTAGACTCGGATCGAAACTGTTCGAAATCCATTTCTAGCATGTCGCATGTCGATATACTCGGGAGTTCAAGACCTTTCTAACGGCATTTTTGGAATTGCCAAAAATCATCCCAGTAAAAAAAGTCAACCCTTTGACTTTAGGGGAAAAATGGTGAATTTCATTTTTGTTTTCCGAGTTTACTCTCATTGAAAGTCTGGGTCGTTATAGTTCCCTTCTTAGAAGATTATGTAATCTTGTCTTTTCCTTTCTCCATCATGGTAGAGGAATAGAAACCATTCTCAAGTGCCTTTCCCTTGTTCAAACTGAGTATGACATGGGAATTTCCTACCTGGAATTCCAAGCGTTTTCCATTTTCCAACCGCATTCTATCCAAATCATCAGTATGTGCAGACGTTTCCATCTCTAATTTCCTATAATGGGTTAGTGTCTTCGATGTGCCCAACCCTGGCACCAATTCCCTTCTTTAGAGTCTCAATCGCCTTTTTCCTCACCATAAAGCATGATGTAGAGGTTGCCATCACATTTGACACCATAAACCTAGAATCAAACTCTGCTCCTCTCTGCACCTTCATTATAGCCCTTCATCCTCCTCATGCCTTGGCTCAAAGAGTTGATGTCATTTACCTAATGAAACTCACCCCTTGCATTATCTTCAACCTTCATGCCTATAAAAACTCCTTGTTGCTACCTAGTCACGCCAATACTAAGAGATGAGGCTAACATATCTGCTATAATTTCCTTCGATAGTGTCCTAAGTCCAAATATCTTGCCTTTAAGTCCTTTAGAGAGCTGGAAACTAAATACCACTTTCCCCAAAGTTCAATGCCTTCCATACTTCTCAATACCACTCTCCGTAGGATTAACCAAGGAGCATGTCGAGCCCATATGATGCAGCCACCCATACACTAAACAAAAAAAAGGTAATCTCTCAAATTCAGTTTCATATTACTTATCTTCATTATCCTTCATGAGTTTAAAAGTGATGCACCGTTGCAATGGCACATTGATCTTTAAACATACTTGAACTTTCAAGAAACATCCCAAGAAATCCGTATTGAGCCATTTGTCCACATCAATGAACTGCCCAAGATGCCAACAAATCTTGCCTGCCAAGTCAGTAGACAAAAAGACAGGGGGTTCTCTGAATTCAAATACAAAACTCCTAATGACAGGACCCACCCCCAATCCCCCTGGATTAAGGGCTAAGTCATGCTCCCGTCTAACTTACGCATGACACGAAGGCTAAACCGACGTTCAACCTCTGTGTGACACGTAAGTCGGACAAGTGATTCTCGAGCCGACTGTCCGTAAGCTTCTAGACTTCCTAGAGTGTACAGACTCTACTGTGGATCGCGTGTGTGATGTCTGCGTCTCTCCCGATCAACAGCCCGCACTGCAACAGCCTGGATATCGAAAACACAAAAAACTGAGTGGACAAAATTAAAGTATAAGCTCAAAACAGTTATCAGGAAACAAACACATTATTACCCTCCATTTAAAAACCAATGCATGCATATCAATACATATTATGAAACCATGCATATCAAAACCATCAATGAAAATCATTTGAAAACGTGAATCAAATCCATTATTCAAATCCAGGCCTCAACCTCAAATCTCAAATCAATCTCAAATACGGGAACTCAGTCCCAAAACGTATCAAATCCATATCATCCGGGCCACTGCCCAAAACATTCTGAAAACCAGTGAAAACCAGTGAAAATATCAATCATACAAGTTTGATGGATCTCGAGTGCGCCCAAGTCTTTAAACTCAAAACCATGTGCATAACCAGGCCTTCCCTTGATATCAACGAGTCCTTAAACTCAAAACACAATCACAAGCCTCAGGGGGTATCACAATCACCGAGTCTTTAAACTCAAAACATATACCGAGTCTTTAAACTCAAAACTTATCAATCCAGGGCCCTCCCCCCGTCAATCAATCCGAGTCTTTAATCTCAAAACCAGATCCAGCGGGTTTTTCTTTTCTTTTTCTGGGTCTTTAAACCCAAAATCATTTTTCAATCAACAGTGAAAACCATAGAAAATCCTTATCCGAATTCGCAACAATGATTCCGTAAGCCGGCATCCGGAACCATTATCCCGAACCCAAATCCAGATTTCCTTCCCAAACCTCAAAACCAAATCCGAATTCTCATTTCCGAAATCCAGTTTCAAAAACCAAAATCTCGTATATCGAAATCTCAAAAACAGGGCTCCAAGCCCGAAATCACTTTTCCAAAATCCATTTCAATTCCTTGAAATCACATCATATTTCAAACCTCGAAATCAAACTAGTAAAACCATGATCAAATCACAAGATTAATCGAAATCTCGTAAAACGTTAAATTCCATAAATACCTCGAAAAACATGCAAAACAGTAAATCAAATCATAGAATCACGTATAGAAAACATATAAAAATGTATATGCATGCATCATAAGTTAGAAAGCAAAGTCAACTAACAGACCGCTAGCGTCATCGCCTCGATATGCGTGCAATTACGCTTCCGGGCTAATCCACTATCACCGGCTTTCCCGAACCTGTCCAAATCCCATAATAAGGTTGTTAACTACTTCACAACGATCCGACTTAAGCCCGTAATTTTTCCAAATTTTTAACTATTTTTAAACGAGCCCTAAAACCTTCAGACATCCCGAAAACTATCGAGACGATGTTCGATTGACTCAAAACCAGCGCCAAAATGTTCGTTATATCGAATACTTTAAAAGTCGTGTTGGAACCATCCTCAAAAAGTGTACCACACGCCCACACGCACCGCCCAAAGGGGCTGCGCGTGGGCCTCACGCGCCGGTACTGTTCATCTTCAACCTTGGGTGAACCCGGTTCAGACCGGTCCAGACCGACCCGATCTAGACCCGAACCGCCGTTCACGGTTTTTGTCCATTCGTTGTCCATTTCTGATCCTGTTTTCACCATTAGTTTTGTCTAGTGATTTCCTACGCTCCTACGCTTTCAGAATTCACAAATAGTGGTTGTATAGTACCTTCCAAACGGATTTACAGGTCCAGTTTTCTCCTCTTCCGTGTTCTTGTGCTCCTGGCCATCACAAGCCTCAAATTCCTCCTTAAGAGTCCCTTAAAACCTTCAAAACATTTTTTCATCATCACTAACGATCAAAAATTACTAAAACTGAAGATACCATTTTCGGGTTTTACTCACCTAATCACGATTCCTACGGCCACCGTCCACAACATGCCCTTCTTCCAATCTCCTTAGACGTGTCTCACCTTCCTGATCACCATTTGATTAGTTAGAACGTCTAACGGTTGCCTAAACTCAACCTCGAAATCCAAAAAAAAACAGGGGACACAAGCTTACTGTTCCCAGTCCACCACCGTACACGACGGTGCACCACCAGCATCAATGTGTTCGTTTCCACCTCCTCTTAAAGTTTGATTCACCAAGGAAAGACAAAAGACGTGAATTGAAGGTTGTGGGTGGAAGAATCTCTCACGGTTTCTTAGTTGATTCACCAAAAATCCAACACCATTTTACACACCCATTCTCCTCTGTTTTAAAACTGTGTAAGGCGGTCACAAGGTTCCACAGCCTTCCAGCAGGGAACAAGTGTCCCAAATCTAGTGGGAAACCATTACTAGGCAGCCACATGTCCAAAACTAACTGGGCCCAGATCCCAATGCAACCAAATTACCATTTTACCTGTCGTGTGTTTAGACTAATAACGAAACCGCCCAACATCCGATGATAGCATGCCGTCTGTCATTGTACTCAGGGAATCGAGACCTACCTAACGGTCCTCGATTTACGTGAAAAGTCCATGTCGTTTGAAAAGTCAACAAATTGCCCCTTTTTCATCAAAATTACCAAAGTGCCCTCGAACTGCCGAACGTCATAACTTTCTCCTCGCATGTCTGAATCGGACGTGCCACTTGCCTATGAACTCGTGACGTCTCGAACTACGTCATGGTCATCGGTCAAAGTCCATTTGACAGTCCGAACGAAAAATTAACATTTTTTGATCATACTAGGGGCAAAATCGTCATTTCGCATCGTCCGTCCGAACACATCCAACTAATCACTGATTAACTTCACTAATCCGTCATTAACTACTAATCTAATCCCAATTTCCGGGACGGGTCATTACAATCTACCCCCCTTTAAGAATTTCGTCCTCGAAATTCTAAATCTCTCACTTCGGTCGTAACACACGACCACCAAGCATAGAAACCTCGACTCAGTCTCGAGTCGTACGTACCTCGTGCCAACAGCCAGTACATCACACAAATCTGTAGTCTCATAACCAATCGTTTCACCCGTGGTTCCACTAACCACCAACATAGTCAATCTGTGGGCACACCAACCTTGTTCCACACTACCTGTCTGCAATCAGATCCTATTACAAACCTGATTAACCAGGCTCACACATTGCAATATCAGGGTCCCACCAGCCACTCATGGCTCTGAGCATCCGGCTCATGTCAGTGATCATCACAGATCACTCTGGATCCCCCCGATCCAATCCACAAGCTCCGCCAAACTCCATCATATCGGAAATACACTGATCATCCATCTATTCGCAACATCTCTCGGCACTAAGCCAATTACCAACACTTCTATCAGAACATCATGCTGTACGTCCAAGTACATCAGCCTGGTTCTGACCACTGCAACACCAGTACGTACACATTCCAAGTACATGTACTAGTTACCACCAACTAGAACCACGGTGCATACCACCAACCACACGCAAGGACAACCCTATGAACTTAAATAAAACAAAGATATTTTAGAATACCTCAACATAGCTCGTAGAGTATATCCTCACTTACTTCCAACGTCAATATTTCAGTACATCCACTAATCAATCACAGCGGCATCAGCTACGCACTACGACATCCAAAATCTAACCAACTACCTCATAGTGTACCTATCACCCTCAAAGTGAAATCTCTAGGGAACATAAATATCCTTATAACCATACAGATTACCTCCTGACGACGAGCCAAACACGCTTTACTTTTTGAATCACATCGGTACAATCCAATGCTAGGCCAACACGTCTTCCGAAAACATCAGCTCAAGTCTACTTCTGAATTTTCCAGTCTCCTGGGTCGCCCGGTCAGTATGACCCTCAAGCTCCTCTTATTATGTACACAGGGCAAACCCCGTACTAGATCTAAATCTGATACTCATACATCTGTGAGATGGACCACACATGTCCTGCACAATTCCAAGGTGGTTAAGCTATCCAACTTGTGTGTCACAGGCAATCCTCTTGCTCCACAACTACTCAAACCTATCAGAAGCAAACCAATCTCGATCCAGACACTCCTAAGTGGATCCTAGTGACTAGGTTTCAGACCTCTGCATCAAATCCAAACATCTTATATAACGCATGTCTAGATTGTGGGTTCTCTTCAATAACCTCATAACGATCAGTTATAGTCACTCCTTCTCAGCTTCCTTCCGTGTGTATCAATCATCATTCCTTCTAATGATCGCATTCCAACCTTTCCGAGGTTTAACTCCGGGCACCTGCTAAAACACAAGTCACCAATTCTCGAAATCCTCAATCACTGACCTCAGACTCCCTAAGTACCACCCTCGAAGTCGCCACTCACCAAGTGCCAACCTCGGCACCGACCGACATATGCCCACACGTCTAGGGGAAGTCTACTAAAACTAACCTTACGAGCGGTCAACCCTGACTATACAAATCTAGCCCGATCCAACACGAGTCCTAGGTCCACCGCACTTCCATTGCGCTACTCTGATCAACTAACGGCATCCTGACTGTTTGTTCTGAAACATGACCTGCCCATGGTCATCACATTTTCCAGCTCGTCTATTGTCGTCGAACAACCTTTCCCTACCTCGGCTGCACCTAGCAGCACCATCTCCAGTCCGGCCGTAAGTCGGCCCACGCCACATCCACCAACTCAGGTGTCCGAAACTATACACTTCTTCTGGGTTCCTCTCCAAGGAACTCACAATCCAGCCCTAGTCCACCCACGAGGTTTCTCAAATCATCCCTGTCGTCCGGGTTATCAAAACCCGAAACTGCCACTGGTCCACTACAACCTTACCACTCGGGTCGTCACACCCAACTAAAACCATTCCTTGTCGTAACTCTACATACAAACATTAACAAGTATCCATCGCTAGGGGGGAAATCCCTTGATTCTCAAAGTAGTTCCTAATTCCTGCCACTTAAAGCATCCGGCTACTCGTAGTCGTACAAGTCCAAGCTTGAACAGTCTGACCAAATGGTCATAAGTCCATACTGTCATCTAATCGCCATCCAGCCCAACATGCCACCGTCAATCGGCCTCCTCGGCCCACGTATACCACTAACTCAATAGGCTACTATCGGCCCTACAAACCGACCAGCCTACTCAAACGTAGCTCGCCGGCTACCATCAATGTTAAATTTGTTGACATAACTCCGACCCTATGGTCCAACCATCAAGCAAAACCCAGCGCCACTTAAGCTAACTACTCTGGCTCTAAGCCGACATACGTCATACCTTACAATGCGTATCGAGCGACTATCACCCTGGCACTAACAATCGACTCTAACTAGTCACTAACGAGCATACTATCGCTATCGTGTCTAGGTTGCTGACAGGTTATTCCGCGTCGAGACATCACATCCACAGTAGCATCACAACACCCAAGTTGACGAACCAACGACTCTGGAAGCCAAACCTCGCGCAGAGCACAAAAAACTGCTATGATACCAATTTGACAGGACCCACCCCCAATCCCCCTAGATTAAGGACTAAGTCCTGCTCCCGTCTAACTTACGCATGACACGAAGGCTAAACCAACGTTCAACCTCCGTGTGACACATAAGTCGGACAAGGGATTCTCGAGCCGACCGTCCGTAAGCTTCTGGACTTCCAAGAGTGCGCAGACTCTACTGTGGATCGGGTGTGTGATGTCTCTGTCTCGCCCGATCAACAGCCTGCACCACAACAACCTGGAGGGTATCGAAAACACAAAAGACTATGGGTGGACAAAAATAAAGTATAAGCTCATAATAGTTATCAGGAAACACAAACACATTATTACCCTCCATTTAAAAACCAATGCATGCATATCAATACATATTATGAAACCATGCATATCAAAACCATCAATGAAAACCATTTGAAAACCCGAATCAAATCCACTATTCAAATCCAGGCCTCAGCCTCAAATCTCAAATCAATCTCAAATACGGGAACTCAGTCCCAAAACTTATCAAATCCATATCATCCGGGCCACTGCCCAAAACACTCTGAAAACCAGTGAAAAACCAGTGAAAATATCAATCATACAAGTTTGATGGATCTCAAATGCGTCTGAGTCTTTAAAATCAAAACCATGCGCATAACCAGGACTTCTCAGGATATCAACGAGTCTTTAAACTCAAAACACAATCACAGTCCTCAGGGGGTATCACAATCACCGAGTCTTTAAACTCAAAACATATACTGAGTTTTTAAACTCAAAACATATCAATCCAGGGCCATCCCCCCGTCAATCAATCAGAGTCTTTAAACTCAAAACTAGATCCAGCGGGTTTTTCTTTTCCTTTTCCGAGTCTTTAAACCCAAAACCATTTTCAATTTCCTACGACCACCATCCACGGCAGGCCCTCCTTCCAATCTCCTCAGGCACGTCTCACCTTCCTGATCACCATTTGATTAGTTAGAACGTCTAACGGTTGCCTAAACTCACCTTCAAAATCTAGAAAAAAAAACAGGGGACACAAGCTTACTGTTCCCAGTCCACCACCGTACACGACGGTGCACCACCAGCATCAATGTGTTCGTTTCCAGCTCCTCTTCAAGTTTGATTCACCAAGGAAAGAGAAAAGACGTTAATTGAAGGTTGTGGGTTGAAGAATCTCTCACGGTTTCTTAGTTGATTCAACAAAAATCGAACACCAGTTCACACACCCATTCTCCTCTGTTTTAAAACTGTGTAAGGCGGTCACAAGTTTCCACAGCCTTCCAGCAGGGGACAACTATCCCAAATCTAGTGGGCAACCATTCCTAGGCGTCCACATGTCCAAAACTAACTGGGCACAAATTCCAATGCAACCAAATGACCATTTTACACCTCCCTTTCAAAATTACCATTTTGCCCCTCGCGTGTTTAGACTTATAACAAAACCGTCCAATGTCCGATGATAGCATGCTGCCTTTCATTGTACTCAGGGAATCGAGACCTACCTAACGGTCCTCAATTTACGTGAAAAGTCCATGTCGTTTGAAAAGTCAACAAATTGCCCTCTTTTCGTTAAAATTTCAAAAGTTCCCTCGAACTTCTGAACGTCATAACTTTCTCCTCGCATGTCGGTATCGGACGTGCCACCTGCCTATGAACTCGTGATGTCTCAAACTACGTCACGGTCATCGATCAAATTCCATTTGACCGCTCGAACGAAAAGTCAACATTTTTTGCTCATTCTAGGGGAAAATCGTCATTTTGTACCGTGTCAGGACCCGTCCCAAATATCACCTCGATACCCGGGACGAACCCTGCTCCCGTCTGATAATCACACTTAAAGTACCAAAATAACCTCGACACCACCATAAGCATAACTATCAGACAAGGTAGAAATATAATACAACCGTAATTCAGAGCATAGTTATACAAAACAGGCACAAAATCCTACTAGGCTAATCTCGCAACGGAAGAACGTCGTAAGCTCTATGCCTCGGTCCCTGCCTCAACGTTCACCCCAGCGCTATCACCACGACCTGGAGGGTAAATTAAAACCAAAAAGTGTGAGTGGACTAAAGCAATAAAAGGTTTAAAATACGATTTAAGAATAAAACAGTTGACAGAAAAGAATAAGGTTTTTCCCTCCGTTTTAAAAATATGCATGCCTAACTAAGTACCAGAAAACCACGATATAAAACAGTATGATAAATATGCCAAGACCATATCATAAAACCAAATCCGCAAATATCAAAGTCCGATCAAACCTGTTGGGTCCATCCGAGTCTTTAAACTCAACTAGGCCTCAAATGTAATCCGAGTCTTTAAACTCCCGAGTCTTTAAACTCAATAGGCCTACGAGGGTAATATCATGAATATCCGAGTCTTTAAACTCCCGAGTCTTTAAACTCAATTCGGGCCCGTCCCCCGTCAATCAGAATCCGGGTTTTTAAACCCAATATCCAGATCCAGCAAATCCAATCCAAACCAATTGAATATCAATTCTAAATTCACATCCAAACCCGAATCCGAAATCCCCGGTTCGAAGCCCTTCCGGCGTTCATAACCATCATTCCGAACCCAAATCCGGACTTCCACTTTCCCGACTTTAAAAACCAAATTTCGTTTCTTGAAATCCAATTTCAAAACCAAAACCTTGATTTCCAAAATCATACTTCATAATCCACTTATAACCATCAGAAAACAATTATAGATTAAAAACATGGAAACTTAACATTAAAATCAGAAATCCCGCTTTTCTCGAAAAACGTGCAAAAACCCGGAAAATGTCTCGAAAAACATGCAAGCATAGTAATCACATATAATCATCATCAACAAGAATTTAAAACATACTTTAAAACATAGAACATAATTAAAACTAGCTAGGCATGCTCGTGAGAAAAGAAAGAGTCCACTCACGAATCAGAACGTGTCAATCGCGCTCCGTGCGCTCCTCGACCGTCTTAGGCATCTCCCGTCCTGTCAATAGGCACCAAATAGGGTTACAATTACGTCAAATATACTAACCCTAATTCCCCCAATTTTTCGGGAATTTATTCGTAAATTAAACTTAGACCCTAAACCGTCCGGATTCCCGAACTATCCCGTAACATCGTCCGATTAACCCGAAAATTGCACCAATAGATTCCTTATGACATTTAGAACCAAAACCATGTTGGACAATTTCTCAAACTCCTCCCCACGCGCCCCCACGCGCCGCCCAAAGTGGCTGCGCGTGGGCCTCACGCGCCAGCTACAGTGCATCTTCAACCTCGAGTCACCCGGTTCTCCTCCGTTCCTCCACCATTCTTCGCCATTTCAATTCCATTAGCTTCGTCGAATTCCTAGCAATCAAACCTAGTCATAAAATCCAGAAATCACGGCCTAAAACCCCTCGTCTTCATCCTCGAAAAACACTGCCCTTGAGCCCTGTTTTGGCCGCCGGCCACCCAGGTCCTCCCCCGTCACGGCACCACACTCAGACGAATCCTGGAACCTTCAGGAGTCTCACCCAACTCACAACATCCCTCGACTCTAGCCCAAAGTCCACGATTATTGGAAACAAGAAAACGGGAAAACAGGGGATTCAAACCATACCTTCGATTCTTCCTCCGCCCTCTGCACCGCCGTGTGCTACGGTGCTCACTGAGTCCTCTGCAGTCATCTTAGCTTGCTATTGTCTTGGTTTGCACCACAACACGGCAGAACCACCACCACAGTCCCACGGCTCCTCTGTTTCTCTGAAAACTCAGCCTCACCACCGCCGTGTTCCTTGCACGATTTTAACTCCAAAACCCGATCACTAGTCTCTCTTCTTCTCTCTGTCACTCTCACAATTCACAGAACTCTCACCCACGCACAGAATCGATCAAGAACTCTCACAATTCCTCTCCCTGTTTTCTGTTCTCCCAAGCCAAATGCACGGTTCAAAATCGATCAATATGTGGCCGTGTGTATAATTAACACCCTAGAAGCCTCTAGTGCTATCCCACGTGTCCCCTTTTCCATGGTCATCAGCACAAAATATCCAAGCCCACTCAGCCATTTGGGGTTATCTAATTGGGCCTTAAAGGAAAAAGACCAAATTGCCCCTAAGTGTACAAATTACCATTTTGCCCTTCAACTTTCCAGACCCGTAACTATTCCGTCTGACGTCCGATGACAGCGTGTCTCATGTCGTTGTACTCAGGACGTCGAGACCTATCTAACGGTCCTCGGTCTACGTGAAAATCACAAATCCACTAAAAAGTCAACATTTTCCTCAAATAGTTAAAATTACGATAACACCCTCAATCTTCCGAACGTCATAACTTTTCCTCCGATTGTCCAAATCAGACATGCCACCTGTCTACGGACTCGTGATGTCCTAAACTACGTCACGGTCAATGGTCAACACTCATCGAACCTGTAAATCAAGAAGTCAACTTTTGACACACTATTCATAAGGGCAAAATCGTCCTTTTATACAAATCTGTTATAAAATTACATTTATACCCTTCTTGAAGGTACGGGTTGTTACAATCTACCCCCCTAAAAAGAATTTCGTCCCCGAAATTCAGTGAAACAAGTAAGGGTACTGTTCGCGCATTAAGGCCTCGGGTTCCAAGGTATCTTCTTCCACCTGATGATTTCTCCACAATACTTTAACTAAGGGAACCGTCTTCCTCCGTAAGACTTTGTCCTTCCGATCCAAAATCGCTACAGGCTGCTCTTCAAAGCTCAAGTCTTCCCCAAGCTCAACAGGTTGTGCTTCCAGAACATGTGAATCATCCCGTACATACTTCCAAAGCATAGATACATGAAAGCCATTATGTACCTTTTCCAAGTCTGCTGGTAAAGCCAATCGATAAGCAACATGACCAATCCGCTCCAAAATCTCATAGGGTCCAATATAACGAGGACTCAGCTTCCCTCGCCTGCCAAACCGTACGATTCCCTTCCAAGGAGATAACTTCAAGAAAACCCAGTCTCCTACTACAAACTCCAGATCTCTGATCCTACGGTCAGCGTAACATTTCTGTCGGTCCTGTGCCGCCTTCAATCGATCTCTGATCAGTGCCACTTTTCCTTGAGTAAGGTCTACCAGCTCGGAAGTAGTCAGTCTCCTCTCACCAACCTCGGTCCAACACAACGGAGTCCGACACTGTCGCCCGTACAAAGCCTCGTAAGGAGCCATCCCAATACTCTCCTGATAACTCTTATTGTAGGCGAACTCCATCAAAGGTAAATGTGACTCCCAAGTACCCTGAAACAGTAGGACACACGCTCTCATCATGTCCTCGAGAATCTGGATGGTCCGCTTAGACTGTCCATCGGTCTGAGGATGAAAGGCAGTACTGAAATGCAGTTTTGTCCCAAAAGGTTCCTATAAGGTCTGCCAAAACCGGGAAGTAAACCTCGGATCTCTATCAGATACTATCGACTCTGGAGTACCATGCAGCCGAATAATCTTATCAATAAACAACTGGGCAAACTGCGTCAACCTGAAGTTCTCCCGTACTGGCAAGAAATGAGCAGACTTCGTAAGTCTATCCACTATCACCCACACACCATCGTGTCCCTTCGGTGTCCTGGGAAGCTTAAATACAAAATCCATCGTCAAGTGATCCCATTTCCACTTGGGGATCGGCAAAGGTTGCATGGCTCCATAGGGTCTCTGCCGCTCGGCTTTCACCTGTTGACAGATCAAGCATCTACTGACATACTCTGCTATCTCACGTTTCATACCTGACCACCAGTAATGTTCTCGAAGTGTACGATACATCTTGGTCCCACCAGGATGCATCGCATAAGCTGAACAGTGAGCCTCATCCAGTATCACCTTCTTCAATGTTCCATCCTCGGGGACACACAACCGTCCATCCTTAACCAAGGATCCATCATCGCGAATCTCAAAGTCATGTCTCTCTCCAGCCTCGATTTCGATCCGTATGATGCCCAAAATGGGGTCCTCAAACTGAGCATCAATAACCTGATCAATCAAAACAGGTCGACGTGGAAACTCGCTAGGAGTGCTCCCTGACCATCCACAGTCAACTCCACGCCAAGTCTACAGAGCTCAACCAACAAAGGTAACTGGACTGTCCTCAGATGCGACAAAGAAGTAGCTGACTTCATGCTCAAAGCATCGGCTACCACATTAGCCTTTCCTGGATGATACTCGATAGTACAGTCGTAGTCCTTAAGCAGCTCTAGCCAACGACGCTGTCTCAGATTCAAATCCTTCTTAGTAAACAGATACTTCAAGCTCTTATGATCCGTGAAAGTCCTGCACCTCTCGCCGTACAAATAATGTCGCCAAATCTTCAGTGCATGAACTACCGCAGCAAGTTCCAAGTCATGGGTAGGGTAGTTCATCTCATGAGGTTTCAACTGTCGGGAAGCGTAAGCAATCACTTTCCCGTGCTGCATCAACACACAGCCCAAACACTGTAAAGAAGCGTCACTATAAACCTCGAACTCCCCACTGTCGTCCGGAAGGGCCAACACAGCAGCAGATGTCAACCGTCTCTTGAGCTCCTGAAAACTCTGATCACAGTTCTCATCCAGTCAAACCGAACTCCCTTCCGAGTCAGCCGTGTCAACGGAGCAGCACGAATAGAAAAACCCTCAATAAAGCGCCGGTAATAGCCTGCTAAACCCAGAAAACTCCTGATCTCTGTCACCTTCATAGGCTGTTCCCAATTTGCTACCGCCTCAACTTTCTAAGGATCCACTCTGATGCCCTCGACTGAAATCACATGACCTAGAAATCCGACACTGGTCAACCAAAACTGGCACTTGCTCAACTTTGCATACAACTGATGCTCTCTCAGGGTCTTAAGCACTATCCTCAGATGCTTCTTGTGCGCCTTCGCACTCTTCGAATATACCAAGATATCATCAATGAAGACAATCGTAAAACGTTCCAAATAAGACCAGAACACTCGGTTCATAAGATCCATAAAAGCTGCTGGGGCATTAGTCAATCCAAAAGGCATCACAACAAACTCATAGTGACCGTACCTGGTCCGAAAGGTCGTCTTGGGTACATCCTCCTCTTTGACCCGTAACTGATGATAGCCGGAGCGAAGATCAATCTTCGAAAAGTACTGTGCTCCCTTCAACTGGTCAAACAAATCATCAATCCGGGGTAATGGATACTTATTCCGAATGGTTACCTTATTCAATTGTCTGTAGTCAACACACAATCTCAAACCTCCGTCCTTTTTCTTAACAAACAGTACAGGCGCTCCCCAAGGTGACATACTCGGTCGAATGAATCCCATATCGACCAACTCTTGTAGCTGTGCCTTAAGTTCCCTCAATCTGCGGGTACCATGCGGTAAGGAGTCTGTGAAATAGGCTGTGTACCTGGTAAAAGATAAATCGTGAACTCGATATCTCAATGAAGTGGTAATCCTGGCATCCCTTACGCAACAACTTGCTAGCCTCAAGTGCCGAAATAACTCCAGTAGGGAGTGCACGCTGATCCCCCTGAAACGTGGTCTCCGGTAACCCTGGACTCCGGAAAGTCACTCTCCTATCAAAACACTCGATAGAAGCATGATGCCTTGTCAACCAGTCCATGCCCAATATAACATCGAAGTCCCGCAGATCCAACAGTAACAAGTTCACCACTAACTCAACCTCACCTACCATCACCGGACACTCTCTCAGAACCTGAGTCACTACCAACACCTCCCCAATAGGTGTACTCACCCCTAAGGCATAATCCAAGGTAGAAACCTCCCTCTCCATAACCAGACTACAACCCCGGGCTATAAATGAGTGAGTCACCCCGGGATCTATCGAAGAAAAAACAGTGTGACCAAGTATGGTAAGTGTACCTGTCACCACTCCCGGTGCTGATCTGGCTTCCTGCTGGGTCATAGCAAAAACTCGCGCCTGCGGTCCTGATGACCTACCGCGCCCTCTAGAACTGCTCTTGGCACCACCGCCTCCTCTAGCGCCCGCCATCCCTGACACAGATGCAGTACTCCATCCCGGTTCTGCTGTACCTCGACCTGCTCCACCCTCCTGGGCTAACAACGGCACTCTCTCCGAAAGTGGCCACGCTCTCCACAATAATAGCAGACATTTCTACCGGGTCCACCAGTCTGTCTCCCCGTAGAAGCAACAGAAGTAGCACTCGCCTGAGGAGTCGACTGTTCTCTAGCTCCCCGAAATCCAGAGCCCTGAAAACTACCTGGTAGGCCAAACCGGGCTCCACCAGCTGATGAAATACCGCGATAGTTGCCCCTCTTCGGGGTCCTCTGACTCGACGCTCCAGGAAAAGAATGCTCACGGCGTCGCACACTGCCCGAGTACTGTGGCCGGGCAGGAAAACTGGTCTCCACTCGCACAACAGGGTCTGACAACTCCCTGAAAGTAGCAAATGAGCCGGCTGTCACAATGGCTCTAATCTCTCCTCGAAGACCCAACTCAAACCGACGACACTTCTCAGCCTCAGTTGCCACAAATGCAGAAGCGAATCGGGACAACATCTGGAATCTCTGCTCATACTCCGCCACTGTCATGCTCCCCTGTTTCAACTGAAGGAACTCCGCCTCTTTGGCATCCCGGAAAGAGCGAGGATAATACTGGTCCAAGAATCACTCCCGGAAAGTCTCCTAAGTCACGGTATGAGCGTCCCAACCTGCCAACTCCAGCGTATACCACCACTCATACGCTGCGCCGTCTAACAGAAAAGTAGCCAACAACACCCGATCTCCTGGAGGACAATGCATCACCCCGAAAATCCGCTCAAGCCGGGTGATCCATCGGTGGGCTTCCTCTGGGTCTACCCCACCACTGAACATAGTAGCCCCGAGCCTCTGGGCTCGCTCAATCGACGCACTCTCCGCTTCTTCAGGTGGTGGAAGGGGTTCACGTCTCGTAGGCATGGTCGAACGTACGCTGAAAGAGGCATAGAGTTAGTAAAACAACCTAAAAACGACCTCGTTCCAACACAAACCGACAAACCTATGCTCTGATACCAATTGTCAGGACCCGTCCCAAATATCACCTCGATACCCGAGATGAACCCTGCTCCCATCTGACAATCACACTTAAAGTACCAAAATAACCTCGACACCACCATAAGCATAACTATCAGACAAGGGAGAAATATAATACAACCGTAATTCAGAGCATAGTTATACAAAACAAGCACAAAATCCTACTAGGCAAATCTCGAAACGGAAGAACGTCGTAAGCTCTATGCCTCGGTCCCTGCCTCAACGTTCACCCCAGCGCTATCACCACGACCTGGAGGGTAAATTAAAACCAAAAAGTGTGAGTGGACTAAAGCAATAAAAGGTTTAAAACACGATTTAAGAATAAAACAGTTGACAGAAAAGAATAAGGTTTTTCCCTACGTTTTAAAAATATGCATGACTAACTAAGTACCAGAAAACCACGATATAAAACAGTATGATAAATATGCCAAGATTATATCATAAAACCAAATCCGCAAATATCAAAGTCCGATCAAACCTGCTGGGTCCATCCGAGTCTTTAAACTCAACCAGGCCTCAAATGTAATCCGAGTCTTTAAACTCCCGATTCTTTAAACTCAATAGTCCTACGGGGGTAATATCATGAATATCCGAGTCTTTAAACTCCCGAGTCTTTAAACTCAATTCGGGCCCGTCCCCCGTCAATCAGAATCCGGGTCTTTAAACCCAATATCCAGATCCAGCAAATCCAATCCAAACCAATTGAATATCAATTCTAAATTCACATCCAAACCCGAATCCGAAATCCCCTGTTCGAAGCCCTTCCGGCGTTCAAAACCATCATTCCGAACCCAAATCCGGACTTCCACTTTCCCGACTTTAAAAACCAAATTTCGTTTCTCAAAATCCAATTTCAAAACCAAAACCTTGATTTCCAAAATCATACTTCATAATCCACCTATAGCCATCAGAAAACAATTATAGATTAAAAAAATGGAAACTTAACATTAAAATCAGAAATCTCGCTTTTCTCGAAAAATGCGCAAAAACCTGGAAAATGTCTCGAAAAACGTGCAAGCATAGTAATCACATATAATCATCATCAACAAGCATTTAAAACATACTTTAAACCATAGAACATAATTAAAACTAGCTAGGCATGCTCATGAGAAAAGAAAGAGTCCACTCACGAATCAGAACGTGTCAATCGCGCTCCGTGCACTCCTCGACCGTCTCAGGCGTCTCTCGTCCTGTCAATAGGCACCAAATAGGGTTACAATTATGTCAAATATACTAACCCTAATTCCCCCAATTTTTCGGGAATTTATTCGTAAATTAAACTTAGACCCTAAACCGTCCGGATTCCCGAACTATCCCGTAACATCGTCCGATTAACCCGAAAATTGCACCAATAAATTCCTTATGACATTTAGAACCAAAACCAGGTTGGAAAATTTCTCAAACTCCTCCCCACGCGCCCCCACGCGCCGCCCAAAGTGGCTGCGCGTGGGCCTCACGCGCCAGCTACAGTGCATCTTCAACCTCGAGTCACCCGGTTCTCCTCCGTTCCTCCACCATTCTTCCCCATTTCAATTCCATTAGCTTCGTCCAATTCCTAGCAATCAAACCCAGTCATAAAATCCAGAAATCACGGCCTAAAACCCCTCGTATTCATCCTCAAAAAATACTGCCCTTGAGCCCTGTTTTGGCCGCCGGCCACCCAGGTCCTCCCCCGTCACGGCACCACACTCAGACGACTCCTGGAACCTTCAGGAGTCTCACCCAACTCACAGCATCCCTCGACTCTAGCCCAAAGTCCACGATTATTGAAAACAAGAAAACGGGAAACAGGGGATTCAAACCATACCTTCGATTCTTCCTCCGCCGTCCGCACCGCCGAGTGCTACGGTGCTCACTGAGTCCCCTGCAGTCGTCTTAGCTTTCTATTGTCTTGGTTTGCACCACAACACGGCAGAACCACCACCACAGTCCCACGGCTCCTCTATTTCTCTGAAAACTCAGCCTCACCACCGCCGTGTTCCTTGCACAATTTCAACTCCAAAACCCGATCACTAGTCTCTCTTCTTCTCTCTGTCACTCTCACAATTCACAGAACTCTCACCCACGCACAGAATTGATCAAGAACTCTCACAATTCCTCTCCTTGTTTTCTATTCTCCCAAGCCAAATGCACGGTTCAAAATCGATCAATATGTGGCCGTGTGTATAATTAACACCCTAGAAGCCTCTAGTGCTATCCCACGTGTCCCCTTTTCCATGGTCATCAGCAAAAAATATCCAAGCCCACTCAGCCATTTGGGTTTATCTGATTGGGCCTTAAAGGAAAAATACCAAATTGCCCCTAATTGTACAAATTACCATTTTGCCCTTCAACTTTCCAGACCCGTAACTATTCCGTCCGACGTCCGATGACAGCGTGCCGCCTGTCGTTGTACTCAGGACGTCGAGACCTATCTAACGGTCCTCGGTCTACGTGAAAATCACAAATCCACTAAAAAGTCAATATTTTCCTCAAATAGTCAAAATTACGGTAACGCCCTCAATCTTCTGAACGTCATAACTTTTCCTCCGATTGTCCAAATCGGACATGCCACCTGTCTATGGACTCGTGACGTCCTAAACTACGTCACGGTCAATGGTCAACACTCATCCAACCTGTAAATCAAAAAGTCAACTTTTGACACACTATTCACAAGGGAAAAATCATCCTTTTATACAAATCTTTTATAAAATTACATTTATACCCTTCCTGAAGGTACGGGTTGTTACATACCGTCCATCCGAACGCATCCAAATAATTACTGATTAACTTCACTAATCTGTCATTAACTACTAATATAATCTCAATTTCTGGGAAGGGTCGTTACACCTAAATATCTAGGCAGAACTACTTTGGATCCACCCTGTTATCCTAGGCTAGAGCAAGGAGAACATGGTCGAATGTAAGACACGTGAGCTTGGGAAGCAAGAACGGTAAGCAAAACTCATGAGCTTGGGAAGCAAGACTGGTAAGCAATCCCACATCACTAGGGGATGGAAAAGGGAAGTGCCTTATATGTGTGGGCACATTTCTTCTTTAGAGAATGCCTTTTGGGAGCTCACTAGCTTTGAATTCTTTTGGAACTCCAATGTTAAGAATGGTTGGGCTGAAGTAGTCCCAGGATGGGTGACCCACTGGGAAGTTGCACACGAGTTCCCATAAACAAAGTCATGAAGGTTGAGCCCAAAGTAGATAATATTGTGCTAGGAGAGTCCGGTCGTGACAGAATAGTATCAAAGTTAGACCCCAACCGGATGTGTACCAGCGAGGATGTTGGGCCCCAAGATGAGTGGATTGTAAGACGCGTGAGTTTGAGAAGTAAGAATGGTGAGCAAAACTTGTGAGCTTGGGAAGTAAAATCGGTGAGCAATCACACATCGCTTAGGGAGGGAAACGTGAAGTGCCTTATATGTGTGGACTCGTATCTTCCTTAGACGAGACCTTTTGGTAGCTCACTGTCTTTGGATTCCTTTGGAACTCAAAAGTTAAGTGAGGTTCGGCTGGAGCAATCCCAAGATGTGTGACCCATTGGGAAGTTGAATGTGATTTCCTAGAAACAAAGCTGTGAGGGTTGGGTGCAAAACAAACAATATCATGTTAGGGGAGTCAGGTCATGACAACGAAAGTCCATGGTGTTCCCTTCAATACTCTATGTTTATACCTATCGCTCTTGAATGACTAGAGGAGCCTATCAGAGCTGTCAAGCATGACCATAGTGAAGTCCTCATGTAAGCGCCAAATCGTTTTCATGGTCTTAGCTGGGGCATCCCGAGGATAGGGTTTGGTCGTGAAGAGTTTCCCAACCAATATAAAACTACTCATGCCACAATTTGCCTCCTTCTCCTCACGTAATATCTATGATGCCTCATGCTATGTGATTGATAGAAATTTTACCAAGCACAAAAGATGTACTAGGAAAAACCTCTACGTGTAATAAACTTTGCAAGCGCACAAGACGTGTAGATAGTATAAATGCAAGCAAAGGTCGATCCCACGAAGACTTGCTCAATGATATCCATTTACGTTTAACTCAATTGACTTAAGTGGAGTAATTAAAATGAAATGGGGGGGGGGGGGGGGTTTATGTTTTATGAATGAAGTAAATTAACTAATAATAACTAACTAAGTCGAGCTAGGGTTTCTATTCACCTTTACCAATTAAAGTTCCGTTACATTTCCTTGATTAGATTACTATGCATGTATCTTAATTAAGTGCCCGTGCAGGGGTCCGGCTAAGGTTCACCCCACACATATTATCTCCTCTTATATTTCATGTTTAAGCGTGATGTGCCCGCCCTTAAACAACTATTACCGATGGTGCGTGATAATGCATGAAACATAAAGAAGATTTAGTGACACTACACTGTCCCTAGAAAAGTGATGTGCAGACCTAGAAAGTCATGATTTAGATTACGGATAAGATTCCCCTTTTAAACGTGATGCCATAAATTGCAGGATGAACACAAACATCAAGGTGATCCGTCAAGCAATTACATCGACAATTATACACAAATAAGGTAGCTAAACTTATAAGAATAAATTGAGTTCATAAAGCGCAATAATCCAAAAAATCCAGGCATTCATAGCAATCATAATCAAGAGCCAGAAATCAAACACAAACTAACATGGCTAGGGCTTCAAGTACCCCTAGCCCTAATTACACTACTCAAACATTATTGAATAAAATAAGGACATAATTAAATGGTGCAAAAATATAAATAAAGCAAGAAATAATAAAAGGACAATGAATAAAAGAGATGACGGAAAACTCCCTCAAGGTAGACGTGATGAATTTGAAGATGCTTGAATTATAAAGAGCGCTTGAATTAAATTACAAAACTCTAAACTAAGAACATAGATTAAAGTACGAATTTTGACAGAGTTTTGGGGACCTTTAAGAGGTAAATTTGGCCTCCAAAAACAATGAGAAAACGTCTATTTATAACCCCAAACACCTGCCCTAACATCTCCCTCAAAGAAAAGGGAAAACAACCCCAAAACAAGGAGGAAAAGGAGTTTTCCTCCTTGTTTTTGTGAAAAACCATAGTTGGCCGTTTTTTGTATCCTTCTTGTACAAGCAGTCCCTTTCATTCCTTCTTTCCACTTCTTGACTTTATCTTTGACTAGGAATTCATTTAATGCTATCCTAAATCAGATTACATTGCCCTAAAATAAAGGAAACATGATGAATTATGGATAGGAAGTTAATTAACCCTAGCCATGTACAAGATGGTTTCTTAATTTCCAAGAAACTTCCTTTTACTTTTTTCTTGCCTCTTTAACTTCAAGATCTGATTAGGAATATAATTAAGTCTTCTTATCCAAGTCAATCCATGTCATTCCTCATTGAGAAACGTAGGAAAATTCGTCCAAAGTTACTTGATGCACAAGTAAACCCCCTAAAACACCTTTAACCGCATTTTGTGGGTTTCTAGGGGCTAGGCCGTGACTTTTAGGGTCTTGGTGGATCTTGGTCATGTAAATGGGAGATGATGAGGCCCTTTATGAGTCCTTGATGAGTCCTTAAATATTTAGCCTCGGAAAGATCACATTTCATTGTAAAACATGATTTAAACCTCAACTAAGCAATCTGCACAAACTTCACAAAAGAGATCATTTTCTCCTTTTGTTTGAATGATTATAATCAAAACATAAGTAAAAGGGATAAGAAATAACATTGAAAATGATGCTTAATTTTTGACTTATCAAATACCCCCAAACCTATCTTTTCCT
The DNA here is from genome assembly GCA_032719365.1 of Prinsepia uniflora. Classification (NCBI taxonomy): domain Eukaryota; kingdom Viridiplantae; phylum Streptophyta; class Magnoliopsida; order Rosales; family Rosaceae; genus Prinsepia; species Prinsepia uniflora. The sequence goes on along the minus strand of CM064868.1, from coordinate 53,023,877 downwards.
AGTCCCTTAGCAAAACAACAAAATAAAAGACTCGATCTAGTTATGATAATCATTTAAACCTCTAGGTTCACCTAGTAGGAGGTGTTTTGTCTCCTGAGGGTTATAGCAGCACGATACCTACAAACGTTTTACTTAACACAAAAGACGTTAGAGATCATGCATCAAAAAGTTAATAAGTATCAAGAATAGAAAACAAACTCACACAAACCAAAGAACATGCCATAACCATGAACTCAAGGTGTCAAGTGTTTATACCAATATCCCAAATGATCAAACTAGAAAACAACTCCATCTAAACACCCTAGAAAGATTTCACCTCGACTCTAATCCTCACTAGGTATCACTCAATACGCTCAAGAATCCTACGACTTTCACTCGACAAGCATATGTGAAGAGTTTATGTAAGGAAAATCAAGTTAATCACATATGAATTTCAATGAAGAAAAGCACTTTATCTGAAAATATGATCTCACGATGTAATTGAAGTTTAAGAACAGAGATACGTACCTTAATCCTTTGTACAACCATTCACAAGATCAATAGGTCTTCATTCAAGGGTTGTAATGGGGCTAGGTTCGTGGGCTTAGAAAGAAAAGTTGGAATTCAAAGAACCTAAACCGCGTCAAGACATGAGAAGTCATGACTCGGACCTTGAGTCTAGATGAAATCGTGCTTAAGCTCACAAAAATGCTCTAATTGGGGTACATGGCTCACTTGACTCAACTCTAAGTTCATTGCTTTCATTATTTTTTTTAATCACAAATTTTCTTTTCCCTTTTCCTTTTTTTTCTATTTTTTTTCTTCTTTTCACTAATGCACATGATACATTTTTTTTATAGACGAGCTAAGCCAAGATCATGCAATAACTTCCTCACTTTACAAATAAACGAACAATCTTTTCCATTCAAACATACTTCCATCACATGTGTATAAGTAGCACAAAACATCAACATATTTCCTCCTCACCATGAATCTCATTTGATGCACCCTTGACACAAGTTTAGATTATAGGGTGTAGCCATTATGAACGGTTCAAAACTTGGTTAGGTCATATTGGAGGTGAAGAACAAAACGGCTAAGTGTTTGGCTTCAAAGGGGATTAGGGAGCATGGAATGTGGACGGGGAAAAGAAGGGCCTTCAGGAGCTAAAACACGTATAGCCTATATCATATCTCATAAACAATTACACACTAAATCAAGAGCATCCAATAGATATGGTTCTTTAAACATCAATGCAAATAGAAAGAGATCATGCAATTAAGAACAAAGTGATGAGTGTTTGAGAGTAGAAACAAGTAGATCACTCAGAAAGAAAGGAAATCAAGCTCAAAGATCTCACAATGGTAGTCTCCACTAATTTTCTAAGTATGCTCAAATTCAATTGTTTTGGTTGCTTAATCACTTGATTATGGTATCGTGAAGTGCAAGTGTGAGTTCAATGGAAATGGCAATGATTCTTAGTAAGTACAAGCAATTCTCATATTATATACATTCATATTAACATGTTTAGGCATAAAAACTAGCATCACAAAACAAAAAGCAGCAAAGAATTCAAAACAGAAAACAAAAAACGGCAAGGAAATAAGAGCAGAAAATAAAAAAAAACAGCAAGCATTTCAAAACCGAAACTGCGTTGTGTACCCCTAAACTTAAGTCCAATATCCCCAAAGCTAAATGAAACATTGTCCTTAATGTTTTGAGCATAAAAGGAAGACAAAATCATGAGTTAGAAGGTAAAAAACGTCCATATGAAAGAGGGAAAAACCAGGGCAAAGTTGAGCACTTAGAATGCATGCGGTCCAAGAGGCACTTGAGGGGCTCCAAACCTAGCCCTCCTTTAGTGGTATCTTGCCTGCAACATAAATGAATTGATTAGTTCTTCAAGTAGAAATCCACTTCCTAGAGTTTAACATTTCAGGGAACAAGTACAATAAAGATTTGAATGTAAGTAAAAACTGCTTGATCCCAATAGAGATCGAAGTGTGGGGTCCATGAAGGGTCTTTTTTGTTGCTTGGGCCGTGGCCTTGAGCCTTGGGTGGAACTGAATGTCTCAAAGGTGCATACCACCATCTTGATACTTCTTTCTTCTTTCCTCCGACAAGGACCATTAAACCTACACAAACCATTAGGCACAACATCAAATTTCTCACCAAAACACCTAAGTAGAGTAAGGAACTTAAATGGTAAAGATAAGGATAAGGAAGGCCCTGGAAAAGTAAGCATAAGAGGTGCTTGAGGAGTTGAGGTAGCAAGGATAGGTGCTGGAATTTCAGAGACCTCGGACAAAGCTTGGTACAATGCTTGCGGGTTTGGTTATATTTCATGAACATCAAGAGCATAACCCGAGGTGTATTCATTGGTGCTATCTGTGGGTGGTAAAGGGACATACACATCATTATCCTCATCATCCCAATAGGGTTCCCAAAGAAGCTTAAGTCTAAGGTGCTCTAGTTCCTTGTCCTCTGAGAGGGCCTCCCGTAGTGTTCTTTGAGATCGGGCCTCGTTTAGTGCATCCCAAAGTGTTTTTTGAGGTCGGGCAGGGCTAGGATCCAAAGGAGGAGGAATACAAATGTAGGGTGATGGTTCACTCCATCCATTGTGGTATGGCTCCTTATAGGGCTGATTGTAAGGCTCATGCATGTACATGAAATCTTGGAGGTATGTCCATCCCCCTTAATGACTTGGAACCGAATGAACGTTTGCATAGGGCTTGTAGGCCCAACCTTGAGAAGAATAATAGCTATTCCACGATTCCATGTCCCTAACATGTGATAAAAAAAATGAAAAAGGTTATATACAAAACAAAAAGAAAAACCACTAAGTCAAATGAATCCAATAAAATGGACACCGTTGAGGAACAAGTCCCCCGCAACAGCGCCAAAAACTTGATAGAAATTTTACCAAGCACAAAAGATGTACTAGGAAAAACCTCTACGTGTAATAAACTTTGCAAGCGCACAAGACGTGTAGATAGTATAGATGCAAGAAAAGGTCGATCCCACGAAGACTTGCTCAATGATATCTTATTACGTTTAACTCAATTGACTTAAATGGAGTAATTAAAATACAATGGGGGGTTTGTTATGTTTTATGAATGAAGTAAATTAACTAATAATAACTAACTAAGTCGAGCTAGGGTTTCTATTCACCTTTACCAATTAAAGTTCCATTAGATTTCCTTGATTAGATTACTATGCATGTATCTGAATTAAGTGCCCGTGCAGAGGTCCGCCTAAGGTTCACCCCACACATATTATATTCTCTTAGATTGCATGTTTAAGCGTGATGTGCCCGCCCTTAAACAACTATTACCGATGGTGCGTGATAATGCATGAAACATAAAGAAGATTTAATGACACTACACTGTCCCTAGAAAAGTGATGTGCAGACCTAGAAAGTCATGAGTTTAGATTACGGATAAGATTCCCCCTCTTAAACGTGATGCCATAAATTGCAGGGTGAACACAAACATCAAGGTGATCCGTCAAGCAATTACATCGAAAATTATACACAAATAAGGTAGCTAAACTTATAAGCATAAATTGAGTTCATGAAGCGCAGTAATCCAACAAATCCAGGCATTCATAGCAATCAGAATCAAGAGCCAGAAATCAAACACGAACTAACATGGCCGGGGCTTCAAACTTTACTTGATGGTGAAATGACAGGACCCGTCTCAATCCTCCTAGATTATCGTGGAACGTGCATGCTCCTGTCTGGCACCACGTGTCAGACCAGGAATAAACTCGTCACCCGCTCGGGGTCCATCAGAGTACGCTAGGATCAGTGGTGGTGTAACGACGCGTCCTAGATTCATGGATTAGATTAGTGATTAATAAAGGATTCGTGAGATTGATTGGTGATTAGTTGAGTGATTTCGGACGAATAGTGCAAAATGACCGATTTACCCCTCAAATGGGCGAAAGCTTGACTATTGACTCGTTGGTCAAACAGATGTTGGCCAATGACTATGACATAGTTCGGGACGTCACGAGTCTGTAGACAGGTGACACGTCCGATTCTGACGTACGGTGCGAAAGTTATGGTTCTCGGAAATTGAGGGGCATTTTGATAATTTGCCATATAGGGGCAGTTTAGTCATTTTGTTACCTTGGGATCTGTGCCCAGTAGGATTAAGACACCTAGTGCATTGTGAATGTTGCCCAATTGTTTTGGGACACTTGTCCCTTTCTAGACGGTTGTGGAAGCTAGGAATGGTTTTTAAATTATGAAGGGCTGATATTTGTGCTCGGTTTTGGGGAAGAACAAAGGGAAACAGAGTAGTTGTATGTGTGGGAGTGAAATAGTGAACCCAACGCATACACAAAACCATAACCTGCACCTGAGGAGGTTAAGCCGTGAACAAACATTGAGACAGGAGTAGAGAAGAGAAAGGGAGAGGTTGAGCTGAGTAGAGGAACCCAAAAAACAGCCCTGACTAGTGGAACCTCTGCAAACTCGTGAAATCCAAGTTTGTACGATCACCTTCAAAATTTACTTGATGGTGCTAGGGACTAAAGGCAAGTGAACAAGGACGATGAGCTCACCTAGACAGTAGCCACGACAGGGGTTCGTGACAGCGAGGTAAGGACGAAACCCGTGAGGCCCCTGTTAGAGTTTGAAAATGGAAAGTCTTGATTTTGTGGGTGATGATCAAATTGGTTACTGGAATAACGTTCTGAGTGTTCAGTTGAGTCGACTGGGACTGGAACGGAGGCCAACGGTGGCCAGGAACGTGGAAACTAGATGATGGGAATTTGTTTGATCGTACTTCGATTTGGAAGGTAATAAACAGGCCCTAATTTCACGTTTTAATTAGCTAGATCGACCCTAAACATTGGGACGAAGCTTTAGGAAGAAATAAGAGTGAAAATGGGTTGAAAATGGCTGAAAACCGGCCACGCCGGTTCGAGTTGCAGAGACTGGTCTGAACCGGGTCGACCTGAGGTAGGAGATGAACAGTGCTGAGGCACGTGGCTCCCACGCGCAGCCACTTTGGGCGGCGCATGAGGGCGCGTGAGACATGTTTTGGGAAAGTTTTCAACATGTGATTTTAAGTATTTGATGTAACGAACATTTTGGGATTTGTTTCGAGTCGATCAGACATCGTTTCGATATGATTCGGGATGTTCGAAGGTTTAGGATCGCGTTTAAAAATAGTTAAAAATTCAGGAAAATTACGGGGATTTAGTAGAAGAATATTGAAGTAGTCAGTGGCCTTAGAATGTGATTTGAACAGGTTCGGAAAGTCTGGTGATAGTGGATTAGCTGGGAACGGCGTATTTCACGCGTATCGATGCGGCAACGCGGATGGTCTATGAGTGGACTTTGCTTTCTAAAATATGATTCATGCATAAATTTTTTATATGTTTTCTATATATGATTTCTATGTTTATGCTTGTGATATTTATGATTTCTATTTTGCATGTAATTCGAGATAGTTACGTATTTGAACGTTTTGCGAGATTTTATTTTATGCTGCAATTTGATGGAGGTTTCGATAACTTGCTTTTGGGATTTGATTTATGATTTGGAATTTGAATTATGATTTGTAATTTGAATTATGGTTTGGAATTATATATGGATTTCGAAAAGTGATTTCGGGCTTGAGGCCCTGTTTATCGTTGTGATTTCAGTTTCTAAAGATTTCGAATTTCAGTTTTAATGTGATTTCAGGATTCAAATGATAATTTCGTATTTAGTTTTAGAACTTGGATTTCAACGGTTATATGGATTTTGTATGATTTGGATATGGTTTTGGGTTTAAAGACCCGTTGTTATTACTGGATCTGGTTTTGGGTTTAAAGACCCAATTGATTGATGTGACGGGGGAGGGCCCTTGATTGATATGTTTTGAGTTTAAAAACTCGTGAGTTCAAAGACTCGTTATTGTGATATCCCCTGAGACCTGTTGATTTTTTTTTTTGAGTTTAAAGACTCGTTGATATCCCGGGAAGGCCTGATATATGTGTTTTGAGTTTAAAGACTCGTTAATATGAGATCTAGCAGATTGATTGACTTGTGATTTACTATTGCTTTTCAAATAGTTTTCCGATGTTTTGGGCGGTGGCCCAGATGATTTGGATTTTGTAGATTTTTGGGCTGAGTTCCCGTACGTTGATGTTGATTTATGATTTTTCATTGATTGTTCTCTTATTTGGAATTGTCATGGTTTTAGAATGCATGCATTGGTTTTACGTCGAGGGTATAAATGTCTTTCTTAGAAAATGTTTTCTAAACTTATTATTTATTTTTGTCCACTCACAGTCTTTTATATTTTCGATACCCTCCAGGTTGTTGATGCGGTGCAGGCTGTTGTTAGTGAGACGGAGACATCACACACGGGATCCACAGTGATTCTGCGCACTCTGGGAAATCGGAAGGTGTATATGGACGACGTTGACCTAGGTATCCCTTGTTTGGCTTGCGTGTTCCATGGGGGCTGAACGGGTGTTTAGCCTTCATGTCGCATGCAGGTGAGACGGGAGCATGACTTATCCCTTAATCCAGGGGGATTGGGGGTGGGTCGTGTCAGGTGGCATATGATGTCTCGATCTCTGCTACAGCCCGCATCTCTATCAACTTCAAGGGTATTAAAACCATAAAGGTTGTGAGTGAAAAAAAAACAGTATATAAAACCATTTATATCGAAAAGACATTTATACCCTTCACGTAAAAGCATGCATGCATCATGAAATAGTTATTTCAAATACTCTCTCGGAAGCAAGACGTATTGCTTCCCTAATCAAAACAAAATGAAAAATGCTTCTCAATTGAAGCGAGTATCACAGTAGTGTCTCAGCCCAAAAACCGAATCATACAGGGCCTCTACCCAAAACCAAATCACGCAAAACAGAATTCAACCTCAGTCCAAATCATCGAACACGTGGGAACACATCCCATGGGAACTCATCCCAATATCAGTCACGATTCTAATCCTAGCACATGTGCATATAGCTCAGGACCACTCACAATCCTAGCATGTTGTCCTGAACACATCACTCACCGCGAACCTCTCTAGATCATTGTGAACACATCGCCGATTGATCTTAGAGACTAACATCAGTACTCCTAAGTCGAGCCTCCCTCGATCATTGCTTCCCGCGGCTGTTTGACAGTAGGCAGTTCCTCGTGACCTCTCCGGAAGGAGCAGATTTGCAGTCTGGAGGCGAGCGTCATATCATCCAGGACTCACCTGAATGCCATCATCCAGGACTCACCTGAATGCCATCATCCATAGAGCCTCAAACACGGAACATCACCAAATAGGTCACAACCCGAAAATCAGTGTTCAACGACACATCATATCCCAGGATTCCTCGAATCCTATCAAATCGAAAACTGGATCTCATGCTCGAAATATCCTTCGTAAAATCAACTGGGTCATACGCCCGAAAGATATTTCCAAACCTGAAAACCAGTTCTCATTTCCAAAACACATTCAAATCATCGTACAATTAGGACTTATGCCCGAATCTCGATTTCACGCATCCTCATGAAATCCTCCAAAATCGTAAATTAGTTCCTCGGTTTCACGCCTCTCCGTGAAACCTCGGAATCACATAAAACACAAGCATGTAGCATACTCGATCGAAGCCCAAACATCATATAAAACATAAATCTCAAACTACGTGTAATAACACATTTTCCTTTGAAAAAGCCAAACAATTCATATGAAAATCACATGCACTCATGGCATCTATAATCATGTTCATAAACACATATAAAACATTTATGCATGCATCATATTCATAAAACAAAGTCCACTCACAGACTGTCCAAGCTACGCCTCGATACGCGTGCCATAAGCCTCTGTTAGCTAATCTCACCTCTCCGAGTCATCCGAACCTATCCAAAACATACTCAAAGGTTACTACTAACCTATACAAGTCCATATCAAGAACCCTCAATATTCTCGGAAAAGTCAACGTGTCTCGTACACGATTCCCTAGGCTTTAAACCTCAATTTGACCAACCTAACGATCTCTGATCGACTCAAAACCACCACCATTGGATTCGTATCATTGAAAGCTCTAAAATGATTCTAGTTTGACCTCAAAATACGTGCCCACACGCCCCCACATTCGAGCCAAAGTGGTTGGTCAACGTTGACCAAAAAGTCAACGCTGACGTTAGCAGTGAATAGCAAAGTCAACGCTGAAGTCAGCAATGAACAGCAAAGTTAATGCTGACGTCAGCAGTGAACAATAAAGACAATAGTGACCTCATCTGAGATTTGACACGTGTCAGTCTGATAGGATAATGTCATCGATGTTGTCATCATCCTCACTGTCTTCTGTTCGGGTCGACTCGGTTCACTGTTTCAAGTCGTACAGACCCGCAGACCCAACTCGAATTTTTCTCTCTATTTATTGGTTCGATTTTGAAGCTGTTGCTTCCAATCTGTTTGTCTCAATCCCAGGAAGGGATCCATTTGATCGAAATCGTAGAAAACAACCTAGAATTTTACTTGAAATTGATGAACAGTCCAACCAATTTTCCTCCGTCGACAGCCCTCAATTCCAGCCACCTCTGTCCATGGTTTTGATCCAGTCAAAGTCATATGGTCCCTGGGAATCTGTTTTGGTCATCAGAACGCTCCAACAAAGTCTCTAAACCCAACTTAGAATTTGGACCCTTAAAACTGGTTTCGGGTTTACTTGGCCGTGGTTCCTCAGCCGTCCACGGTGGTCCTAGCACTTCCTTGCTGTCCCCAAATCCCTCAGCCATCCTCTGTCACTCTCTCAGGCAGCCCAGCTGTTGGTTTCAATCGAAGGAAATGGGGAGGGGATAGGTTGTAGGTTTCAGGTTCGAATGAAGGAATGAAGATGGTATGCATGTATGTATGTTGGGGAAGTAATGAAGGAGTGACACTTGTCACTCATCTATTAGGCCTGAAACAAAATATCTGGGCCCTACTAACAGACAAAAGTCAACTTGACTCGTAAAACGTGTAATAGTTCTCTGAACCTTCCGTGACCCGTATCTTTCTTGTCGAATATCTGATTTCGACTTGCAGCCTATCTATAGATTTGTATCGACTTGATTTACGTAATGGTCCTCGGTCCCCGTGCATTGGAACTCCCGGTCAAAGGTTAACTTTTTACCCTTGTTCGGGGGTAAAATCGTAATTTCACCCCGAATGTCCAATAATCGTCGACTAATCCCCGATTAGCCTCGCTAATCCTCGAATAATTCTGAATTAATTCCAAAAATTTGGGACTAGTCGTTACATGAAAGTAATCGGAATTGGGCCATGATTGTACAGTTAGAAAGAGGATTGAAAGTAGAGTATTCTATACAAAAATCACACCTAGAGCTTATTCCTAGCCGTTGGAATAGTCGAGGCCAAAACTAAGGAATTATTGGGCCTAGGCCAAGCCAGACCCAAAAAACAGGTAATGTGCCAATCAATGACATCCCATTGACATGGTGAAGGCATATGAGCTGGCACACAGGTTGGCATAGGTGCTTAGCAGTAACATGGTGTGGGCACAAGAACTAGCACACAAGCTGGCACACAGACCAGTGACATGCTGAAAGTCGAGTGACATGCCCAGTAACATCCCTTGGGACCAAATTTTAATTTTGGGGACATTTCTTCGTTCCATTTCTGATTTAAGTCATTTCTTTTGCAATATTCTTTATTTTGACTCCTATTTCTAATTTTGCACAAGTTTCACTAGAAGCATCATTTTCTCCTATTGATGCTACGAATTGTCCTAATGGATAGGCATAATTGGTACAAATGATATTAAAAACATGCTCAAATATACGCATATCAAGGTCATGTCACTATGAATGTCTAACCTATCAATTTCAATCACAAATAATACGTTCAATGATTTAGAATTGCATACAACTAAAATGCACAATTTCTCTCTTAGTTAGCATGGTAGATGCTGATAGAATTTTTACTAAGCACAAAAGATGTACTAGGAAAAGTCTCTACGTGTAATAAACTTTGCAAGTGCACAAGACGTGTAGGTAGTATAGATGCGAGCAAAGGTTGATCCCACAAAGACTTGCTCAATGATATTCAATTTCTTTTAACTCAATTGACTTAAGTGAAGTAATTAAAATGCAATGGGAGGTTTGTTATGTTTTATGAATGAAATAAATTAACGAATAATAACTAACTAAGTCGAGCTAGGGTTTCTATCCACCTTTACCAATTATAGTTCCATTAGATTTCCTTGATTAGATTACTATGCATGTATCTGAATTAAGTGCCCGTGCAGAGGTCCGCCTAAGGTTCACCCCACACATATTATATTCTCTTAGATTGCATGTTTAAGCGTGATGTGCCCGCCCTTAAACAACTATTACCGATGGTGCGTGATAATGCATGAAACATAAAGAAGATTTAATGACACTACACTGTCCCTAGAAAAGTAATGTGCAGACCTAGGAAGTCATGAGTTTAGATTACGAATAAGATTCCCCCTCTTAAACGTGATGCCATAAATTGCAGGGTGAACACAAACATCAAGGTGATCCGTCAAGCAATTACATCGACAATTATACACAAATAAGGTAGCTAAGCTTATAAGCATAAATTGAGTTCATGAAGTGCAGTAATCCAACAAATCCAAGCATTCATAACAATCATAATCAAGAGCCAGAAATCAAACACGAACTAACATGGCTAGGGCTTCAAGTATCCCTAGCCCTAATTACACTACTCAAACATTATTGAATAAAATAAGGACATAATTAAATGTTGCAAAAATATAAATAAAGCAAGAAATAATGAAAGGACAATGAATAAAAGAGATGAAGGAAAACTCCCTCAAGGTAGACATGATGAATTTGAAGACGCTTGAATTATAAACTAAGAACATGGATTGAAGTACGAATTTTGATAGAGTTTTGTGAAAAACCATAGTTGGCCATTTTTTGTATCCTTCTTGTACAAGGAGTCCCCTTTCTTCCTTCTTTCCATTTCTTGAATTTATCTTTGACTAGGAATTCATTTAATGCTATCCTAAATCAGATTACATTGCCCTAAAATAAAGGTAACATGATAAATTGCGGCTAGGGAAGTTAATTAACCCTAGCCATGTACAAGATGGTTTCTTAATTTCCAAGAAACTTCCTTTTCCTTGTTTCTTGCCTCTTTAACTTCAATATCTGATTAGGAATATAATTAAGTCTTCTTATCCAAGTCAATCCATGTCATTCCTCAATGAGAAAGGTAGGAAAATTCGTCCTAAGTTACTTGGTGCACAAGTAAACCCCTTAAAACACCTTTAACCACATTTTGTGGGCTTCTAGGGGCTAGGCTGTGACTTTTAGGGTCTTGGTGGATCTTGGTCATGTAAATGGGAGATGATGAGGCCCTTTTTGAGTCCTTGATGAGTCCTTAAAGATTTAGCCTCGGAAAGATCACATTTCATTGCAAAACATGATTTAAACCTCAACTAAGCAATCTGCACAAACTTCACAAAAGAGATCATTTTCTCCTATTGTTTGAATGATTATACTCAAAACATAAGTAAAAGAGATAAAAAATAACGTTGAAATGATGCTTAATTTGTGACTTATCAAATACCCGCAAACCTATCTTTTGTTAGTCCCTTAGCAAAAGAACAAAATAAAAGAATCGATCTAGTTAAGATAAGCATTTAAGCCTCTAGGTTCACCAAGTAGGAGAAGTTTTGTCTCCTGAGGGTTATAGTAGCACGATACCCACAAACGTTTTACTTAACACAAACGATGCTAGAATTCATGCATCAACAAGTTAATAAGAATCAAGAAGTAGAAAATAAACTCACCCAAACCAAGAAACATGCCATAACCGTGAACTCAAGTGTTAAGTGCTTATACCAACATCTCATATGATCAAACTAGAAAACAACGTCATCTAAACACCCTAGAAAGATTTCATCTCAACTCTAATCCTCACTAGGCATCACTTGATACGCTTAAGAATCCTAAGGTTTTCACTCAACAAGCATATGTGAAGAGTTTATGTATAGAAAATCAAGTTAATAACATATGGATTTCAATGAAGAAAAGCACTTTATCTGAAAATATAATCTCACAAAGGAATTGAAGTTTAAGAACAGAGATATGTACCTTAATCCTTTGTATAACCATTCACAAGATCAATAGGTCTTCATTCAAGAGTTGTAATGGGTTTAGGTTCGTGGGTTTAGAATGAAAAGTTGGAATTCAAATAACCTAAACCGCATCAAGGCATGAGAAGTCATGACTCGGACCATGAGTCTAGATGAAACCGTGCTTAAGCTCACAAAAATGCTCTAATTGAGGTACATGGCTCACTTGACTCAACTCAAAGTTCATTACTCTTTGTTTTCTTTTCTCTTTTTTTTTCACAATTTGTTTCTTATTTTTTTTTCCTTTCACTAATGAACTTGATACATTTTTGTTTATGTGAGCTGAGCCAAGATCATGTAATGACTTCCTCAATTTACAAATAAACGAGCGATCTTTTCCATTCAAGCATACTTACATCACATGAGTATATGTAGCACAAAACATCAAGATATTTCCTCCTCACAATGAATCTCATTTGATGCAACCTTGACACAAGTTTAGATTATAGGGTGTAGCCATTATGAACGGTTCAAAACTTGGTTAGGTCATATTGGAGGTGAAGAACAAAACGGCTAAGTGTTTGGCTTCAAAGGGGCTTAGGGAGCATGCAATGTGGACGGGGAAAAGAAGGGCCTTCAGGAGCTAAAACACGCATAGCCTATATCATATCTCATAAACAATTACACACTAAATCAAAAGCATCCAATAGATATGGTTCTTTAAACATCAATGCAAATATAAAGAGATCATGCAATTAAGAACAAAGTGATGAGTGTTTGAGAGTAGAAACAAGTAGATCACTTAGAAAGAAAGGAAATCAAGCTCAAAGATCTCACAATGGTAGTCTCCACTAATTTTCTAAGTATGCTCAAATTCAATTGTTTTGGTTGCTTAATCACTTGATTATGGTATCGTGAAGTGCAAGTGTGAGTTCAATGGAAATGACAATGATTCTTAGTAAGTACAAGCAATTCTCATGTTCTATACATTCATATTAACATGTTTAGGCATAAAAATTAGCATCACAAAACAAAAAAAAAAAAGCAAAGAATTCAAAACAGAAAACAAAAAACAGCAAGGAAATAAGAGCAGAAAATAAAAAAAAACAGCAAGCATTTCAAAACAGAAACTGCTTTGTGTACCCCTAAACTTAAGTCCAATACCCCCAAACCTAAATGAAACATTATCCTCAATGTTTTGAGCATAAAAGGGAGACAAAATCATGAGTTAGAAGGTAAAAAACGCCCATATGAAAGAGGGAACAAACCAGGGCAAAGTTGAGCACTTAGAATGCTTGCGGTCCAAGAGGCACTTGAGGGGCTCCAAACCTCGCCCTCCTTTAGTGGTATCTTGCCTGCAACATAAATGAATTGATTAGTTATACAAGTAGAAATCCACTTCCTAGAGTTTAACATTTCAGGGAACAAGTACAATAAAGATTTGAATGTAAGTAAAAACTGCTTGATCCAAATAGACAAGTAAGCATAATGATTGAAGTGCGGGGGTCGTGGAGGGTCTTTGGGTTGCTTGGGCCGTGGCCTTGAGCCTTGGGTGGAACTGAAAGTCTCAAAGGTGCATACCACCATCTTGATACTTCCTTCATCTTTCCTCCTACAAGGACAATTAAACCTGCACAAACCATTAGGCACAACATCAAATTTCTCACCAAAACAACTAAGTTGAGTAAAGAACTTAAATGGTGAAGATAAGGATAAGGAAGGCCGTGAAAAAGTAAGGATTAGAGGTACTTGAGGAGTTGAGGCAGCAAGGATAGGTGCTGGAATTTCAGGGACCTCAAGGATAGGTGCTGCTATTTCAGGGACCTCGGCCAAAACTTGGTGCAATGCTTGCGGGTTTGGTTCTATTTCATGAATATCAAGAGCATGACCTGAGGTGGATTCATTTGTGCTGTCCGTGGGTGGTAAGCGGGCATACACATCATTATCCTCATCATCTGAATCGAGTTCCCAAAGAAGTTTAAGTCGAAGGTGCTCTAGTTCCTTGTCCTCTAAAAGGGCTTCCGGAGTGTTCTTTGAGATCGGGCCTCATTTAGTGCATCCCGAAGTGTTTTCTGAGGTCGGCAGGGCTAGGATACAAAGGAGGAGGAGTCCAAGTGTAGGGTGATGGTTCACTCCATCCATTGTGGTATGGCTCCATATAGGGCTGATTGTAAGGCTCATGCATGTACATGCAATCTTGGAGGTATGCCCATCCCCCTTGATGAGTTGGAACTGAAGGAACATTTGCATAGGGCTCATAGGCCCAACCTTGAGAAGAATAATAGCTATTCCACGATTCCATGGTACCTAGACACGTAACAAAAATAAAACCAAAAAGTTATCTACAAAATAAAAAAGAAAAATCACTAAGTCAAAATAATCAAATAAAATGGACACCGTTGAGGAACAAGTCCCCAGCAACGGCGCCAGAAACTTGATAGAAATTTTACCAAGCACAAAAGATGTACTAGGAAAAATCTCTACGTGTAATAAACTTTGCAAGTGCACAACACGTGTAGATAGTATAGATGCAAGCAAAGGTCGATCCCACGATGACTTGCTCAATGATATCCAATTCCGTTTAACTCAATTGACTAAAGTGGAGTAATTAAAATGCAATGGGGGGTTTGTTATGTTTTATGAATGAAATAAATTAACTAATAATAACTAACTAATTCGAGCTAGGGTTTCTATCCACCTTTACCAATTATAGTTCCGTTAGATTTCCTTGATTAGATTACTATGCATGTATCTTAATTAAGTGCCCGTGCAGGGGTCCGGCTAAAGTTCACCCCACACATATTATCTTCTCTTAGATTGCATGTTTAAGCGTGAAATGCCCGTCCTTAAACAACTATTACCGATGGTGAGTCATAATGCATGAAACATAAAGAAGATTTAATGATACTACACTGTCCCTAGAAAAGTGATGTGCAGACCTAGGAAGTCATGAGTTTAGATTACGAATAAGATTTCCCCTCTTAAAAGTGATTCCATAAATTACAGGGTGAACACAAACATCAAGGTGATCCGTCAAGCAATTACATCGACAATTATACACAAATAAGGTAGCTAAGCTTATAAGCATAAATTGAGTTCATGAAGCGCAGTAATCCAACAAATCCAAGCATTCATAGCAATCATAATCAAGAGCCAGAAATCAAACACGAACTAACATGGCTAGGGCTTCAAGTACCCCTAGCCCTAATTACACTACTCAAACATTATTGAATAAAATAAGGACATAATTAAATGGTGCAAAAATATAAATAAAGCAAGAAATAATAAAAGGAAAATGAATAAAAGAGATGAAGGCAAACTCCCTCAAGGTAGACGTGATGAATTTGAAGATGCTTGAATTATAAAGAGTGCTTGAATTAAATTACAAAACTCTAAACTAAGAACATGGATTGAAGTACGAATTTTGACAGAGTTTTGGGGACCTTTAAGAGGTAAATTAGGCACCAAAAAACAATGAGAAAACATCTATTTATAACCCCAAACACCTGCCCTAACATCTCCCTCAAAGAAAAGGGAAAACAGCCCCAAAACAAGGAGGAAAACTCCTTGTTTTTATGAAAAACTATAGTTGGCCGTTTTTTGTATCCTTCTTGTACAAGGAGTCCCCTTCCTTCCTTGTTTCCACTTCTTGACTTTATCTTTGACTAGGAATTCATTTAATGCTATCCTAAATCAGATTAAATTTCCCTAAAATAAATGAAACATGATAAATTGCGGCTAGGGATGTTAATTAACCCTAGCCATGTACAAGATGGTTTCTTAATTTCCAAGAAACTTCCTTTTCCTTGTTTCTTGCCTCTTTAACTTCAAGATCTGATTAGGAATATAATGAAGTATTCTTATCCAAGTCAATCCATGTCAATCCTCATTGAGAAAGGTAGGAAAATCCGTCCAAAGTTACTTGATGCACAAGTAAACCCCCTAAAACACCTTTACTGCATTTTGTGGGCTTCTAGGGTCTAGGCCGTGACTTTTAGGGTATTGGTGGATCTTGGTCGTGTAAATGGGAGATGATGAGGCCCTTTATGAGTCCTTGATGAGTCCTTGATGAGTCCTTAAAGATTTAGCCTCGGAAAGATCACATTTCATTGCAAAACATGATTTAAACCTCAACTAAGCAATCTGCACAAACTTCACAAAAGAGATCATTTTCTCCTATTGTTTGAATGATTATAATCAAAAGATAAGTAAAAGGGATAAAAAATAATGTTGAAATGATGCTTAATTTGTGACTTATCAGATGCATGCCATATACATGAAACTTATCTCTCTAGATGCAACCTAGCATGGCATATACTCATATTTAGTACCCCAAAAGCTCATTAAGAACAAAGATCATTATGAACATCACATGAACTCTAGAACATGGCATCTATTCTAGATCTTCATGAAATCAGTTTACATGATTAGTCTGTAAATGTTTCTAATGAAGAAAGAAGATATGGCACTCATTGTAGCATTCCTAATGACAACCAAGCGTAAACAAGGTAGCTAAATTTGTAAACAAATGCTTTTAAACAATGAGAACATAAAACCAATTCTAGTTGCAAAAAGAAATTGACAATCCAAAAGTAAATCATAACATTGATTCAATCATGTCTAGTGCTTCAAAGTAGCCCAATACATGACCGAATTAAAAAATTAAAATTAATACATAGAAATGTTTTGAAGACTTAACCCAGAAGAATGCATTGAAGACAAGGATCTAGCTCTATCTCAAAGCGTGGAACATCTCCAACCTTCTCTCCACTTGTGTTTCTGTGTCTTTTTTTTGTAGAATGAGACCTTTATTTATTGACGTAAAAGTCAGCTGAAATTGCCACATTCCAAAAGGTTTAATGCCATTTACTACCTTAAATTTCCTTATTTATAAATAAATAAAATAACCATTTAGTGTAGATTTTGAAATTGAAAACTATCTATTTTGAAACTAAGTCAATGTCCCTATATGACGTGATAACTCTTTTTTGAAATGTACAAATCGCAAGCTGTTAAAATCATCCGAAACTAGACTTCCAGGCATTTCTAACCATATATTGCTCGTTTCTAATTCTTTCTAAGCACTTTGGACAAGGCTCGCATGTCGGGTGTTTTGCAAAAAACTTTTTGGGTTGTTCTTGGGCCACTTATGGGATATAGACTCATTTTGAGTTTCTTGGGCTCTAGGTATTCTAATATTAGCTCATCAAGTCTTCGTGATACGCAAGTTTCTTGAGTTTCATGAGTTTCTTGGGATCTTGGGCCACTTATGGGATAAGGACTCATCTTTAATCCCCTACTTTTATCCTGAAAACTGATACGCAAAATCTAAGCATTAAAATAAATACAAAGTCACAATCAACACTTAATAAAAATATATGCAAATTAAAATCCTTTTTTTGTAGATTGTAGCATTGAGAAGTAGGGATCGTTCTTAACCGGGGATTGAGGGTAACTAAGCATGATTTTCGTTTGATTATTTAATAAGGGGGTAGTTGATTGCTGCTATTATCCTACATGATTAACTAACCTAAACTATTATTAACACGTGGTCAACTCATCTTTAACCTAACTCATTCGTAAATTATAACAACTTCAAAACCTACGAAATTCCATAATCTTAGTTCTACGAAATACATGCATATTATCTCAAGTAAGTGCTCGGGAATTCGCCCTATACACTTTCAATTATCTAGACTCGGGAATTCGCCCTATATCTAATCAAGCATTAAGCACAACAAACAAGCATAAAAAACTAAGATATTAGAACACATGAAAGATTATTGAAATTAATATAAATTATAACACCATAATAATATTAAGAATGAATCCATAAGTACGATATTCAAATGCAAAGAGAAAACTACGAAGTAAAGAGGTTGAGTTACACTTTGAATCCTTGGGAATTCGCCCTATAAATGCTAGGTGGTTCGACACTCTTTGGTGAGAAACTCAGGAATTTTCCTTATATGTTAATGGAGGATAATGAATTTTGGAGGATGGTGTAGTTTACTTTTGCATAAAGAATTTTGGCCTTAAAGGAAAGAAAGAATTGTTTTTTCGCAGAGCTTTAGTACAAAGAATGAGCGACCTTTTAAAATTAGCCTAAGCCTCTCTATTTATAGGATAAAATTAATCCTCAAATAAATTGGAGTTTACAATTTAAATTCTAAAAGGAAAAGTGATTAAACTAGTTAATATTCAAGTCCTAAAGAAAAAAAGGTTTCCTTTGGAAAAAAAGAAACAAATCCTAACTTTAATTGGATAATTATTCCACTAGAAAGATGGAAAATGTTGCTGGAAATTGAACAAGGGACGATTTGGTGGAAAGGCACTGAAAATGGGGCTGGAATTCGGAGTTAAAGGGCAATCAAAGCACTGAGAAAGGTTGGAAAGAGGCTCAGTAGGCACGCAATGACACGACCCATCTCAGTCCCCCTATATTATCGTGGGATACGCCATGCTCCCATCTGACACCACGTGCGCAGAGTGCGCAGAGATTTGTTGAGTCTACAACGGCATGTGATGTTTCGGTCTCGGCCACAGCCCGCATTCGCGATCAACCTGAAGAGTATCAAAAACCATAAAAACTGTGAGTTGACAAAAATAACAGTTTATAAAAATAATTTATCAAAAAGACATTTATACCCTTCACGTAAAAGCAAGCATGCATCAGAAAACAAGTATTTCAAGTACTTTCTTAAAAGAAAATCATATTGCTTTTCAAATCAAAACACAGTGAAAATATGACTCAATCCAAGTGATTTCCTCAGTAGGGTCTCAGCCCAAAACCAAATCACGTGGGTCTTAGCTCAAAACCAATACACATGGGTCTCAACCCAAATCAAATCCATGTAAAACATCTCAATGGGGCCTCTGCCCAATACATAGACTCGCGTCAGGAGTCTACCAGCGCTATGTGTGCGACTCAGTATTACATATCCGAATATACACCAGGCTCGGAGCCCGCGACTCGATGTCTAGGTGCTCTAACTCAAGATCACACATCACACAGGATGGTGGACGTCTGAAAAATGACATCTATAGGATCACACATCCCACTAGATGGTCGATGTCTGCAAAATGTCCATCTACGACACTCATGCAGGCAGTGTCCCCGTGACCTCTCCAGGATCACAGATCCCACTTGATGGTCAATGTCCGGAAGCTATCATCACATCATAGAGGATGGTCGTGTGGAAAACATTTCACAATCATCTCAAATCATCTTAAAGTGGCCCACACTTGGAACATAGTTTCATCAAATCAATTTCCACAAAACCATCGTAAAAACAATGTCTAGCAACACTTCCCAAATCTTGGATTCCTCGAATCCTATTTAAATTCATAACTGGGTCTCATGCCCGAAATATCTTTGAAGTCTGGAAACCATTTCATTATTCAAATATTTTTTTTTCACCAAAACCCATTTGACTAAGATCCAAGTCAAGGTCTATATACAACTGAGACTCATGCCCAAATACTCATTTCACGCATCTCGGTGAAATCATTCAAAACCGATAATCAATCCTCGCTTTCACGCCTCTCCGTAAAACCATTATAATCACATAAAACACATGCACGTATAAAACTTGGCCTACACCCAAATATCATATAAAACGAAAATATCAAAATACGTGTAATATAACGGCATTTTCTACGAAAAATGCACAATCATATTCAAAACATCATGCAATCAATGCATCTCAAATCATGATCATAAAACCATATAAACAGTTATGCATGCATCATTTCATAAAATAAGGTCTACTCATAGACCATCTGTAACGACCCATCCTGAATATCGGGTTTATATAATAATTAATTATGGTTTAGAATGACTAATCGAGGATTGATTGAGCGAAATCAGACTAACGGTGCGAAATGACCATTTTACCCTTGCTCTTGGGTAAAATGTTGACTTTTGGCTCGGGGAGTCAAACGTACGAGGATGGATGACCGTTACGTAGATCGGCACGTCACGAGTCTGTAGATAGGCGACACGTCGAAATCGGACTTCGGACGGAGAAGTTATGGTCACGGGATCGAAATCGAGAATTTGACATCTCGGGATTCGCAATTAAATATTATTTTAATGTGGTTGGCTGATATTTGTGTGGGACCCTTGGATGAGTGACAAGTGTAACTCATCCTATTGGTTTCTTTTCCCTAATTGGTCGATCTATTTCCATTATCCACTTGATTATTTAATTAATTAATTAACTCACCCCTCACATCTCTCTTCCCACCCGTGCAACCATTTCCATCTGCTTCATTTTCTGCAAAACCCGAACACCCATTCCATACAGCTCTTCAATCCCTGTTATTTGTGTGGGTGGTGTGAATGAGAAAGTGAGGGGAAGGTGAGATGTTGATGGTGGTAGCCACGGCGGGGCACGAAGGCGAACGTAAAGCCAAAACCGTGAGATGCTGTTTGAATTCGAAAAATGGTAACTTGTCTTTTCCTAGTTTTGAGGCCTGAGATGGACGGTAAGTGACAATTCCCGTGAAATGTCTGTTTTAGTTAAAAATGGCAACTCGAGTTTTGAAGGTTAATACTCCAAGTGGTTGATCAGGGGAGATTCTGGATCTCAAGACGAAGCTGTTGGGCTTGGAACCACGGCCAATGGTGGCTGGAATCACAAGAACACAGTGTGGGAAAACTGGACTTTTGGTTAATTGTTTGGAAGGTATGATCCATACCTCGATTTAGTGTGTTGAAGTCGTAGATGTGTAGGAAATTATTCGATGAAGGTATAGGATTAAACAACTTTGTAAAAGATGAAGAATTAGACGTTAAACCGGGACTGCCAGTTCGGTTGGACCGAACTGGTCTGAACCAGTCTGGACAGAGGTTAGGGATGATGAATAGTGCCACGCGTGGCTTTATATGTAGGGGGTTTAGGCCGCGCATGGGGGCGCGTGGAGGGCGTTTTTGTAACGACCGGGAAATTTGAAAAAGCAAAATTTGGAAATTTTGACTAAAATGACGATTTTGCCCCTAGAATAGGGCGAACGGTTGACTTTTGGTTCGAACGGTCAAACGGACTTTGACCAGTGACTATGACGTAGTTTGGGACGTCACGGGTTCATAGACAGGTGGCACGTTCGATTCTGACATTCGAGGAGAAAGTTATGATGTTCGGAAGTTCAAGGGTAATTTGATAATTTGATTAAAAAGTGATAATTTGTTGACTTTTCAAACAGAATGGAAGTTTCACGTAATTCGAAGACCGTTGGGTAGGTCTCGAGACGCTGAATTCGTAGACAGGCGGCATGCGTCAATCGGGGTTCGGATGGAAAAGTTACGAACCTCGGAATGCTAAGGGCATTTTGGTAATTAGCCATGAAAGAGAATTTTGGTCAATTGTATTGTAAGGGGACAAATTTGTCCTTTTGCTAATGTTGATGAATTAGTTACTTAGTGACTCATTTAGTGCAATTGGTGACATCTGTCACTTGGTGAGAGAGATTAGTGGCCTGAGTCACTGTTTGATATTTGCATATACTTATGTGCTTGCTGGAATTATCAAACCGTGTGTGTGTTTGAAAAACAGAGACCTCCATATAAACCCATACAAAACCCATCAACCATTCTCCTCTGATTGATCACGATTAAGAAGGATTGAGAGAGGAAAAACAAGGAATGAGAGGAGGTTGATTACCTGGAACCGTACAGGAAACTTGAAGAACCAAACCCGTAGGAATTTAAATGCTCCCAAAAATCGAATTCAAATTTGTAGGCCGTGATGACTACAACTGAGGATCGTGTGAGCTTTCTGGAACCCTTACGAGTATGACCATATCAGAATTGAAGAGAATTGATCAAGAATTGAGCAAAACTGGACCCGCGACAGTTTGAAAATCCCGTGGCTGAGTTCTGGTAATTTGAGGTAAAGGATCTCGAAATTGATTTCAACATCATCTTTAAAATGAGTCTGCGATGCTCCCTGACTAATTAATTGAAATAATTGATGAATATTTGATGAACTTGGATGATGAACACACTTCGAAAATTTGAATGAAGTTGAACTGGTTTCAAGTAATTAAGATCGAAATTGACGAGACAGACCCGTAATTAAGATGATTACGATGCTATGTGATGGATCAATTGAGGAATTCAAGTTGGAATTGGCAGGAATTGAACCGGGTCAACACGCGGGTTGAACGACCCATTTAACAGAGAAACGGATGAGGACAATGCACTGTAGCAAACACTGTGCAGGCACGTGGGCTTCATGCGCAACCGCTTGCGGCAACGCGTGAATGGTATTTTGTCCCTTTTAATGTAACGAACATTTTGGCACTGGTTTCGAGGAAATTGGATATCGTTTCGATAGTGTTCAGTGTATCCGAAGTTTTAATATACGTTTAGAATACGTATTTAAATCCCAGAAAATTGGGGAAAATTATATGAGTTCTATTAAAGTGTTAATGGCCCTCGATAATGATTTTGGATAGAAATGGTGACTTCCGGAATTTACGGAAAAACGTGCAGCTCGGAAAGCGAGCGATATGGACGGTGTGTGAGTGGACTTTTGTTTTCTACCCAAAATGCATGAATATATGTTTTAAATGCTTTATTATATGATTTGAAATGATTTGGCATGATTGATGTTTCGATGTGATGATTTACCAATTTTCTGGATTATTATATTATTTTGAGCGCAATTTTCGAGAAAACTGTGAAATTGCTGTTTTGGGCGAAAGCCTAGGATTTAAGATTGGTTTTGACTCAGATTATGAGTCAGGGATTGCTTTGGTGGATTTGTAATACTTTTTGGATATATTTTATGGATTTATGTGAAATTGGCAACTGAAGTTGCGATTGCACGAATTTGCGTGAAAATGATATTTTGGGCTTGAGAGCAAATTGGAGAGTGATTTTGACTCGGATTTGGAGTCACATGTGAATATGATTAAATTGATGATTTTGATTTATAAAGTAAATTCTGGACACTATTTTTATGATGGATTTGTGGAACTTGCATTGTGAAAACTATGTTTCGGGCAGAGGCCCTGTTGAAACGTTTTTGATTCGATTTGAGACATAAATGGTTTTCAAATGAGATTACTGGATTTGGTGACTGTTACACATGTACCATCCTCTGTGATTTGATAGTCTCCTCCAGACATCGTAGATCCTGGAGTGGTCACGATCCACTGCTTGGAGACGAGTAGCTTCGAGGGAGGCTCAATCTCAGGAGTGTGAGATTATGAAGATATCCTCCAGACATCGTAGATCCTGAAGATGATATCACCTCAGACGTTGTAGATCCTGGGGAGGTACTCGGACTTGAGACACCCGAGTTTGCACGCGTTGCATTGATATCGTGACGGGTTACTTGGATATTGAGGATTGGTGGTATTATGATTTATTGATATTTGTGTCCAGATACTTTATATCATGAACTGATTTGATGAACAAGAGTTTTATGGACCATGGGAAAACATGTTTTGATTTTATCGTTCCACTATTCATACTTGATTGATTTCACCCTATGACTCATGTTTTATGATATGCATGCATGTTTGTGAAACTGGAGGGTAAGAATGTATTTTGATAAATGTGTTTCTAAAACATTGTTTTTTCCACTCACACCTTTTATGTTTTTATTGACCCTCCAGGTCGTGGCGCGATGATCGAGGCTATTTGAGAGGTGGAGGCATTAGTGGGCACATGTACGGTTATCCCTTGTTTGGCAAGTGCTGAGAGTAATTTTGGAACTTCAGTTGACTTGTCAGACGGGAGCAAGACCGGGCACGGTTATCTATGTCCTTCGGGGACGGGTGCTGTCACTTTTGGGGAAAATTTCAACAGGGCTTTTAATCTATTCAATGTAACCAACGTTTTGGGACTAGTTTCATGTTGATCGGACATCGTTTCGATATGTTTCGGGGTGTCTGAAGATTTAGAATCGAGTTTAAAAATAGTTAAAAATTCGGAAAAATTACGGGGCTTTAATGAGAGGTTAATGAAGAGGTTAGTAACCCTTTAGTATGATTTGGATAGGTTTGGGAGTCTCGGTGATAGGGATGTGGCCCAGGAAGGCTTATGGCACGCGTATCGATGCGGCAACGTAGGGCGGTCTGTGAGTGGACTTCGTTTTCTAAACTATGATGCATGTGACGACCCATAAATTCGAAAAAAAAGGAAAATTTGGAAAATTTGAAGGAAATGACGATTTTGCCCCTGGTTATAAGGGCCGAAAGTTGACTTTTTGATCGGGACCTTGTTTAGACTTTCCGTAAGTACTGTTGGATAGGTCTCGGGACGCTAAATCCGTAGACAGGCGACATGAATCACTCGGAGTTCGGATGTGAAAGTTATGGGTCTAGAATTGTGAGTGGTATTTTGGTAATTTGTTATGGCAAGGGTAAAATGGTAATTTAATTAGTCTTGGCTGCTTCAGCTATTTTGTTGATGTGTTAACTTGATTAAGGACACCTGTGCTCGTAAAATTGGATGAGGATTTGTTGTATTGTGACATCTGTCACTTGGTAAGGCTAATTAGTGGCACACAAGTAGGAGGTGGAAATCGATTGTGTTTAACATGTAAACTGCGTGTGTTTGAAAAACAGAGAATACCATTGTTTCATTGATCAACCCATAATTGATCTCAGGACAACTGAAATCTCAGCTGAGAACGTGAGAAACGAAGGGGCATTGAGAGAGATGAATCGTGAAAGAAAACCTGTTGAACTTAAACACAGAAAACACGAAAACCCTCGAGGAAGCTTAGGATTGAATTTGAAGTTGTGGACGTTTGTGAGTGAAATTGAGTTTGAATCTAGCTCCCTGGGATTGAGACGAGTCGAACCCAATTGAATTTGAAGGGAATTCGAGCCGTTTTGTCTTAGTACAGAGAGGGGGAAAGCTTCGAATTGTCGAGCTTGAGTCGAGCAATTTGAGACATAGGACACTGAAATTGAACTTGAAAAGATGTTTATGAGAATCCCACGAAACTCCCTGATGCGTCAATTGAAGGGAAACAAGGATAATTGATGGAGATTGGACGATGAACATGGTTATGTGTTCTTCGAGAATTCGAGTTCAATTCGATGGGATTAAGGTAAGGGTTCGAGACATTAAGTTTAAAAAACTTGAATTAGACCTAAAACGATGTTGTTAGATAAATCAATTGAAAAAATTAATGTTGAATTGACAGAGAACTAACGAGGTCGTGTCGCGGGTCGAATGATTCGTTTGCAGAGTAGCCGGGTAAGGACGATGATTGTAGCTGCACTGTAGCAGGCGCGTGGACTTCACGCGCAGCCACTCACGGTGGCGCGTGAGGGTACGTGAGCGGGAATCCCGAGGTGAGGTCAATATGACTTTTGTCCTATTTAATGTAACGAACATTTTAGGGTTGGTTTCGAGTTAATCGGACACCGTTTCGATATTGTTTCGAGGGTCCGAAGGTTTATGTTATGTTTTAAATTAATATTTAATTCCTGGAAAATTATGGGGAATTGATATGATGTAAATTAAGTTGTTAGACGTGACTCGGATGTTGCGTGAGTGCAATTCCCGAGTATGTGGTATGTCTAGATGGTGTGTGTGCAGTTCTCAGACATGACTGATATGACTCGGATGGTGCCTGAGTGCAGTTCCCGAGGTTGGCCTACACGTAGTGCAGATGTAACAGTGTGATGATTTGTGCACTTGTGAATTGTGCGGATTGATTGATTGATTGTGCACTTGTGAGTGGTGATGTTTGATGTTGATTGTGATTACGTACTGGTATTGAGTACGGGTTTCTGGTCTATGTGGCCAGGTGATTATGCTTTCATTTGTTTGGCTTGACAGCCGGGATTTGATACTCTTTTTGTGATTTGGCTGGAAAGCTGGTGATTGTTATACATATATTTTACCCTATGCATGCATGGTTCGATAAACTAGAGGGTAAATGAGATATTCTGAAATGTGTTTTTAAATGATATTATTTTGTCCACTCACACTTTTTCTATTTTGATAACCCTCCAGGTCGTGGCACGACATTCGGGGCTGATCGAGAGGCGGAGGCATGAGCGGAAATCAGTTCAGCTATCCCTGGTCTAACAGGTGTTGAAGGGTAGTTTCGGAACTTCAGTTGACTTGTCAGACGGGAGCAGGATCGGGCACGGTTATCTATGTCCTTCGAGGACGGGTCCTGTCAAAGTGGTATCATACTCGGGAACTGCACTCGTACCATCCAAAACATGATCCAGTATCCAGTATCCACAATCACAAACACAATCCATACCACCACACATATCAATCATATCCATGACCTCAAACCAAGTCATGAGCATGCCCGACAGGGTTTCAAGCCCAAATGTCATTTACACGCAAATCCGTAAAATCACATTTTCAAACAATAAAATAATCCAGGAATCATTTGTGACTCACCAACTAAGTCAAAATATCCTTTTCAAAACCTTTTTTACTTCGGGCCTAGCCCAAAATATCATTTGCACATTTCTCGTAAAATGTGCCCGAAAGACCGATTAAAATAATGATAATCATGCCACATCATCAGGACATCATTGCACATCAAATCATGTAATCAATCATATAAAACATTTAACTATGCATGCATGGTTTGATAAACTTGAGGGTAAATGAGATATTCTGAAATTTTTTTTTTAAATGATATTATTTTGTCCACTCACACCTTTTCTATTTTCATGACCCTCCAGGCCGTGGCACGACGTTCGGGGCTAATCGAGAGGTGAAGGCATGAGCGGAAATCAGTGCAGCTATCCCTGGTCTGATAGGTGCTGAAGGGTAGTTTCGGGACTTCAGTTGACTTGTCAAATGGGAGCAGGACCGGGCACGGTTATCTATGTCCTTTGGGGATGGGTCTTGTCAATGCATACATACCTATTTTTTATGTATTACATACGTGATTTCTATGATGATGATTGTGGCACTGGTGGTTTACATGATTGCAAGCATTTCGAGGTAATTCCGTATTTACACATATTTCGAGGTTTACGAGTTTATACTTTTGCTATGTGATTGTGAGTTTAATAATGGTTCTATGGCATGGTTTTGGTTTTGGAAAGATGAACTCGGACATGAGACCCATTTGAACTATGTGATCGGGCCAGGGACCCAGTTAGTTTACGAAATGGGGCTGAGACCCTTTTGACTTATGTGATCGGGTCAGGGGCCCAGTGGCTTACAAAATCGGGCATGAGACCTAGTTGAGTTTTATAAATGTGACTTCGGGTCTGGGACCCTATGTTTCATAAACGTGATTTCGGGTCGAGGACCCTAAATGGATTTGTGATGTTTTATGGAAATTTCGGGCAGGGCCCATTGAGATGTTTTGAAATGGATTTGTAAAACTGTTTTCCAAATACCATCTTGATACGAGGATATGTGATGGTCTCCTCGAGGTGTCTGGGACACTGGGGAAGTCACGGTGCATTTCCTGCGAGGGGTCATTATATGGAGCTACTAGACCGTAAAGTGACTCAGGAGCAGGATTGCTATGATTAGACGTCTGGGACATCAGACATCTAGGCTGTTAGAGATATTGACCCGGAGAGACCCCAGGTCGCACGCGTTGCTTATTACCGTGAGAT
This sequence comes from Prinsepia uniflora, assembly GCA_032719365.1. NCBI lineage: Eukaryota > Viridiplantae > Streptophyta > Magnoliopsida > Rosales > Rosaceae > Prinsepia > Prinsepia uniflora. The sequence continues at coordinate 52,996,238 of CM064868.1, read as the reverse complement.
ATGACGTTTGGGTCGTCAAGCATTGGGACACTAGGCATCTGGGATCCGGGGATGGTTGTATGGTAAATATGGTGTGACGACCCGTCCCAAATTAATGGGATTAATTAAGAATTAATGACGGATTAGCCTCGCTAATCAGAGATTATACGAGGATTAGCGGACGTTCGGGCGAAATGACGATTTTGCCCCTAGAATGGGCGAATCGTTGACTTTTCTTTCAGGCAGTCAAAGGGACTTTGGCCGATGATTGTGACGTAGTTCGTGACGTCACGAGTTTATAAACAAGTGGCACGCTCGATTCTGACGTCTGAGGAAAAAGTTATGATGTTCGAAAGTCCAAGGGCATTTTGGTAATTTGGGCCAAAAGTTGACTTTTGACCTGAGAGGTACGATGGCCGAGGGCCAAAGATCGTTACGTAGATCGGGACGATACGAATTTGTAGACAGGTGGCACGTCAAATTCGGACGTTCGACGACGAAGTTACGGTTCACGGAATTTCCGGGGAACTATTTACGGCGACACGTTTTACGAGACAAAAAGTGAAGTTTTGTCTTTTGTGGGCCCAGTTACTTTTCAGTGGACCTATGGATGAGTGACAAGTGTCACCCATCCACTGGCCAACCTCATTCATTCATGCATCTCCCACCTTCATCGATCATTCATTCTCCTCCCTTCAAACCAAACCCGATCACCATTTTCATTCATCCAAACCCAAACCCTTAACCTGTCACCTTCATTGAGCAGCCCAGAGAGTGAGAAGAGGAGCTGCGGACGTGGTGGCTGGCCAGGCGGAGCCGCCGTGGGCGGCGGAGGAGAAAAATTGCACGTGGTAATCGGTTTTAACCATTTTCAATTCAATTTCGATTTCGTTTGTTATGGGAGGTTTTGGACGTTTGGTTTGAGTTAATAGGGTTTCTAGGGAGTTTTTAGGAAGGTTTTAGGAGTGGTGAGACGTCGAGAAGCCCTAGGGTGGATTTTGAAAATTCGAACCGTGAGAGGAAAATCAAACCTGTCGGGTTTTGTGGGTTTTAGGGGTTCTAATCGATTAGGTTAGGATCCTAGGATGAAATAATGAAGAGTAGGATTGATTAGGAGTGAAAACGGTGAATATTGGAACGTGTAGGAGCCTGAACCGGTCACGCCGGTCTAGTTGCAGGAAACGGTTTCGATATAGTTCGGGACGTCCGAAGGTTTATGTTCGCGTTCAAAAATAGTTAGAAATTCCGGAAAATTACGGGACTTTAGTGAGGGGTTATTTAAGTAGTTAATAACCCTCTAAATAAATTTGGACAGGTTCGGGAGTCCCGGTGACCGTGATCGGCTCAAGAGAGCCTATGGTGCGCGTATCGAGGCGCGGCTTCAGACGGTCTGTGAGTGGACTTGTTTTATGAATTAGATGCATGTATAAATGTTTTATAATTGTTTTAGAATATATTTTGTGATGCCATGAGTGCAATTGTTTGTGGTAGATTAGGATCGACATAATTGCACGTTTTTCGAGGTTTTTGGCTTTATATCGTACCTTCACGTACCGTGTTTTCGATAAGGGTTTAATAAACGGATTTTGGATTTAGAAATATGAAATCGGGCACGAGACCCATTTGATTTACAACTCTCGGACTTGGAGTCCATTTGAATTGATGAGGAATCAGACCGAGGGTCCATTTGTGTTATACGATCGGGCCGGGTGCCCAACTGGTTTACGATTCGGGTTTGAGGCCCAGTTAGTGATACTATCGGGCTTGATGCCCCGTTGATTTATGATATCAAGCCTGAGACCCATTTAGTTGAGTATCCGGGCTTGAGGCCCTGTTGATTGTGAAATCGGGCTTGAGTCCCAGTTCAGTTTATGAAATGAGAATTCGGGCATGAGACCCTGTTGAATTGTGGATTTAGGCCGAGGCCTGCGAAATGAATTTGAATCGGATTCGAGGAATACTATTGAAATGAATCGGGCAGGAGACCCAATTGAGAAATGAGTTTTGAGAAAGAAAGAGAAAAAGAAACAAAGTATTTGAAATGAACGAACCCTCCATATGTTTATATGGTCTCCTCCAGCGTCGACCTGGAGAGTCACGATCCACAGACCAGAGTGGGTATCCCCATAGGGATCCCGTTCCAGGAGTGGTGGTTACTATATTATGTTGTGGTCCCAGACCAGTTTACGGAGAGATATGTGGACTAGATTCAGAGAGAGAGCTCGGACTAGATCTAGAGATTAAGCCTCCCAGATGGAGATTCCTGGGAGAAGACTCGGAGTGAGACCCCGAGTAGTGTGTTCACTAATATAGATTTGATATCGTGACTATATCGGGGATGTGTTCCCTAGGGAATGTGTGCCCGAGTTGGAACCTTCTCCGGAAGTGCCTGGGATGGGTTATACGTACGAGTACGTATGAGATTTTATGGAAAAGTGATTTGAGGGCGGAGACCCTGTGTTTTATGATTTAGAAAGTGATTTGGGGCAGAGACCCCGTATTCGATGTTTTGAGAATGGTTTTGGGCTGAGACCCACGTGATGTGAATTGGGCTGAGTCCCTATTGTTTTGATTTCTGTATTCCATGTTTTAGATTGTGATTTCGGGTCGAGGACTCAAATGGATTTACAGTTCATGACGGTTTATGGAAACTGGCATGAACCTTTGAAAGGTATTTGTGGGTCATGACGGTTTATGGGAACCGGGCATGAACCCTTGAATGATTTCAAGAATATGTTTGATAAATTGAATGATTTTATGAATGTTTTTAATGAAATGTTTATTTTGTCCACTCACGACTTTTAATGTTTTAATGCTCTTCAGGTTGAACGCGGATACGGGCTGTAGTAGAGACGAGACATCACTCCCCTCCTCCTACGATCCTGACGCACTCTGACAGCACCGACAAGGGCTTGGAATTTCCCTGGTCTGACACTTCGTGCCAGACGGGATCATGCGGGTCCCACGTTAATCCCAGGGGATTTGGGGCCGGTTCTGACAAAGTGGTATCAGAGCGTAGAGTGTGCACAGGTCGAGGATGTGATGTCTCTGAGGTCGTAACAGCCCGTCATCAACCTGATAGTTAGGGCATTAGTACGAGGATTCGGTAGAAGCGAACCTTAAGTTAGAAGGTGTTTGTCACGTGATACGGTAGTTCGAGGTTCGATTTGCATTGGAGGCCACGTGTTTCGATGTTTGGTCCAGGATCAATATTTGTGTGGATCTAACAGCTTAGAGTCGTAGTGTCACTGATGAGTTGGACCCAGTGGATCCGTAGATACAGTATGACCACTTGAGAGTTGTGACCTTACTGTCGTGTCGGATAGAGAATGTACGGATTAAGACTAGTGGTGGTCAGAGGTCAGGGTCGCCCACTATACGATGATCATGTACGACTACAGTCAAGACGGTTTGGAATAGAAATGTGTGATACTGTTTGGCATGTATTGCCATGTTTCGGTGTGTCGAATCCCGGTGGGATATCGACTGACAGTGGATGCCCTAGTGTGGCTGTCGTGGGACGCGATAGGATACAATAGCGACATTTAGTCGTTGTGCAGTATTGGACCTGGAGTATGGCCAATTCCTTGTGAGGCCAACGGCTGAGAGCTGTAGAGTTACGAGAGGACGAGATCCTCAGACTGTAGTTATTGGCTGGTTTGGTACCAGGAGGGGCGTACGACAGCTCTTCGGAGTCGAGAGCAATGGATCGCTCAGGATGGTTAGGTTGCAGCGGGCAGTCGGGTTTGTGATAACCCTAGTAGGTGATTGATTCGACAAGTTACCAAAAGTGTGGTACTTGTGATCGGATTCAGAGGTGGACCGATCGTTGGATGTTGCGTGTGGAGTAGTTAGTATCGGCAGTCGACTACCGCATGGTTTGAGAGTCTCGATAGCAAAGTGGTTGTGAAATTGGTCTGCATGAGGTTGTGACAGACACTGCTATCGATGGACGTAGTCGAGCCTTATCAAGTTGGATGGACTCAGGTTGCCGTGACGATTGTGAAGATAGGATTCGCCAGTCGTGACGATGATACGTGGTGCGTGAGTGACACACAGTATGAACAGTGATTTTGGATTCGATTCGATGACGGCTGAGTCCGACCGCAGAATGAAATGTTGACTTTGGGTGTTGGCACACTTGCCACGCTCCAGTGAAGGTGGTTTTTATAAGTGGGACGGAGAGGATCCCGAGTGGCTCAGTGCGAGGTACGGGAGTACTTGGTATAGAGACCAGTTTCCCCAGTGTTGGAGATCATTTTCCTCAGTGATGGAGACCAGTTTCCCAGTGATGGAGACAAGTTTCCTCAGTGATGGAGACCAATTTCCCCTGTGTTGGAGATCAGTTTCCCCAGTAATGGAGACTAGTTCCCCCAGTGCTACGAGATTGAGTCGCAAGGGTGTACTCAGAAGTCGTAATTTTTGAAGTGAAACGTGAGATCCAGGTACGAATGGATGACGTAAGTGACGTCTTATGACGTATGGGTCGGTTTGTCAGAGTTGGTAGTACGCAGAGATTTGGCTTCAGATCACAACAGACGTTGCGATCTATTTAGCCTACCGACCGATGTTAGTAAGTTCCGACCAATTCTGTGAGTCAGAGTTGGATCAGGATGTTTAAAAGTACGAGATGTGCACGATAGAGGCCGTTTATGCACATCTGTAAATAGTAGATAAGGTTTAACCTTGAGAAGCGTGAGTTCCGCTAGGAATGAGTAATCCGAGGTCACGGAGTGTGACGCTGTAGGAGTTAGTGTTGAGTGCCGGAGGATGACATTGGATGAACTTTGATGTCATCATTTTGGATTCGTCCCTAGGTAGGACGATGAGGAGTGTTGTGACAGCTAGGAGTTCAAGAGGGGGTAAGAACCGAACACCTAGGCTTTGGATTAGATTTGATTGACTTGACAAGTAGATGGTGTTTAGCGTCACGGGATGTGACGAGTGAGTGTCTGAGGTGATGGATTGACGTTCGCTTGGTAACGGACGGTTGGGGTCCAGACCATAGTTGGAGTGCGGACGGTAGTACGTGGTTGGACGTTACCATAGTGCAGTCATTGAGTAGGTCGGGTGACACCCCGATGTGGAGGTGATGTGGGTGCATCCTTGTGTTGTGCACTTTAGACGATGGGATTGACTACGGTCAATCGATACGTCGGGTTGAGAGTACCCGAGAGTACGAGTACATTGTAGTTTGGATAGAGTTCTAGATGGACTTGAGTGACAATCGGATTTGATCTGATAGTGAGTTTGGAGACTTAAGGTGAGTCTAGATGACAAGTGGTATCACCGAGTGATGCGAGATACGACGCGAGGACTTGAGAACGAGTCGCAGTGAAGCGCAGTGGAGCTTGGAGTTGCCAGCTGGTCACGAGGGTTGTGACTTGTGTGGGTATTGGATGGTTAGGTATTCCAACGCGTTCTGATAGGTGTGGATTGATAGCACTCTCAGAAGAGTCAGTTTTGGGTATAAAATTTTGAGAGAATTGATTAGTGCGAGTATCGAAGTTAGTATGGGCATAGGTCTGAGGATGACCTGTGAGATGGGATTCGTGCCATTGGGATGGCAGGGTCTATAGGTGTTGTCTGATCTGATGCTGGGCAGGACGCCAGCTTGGCTGTGATCGCCTTAGTGGGGATGCGTTTTCAGCCTGACGACTGTCAGATGGAATGTGTCAGTGTGTCAGACTGAAAAGTCTTTTGGATGTCCATCTGGTGTTACAAACCTGTCTAAGTGAGTGACAGGCGAGATCGACGAGTGTCGATGTTTGGCCTCGAGAGAGACGTACGAGTAGACTTGTAGTTCTCGGGAATGAATTGGAGCTTTGGAGGCTCCGATGACTGTACTTACCGAGGACGGGACCGATGATGACGGTATGTGTATTGGATGTGTACTACTACACAAGTATACTCGTGTGAGTGCAGCGATCAGATTCGAGGAACATGGATGGATTCCTCAGTATGGTTGTGGAATTGGGTCGATTTAAATTTTGAGGACGAAATTCATTAAGGGGGGAAGATTGTGACGACCCGTCCCAAATTAACAGGATTAATTAAGAATTAATGACGGATTAGCCTCGCTAATCGGAGATTAGACGAGGATTAGCGGACGTTCGGGCGAAATGACGATTTTGCCCCTAGAATGGGCGAATCGTTGACTTTTCATTAAGGCGGTCAAAGGGACTTTGGCCGATGACTGTGATGTAGTTCGTGACGTCGCGAGTTCATAGACAAGTGGCACGCTCGATTCCGACGTCCGAGGAAAAATTTATGACGTTTGAAAGTCCAAGGGCATTTTGGTAAATTGGGCCAAGGACAAAAGACCGTTACGTAGATCGGGACGATACGAATCCGTAGACAGGCGGCACGTCAAATTCGGACGTTCGACGACGAAGTTACGGTTCACGGAAGTTCCGGGGAACTATTTACGGTGACACGTTTTACGAGACAAAAAGTGATGTTTTGTCTTTTGTGGGCCCCCTTACTTTTTTACAGTGGACCAATGGATGAGTGACAAGTGTCACCCATCCACTGGCCAACCTCATTCATTCATGCATCTCTCACCTTCATCGATCATTCATTCTCCTCCCTTCAAACCAAACCCGATCACCATTTTTGTTCATCCAAACCCAAACCCTTAACCTGTCCCCTTCATTGAGCGGCCCAGAGAGTGAGAAGAGGAGCTGAGGACGTGGTGGCTGGCCAGGAAGAGCGGCCGTGGGAGGCGGAGGAGAAAAATAGCACGAGGTAATCGGTTTTAACCATTTTCAATTCAATTTCGATTTCGTTTGTTATGGGAGGTTTTGGACGTTTGGTTTGAGTTAATAGGGTTACTAGGGAGTTTTTAGGAAGGTTTTGGGAGTGCTGAGACGTCGAGAAGCCTTGGGGTGGATTTTGAAAATTCGAACCGTGAGGGGAAAATCAAACCAGTCGGGTTTTGTGGGTTTTAGGGGTTCCAATCGATTAGGTTAGGATCCTAGGATGAAATAATGAAGAGTAGGATTGATTAGGAGTGAAAACGGTGAAGATTGGACTGTGTAGGAGCCTGTACCGATCACGTCGGGAGGTTGAAGACTCACTGTTCACAGGCGCGTGGCTCGCACGCGCAGCCACTTCAGGTAGTGCGTGCGGGCGCATGGGGGAGATTTTGGGCAAGGTTCCAAGATATAATTTCATCTATTCGATGTAACAAACATTTTGGGACTGGTTTCGTGTCAATCAGACACCGTTTCGTTATAGTTCGGGACGTCCGAAGGTTTATGTTCGCATTTAAAAATAGTTAGAAATTCCGGAAAATTACGGGACTTTAGTGAGGGGTTATTTAAGTAGTTAATAACCCTCTAAATGAATTTGGACAAGTTCGAGAGTCCCGGTGATAGTGATCGGCTCGGGAGATCCTATGGCGCGCGTATCGAGGGGCGGCTTCGGACGGTTTTTGTGTGGACTTGTTTTATGAGTTCGATGCATGCATAAATGTTTTATAATTGTTTTAAAATATATTTTGTGATGCCATGAGTGCAATTGTTTGTGGTAGCTTAGGATCGACATAATTGCACGTTTTTTGAGGTTTTCAACTTTATGTCGTACCTTCGCGTACTGTGTTTTCGATAAGGGTTTAATAAACGGATTTTGGATTTAGAAATATGAAATCGGGCATGAGACCCATTTGATTTACAACTCTCAGACTTGGAGTCCATTTGAATTGATGAGGAATCGGACCGAAGGTCCATTTGTGTTATACGATCGGGCCGGGGGCCCAGTTGGTTTACGATTCGGCTTTGAGGCCTAGTTAGTGATACTATCGGGCTTGATGCCCCGTTGATTTATGATATCGGGCCTGAGACCCATTTAGTTGAGTATCCGGGCTTGAGGCCCTGTTGATTGTGAAATCGGGCTTGAGTCCCAGTTCAGTTTATGAAATGAGAATTCGGGCATGAGACCCTGTTGAACTGTGGATTTAGGCCGAGGCCTGTGAAATGGATTTGAATCAGATTCGAGGAATCCTATTGAAATGAATCGGGCAGGAGACCCAGTTGAGAAATGAGTTTTGAGAACGAAACAGAAAAAGAAAGAAAGTATTTGAAATGAACGAACCCTCCATATGTTTATATGGTCTCCTCCAGCGTCGACCTGGAGAGTCACGATTCACAGAACAGAGTGGGTATCCCCATAGGTATCCCGTTCCACGAGTGGTGGTTACTATATTATGTTGTGGTCCCGAACCAGATTCCGGAGAGATATGTGGAATAGATCCAGAGAGAGAGCTCGGACTAGATCTAGAGATTGAGGCTCCCAGATGGAGATTCCTGGGAGAAGACTCAGAGTGAGACCCCGAGTAGTGTGCACACTAGTATAGATTTGATATCGTGACTATATTGGGGATGTGTTCCCTAGGGGCTGTGTGCCCCGAGTTGGCATCTTCTCCGGAAGTTCCTGGGATGGGTAATACGCACGAGTACATATGAGATTTTATGGAAAAGTGATTTGAGGGTGGAGACCCTATGTTTTATGATTTAGAAAGTGATTTGGGGCAGTGACCCCGTATTCGATGTTTTGAGAATGGTTTTGGGCTGAGACCCACGTGATGTGAATTGGGCTGAGTCCCTGTTGTTTTGATTTCTGTATTCCATGTTTTAGATTGTGATTTTGGGTCGAGGACTCAAATGAATTTACGGTTCATGACGGTTTATGGGAACTGGCATGAACCTTTGAAAGGTGTTTGTGGGTCATGACGGTTTATGGGAACCGGGCATGAACCCTTGAATGATTTCAAGAATATGTTTGATAAATTGAATGATTTTTTGAATGTTTTAATGAACGGTTTTTGGAATGCATGCGTATGTTTTTATGAAGGGCATAAATGTCTTTGTATGAAAATGTTTTTAATAAATTATTATTTTGTCCACTCACAGTTTTCGTGTTTTAATGCCCTTCAGGTTGAACGTGGATACGGGCTGTAGCAGAGACGAGACATCACTCCCCTCCTCCTACGATCCTAACACACTCTGACAACCCCGACGAGGGCTAGAGATGGAATTTCCCTAGTCTGACACTTCGTGTCAGACGGGATTAGGCGAGCCCCACGTTAATCCAAGGGGATTCGGGGCCGGTCCTAACATATGGACTATTGGATCTATGAAATGGATTTTCGGTTGGATTTGTGTTTATGGATTTGGGCAGTGGCCCACTTGGTTTTGGATTTACGGTTTTTGGGCTAAGACTCTAATGGCTTATTTAAGTAAATGTTTTTTATTACTAGTTTTCAATGCATGCATACTTTTTAGTGAACGACATAAATATCTTTATTAAATGTGTTTTGATGAACTTATTGATCTTCGTCTGGTCACAGTTCTTAATGGTTTTGATGCCCTTCAGGTTGATCACGAATTCGGGCTGTAGTAGAGACCGAGACATCGCACTCCTCCACCGTTCTTGGAGCGCTCTGGGAGCCCCGTATGGGCTGAGGTATGTATTATATCTTGTCTGACACTCCGTGTCAGATGGGAGCATGGCACATCCCACTTTAATCCTGGGGGGATTGGGATGGGTCGTGTCAAGTGGTATTAGAGCGAGGTTGAAGCTATTCGAGCAAACCGTGTAGTTCTTGTGGTACGCGCAGGTCGAGGATGTGATTTCTCTACGTGGTCAGCCCGTTATCAACATGATAGTAGGATGCCGGTTTGATAGTTAGTGGGATTGAATTGTGGATAATGTGTGATTGGCCTGATACGTCGTACATTAGTGTGATTCAACGTAAGTGGGGTTGTATGTGACCAACTGGTAATGTGGGACCATTGGCTCAGTCATGTGATGTTAGATTGTGGTGCTGCTGGGACCAGCTGGGTTCGAGGAATCCCATTTGAGTAGTGATCTGGAAATGTGAACCCTAGTGGTGATTGCTGGTGTGAGGAATGTTAGTACATCAGAGTTAGCTGATGACCTTAGTGGTGGAACCCCCGTTGAGTTGATGGTAGGATTGGAGTGAGGTCCATACGATGTCAGGACCGCGGGGTCGGTAAAATTGCGGATTTTATTGCAGAGAGTAGTTGGGTTCAGAGGAACCCTAGGATGTGATTGTGGACCCTAATTTATGATGAATGGACTTGAAAGGTGAACCTTAGTTGTGATTGAAAAATTGGAATTGTGAGTCCGTAGTTATTGTGGATTGGACGACTTTCCGAAGTCGGGGTCGTCTGTCGAGTCGAACCCCAGATTACTACTGATGGATTGGAACTTGTGCTGTAGAGAGCGGCTGAGGCCGTGGATGACCATGTGGACAATTCTAGTGAGTCTAGTCGGAACTATGGAGATTGGTTGGCCTGACACGAAGGGAAATGATGGGATTCGATCCACGAGTACTATTTTGAGACAATATATGAAATCCCGAGTTGGACCAAAGAATAGTGTGATGTGTGGATGTGAATCTCGATGAAGAGGACTGTTGGTCGATAGTCGTGTGGAGATGGCTGGCTATTGATGGCGATTAAGGTAGTTGTGGTAGTTGAGAATTAGGGGACGTTCAGGGAACGTTCAGTATCTTACTTGTGATGGTCAGAATCATGGTACCCATAGTTGTGGGGTACGAGGGAGACAGAGCTTCTTTAACCTGAACGGTGGTACGAGGTTGTTGCTCGGTATGAGTAACGACTCAGGGTTGTTTGATTCACACACTTCGTGCCAGTGATTATGATGACGATAAGCCACAAGTTAGGATGTGACTTTGTCGTGATGGGCATACGCTCGGTATCTGAGATTCGGTATTGGGTGAGTGATGGACTAGATGGGATCCAGCAGGTATTGTGATGTGTTGGGTTAAGTCCCAATAGGTATGAGATGACTAGGTGATGAATGGATGGAAGGGTATGGTTGAGACATGAGGAGTTTTGGATGACGCCGGGGACGTCATGGAAATTAGTGGGTTTGGGGAGTTGTCGTTAACTCTGGAACCTGAGTTGTTATGTGTATCTAGTCTCACGAGAAAGCACTAAAGAATTTATTGAAATTGGAAGAAGCCGAAGAGAAGCAATGGTAGTGTTGATGTGAGATTTTGTGACTGTGAATAACATGGAGACCCGAGAGTTAAGCCTGTAAAGGTTGATATGTGAGAATGAGATAGTAACGAATTACTTCCTTTTGGATGTGCATAAACGGTGTTGAACGAACAGGAGGTCTAAGTAATAGTTTGATTGCAGACACGTGGCTATCCAAGTGAGTTGAGGATTTGGGAAGTCTAGTGCTTGGACTTGACATCTCGTTGGAAGCATATCTGTTTCCAACATGGTTGGAACTTCAGAATCGAGAGAGTTTGTGATTGAGGCGATGAGAGGAGTGCTCGTGTCAGTATTAGTGATGAGTATTCTGAAGTCGTTGGGGTGACTTCTTATTTTCTACCCATGGCAGATGATGGTTGTTGTCACCAGTATGTTGAGCGTGTATTGGTTGGTGGACCCGTGATGTGTTTTGGGGTCATCAGGAGGAGTCGGGTATTTCGAGGATTAAGTGAATGTGATTTCTCATTTTCTGCTTTGTGGCAGACGATGTTGGGTTACTTGGTGTGGTGGGTGCAATGAGTTTGTGTTTGCACTCACGTAGGATGGATGTTGATGCCATCGTCTTGGATCATCTTTGATTTTCCCTAGGTGGGATGACAAGGATCGATATGAGGTAATTGGAGAGGACCCACAATTTAGTCATATTTCTTTTTTGACTGAGTGATTCGATGTGAAATTAGTGAGGGGTGATGTCACTAACGAAGGATTCAAAGAGGGTGTAAGACCCTATTATCAGATTTCAGGTGGATTGTTAACTAAGTGAGCATGTGTATGATGTTAGGGATATAGGGTGTTGTGACGATCTATGATCGGGTGATGTTGTGGGGATTCAGGATGGCGTGGATCGTGATGTCGTGTCGTACTGCCAGATTTCGCCTTGCTGATTATGCTAAACTAGGAGCAGAGGGGAATCGTATTGTGAGACAGTTGAGGAATCTTGTAGTTAGCTAGTGAGATGAAAAGATAGAGATTGAATATGTGAATGTTAGGTCGTCTTCTTTTTTAAGTTAATCCAGTATGAGACGGTACTTGAGTGAGTTCAAATGTTTACGAATTGGCTTGGGTATTTGACTTGTGAACGAGTGGGTATCCGATGGGGTCGTATTGGTCAGTCTTGGATATGTAGACAATGGGATTGGCTTCCTTTCGAAGTCAATCGAATGTGGCACAAAAATTGTTTGAGCAGGTAACCGATAGGTTCGGTGTGAGTGCCTCTCAGTAGACATGTGTGAGATTGGATGCCCATTTGGCATGTAGGGGTGCGCTTTGGTGGCGTGAGTCGGATTGAGATGTGTTGGATCATGCGATTGGGAGTAGCCATTGTGATACTGGCCTGGTGACCATGGGACTCATGTTGGACGATGAGTTGGAGTATTTGATCGATCTAGTAATTGATTGGACAGATGAACCCTGATATTTCGTGATTGAATACGAGCCATGTAGTGGACTGGTTGGAGGATGGATGTATGTACCCTGTACGTTGTGCGAGGATCGATACTGGATAGGCTGAGTGGTGCCTGGTAACGGTACATGGGATGTACCCGTGGTATATAGATGAGCGAGTTGGTAATTGGCTTAGTTCCGATATCATTGGATCAGTTGAGGACGTGAACTGGACATTGAATACTATGCCCTGGGAAGAGTGGTTTTGACAAGTTCAGTGATTGGATCAGCAGGTGCCCAGAGCCATGGATGGCTAATGGAACCCCTAGTGTTGGGATGTGTTATCACTGCTGGGCACGTATTCGATGGGGTCCAGTTACGTACAGGTCGAGTGAGATGTTGGTATGCGTATACTCAGGTTGAGTGAGGTGTGGTTAGTGTAACCGCATATTGCTTTACGTGAAGTTACTGCTCTGTAACTCTTACCAGCATCATGGATCACTGGGGGAGTTGATAGATATGGACGCTGAGACAGATAAATGTCACAAATTTGGGTTGCCCTACGAGGTAAGATCTTATCGTTGATCTTATGCTACATTGAAGGAGTTGGTACAAGGTACCTTAGGACGACTCGTGAGTGAATCAGGGTTGTGTTGGTGACTCGAATTGTGACCATGGAGCTGTGAGTGCTGGCTGAGTGCGACGTTATGGGACGTGTGATGTTGACAGGGTAAAATTCTGGAAATGCAGGGAAGAAGTGAGAATTGGTAACTCTCGGTGTGGGAGAGATGTCGGATTGATTCACGACTAGCAAGTGATGATAGTTTAGCTGGGTGTGTCAGCATGGATTGACGAGTGAGATTTAATGACTCCTAGTGGGAGCAGATGTCAGAGTGGATTGGTGATTGAGAGAACGGTCAAGCTGAATATGTCAGCTAAATATGTCAGAGTAAGGGTAGAATTGTCAAGCGATATTAACTCGGATCGTACGATCAGTGTCACTCGACATGGTCCGGTATAGTCGATGCGATGTGAGTATTAGTGGAACGTCGGGGCGCAGAAAAGTATTGTTCTAGTTAGTGGGTGTACAAGTGTACACATGTTGTGAGATCGAATTGTTTTCCACGAGGTGGAGGTGGAATCAGGATAGTTGGAATTTCGAAGATGAAATTATTTAAAGGGGGAAGGTTGTAACGACCCGTCTCGAATATCAGGATTATATAATAATTACTTATGGTTTAGAATAACTAATTGAGGATTGGTTGAGCGAAACCGGAAGGACAGTGCGAAATGACCGTTTTACCCCTAGTCTTGGGTAAAATGTTGACTTTTGTTTCGGGGAGTCAAACATAGAAGGACCGATGACCGTGTCGTAGATCGGGACGTCACGAGTTCATCGACAGGCAACACGTCAAAATCGAACGTCAGACGGAGAAGTTATGGTCACGGGATCGAAATCGAGAATTTGACGTCTGTAGATTCGCAATTAAATATTATTTAAATGTGGTTGGCTGTTATTTGTGTGGGGCCCTTGGATAAGTGACAAGTGTCACTCATTCCATTGGTTACTTTTCTCTAATTGGTGGATCTAAGTTCATTGGCCACTTGATTATTTAATTAATTAATTAACGCACCCCTCACATCTCTCTTCCCACCCGTGCAACCATTTCCATCTCCTTCATTTTCTGCAAAACCCGAACACCCATTCCATACAGCCCTTCAATCCCTGTTATTTGTGTGGGTGGTTTGAATTAGAAAGTGAGGGGAAGGTGAGATGTTGATGGTGGTAGCCACGGCGAGGCACGACGACGAAGGTAAAGGAGAAACTGTGAGATGTTGTTTGAATTCGAAAAAATGGTAACTTGTCTTTTCCTGGTTGTTGGTCGATTCTATTTGGCGGAAGGTATTGCTGGAGGTCCTGGGATTCGAATAGGCCTGGTTTCGAGGCGTGAGATGGACGGTAAGTGAAAATTCCCGTGAAATGTCCTGTTTTAGTTAAAAATGGTAACTCGAGTTTTGAAGGTTAATACTCCAAGTGGTTGATCAGGGGAGGTTCGAGATCTTAAGACGAAGCTGTTGGGCTTGGAACCACGGCCAACGGTGCCCGAAATCACAAGAACACAGAGGAGGCAAACTGTACTTTTGGTTAATAGTTTGGAAGGTATGATCCATACCTCGATTTCGTGTTTTGAAGTCGTAGATGTGTAGGAAATTACTGGACGAAGGTATAGGATTAAAAAACTTTGAAAAAGATGAAGCATTGGACGTTGAACGAGGACCACCGGTTCGGTTCAACCGAACCGGTCTGAACAGAGGTTAGGGATGATGAATAGTGCCCGCGTGGCTTTCACGCACAAGCAATTTAGGCCGCGCGTAGGGGCGTGTGGAGGGCCTTTTGCGGAAACTTTCTACACGACATTTAATCTATTCGATGTAACGAACATTTTGGGACTGGTTTCGTGTCGATCGGACATCGTTTTGATATGTTTCGGGGTTTCCGAAGGTTTAAGATTGAGTTTAAAAATAGTTAAAAATTCGGGAAAATTACAGGCCTTTAATGAGAGGTTAATGAAGAGGTTAGTAACCCTCTAGTATGATTTGGACAGGTTTGCGGTGATAGGGATGTGGCCCGAGAAGGCTTATGGCACGCGTATCGAAGCGGCAGGGTAGGATGGTCTGTGAGTGGACTTCGTTTTCTAAACTATGATGCATGCATAACTATTTTATATGTATTACATACGTGATTTCTATGATGATGATTGTGGCACTGGTGGTTTACATGATTGCAAGCATTTCGAGGTAATTCTGTATTTACACTTATTTTGAGGTTTACGAGTTTATACTTTTGCTATGTGATTGTGAGTTGAATAATGGTTCTATGGCATGATTTTGGTTTTGGAAATATGAACTCGGGCATGAGACCCATTTGAACTATGTGATCGAGCCAGGGGACCAGTTGGTTTACGAAATCGGGCTGAGACCCTTTTGAGCTATGTGATCGGGCTGGGGGCCCAGTGGTTTACAAAATCGGGCATGAGGCCTAGTGGAGTTTTATAAATGTGACTTCGGGTCTGGGACCCTATGTTTCATTAACATGATTTTGGGTCGAGGACCCTAAATGGATTTGTGATGTTTTATGAAAATTTCGGGCAGAGCCTATTGAGTTGTTTTGAAATGGCTT
Organism: Prinsepia uniflora; assembly: GCA_032719365.1. Taxonomy (NCBI): domain Eukaryota; kingdom Viridiplantae; phylum Streptophyta; class Magnoliopsida; order Rosales; family Rosaceae; genus Prinsepia; species Prinsepia uniflora. Next base: position 52,980,644 of record CM064868.1, on the reverse strand, counting down.
TGTAGAACTGTTTTCCGTATACCATCTTGATACGAGGATATGTGATGGTCTCCTCTAGGTGTTTGGGACACTGGGGAAGTCATGGTGCATTACCCGCGAGGGGTCATTATACGGAGCTACCGGACCGTATAGTGACTCTGGAACATGATTACAATGATTAGACGTCTGGGACGTCAGACATGTGGGATGTCAGAGATATTGACCTGGAGAGACCCCAGGTCGCACGCGTTGCTTATTACCGTGAGATATGACGTCTGGGACGCAAGGCATTTGGGATGCCGAGGATGGTTATATGGTAAATATGGACTATTGGATCTATGAAATGGTTTTTCGGTTGGATTTGTGTTTATGGATTTGGGCAGTGGCCCGCTTGGTTTTGAATTTAAGGTTTTTGGGTGAAGACCCTAATTGCTTATTTAAGTAAATGTTTTTTATTACTATTTTTCAATGCATGCATACTTTTTAGTGAACGGCATAAATATCTTTATGAAATGTGTTTTGATGAAATTATTGATTTTCGTCTAGTCACAGTTCTTAATGGTCCACGTGCCCATTGGTCCAGTCACTTCTAAATGACCTATCAAATGATCTTCAATCGACCTGAAAGGATCACCATTGGATTCAGAACATCGAAACCTTTCAGACAAGGTTGGTTTGACCTCAATATTCGTACCCACGTGCCCATAAGCGTTGGTCAAACTTTCGATCAACGCTGGTCAACGGTCAATGCTGATGTCAGTAAAGTCAACGCTAATGTCATGGCCAACGTTGACGCCATGGTCAACGCTGACGTCATCATGGTCAATGCTGACGTTAGCCTGACAAGTCTGACAACTTGCCACATGGCACTCCCTGACTGGAGCCACGTGTCACTAACACGTCAACTTTGACAATTTGACACACTGTCATGTGGCACTACCTCACTGGTCCACACGATATGACAATGCTGATGTCGACCTGCTTAGTCATCTGACACCCTCTAAATGTTGCCATGTGGCACCACCCCACTGGTCCACGTGGTCTGACATGTCTCAAGTGGCATTACCATGTCACTACTGACTGGACCTGACACCTAGCCACGTGTCATCCCCTAGTTGGCCACTCGACCGTCTAGACACCATTTTTGGCTGTTCTTTCACCCATGTGATCGTCTTCCTCACAAGAAAAGATCCATGAACTCAAAACTTGAAAATTAGGTCTAGATTTTACCTGTCCAAATTGGATCTTCACGGCTAACCTTCAAGCCTTCTTCTAGGGCTGTTACAGCAGCCAAACTCTTCCATTTTTGTTCCTACGAAATAGTCCAACCTCAGAGAACATGACCAGGGCATTAAAACATCTCCCAAATGCCCAAAAATTGAATTCAAATTTCAAATAGAAACGAATTCACGGTTTACTGGTTTTCACGAGTTTCCTCAGTTGTTAACGATGGCTCAGCCGTCCTGCCTCCGTCTCTCATTCTCTCTATCTCAATCCCTCACTCTATCTCTCTGCCTAGTCTAGAAGCAAGAAGATGGAATGGGTTTGGGTGGTGGGTACGGTTTTGGGTGTGAAGAAATGAAGAACATGAATGAAAGATGATGAATGATGCATGTATGTGTATGTGTGTGATGATGAATGATGCATCTATTAGTCCCAAAAAGATATTTTGGGTCCCACTAATGACAATTCATATCCACTTTTTCGAAAAACTATGCAACGGTAAATAGTTACTTGAATCTTCTGTGACCTGTAACTTTCTCGTACGGTGTCTGATTTTGACATGCCGCCTGTCTACGAACTCGTATCGTCTCAATCAACATAACGGTCCTTGGTCCTCGTACATTGGACCTTTCGGGTCAAAAGTTAACTTTTTCATCCTTTCTAAGGACAAAATTGTCATTTTACCCCGATCGCCCGATAATCCTCGACTAATCTCGATTAGTCCTTAATTAATTCTTGATAATCTATCATTAAGCCTTAATTAATCCTGTAGATTCGAGACGGGTGATTACAATCTTCCTCCCTTAAAATCCACCGTGGAAATCAAATCTTGCCTCTATCCCGAGGTACACTTCCAACATCCAACCACATTACGCAATATAAAACAAACGTCACTTGACGTTAACTACAATCCAACGGTCAATGCTGAAGCCATTGAAATTTATTCTTTTGAAAAAAAAAAAACTAGAACTCAATATTTAGTCATTGAGATTTTTTAACTCTTATAAATATCCATCTTTTCATCATAATTCATCGCTCTTCTCCCATTCAAACCCAAATTCTTCCTACTTATTTATTTTACAGTTTTCTCAAATTTGTTGTTATCAAATATGGCACCAAACTACAAATGGACAAATGATGAAAAAGTATTATTGTGCAAAACTTGGGTAGCTGTCAATTTCAAATGTAGTTGAAGGAGCCAATCAAACAAACATTGCATTATGGGTAATATGTTCAAAACTATTATGCTAAACAATTCAAGGGTTTTCAAATATGGGGAAATACTGTAACCCATGCTCAAAGAGTGGCAAATGGCTTCAATATAAACTGTGAATTATCACCGTAATGGTGACAATCAAATGGATGAGAGAGAATTTTAGTGAAAACTTAATTTTATTAGTTTATAAATGCAAGATTTTCTTTAATGGATTGGTTGATTTTTCAATATATGTTTAGATGATATAAATGGAGATCTATTAAAAGTAAAAGTGAAATTGCAATCTATGCTTCTTGATTGTTGGTAGATATACAAACATTGCAAATATTTCAAAGATCCCTCATGTAGAGTGCTATTTAGGTGATTATCATCCTCAAAGTGATCAAGATTCGTTCATGCCTCCACACTAATTGTCTTTATTAATGACATTAAATTAATGGATGTACTTCTTATTAGACTAGTCCTATTATTTATGTAATTTAAGTTTGAAATTAAATTGATATTTGTACTTCTTTCTTGTCATCAAATATAATTTAAGATAATAATTCACAAAAAATTGAAATTCTTACCCCTTACTCCTTTCCGTTTAAACAACAAAAATAGTTTTGGCCAAAATGTATAAACAAAGTCATATGAGATGCAAACCTTGTGTTTAACCCTTTAATCTTGCCTTTACTAGTAGACTTGCTCTATGCCTACGATGATTGATTTAGCCTATATATTACTTGTATAATAATGATTATGATAATCACAGAAGAACTGTCAAAAAATAGAATATTTGAGCTACTAGTATCTAAAAATATTGTTGAGATCGTTTACGTTTACTTAGTTGTTTTCACCTGAAAAATACTTTAGGACCAAAGCGAATAGTTCAAAAGGAATTGAAGGCCCAAAGTAGGAGACAACCCCAGCTTCTCATAGGATCGACAATCAAGTAATCAAACTTAGCAAATTGATCTCCATCAATTTCTAAACCTATAACCACCTTTAACCAAGGCTTTATGGTTTTAAAAAAGCTAGCCCTTGCGGCAAAAACTACTTATTTCGACTTAGGAAATCAAGATGCAGCTTCTCTTCTCACCCCATTTGAGGAATTTATGCAATTGTCTAACTATCTTTATGACCACTCCAACAGCAATATCATACTGGTTGACTTTATTTTCCTACATTAACCGTCTTTCTAACCGCTCAGTACCATAATGTTTAGCCTCCTTTCGACTACCATTTCTTGGATTGTGGATCGAGGCTCGTAAAAGATTAACTTTCTTTCTAACCATTTAGTGTCACAAGTGACATGACCCACCCCGATTATCACCTCGATAACCAGGACGAACCCTGCGCCCGTCTGCCAATCAAACTTTAAAAGACCAAAATAACTTCAATAACGACTAAACATACATTATCAGACTAGGGAAAAGTTATAATACAACTAGTCAACAGAAGTACAGAGCATAGTAACAGTATAAGATAAGGACAATATCATACTGTGAACTGACTAAATACGCAATGGGAAAACTTTATGCCTCTGCCTCTGCCTCAACGTTAGCCCCAACGCTTGCACCACGACCTGGAGGGTATTTAAAACCAGAAAAGTGTGAGTGGACTAAAAGTTTTACAAAAATCAGTTTTCAAAGCAAACCAGGATTTTACCCTCCGTTTTAAAACATGCATGCATAACTAAGTATCTGAAAACAACCGCATAATCCGTATAATAATTATTATAAAAACATGAAATACGAGATATATCATCATCCAATCGAACCTGCTGGATCTATCCGAGTCTTTAAACTCCCGAGTCTTTAAACTCAATCCAGGCCTCAATATAATCTGAGTCTTCAAACTCCCGAGTCTTTAAACTCAATAGGCCTACGGGGGAAAATCATAATATCCGTGTCTTTAAACTCCCGAGTCTTTAAACTCAATCCCGGTCTTTAAACCCAATCTGGGCCCTCCCCCGTCATGTATCATATCCGGATCATTAAACCCAATAACCAGATCCAACAAATCCAATCCAAAACCTTTTGAAAACCATTTCCAAATCCATGTCCAAATCCGAATCCGAAATCACCATTCTGAAGCCATGCTGGCGTCCATAATCATCATTCCGAATCCAAATCCAGAAATCCCTTGTTAAGCTTTAAAACCAAATCTCGATTCTCGAAATTCGATTCTAAAACCCAAAATATTGGTTATCGAAATCACTTTTCAAAACTCATTTTGTAATCATTGAAAACAAGTCATATACTTAAAACCCAAAACTATAGCATCGAAATCATGATCAAATCATTACACAAATCCATATCCCGTAAAACGTGTCGAAATACGTGTCTAAGATACATCGCAAAAATCGTGTAATTATGTAAAGTAGATATATAGTAATCGAAAAAATAAAACAATATTTAAAAACATAGAATAAGTAACAACAGTTATGCATGCTCGGTTAGAAAATAAAAGTCCACTCACAAAGTTCGAATGCGTCAATCGCGTCCCGTACGCTCCTCGGATGTCTCATAATTTCGGGTCACAAACACTTCATTTAAGCTCACACTAATTTCCCCAATTTTTCAGGATTTTTAACATAATTAAATAATCCCGTAAACCTTCGGACACTCAAAACTACCCCGAGACGGTGTCCGATCGACTCGAAACTTATCCCAAAATATTCGTTACATCGATTAGAGTGAAAACCATGTTGAACACTTCCCCAAAAGAGGCCCCACGTGCCCTCACGCACCGCCCAAAGGGGCTGCGCGTGGGAGCCACTTGCGACACTATTCATCATTGTCTTCCTCTCGCCAGCCCGGTTAAGACCGGTCCGGACTGGCCCGGTCCAACTGAACCGGAAAGGCCAGTTTTCACTCGTTTTCAAACCGTTTTCGATCCTTTGTTCATCCTTAGCTTCGTCCAAATCTTTAAAACCGATTCCTCTAACAAAAATATGGAATGAAACCTTAAATCATACCTCCCAAGTTCGAACCAAAAACGCAGAAATCACAGTCTCTGTTCCCGGCCACCAATAGCCTCTCAGGTTACGATTTAGAGTCCCTACGTTCCTTAGTGGCCTTCCAAGACTGCAAGGAGAATCAAAATTACTCAATAGTTCCCCAAAACCATCGACTTTCAATTTGAACGATTTCTGAAAAACAGGGGACCCGAAGAACTTATCGGCTTCCAATCCTCCGCTGTGACCTCCACCGCAGCCTCACACTTCCAAGGGTCGATTTTAGCTTCCTGAACACAACCACATACCAGGTTCAGGCTGGTTTTGATCGATTGAACTCACAGCCATGCACGATTGTCCTCTCTGTTTTTCTGGTTTTTCTCACTATTCACAAACACTCATCACTTAGTCTTCCCTTAAACACGATCATATAAGTCACTAGCACGACTCTGTTCACTCACTCACTAACACAAGGAACTCACTCAAGTTTCACACACACTAGAAATGATCGATGTTCAAAGTCTCTGTTTTTCTCCTTTGATCGAATAAGCCTATTTTAAAAGTGTAACCGTGAGGGATCCGGCTAGAAGCCACTAGAGGCTGGCCAGGTGTCCTCCTTTATGTGGTTTCAGCCCAAAATATCCAATCCCTTAGCCCCAGATGTCCTTCTCTAATTGTTCACAGATTTCAAAGTGCCAAAAAGACCAATTTGCCCTTAAAGTCCAAATTACCATTTTACCTTTCACTTAACTAGACCCATAACTAAGCCGTCCGACGTCGGATGACGGTGTGCCGCCTGTCGTTGTACTCAGGGAATCGAGACCTATCTAACAGTCCTTGAATTGCGTGAAAAACACTCGTCGTGTAAAAAGTCCACAAATTCCCCCTTTTTGACCAAATTACTGAAATACCCTCGATCTTCCGAACATAATAACTTCTTCCTCGATTGTCGGAATCGGACGTGCCACCTGTCTACAGACTCGTGATGTCCCGAACTACGTCACAGTCATCGGCCAACGTTCGTTCGACCTGTCAAACAAAAAGTCAACATTTGACCACACTATTTATAAGGGTAAAATCGTCATTTTTATACAAATCTTTTTCGAATTTACATTTTTGCCCTTTTTGAAGTTCCGGGTCATTACAATCTACCCCTCTAAAAAACATTTCGTCTTGGAAATTCAATGGAATAAATAGGGGTACTGTTCACGCATCAAAGTCTCAGGTTCCCAAGTTGCTTCTTCTACCTTGTGATTCCTCCACAATACTTTTACCAAGGGAACCGTCTTTCGTCGTAGTACCTTGTCTTTACGGTCCAGAATCTCCACAGGCTGCTCCTCAAAACTCAAATCCTCTCTAAGTTCGACAGGTTGTGCTTCCAAAATGTGAGAATCATCACGAATGTATTTTCGAAGCATAGACACATGAAACACATTATGTACCTTAGCCAGATCTGATGGTAATGCCAACTGGTAAGCAATAGGACCAATCCTCTCCAGAATCTCGTAGGGTCCAATGTAGCGGGGACTCAACCTCCCTTGCCTGCCAAACCGTACAATACCCTTCCAAGGTGATACCCTCAAGAATACCCAATCTCCTACTTCAAACTCAAGATCCCTGAATCGACGGTCGGCATAGCTCTTCTATCGGTTCCGAGCTGCTTTGAGTCTATCTCTGATAAGTACAACCTTTTCTTAGGTAAGGCCTACCAACTCTGAAGTCGTCAATCTCCTTTCACCCACCTCAGTCCAACACAACGGGGTTATACACTGCCGTCCATTCAAAGCATCATAAGGAGCCATCCCAATGCTTGCCTAATAACTGTTGTTATAAGAAAACTCCATCAATGCAAGGCACGACTCCCAAGTACCTTGAAATTGCAAAACATAGGCTCGCATCATGTCCTCCAAAATCTGAATGGAAAGTAGTGCTGAAATGTAGCTTCGTCCCAAATGCCTCCTGCAGAATCTGCGAAAACTATGAGGTAAACCTTGGATCCCTGTCGGAAACTATTAATTCTGGAGTACCGTGCAATCGGATGATCTCATCAATAAATAACTGAGCAAACTACGTCATCCTGAAATTCTCTCACACTAGCAAGAAATGGGCTGACTTTGTGAGCCTATCCACAATCACCCACACGCCATCATGACCCTTAGGCGTCCTGGGTAGTTTAAACACGAAGTCCATCGTCAGATGATCCCATTTCCACTCTGGGATCGGCAGTGGTTGCATCACTTCATAAGGTCTCTGTCGTTCGGCCTTCACCAATTGGCAAATCAAACATCTACTGACATACTCAGCAATTTCACGTTTCATACCTGACCACTAATAATATTCCCGAAGCGTACGATACATCTTGGTCCCTCAAGGATGCATCGCATAGGCGGAACTGTGAGCCTCATTAAGGATCTTCTTCTTCAGTGCTTCATCCTCCGGTACACACAACCGTCCTTCTTTTACCAAGGCTTTGTCCTTACGAATTCCAATATCATGTCTCTCCCCCGCTTCAACCTCAAGCCGAATGATGCTCAAAACGGGGTCCTAAAACTGAGCATCGATAATCTGATCGAATAAGATAGGTCGTACATGGAAACTCACTAGTAGCGCTCCCTGACTATCAACAGTCAAATCCACTCTAATTTTACAGAGTTCAACCAACAAGGGCAACCGAATCATCCTCAAATGTGACAAGGAGCTAGCTGACTTCCGACTCAGGGCATCAACTACCACATTAGCTTTCGCCGGGTGATATTCGATGGTGTAGTCATAATCCTTAATCAACTGTAACCATCGACGTTATCTCAAATTCAGCACCTTCTAGGTAAAGAGGTACTTCAAACTCTAGTGGTCTGTAAAGATTCTGCACCTCTCACTATACAAGTAATGTCGCCAAATTTTCAATGCATGAACCACCGCTGGAAGCTCCAAATCATGAGTGGGGTAATTCAACTCATGAGGTTTCAACTGTCGGGAAGCATAGGCAATCACCTTCCCATGCTGCATCAACACACACCCCAGACCTTGCAAAGAGGCATCACTGTATATCTCGAATTCCCCACTATCATCCGGAAGGGTCAACACAGGAGCAGATGTCAACCACCTTTTGAACTCCTGGAAACTTTGTTCAACTCTCATCCCAAACAAATCGGACTCCCTTCCTAGTGAGCCTTGTCAATGGAGCAGCAAGAATAGAAAATCCCTCTATGAAAAGCCGGTAATAACCAGCTAACCCCAAGAAGTGTCTGACCTCGGTCACTATCTTGGGCTGCTCCCAGTTCGCTACTGCCTCAACCTTCTGAGGATCCACGCTAAACCCTTCGGCTGAAATCACATGATCCAGGAAACTAACACTATTCAACTAGAACTAACATTTGATCAACTTCGCATATAGTTGGTTATTCCTTAGGGTGTTAAGCACCATCCTCAAATGCTTCTCGTGCGCCTTCACACTCTTCGAATACACCAAAATATCATCAATAAACACAATAACGAAACGATCCAAGTATGACCGAAACACTCGGTTCATCAGGTCAATAAATGCCGCTGGTGCGTTAGTTAAACCAAATGGCATTACAACAAACTCATAATGGCCATACCTGGTCTGAAAAGCCGTCTTGGGTATGTCATCTTCTCTAACTCGTAATTAGTGATACCCGTCTTGGGTATGTCATCTTCTCTAACTCATAATGGATTTATTTAGCGCGAGATGACCCTGCTCCCGTCTGACACGAAGTGTCAGACAAGGGATATTTCCGACCTTTGCCCTCCTGGGCTATTAGAGTACGCCAAGATCTGGAGGAGGTATGTGATATCTCGGTCTCTGCTACAGTCCACATCCGCTGTCAACCTGAAGAGCAGTCAAAACATTAAAAGCTGTGAGTGGACAAAACAAGAGTTTATAAAAACATTTCATCGAGAAGACATTTGTACCCTTCACTAAAAAGCATGCATGCATTCGAAAACCATTTATCCAGAAAAACCATAATGAAATCAAGTACACCGGCCACTGCCCAAATAAAAAGAAACCAACCATACGGGCCACTGCCCAAAACTTGTGTAAACGCACATCATACATCATATCATATATCTCATATAGCATACATCATATATACATATAATTCACACAACCAATCCTGTCACGGTTTCCAAAGCTACGCTCGTGCTACGCAGGTTTCAATCCGAGTCTTCTCAAAGTCAAGATCAATGTCCGCAGACCACTAACCCTACCCGAGGTAATAGTAATCTTAGCGTTCCTGAGAGTAAGGAACCCAACTGGGGGGTGACTCCACTCAGTCGGTGCTCCGTGACTACTCTGGGGTCCACCCAGGCCAACGACCCTCCCCGGAGGAGATAATAGAACAAGTAAAGGAAGGTATATGAACATATATATACATAACATACACACTAATGCCCGGTTCCCCTGAACCATCATGATCCATAACATCCATTAACCAGGGTTCATGCTGGTTCCCATAAACCGTCATGAACCAGAATGACCTGACAAAGGTTTATGCCGGTTCCCATAAACCGTCATGAACCACAATGACCTTTCCAGAGTTCATGCCGGTTCCCATAAATCGTCATGAACTTGGAAATCCATCTAGGGTCCCTGACCCAAAATCATAAACCGTAAAGTAACTGGGTCTCGTACCCGAACATATGACTCAACTGGGCACCGCGCCTGATATCTAAGGGTCAGTCACGACTCCGATCATAGTGATGCGTGCAACCATCCATCCAGGACCGCCCTCAATCCTGGTATGTCACCGTGAACGTATCAACCCACGCGACCACCACAAGATCATGGTGCACTCATCACCGATCAATATCCTGAACCATCAGCACTCCGAAGTCGAGCCTCCCCAGGCTGTCCGACCACGAATCGTGCATCGGGACCTCTCCGGAAGGGACCTCTCCCGAACTTTTAACTATTTTTAAGCCGACCCTAAACCTTCCGATGCCCAGAAACATATCGAGAAGGTGTCCGATTTACACGAAACTAGTCCCAAAATGTTCGTTACATCGAATAGAAGATTTCCCGTGTTGAACACTTTCCCAAATTATGGTCCACGTGCCCTCACGCGCTCCTAGAAGGTCGAAAATACCGTTCATCGTCTCCTACCTCCAACTGAACCAGTTTACTATAGTAAAACACTGTTCATCCGTCGGTTTTTTTCTGGTTTTTGGACCTATTCAAGGTCCATTTCATCCCATTTTGATTCTAATATAATCCTAATCCTATTTCCTCTCTTTTAGACATTAAAAACCGAAGGAAAACCACCCAAAACCAAGCTTCCATCCGCCATCAATGGTGGCCGGAATTTCCTCCACCGTTCACGGCCTTTCCCGGCCATCCCAAGCCCCAAAACTAATCTCATTAACCTCCTAGAGTCCCCAGAAATCTTACCCAATAAACGAAATGGAGTAAAAACCATTAAAACTCAAATTCGAATTTTTTAACATTTCCTTACCTCACTGGTTCGTTCCGCCGTGGCCTCCATTGTGAGCCACCTTCCAGCCTCTCCGTCCTCAGCCTCTCACACTCCTCACACGGTCACTCACGAGCTCTCAAGAGGGATGGTGAAGTGTGTTTGTGTGTTAGGGAGAAAATGAAGAAATGGAGGTAATGTGGGGGAGGAGGAAGGGGGGGGGGAGGGGGTTCGGGTATGTGAGGATGAACAAAGATGAAGAGGATGTTTGATCTAATGAGAGAAGGGAGATTTAATAGATGGTTGGGATTTAGAGATTAGATGAGAGATTGAAGGCTAGGATTGAGTGTTGGGTGGGTTAATTATAAAATAATATTGGGGGGGGGGGGGGGGGGGGGGGTTCGGGTAGGTGAGGATGAACAAAGATGAAGAGGATGTTTGATCTGATGAGAGAAGAGAGATTTAATAGATAGTTGGGATTTAGAGATTAGATGAGAGATTGAGGGCTAGGATTGAGTGTTGGGTGGGTTAATTATAAAATAATAGATATAATAATATTTAATTAGTTAGATCCCCTTTTTAGGGAAATTGGCCAATGGGACGAGTGACACTTGTCACTCATCCATGTGGCCCACTAAAATATCTTGGCCAATCAGAATTTGCCAACTCAGCCCCATCTCGAAGTACGTGCATAGTCAAATCAAACTTCCGTGACCTATAACTCTCCCGTTCGAAGTCCGATTTCAGCGTGCCGCCTGCCTATGGATTCGTATCGTGCCGATCTACGTAATGGTCCTTGGCCCTCGGCCATCGGACCTCCAGGTCAAAAAGTCAACATTTGACTCCATTTAACCACAATTACCAAATTGCCCTAAACTTCCGAACGTCATAACTTCCTCCTCGAACGTCGGAATTGAACGTTCCACCTGTCTATGAACTCGTGACGTCACGAACTACGTCACGGTCATCGGTCAAAGTCTGTTTGACCACCCAAACGAAAAGTCAACGTTTTACCCACGCCCAAGGGCAAAACGGTCATTTTGCATCGTTCATCCGATTTTGCCCAACTAATCACGGATTAGCCTCACTAATCGTGATTAGTCACTAATCTAATCCTGGAATTAGGGACGGGTCGTTACAATCAATCTTAGAGATGTATCGTGCTCCCTTCAATTGATCAAACAAGTCATCGATTCGGGGTAGGGGGTATTTATTGCTGATTGTTACCTTGTTCAGTTGCCTATAATCAATACAAAGTCTCTCAAGCTCCCATCCTTCTTCCTTCCAAACAGAACTCGAGCTCCCCAAGGAGACACACTCGGCTGTATAAACCCCATATCGACCAACTCTTACAACTGCGCCTTCAATTCCCTCAACTCTGCTGGTGCCATACAATAAGGAGTCTGAGAAATAGGTTGCGTACCTGAAATAAGGTCGATGGTAAACTCAATGTCTCGGTGGGGTGGCAATCTAGGCAAATCCTCCGAAAAGATATCTGGAAACTCCCTCACTACCGGAATGTCCTCCGCCCTTAATGGTGCAGCACGTGTGTCCACCACGTGATCCAAAGTATCCCTCACATCCCTTCCTTAACAACTTCCTCACCTTCAGAGCTGAAATAACACCAGTAGGTAGCGCTCGCTGATCTCCCTGAAAGGTGGTCTCTGGTAACCCCGGAGTCTGAAAGGTCACCTTCCTATCAAAACACTCGATAGCAGCATGATGCATGGTTAACCAGTCCATCCCCAGAATAACATCAAAATCCTATAAATCCAATAGTATCAAACCCGCGACTAACTCGACATCGCCTACCAATACTGGACACTCTCTCAAGATCTGATTTACCACATACACCTCCCAGGTAAGCGTACTCACACCCATATCATAACCAAGTGCAGAAACCTATCTATCCGCTATCAATCCACAACGCTGTGATATAAAAGAATGGGTAGCCCCGGGATCAATCAAAGAATGTACATCATAACAAAGGATGGTAAGCGTACTTGTCACCACGCCGGGTGCTGATCGAGCCACCTGCTGTGTCATCCCAAAAACTCGGGCTTGGGGTCCCGAAGAACGGCCGAGTCCCCTCAAACTAATGGTAGCACCACCACCTCCTCTAGTGCCTGCTGCCCCTGAAACTGAAGTCATACTCCGTCCCGGCTCCGTCGTACCTTAGCCTAAGCCACCCCATGGGGTAACGACGGACACTCTCACCGAAAGTGACCTCGCTCTCCACAGTAATAGCAAATATCCCGACTAGGTCCACCACTCTGTCTCCCGTGGAAGCAACCGATGTCTCACTCACCTGCGGGGTCGGCTGTGCTCTAGCTCCTCGGAATCCGGAACCCTAGAAACTACCCGGTCTACCAAATCAATCACCACCCGCAAACGAAGCACCACTATAACTGCCCCTCTCCGGGGTCCTCTAGCTCGATGCTCTTGAAAAAGGACGCTCTCGGCATCCTACACCACTCGAGAATTGTGGTCGTGCCAGCAAACTAGCCTCCACCCTCACTGCAGCATCTGATAACTCTCTGAGGGTAGCAAACGATCTAGCCGTCATAATGGCTTGAATCTCACCTTGCAGGCCCAACTCAAACCTGCGGCACTTCTCAGCTTCTGTAGCCACGAAAGCAGGAGCGAAATGGGATAACATCTGAAATCTCTGCTCATACTCGGCTACTGTCATGTTCCCCTGTTTGAGCTGTAGGAATTCTGCCTCCTTGGGATCATGGAACGAGTGGGGGTAGTACTGATCAAGGAACCGCTCACGAAATGTCTCTCAAGTCACTGTGTGGACATCTCAATCTGATAACTCAAAGGTATACCACTACTCATATGCGGCACCGTCCAGTAAAAAGGTGGCCAACAACACTTGATCCTCCGGGGGGCATCGCATCACCGCAAAAATCGTTCAAGCCGAGTAATTCACCTGTGGGCTTCCTCAGGGTCTGCCCCACCGCTAAACGTAGTAGCCCCAAGACGCTGGGCTAGCTTAATCGTAGCACTCTCAGCATCTCTCTGAGGTATGGTCGATGGTTATCTGAAAGATGCATAAAGTCAGTATAACAACCTAGGCACATCCACGTGCCAGACACAAACCTTCAACCGATGCTCTGATACCAATTGACAAGACCCACCCAGATTATGACCTTGATAACCGGGGTGAACCCTGCTACCGTCTGACAATCAAACTTTAAAAGACCAAAATAACCTCAATAACGACTAAACATACATTGTCAGACTAGGGAAAAGTTATAATACAACTAGTCAACAGAAGTACAGAGCATAGTAACAATACAAGATAAGGACAATATCCTACTGTGAGCTAACTAAACGCGCAACGGGAAAATCTATGCCTCTGTCTCTGCCTCAACGTTAGCCCCAACGCTTGCAGCCCGACCTGGAGGGTATTTAAAACCCGAAAAGTGTGAGTGGACTAAAAGTTTTACAAAAAACCGTTTTGAAAGCAAACCAGGATTTTACCCTCCGTTTTAAAACATGCATGCATAACTAAGTATCTGAAAACAACCGCATAATCTGTATAAAAATCATTATAAAAGCATGAAATACGAGATATATCATCATCCAATCGAACCTGGTGGATCTATTCGAGTCTTTAAACTCCCGGGTCTTTAAACTCCATCTAGGCCTCAATATAATCCGGGTCTTTAAACTCCCGAGTCTTTAAACTCAATAGGCCTATGGGGGAAAATCATAATATCCGAGTCTTTAAACTCAATCCGAGTCTTTAAACCAAATCCGGGCCCGCCCCCGTCATGTATCATATCCGGGTCTTTAAACCAAATAACCAGATCCAGCAAATCCAATCAAAAACCGTTTGAAAATCATTTCCAAATCTGAATCTGAAATCACCATTCTGAAGCCATGCTGACGTCTAGAATCATCATTCTGAATCCAAATCCAGAAATCCCTTGTTAAACATTAAAACCAAATCTCGATTCCCGAAATCCGATTCTAAAACCCAAAATCTTGGTTATCGAAATCACTTTTCAAAACTCATTTTGTAATCATTGAAAATAATTCGTATACTTAAAATCGAAAACTATAGCATCGAAATCATGATCAAATCATTACACAAATCCATATCCCGTAAACGTGTCGAAATACTTGTGTAAGAAACATCTTGAAAATCTTGCAATTATGTAAAGCAGATATATAGTAATCCAAAACATAAAACCATATTTAAAAACATAGAATAAGTAAGTAAATAAAGTTATGCATGCTAGGTTGGAAAATAAAAGTCCACTCACAAAGTTCGAACGCGTCAATCGCGTCCCGTACGCTCCTCGGATGTCTCAGGAATATCCCATCCTGTCAAATATCATAATTTCGGGTCACAAACACTTCATTTAGGCTGACACTAATTTTCCCAATTTTTTGGAATTTTTAAACATAATTAAATAATCCCCTAAACCTTCGGACACTCGAAACTACCCCGAGACGGTGTGCGATTCGCTCGAAACCTTTCCCAAAATATTCGTTACATCGATCAGAGTGAAAGCCATGTTGAACACTTCTGTAAAAGAGGCCCCACGCGCCCTCATGCGCCGCCCAAAGGGGCTGTGGGTGGGAGCCACGCCCGACACTATTCATCATCGTCTTCCTCTCGCCAGCGCGGTTCAGACCGGTCTGGACCGGCCCGGTCCAACTGAGCCGGCGACGACGGTTTTCACCCGTTTTCAAACCGTTTTTGATCCTTTCTTCATCCTTAGCTTCGTCCAAATGTTTAAAACTGATTCCTCTAATAAAAATACAGAATGAAACCTTAAATCATACCTCCCAAGTTCGAACCAAAATGCAGAAATCCCAGTCTCAGTTCCCGGCCACCAATAGCCTCTCAGGTTACGATTTAGAGTCCCTACGTTCCTTAGTGGCCTTCCAAGACTGCAAGGAGAATCAAAATTACTCAATAGTTCCCCAAAACCATCGACTTTCAATTTGAACGATTTCTGAAAAACAGGGGACCCGAAGAACTTATCGGCTTCCAATCCTCCGCTGTGACCTCCACCGCAGCCTCACACTTCCAAGGGTCGATTTTAGCTTCCTGAACACAACCACATACCAGGTTCAGGCTGGTTTTGATCGATCAAAATCACAGCCGTGCACGGTTGTCCTCTCTTTTTTTCTGCATTTTCTCACTATTCACACAAACTCATCACTTAGCCTTCCTTTAAACGCGATCATATAAGTCACTAGCACGACTCTGTTCACTCACTCGCTAACACAAGGAACTCACTCAAGTTTCACACACACTGGAAATGATCGATGTTCAAAGTCTCTGTTTTTCTCCTTTGATCGAATAAGCCTATTTTTAAAGTGTAACCGTGAGGGATCCGGCTAGAAGCCACTAGAGGTTGGCTAGGTGTCCTCCATTCTGTGGTTTCAGCCCAAAATATCCAATCCCTCAGCCCCAGATGTCCTTATCTGATTGGTCACAGATTTCAAGGTGCTAAAAAGTACAATTTGCCCCTTAAAGTCCAATTTACCATTTTACCCTTCCCTTGACTAGACCCGTAACTAAGCCGTCCGATATCCGATGACCGCGTGCCGCCTGTCCTTGTACTCAGAGAATCGAGACCTATCTAACGGTCCCTGAATCGCGTGATAAACACTCGTCTTGTAAAAAGTCCACAAAGTCCCCTTTTTGACCAAATTATCGAAATACCCTTGACCTTCCGAACATCATAACTTCTTCCTCAATTGTCGGAATCGGACGTGCCGCCTGTCTATGGACTCATGACGTCCCGAACTATGTCACAGTCATCGACTAACGTCCGTTCGACCTTCCAAACAAAAAGTCAACATTTGACCATACTATTCACGAGGGTAAAATTATCATTTTATACAAATCTTTTCCGAATTTACATTTTTGCACTTTTTGAAGTTCCGAGTCGTTACAACAAGGGTTGATTATAATGACTACCGACTCACGAAAAGTCATTCCAACTACCGTGTGATGACCCGTCCCGAATTAACGGGATTAATTAAGAATTAATGACGGATTAATGAAACTAATCAGGGATTAGACGATGATTAGCGGACGTTCGGGCGAAATGACAATTTTGCCCATAGAATGGGTGAATCATTGACTTTTCATTCAGGCGGTCAAATGGACTTTGGCCGATGACTGTTATGTAGTTCGGGACGTCACGAGTTCATAGACAGGTGGCACGCTCGATTCTGATATTCGAGGAAGAAGTTATGATATTCGGAAGTTCGAGGGCATTTTGGTAATTTAGTTGAAAAGGAGCCAAAAGTTGACTTTTGACCCAAGAGGACTAATGGCCAAGGGCCAAGGACCGTTACATAGATTGGGATGATACGAATTCGTAGAGAGGCGGCACGTCGAATACGGACGTTCGACGGAGAAGTTACGGTTCACGGAAGTTCGAAAGTACTATTGCACGAAATTTGAGACGGATGCTTTTTGGACTTATGTGGGGCCCATATATTTTTCATTGGACCAATGGATGAGTGACAAGTGTCACCCATCCACTGGCCATCCCTTTCCTTCATGCATATCATCTTCATTCTTTGTTCGTGCATACCAAGCCCAAATGAACCAGATCTCACAACCCACCCATTTTGCCTTGTTGATCGACCATGAGCCCAGAGGGCTTGAGATGATGACCGTGAGGGATGAAGATGGTGGCTGGTGAAGGTAGACCACCGTGCACGGCAGTGACTGCAAGGTAAACCCGCTTGCTCGGTTTTGTGTTTTTAGATTCATGATATTGATTTGGACGTTATGGATCGTTTTTATTCATTGGAATAGGTTTAATGGGTTAGTTAGAAGATGTTAGGATGATTTTGGTGGTGGTTGAAGGCTGAGAAGCCGTGGGATGAAAAATGGGAAACTTGGACCGTGAGGTTCTAATTGAACCGTAGGGTTTTAGTAGTTTTCTTTAGGTTTTGTTGATTAGAATGGATAGGAAACATCAAAATAGGAATTTTAGGATCAAAAAGGAGAAGATTGGAGAGGCCTGGACCGGTCACGCAGCTCCAGTTGCAGAAAATGGAACGAACCGGCAGGTCTGAACCAGCCAGAGGAAGAAGACGCGTATACAGTACCCTGGCGTGTGGGCTCACGCGAATGGGGTTCCTAGGGGGTGTGGGGCCGCATGTCCAACATTTTCGGTATGTCTTCAACACGTGGAATCATCTATTGGATGTAACGAACATTTTGGGACTGGTTTCGTGTCAATCGAACATCGTTTCAATATAGTTCGGGACGTCCGAAGGTTTAGGTTGGCATTTAAAAATAGTTAGAAATTCCAAAAAATTACGGGAATTTAGTGAGGGGTTATATAAGTAGTTAGTAACACTCTAAATTAATTTGGATAGATTTGGGAATCCCGGACGCGAGGATTGGCCTGGGAGACGGTCATGGCACGCGTATCGAGGCGCAGCTTCGGACGGTCTGTGAGTGGACCCTTCTTTTGAAATTGATGCATGCATAAATGTTTTAGAATTGTTTTAGAATATATTTTGCGATGCCATGAGTGCATTTGTTTGTGGTAGCCTAGGATTTAAGTATTTGAACGTATTTCGAGATTTCTTGTTTTATACGATGCTTATACGTGTTAGGTTTTCAATGAGGGTTTCATAATTTGGCTTTGGATTTGGAAATATGAAATCGGGCATGAGACCCATTTGATTTACGAACTCTCGGAATTGGAGTCCATTTGATTTGATGAGAAATCGGATCGAGGGTCCATTTGAGTTATACGATCGGACCGAGGGGCCCGTGGATTTATGATTCGGGCTTGAGGCCCATTTGGTTGTAATATCGGGTGTGAGGCCCTATTGGTTGTGAAATTGGGCTCGAGGCCCCGTTGCTTTACGGTTCGGGCTTGAGGCCTAATTAGCTGTGGTATCGGCCTTGAGGCCCTGTTGATTGTGACATCGGGCTTGAGTCTCAGTTCAGTTTGTGAAATGAGAATTCAGGCAAGAGACCCAGTTGAAATGTGTTTTGAGAAAGAAATAAAGTATTTGAAATGAATATGAACCCTCCATTTGATTATATGGTCTCCTCTAGACGTCGACCTAGAGAGTCACGATCCACATACCAAAGTGGGTATCCCCATAGGGATCCCATTCCAGGAGTGGGGGTTACGATTTGCGATGTTATCGGACTAGATCCAGAGGGAGAGCTCGAACTAGATCCAGAGATTGAGCCTCCCAGATGGAGATTCCTAGGAGAAGACTCGGAGTTAGACCCCGAGTAGTGTGCACACTAGTTTAGAGATGATATTGTGACATTTATCGGGGATGTATTCCCTACGGGCTGTGTGACAGGACCCGTCCCAATCCCACTGGGACCACCCGGGGACGTGACCCGCTCCCGTCTGACAATGACTCTAAACATACCGAAATTACCCTTAAATAAAAACCGAATACTTACATAGATAGATAACGTACAAACACAGTGTTTAAAGTGATACTGTCAGACAAGGGAAAGTAAAATACAACACGTGAGCACACTAGTCAGAGTACATTTATTCGGTGCTCAACCTACCCACAAGTGGGTGTACAGGTGCACAGCTAGGCAAACTAAACCTCTGCCTCCTCCTCCGGGTCCTACTCCTCTATTTCCGTGTCAGGGTTTGGAGGGGTCAGTAAAACAAGGGTGAGTGGGCCAAAAATAACAGTTTAGAAATCAATTTAATAATAAAATAATCCTAAGGTTTTACCCCTCCGTTTTCCAAACCTTGCATGCAGTGAAAATATAATATTATAATGAAATCATAACAAATGAACCACAATAATAATCGTAAGGTGAAACTAACATATCAGTGCACTGTAAAACCCAACCCAAATGATGTCGCGGTTCTAAGGCTACGCGTTGCCACTCAGGGTCTCACACCCGAGACTCTCTAGGTACCTCAGCTCCCGGTATCCCGGTCACTGCCCGAGGTATATGAACATGCCTTCCTGAGAGTAAGCAGCCCAACGGGGGTCAACTCCACTCAGTCAGAGCCCCGTGACTACTCCAGGGTCCACCCAGGCCAACGACCCTCCCTGGAGGAGATAATATACATAGGTAGGAAAGTACAGTACAATAACAGTATAGTTTACCCTATGTCCCCCGGACATCCCAAACAAAATCCACATATAATCCAGACGGGTCTCATGCCCAAAACATTGTAATAACATATATAAACAGTTCATAAGACTCATCAGTGGAAATAGTAAAACAGTTTATGCATGCAAGCCTTTTATAAATCAAACAGCCCACTCACACTCGGTCCTTGCTGCTCAACGATCTCTATAAACCTGTATTATTATTCCTGAGGGTTACTTAAGGACCCTATAATATCAATACCAAGACCCTAGAACAGATCCGCCTCAAAAACGCATCCCGGGCACTATTCCCGGTGCTTCAAACCTCATTTTGACCAACATAACGATCTCCGATCGACACGAAACCACCTCCATTGGATCCGTATCGTCAAAACCTTGAAAATGGTACCGGCCCCACCAAAATCACTGTTCACACGCGCCCCACGCGCCTGGTCAACGCGTGGGTCAACGCTGCTACAATACTGCTGACGTCAGTAGTGACGTCATGCTAACGTCAGCATGACGTCATCACTGACACTTGTCAGGTGACACGTGGCATGTTCTGATTGGTCCCTGGTCTGACAATATCTGACAGGATGACGTCAGAAGTGACGTCAGCATGATGACGTCATCATGCTACAGTATCGGGTCAGACCCGTTTGACTGGAACCGGGTCGCCGTCGACCCACGGCTTGACCCGATTCAACCGTACGATTCCGGCCACCATTTTCGACGGGGTTCATCCCTCTAGGGTCGTCTAGGTCTGTTCTATGGTTCTACAACCTCAAAATGGAAAGAAAATGGAAGAAAACTCACCAGTTCTTCTCTGAAACTTACTGCCAAAGTCCGATCGCCTTCTCCGGTGATCCACGCCGTTTCCGTCGTCCAAACCAGTCCTGATCGACTCGTCTCTCACCCTAGAACATGTCTAACGCCAAACAACTGAGTTCCTAGCACTAAAACACGTTGGTCCGAAACAGGGGATCAAAACGGGTTTTCGGGTTTTCGACCTTACCGCCGTCGTGTCACCGCCGCAGGCCGTGCCGTCGTCCAGTTAAGCTTCTGGGGTCCTCACGGTGTAGACTGGAGCTTCCCCCGCGTCGAGGTGGTGTGGTTGTCACGGTTTGCTTCTTGGACCCGTTTCCGTCGTGTTTCGGGTCTGAGTTTTTGGATGGAATTTCGGACGGGAAAATGGGTTGGTGGTTGCTGGTGGTGCACGGGTTGTGAAGACCAGATGATGGTGGTGCTGTGGGTGGTCGTTTGGTGCGAAGAGGATGGCTGGTTTGATCGCCTTGGTCGAGAGAAAATGGAAGAAATGCACGGGTTTGTGGGGGGGCTGTATGTGTGTTTGTAAGAAAAGGCAGAGACAGATCGTGCATGAACAAGGGAGCAGAAGGGAATGAAGGGCCAGGATGCATTTGAGCAGTAGATCCAAGGGCTAGAAACAATTGGAGGGAAAATAATTAATATAAAAATGAGTTAAATAGTGTAAGTTGCTTTATGGGAATAGTGTAGGCTTGGATGGGTGACACTTGTCACCAATCCACCGGTTTGATTTAAATATTAGGTTGGCACGGATTCCCGTAATAAATTAATATTTTATTCCGTTGTTCTCGGTTCGTAAATTCCGCTAAAACGCTTCCTTGACCATAACTTCTTCATACGAACTCCGATTTCGGCGTGCCGCCTGTCTACGGATTCGTGACGTCCCGACCTACGTCATAGTCATGGGTCAAAGTCCAAATTGTTGCCCGGGCCAAAAGTCAAAGTTTCCCCCCTTCAGGGGCAAAATAGTCTTTTTACATTAAAATATTATTATTCTCGGTTCGGGTCGTTACACTGTGTGCCCCGAGTTGGCATCTTCTAGGAAGTGCCGCGGATGGGTTATACGTATATTTATATGTTTGTGGTTTACAGAAAGTGATTTGGGACGAGACCCCGTGTTCAATGTTTTAGAAAGTGATTTGGGGCGGAGACCCCATACTGTATGTTTTAGTATTTCACTGAGAATGTTGATTTGGGCTGAGTTCCCACATATATGGATTTACGAGTTTTCGTGATTTCGGGTCGGGGACCCATAAATGGATTTCTGGTTCATGACGGTTTATGAGAACCGAGCATGAACCCTTGAAAGGTTTTGAATATGTTTGACAAATCGTTTTATGAACGTTTAGGTAAACGGTTTTTGAATGCATGCATATGCTTTTAGGGAAGGACATAAATGTCTTTATGTGAAAATGTTTTTATCCACTCACAGTTTTCGTGTTTTAATGTCCTTCAAGTTGATAGCGGATGCGGGCTCTAGTAGAGATGAGACATCATACTCCTCCTCCTATGATCCTGGCGTACTCTGGAAGCTCGGTGAGGGCTAGAGACAGAATATTCCCTAGTCTGACACATCGTGTCAGACGGGATCAGGCGCGTCCCACGTTAATCCCGCAGGATTTGGGACGGGTCCTGACAAAGTGGTATCAGAGCGGGTTTGCTCATGGTACACTGATACCAAAGTGGTTGATAGGTCGTTAATTAAGCATTATTTTATATTATTTTTATACCCTTTATACTTGACTTTTAATATTAAAATAATAAATAATTAGATAAAATAATTTATTTTGTGATATTTTTGTAGAAATAAATAAAGCTTGGAATTTGGAGCATTTTGGTGAAAGAATCGTCCCGATCAGAATTATAACGAATAAATTATGGACGAAATATGAGAAGGCACCGAAAATCGCAAGGAAATTCGGTGGGAAACTGCTGAAATCTAGAAGCTCAAGCCAAAAATCAGTATCTTTCCCCAAAATCAGCATCTTTTCCTTAAAATCCACCCAATCTCATCATTTCCATCACTTCTTCATGTATTATTTTATTGTTATTTTTATATTTTAATTTTGTACTTTTATTTAAACAATTGTGGCACTCCCTCTATAAATAGGGAGGCCATTTCATGTATTTGGGGTCCCATTAGTCCTCATTAGTCTCCCTTAGTCTTCATCTTTCCCATTTTGTTTCTCCTTTTAGTTTAGGTTCTTATATTTTCTCTCTAGTTCTTCTCTTCTTTTAGTTCATCTTCTTTATTTTGTTCTTTATTTTTTGGGGATCATTTTAACTTCTTGTAGATTTTCTTCTTTAATTAGCTTTCTTTTAATTCTTATTCTTAATTTATGTTATTTCTTAGTTTCATTTCCTCTTTACTTTGTTCTTGTGATCTTTCATTGAGATCTCTTAAACACATTTTTATGTTTTCCTTAAGAAATACCTAGGCCAAGTATTTCCGAAATAATTCTAGAATTTAAGTCCGCATTCTTATGTTTTATCCTCCATCTTCATAAGGTTCTAGCCGCTGTTCGGTGTTCCTTATGAATAGCATTCCATTGTTTCCATCCACTTTCGGAATCACAAGCTGTTCTTGGGTTCCGAAAGTGTAACTTTATTCTCTTTACTTAAATTCTTGTTATTGTTTTGGTTTTACTTATAATTCAATATATGTGTTGGTATTTTCTTTCTAACATTTGTAAGTAAGAATGCAATCTCCATGTGTTTTACTTTTTGAATTTCTTTTACTTCATATGTTGTAGTGCTTAAACTTCAATTCGATGTTAAGTGTTTTATCCGCTGTCGGTGCACTTAGAGTAGAATTGAAGAGATTAAATGTTGATCGTTGTCGGCACATTTAATTATAAACCTAAGGTGAATCATGTTGTAAATGTTTAAAGCATATTGATGTTTGACGCACATTAATGGTTGATGCATTTATAATATTGAAAGATATATGTAAGTATTTGAGATGATGAAGGTAGGATTTCGTGATTGATTTATTATGAGCAAAATGTTAGAGTGTTGGCAAAATTTATACTTAAAGGAAGTCTATTTTTAGGAGTAGTTTAATTAATGTGATTGTTAATTCGAAACTACTTACGTAAAAGTGTGGGTTTTGTCTATGAAACTACTCTATGGTTTGTAAGTTCTAATTAGCATGAGCATTTGCATTTTAATTCTTAGTTAGTGTTTTCTTTAGTTTAGATTACAAATTTTTTCAAAAACCCCCCTTTTTAATTCTTTATTCTTTTATTCTTTTATTTTTTTTTATTTTTTTATTCTTTATTCTTTTATTCTTTTATACTTTTACTTTATTCTTTATTCTTTATTCTTTATTCTTTATTCTTTTATCCCTTTATTCTTTAATTAATTAATTTTTTTATTATTTAATTCTTTGATTAGTTAATTATTTGATTAGTTAATTATTTAATTCATTATTTTATTAATTATTCTTTTATTCATTATTCTTTCCCACTAACATTTTATTAATGTTCCCTAATTTCCCCGGTTAAGAACGATCCCTATTTACCAATACTATATCTACACAAAAAGAGTTTAAATTACATAACACTCAAATTACGTGTTTAATTTAAGGCGTAGTTTGAGCGTAGTCAGTGGTATCAAAGCGTGTTTGCTCTCAGAGTATGCACATGTCGAGGATGTGATGTCTCTGAAGTCGTAACAGCCCGTCATCAACCTGGTAGTTAGGGCATTATTACGAGGATTTAGTAGAATCGAACCTTAGTTAGATGGTGTTTGGCACGTGATACGATAGTTGAAGGTTCGATTGGCATGGAATGCCACGTGTTTCGAGGTTGGCTCTCGAGCAGGATCAGTATTTTTGTGAATCTAACGGCTTAGAGCCGTAGTGTTACTGGAAAGAAGATCCAGTGGATCAGTAGAGACTGTATGACGACCTGAGAGTCGTGACCGCTTGACGGTAGGGTTGTGTCGGATAGAGGATGTACGGATTATTACTAGTGGTGGTCAGAGGTCAGGGTCGCCCAATTTACCTGTATGACTACACTCACGATAGTGGGGAATAGAAACGTGTGATTCGTTTGGCATGCGTTGCCATGATTCGATGTGTCAAATCTCAGAGGGCTATCGACTGGCATTGGATGCCCGGAGTAGATGTGGTGTGACACAATAGGATGCGAATGCGACGTGTAGCCGTTGTGCAGTGTTAGGCACGAAGTATGGCCAAGTTATTGTGGGGGCCAGCGGCTGAGAGCCGTAGAGTTACGAGAGGTTGAGGTCCTCAAAGTGTGGTTATTGGCTGGTTTGGTACCAGTATTGGAGTATGACGACTCTTCGGAGTCGAGAACGAGGGATCGATCAGGATGGTTGGGCTACAGTGGGCAGCCGGGTTTGTGATAACCCTAGTTGGCGATTGATTGGACAAGTTACCAGGAGTGTGGTACTTGTGATCTGATCCTGAGGTGGACCGATCAGTGGATGTTACGTGTGGAGTGGTTGGCACTAACGGTGAGACTACCCGCATGTATTTGGAATTTTGATAGCAGGAAGTTTCTGAGATTGGTCTGCACGAGGTTGTGGCAGACGCTGCTATAGATTGACGTAGTCGAGTCTTATCGAGTTGGTTGGACTTAGGTTGTCGTGACGATTGTGACAATGGGATTCGTCAGTCATGACGATGATACGAGGTGTGTGAGTGACGCACAGTACGAGGATAGATTCTGGATTCGACTCGGTTACGACTGAGTGCGATCGTAGAATGAGACGCTGACGTGGGATGTTAGCACACTTGCCATGTTACCTCTGTGAGGTGACTGTGACGATTAGGATATACCTGGATGAGTGGAGCAGAGAGGATCCCGAGAGGCTCAGTGCGAGTTATGGGGAGTACTTGGTATGGAGATAAGTTTACCCAATGATGGAGATTAGTTTCCTCAATGATTGAGACCAGTTTCTCTAGTGATAGAGATCAGTTTCCTCAGTGATGGAGATCCGTTACCCCAGTGATGGTGACAAGTTTCCCCAGTAATGGAGACTAGTTCCCCCAGTACTACGAGATTGAGTCTCGATGGTGTGCTCAGAAGTTGTAACCATTGAGGTGAAACGTAAGATCCAGGTACGAATGGATGACGTAAGTGACGTCTTATGATAAAAAGGTTGATTGGTCAGATTGGGTAGTTTGCATAGTTTTGACTGCAGATCACAGCAGGAGTCTGTTGTGACTCTTCAGCTAAGCGGTACATCCGATTATGATGACTGGACATCCTTATTGGATGTCCATACACGGTAGTAAACAGATAGGTGAGTTGGAGGTTACAGACCCGTGGATGGTGTCCGGTTGAGCTGAGGACTTGAGAGTCCATTATGGATTGGTTTTGGTTAACTACGGTTGACCATACCTCTTGAGTTGGGGACTTAGAAATTGATTGTCTATAGGACGCGGGAATACTCGTGTGATTAGTGAGTTAAGTAATTGGAAAAGAAGCATGGTTCCAACGTGATTGGAACTTCGGAATCAAGAGAAGTTGTGGTCGAGACGATGAGAAGAGTGCTTGATTCAGTATTGGTGATGAGTATTCTGAGCTAACTGAGGGTGACGCTTTAGCAGTTAGTGCTGGATGCCGGAGGATGACATAGGATGAACCTTGATGTCGTCATCATGGATTCGTTCCTAGGTAGGACGACGAGGAGTGTTATGACAGCTAGGAGTTACAAGAGGGTGTAAGAACCGAACACCTAGGCTGTGAGTCAACTTTGATTAACTTGAGGAGTAGATGGTATTTAGCGTCACAGGATGTGACGAGTGAGTGTCCGAGGTGATGGATTGATGTTCGCTTGGTGATGGATGGTTGGGGTCCGGACCGTGGTTGGAGCGCGGACAGTAGTAGGCGGTTGGGCGCTACCTGAGTGCAGTCTATGAGCAGGCCAAGTAAGGCCTTAATGATTGATGTGATGTGCGTGCACTGGTGTGTTGTGCATGTTGGACGATGGAATTGACCACGATCAATCGGTAGGTCGGGTTGAGAATTCCCGAGAGATGAGTATGTTGTAGACCGGATAGAGTCCTAGATGGACATGAGTGGCGATCAGATTAGATCTGATAGTGATAGGTGGAGACTCAAGGTGAGTCTAGATGTCAGTGGAAATCGCTGAGTAATACGAGATATGATGCGAGGACTAGAGAACGAGTCGAGACCAGAGTAGAGCAGAGAAGCGCAGTGGAGCCGGCAGTTATCGGCTAGTCACGATGGTTGTGACCTGTGATAGTTACGGATTGATAGGTATCTGATGAGTTCGGATAGGTATGAATTGATGGGACTCTAAGGAGAGTCAGTTTGGTTATTAGAGTCAGTTTTAAGTATAGGAATTTGAGAGAGTTGATTCGTGCGAGTACTTAGAGTCAGTATGGACATAGGTTTAAGGATGACCTATGAGATGGGATTCGTGCCATGGTGATGGCAGGATCTAGAGGATGTTGTCTGATCGGATGCTGAACAGGATGCCATCTTGGATGTCTTAGCCCTTAGTGTGGATACGTTTTTCAGCTTGACGACTGTAGAATGGACTGTGTTAGAGTGTTAGATTAAAAAGCCGTTAGAATGTCAGTTTGGTATTGCTGACCTGTCCAAGTTAGTGACAGGCGGGATCGACGAGTGTCGACGTTCTGTCTCAAGTAAGACGTACGAACTGACGTGTAGTTCTCGGAAATGATTTGGAGCTTTAGTGGCGCCGGTGACGATACGTACCGTTGCGTACGAGGTGTGTCTCAGACGTGTACTGTTACACTGGTACCCTTGTGTGTGGGTGCAGCGATCCAAATCGAGGGACATGGTTGGATTCCACAATTTGGTTGTGGAATCAGGTCAGTTTGAATTTCGAGGAAGAAATTCTTTAAGGGGGGAAGATTGTGACAACCTATCCCTAATTAACGAGATTAATTAAGAATTAATGACGGATTAGCGAGACTAATCAGGGATTAGACGAGGATTAGCGGACGTTCGGGCGAAATGACTATTTTGCCCCTAGAATGGGCGAATCTTTGACTTTTCATTCAGGAGGTCAAATCGACTTTGGCCAATGACTGTGACGTACTTCGGGACGTCACGAGTTCATAAACAGGTGGCACGCTCGATTCTGACATTCGAGGAAGAAGTTATGATGTTCGGAAGTTTGAGGGAATTTTGGTAATTTAGTTGAAAAGGAGCCAAAAGTTGACTTTTGACCCAAGAGGTCCGATGGCCAAGGGCCAAAGATAGTTACGTAGATTGGGACGATACGAATTCGTAGACAGGCGGCACTTCGAATTCGGACGTTCAACGGAGAAGTTACGGTTCACGGAAGTTCGAAAGTACTATTGCACGAAATTCGAGACGGATGCTTTCTGGACTTATGTGGGGCCCATATATTTGTCATTGGAACAATGCATGAGTGACAAGTGTCACCCATCCACTGGCCATCCCTTTCCTTCATGCATATCATCTTCATTCTTTGTTCGTGCATACCAAACCCAAATGAACCCGATCTCACAACCCACCCCCTTTGCCTTGTTGATCGACCATGAGCCCAGAGGGCTTGAGATGATGACTGTGAGGGATGAAGATGGTGGCTGGTGAAGGCAGACCACCGTGCACGGCGGTGATGGCAAGGTAAACCCTCTTGCTCGGTTTTGTATTTTTAGATTCAAGAAATTGATTTCGACGTTATGGATCGTTTTTATTCATTGGAATAGGTTTAATGGTTTAGTTAAAAGATGTTAGGACGATTTTGGTGGTGGTTGACGGCTGAGAAGCCGTGTGAAGAAAAATGGGAAACTTGGACCGTGAGGTTCAAATTGAACCATAGGGTTTTAGTAGTTTTCTTTAGGTTTTGTTGATTGGAATGGATAGGAAACATCAAAATAGGAAGTTTAGGATCAAACAGGAGAAGATTGGATGAAAAATGAAGATTGGATAGGCCTGGACAGGTCACTCCGGTCCAGTTGCAGAGAATCGACCGAATCGGCCAGTCCTAAACGGCCGGTTTGAACCGGCCAGAGCAAGAAAACGCATGTACAGTACCCTGGCGCGTGGGCTCACACACAGGGGGTTCCTAGGGCACGTGGGGGTGCGTGTTCAAAATTTTGGGGATGTCTTCGACACGTCAAATGATCTATTCGATGTAACGAACATTTTGGGACTTGTTTCGTGTCAATCGAACATCGTTTCGATATAGTTCGGGACGTCCGAAGGTTTAGGTTCGCGTTTAAAAATAGTTAGAAATTTCAGAAAATTACGGGACTTTAGTGAGGGGTTATATAAGTAGTTAGTAACCCTCTAAATTAATTCAGACGGATTTGGGAATCCTGGAGGTGATGATTGGCCCGGGAGACGCTTATGGCATGCGTATCGAGGCGCAGCTTCAGACGGTCTGTGAGTGGACCCTTCTTTTGAAATTGATGCATGCATAAATGTTTTACAATTCTTTTAGAATATATTTTGTGATGCCATGAGTGCATTTGTTTGTGGTACCCTAGGATTTACGTATTTGCACGTATTTCGAGATTTTCGGTTTTATACGATGCTTATACGTGCTAGGTTTTCAATGAGGGTTTAATAAATTAGTTTTGGATTTGGAAATATGAAATTGGGCATGAGACCCATTTCATTTACGAACTCTCGGACTTGGAGTCCATTTGATTTGACGAGAAATCGGACCAAGGGTCCATTTGAGTTATACTATCGGACCGAGGGTCCCGTTGATTTATGATTCGAGCTTGAGGCCTATTTGGTTGTAATATCGGGTGTGAGGCCCTATTGGTTGTGAAATCGGGCTTGAGACCCCGTTGCTTTACGGTTCGGGCTTGAGGCCCAGTTAGCTGTGGTACCGGGCTTGAGGCCCTGTTTATTGTGACATCGGGCTTGAGTCCCAATTCAGTTTGTGAAATGAGAATTCGGGCATGAGACCCAGTTGAAATGTGTTTTGAGAAAGAAAGAAATTATTTGAAGTGAATATGAACCCTCCATTTGATTATATGGTCTCCTCCAGACGTCGACCTGGAGAGTCACGATCCACAGACCAGAGTGGGTATCCCCATAGGGATCCCGTTCCAGGAGTGGGGGTTATGATTTGTGATGTTATCGGACTAGATCCAGAGAGAGAGCTCGGACTAGATCCATAGATTGAGCCTCCCAGATGGAGATTCTTGGGAGAAGACTCGGAGTGAGACCCCGAGTAGTGTGCACACTTGTTTAGAGATGATATCGTGACATTTATTGGGTTGTGTTCCCTAGTGGCTATGTGCCCCTAGTTGGCATCTTCTCGGAAGTGCCGCGGATGGGTTATACGTATATTGATACGTATGTGGTTTACAGAAAGTTATTTGGGGCGAGACTCCGTATTTAATGGTTTAGAAAGAGATTTGGGGCGGAGACCCCGTACTGTATGGTTTAGTATTTCACTGAGAATGTTGATTTGGGCTGAGTTCCCACATATATGGATTTACGAGTTTTCGTGATTTCAGGTCGGGGACCCATAAATGGATTTCTGGTTCATGATTATTTGTGCGAACCAGGCATGAACCCTTGAAAGGTTTTGAATATGTTGGACAAATGGTTTTATGAATGTTTTCGTAACAGTTTTTGAATGCATGCATATGCTTTTAGTAAGGGCATAAATGTCTTTATGTGAAAATGTTTTTAAAGAAATGATTGTTTTTGTCCACTCATAGTTTTCGTGTTTTAGTGCCCTTCAGTTTGATAGCGGATGCGGGCTGTAGCAGGGACGAGACATCACACTCCTTCTCCTCCGATCCTGGCATACTCTGGAAGCCCGGTGAGGGCTAGAGACGAAATTTTCCCTGGTCTGACGCTTCGTGTCAGACAAGATCAGGCGCGTCCCACGTTAATCCCGGGGGATTTGGGATGCGTCCTGACATACCCGCTCACGGAAAGTTATTTCGACTATCGATTCACAGAAGTCATCTCGACTGCCAATTCACGGAAAGTCATATCGGATGTCAGTCCATGGCTAGTAATTGAGGCACTCAAACCTCGTTTTCGACGTCTTGCCATCGATTTTGAGTGCTCTATCATCTCATGGCATGATTTCCAACTGATATTTATTTCAATTAATCATTTTTAGAATTTCTTGCTTGAGGATGCGAAAGAAATAATTTACTTTTCTATACTTGTAATTTCATTTGTTAACCCAATCCAGTATTTCTATATTTATTTACTTGTACTTCCATTTCCATTTCAATACAAACCAGAATTTCTAAGTAGTAATTAGTACCCAAGATACTTTATCCAGGCATAGTTCATGACCTACCAATTCGGGATACCATCTTTGTGCGGTTGTCCGAATACTTCAATTTTGACTTGAGGGAACCTGGGATCATTAACCATCTAACTGTTAAAACGCCAACTTGAATATCATGGTGAAATAACTTCTAAACTTGGACTGCAGTAGAAAAAAAACATTTTAAAAGTCCTTGAAAAAGGCATAGAAAAGAATAGTGTAGGCTAATTCTTTTCCATTGCCTCACATTCGCTTTGAACAGAAGAAGGTTCTTGGGCCGATAACGAAACCCATTTACACTATCTAGTAGCAGCCTCTACTAGTGGCATGCTTCCATGTGAGTTCTATGGCCTACTTGCTTCTTGGTCTACCCTTTCAAACATCGACCGTGGCTAAAGGCCCATCACACTCAGCCTATCCATCATCAACCTCTACACTAAACAAGAAAGAAACCCTAAGAGTGGTCTGCCTCCCTCGTTTTGTAGAACAAGTTCCATAAGGAGGTTCTACAAGGGTTTCCTTAGGATATTCGCCTCCTAAAATGGAGAAAAAAACTTTGGGCATAAGGATAATCTTGCATGCCCGTTAGGACTCTTTCTAGTGAATGCCCAAGTTCAGGAATACTTAGTAATGCTAAGACGCTAGAGATTTTTAAAGAATCTTTCTCAGGAGATGGTTCCTAAGTTATTAACCACCCAAGTTGAAATCGAGCCAGCACATGATGGAACACTATAAGATATTACAAGCCAAGTTCTAGCGAATGAAGATCTCACAGAGTTCATTAAAGGTATCCTAGCTCCTATTAGTTTGAAAGATTGAAGCTCTAAATAGCCAGGTTCAAGAGCTTGATACACTTTCAAGAAAGAACACTAATATTTAGCTACTCGAGATCCTGAAACCTAAAAAAGGCAAGAATCAAGAACGTTAGTCATGGAGCCCTTGTTTTCGATGCCACATTTCATGGGAGGATTAGGTTTTGAGATCCCCGAAACAAGTAGATTTCAATATAAGTTTCCAATCTTTGATTTTGGGTTGCTTTCTAGGAACCATCCATCCAATGTTTGGGGAGAAATCAAACTCACAATTTCATCAAAGTGCAGACCCATACTTAAAAACTGGAGAAAATCTGATCCCGATGAAGCAGAATCAGATGAAGTGTTTCTTCTTAAACGAAATGAACGAAATGAGGCGTCTAATAACCACTCAACCAACACCTCCTTTGAGAATTAATATCTGAATCATAGTAAGCCTTACCCGGCTTATATAGAGAAGGACAACCTTTTTTCCAGGAATTTCAAGCTTCCAGGATTTACACTCTTTAATGGGGATGGCAACACATCATTCTTGGAACATATTAGGATGCTCTCATCTCAAAGCATGGCTGTTGAACATAACCATTATCTCATGTTATGAGTGTTCTATAGTTCTTTGTTTGGGGATGCTTTCTCTTGATACACTTCGTTGCAAGAAGGATCCATTCAAACATGGGGGAAAATGGAAGCCAAGTTCCATGAGAAGTTCTACAGGGTAGAGCCTGAAGTCACTATTAGTGACCTAACTGCCCTCAGGCTGAGGGAACATGAGACAATAAAGAATGTCATTCCCAAGTTAAAAATATGAAGATGAAGTGCAGGTTTCCTATCAACAATCCCCAAATGGTAGCTATCGCACAACGAGCTTGAGGTTTGATAACCTTAATTCTTTGCATGTTTTTAATACCATTTTATAACCAATTTACATGTTCTTAATGTAATATATGATCAATAGGAGAAAGTAATGTGTTTTGTGAGAAATTGTGTAGAAGAGACAAAACGATAGGTTAAAAGTCCAAAAATGATGAAAAATGAGGAATAGAGTACTAAGACCCTCAATCTTGTCCTAGACGCGGACCTGTCATTGGCATGTCACCAAGACCAGTCGTAGACCATGTTCTATCTATCAGGTCCCAATGCCAAGTCCTAATTTATCCATTGAGCTTAGTTCCAGCAAATGTCTCGTGTTCCAAGTCAGGTCCCTGCGACATGTCACTGGTAACATGTTCCCAACTAAAGACTAGCTCGTGTTACAAAAAATACCCAACCGAGGACCAGGTCTTGTGCCAATTAAGCCCCAAAACATGTGACTGGTGACATGTTTTGAGGCCTTGTTCAATCTCGTTCCATCGTGTTCCACCGATGTTCCCCATTTCCAGTTTTAGACCCAGCCTAGCACTGGAGCCAGGACCAGGCCCGTGTGCCTCATTTTGTGCCAGTGGTTCCTAATCTTGGCCACCTCTATTCCATAACCTCCATCCTAAATTTTCAGGCCCTTATTGGGGATTCGAAATCTACGTAACTTGAGCTACTCAGGTGCCTCATAAGGGCCTGTTTTTGTGCACTTCCAATTTTTTGGCTCATGGAGCCACATTTGAAGTCCTAGCCTCACTCATGGCCAACTTTTGGCATCTTGATTTGGACGTGTCAATGATGGTATTTTTGGGCCCTCTTGATGCATTCTCTCCAAAAATTGTATCATTTATTCAGGTGCCTCATCAAAGCCAAATTTCAGACCCTCTCAGGTTATGCTTTTTTTGGTTCCTCCCAACATCAAGAAAGTGATCAAGCCGCCTAGATCTCATTCAGCGGTCATTACCAAGTCAGCACTATAATTAAAACGCTCGAGATTGACCGCGAAAGTTCATTCTTGGTTCTTAGCCGACTTAGAAGTATGCACACACTTAGGCACCAATCAAAATCAAGCCAACACATGCCCAGCTGTACAAATAAGAGATAAGTGGGAAGTAATAAGCTATCAAGCCATGTCCTCATCCTAGAATCTTGCATGATAAGGCACCTGCCTTATCCATCTCCAAGCAAGGATAGGAAAGTCAATTCCTTGTCGCTCAAGGAATTGAAGAAACAATAAAGATAATTCAAGAAGGAATCAACTTCCGAATCCTATTGCAATTAGGAAGCATGGCTAAAGGATTAGTCTAAGGATTTTTTCTATAAAAGGACCACCAAAAGCATTGTACTAGAGATCCGAATAGACCCGCATAGATTCCTTTTGCTTTAAATTTCTTTAGTATAAACTCAGTTACTAAATTCAAGTTCTTGTTTTTGCCTTTCGAATCTACATTGTGGTGCTCTGAAGACTTAAATGTAGCTGCTTCTTCTTGGTCATCACGCATCTCCTGTGTAATCCTAACTCTACTTTACAATTCTTGTTATGTTTCCTTTAAACATGCGTAGCTAATCTCCCTTTTAGTTAGGGCCCATTTTTGAGGCCCTTAGTAATGAATCTTTGAATGTTATTTTAAGTCTTGCTTCCTACTTTGTTTATGTATGTTTGTCGTGATTTGTTTGTGAAAGTATATGGAATATGGCATGTTTGATCTTATGTTTATAAGTAGCAAGGGAATTTCAGGATCCTAATCACGTAAATGTAAGTCAATGAGAGTTACTTGAAACTTATTCTTTAATCAATCTTAAAAAAGCTTAATGATCTTTGATCTTTCTTAAAAAATGTTTTCTCAAAGTTTTTTAATTCCTTGGGTTTAATGTGCTAATGAACTAAGGTAGATTAGTAAGGTGTTAGGATAGATTCATGTGTTCAGGTCTATTCTAGGTTGAAGGCAACATTACTAAGTAAAAGAAGCAGGATGGAAAGGTAATTGGATAAGGTAAAAGACTTAGTGAAAGAAAAACGTGCTCTTAACTAGGACCTCTGAATAAATATAGAACAAATCTAGCTTTCCACTCAACATTTTCAAAACCCCTTAAAACATCTTTTAAAGTTAAGTTTTCAAACAAAATAAAGAAAGGTACCCTTAATCCCCCAGCTTGAACGATCCTTTATTTACTAAACTTCTACAATTGCAAAAAGGGTTAAGTTGAGGAACCTTTGGTTCACATCAATTTTTGGCGCCCTTTTTTGGGATTGAAAAATCCCCATTTTTTTTTGTTTGTGTTTTGTGTCTTTGTGTTTTTGTGTGCTTTTATCTGTTTTGTTTTGTGTCAAGTTAAGTTGAATTCATGAATTCACACATCGTTTGTGTTTTGTAGGTACATGTGCACTCGAGGAAACCCTCAAGGTGAGCTTACGCCCCTGACCTTGAGATAGAACAAAGATTTTGTCCATCTAATGCCAAAGCAGGAGAACCTAGTGTGCTCGTGTGCAACGACCCAGAAATTCGAACAAGCAAAAAATTGGAAGAACCATTAGATAGGTGTCGGGACGCTGAATTCGTAGACAGGCGGCATGCGTCAATCGGAGTCCGAAAGGAAAAGTTATGGGTTTGGAATTGTGAGGGGTATTTTGGTAATTATTGGTGCAGGGGTAAAATGGTAATTTTGGGCAGTGCGGCAAATTAGACAGTTAGATGGTTGAGTCATTTGTGTGGATGAAGCTTTATTATCTAAGTGACATCTGTCACTATAAGGTTTGAATTGGTGGCAGTTGGATATATGATACCATATGTTTGAATTAATAGATTTGTACAAATGGGAAAACATAGCATCGCAGACCTCAATCACATTATCTGAGTGATTTACCCAGCAACGAAAACCAATCGAAAGGATATCCAGAGAAGAAAACAAAGGGAATTAAACGGTGAGTGAACCTGGAGCCCAGCTGAAACGAAATCTGGAAACCCAAAAACCTTGGATGAACCTAAGGGTCGAACTTGAATTGTTGGACGTCCATGAGTGAAATTAACCTCGAATTTAGCTTCCTGGGATTGAGAGGAGTTGAACCACCATTGAATTCGAAGGAAATTGATGAATAAACACTAAGAACAGACCCTGCGACATCCTCAAATTATGGAGGTTGAGTTCAAGTGATTGGAGGTAAGAAATCATGAAATTGGTTTCGAATTCATGTTCAGAATGGATATAGGATGCTTCATGTGTGATTAATTTAATGAAACGGCTTGAAATTGGGTGGAACCCGATTTAGAGCCCATCGGGTATTCACTTCGAGTCGAGTAATTTGAGGACCCATTTTCAAGAAATTGAGCATGCAGATCTTTAATTAGGATTGAATAGATGAAAACCAGTGAAAGAAACGATGAAATTGGGATCGAATTGGCTAATAACGGATTGTGTTGCACCGCGGGTTGCGGACCCGTTTACCAGGCTTTCAGGTTGGGATGATGAACAATAGTGGTACTGTTCATCGGCGCGTGAGTCCACGCGCAGCCAAGGTAATCGGCGCGTGAGGGCGCGTGGTTGACCTCCTGGGGAAGTGTTCAACATACTTTTTCATGTAATCGATGAAACGAACATTTTGGCGTTGGTTTCGAGTCGATCGGACACCGTCTCGATAATGTTTCGAGGGTCTGAAGGATTATGTTATGTTTTAAATTAATATTTAATTCCCAAAAAATTGTGGAAAATTTATAAGATCATTATAACTCGAAGAAGTTTATGAAGGGTCTCAGTTCAAGATATGTTAAAATTCATGCATCCAAGAATAGTTGTGCATTATTTTATGGTGAATTCGAGCAGCTTGATAAATTTCTCGTGTGTAATGTGTCTAAGTTTCAAAAAAAAAATTCCAAACAAGGTCTTGCATTATTTTCTACTGAAATCAAGGGTACAACAATTCTACATGTCGTCTCACACATCGCGGGATATGAGGTAGCACAAAGATGAGCGCATTGATGATGATACATTTAGGCATCCGACTGATAGAGAGGCTGGAAATGAATTCGATAAGATGTATCCTGATTTCGCTACGGAGGCAAGAAATGTCAGATTAGGGCTTGCTACTAATGGTTTTAATCCCATGGGGAGTTTTGTAAAGTTGTATTGTACATGGACAATGCTTTTAGTTCCGTATAACCTGACACGACCCACCCCCAATCCCCTGGGATTAAGGGTTAAGTCATGCTCCCATCTAACTTACGAGTGACATGAAGGCTAAACCGACGTCCAACCTCTATGTGACACGTAAGTCGGACCAGCGATTTCCAAAACGAACCGTCCACAAGTTCCAAACTTCCCAGGGCGCGCAGATTCTACTGTGTATCGCGTGTGTGATGTTTCCGTCTCTCTCTACCAACAACCCGCACCGCAACAACCTGGAGGGTATCAAAAACATAAAATACTATGACTGGGCAAAATAAAGGATAAGTTTAGAAAACCGTTCATAAGAAAGACAAGTATACCCTCCGTTTAAAACCAATGCATGCATAATCAACTCATATCAGAAAACCATTTCATAATTAATCACTAAAAACCGAACTTATTTCCTTTTCTCAAATCCCGGGCCTTAGCCCAAAACCATCAAATTCATAACATCCGGGTCATTGCCCAAAACATCGGAAAACCATTATGAAAAACCATCATTATCAAACACATTAAAAGCCATTTGAAATATTTTGCCATCCATCGAACCTGCTGGATCTATCCGAGTCTTTAAACTCCCGAGTCTTTAAACTCAATTCAGGCCTCAATATAATCTGAGTCTTTAAACTCCCGAGTCTTTAAACTCAATAGGCCTACGGGGGAAATCAATATATTCGAGTCTTTAAACTCCCGAGTCTTTAAACTCAATCCGGGTCTTTAAACCCAATTTGGACCCACCCCCGTCATAATCATATATGGGTCTTTAAACCCAATAACCAGATCCAGCAAATCCAATCCAAAACCATTTTAAAACCATTTCCAAATCCATGTCCAAATTCGAATTCGAAATCACCATTTCGAATTCCAAGTCGAATCCGAAATCAGCATCCCGAATCCAAATCCAGAGCCATATCCATCATCCATTACTAAATCCGAATCAGGAACCATCATTCTGTAAGCCGGCATCCGGAATAATCATTCTGGACCCAAATCTGGTAATCCACTTTCCAGTTCCAAAATCGAATCCCGAATCGTTATCCTGAAATCCGATTCCAAAACCCGAAATCACGTTCATCAAAACCACCTTTATGAACTGTGCATCAAGGCCGAAATCACTTCCCGAAATCCATTAGAAATCATTGAAATCAAATCATATTTCAAATCCCAAAATCGAATCATCAAAACCATGATCAAACCATAGCAGAAAACCGTATCTCGTAAAATGTGCAAATACGTAATTATCTCGAAATACGTGCAAAACCGTAAATCATCAAGATCATAATCATAAACATAGAAATCACGTATAGAAAACATATAAAAATATATATGCATGCATCATAAGTTAGAAAGCAAAGTCCACTCACAGACCATTAGTGTTGCCGCCTCTATACACGCGTACTTTTGATTTCTTGGCTAATCCACTCTCACCAGCTTTCCCGAACCTGTCCAAATCCCATAATAAGGTCACTAACCACTTCATTAAGCTTCTACTAAATCCCCGTAATTTGCCCAAATTTTTAACTATTTTTAATCGATCCCTAAAATGTTCGTACATCCCGAAACATATCGAGACAATGTCCGATCGACTCGAAACTAGTGCCAAAAAGTTCATTACATCGAATACTTGAAAAATAGTGTTAGAACCATCCTCAAAATCTGTTCCACACGCCAAAAGGCACTGTGCGTGGGCCTCACGCACCGACACTGTTCATCTTCAACCTCTCGCAGAATCGGGTCTAGATCGGTTCGGTTCAGGCCGATCCAGTCGAACCGGCGGTCACGATTCTTCCTTGTTTTCCCATATTTTTCAATCCCGTTTATTCCACTAACTTCGTCCTAATCTCTACAAGTAATCTAGCTAATTAAATCATGAAATTAGAGTCTGCTATATAGCTTCCCGATCAACCTTCAAACAACATTCTTCCTCCATCGCGCTTCCATGGTTTCAGCCTCCCATTTTTTTGGTTCTCGACTCCAAACAACCTATGTAACCTCCAGAGACCAATTTCAATTAAGAAAACTAATCAATAAGAACTAAATTGTGACTAACCACTTCTGAGTCCAACTGAACCGTTTACTAAAATCAAGACTTACCACCGTCGCCGTTCACCGCCGTTGGCACCACCACGTGCGTCTGAGTCTCCCGTCCAACCCTCATTCACACGCTATGGCCAAAAGTTGAGGTTTGAAGGTGATTGTGTCAGTTGATATTCACGGGTTGCAAAGGATTTCCCGGTTCAGAACCGCCACCCACGATTGTCTTCACGGTGGCACCAACCTTATCATCTAGTCCCTCAATTTCCTTCACACACTTCTCACTTGGATTGTTTCTCACGGTTCACACACACACACAACATCAGCCACTATGTTCCTCTGTTTCAAAACACACAAAATATCTCCCATTCCTATTTAAAAGAAGTGTGAGGCGGTAGGGAGGTTCCACAAGCCTCCAGAGAGGGCCAAGTATCCAGTTCTATGTGGGCAACACTTCCAAGATCAGCCATGTGTCCAGATCCAATTGGGCACAAATCCCAATGCCTCAAAAAGACCAAAATGTCTCTGCCTTCTCAAATGACCATTTTGCCCCTCATCTCCCTAGACCCGTAAATCCGTTGTCCGAACTCCAATGGTCACATGCCGCCTGTCGTTGTGTTCAGGGGATCGAGACCTACCTAACGGTCCTCAAATTACATGTAAAATACTTGTCGTGTAAAAAGTAAATCATTTGACCTACTACGACCAATTTACCAAAATACCCTCAAACCTCCAAACATCATAACTTCTTCCTCGAACGTTGGAATCGGACGTGCCACATGTCTATGAACTCGTGACATTCCGAACTACGTCATAGTCATCGGTCAAAATTCATTTGATCGCCCGAACTAAAAGTCAACCTTTTGCCCATTCCAAGGGCAAAATCATCATTTCGCACCGTCCGTCCGAATTGACCCAACTAATCACCGATTAATCACACTTATCCTTCATTAACTACTAATCTAATCCCGATTTTCGGGACGGGTCGTTACATAACCTGACACGACCCATCCCAATCCCCACTGGATTAACGTGGGATGTGTCAGACAAGGGATAATACATACCTCAGCCTATACGGGCTCCTATAGCGTGCCAGGATCGATGGAGGAGTGCGATTTCTTGGTCTCTTCTACAACCCACATCCGTGATCAACTTGAAGGGCATTAAAACCATTAAGAACTGTGAGCGGATGAAAATCAAAAAGTTCATAAAACACATTCATAATAAGATATTTATACCCTTCGCTAAAAAGAATGCATGCATTGAAAACCAGTGATCAAAACATTTACTCAAATGAACCATTAGGGTGTTAGTCCAAAAACCGTAAACCAAGTACATATGTGGGAACTCAGTAAAAAACTATAGAATACCAAAAGCCATCAACACCGAAATACCATTTCATACATTCAATAAACCATATTTACCACATAACCATCATCGGCATCCCAGATGCCTAGCGTCCCAGGCGCTTGACATCCCAGACGTCATATCTCACAATAATAAGCAATGTGTGCTACCCGGGGTTTCTCCGGGTCAATATCTCTCACATCCCATATGTCTGATGTCCCAGACGTCTAATCATAGCAATCATGCTCCTGAGTCACTATACGATCTGGTAGCTCCGTATAATGACCCCTCGCAGGCAATGCACCGTGACTACCCTAGTCTCCTAGACACTTGGAAGAGAGCATAACATATCCTCGTATCAAGATGGTATATGGAAAACAGTTTTACAAAGCCATTTCAAAATATCTCAATGGGCCCTGCCCAAAATTCCCATAAAACATCACAAATCCATTTAGGGTCCCGACCCGCAATCACGTTTATAAAATATAGCGTCCCAAACCCGAAATCACATTTATAAAACCCAATTGGGTCTCATGCCCGATTTTGTAAACCAATGGACCCCCGGCCCGATCACATAACTCAAAAGGGTCTCAAGCCCTATTTTGTAAAACAACTAGGCCCCTAGCCCGATCGTATAATTCAAATGGCTCTCATACCCAAGTTCATCTTTCCAAAACCAAAACCAGTTCATCACATTATCCATGAAACCATAAGCACGGAAAACTACAGTAAAATCATAAACCTCGAAATACATGCAAATATGGGATTACCTCGAAATACGTGCAATCATGTAATTCACCAATGACACAATCATCACTATAGAAATCACATATATAAAACATAAAAAATAGTTACGCATGCATCACAGTTTAGAAAACATTGTCCACTCACACCGTCCTATGCTGTGCCTCGATACGCGTATCATAAGCCTTCCTGGGCCACATCACTATCATCGGGACTTCCAAACCTTTCGAATTTACTTCTTGAACCGGCCAACCTCCCCTTCGGTTTCCTTGCCTCCGGCCACCCACCAACCACCGTTCCAAGCCCATTTGTTTCTTTCCATGGTTTCTCTGGCCACCGTCCATGACAGCGCAAGCCGTGGTCCCCATTCTCCTCGTCTCACCTCCCTCACTCACTTTCATTCATATCCCAGGCACAAAAAATGAATATTGAAGGGGCTATGGACATGGGTTTGCACGGGTTTGTTTAGGGAGAAATGAAAAATGATCAATCATGATGGTGGAAGGAAATATCCACCGTGTGGTGGAATGGGCCAATCAGATGGGTGACACTTGTCACTCATCTGGTGGTTCCTTCATGATGGTTTCGAACCAACAGCTGCCACATGTCCCCGTTTCTCAGTTTTCGTGAAATAGTGCCGTTTTCCGTTTTAGACCCATAAATTCTCCGTCGAACCTCCAATTTCAACGTGCCACCTGTCTACGAACTCATGACGTCCCGATCTACTTCACGATCATCGGTCTTTGTACGTTTAACTCCTTGAGTCAAAAGTCAACATTTGCCTAATACTTGAGGCAAAATGGTCATTCGCACCGTTCGTCCGAATTCTCTCAACTAATCCCCGATTAATCATTCTAAACCTTAATTGATTAATATATAAACCTGATATTTGAGACGGGTCGTTACAATCTTCCCCCCTTAAATAATTTTGTCCTAGAAAATCCAACGATCTCGATTCCACGACCTCCTCGTGGAAAGCAAATTCGTTCTCACATCATGTGTACAATTATACACCTATTAACTAGAACAATACTTGTCTGTACCTAGACGTTCCACCAAGACTCACGTCGCATCGTCAACACTCGACCATTTTGATTGAAATTGATCACACGATCTGAGTTAGTACTGTTTGACAATTCTACA
This sequence comes from Prinsepia uniflora, assembly GCA_032719365.1. Taxonomy (NCBI): domain Eukaryota; kingdom Viridiplantae; phylum Streptophyta; class Magnoliopsida; order Rosales; family Rosaceae; genus Prinsepia; species Prinsepia uniflora. The sequence goes on along the minus strand of CM064868.1, from coordinate 52,938,593 downwards.
ATTAAGCTGACACATATTGTCAGGACCCGTCCCAAATATCGCCAAGATACCCGGGACGAACCCTGCTCCCGTCTGACAATCACACTTACAGTACCAACAATAATCTCACTACTACTATAAGCATAACTATCAGACGAAGGAGTAAATATATACAACAGTCAGTTAGAGCATAGATCTACAAAATGGTCACAAAAATCCTACAATGCTAGTCCCGCAACGGAAGAACGTCGTAAGCTCTATGCCTCGATATCTGCCTCAACGTTCACCCCAGTGCTCTCACCAAGACCTGGAGGGAAAATTTAAAACCAAAAGAAGTGAGTGGACTAAAAGAAAATGAAAGTTTAAAAACCGTTTATTCTCAAATCAACGTTAAGAAACTAGAACACTTGGTTCCCTCCGTTTTGGACATCACATGCCTAACTCAGTGATTAAAATAATCTGAAAGCAAGAAACATCATAAGAAACAGAAACACTATAACATACCATAAGAAACAGATACACTGTAAAATGCCATCAGAAATAGATACACTGTAAAACGGATATAGAAATCATAGCATGAGGATAAAACCATCATTTCCGATCAAACCTGCTGGACCTATCCGAGTCTTTAAACTCAACCAGGCCTTAACTGAAATCCGAGTCTTTAAACTCCCGAGTCTTTAAACTCAATAGGCCTATGGGGGAAAATCAACATATCCGAGTCTTTAAACTCCCGAGTCTTTAAACTCAAGCCGGGCCCGTCCCCCGTCAATATCCATCCGGGTCTAACCCAATACCCAGATCCAGCAAATCCAATCCACATCCAGTGTAAAACCAATTCAAAATCCATCGCCAAACTCGAATTCGAAATCCCCGGTTCGAAGCCCTTCCGGCGTTCAGAACCGGCATTCCGAACCCAAATCCGAAAATCCATTTTATACCAAAACCCACATATAATCACAGATCATATTTCCTAATCCATTTATCATCATCATAAAATATTTATAGGGTGAAATCCGCAAATATGGCATCAAAATCTGAAAACTAGTGTTTTCTCGAAAAACGTGCAAAATCCCGAAAATATCTCGAAAAATGTGCAAACACATAAACCACTTATAATCATCATTTAAAAGCATAAAAACACTCGTAATATCATAAAACATCGAGAAAACAGTTAGGCATGCTCGAAAGAAAGAAAGAGTCCACTCACAAATCAGAACGAGTCACTCGCGCTCCGTGCGCTCCTCGACTGTCTCGGGTACCTCCCGTCCTGTCAATAGGCACCAAAAAGGGTCACAAACACATCAATGATACTAACCCTAATTTCCCTAATTTTTCTGTAATTAAATAATATTTTAATCCTAAACCCTAAACCGTCCGGATTCCCGAACAACTCCGTAACATCGTCCGATTCACCCGAAATTTATACCATTGGACTCCTTAGGACATTTAGAACCAAAACCATGTTGGAAGCTTGGCCGGATTCCTCCCCACGCGCCTCCACGCGCCGCCCAAAGTGGCTGCGCGTGGGCCTCACGCGCTTGCTACAGTGCATCCCCAACCTCGATCGAACCCGGTTCGCACCAGGGCTGCAACCCGGACCGGCGAGAGCCATTCTCCGCCGTCCGGCCACCATTTCACTTCCTTCCTTCACCCAAAGCTTCGTCCAGTCACAACGAACTCATCCCCCTCACTCTCCTGGTTCGACTCAACCCTCAGCTTCACGACTGAAGCTCGAAAGAAAACTCAACCAAATCCCTGTTTTCCTTCCCGGCCGTCCAGTGCTTCCCCCCTTCACGGTGGCGATCCCAGCCTCTTCCTAAGACCTCACTAAGTCACCCCCAACTCACAGAAACCTTCGATTCACCCCTAAAGTCCACGACTTTCTGTTTGAGCTCACGGCCAAAATAGAGTACAGAGTACTCGCCGTCGTCTGAACTCCGCCGTGTACTCCCCCGTCACGGTGACCGTCACAACCCACTCGTAGGACCTCCCTAAACATCACTGTACTCACCAATCCCCTCGATTCGCATCATACCTTCACGACTTTCAAAATGAAACTCACGGGAAAAACAGAGGAAAAGGGCTTACCTTTCGATTCAGGCTCCGCCGTGCGCACCGCCGCGTGCCACGGTGCTCGTTGGGTCTCCTGAAACCTCCTAAGCCTCCCACTGCCTGGGTTTGAGCCACCTCACGGCGTAGCCACCGCTACAGTCCACCTTCTCTCTGTTTCCCCCAGAAATTGCAACCGTCCTCCGCCGTGTCCCTGTGCACGATTTCCGTCCAGCAGCACGACCACCAGCTCACTCTTACCTCCCTGTCACTCTCATGAATCACTCTTCACTCTCCCTTGCACAGAATCGATCACTCCTCCCCAATTTCTCACCCTCTGTTTTCTGTGTTTGAACCAAATGCACGATTGATTTTGGAACGGTTTGTGGCCGTGCACACGTAGACTCCTCCAGAAGCCTCTGGCTTCTCCCCACGTGTCCACAATCCTATGGACAATAGCACAAATATCTTACCCCACTCAGCCACTTGTCTTAATCTGATTGGCTGAAAACAATGACCAGAATACCCCTCATTTTAATAATTACCGTTTTGCCCTCGAACATTCTAGACCCGTAACTTTTCCGTCCAATGTCCGGTGACAGCGTGCCGCCTGTCGTTATACTCAGGACGTCGAGACCTATCTAACAGTCCTCGGTCTACATGAAAAGTACAAATCCTCCAAAAAGTCAACATTTTCCTCATTTAATCAAAAATTACGGTAACGCCCCCAATCTTCTGAACGTCATAACTTTTCCTCCGATTGTCCGAATCGAACCTGCCACCTGTCTACGGACTCGTGACGTCCTAAAATACGTCACGGTCAAGGGTTAACACTCATCCAATCAGTAATTCAAACAGTCAACTTTTAGTCTACTATTCACAAGGGCAAAACCGTCCTTTAGATACCAAACTTTTACAAAATTACATGTTTACCCTTCCCGAAGGTACGGGTTGTTACAATCTACCCCCCTAAAAAGAATTTCGTCCCCGAAATTCTGTGAAATAAGTAAGGGTACTGCTCGCGCATTAAGGCCTCTGGTTCCCAAGTAGCTTCTTCCACCTGATGATTCCTCCACAATACTTTAACTAAGGGAATCGTCTTCCGTCGTAAGACCTTATCCTTCCGGTCCAAAATCGCTACTTGTTGCTCTTCAAAACTCAAATCTTCCCTCAGTTCAACTGGTTGTGCTTCCAGAATATGTGAATCAACTCGAATGTACTTCCGAAGCATAGATACATGGAAAACATTATGTACTTTTTCCAAGTCTGCTGGTAAAGCCAATCGATATGCAACAGGACCAACCCGCTCCAAGATCTCATAAGGTCCAATGTAACGAGGACTCAACTTCCCTCGTCTGCCAAACCGTACAATTCCTTTCCAAGGAGATAATTTCAAGAAAACCCAATTGCCTACTGCAAACTCCAAATCTCTGATCCTACGGTCGGCGTAACTCTTCTGTCGGTCCTGCACTGCCTTCAATCGATCTCGAATCAACGCCACTTTTTCCTGTGTAAGGTCCACCAGTTCAGAAGTAGTCAATCGCCTCTCACCAACCTCAGTCCAACACAATGGAGTCCGACACTGTCGTCCGTATAACGCCTCATAAGGAGCCATCCCAAGGCTCTCCTGATAACTGTTATTATAGGCGAACTCCATCAAAGGTAAATGAGACTTCCAAGTACCCTGAAACTGCAAGACACAAGCTCGCATCATGTCCTCGAGAATCTGAATAGTCCGCTCAGACTGTCCATCGGTCTGAGGATGAAATGCGGTACTGAAATGCAGCTTAGTCCCAAAAGCTTCCTGTAAACTCTACCAAAAGCGGGAAGGGAATCTCGGATCTTTGTCAGATACTATCGACTCTGGAGTCCCATGCAACCGAATAATCTCATCTATGAACAACTGTGCAAACTGCGTCAACCTGAAGTTCTCCCGTACTGGCAAGAAATGAGCAGACTTCGTAAGTCTATCCACAATAACCCACACACCATCGTGTCCCTTGGGTGTTCTGGGAAGCTTGAACACAAAATCCATAGTCAGGTGATCCCATTTCCACTCGGGAATTGGCAAAGGTTGCATTGCTCCATAAGGTCTCTGTCGCTTGGCTTTTACCTGTTGACAAATCAAGCATCTACTGACATACTCTGCAATCTCACGTTTCATCCCCGACCACCAGTAATGCTCTCGAAGTGTACGATACATCTTGGTCCCACCAGGATGCATCGCATAAGTTGAACAGTGAGCCTCATCCAGTATCACCTTCTTCAAAGCTTCATCCTTGGGTACGCACAACCGTCCACCTTTAACCAAGGCTCCATCCTCACGGATCTCAAAGTCCTGTCTCTCTCCAGCCTCGACCTCAATCCGAATGATGCCTAGAATAGGGTCCTCAAACTGAGCATCAATAACCTGATCAATCAAAACAGGTCGCACATGGAAACTTGCTAGGAGTGCTCCCTGATCATCCACAGTCAACTCCACTCCGAGCCTACGGAGCTCAACCAACAACGGTAACCGTACTGTCCTCAAATGTGACAAAGAACTAGCTGACTTCCTGCTCAGAGCATCAGCTACCACATTAGCCTTCCCTGGGTGATACGCAATAGTACAGTCATAGTCCTTGAGCAACTCCAACCATCGGCGTTGTCTCAGATTCAATTCCTTCTGAGTGAACAAATACTTCAAGCTCTTGTGGTCCGTGAAGATCCTGCACCTTTCGCCGTACAAGTAATGCCGCCAAATCTTCAGTGCATGAACCACCGCTGCCAGTTCCAAGTCATGAGTAGGGTAGTTCATCTCATGGGGTTTCAACTGTCGGGAAGCATAAGCAATCACTTTCCCGTGCTGCATCAATACACAACCCAAACCTTGCAAAGAAGCATCACTGTACACCTCGAACTCCCCACTATCGTCTAGAAGGGCTAGCACAGGAGCAGATGTCAACCGCCTTTTAAGCTCCTGGAAACTCTGTTCACAGTTCTCGTCCGACTCAAATCGAACTCCCTTCCGAGGCAGCCATGTCAATGGAGCGGCTGGAATCGAAAAGCCCTCAATAAAGCGCCGATAATAACCTGCCAAACCCAGAAAACTCCTGATCTCCGTCACCGTCTTGGGTTGTTCCCATTTTGCTACCGCCTCTACCTTCTGAGGATCCACGCTGATGCCCTCGGCTGAAATCACATGGCCAAGAAATCCAACACTGGTCAACCAGAACTGACACTTACTTAGCTTCGCATACAACTGATGTTCCCTCAATGTCTCAAGCACGAGTCTCAGATGTTTCTCATGTGCCTTCGCACTCTTCGAATACACCAAAATGTCATCAATAAAGACGATCACAAAACGATCCAAATATGACCGGAACACTCGGTTCATAAGGTCCATAAAAGCTGCTGGGGCATTAGTCAAACCAAAAGGCATCACAACAAACTCATAATGACCGTACCTGGTCCGGAAGGCTGTCTTGGGTACATCCTCCTCTTTAACCCTTAACTGATGATAACCGGAGTGAAGATCAATCTTCGAAAAGTACTGGGCTCCCTTCAGTTGGTCGAACAAATCGTCAATCTGAGGTAGAGGATACTTATTCCGAATAGTTACCTTATTCAGTTGTCTGTAATCCACACACAATCTCAATCCTCCGTCCTTTTTCTTGACAAACAATACAGGTGCTCCCCAAGGTGACATACTCGGTCGAATGAATCCTATATCGACCAACTCTTGCAACTGGGCCTTAAGTTCCCTCAATTCTGCAGGTGCCATACGGTAAGGAGTCTGTGAAATAGGCTGTGTACCTGGAAGAAGATCAATCGTAAACTCGAGATCTCGGTGTGGGGGTAGTCCTGGCAACTCCTCGGGAAAAACATCGGGAAACTCCCGTACCACTGGTATATCCTCCGCCCTCACTGGCGTAGTACGCGTATCCACCACATGAGCTATGTAACCTTGGCACCCCTTACGCAACAACTTGCTAGCCTCAAGTGCCGATATAACTCCAGTAGGAACTGCACGCTGATCCCCCTGAAATGTAGTCTCTGGTAATCCGGGACTCCGGAAAGTCACTCTCCTATCAAAGCACTCGATAGAAGCATGATGTCTTGTCAACCAGTCCATACCCAAAATAACATAAAAATCCTGTAGATCCAAAAGTAACAAATCCGCCATCAACTTAACCTCACCTACCATCTCCGGACACTCTCTCAACACCTGAGTCACCACCAACACCTCCCCAGTAGGTGTATTCACCCCTAAAGCACAATCCAAAGTAGACACCTCCCTCTCTATCACCAGACTACAACTCCGGGCTACAAACGAATGCGTAGCCCCGGGATCTATCAAAGCAAAAACAGTGTGGCCAAGTATCGTGAGTGTACCTGTCACCACTCCCGGTGCTGATCTGGCCTCCTGCTGAGTCATAGCAAAAACTCGCGCCTGAGGTCCCGATGACCTACCGCGCCCTCTGGAACTGCTCGTGGCACCACCGCCACCCCTAGGGCCTGCTGCCCCTGACACTGAAGCAGTACTCCGCCCGGGTTCCGTTGCACCTCGGCCTGCTCCACCCTCCGGAGCTAACAATGGGCACTCCCTCCGGAAGTGTCCTCGCTCTCCGCAATAGTAGCAAGCATCCCTACCGGGTCCACCGGTCTGCCTCCCAGTAGAAGCAACAGAAGTAGCACTCGCCTGAGGAGTCGGCTGTGCCCTAGCTCCCCGAAATCCAGAGCCCTGAAAACTGCCTGGTCTGCCATACCGGGCTCCACCAGCTGAGGACGAACCACCAAAATTACCCCGTTTCGGGGTCCTCTGACTCGATGCTCCCGGAAAAGAATGCTCTCGGCGCCGCACACTGCCCGAGTACTGTGGCCTGGCCGGCAAACTGGCCTCCACTCTAACAGCAGCATCAGATAATTCCCGGAAAGTAGCAAAAGAGCCGGCTGTCACAATGGCTCTAATCTCTCCCCGAAGACCCAACTCAAACCGGCGGCACTTCTCCGCCTCGGTCGCCACAAATGCAGGAGCGAAACGAGATAGCATCTGGAATCTCTGCTCATACTCAGCAACTGTCAAGTTCCCTTGCTTCAACTGAAGAAATTCCGCCTCTTTCGCATCCCGGAAAGAGCGGGGGTAGTACTGATCTAGAAACTGCTCCCGGAAAGTCTCCCATGTCACGGTATGTGCATCCCAGCCGGACAACTCCAGCGTGTACCACCACTCATATGCGGCTCCATCTAGCAGAAAAGTAGCCAACAAGACCCGGTCCTTTGGAGGACAGTGCATCACCCCAAAAATACGCTCGAGCCGGGTGATCCATCGATGAGCTTCCTCTGGATCGGCCCCACGGCTGAACGTAGTAGCCCCAAGCCGCTGGGCTCTCTCAATCGAAGCACTCTCAGTCCCTCTCGCCGCTTCATCTTCAAGTCGTGGAGGGGGCTCACGTCTCGGAGGCATGATCGATCGTACGCTGAAAGAGGCATAGAGTTAGTAAAACAACCTAAACCCAACACAAACCGACAAACCTGGCTCTGATACCAATTGTCAGGACCCGTCCCAAATATCGCCACGATACCCGGGACGAACCCTGCTCCCGTCTGACAATCACACTTACAGTACCAACAATAATCTCACTACTACTATAAGCATAACTATCAGACGAAGGAGTAAATATATACAACAGTCAGTCAGAGCATAGATCTACAAAATGGTCACAAAAATCCTACAATGCTAGTCCCGCAACGGAAGAACGTCGTAAGCTCTATGCCTCGATATCTGCCTCAACGTTCACCCCAGCGCTCTCACCACGACCTGAAGGGAAAATTTAAAACCAAAAGATGTGAGTGGACTAAAAGAAAATGAAAGTTTAAAAACCGTTTATTCTCAAATCAACGTTAAGAAACTAGAACACTTGGTTCCCTCCGTTTTGGACATAACATGCCTAACTCAGTGATTAAAATAATCCGAAAGCAAGAAACATCATTTCCGATACAGAAACACTATAACATACCATAAGAAACAGATACACTGTAAAATGCCATCAGAAAAAGATACACTGTAAAACGGATATAGAAATCATAGCATGAGCATAAAACCATCATTTCTGATCAAACCTGCTGGACCTATCCGAGTCTTTAAACTCAACCAGGCCTTAACTGAAATCCGAGTCTTTAAACTCCCGAGTCTTTAAACTCAATAGGCCTATGGGGGAAAATCAACATATCCAAGTCTTTAAACTCCCGAGTCTTTAAACTCAAGCCGGGCCCGTCCCCCGTCAATATCCATCCGGGTCTTTAAACCCAATACCCAGATCCAGCAAATCCAATCCACATCCAGTGTAAAACCAATTCAAAATCCATTGCCAAACTCGAATTCGAAATCCCCAGTTCGAAGCCCTTCCGGCGTTCAGAACCGGCATTCCGAACCCAAATCCGAAAATCCATTTTATACCAAAACCCACATATAATCACAGATCATATTTCCTAATCCATTTATCATCATCATAAAATATTTATAGGGTGAAATCCGCAAATATGGCATCAAAATCCAAAAACTAGTGTTTTCTCGAAAAACGTGCAAAATCCCGAAAATATCTCGAAAAACGTGCAAACACATCAACCACTTATAATCATCATTTAAAAGCATAAAAAGACTCATAATATCATAAAACATCGAGAAAACAGTTAGGCATGCTCGAAAGAAAGAAAGAGTCCACTCACAAATCAGAACGAGTCACTCGCGCTCCGTGCGCTCCTCGACTGTCTCGGGTACCTCCCGTCCTGTCAATAGGCACCAAAAAGGGTCACAAACACATCAATGATACTAACCCTAATTTTCCTAATTTTTCGGTAATTAAATAATATTTTAATCCTAAACCCTAAACCGTCCGGATTCCCGAACAACTCCGTAACATCGTCCGATTCACCGGAACTTTATACCATTGGACTCCTTAGGACATTTAGAACCAAAACCATGTTGGAAGCTTGGCCGGATTCCTCCCCACGCGCCTCCACGCGCCGCCCAAAGTGGCTGCGCGTGGGCCTCACGCGCCTGCTACAGTGCATCCCCAACCTCGATCGAACCCGGTTCGCACCAGGGCTGCAACCCGGACCGGCGAGAGCCATTCTCCGCCGTCCGGCCACCATTTCACTTCCTTCCTTCACCCAAAGCTTCGCCCAGTCACAACGAACTCATCCCCCTCACTCTCCTGGTTCGACTCAACCCTCAGCTTCACGACTGAAGCTCGAAAGAAAACTCAACCAAACCCCTGTTTTCCTTCCCAGCCGTCCAGTGCTTCCCCCATTCATGGTGGTGATCCCAGCCTCTTCCTAAGACCTCACTAAGTCACCCCCAACTCACAGAAACCTTCGATTCACCCATGAAGTCCACGACTTTCCGTTTGAGCTCACGGCCAAAATAGAGTACAGAGTACTCGCCGTCGTCTGAACTCCGCCGTGTACTCCCCCATCACGGCGACCGTCACAACCCACTCGTAGGACCTCCCTAAACATCACTGTACTCACCAATCCCCTCGATTCGCATCCTACCTTCACGACTTTCAAAATGAAACTCACGGGAAAAACAGAGGAAAAGGGCTTACCTTTCGATTCAGGCTCCGCCGTGCGCACCGCCGCGTGCCACGGTGCTCGTTGGGTCTCTTGAAACCTCCTAAGCCTCCCACTGCCTGGGTTTGAGCCACCTCACGGCGTAGCCACCGCTACAATCCACCTTCTCTCTGTTTCCCCCAGAAATTGCAACCGTCCTCCGCCGTGTCCCTGTGCACGATTTTCGTCCAGCAGCACGACCACCAGCTCACTCTTACCTCCCTGTCACTCTCACGAATCACTCTTCACTCTCCCTTGTACAGAATCGATCACTCCTCCCCAATTTCTCACCCTCTGTTTTCTGTGTTTGAACCAAATGCACGATTGATTTTGGAACGGTTTGTGGCCGTGCACACGTAGACTCCTCCAGAAGCCTCTGGCTTCTCCCCACGTGTCCACAATCCTATGGACAACAGCACAAATATCTTACCCCACTCAGCCACTTGTCTTAATCTGATTGGCTGAAAACAATGACCAGAATACCCCTCATTTTAATAATTACCGTTTTGCCCTCGAACATTCTATACCCGTAACTTTTCCGTCCAACGTCCGATGACAGCGTGCCGCCTATCGTTATACTCAGGACGTCGAGACCTATCTAACAGTCCTCGGTCTACGTGAAAAGCACAAATCCTCCAAAAAGTCAACATTGTCCTCATTTAATCAAAAATTACGGTAACGCCCCCCAATCTTCCGAACGTCATAACTTTTCCTCCGATTGTCCGAATCGAACCTGCCACCTGTCTACGGACTCGTGACGTCCTAAACTACGTCACGGTCAAGGGTTAACACTCATCCAATCAGTAATTCAAACAGTCAACTTTTAGCCTACTATTCACAAGGGCAAAACCGTCCTTTAGATACAAAACTTTTACAAAATTACATGTTTACCCTTCCCAAAGGTACGGGTTGTTACACATATAGCTTGACGGTTCCTCTCAATCACTAATATACCTTGATATCTGCTCCCACTGGGAGTCACCAATCCTCACTCGTCAGTCGACACTGACACCATCAGCTAAACTGTCACCACTTAACTCTACCACCCTGGTATCAGAGAGCTCCAACGATCACCGAGTCAATGATCTCACCTCATACCACAACTACCTCAATGTAGCATAAAATCAACAACAGGGTCTCACCTCGCAGGGCAAGCTCGAAACTGTGACATTTATCGATCTCAGCATCCACAACTGTCAACTCCCTCAATGATCCATGACGGGGGTAAGAGTTACCAAGTAGTAACTTCACGCGAAGCAACCTGTGGTTACACTAACCATAACTCACTCAACCCGAGTATTTGCATACCAACACCTCACTCGACCTATGTGTAACTGAACCCCATCGAATACCTACCCAGCAGTGATCACATATCTCAACTCTAGCGTTCCACTAGCCATCCATGGCTCTGAGCGTCTGCTCATACAAGCACTGAACCCATCAAATTACACTGGCATAATGCACAGTATCCAATGTCTAGTCCACGATCACAACCAATTCAATGATATTGGTACTAAGCCGATTACCAACACGTTCATCAACATACCCCTGGTATATCCCATATACCGCCACCAGGCACCTCTCAGGCCTGTCCAGTAACAGTCCTCACACAATGTAGAGGGTACGTACATCAATCCACCAATCAGCCTACAACATAGCTCATAGCTAACCACGCTTCAATTCTGGAGTCCATCTATCCAGCCTAGTAGTAGACAGACCAATTACTCCAACTCATTACCTATCACGAGTCCCATGGTCACCCGACCATCATCACAACGTCTACTCCCAACCACGTCACCCAACACTCACCACTCTGGCTCATGCACACCAAGGCGTAACCATTCATGCCAAATGAGCATCCAATCTCACTCACGTCTACCGGGATACACTAACTCTGAACCTATTGGTTGCCTGCTCAAATGATTACCATACCATATTCGATTGACTTCGAGAGAAAGCCAATCCCATCATCCACATATCTATGACTGACTAATCTGACCCTATCGGATACCCACTTGTTCTAATAATGTATTATATGGGATTAACCTCGAAAAGAAGTCAGTCCCAACATTCCCATATCCAATTCTTGTCATTTCATCGTACTAACAAAACCACAACATTCCCATAGCCGATGACTATGACGTAGTTCAGGACGTCACGAGTTCATAGACAGGTGGCACGTCCGATTCCGAAATTCGAGGAGGAAGTTATGACGTCCAGAAGTTTGTGGGTATTTTGGTAATTTTGGTTGAAAGGGAAAACTGTTGAATTTTCATACACCATGGATTTCTCACGGATTTGTAGGACCGTTAGGTAGGTCTCGATGCCTTAAGTATAACGACAGGCGGCACGCTATCATTGAACCTCGGACGGCTCGGGTTTTTGTTAAAAATATGTTAGGGGTAAAATGGTAAATTGTAGGGACAAGGGTAAAAGGGTCTTTTGTCTGAATTTTAAATGATGAACCAGGAGATGGGGACAACTGTCCCTGATACTGGGATATTTCTACCTGGGAACAAGGAGATGTGGACACATGTCCCTCTTCTGGTTGGTTCCAGCATCATCCAATTGTGTTGGACGACCAAATGAACACAGGAACGAGCAAGGTTACATAGTTGGTTCTGTTGTGTGAAAGATGAGTGTTGTATGATTGAGTGAAAAATTAGAGTGCAAATTGTGTTGTGAGGGTGTGGAAACAGAGAGAAGGCAGAGACGTGGAAGGGAGAGGTCGAGTTGAGTATGGGAAAACCCAAAAAACATCCGTTAAATAGTGAGAATATCCACAGACCCGTACACCCCAAGTCTCCAAAAATGACCTCCAAATACACTAGATGGTGCTAAGGGCTGGGAAGTGAACCAGGACGTTGAGACAAACTAGGTGGCTGCCACAGGTGGTGGTCACGACGGCGGAGGAGGAAGGTAAGCTAAGAAACCCGTGAGCCGTTTAAATTCGAAAATGGCAACTCATGGATTATTGGTTGTTGAATGATTTGATTAATTGGGTGATGATCAGGAAGTTCAAGTGAGTTCATAGGACTTGAAACTATGGCCAACGGTTGCCGGAGGCAAGGAAACCGTCAAGGGGGTGGTCGACCAGTTCGAAAAATCGATTGAAGGTATGATGTTTTGGCTTGGTTTTCCAAATTTTGAGCTTATGGATCTTTTGAGAATGCTTAGAGGGAAGTATAGGACTAAAAAGGGCTGAAATCGGGTTGGAAAAGGATGGAAAGAACCGTTAATCGTGGATACCGGTTCGGCTGGACCTGGCCAGTTTGAACCGGCCTGAACCTGGTCAGCGAGAGGAATGGGATGATGAAAATTGCGAAGTGTGAGGCCCACGAGTAGCCCCTTTGGGAGGCGGTGAGTGCGCGTGGGGCCCCTTTTGGGGATGTTTTCAACATGACTTTTAAAGTATTCGATGTAACGAACATTTTGGGATTGGTTTCGAGTCGATCGGACATCATCTCAATATGTTTCGGGATGTCCGAAGATTTTAGGGCTCGTTTAAAAATTGTGAAAAATGTGGGAAAATTAGGGGGCTTTAATAGAAGCTTTATGAAGTGGTTAGTGACCTTATAAAATGAGTTGGACAAGTTTGGGAAAGCCGGTGATAGTGGATTAGCCATGAACGACATACGTGCACGCATATCGAGGTAGCGGCCTAAACGGTCTGTGAGTGGACTTTGCTTTCTCACTTATGATGCATGCATAAATGTTTTATATGTTTTCTATACGCAATTTCTATGTTTATGATATGATATTGATGATTTACGATTTTTCACATATTTCGAGATAATTACGTCTTTGCACGTTTTATGAGCTTACTGTTTCTGTTGTGTTTTAATCATGGTTTTGGTGTTATGTGCTTACGGTTTATGTTCGGACTTGGGGTTTGTGGTGAGGTAGTTGTTGTGGTATGGGCCGACTTACAGCCGAATTGGAGATGGTTCTGCTGGGCGCAGCCTGGGTGTCAAATGGCTTGGTGGATGACTCTGGACGAGTCCAGTGCGATTCTGGCATTTGGTTGAGTATTGAGTTGCTCAGAGTTGTGAATTACGAGGGATGTCAGTTCCCTTGACCCGAGCATCGATTGAAGGTTTTGGCTCGGTACGAGCGGAAGTTCGGGATTAGTGTGTTGTGATCCCTAGATCGGAACTAATGTGCCATGAGCTGGAATGCTTGTGCACGGTAGGATGGGTACCTCGTGAGTTGAAGTTGTGGCCAGCTATGAGGCGCTGGTGTCTGGTAGGAGGAACCACTAACCGAGTTGGGATCTATGATGACCATTGGTAGGTCATGTTTCCGTACGAATGGTCAGGATGCCGTTAGGTAGATCGGAATAGCGCAGCGGAAGCACGGTGGACCTGTGCTACGTGTTGGATCGGGCTAGGTTGGTATGGTCGGGTTGACCATGAGTGAGCTGGTTTTCGTAGCTATTGCAGGATGCGACGAATGAGGCAGTAGATATTGTATGTATCGGCATATGCCGGGGTTGGCATGTGGTGATTCCGAGGCTGGTACTTGGTGACTCCTCAAGACTAGGAATTGACGTCTTCGAGGGTAGTGATTAAGGAGTCCGAGGCGAGTGATCATTGATTGTGATCCTGGGAGTTGGTTACTCCTATGATAGTGGTGCTCGGAAAGGTTGAGACGCGATCATCAGAAGGAGTGATGATTGACATGCTTTTGGATGAGCATAAACGGGGATAACTGACAGGCAAGTTGGTCGGTGAGTTGGTTTGGCTACGGACACGTGGTTGTGATCCGTAGGAGTTGTGGATTTCCTAAGTCCCGTAGAGGAGTTCACGTTTAGACGGTTAGTTAGGTGGTGGTATACTTGTTAAGGATGAAGTCCCATGGTTGGTGATAGAAGATTTATCAACCCAGAAATTATGAATGATAACTCCTAATGTAATACTTTGCAAGTGCACAAAATCGTATGACGAGTATACTAGGTTTGCAAAGGTCGATCCCTTGAGGACTTTTTCAACGTGAATCCACTTAGTTTGGAATAAAACAACTTGAGAAAAAAGTACAAAAACGTTGGGGGGTTTTGAGTGATGATTAGAACGAAATTAAATGATAAAAACAAGTGCAAAATGATGAAAAACTTGATTTGAAAGTTGATTGGATGATTAGGATGAATTAGGACATGTTATCCACCTCTACCAATTATAGTTCTCCTTAGATTTCGTTGATTAGATTAATTATGCATGTATCTAAATTAAGTGATCATGTAAGGGTCCGGCTAAGACTCACCCCACACAGTTATCTTCTCTTGGATTGCATGTTTAAGCGTGATGTACCCTCCCTTAAACAACTATTACCGATGGTGCGTGATAATGCATGAAACATGAAGAAGATTTAATGACACTAAACTATCCCTAGTAAAGTGATGTGCAATCCTAGGAGGTCACAAGTTTAGATTACGAATAAGATTCCCCTTCTTAAACATGATGCTACAAATTGCAGGGTGAACACAAACATCAAGGTGATCTGTCAAGCAATTACATCGACAATTATACGCAAATAAGGTGATCAAATTTACAAGCATAAATTGAGTTCATGAAGCATATTAATCCAACAAATCCAGGCATACATAACAACCATAATCAACAGCCAGAAATCTAATTATAAACTAACATGGCTAGGGCTTCAAACAGCCATAATCCTAAAAGAAACTACTCACGTATAACTAAGTTAACAAACATCATAATTGAATGCATATAAACTTAAAGAGATTAGGGATTAAGAAACAAAAATACTAAGATGAATGATGTGCGAGAGAGTGGCACAAACAATTCTTCTTCTCCCAAGCTATACTTCACAAAGAAGATGCAAGACTTGAATCCAAACGCATGAACAAAAGGGTAAATTGCGGCTACTTTGTGTATATACTTTAAGCAGAAATTTTTGTAGAGTTTTGGGACCTTAGGAGGTAAATTGGACGTCCAAAAAAAATGAGAAAACATCTATTTATAACCCCAAACACCTACCCTAACATCTCCCTCAAAGAAAAGGGAAAACAGCCCCAAAATAAGGAGGAAAACTCCTTATTTCCGTGAAAAACCATAGTTATCCCTTTTTTTGTGTTCTTCTTGTACAAGGAGTCCCTTTTTGCTTCCTTCTTTCCACTTATTGACTTTATCTTTAACTAGGAATTCATTTAATGCTATCCTAAATCAGATTACATTGCCCTAAAATAAAGGAAACATGATAAAATTAAGGCTAGTGAAGTTAATTAACCCTAGCCATGTACAAGATGGTTTCTTAATTTCCAAGAAACTTCCTTTTCCTTATTTCTTGCCTCTTTAACTTCAAGATCTGATTAGGAATATAATTAAGTCTTCTTATCCAAGTCAATCCATGTCATTCCTCATTGAGAAAGGTAGGAAAATTCGTCCAAAGTTGCTTGATGCACAAGTAAACACCCTAAAACAACCCTTAGCTTCATTTTGTGGGCTTCTAAGGGCTAAGCCGTGACTTTTAGGATCTTGGTGGATCTTGGTCATGTAAAAGGGAGATGATGAGGCCCTTTATGAGTCCTTGATGAGTCCTTAAATATTTAACCTTGAAAAGATCACATTTCATTGCAAAACATGATTTAAACCTCAACTAAGCAATCTGTACAAACTTCACAAAAGAGATCATTTTCTCCTATTGTTTGAATGATTATAATCAAAAGATAAGTAAAAGGGATAAGAAATAACATTGAAATGATACTTAATTTATGACTTATCAAATACCCCCAAACCCATCTTTTGCTAGTCCCTTAGCAAAACAACAAAATAAAAGACTCAATCTAGTTATGATAAGCATTTAAACCTCTAGGTTCACCTAGTACGAGGAGTTTTGTCTCCTGAGGGTTATAGCAGCACGATACCCACAAACGTTTTACTTAACACAACAGATGCTAGAAGTCATGCATCAACAAGTTAATAAGAATCAAGAATAGAAAATAAACTCACACAAACCAAGAAACATGCCGTAACCGTGAACTCAAGTGTCAAGTGTTTATACCAACATCTCAAATGATCAAACTAAAAAACAACGCCATCTAAACACCCTAGAAAGATTTCGCCTCGAATCTAATCCTCACTAGGCATCACTCAATACGCTCAAGAATCCTAAGGTTTTCACTCAGCAAGCATATGTGAAGAGTTTAAGTAAAGAAAATCAAGTTAAGCACATATGGATTTCAATGAAGAAAAGAACTTTATCTGAAAATATGATCTCACAAAGGAATTATGCGTACCTTAATCCTTTGCATAACCATTCACAAGATCAATAAGTCTTCATTCAAGGGTTGTAATGGGGCTAGGTTCGTGGGTTTAGATAGAAAAGTTGGAATTCAAAGAACCTAAACCGCATTAAGGCATAAGAAGTCATGACTCGGACCTTGAGTCTAGATGAAACCGTGCTTAAGCTCACAAAAATGTTCTAATTGAGGTACTTGGCTCACTTGACTCAACTCAAAGTTCATTACTTTCTTTTTTTTTCCTAATCACATATTTTTTTTTTCACTAACGAACTTGATACATTTTTTTTATAGATGAGTTGAGCCAAGATCATGCAATAACTTCCTCGCTTTACAAATAAACGAACGATCTTTTCCATTCAAACATACTTCCATCACATGAGTATAAGTAGCACAAAACATCAACATATTTCCTCCTCATCATGAATCTCATTTAATGCAGCCTTGACACAAGTTTAGATTATAGGTGTAGCCATTATAATTTTAGATTATAGGTGTAGCCTTGACACCTCGGATGAGTTGGTTCGCTTGGCCGAGTTGTGGTGAACTATCAGGATAAGTTGGATTGGCAGGTGATGGACACCGGGTAGGAGACCCAAGTGTGAGATCAGTTGGATTTCCCCCAGTAAGTTACGGACGGTGGGAAATGACAGTTTTGCCCTAGGAATTGGACGAATGGTTGACTTTTTGTCCGGGTGGTCAAATGTACACTGACCGATGACTGTGACGTAGTTCGAGACATCACGAGTTCATAGACAGGTGGCACATCCGATTCCGACATTCGAGGAGGAAGTTATGATGTTCGAAAGTTTAGGGGTATTTTGGTAATTTTGGTTGAAAGGGAAAACTGTTGACTTTTCATACGCCATGGATTTGTCACGCATTTCTAGGACCATTAGGTAGGTCTCGATGCCCTGAGTATAACTACGGGCGGCACTCTATCATTGGACCTCGGACGGCTCGGGTTTTTGGTCAAAATATGTTAAGGGAAAAATGGTAAATTGTAGGGACAAGGGTAAAACTGTCTTTTGTCTGAATTTTAAGTGATGAACCAGGAGATGGGGACAACTGTCCCTAATAGTGGGATATTTCTTCCTGGGAGCAAGGAGATGTGGACACATGTCCCTCTCCTGGTTGGTTCTAGCATCCACCAATTGTGTTGGACGACCAAATAAACACGGGAATGGGCAAGGTTACATAGTTGGTTCTGTCGTGTGAGAGATGAGTGTTGTATGATTGAGTGAAAAATTTAGAGTGCAAATCGTGTTGTGAGGGTGTGGAAACAGAGAAGAGGCATAGACGTGGAAGGGAGAGGTCGAGTTGAGTAAGGGAAAACCCAGAAAAATCCGTTAAACAGTGAGAATGTCCACATACTCGTCCACCCCAAGTCTCCAGAAATGACCTCCAAATACACTGGATGGTGATAAGGGCTGAAGGGAAGTGAACCAGGACGTTGAGACAAACTAGGTGGCAGCCACAGGTGGTGGTCATGACGGCGGAGGAGGAAGGTAAACTAAGAAACCTGTGAGCCTTTGTTTAAATTCAAAAATGGCAACTCATGGATTATTGGTTGTGGATCGAATTGATTAATTGGGTGATGATCAGGAAGTTCAGGTGAGTTCGTAGGACTTGAAACTATGGCCAACGGGGGCCGGTGGCAAGGGAACCGTCAAGGGGGTGGTCGACCGGTTCGAAAAATCGATTAAAGGTATGATGTTTTGGCTTGGTTTTCTCATTTTGAGCTTATGGATCTTTTGGGAATGCTTAGAGGGAAGTATAGGACTAAAAAGGGCTGAAATCGGGTTGGAAAAAGGATGGAAAGAACCATGAACCGCGGACACCGATTCGATTGGACCTGGCTGGTTCGAACCGGCCTGAATCAAGTCGGCGAGAGGAAGAGGATGATGAACAGTGCCGCGTGAGGCCCATACGCAGCCCCTTTGGACGGGGCGTGAGGGCGTGTGGGACCCCTTTTGGGGAAGTTTTCAACACGACTTTTAAAGTATTCGATGTAACGAACATTTTGGGATTGGTTTGGAGTCGATCAGACATCATCTCGATATGTTTCTGGATGTCCGAAGGTTTTAGGGCTCGTTTAAAAATAGTTAAAAATGTTGAAAAATTACGGGGCTTTAATAGAAGCTTTATGAAGTGGTTAGTGACCTTAGAAAATAATTTGGATAGGTTCGGGAAAGCCGATGATAGTGGATTAGCTAGGAGCGACGTAAGTGCATGCGTATCGAGGCACCGGCATAAATGGTCTGTGAGTGGACTTTACTTTCTCACTTATGATGCATGCAAAAATGTTTTATATGTTTTCTATACGTGATTTCTATGTTTATGATATGATATTGATGATTTCTGATTTTGCACGTATTTCGAGATAATTACGTCTTTACACGTTTTACGAGCTTACAGTTTATGTTGTGATTTGATCATGGTTTTGGTGATTTAATTTTGTTGATTTCAATGATTTATAATGGATTTTGGAAAAGTGATTTCGGGCTTGAATCCCTGTTCATAAAACGGATTTCGATAAACGTGATTTCGGGTTTTGGAACTGGATTTCGGAAATGATACTTTGGGATTTTTTTTTGAAACTTGAAAGTGAATTTCTGAATTTGGGTTCGGAATGATGATTCCAGATGCTAGCTTACGGAATCATGATTGCGAATTCGGATATGGATTTTTTATGATTTTCACTTGGTTTTGGGTTTAAAGACCCGTTGAAACTTGGTTTTGGGTTTAAAGAACCGGATATGGCTTGATCTGGTTTTGAGTTTAAAGACTCGGTTATTATGATATCCCCTGAGGCCTGTTGATTGTGGTTTGAGTTTAAAGACTAGTTGATATCCCGGGAAGGCCTGATTATGCGCATATGTTTTGAGTTTAAAGACTCGGCGCGCTTGAGATCCAGCAACTTTATTGATTGATGTTTTACTTTGGTTTTTCACTAGTTTTCAGATGTTTTGGGCTGTGGCCCGGATGATTTGGATTTTGTGGATTTTCTGGATTTGGGGCTGAGTTCCCGTACTTTAATGAGGGTTGGCCCTGCATTTGAGTTACGGATTTGAGAAAAGGATTTGAATTCCAGTTTTCATTTATGGTTTTCTTATCTTGGATATGAAATAGTTTTATGGACTAGTTTTCATATGCATGCATTGGTTTGTCGTGGAGGGTATAAATGTACTTTCTTATAAACCGTTTTCTAAATGTACTATTTATTTTTGTCTACTCACAGTCTTTTATGTTTTCGATACCCTCTAGATTTGATGTGGTGCGAGCTGTTGTTAGAGAGACGGAGACATCACACACGCGAACCACAGTAGATTCTGCGCGCTCTGGGAAGTCTGAAATTTTTTGGATGGTTTGCTTGGGAATCCTTTGTTCAGCTTACGTGTTACGTGAAGGTTGGATGTCGGTTTAGCCTTCATGTCGCACGTAAGTTAGACAGGAGCGTGGCTTAGCCCTTAATTCCAGGGGATTGGGGGTAGGTCGTGTCACCTTCTGTCATCCAAAATTCCTCGTATCTTATTCATACCCTTTCATCCATTCATCACTTAGTCATCTCATACCTGTTGGAACTTAACCTAACATATCTCAAACCCTGCTGGATCCTGTGCAGTCCAACTCATCCACTACCAAATCTCAGATACCGAACATATGCCCATCACGACGGAGTCACATCCCAACTCGTGGCTCATTATCATCACAATCACTAGCAGCACACAGTTGCTAATCAGACAACCCTGAGTCAATACTCATACCGAGCAACAACCCCGTACCTCCGCTCAGGTTAAAGGAACTCTACCTCCCTCGTACCCCACAACTCTGGGTACAATCACCCTGACAACTCACAACAAGATACTAAACGTTCCTTGAACGTCCCCCAATTCTCAATTACCACATCTAAATCAATCGCCCTCGATAGCTAGCCATCTCCACACGACTGTTGACTAACAGTTCTCGTCATCGAGATCCGCATCCACACATCACACTATTATTCGATCCAACTCGGGGTTCCATATATTATCTCATAACCGTACTCGTGGATCGAATCCCATCATTTTATTTCGTGTCGGGCCAACCAATTTCCATAGTTTCAACTAGACTCACTAGAGTCATCCACGTGGTCTTCCACGACCTCAGCCGCTCTTTGCACCACAAGTTCCAATACATCAGTCACAATCTGAGGTTCGACCCGATAGACCACCCCGGCTTCGGAAAAGTCGTCCAATCCTCAACAACTACGAACTCACAATTCCAATTCAACAATCACAACTAAGGTTCACCTTTCCAGTCCATTCATCATAAATTAGGGTTCCACAATCACACCCTAGGGTTCCTTTTAACCCAACTATCCTCTGCAGTATAATCCACAATCTGATCGACCCCGCAGTCGTGACATCTTATGGACGTCACTCCAATCCTACCATCAACGCAATTGGGGTTCCACCACTAAGGTCAAAAACTAACTCTGATGTACTAACATTCCCCACACTAGCAATCACCCCTAGGGTTCACATTCTCAGACCATCACTCATCTGAGGTTCACATTTCCCGATCACCACTCAAATGGGGTACCCCGAACCCAGCTGCTCCTAGCGGCACCACAATCTAACATCACATGACCCAACCAATGGTCCCACACTGCTAAACCATGACAGAACTATGGCACACATAAGGATCAAATGCCAAACCGAAACTATCGACGATTCATTTCTACTAACGCTCACACTGGCATACTAACTATCAGGTTGATAATGAACTGCAGCCTATAGATGGGCTGAGGTATGTATTATTCCTTATCTGACACTTCGTGTCAAACGGGGGCATGACACATCCCACGTTAATCCTAGGGAGATTGGGATGGGTCATGTCATAACCTACCTCCTTGGAGATGCTTGAAGGAAGAGTTCACAATCCTCAGTACTTTGATACCGGACCCTAAATCCCCAAGAAATTCCATCGATATTTATTTACGGCCATTAATTGATGTGCTCATAGATATGTAGGAAAATGGTGTACGAATGTACGACAAACTTAGTTGGAAAATGTTCACTCTACGAGTAGAAGTAATGTGAACAGTTAATGATTTTCCAGCTTGCGACATGTTAGCAGGGTGATGCACCAAAGGTTATCTTGCATGTCCTACATGTGGTCCAGACACAACGTCATGTTGGCATGCATCAAAGGTATGCTACTTAGGTTCAAAAAGGTTTTTGCCCTGGGATCACTGATGGCGTGTGCAGTCAAACTCATTTGATGAGAAATTAGATTTACGAGCTCAACCCCGAGAAAGATCCGGTGATGAGTTATGTTCTAAATTGAACATTATACATGACTTCGTTACACGAGCTCCGAAACATGCTGAACAAGAAAATTGGACGAAAAAAAAAACATAATTTTTAGGTTGCCATATTGGTCAAAATTGAAAATCATACACATCGCAGATCCTACGCACATCGAGAAAAATGTTGTTGAAAGTGTTGTGGGAGATACTTTACCCATCGAAGGCAAGTCAAAACACACACAAAAAGACTTGGCTATGTATGCAAGAAATGCGGATTCGCCCTAATTTGTTGCTGAAAGTCATCACTGGAAAATATGTCAGGGCTCATCCAAGTTATACATTTACCCTGGAAAATAAGAAAAAATTCCTAAAGTGGTTGCAAGGTGTGAAGTTTCCCAATGGGATATGTTGGTAATATATTCTGAAATGTTAGCATCGGCAATGGCAATTTATCTGGTATGAAGTGTCATGACTATTATGTCTTGCTACAATGGCTCATGCCAATTGGCATTTGGTCGTACTTTGAGACGGGTGCTATTGAGACTCTAGTTGATTTGTCCCAATTCTTCCAGATATTATGTGTTAGACCGTTGGTAAAAGTGAACCTCGAAGTAATAAATGAGGATATTGTCTACATCATGTGTCGGCTAGAGAAAATACATCCACTGGTATTTTTTGATATAATGGTTCACATTCTAATACATATGCTTGACGGGGCAAAGCTAGCAAGCCCAGTGCACTATTGTTGGATGTACCCAATCGACAGGTATGACTAATTCCTATTTTTTCTACTTTTTTCTACTTGTCATTCATAATTGTGACTCATAATGTATATTTTATTGCATGATGTTAGGTACATATAAGCGGTATGTAAGGACCTGGACCTTCAACGAGGGTAAATCGAAAAATTTGGAAGAAATTGACAATTTTTCCCCTAAAGTCAAAGGTTGACTTTTTGACCTCGATGATTTTTTGCAATTCTAGGAACGTCGTTAGGAAGCTTTTGATCTCCTAAGTACGTTGGCAGGCGGCACACCAAAAACGGAGATAAGATGGTTACGTTTTGGGCCTAAGAATTAGTCATACCTGTCAATTGGGTACGAAATGAAGAGAAAAAAAAAGAGAAAATAAAGAAAATCAGGGAAGAAGAGAAGGGAAGAAAATGAGGGAGAGAAATCTATGGAAGGATGATGAAATAGAGTGAGAAGAGAAGTTGATTGAATATGAAACTATGTAGAAAGGATGAAGGAAACCATGGAACCCGCGAGAGGGAGATTCCGGATTTAAACATAGCTGGATGGATTTTCGACAAGGAAGCTCGAATTCAAACTTAGGAACGTCTTCCTGAGGTCCTATCGATCGAGATTGACTCCTTAGACGAAGTTTTGGACGTTTGGATCGTCCAAGTTTTGTTAAGTTTTGAACTTCGATTTTGGGATGAGTTTCTCGTGTTTTATCGTGTTAGATTCGTTGTTGGGTTGATGTGGATTAGCATAAACGAAGAAGGGATGAAAACATACTAGAAATAAAGAAAATGGTGTTAGGTCGGGCGACACGAATTGCAGAGAAGTTGGCTGGTCGCGAGGTTGAAGATGATCCACAGTACCTAGGCGCGTGGCTCCCACATATAGCCACTTTGGGAGGCACGTGGGGGTGCGTGATCCTAAATCCCGAGGAGAGGCCAACATGTTTTCCATCATTTCGATGTAACGAAGATTTTGGCACATGTTTCAAGTATATCAGTCACCGTTTTCTGGTAGTTTTGGGTGTCCGAAGGTTTTAGGGTTCATTTTAATGCGTTTAAAAATCCCAAAAAAAATTTAAGGGATTAAATTAGGAGTTAATTGAGATGATATGTGACCCTTAGATGTAAATTTTGGAAGGAGGTGACTTTCCTGAATTTTACGGAAAAACGTGTAACGCGGATTTCGGCATTACGATGTGAGTGGACTTTCTTTCCCTAAAATTTTATGTATGCATACTTACATGAATTAAATGTGTTTTTATGTGATTTTAGTGATAATGAAATTAGTGAGATTTTCTACGATTTTTTGGTGATTTTATGAATATTTTAATATTATTTTATTATGTGTTATTCGAGGACTTTTGTAAATTTGGTTTTGGTTTCCAAGTTGAATGTGATTTGGAATTGAATGAGAATAATGACATGAGATAACATTCTTTGGGATGTTTGTGGACTTCATATAATTTCTAGACGGTTTTACTAAAGTAGGCTTAATGACACGTTTTACGAGAAAGTGTGATTAAGTTGTGTTTGGGGCTTAAACCCGTGATTCTGATGGTGGATTTGGATTGTGATATATGATGTGATATGTTATGGTGAAATGTGATCTTGAGTTGGGATGTGCAATCGTGTTGCTCGATATGCGTGATGTGTAATGATATGATGATATGTGCTGATTGTGTAGTTTGAATGTCAGTCTCGGACGTCGAGCCCAGGGCTCCGAATTCTGGGATTGTATTGTGGTGGAAACTCAAACGTCGAGTTAGGGGCTCCGAATCCTAAGTCGGATCTCACTCGAACGTCTAGCCAGGGGCACCGAATCTTGAGTGAGTGTGTGATGGCCTACTAGTAGTGCACTAGTGATATGATGGCTGATATGATTATTGATGTAGTGCCTTTGTGATGTGATGACTGATGCTATACTTATGTATTGATGATGAGTTGACTGTATGTGAGTTATGTGCCGACGTTGGTTATGGATTGATTGTGTGGATTGATATGATGGCTTGTGAGACTGTGTTGTGATGACTTGGACATCGAGTTGAGCTCCGAATCCCGAGTGAGTTTGTGATGTACTTGCCAGTGGCGTAGTGGTTCCATGTGTGACATTGTGATGATGGTGTGTTGATTATTTGTGGTTAATGTGTTGTATTCTTGTGAGGATGATTATATCGACTTACCGAGGTTTATAAATGGTTTAATGACTGTTGATTTGAGATTTTTTTTCACGTAATTCGTGATGTTAAACTGAATTTGATTTAATCAAAAGTATGGTTTTGGGATGGTTTTTCTTGTACGCATGCATATTTTTGGAAAACGGAGGGTAAAAGATGGATGTTTTCAACTATTTCTTTTCTTCTACTCACATGTTTTCTTGGTTTTTAACCCTCCAAAGCTGCCACACGGAGATCAAGGCTCGAGAGGCAGAGGCATGAATTAGAAAGTTATACGTGTATCCCTTGTCTAACAAGGGATTTGACAGACGGGAGCAGGACCCGAAGGGCTTTTGTGGTTTAATCGGGTGGGGTCCTGTCATGGTATGTCTACAACAAGACACATCAGTGTACATTGCAAAGGAGTCGCTCACTTTTTGTGCAACCTTTAGAATGAAGAGACTTCCTTCAACAAGGTCTCGTGCAACGACGAGCGTTGTCAACATCTAGAGACCCTATCTGTATTTGTCCATCCTACATGGCCTTTTGGCAATGGTCTAGTCTGGAAGCTGTTCACCAATCGGGACATGGACGTGGTTCATCGGTTAATAGTGAACAACTCTGACGAAGTATGTCCTTTTCACGAGCAGCACATAGAATTGATTAAGGTTGAGTATCTTTCTAATTGGGCAAGAAATAGACAAAAAACTATTCCCACATTGGGTTTCCACGCATCAAAGTGAAAACTTTTATTTATAAGTTCTTAAAAGCAGTTCCATACTTAACCACTTTTTTTATAACTGACTAGATGGCACAATTGAAAGATGACAACTTGCCCAATTTCAATACAAAATTATTGTAACTTGTCATCAGCCTATTTCAAGGAGAAACATGCAGTGGTTGTCACATAAATGGAGTTAAGTTTGTATGCACAGAACAAGACGATAAATTGTCTACACAAAACAACAAGGTCCCTGTGCCAGGTGATGAGGAAAATGTTGATACTGGACTATATGAAAAATTATTATGTGTGATTAAAGCGTTATACACAGACCGCAAGATAGTCATCCTGGTCATTAAAGATCATTTACGCACCTCTATCAATACAAATACTCGGTGGTTAGAGAGTGATCCATACATCTTGGCTCGTATGACGAAGCAAGTTTTTATGTGGATGATCCAAAATCTGGTGTTGGTTGGGGAGTAGCTAAGATGGTCCATCATAGAAATATTTGAGATTTAGAGGATCGTTATCATGAAAAAAAGGACATAAGTAGACGACGACCAAATTTTTTACCAGGTGGATTATCCACCTTACACATAAATGGAGTACATACCAACGATTTAATCCCACCAATTGTGATTGATGTCATTTTTATTGATCTTGAGACTTTAGAATGAACTGAAAGTGATTCTGAAGAGTCAATCGGGGAACACACCTCATATAACGAGGGTGATTGGGTGGGTGATAGTGAAACTAAAACGGATTGAAATTTGTAAGACAAAAAACTCTATCATTAATGCATAAGATCCATTACTACACAGTTTTCAAAATGCTTACTCGTTTGGACTTTAGTTGCCCTCTATAATATTAATTAACTCACTTATACAATGCCTTCTCTTCAAAAAAATTCTCCAAAAACTCCCCACTTCCCTTATTTTCAGAAAATTCATCGGGTAAAATTAAAAAATAATTTAGGGTTTAGGGTAAACTAGTTCGGTGGCACTTGTCTGAATTTGCTACCCGTCGAATCTTTTCAAAACATTCGTCGGGCAAAACATTTTTTTGGGTAAAATTAAATAATAATTTAGGGTTTAGATTTTAGCATTTAGGTTTTAGAGTAAACTAGTTTGGTTGCTCTACTCCAAATCTGTTACTTGAAAAATTTTTAAGAGATATTCGTCGGGTAACGTTTATACTAAAGTTTCAAACATAACGGTGTTTTTGCAAATTTGAAGACTTTCCACTAATAACTCTATCGATTCAACCATCCACATATATTATACATACTCGTAGATTGTCAACACAAAAAATCTTCTCTTAGAAGATTAAGAATTCTCCAGCTTGGTAACAGTGTGCAACAGATCGACGGTTACAAAACGTTCTATCACCATCAGACGACTTCATCTTCTCAAAACATCACGAAATTTGACGGGTGGATTTCAGGTACTCAATGACTCAAAATGAGTAGTCAGATTATGTAGTATTAATCGTTCGAAACTCAAACGAGTAACATTATGCAAATACGTTCGAACTCTTATTGAAAAGTTTGAAAGTGTTCGATGAAAATGGTGTTTTTAAATTTTTTAATAATTTATTTCAGTAGTTCAACCATTCCAACTATCCATATTTATTGTGCATAGTTGTAGATTTCCTACACAAACAATTAGAAGATTTTGAATTCCCGGGGCTAGGTAACGGTGCGTAACGGATAGACGGTTACAAAATGTTCTATTACAATCGGATGACTTAGACTCCTCGAAACTTAATGAGTTTTGTATGGTAGATTACAGGCACTTAACGACACAAAATGAACGGTCGAAAATTGGAAATGCATTCATTACATTTGTTTACCATGTTACCCGACGAATATTACAAGCATATTTGTTGGGCTTACAATATTACCCGGCGAATATTACTCAAATAATTGCTTAGTAACATTTCAAACCTTTCTGGAAAATATTGCTAAGTGTGACTATCATTGATGCTAGTAAAACATTCGTCGGGTTATGCTATATTTCATCGGGTGAGGTCATGAGAACGACCCGACTCTTCTACTTATGCACCGTCGCTTCAATTTTACCCTTATTATTACTCGACGAATTATTAATCTCATGGTCGGGTAAAGTTCTTCGATGTTTTAAAACATAGAGGGCGTTCTTCTTCCTCCTCTTCCTCTTTACTTCTTCGATCAAATACTCAAACCAGACCTAAAAAAAAAACCCTTTCCCGGTTAACACATCACTCTCTCAGCCTTTTTCACTAACTCACTGGCCCCACACTTCCACTCTCTCAAAGCTCTCTCGCCATGTTGTTGTCTTTCATCTCCCCTCTCGGTAGTCACCGCAGCTCGTCGCTATTTTCAAGTCGCCACCGGTAGAGCCGTCACAAAATCCTCCCTTTATTACCACTGTAACCTCCTTCTCTATATGACAGGACCCGTCCCAATTCCCTTGGATTATTCTGGGACATGCCTGCTCCCGTCTAACAACGCTCGTCAGACTAGAGATAAACTCGTCACCCGCTCGGGGTTAGCCAGAGTACACTAGGATCGGTGGTGGTATGTGATGTCTCAATCTTTTCTACAGCCCGCATCCGCTATCAACCTAAAGGGTATTAAAACCATAAAAGCTGTGAGTGAACAAAACAACTGTTTATAAAAATCATTTATCAACAAGACATTTATACCCTACACGTAAAAGTATGCATGCATCATAAAATAGTAATTTCAAATACTTTCTCGGAAGCAAGACATATTGCTTCCCAAATCAAAACACAATGGAAAATGCTTCTCAAACGAAGTCATTATCTCAATAGGGTCTCAGCCCAAAACTGAATCATACAGGGTCTCAACCCAAACTAGAAAACACGCACAGAGACTCAGCCCAAAAACCGAATCATAGAAAACAAGTACGGGGTCGCAGTCCAAATCATAAAACACGTAGGAACACATCCCATCCTCATCTCAGTGTCAGTCATGATTCCAATCCTAGCACATGTGGAATAGCTCAGGACCGCTCACAATCGTAGCATATCGCCGTGAACCCATCACCTGTCGCGACCGTCTCTAGATCATCGTGGACACACCAGAGATCGATCTCAGAGGATAACATCGGCACTCTGAAGTCAAGCCTCCCTCTAGTATCAGAAGCAGTACATCCGCAGTCCAGAGGCGAGCGCCGTAACACCCAGGACTCTAACCCGAATGTCATCATCGACCGGGACTCTAACCCTATCGTATCACACATAGGGCCACTGTCCAGAATTTCATCAAATGGGTCACAGCCCGAAATATTACCAATTGGGTCACAGCCTGAAAAAGTCCAACGACACCTCATATCCTAGGATTCCTCGAATCCTATAAAATCCACAGCTGGGTCTCATGCCGAAAATATCTTTCATACAACTCATAAGTGGGTCACAGCCCGACTTATCTCACGTTTGACTATACTCTAAGTCAAACCTCAAATCAACTGGGTCATACGCCCGAAAGATATTTCCAAATCTGAAAACCATTTCTCATTTCCAAAACACTTTCCAATCACCCTTGACTTCAATCAAGTCAAGGTCGTGCAACTGGGACTCGTGCCCGGATCTTAATTTCACGTATCTCCGTAAAATCCTCAAATTTGTAAATCAATTCCTCAATTTAGTGCCTCTGTTAAACCTTTAGAATCACATAGAACACAACCACGTAGTACACTCGGCTGAAGCCCAAATATCATATAAAATAGAAATCTCAAACTACGTGCTATAACGCATTTTTCTCCGAAAATATCAAACGTTTCATATTTAAATCACATGCACTCATGGCATCTCAAACATGTTCATAAACACATAAAACATTTATGCATGCATCATATTCATAAAAAAAAGTCCACTCACAGATCGTCCAAGTTGTGCCTCAATATGCGTGTTATAAGCCTCTCCGGGCTAATCCGACCTATCCAGGTCATCTGGACCTATCTAAAACATACTCAAAGGTTACTACTGACCTATACAAGTCCATATCAAGAACCCCCAACTTTCTTGAAAAATTCAACGTGCCCCGGACACGCATTCTTAGGCTTTAAACTTCAAATTGACCAACCTAACAATCTCCGATCGAATCCAAACCATCACCATTGGATTCGTATCGTCGAAACCTTTAAAACAGTTTTAGTCCCACCTTCAAATACGTGCCCACGTGCCCCCACCAGTAGGTAAAAGTTAACCAAAAAGTTAACGCTGATATTAGTAAAGTCAACGCTGACGTCAGCAGCGTTGTCACTGCTGATGTCAACATGAAGTCATCTCTTACAGTCTGAAATCTGACACGTGACAGCTAATAGTGCCACGTGTCAAGAGCTCATAGGTCCACTTGTTTGACATGTCAGTGACACATGGAACCACCTGATTGGTCCACGTCACTGACATGTTAGGATGACTGTGCACTAACAACTACCACGTGCCCATCCCCCTTTGGGCCATGTCACCGGACAATCTGACAGGTGATGACGTTAGCTGATGACGTCATTACCCTAACCGCTGTCTGGGTCAGCCCATTTCTCTAAATTGACCCGGTTCGTTCTTCGCCATTTTTCCACCAAAATTGATCTCGTTGATCCCTACGCGATCGTTCAATCTTATGCGATCAATATATGGACTCAAAATGCATAAAACAAGCTAGGATTTGCCTGTCTTGGACCACTAGCCATGGCCAAGCTTTCGCCTCCCTTCTAGGGCCGTCAAACCATCAAAACCCCTCACTTTCGATCCCTATGAACTCGTCCATGTCCCAGAAACACAACCTAGTCAGCCAAACCATTCATCAAACATCCAAACACCAATTCGAATTTTGAAAGGTCATGGGTTTCAGGTTTTACCTTCTTTACGGTTTTTCGGCCACCGCTTAGCTCCGTCGCCTACCACCAACCTCTCAGCCTCACCATCACACCCTCAGCTTCACTCTCAGTCTCTCATGGTTCCTCAACCTAACCAGCAAGGGAGGGGGAATTTGGGTGGTTTGGGTTTCGGGTTTTTGGTGACTAGAACATTCCGTGACCCGTAAATTTCATGTCGAATGTTTGATTTTGACGTGTTGTCTGTCTACGGACTCGTATCGACTCGATCTACATAATGGTCCTTGGTCCTCATACATTCGACCACCCGGGTCAAGAGTCAACTTTTTATCCTCATCTAAGGGTAAAATCGTAATTGCACCCTGAACGTCTGACCATCCTCGACTAATCCCTGCTTAGCCTCGATAATCTTCAATTTAATCTTAATTAATCCCAAAAATTTGGGACGAGTCGTTACAATCTTCCCTCCTTAAAGAATTTCATCCTCGAAATTCAAACTGACCCAATTCCACCACTAAACTGTGGAAATCCAATCCTGCCTCCACTCGGGGCACTCTCGTGTAAAAGTACACGTCTGACACAAACTACACGTCAGCTCGTAAGTCTCACTCGTGACATCGATACTCGTTGATCTCACTTGTCACTCACTCCGATAGGTCTATCATACGAAGCTAACGTCCTAGTCCGTTTTTCAGCCTGATGACTCTTCTCATCTGACAATCAAAGTTGATATCTTGTTCAACGTCTGATCCGACAAACATCCTCTAGATCCTGCCGTCACAATGGTACAAATCGCACCTCACAGGCCATACTCAAATCTGCGGTATTTATCGGTCTCGATACTCATATCAACCAATTCCCTCGTTTTCCCATACTCAGGATGACTCTCAATGTCCATAGTGATACAACTCTCTTCTAAAGGCCTCCAAGTCCACAACAACTATCGTGACTAGCTGGAACCTCCCAAATCCATTGTATTTTCGCTGCACTACTCTGATCTCAACTCGCTCTCAAGTCCCCACATCGAATGTCATGACACCCAGCGACCTACACTGAAATCTTGACTCATCTCGAGTCCCAAGTTGTCATCTCACGTATCCTGTTGATACACCAATTGACATCTCACCCATCTTGGGTGTATCTGGACCTCATCGAATACTCTCTAGTAGAGGTAATCACATATAAAATCACTAGGGTTCCTCTGGCCCACATGGCCCTGATCTCTCGGTTCACATAATCACTGAACCCTCTCAATCCACTCTGCTCGAGCACACAGTATTCGACGCCTAGTTAACAT
This sequence comes from Prinsepia uniflora, assembly GCA_032719365.1. Lineage (NCBI taxonomy): Eukaryota > Viridiplantae > Streptophyta > Magnoliopsida > Rosales > Rosaceae > Prinsepia > Prinsepia uniflora. Next base: position 52,906,661 of record CM064868.1, on the reverse strand, counting down.
CTCATCATGTCGAACCACGTCCGATCATAGTCCTCGTCTGATTGTCACCACTATCTCATGTCCATCTTGGACTTCATCTATTAGACAAAATGTTCATTCTCTCTGGTAACTCTTAACCCAAACATACCGATTAACCGTGGTCAATCCCATCATCCAACGTGCACTACTCACTGGTGGATCCACATCAAGTAAATCATCAAGGCACTACCAAGGCCTGCTCAAGAACGACACTGTGGCAACGTCTATTCATATACTACTGTTCACGCTCCAATTGTCTGTCTTGGCCAAACTTCACTTCGAACACGGCTCGGGACTCAACCGTTCGCCATGAGACTAACCTCAATCCATCACAATCTCAATCCTCATATCCAACACATACTCATCCACCTATCCAAGACAGATCATACATTCCACTCGCTGTCTCTTCTGAGTTTCCTGGTCACCAGATAGTCACTAGCACTCCAATCTGAATGAATGAATTCAAAATCAACACTCATCCCCATATCCAACCTCTTTCTTGACTTTTCACTAACTATTCCAAGAGATCCTTCAACTATCTTACAATACGATTCTCTTCTTATCATAGCTTAGCATAATTAGCAATATGATTTTCTCCGATAAGGACCAGACTTCGGTTCACAGGGTCTTACACCCTTTTCGAACCCTTTTCATTGTCATAACACTCCTCGCCATCCCACATAGGGAAGAATCAAGGATAATCTCAGACGATGACATGAAAATTCATCCTATGTCATGCTGCGACACCAAGCACCATCTGCTAAAAAGTAGAATATGAGAAGTCTCCCTCATCGACCTCGGAATACCCATCTCCAATGCTGAATCAAGCAATCTTCTCATTGTCTCAATCAAAACTTCTCTTGATTCCAAAGTTCCAATCATGTTGCAAGCATACCTATCTTTTCCAACTACTGGACTCGATGGTCCCAAACATACTCGGACATCAACCACGTGTCTATACCAAGCTAACTTAGTACCTAACTCGCCTATCTGTTTATACCTTTTATGCACATCCAAAAGCATGTCATCCATTACTACTTGAATCTCACGTTTCAACCCTTATAGGTTCAACTCCTGCACCCACACTCGTGCAATCCATCCAAAACGAGCTAGGGTACTTGTCACTAATCCAGGTATACCCCATGCCTCACACTGAGCCACTCAGGATCCTCTCTGTCCCGCTCAGTGCCCATCGAACTCACAAGTTTGCCACTCTAGGGCAGGTCTACTTACTAGTCGCAATCCAAGCCCTTATTGGCATTACATCACTCAGACAAACTCAGTGTCATTTGGAACTATCCGTTCACTATTGGATTCCATTCAACTCATCTCTGGCATCTCCCACTCATCTCAATCACCTCCACAGAGGTAGTGCGGCACACTCGCTAACACCCAAAACTCAACATCTCCTTTTCTGATCGTACTCGGGTGTAACCGAGTCAAATCTAGAAGTCTGCTCATACTGTGCATCACTCGCACCCCACTGTACCACCACCAAGACTGGCGAATCTCCATCGTATCACTCGTCACGGTAACATGAGTTTATCCAACTGTATGAGACTCGTCCACATCCATCGATAACAGCGTCTGTCATAACCATGTGCAGACCGATCCCAGAAACACTCCGCTATCGAGACTCTATAATCGTGCGGTCAACTCATCACAGGTACCAACCACTCAACGCGTAATATCCATCAATCTGTCCACCTCAGGATCCAATCCACAAGTGCCACACTCCTGGTAACTTGTCCAATCAATCACCTACTAGGAGTATCACGAACCCGGCTGCTTAATGCAGCATATTCATCCTAACTGATTCATCCTAAGTCTTCGAGTGAGACTCTTTTAACGTCTGGGTTTCATTTCATTTGTTTGGGACACGTTCTAGGGATGGTGATGAGCTGCTGGAAGCTGGTTTGGACGCTGGAAACCGACGTGACAGACGGAGAAGACGACCGGAGTAAGGCCGTGAGTTTCTTCAAGTTCTAGGTATGGATCTCGTCATTGTTTTCCATTTTTGAAGTCCTAGATCCATAGAACAGACTTAGACGATCCTTTAGGAACAAATCCTATCAAAAATGGTGGCCGAAAATGGGTTCTGGAAACGGATCAAGCCGCGGGTCGACGGCGACCCGATTTCAGAGATTCGGGTTGATCCAGTACTGTAGCAATGATGACGTCATCATGTTCAAGTCAGCCGTGACATCATGATGATGTCATCATGTCAGAGATTGTCAGACCAGGGCCCAACCAGAGAGTGACACGTGTCCTCTAACGTTGACGTCAGCAACACTGTAGCAGCGTTGACCACGCGTTGACCAGGCGCGTGGGGGCGCGTGTGAACAGTATTTTTGGTGGGGCCAGTGCCATTTTCAAGGTTTCGACGATACAAATCCAATGGCGGTGGTTTCGTGTCGATGGGAGATCGTTAAGACAGTCAAAATGGGGTGTGAAGCCTCGGGAATAATATCCGGCCTATGTTTTCGAGACGAATCTGTTCTAGGGTTTTGGTATTGAACTAGTATGGTCCTTTAGTGACTCTTGGACATGTTAATATAGGTTTTAGGCGGTCGTTGAGCAGCGATGACCATGTGTGAGTGGGCTATTTGATTTCTTAAAGGATTGAATGCATAAACTGTTTTACTATTCCACTTTATGATTTAGATGGGACTACTATGCGTACTATATGGGAATGCTTATATTACATATTATGATGTTTTGAACATGAAACTCGTCTGGATTATATATGGAATGTTTTTAGGGATGTCCGGGGGACATAGGGTAACTATACTACTATACTATTATTGTGTTGTACTTTCCTACCTTTCTATCTTTTCTCCTCCAAGGAGGGTCGTTGGCTCGGGTGGACCTTGGAGTAGTCACGGGGCACTGACTGAGTGGAGTTAAGCCTCGTTGGGTTGCTTACTCTCAGGAAGGCATGTTTAGTACACCTCGGGCAGTGACCGGGATACCGGGCACTGATGGACCTAGGGGAGTCTCGGGTTTGAGACCCTGAGTGGCAACGCGTAGCCTTAGAACCGTGACATCACTATTAGGCATCAGGGATGCTAGGGTTGGGTTTTACAGTGCATTAGTATGTTGGTTTTTCCCTTTTGATTGTTATATGATTTTATGATTATGACTCTATTATGATATTATGATTTCAATGCAAGCAGGATTTGGAAAACGGAGGGGTAAAACCTTATGATTTACTTTATTATTAAATTGATTTATAAACTGTTTATTTTAAGCCCACTCACCCTTTAAATGTTTTACTGACCCCTCCAGGCCGTGACACGGGATTAGAGGAGGATCCTGAGGAAGAGGCTAAGACTAGTTCGCTATGCACCTGTACACCCCCAGTGGGTAGGTTGAACACCAAATAATGTACCCTGACTATTGTGAACATGTTTTGTATCGTACTATCCCTTGTCTGACAGCTTATTACTCTGAACTATGTTGTTGAACGTTATTCTTAATTTGAAGTATTTTGTTTCAATTAAGGGTACTTTTAGTATGTTTGGAGTCGTTGTCATACGGGAGCTGGACACGTCCCCGGGTGGTCCCAGTGGGATTGGGACGGGTCCTGTCAACTCATAATTTCAACATGATAAACTTTCACGTTGACTGAAACCGGACGAGAAGCGCCACAAGCCAGTGGAAGGCCGGGTAGTAGAACCCTGCGCGTTAGAGGCTACGATTGCAGGCATACTCGCTTGCTACCTCGCATCGGGTCGACCTAGTTCCCTACAATTGGTCCTTATTAAGGACCCTGCCGAATCACAGGAGAATGAGAATCTCTCTCCCTGATTCGGCTGATCTGATCTCTACAGGAATCAATCTTGACTCCTTCCTATTGTATTCGATTCCTTCCTACTGTATTTCTTTCCTCGTTAGTCTCTACCACTACATACTTAGTTAGGACCATGGTTTGAAATATCAGCAATTTCGCCGATATTTCGATCGATATATTGGAAAATTGGAGGTCCAGCGTCTAAACAAGGGGGGAAGAAATTTCTTCCCCCAATTTCCACAAAATTGTCTGATATCGGAAATTATCGACGAAATCGTGTGATATCTCCGAGATTTACCGAAATCACTTTTTCAGCGGAAGTATAAGCAAAAATCAACAAAAGAAATTTACCATTTAATGGATGAACATAAGCAAAAATCGAATAAAAATATTCTCTGATTTCTCATTCCAGTTGCTAGCAAACAGGAGTAGCGGACATCAAAATTCAAAGAAAAAAATAATTTTTCCCAATTTCATAATTCACAGATGAACATAATGGGGATCAATCAGAGAAGACAAGAACAAAATAAATTATACTAGCTTACAAATTGGACAAAAACAAAAACCATAAACTCACCTTTGCATACCCTTTCCCTAATTCTTCAAAAAATTGGACAGTTCATCCTTCGAATTTAAATGTTATCAACCATGCATCCTTTAGAAATTGGGGAAATTTTTCCCAATCTATCATTCTTCAAACTCAACTTTGCAAGCAATAGTAGAGGCGAGCAGCAGCAACCAACAACATCAGCGGCAGTGACAACGACATTGGTAGCAAGCCTCTTTCCTTCACGGTCTTCGTCTCTTTTCCTTCTCGGAGTCGATTTTGACGCCCATGGCAGTCTCAACAAGCTTCAGGCTTCACGTATGGGTCTTCAAACTGGAGATAATATATCATAATCATATATATATATATATATATATATATATGATATTAGGCAGCGTTTCAATCCATGACTCTGCTTTTGTTTCCATTGTTTTTTAGTTCCCAAAGTGATAAGGTTTTTGAAACGCCCGAAGTGAGAGGCTAATAAAAGAGATATTTTGTTAAAAAATATATAATAAACTAGACTGGAAATAATATATATATATATATATATATAATAAAAGAGTTGCTCTATATCATATTTGATATTAGGTTAGCTGTGTTTTAATCTCGGCCTCTTGTTTTTATTTTATTTTTTGTTCCCATTGCGATAAAATTTTTGAAACCATTAAAGGATTTTTTGTTAAAAAATATAACAAAATCGCTTTTATTAATTTATTATTATTATTATTATTATTATTAAGTAGGCTTGAAATATCTCGGAATTTTCAATGAACGACATCTAAAAGGGATTAAAGAAATTGATCAATTTTTTCATGATTTTTCTTGTTCTGAGCCTACAAATCAGTTTTTGAGATCAAAACAATCAAAATAGGATATTAATGTGAAAATTGGACGTAAAACAAAGAAATTTGAGTCGGGACATGCTGTCGGGTCAGAAAACCCGAGTTACAGACCTGTCTGGTGGAAGAAAATTTGGGAATATAAAAATATGGTTAATTTGAATATTAATGAATTTTAGAAGAAAATTATGTTGAATGGAAGTCTTTGTAGAAAATATGATATGAGCATGCAGTTAATAATAATTCGTTGGTGTTGAGAAAGATTATGATCATGGTTGTAGAGAATGAGAAGTAGCAATCAGTGGTGTTGGGAAAGATTACACTCAGACACGCAACATATATGAAGGTTATGGAAACCCATCTTCTGAGGATTCCATGACAATTAGTTTTGAGTCAATGAGTTTGGGCACCGATCCTAGTAACAACTCAAATTATCCATATGCGTATGGTTCATATGGTTACCACCAGTTAGACATCCATCTCCCTCAAATGCCACAAGGTTATGGAGGCTATGAAGATCCTCATCTCAATGAAGATTATGGAAAGTTGGTTGGGTAAATCCTAACTATCCCATCTATGGAGGAAAAGTAGGTCATTCAAAGGAGGTATACGAATACTATGTCCAATAATACGTTTCCATTTGGTCAAGTAGCATCACTTGACAAAGCTTTTGTGTCTTGGTAGATGAAGACCAATCTAATTTTCAATCTGATAGACGCTTTACTTGTTTTTGATGAAGTTCAATGTGTAAAGTATTCATAGTGCAACATTATCAATACAATTATGTTTTAATTTAAGTTTATCTTTAAGATTTTATTCTGTTAGTTATCGGCTGACCTATATTCTATCATATGATTCATCATATATTTATTATATCAAAATCATTTTATAGTTTTTATTAGTCATATGTAACCATTATTGGGTCCTTAAATTTTTCCCAAAGTTTCATTCCAAATTTTCAACTCTTGAACCCAATTTCCGTCTTTTTTGTTAATCGTAAACGATATCGATATTTGGAGCGATATATCCGTAAATTCGACTAGCGATATATCCGTCGATATCGATATTTCAATCATTGGTTAGGACTCTACTTGTATATACCTAGTTAGGACTTTGTTAAACCTCTTCATAAATAGGGCACTACTGTAAAACAAAGTAATTCAATAAAACATAAACAGAAAACTGTTTTTAATACCTTTTATGGTATCAGAGCATCTAAGCTCCACCGAGTAAAACTCCAAAACCCTAATTCTTAAATCCTCACCTTCCATGGCCGCCCCACCCAATCCTGCCTCGGCTCCCTCCCTCCCACCACCACCACCACTGGCCGTAGATCCTGCCCTTCCGCCCTCCCTCATTACTATCAATACCACAGCCCAGCTTCCTGTCAAGCTCACATCCAACAATTACATTCCTTGGCGTGCCCAATTTCATGCCCTCCTTCGTGGGTATGATCTCATGGGGTTTGTGGATGTATCTCATCCCTGTCCCCCTGAAACTGAGCATGCGCAGCGTGCCTTCTGGCTACGCCAGGACCAACTCCTCCTCCACGGCATCCTGGCCTCTGTCTCCCCTCAGGTTATAACCCTCATTGCCGCTGCCCCCACCTTTGCTGCTACTTGGCAGCGTCTTACCCACATATATGCCAGCAAGGCCCGTGGCCGTGTTCTAGGCCTTAAGGAGCGTCTCCATCTCCTCCGCCGTGGTGAACGCCCTGTCTCTGATTACTTGCTGGAAGTTCGTCTCATCTCTGACGAACTTGCTGCAATTGACACCCCCCTTGCCGATGATGACTTGCTTCTTTATGTTCTCAACGGGGTAGGACCCCAATTTAAGGACATCACTGCTGCTGTCCGATCCAGGGACACCGCTGTGTCCTTTGAAAACTTGCATGATTTACTTGTTTAGCATGAGGAACCCATTAAGCATGACAGCCCCCCCTGCCTCAGTTATCACTGCTAATGTCTCCCACCATGCTCGCCGTTATCCCTCTCCCCGTGCTGCATCCACACCTAACAGTGGCCGCTCTCAACCACCCACTCACGGCGCTTCCCGCCCCTCAGGCCACCGGACCACCTCTTCCATCAGCTCGGGCAACAGCCAGCGTTCCCCCAATCCTCCCACTGGCTACCGTGGCTTCTGCCAGTGGTGTGGAACTCAGGGTCACAGCGCCAAACGCTGTCCACAACTTCAGTTCCCTTCCCACATTCCTCCTGTGGCCAACTCTACCATCCAGGTCCCCTATCCGACCTGGATTTTGGACTCTGGTGCCTCACACCATGTCATTGGTCACACTCAAAACCTCTCTGATGCCCAGCAGTACAGTGGCTCAGACGAAATAATCATAGGTAATGGTTTGGGACTTGGTATCTCCCATACCGATTCTGTCTCTTTACCCACACCCACTTCCTCTTCCTTTACTATTAAACTTGTCCTTTTGTGCTCCTTCCATGACCAATAATCTGATTTCCATCTCTCAGTTTAATCACCAAAATAACACCTCTATTGAACTGTTTCCAACTTTTTTCAATGTGAAGTATCTCAGCACGGGGGTGGTTCTCCTTCGAGGCCCGAGTAGGAATGGTGTCTATGAGTGGTCATCTTCCTCCCTTCAACGGCCTCAAGCTCTGGTGGGTGTGGTGGTCTCTCCCAATCTGTGGCATCGTCGTTTAGGCCATCCCAGCTCTAAAGTTCTCCAAAGTGCCCTTAGTCAGTCTTCCATATCTGTTAAACATCTTGAGTCAGTTTGTACTTCCTGCTTATGCAATAAAAGTCACTGCCTTCCATTTGTCATTTCCTCTCTTCAATCGTCCCGTCCCTTACAATTAATTTACAGCGATGTTTGGGGTCCTGCTCCTTACACATCCATGGATGGTTTTTCCTACTATGTGATTTTTGTTGACCATTTCACTAAATACACCTGGTTGTATCCATTACGCAAAAAATCATATGTTTACTCCACTTTTTAGGACTTCAAAACTCTGGTTGAAAAATATGTCCAGCACCCCATCACTTCCCTTTATACTGATGGCGGTGGTGAGTTCATCAAACTGAAGCCCTTTCTTGCCACACACGACATTAACCACCTCCTAACCCCTCCCCACACACCTCAACATAACGGTGTCGCTGAAAGGCATCATCGTCACATCATTGAAACTGGTCACACCCTCCTCCATCAGGCCTCCCTTCCGCTATCCTACTGGTCCTATGCTTTTCGGGTAGCCGTCTACCTTATCAACCAGCTTCCCACTCCCAACCTCCAAAATACGTGCATTTACACTCTCCTCTTTCACCTCCCACCTAACTACACCTGTTTGCGCACCTTCAGTTGCCTTTGTTTCCCTTGGCTTCGCCCTTACACCTAGAACAAACTTCAACCACGGTCCACGCCCTGTGTCTTTCTTGGATATTCCCTCAACCAGAGCGCTTACTTGTGTCTTGACCCCTCCACTCAAAACTCTGTGTCTCTCGTCATGTCCAGTTTGATAAGTCTACCTTACCTGGTACTTCTGACACTCCCCACACTTTCCTGGTCACTCCTGAACTCACTGCCTCTTGGCTCGCCACTCTCCTACCTGTTTCCATCGTTCCATTCTCGACTGCCACATCTGCCCCACCGGCTGTCCCTGCTGATCCTCCTCCCGAGGACCATCTCACTGCACCTTCTCTACTCCGCCTAGAGGCTCAATCTTCCCCTGCTGCACCTGCACCTCCAGAAACCAGCACCAGCGCCCCACCCTCTGCCACCACCATCCCTACCAGCCCCCATGCTCCTCTCCTCACTTACAGCCGGCGGCATCACCCCCCCGCCTCCTCCCACCCTCCTCCACCACCCTCTCGACCGCAACATACTCATCCTATTCTCACCCGGACCCAAACTGGCACCATCAAACCTGTTTCCCGTTATGCCCTCACTGTCACCTCTCACCATCTCCCTTCTCTGGTTGAGCCAACCTGTGTTTCTCAAGACCTCAAAGACCCTGCATGGCAACATGCCATGTCTGAAGAACTTAATGCCCTCATTCGAAATGGCACCTGGGATCTGGTCCCTCCCAGCTCCAATCAGAATGTGGTAGGCAACAAATGGGTCTTTCGTATCAAACGAACCCCTACAGGTGAGGTTGACAGGTTTAAGGCACGTCTTGTCGCAAAAGGGTTCCATCAACGCCCAGGTGTGGATTTTCTGGACATTTTCAGCTCGGTGGTCAAGCCCACAACCATCCGACTTGTCCTTCACCATGTTGTGACTCAAGGCTGGCCCCTTCGGGAGCTTGATGTCAACAATGCCTTCCTCTATGGCACCCTCACTGAAGATGTCTACATGGCCCAACCAACTGGCTTTGCTGATCCCGATAAACCCACCCATGTGTGCAAACTTCAGAAAGCCCTGCATGGTCTTAAGCAAGCCCCCCAAGCATGGTACAAGGAGTTGCATGCCTTCCTTCTCGTTCAAGGGTTTACACCTGCCCTCTCGGATGCCTCCTTGTTCATTTTCCGCCAATGTAACCATGTTCTGTATTTTCTGGTGTATGTTGATGATCTCATTGTGACAGGCAGCAGTTCATCTCTCATCAACGGCTTCAACACCACCTTGGCTGCCAGATTTTATGTCAAAGACCTGGGGGACCTTCATTACATCCTTGGGGTGGAAATTCTTCCCACTCCCACTGGTCTCCTTCTCACGCAACACAAGTATGTTCGTGACCTCCTCACCACAGCTCGCATGGACGATGCTAAACCTGTAGCCACCCCACTTGCGGTCTCTCCAACACTCACCCTTACAGATTGCTCTCCCCATACCGACGCCACGCTGTTTAGAAAGCTGGTTGGCAGCCTTCAATACCTCAATCTCACCCGCCTGGATCTCTCCTTTGCTGTCAACAAGCTCTCCCAATTCATGCATGCCCCCACGGACATTCACTGGCAGGCCCTCAAACGAGTCCTGCGCTATCTTAAGGGCACCATGTTCTATGGCCTCCAGCTTCACTCCAGGTCTTCCAACCATCTGCACGCTGTTTCTCACTCCCACACCCTTCATGCCTTTTCCGATGCCGATTGGGCAGGAGACCCCTCAGACCGCAAATCCACTACAGCTTACCTGATTTATCTTGGGGGCATTCTCATCTTCTGGAGTTCCAGGAAACAGAATGCAGTTTCCCGGTCATCCACTGAGGCTGAATACCGTGCAGTGGCCTCCACCACTGCTGAGCTGCTTTGGGTCTAATCCCTCCTACGGGAGTTCGGCCTTTCCATTGTTGGTCCACCAACCATTTCCTGTGACAACATTGGCACCACCTTCTACTGTGCCAATCCAGTTCTTCACTCTCGCATGAAGCATGTCGACATTGACTTCCAGTTCGTTCGTGATCATGTCACCCGTGGTCTCCTCCAGGTCTCTCATGTCACAACAGATGATTAACTAGCCGATGCTCTCACAAAGTCGCTGCCCCGCCCGCTCTTTCAACTACTACGTTCCAAGATTGGTGTCGCTGATGGCTCAACCATCTTGCGGGGGCGTATTAAGGACCCTGCCGAATCACAGGAGATTGAGAATCCCTCTCCCTGATTCGGCTGATCCGATCTCTACAGGAATCAATCTTGATTCCTTCCTATTGTATTCAATTCCTTCCTACTGTATTTCTTTCCTAGTTAGTCTCTACCACTACATACCTAGTTAGGACTCTACTTGTATATACCTAGTTAGGACTCTATTAAACCTCTGTATAAATAGGGCACTACTGTAAAACAAAGTCATTCAATAAAACATAAAACAGAAAATTGTTTTTAATACCTTTTAGTCATAATCTAGGTAATCTGACAGGACCCGTCCCAATCCCCCTGAATTCTCGTGGGACGTGTCTGCTTCCATCTGACACCGCGTGTCAGACTAGAGATAAACTCGTCACCCGCTCGGGGTTAGCAGAGTAAGCTAGGAACGGAGGTATGGCATGTGATGTCTCGATATCTGCCACAGCTCGCATCCGCGATGAACCTGAAGGATATTAAAACTATAAAAGCTGTGAGTGAACAAAACAACAGTTTATAAAAATCATTTAACGAAAAGACATTTATTGACAGGACCCATCCCAATCCCCCCTGGATTACCGTGGAATGTGCCCTGCTCCCGTCCAACAAGGGGTGTCAGACAAGGGATAACCAAGAGCCACTGCCCAACGGGGCATCCAGAGTGCGCAAGGATCGATGGAGGAGGTGTGCAATGTCCCAGTCTCTGCTGCAATTGCATCCGTAATCAACCTGAAGGGCATTAAAACCAAAAGCTGTGAGTGGACAAAAACCAATAAGTTCATCAAATACATTTATAAGACATTTATGCCCTCCAATAAAAACGTATGCATGCCACGAAAACCAGTAGCCAAAACGTTTGCTCAACCGAGCCATTAGGGCCTTAGCCCAAAAACCGTTAACCAAAAACCAAGTGTGGGAACTCAGCCCAAAACAGTGGAATATCACAACCATACATAAACAACCATGTGGGCCACCGCCCAAAGCCATAAATATAAATCCAAAAATCCAAAACCATTTAGGATCCCCGACCCGACATACCATTTCATAACCAATAATCCATTTTTACCACATAACACATATCCAACCGAAAAGCCATTTCATAGATCCATTAATCCATATTTTACCATTACCATCACCAGCATCCCAGATGCTTAGCGTCCCAGACGCTAGACGTCCCTGACGTCATATCTCACGGTTTCATAAGCTACGCGTGCTGCTCGGGGTCTCTCCGGGTCCATATATCTGACATCCCGGATATCTGACGTCCCTGACATCAATCATAGCAATCCTGCTCCTGAGTCATCATACGGTCCGGCTGCTCCGTATAATGACCCCTCGCAGGCAATGCACCGTGACTTCCCCAGTGCCCCAGACATCTGGAGGAGACCATCATATATCCTTGTATCTAGATGGTATATGGAAAACAGTTTTATTAAATCCTTTTATGACATCATTACAATTGGGCCCTGCCCAAAATTTCCATAAAACCATGTAATTCCATTTAGGGTCCCTGACCCAAAATCACAATTATTAAACATAGGGTCCCTGACCCGAAATCACATTTATAATCCAACTGGGCCTCATGCCCGATTTTATGAACCACTGCGCCCACGGCCCGATTTGTAAACCAACTGGGCCCGCAGCCCAACTTATAAACCCACTGGGCCCACGGCCCGAATTCGTAAATCAACAGGGCCCCTGGCCCGATAACAAAACTCAAATGGGTCTCAGCCTGATTTCATATCAACCGGGCCCCTGGCCCGATTTCATTAACCAATTGGGCCCCCGGCCCGATTCTCAAATGGACTCCAAGTCCGAAATTTCCAAAACAAGTGGGCCTCAAGCCCGAGTTCATATTTCCAATTTCAAAACCATTTCATCATATTATATCCAAGTCATAAATATGGAAAATCCATGTAAAACCGGAAAACCTCGATTTACGTGCAAGAACGTAAATCGCCTCGAAATACGTGAAACCGTACAATTTACCAACAACCAAATCAACATCATACAATCACAACCATAATCCATATAAAACATTTAAGCATGCATAGAATTTATAAAACCAAAGTCCACTCACAGACCGTTTAACCGTGTGCCTCGATACGCGTGTCATAGGCCTTCTCGGGCCACATCACTATCATCGGGACTCCCAATCCTGTCCAAATCACATTAGAGGGTCACTAACCTTCACATTAATATCCTATCAAAGTCCCGTAATTTTCCCGAATTTTTACTTATTTTTAAACTTAATTTAAAACCTTCGGACATCCCGAACACTATCGAGACGGTGTCCGATCGACACGAAACCAATTCCAAAATGTTCGTTACATTAAATAGGACAGAAGTCATGTGGACCTCACCTCGAGATTCGTGCCCACGCGCCGTCACGCGCCGCCGTGAGTGGCTGCGCGTGAAACTCACGCGCCTGCTATAGTGCATCGTCCTAACCCGTATGTCTGGTAAACGGGTCCAATTTACCCGCGATACAACCCGGTTCAATGTCCATCAATTCAGCCTTAATTCCTTCAATTGAGCATTCAGTTAGTTTTGTTTTAAGTCTAATTTAAGTTCTGTAAACTCAATTACACGAACACTTACCCAGATTCCATCGATTCCACGATGAACACGAAGAACACTCCGGTCACTGTTCAATCATGGGATTCCTTCAATGGCTGCAGGTTTCTTCCAATTGATGCATCCAGAAGCATCAATGGATCATGAGGAACAATTCCCCCACATCAATTTCGTCGTTTGATCACTAAATGATCACGACCCAAGCTCGAACACCGTCCACTGTGCAACCATGGAGCTTCATCCATCTCAACCGGTTTCCTTCAATTGATGAACCCAGAAGCATCGTGGGATCATGAGAAGTAGTTTCCCCACCTCAATTCCGTCCATCGAAGCCTCCAACTCCACGACTCAAGGTCGAATTTCCTCCTCTGTCACCAAGTGTGATCAGAGCCAAAACAGCACCAATTCCCTTCGTTCCTTCGACGATTCTGATCGTTGTGATCCCAGGAAGCTGAAGGTAATCTCCAATTCGATCCTCACGGCCCTATGATTTGATTTCGAATTTTCCCCCCAATTTTTCTAAAATCCGAAACCCAAAATTCAATACTCTCTCAATCCCTCGTGTTTCCTCTGGTATCCCAATCGATTAGTCTCTCATTTTTCTCTCAAGAACGGCAGAGAGAGGGAGCCAATTCTCCCAGTTCTCCCACACTGATTTTGCTCACGGTTTGCAGTACACAGAGAAGAAAATGGAGGATTAAGGGTGATTAATTAAGGGAAATGGTGGATTAGTGATGCTGATGTAGTAATGATGATGTTTGGAGGGAAACAAGGAGCTGGAAACAAGGGATGGGTGACACTTGTCACTCATCCGGATGTGCACAATCAACGGTCACTATTCATTATTATATTATTATTTTAATCCGAGCCTCGGTTCGTTAGTTCGTTTCCTTGACCATAACTTCGTCGTCTAATCTTCGATTTCGGCATGCCGCCTGTCGTTGGATTCGTATCGACGATACCTACATAACGGTCCTTGCCCCTCGTCCATCGGACCTCCCGGTCAAAAAGTTAACATTTGACCCCTAATAAGCCAAATTACCAAAATACCCCTCAACTTCCGAACCTCATAACTTTCTCTACGAATGTCGGAATAGAACGTGCCACCTGTCTATGAACTCGTGACGTCCCGAACTACGTCACGGTCATCGGTCAAAGTCCGTTTGACCGCCCGATAAAAAAGTCAACATTTTGCCCACGACTAGGGGCAAAACGGTCATTTTGCACATTTTGTCCGATTCCGCCCTACTAACCACCGTTCAACCTCACTAATCAAGATTAATTACTAATATAATCCCGGAATTCGGGACGGGTCGTTACAATCTTCCCTCCTTAATAAATTTCGTCCTCGAAATTCCAACCGATCTAATCTCAACGTACTTCCCTCCTTAATTAGTTTCGCTCTCGAAATCGACTACCCTGATTCCACAAACACCCCGTGGAAAGTGGAATCGACCACGTAATACGTGTACACCCGTACACCAACTAATCAGACAAAACTTGTCTGCACCCAAACGTACCACTAGTACTCATAACGCAACGACTACATTCGACCCCGTCGAATGACTGAAACTACTTGTTTCGAATTTGACACCACTTGTCAAATCGACCATTTCGTTGACGCAACAACTCGACGATTCCTTTCCCACTCCCACTAGGAGTCAGCTGACCCCACTCAACAATCTATGTTGACACATCCTGACAATCTGTCACCACACAGTTGTTGTCAGTCGAAAACTGACACTAGACTTACTCGTGGCTACACATGCCCCCAACGTACTTGACTTAGTAAACATTTACCGACCTTTCACACGATCTGTGTGTAATTAAACACATCGGAAATACCATGACCCATTGCATAGTAATGTCCGGCCCACAACTAATCCAGTGGTATCGGAACCAATCCGACTACCAACACGCTCACCGACACACCTCGGGTATAACCCGTCGACTAGACTACAACCACCTAGGTCGTAGCCAAACACGTTCCAATGATGGAGTACATTTGCCCAATCCAGCATGAGACAAATCGAAACTCCACCCATCATCTAGTTCCAATTCCGAATCTGAATCCGCAATTTCGTAAGAAATCCCGGATCCAAACCCAGACATCACAATTTTAATTCATTTCCAAATCCGAATCCTGAATCGTCACCCAGAAATTCGATTCCAAATCCCGAAATCTCATTTACATTTACCAAGACACACCCAAAACCGAACCTATCGGTTAACGGTTCAATACCTCCAATTGACTTCATAGGGAAGCCAATCCAACCTCCACACGTCTAAGATTGATAAAGTCCAACCAGTCGGAAACCTACTCACTCGAGTAAGTACCATACGGGCTCCACTTCGAAAGAAGTTCAATCCCGTCATTACGACTCACATACCCAAGTTCGTATCGATCCTTTCATTCCACCTAGGAAAAACCAAGGATGATCCAACACAATGACGCCAAAACTCATCCTACGTGGATGCAAACAAAACTCGCTGCACTCACAACATCCTCTGCCACCAAGCAGAAAATGAGAAATCTCGTTTACCTAATTTGAATACGCAACTCCCCCTGATGACCCCACAACACACATGGGCTCACCAACCAATACACGCTCAACGTACTGGTAATACATCATGTCTGCCAGGGCAGAAAGCAAGAAGTCAACCCCAATGACTTTGGAATACCAATCACCAAAAACGAGCACCACTCTCGTTCCCCAATCACAACTTCCTCAAAACTAAGGTTCCAACCATGTTGGAAATAGACCTACTCCCAACGAGATGTCAAGTCCAACCACAGGACTTCCTACCTCCTCAACTCACTTGGACAACCACGTGTCCACAATCGATCCGTTATTATTTCGTTCGCACATCCCAACCTTTACAGGTTCAACACTCGGTTTCCCAAGTTCTCAATTATACCTTTTTAATCCACTCCTTACTGGTTATCTCACCACCATTGGGACTTATCCCAACACATCACAATCTCAACTGGATCCCATCCAGTCCATCACTCAACCACTACCGAATCTCAAAGACCGAACATATGTTCATCATGACGGAGTCACACCCCGACTTGTGGCTCATCGTCAATACCATTACCGACACTAGCACCAGCGCTAGTACCAGCACCAACACACTATCAACAACACTAGTATCAGCACCCAGGCATCCATACTAGCATCAGCACAAAAGTACCAACCCACAAACATCCATACTGCACACCGTGTGCAAATACGACAACACTGGATCTCCGTTCATACCGAACGACGATGCCGTACCTCACGACTATGGGTACCACCACTCTGACAATCCACATCAGGAAAATGAACGTTCCCTAAACGTCCCCTGATCCCCAAGTATTATAACCACACTAATTACCCTCGATAGCCAGTCATCTCCATATGACTACCGACTAACTGTCATTGCTATCGAGATCCGCATCCACACATCACACCAATACCCGATCCAACACGGGATTCCATAATTTATCTCAGAACCGTATCCGTAGATCGAATCCCATAGTTCTGACTAGACTCACCAGAGCCATCCACATGGTCATCCATGACCTCAGCCGCTCGTCGCAGCACAAGTTCTCATCTACTAGTCACAATTAAGGTTTACCTTTTTAATACTAGGGTTCCACAATCACACCCTATGGTTCAACCGAACCAAACAGCTTTCCGTAATATAAAATCCACAACCTGACCGACCCCGCGGTCTAGACATCGAATAGACGTCAAATTCAATCCTACCATCCCATCAACGTGGGTTCCACCACTAGGTCATCGGCCAACTCCGATGAACCAACATCCCTCACACTAGAAACCACCACAAGGGTTCACATTTTAGACCATTACTCAAATGAGGTTCCCCGAACCTGGCTGCACCTAGCAGCACAACAATTTAATATTACATGACCGAACCGTCGGTCCCACAATACCAGTTCATCACAATCAACCCCACTTGGGTCGAATCGCATTAATGCACGACACATCGGGCCAATCACACTTCATCCACTATCCAAACCCAAAAACTATCTATCAGGTTGATAACGAATTGCAGCCCAAAGAGACATCACACCTTCGACCTGCGCGCACAAAAGAGCAACCGTGCTCTGATACCAAGTTGACAGGACCCATCCCAATCCCCCCGGGATTACCGTGGAATGTGCCCTGCTCCCGTCCAAAAAGGGGTGTCAGACAAGGGATAACCAAGAGCCACTGCCCAACGGGGCATCCAGAGTGCGCAAGGATCGATGGAGGAGGTGTGCAATGTCCCAGTCTCTACTGCAATCGCATCCGTAATCAACCTGAAGGGCATTAAAACCAAAAGCTGTGAGTGGACAAAAACCAATAAGTTCATCAAATACATTTATAAGACATTTATGCCCTCCAATAAAAACGTATGCATGCCACGAAAACCAGTAGCCAAAACGTTTGCTCAACCGAGCCATTAGGGCCTTAGCCCAAAAACCGTTAACCAAAAACCAAGTGTGGGAACTCAGCCCAAAACAGTGGAATATCACAACCATACATAAACAACCATGTGGGCCACCGCCCAAAGCCATAAATATAAATCCAAAAATCCAAAACCATTTAGGGTCCCCGACCCGACATACCATTTCATAACCAATAATCCATTTTTACCACATAACACATATCCAACCGAAAAGCCATTTCATAGATCCATTAATCCATATTTTACCATTACCATCACCAGCATCCCAGATGCTTAGCGTCCCAGACGCTAGACGTCCCTGACGTCATATCTCACGGTTTCATAAGCTACGCGTGCTGCCCGGGGTCTCTCCGGGTCCATATATCTGACATCCCGGATGACTGACGTCCCTGACGTCAATCATAGCAATCCTGCTCCTGAGTCATCATACGACCCGGCTGCTCCGTATAATGACCCCTCGCAGGCAATGCACCGTGACTTCCCCAGTGTCCCAGACATCTGGAGGAGACCATCATATATCCTTGTATCCAGATGGTATATGGAAAACAGTTTTATTAAAACTTTTTATGACATCATTACAATTGGGCCCTGCCCAAAATTTCCATAAAACCATGTAATTCCATTTAGGGTCCCTGACCCAAAATCACAATTATTAAACATAGGGTCCCTGACCCGAAATCACATTTATAATCCAACTGGGCCTCATGCCCGATTTTATGAACCACTGGGCCCACGGCCCGATTTGTAAACCAACTGGGCCCGCAGCCCGATTTATAAACCCACTGGGCCCACGGCCCGAATTTGTAAATCAACAGGGCCCCTGGCCCGATAACATAACTCAAATGGGTCTCAGCCCGATTTCATATCAACTGGGCCCCTGGCCCGATTTCATTAACCAACTGGGCCCCCGGTCCGATTCTCAAATGGACTCCAAGTCTAAAATTTCCAAAACAAATGGGCCTCAAGCCCGAGTTCATATTTCCAATTTCAAAACCATTTCATCATATTATATCCAAGTCATAAATATGGAAAATCCATGTAAAACCGGAAAACCTCGATTTACGTGCATCGGCTCGAAATACGTGAAACCGTACAATTTACCAACAACCAAATCAACATCATACAATCACAACCATAATCCATATAAAACATTTAAGCATGCATAGAATTTATAAAACCAAAGTCCACTCACAGACCGTTTAACCGTGTGCCTCGATACGCATGCCATAGGCCTTCCCGGGCCACATCACTATCACCGGGACTCCCAATCCTGTCCAAATCACATTGAGGGTCACTAACCTTCACATTAATATCCTATCAAAGTCCCGTAATTTTCCCGAATTTTTACTTATTTTTAAACTTAATTTAAAACCTTCGGACATCACGAACACTATCGAGACGGTGTCCGATCGACACGAAACCAATTCCAAAATGTTTGTTACATTAAATAGGACAGAAGTCATGTTGACCTCACCTCGAGATTCGTGCCCATGCGCCGTCACGCGCCGCCGTGAGTGGCTGCGCGTGAAACTCACGCGCCTGCTACAGTGCATCGTCCTAATCCGTATGTCTGGTAAACGGGTCCAATTTACCCGCGATACAACCCGGTTCAATGTCCATCAATTCAGCCTTAATTCCTTCAATTGATCATTCAGTTAGTTTCGTTTTAAGTTTAATTTAAGTTCTGTAAACTCAATTACACGAACACTTACCCAGATTCCATCGATTCCACGATGAACATGAAGAACACTCTGGTCACTGTTCAATCATGGGATTCCTTCAATGGCTGCAGGTTTCTTCCAATTGATGCATCCAGAAGCATCAATGGATCATGAGGAACAATTCCCCCACATCAATTTCGTCGTTTGATCACTAAATGATCACGACCCAAGCTCGAACACCGTCCACTGTGCAACCATGGAGCTTCACCGGTTTCCTTCAATTGATGAACCCAGAAGCATCGTGGGATCATGAGAAGTAGTTTCCCCACCTCAATTCCGTCCATCGAAGCCTCAAACTCCACGACTCAAGGTCGAATTTCCTCCTCTGTCACCAAGTGTGATCAGAGCCAAAACAGCACCAATTCCCTTCGTTCCTTCGACGATTCTGATCGTTGTGATCCCAGGAAGCTGAAGGTAATCTCCAATTCGATCCTCACGGCCCTATGATTTTATTTCGAATTCCCCCCCCCCCCCCCCCCCCCAATTTTTCTAAAATCCGAAACCCAAAATTCAATACTCTCTCAACCCCTCGTGTTTCCCCTGGTATCCCAATTAGTCTCTCATTTTTCTCTCAAGAACGGCAGAGAGAGGGAGCCAATTCTCCCAGTTCTCCCACACTGATTTTGCTCACGGTTTGCAGTACACAGAGAAGAAAATGGAGGATTAAGGGTGATTAATTAAGGGAAATGGTGGATTAGTGATGATGATGTAGTAATGATGATGTTTGGAGGGAAACAAGGAGCTGGAAACAAGGGATGGGTGACACTTGTCACTCATCCTGATGTGCACAGTCAACAGTCACTATTCATTATTATATTATTATTTTAATCCGAGCCTCGGTTCGTTAGTTCGTTTCCTTGACCATAACTTCGTCGTCGAATCTCCGATTTCGGCATGCCGCCTGTCGTTGGATTCGTATCGACGATACCTACGTAACGGTCCTTGCCCCTCGTCCATCGGACCTCCCGGTCAAAAAGTCAACATTTGACCCCTAATAAGCCAAATTACCATAATACCCCTCAACTTCCGAACCTCATAACTTTCTCTACGAATGTCGGAATCGAACGTGCTACCTGTCTATGAACTCGTGACGTCCCAAACTACGTCACGGTCATCGGTCAAAGTCCTTTTGACCGCCCGATCAAAAAGTCAACATTTTGCCCACGACTTTTGGCAAAACGGTCATTTTGCACATTTTGTCCGATTCCGCCCTACTAACCACCGTTCAACCTCACTAATCAAGATTAATTACTAATCTAATCCCGGAATTCGGGACGGGTCGTTACATTTATGCCCTTCACGTAAAAGCATGCATGCATCATAAAATAGTTATTTCAAATACTTCCTCGGAAGCAAGACGTATTGCTTCCAAAATTAAAACACAGTGAAAAATGTTTCTCAATCGAAGCCATCATCTCAGTAGGCTCTCAGCCCAAAACCAAATCATACAGGGCCACAGCCCAATAACCAAATCAAGGAAAACCAGAACAAAACTTAAGCCCAAATCATAGAACACGTGAGAACACATCCTATCTCTTGTTGGTCACAATTCTAATCCTAGCACATGTGCATATAGCTCAGGACCGCTCACAATCCTAGCATGTCGCCATAAACACATCACTCGCCGTGACCATCTCTAGATTATCGTGAACACATCGTTGATCGATCTCAGAGGATAACATCAGCACTCCTAAGTCGAGCCTCCCTCGATCATTGCTTCTTGCGGCTGCTCGACAACAGGCAGTGCATCGCGACCTCTCTAGAAGGAACACATCCGCGGTCCGAGGGCGAGCGCCATATCATCTGGGACTCACCAGAATACCATCATCAATAGGGCCTCAAGCACGAAACATCACCAAATTGGTCACACCCCGAAAATCCAGTGTCCAACGACACTTCATATCCCAGGATTCCTTGAATCCTATAAAATCCACAACTGGGTCTCATGCTCGAAATATCTTTCGTAAAACTCATTATCGGGTTACAGCCCGACTTATCTCATGTTTGACTATACTCTAAGTCAAACCTCAAATCAACTGTATCATATGCCCGAAAGATATTTCCAAATCTAAAAATCATTTCTCATTCCCAAAACACTTTCAAATCATCGTTCCACTGGGACTCATGCCCGAATGTCGATTTCACGTATCTCCGTAAAACCCTCCAAAATCGTAAATCAGTTCTTTAGTTTCACGCCTCTATGAAACCTTCAGAATCACATAAAACCCAAGCACGTAGTACACTCAACTGAAGCCCAAACATCATAAAAAATAGAAATCTCAAACTACGTGCAATAACGCATTTTCCTCCGAAAATACCAAAACATTCATATTAAAATCACATGCACTCATGGCTTCTCAAATCATGTTCATAAACACATATAAAACATTTATGCATGCGTCATATTCATAAAAAAAAAAGTCCACTCACAGACCGTCCAAGTTGCGCCTAGATACGCATGTCATAAACCTCTCCGGACTAATCCATACACTCCTGGTCATCCGGACCTGTCCAAAACATACTCAAAGGTTACTACCAACCTAGACAAGTCCTAATCAAGAATCCCCAACATTTTCGGAAAAGTCAATGTGTCCTGGACACCCTTCCCTAGGCTTTAAACCTCAAATTAATCAATCTAACGATCTCTGATCGACTCGAAACCACCACCATTAGATTCGTATCGTTGAAAGTTTTAAAATGGTCTCGAAATGCATGCCCACGCGCCCCTACGCGTTGGCTAAAGTGGCCGGTTAACACTGACGTCGGCAAAGTCAACGCTGACGTTAGCGATCAAAGTCAACACTGACGTTAGCGATCAAAGTCAACGCTGACGTTAGCGATCAAAGTCAACGCTGACGTCATCGCTAACGTCATCACTGACATCTGACATCTGACACGTATTAGTCTAACATGTCAGATCTGACATGATGACGTCATTTGGAATCGATGAACAATCCAGCCAATTTTCCAGCTCCTTGCTTGAGCTGCTCCGCCGTCTTCAGCCTCTATTTTTTATACTCACAGACTCGTACTGATCCGACAAACATTATCCAGTCATCAGTACCCACCCAAAACGTACAAAACTCAAAAATCCATATTTGAAATAAAATGGGTTTTGGGTTTCTTACCTCTGTCGTGGCTTCGTCGTTCTCAACCGTTCAACCCCTCTGTCAAACTCAGCCCTTCTCTCTCAGTCACTCAAAAACCCAAGCACAAGAGGACATGGTGGGGTAGGTGTTTGGGTTGCACGGGTTTCAGGGGTTTCAGGTTAGTTCGAATGAAACAGATGAAGGGGATGGGTGCATGTATGCAAGGTGACACGCAATGGATGAGTGACAAGGTAATAGGCAATGGATGAGTGACACTTGCCACTCATCCATTGGGCCTGGCAAAATATATGGGGCCCACATATAAGACAAGTCCACTTTTTCTCGTAAAACGTACTACCGTAAATAGTTCCTGAAATCTTTCGTGACCCATATCATTTTCGTCAAATGTCCGATTTCGACGTGCCGCCTGTCTACGGACTTTTATCGACACGATCTACGTAACGGTCCTCGGTCCTCAAGCATTAGACCACCCAGGCCAAAAGTTAACTTTTTGCCCTAGCTTAGGGGTAAAATCGTAATTTCACCCCAAACGTCCGACAATTCTCGACTAATCCTCGATTAGCCTCGCTAATCCTTGATTTGATCTTAATTAATCCCAACAATTTGGGACAGGTCGTTACAATCTTCCCTCTTTAAAGAATTTCGTCCTCAAAATTCAAACTGACCCAATTTCCACAACCAAACCGTAGAAATCCAATTCTGCCTCCAACCAGGGAACTCTCGTGTAAACGTACACGTCTGACACAACCACACATCGGCTCGTCAGTCTCACTCGAGACACTAACACTCGTCGATCTCGCCTTTCACTCACTCTGATAAGTCAATTATACGAAGCTGCCATCAAATCGGCTTTTCGGCCTAACAACCCTTCTCATCTGACAATCGAAGCTGACATCCTGCTCACCGTCTGATCAGGAAATCATCCACTAGATCCTGCCGTCACAATGGCACAAATCTCACCTCACAGGCCATACTCAAATCTGCGGCATTTATCAGCCTCGGACCTCACATCAACCAACTCCTTTGTTTTCCCATACTCATGCTGACTCTCACTAGAGTCCCATCACTACATACCAATCCGAATCTGTCGGATACCGATTCATTCCATTACCACAATATGCTAGATTGACTTCGTACGGAAGCCAATCTTATCGACAACCATCGTGACCAACCGACAACTCTCGGCTCTACTGCGTTTTCGTTGTGCCACTCTGATCTCGACTCGTTCTCGAGTCCTCACATCGTACCTCATGTCACTCAGCGACCTACGCTAAAATCTTGACTCATCTCGAGTCCCAAACTGTCGTCTCACGTATCCTGTCGATACACAATCGACATCTCACCCATCCTGGGTGTATCTGGACCCCATCGAATACTTGCTAGCAGAGTTAATCACATAAAATCACAAGGGTTCCTCCAGCCCACATGGCCCTGAGCTCTTGGCTCTCATAATCCCTGAACCCTCTCAATTCGCTCTGCTATAGCACACAGCATTCGACGTCTAGTCAACACATCATCGTGTCGGACCATGTCTGATCGAAATCCTCGGATCCAATCCGATCACCATCTCATGTCCATCTATGACTCATATGAGGATCCTACCATATCAGTCAGACTAGGTCAACCCCATCGTCCAACGTGCACTACTCACAGGTGCACCCACATCATGTCAGTCCTCAAGGCACTACCCCGGCCTATTCAAGGACTGCAATCTGGCAACGTCCATCCATATACCAATCCTCACTACACTCAACGCCCTCTCGAAGTTATCGTGGTCACCTGACCAACTCCAGGGATAATTCAGCCAGTTTACTAATCAATCTCATTCCTTAGTTTGTTCCCAATGTCAACCGACTCACGTCACTAAGATGTACCAGACTCGAACCTGTCGGTTACCTATCACCGTCCAACAACACTCCATACAATCATTCTATCCGGAGAGGTAACGAACCTGCCAACATCCTACTTTGGGCATCAACTATTCATTTCTTCCTGATCGGTACCCAGGTATTGTCCTCGTCTCATACTTATTCACATATCCAGCCTATACTCATCCACCAATCCAAGATAAAGGCTAGATAGTAATTTCGTCTTACCCCGAGGTCCGTTACGATAGGATTCTCCTCTGTTCCTAACTTAACATAATCAGCAATACGATTCTCCCCGATAACGACCAGACCTCAATTTACTCGACTCATTGTCGCCATAATCATCTCAATCACCTCGATCATCTTGATCGTCACCACACGGCTCGATCTTCGTTAGGTCACTACTAGCCCTCTCACTCAATGTAACATGACCCATAATACCAACATGGGTCAACTACCTCGGATACTCACTCATCACATCTGGTGGCACAAAGTACCATCTCCTCCTCAGGTCATTCAAATTTGACTCATAGCCTAGGTGTTCAGTTCTTATACCCTCTTTGAACCCTTTAACTGTCATATCACTCGTCGTCATCCCACATAGGGAAGAACCAAGGAAGATCCAAGTTGATGACATCAAAATTCATCCTGTGGCACCATGCACCATCTGCTAAGGAGCAAAAAATGAGAAGTCTCCCTCATCAACTTTGGATACCCATCACCAATACGGAATCAAGCACTCTTCTCATTGTCTCAATCACAACTTCTCTTGATTCCGAAGTTCCAATCATGTTGGAAGCATACCTATCTTTTCCAACTACTCGACCCCAAACGAGCATCCTCAAGCAATATAGGCAATCGGGTGTCAAGTTCACCTTGGACACACCCTAGTGATTCTGTCTCAACAATCAGGTTTCTCCTCAAACAAGCTTATATGAAACTCAGTAGGTATGGTCACCCGCCGTCGACCAAAACCAATTCGTAATGGACTCTCAAGTCCTCAACTCAGCTCTCACAGGATCACCCATCCCGGGGTGAGAACTCCAAGAGAAGAAAGTGTATTTATTAGCAGTTGGTTCCAGGCCAACTCTCTGAATGTGGTAACCACCACTCTCGCCCACAACCCAACGGGAAACTTTAGCACAACTCGAAACTCACTCCAAGCTCGCTGAGCTAACTAAGGGCATCACACACATGTCCCCCGTCTCTCACAACCGTTCAGTCGTATTCTCCCTGCTTCCAAGCCGTCACTTACGTGGACATCAACCCTGTGTTAGTAATTATCAACCTTAGTATCCAACTCACCTGTCCGTTTATGCCGTTTATGCACATCCCAAAAGGATGTCATCCATTACTACCCAAATCTCACGTTTCAACCTTTATGGTTACTCCTGCACCCACACTTGTGTAATCCGTCCAAAATGAGCTAGGGTACCTGTCACTACTCCAGGTATATCCCATGCCTCGCACTGAGCCACTCGAGATCCTCTCTGTCCCGCTCAGTGCCCAACCACCATTGCCATTGTAGGCAAAAGAATAATCAATCTCAAAGATCAACAATAACAAAAAACTATTCAGAAAATTGCGAGAAGAAAATTTCTATCGAAAGGCAATTGATATATGAATTATGCAAGCCCTTTAAACCTTAGTTTAAGATTATTATTACTATTTCTATGCCGAACTGTGGCTTTCAACTTGAAAGAAGATTCCCTCAAGATTACATATATTCAGGGAATTCTAAAGTAAGATATTGAGACATTTTGGTACTAATAGTGATAGTCATACGTATTAAGAGACTCCTACACTGACTCATTCATCGACTCTTATACCTAACTTAGGACTCTGTATTTCCATTCTATTGTAACTCTAAGTTCATAGTCTTAGCTCTTGTAAGCACTCTTTCACTGATTGTCCATTTGATGCTATAATACAACTAATTATGCAGCTTATATTAGTTCATAATCTTTATAATATTATAGATAAGGCTACAAACCATACAACAAACTTCTTCTTTTTGCGGTATATTCAGAATTGACATATGGCTTTCTATTTGAATATTTTCTGTTTACAAATGGAAGGATAATCTAAGATCTTCCGTTTGCTTGTTCGTTTACTGCTGTCACACAAAAAAGAACAAAATTGTTGATGAATGATAAGATAGATTTAGAACAAAATGAAGAAAGAAAACCTAGCGGCAGTTTTGCAAAGTTCTAGGAAGTGGAAAGCTGAAGCAGTGCAAATCCTGAGAGTTTAGCTACAGAAATTTTTAATATCTTACTCAGCGGAGATGAAGGAGATGGATGGTAAAGTGGCAAAAATGAAGAAGATGGATGAAATCTGTTGAGGATGGTGTGATTACCAAGCAACCAACGACCAATAAAGGTAGCAAAGATTGATAATGTACAAAATTTACAGAAACACAACTTATTTGTATTCAAACAATAATCGTAGCCACCATTACAGCAACCATTGAAATGAAAAAATAAAATCAAACCATAACAACCAAAATTCACCCAAAGCCACCACATTCCCAAAAGATCAGAATAAATGAAAAAAAAAATCGAGAATAATACCTTAGATGATGTGTAAATGGCAAAGATTGATTTAATTTATTTTCAGCAATCCCTGCACAAAGAATAGATTAAATCAATATCAACAAAAAATTAACCAGATATGAAAGAAAAAATTGCTAAATAACCAAAAAAAAAAAAAAAGAAACACAGGATTGAAGAAATGCCGATGAGGATCTAAAGAAAACAAAAATAAGGAAAAAATTTCCCATTACCGCTGGCTCTCTTCTCTGTACTCATGACCTTATTATGTAACCTTTCTACACCCTAAATGAAAACTATTATTTATTCTATCAGAAAGGATTATTATGTGCCATGCATTAACTTTTTATAGACATAAATGTAATTTATATGGAGAAACTAAATAAAAGAAAAAATTTGTCACAGATTCTACACGTGTAAGCAAGCCAAAAATTTTATTAACAGAAGAACCATAGGCAGTAAGATTGAATTGTAAGCATACAAATAGAGCAGAACAAATCAGGTGAGAAATTTTATGCTTGAGCAAAACATAGAAATAAAACAAACAACAGAAAGTATATAAAAAGATGGAAATAACATCAATCAGAACAGAAGATGGAACGATGAAACAAAACATATGTATATACATTTGCATATATACAAACATAAGATATTTAGCGTATAATAATCAGCAGCAATTTTCATAATAATCAGAAGCTAATAATAAAACTACTATGTAAAATATCAGCATTAGCATGCTAAATTCTGGTGAACATCTTCCGCATGAGATATTTTACATAGTAATCAACATGCAACTTTATACATATACTAAATTTTGCTCTAAATTCCCACATATTTGATAATCTTTTGCTGCTGATTATTATATATATATGTATATATGCACATATATATATCACTGATGAAAATATCGTTGATTTCACCGATATATCGCTCGATATATCGGTGAATTTGGCCGGCGACACGTAAGAGAGGGGGGAAAAAATTGAGCGAAATATCGACCGTTTTCGTTGTTTTAAGCTCATCGATCTCTTTATTTCATTAAAACGATCGAGATAAGAACAAATTTCATGAAAATCGGACGTAAAACCAGTGAGTTACAACCGGGTCATGCCGTCGAGTCAAAAAAAACCCGAATAGCAGACCCGCGAAAGGTAGGGGATGACTGTTTTTAACTCAGTAAGTTTACTTTATATATTACTTGGTTGGATAATTATTGAATTAGGTTGGGTAGTGGAGTTGGTTTGGCTTGTGTTTAGTGCTCCCTCCACTTGGGTTCGACACCCCATGCGTGCAATTTGCTTCTTTTAATTTTTTTTCTTTTTTTCAGTTTATTCCTTTTTTTTTTTTCAGTTTATTCCTTTTTTTTTTTCATTTATTCCCTTTTTTTTTCATTTATTCCCTTTTTTTTTCATTTATTCCCTTTCTTTTCATTTATTCCTTACATTTTTAATTTATTCCTTATTTTGAACTATATTTATCATTTTTTCCAATTTTAAATATATCAATCCTTTTCAATTTTAAATATATCAATCATTTCCAATTTTAAATACATCAATACTTTCCAATTTTTGAATAAAGATTGACTCTATTTTTTTA
The DNA here is from genome assembly GCA_032719365.1 of Prinsepia uniflora. Taxonomy (NCBI): domain Eukaryota; kingdom Viridiplantae; phylum Streptophyta; class Magnoliopsida; order Rosales; family Rosaceae; genus Prinsepia; species Prinsepia uniflora. The sequence continues at coordinate 52,878,053 of CM064868.1, read as the reverse complement.
ATTTTTTTTTCAATTTTAAATATATTTACTCATTTTATAATTTTTCTTCCATTCAAATTTTTTTATGCTTATTGTTATGTTTTTAATTATATTAACATTCAGTTATAGTAATTCACTTCAATTTATATTTATATTTAAATTTTTATATTACTAGTCATCGGCAGAACTTTATTATATCATATTATTCATCATATATTTATTATATCAAGTTCATTTTATAGTTTTTATTAGTCCTATATAACCATCATTGGGTACTTAAGTTTTTTCCAAAATTTTATTTCAAATTTCCAACTTTTAGATCGAATTTCCGCCATTTTTATTGACCGTAAACGATATCGATATCGATATTTGGAGCGAGATATCCGTAAATTTGACTAGTGATATATCCGTCGATATCGATATTTTCATCCTTGGTGAAGACAATAGGCTAAACGGAGAAGGGAAGAAGAAAATGGAGCCGAGCGAAGACTCGTGAAGAAAGAAGAAGAAATCGGAAACAAAAATCTGAGGGACACCTGTTAAGGGTAAAAACGGAAATGCACAGCAGTAAACATGACTCAACTTTACCATATGTATAATAATAATATACATTCACACAATCCAAAAAAACCTTCAAAGGTAGAACCGTACAAGTAGCAAGTGGACCAAAAATGGCAAACAAAACTTACCAAACAGGAGCCATGAGCCATGAGCCATGAGCCATGAGCCATGAGCCATATGTAGTGTTGTGCCCCACAGCTCGCCCTTGAGTTTTTGGACGATAAAGCCAATCGTGATGGAGGCGGCAAGGGCGTGATTCATCAAAGGACAATTATGGCACCACCATTCTTTCACGGTTTCACCCAAATAACCCGACACAAACACCCTCTTATTACGAAGCTCATTAATTTTCTCCTCACCCAACTCTTTGTTACCTCCATACTCCTCTCCTTGCATACTCCTCTCCTTGCCATGCCTTTATTCGCATACGCCCACCACCTGTTGGACAAAATCCCCACCAAAATATTGCTGCCTTCAGCCCAACTATGACCCCCGCCTCCGGCATTTGCAATTATATTCTGAATTTCGCATCAAAAGATGACTGAGATGACAAATTTATCTCAAAACAAGTGTACAGTGTCTCACAAAAATGTGGCAGTTAAAGTCATGACAAACTGAATCTGTAAACCTCAAACTGAAACTGAGAAAATACACAAAACAATTGACCCTCAAAGACTTATAGCAGTGGGTTTGTGGTGGAATCCATTTTACACAAACAACTAGAAGCTTCATTTAAAAACAACGAACATAAATAAACATCTTTTTTTTTTTTCTCATGCCAAGGTAAATTGAGCGGTTTAATTAAAAAGGAAAATAAATAACAAACACCGGTTAACCGTGATGAGTGTATGTACGTGGATTTACAAAGTACCGTAATACGCAAAGATTTCATTTCCCTCAATAAAATTATTGGCTTCCCGTTATTTTATATTTTGTTGATGCACGAAATGTGCCAAATTAGGGAGCAAATGTTGCTCTGCCACGGTCAGTGGTCGGTATGAGGTTTAGGGAGGTAGCAGAAAGTATACTGTAAGAGTAATAGTAAACAGTAAATTGCTTAGTTCCCTTTGTACGACAAGTGGACCCCTTTTGTATGGGTGCGGCGAATATAATATTTGTATTTTTCCGATGTGAGACAAATATCAATTCGCTGTGGGACGAACACGTGGAGGTACCATCCAGACCGAGTGGGACTTGTCCGCGTGAGTGGGCCTGGGCCCCTTGGGCTTGTGGTAGGTGGGTGGCACTGGGCCGACGCATCCGACCGACAGGAGCTGGTCCTCTGGAGTCGGCCGGTGGCAGGGTTTCTGGAAGAGGACTGGGCCTCTAGGTCGGTCTGGGCCGACGCGCGGAGCCAGGTAGAGGGTTGGGCCTCCAAAGTTGGGTCCGAACTGGTGTTACTTCAGCGATGGGCTGAGCCTGTAGTCAATATGGACTTCAAACTCGGTCTGGGCTGATATGGTATGAACATATTTAATCCAATTTTTTGCAGAGCAAGAGAGGCCGAAAGAAACACTTAAAAAACAAATGGATTTCACATGTGGGCAGAAAGAGCATAGTAATTAGCAAAATATGACCCATTTTTATGCTTTTTAATAAAAACTCTCAGATCAGGAAAACAAATAAATAAATAAAAACTCTCAGCCGAAGAAAAAAGCAAAGCGCAAAGCCAAGTACAAGTGTACAACCCACACACAGTAAGAAAAAGAAAATTTAATAGGCAGAGGATGGGCTTCACAGCAAACACTATCAGCAGCAAGGCCAAGAGCAGCAGCGAAAATTGGGGCATGGGTTTTCTGCTAGTCTTCTTCCCTGAAGAAAATAGTAATGGTAGTTGTAGTAATACTCCGACCGCTATTATTGATAAAAGCAGCAAGCTTATCTCTTCTTCTTCCTCTTCTTCCTCCAAGACATGCACTGTTTTTAGAAGAACCAATTTCAACAACAAAATTCTTCTGAAAGCTCAATCCACCATTTCTATTTGCGCCCTTTTGGTGTTCATCACCCTCCTCCTCTTCACGCTCTCCACCTTCGAGCCCACCAACAAGCCCTACCCAATAATCACCACCGCCTCCAGAAGATTTCTTTCCCAGAAACCTCAACAAATCAGCACAAACCTTGGATTACTGGACCAACCCAATAATGCTAGCGTCAATTCAAATCCCAGGTTTGTTCTCTCCTCTTCTTCTTGGCTCGCCAAAATGTGGATGCACAAGCAGACCGACCCAAAAAGGGGCGGGGACATTCCTCGCCGCCACCAGTTTGCTCTGCAGAAAATGGGCACTCTGTTCCGGCGCGGGACCAGAGCCATGTCTGATCTCGTCGTCGGCCATGTCCAAGAGAACGCCACCGACGACGAGCTGCGGTTGTTTCTGCGGCTGCTGCACAGGTCCGGCCTCACCTCTAAAGCTGACGTAGCGTTCTTATTCACCTCTTCGTGTTCCGGCTTTGGTTCTGTAATTGCAGAGGAAAACGAGTCGTTTTTTAATCTCCTCCGTAATTACAAGGGGCTAAACCGGACGGAAAAAAAAGCCGGCTTGGGTTTCGATGTGGGTCCGTTTCTGAAGGCCGGGAAGAAGGAAAAGAAGGAAATTGAAGAGCCGCTGTGGGGGGCGAAATGGGTTAACTCGGACGGTGGGGATGAGTTGACTCAGTTGAATTACGGGTCGGTGGTCGGGTTTGATGCGGGCGAGCTTGACCCAGAAAATTCGCTGGCTGGGTTTGTGGACCACGTGGTCCCAATGAGTCTACGAAGGTGGGCTTGTTATCCGATGCTTCTCGGCCGAATTCGAAGGAATTTCAAGCACATTATGTTAGTGGACGTAAAAAACTCGGTGGTTGTCGGGGATCCACTCGGCAGAGTCACGCATCGGAGCCCCGAGTCGGTTCTCATATCCACAATGCCAGCTGGCAAGCATGGTAAAAAGAACTCGGACTCAAATCAGTCGCACGGACCGGTGAACCCGGTCACTATCATCGGGGGTGCCCGGGGAATTCGGCGGTTGTCGAATACCGTGCTGACGGAAATCGTCCGGGCTACAATGCAGCGCAACAAAAGGACGAACCCGGTGACCGATTCGGGAATTTTGAGTCAACTCGTGGCGAGAGTGCACGTGGCGAAGAACATACATTTGGTCACATCCACTGAGTTGGTGCGGGACCCGAGTTCCCTCGGCGGAGCAACCGGGTTATCAGGGTTCACAATAATCCAACGTGGTAATAGTAATCCCCACGACCTTAATTCAATTATCATGAAGCAAATTTGTTTATCAGAAATAGATTCTTCTGTCTATAGCGATTGTTAGAAAACGATAAAATGAATTTCAGAGCCAAAGAATAGAAATCTTTATAAAGATATGCCAAAACCCAAAAAAAAAAAAAATCTTATTATTATTATTGTTAATCTCTTCCCTCGATGGCTCTAACTTTTGTTTGTTACTTGTTCATAATATTGATTTAGCAATAAATTAAATTCTTGTGTATTTTTTTAATTTTCAATTTTGGTTCATTTTTATGCCTCCATGCCTCTGAGTTTTGGTTGTGTATTGTTTATTATATATTGGATTTAGCAATACAATATAACATTCTTCTGTAATTTTTTTTTTTATTTTCTATGGTGTCAGATTCAGTATGAGCAGGTACAGCAAAAATATAGCAAATAGAATGGAAGTTTTATTTATTTAGTAGGTGAAAATGATATTGGCCAAATATAGAATCGATTAAGAAACCATTATTCTCCCATTACCCTTTTGGGTTTTAATTTTTAAAGCAAAATTTTGAACGAAGTGTGTTCAATTGCTGGATTGATAGGGTGTTGGCAGCTAAGCTCTAGCCATTTCGAAGAGTGAAAATAAATTACATTTATAATGATGTAAAAGAAACAAATTTTAATGGTAAATTGATGGGCTTTATACTCTTAACTTTTTTTGATAGGTTATACATTATAGCTTATTACATAGCTTTTTTTGTTGTATAATGATTGTTTAGTGTTCCTCATGCTTTGCCTAGCTGGGCACATGAATCTCCAAATTGTACAAGCCAAAAGAACAGAGTGAATCACGACTTAGAAGAGTATTTACTCACGACTGCTATTAGCATTGCAGCATTGCTGGTGGAAGAGAAATTATTTTATTTTATTTGTTAAAAGGAAGTACAAAATTTCACTAATGAAATAAAGAAATATATAAGAGTTTCACGCATTAAAAAATAATTAATTATCCTCTATTAATACATTAAAAATTATATTAATAGCAATAGAGGAGGGAAGCAAAGCATGAGGACATACGTGAATTTTGTAAGCATGGGATGAGAGTGAAGCAACTAGATAGTACATAAGCAGGCCTAGGGAGTTGTGAAAGAAGATTAGAAGAAGCATTGATGAGGCCATGTGCTTGTGAGTTGTGATCTTGCCATCCGCGTTGATTTTAATTTTTCCCTGCTTTACAAGCGGAAAAAAGCCACAAGAACGTGTAATTCTTTAATCGCCGCCTCTCTCTCTCTCTCTCTACTCCCTACTTTATTTGCACTTTGCCAGCCTCACTGTTCCAAATTTCCAACCCAACCAAACAATCCTTTTTTTTATTTATGTCGCCATCTTGGCATCAAGCCATCAAGTGAATCATAATTACCAAAATAATTAGACAACAAAGGTAGTTTGGTGAGTTAAACACTACCACCATTACTCTGGTGCCTGAGGTTACGAACCCTTCCTCTATGGCTTATCTCAGGCCAAGTTCGTGCTATAATACTTTGTATAAAATTATTTCAAAGCTTATTGCCAACCGTTTGGTGAGCATTTTTCCCTCCATTATCAGCCCTAATTAGGCGGCTTTCGTTGTTGGGAGGAGAATTGGTGACAATATCATGTGGGGTGCAAGAGATTATGAAGGGATACCACCTCAATGGTGGCAGCCCTTGATGTATGGCCAAGGTGGACATCATGAAAGCCGGTGGATTGGAATCTCATTCTGCGGCTCTGTATATTTTCAACTTCCATCATAGGTTGATCCGTTGGATTAGGACTTGTATTACTTCTCCCAGATGTTCTATTGTTGTTAATGGGGAATTGGTTGGTTTTTCGCTGGTGGTTGGGGTCTAAGGCAAGGCGACCCCCTTTCTCCCTTTCTTTTATCATTGCCATGGAAATTCTGACCAGTACCATCAATTCTAATGTTGCTGCTACTCCAGTTTTAGGCACCATTGTTGTTGTGTTAAAGTCAACCTTACTCATTTGGCTTTTGTTGACCCTTAGACAGGGAAAATGTTGACTTTTGACCATGGAGGTTATTTGGACTTTGATCGAGGCCGATAACATAGATCGAGAGATTTCAATTACGTAGACAGACGACACGTCGAGTTTGGACTTCAGACAGGTATTTTACGGGTCTAGAATGATTGTACGAGTTTTTACGGGTACACATTTTACGAGTAGGATTGTTATTGGTTTGTTTGTTAGTGTGCCCTAAACATCTAATCTGGACCAAAGGATGAGACCAAAGGATGAGTGACACTTGTCACTCATTGCATTGACCCATTTCCTGAAACCATAATTACATCTCTCCCATTGAAACCCACACACATACACACCTAAAACCCCATCCTCACCATTTCTTTGTGGTTTTCACTAGCTAGTGTTGTTGAGTGAGATAGAGAGAGGCTGTGAGACTGAGAGTGACGGAGGAAGGACTGAAGCCACGGTGGCTAGTCGGGAAACCCGTGAAAAATGTAACCTCGTGAGCTTGAACTTGGTGATTTTGTTTAGGACGAGTGACCAGGAATGAAAAAAAGGAAGGAATGGATGCAGGAGTGAGCTCGAGTGGAAGCTCGAAGGTGGCCTATGAGGTTTCGAGCTTGGCTCAACAATTTCAGGTGAGTTTTCTCTAGTTTCTAGCCATAGGATTTATTTTCTAAGAGAGAGATGATCAGATTAGTGAAAGAATGGTGGTTTTTGGTTGAGAAATGGCGAAGAACATACCGGGTCTATAATATGAGTCGAACAACCCGTTATAGGAAATCGGGTCGACCCAGTTGGAGGTAGACAACGATGACGTGACAAGCCACGTCATCTTGTCAAGCCACGTGGCAGACTAGGGTTGGTGCAATGTTGTGATTTGTCAGGGATTGTCAGTGGTGGTGGTTTCAGATCGATTAGAGGTCGTTTGGTTAGTGTTTTGGAGGTTTTTCTCCTTGGGACGTGTTTCGATTTCGGTGTTTTTCGGTGTTTTCTCCTTGTGATTTGAATAGGCCCGGATGTACCGTAGGCTTCAAATTAGCTTACAGCTCATGTTTGAGTGAGTGACGATACTGTGAGTGGACATTTTCTTTCATAACTCTGATGCGTACTTAAATATATGTTTCTACTGATTTTATAGCATGGTATGGCTTGATTATGATTATTGGATAATGGATGGTTTGAGTATATTATAGCCATAATTTCTGGTTATTGATTTTATCATGGTTTTTGGAAAACCTAGATTTGGGTTGGTGCCCTAGAGTTACATGATGTGGGCTGGTGCTCGAGTGATAACTGTTTTGGGCTAGGTCCATGTGATTACTGTTTTGGGTTGGTGCCCGTGTGATAACTATTTGGGGATGGGGCCCATGTGATGATTGTTTTGTGCTGGTGTCCGTATGTCAAGCTATATTTTGATTTGGACACTATTTGTTGGATTAGTCAACCTCAGGCGATTGCATCGCTATATCTGGAGTTGGACTTCGTGGATGCCCAGAGATGGGCTCGAGCATGGTTAGAGCTGGGCCCGACACATACCGATGGGGTTGGACCTTGTAGGACTCGTACTCATCTACCGGTAGCACATATTGGATGCTAGTTAGATTAGCAGCTGGTTGGACCAGCATGAAGAGGTTTGACATTAGGCTGGTTGGAATAGCGAGATCAAGTTTGGTATTCAATTACTGTGATTTATGCAAAAAATTTCAAAGATCAGTAAAATTTGGGTTAGAGGACCCTTTCATGTTTACGTGATTTCGGGTCGGATCCATGATTTATATTTTTATTGCAGTTTATTTGAGCACAATGGTTTTATCGAGTATGCATGCATGTTTTATAAAACGGAGGGTGTAAATGTATATTTCGGAAAATGGTTTTTCTAAGCTTTGGTTTTGTCCACTCACACTTTTTATTGGATTTGGCACCCTCCAAGTTGATCACGGACGTGGGCTATCTGAAGGTTGAGGCATCATGTAGATTTGCGTACTCTGAGTATTCGAGGTAGGAAGTATACGTATCTCTAGTTTGACACGTGTTTAGTAAGTCTATTATAATCCCAATGGTAATATGGTCATTACACAAGGTTGTGTGTGACGGGAGCAGGTCCTCCCATGCTAATCGAGGGGGATTAAGGGGAGGGACCTGTCAATGACATATTAATCTTTTTTCATGGCAGTGTTGAGTCTTCTTCTATTATTAAGAAAGGCCTAAATTACTTCTCTAATCTCTCTAGGTTGCATCCTAACCTTGGTAAGAGTAGCATCAATATTGCAGGTGTTAGAGCTGAAAGGGCTGAGGCCATTTCCAGGTGTTGGGCATTCTAAGTGGGTTCTACTCATTTCCAATACCTTGGAGTTCCCCTTATTACTCCTAATCTTGGCTTGAATGTCTACGCTCCCCTTATTGAAAAATTTGAGAGTCGTATTAAAAAATTTGAGAGTCGTAGTAGGTTGGAACTCATTTCTTCGGTGCATAACTGCATCCAACTTTTCTGGTCTACTTATCTCTTCCTCCCTAAAGTGATTATTCATATTGTTGAGCAAAAGCTGTGAAGATTCCATTGGTCTGGGAAAATGGTGGGAAACTATCGTGCCAAGGTGGCTTGGAATGTTGTCTACTAGCCCAAAGTTGAAGATGGGTTAGATCCTAGATGCTTGTATCGTTGGAACTTAGCTCTTATGTGTAGACATATTTGGAACCTCTTTGATGGGAGTCGTACCAATTTGTGGGTTGATTGGTTTAATAATTATCTCATTCAAGATCAATTTTTTTGGTGTTTGGAGCCTTCTTCTTTCTGTTCCTTATTAGATGCTTTTGAATATGTTGGAGGCTTTGGAATCATTCCAATGAGGTTTTGGAATTTTCTGGTATTTTTCTGAATTTTTCTTGATTTTCTGAAAAATATGAAATTACTATGAAGTTTTCATCACTAAAAGTTAAAGAACACTATTAGTGACAAAAAAAATGAGGAACACCGCCAAAAAAAAAACAGAACAAAAGTGACGATTTCTAGAAAAATTATGCAAAAAAAATCAACACTAAAATAAAAGACTTTTTGGCTACCTTCTATGTTTCTTTGAATTAGTTTTTAGCATGAGGTGAACTTTATAGAGGATGATGAGTCTATTTGGAGAACATGTTACCGGAAGAAGGGGATGTTCTTGAGAAAAATGTCTTATGAAGTTCTCAAGTAAATCCCTCCGCTCGAGGCTAGACATTTTTTGTCTTATCATATGTATACTTCTAATTCAATCTCATAAAGTCTACAATTTAAATAAGTCCATAATAAAAAGCCCAAATTGAATACCCTTATTTTGACATTTTTAATAATATTAAAAATATTAATTGAATATATATGACTTTTTAAAAATCTATCAAAACATTTAAATGTCTTTATTGAATACAACTATATTTTTAATGTCTTTAAAAATATTTAAAAGTCCTAATTGAATAACCCTCCATAGACATATATAGTTCATGGACATCTTCTACTAATAATAAAGTTCATAGACAATAACTAAAATTAGAGTAAAATTTAAGGACGCTGTGAATAAATTTTCAATATATATGTATATATATATATATATTTCTTTTTGCATATTTAATTAATTTTTTAAAACATTTATATAATAATTGATACTTGTAATTAGGGTTGTTAATTGATTTTTCGATTTGATTTTTTTGCCGAAATAAAAATCGAACCGGTTCGGGAACTCATTTTGGTTTGGTTCGATTCTCAGTCCCAAAATTGTTTGAACCGAAAATCGATTGAACTAGTTTGGTTTGGTTTTGGACTGATTTTCCAATTAAGATGGAGAGATCAAGGGAGAGGAAGAGATCGAGGGATAGGGAGAGATCAAGGAAGAGGCGTGAAGCCGTGAGGCTGTGAGCCCGTCTGGTGAGGATTTGTGAGGTGAGTGACGGGGGCTACGAGGATGGATTTCGACTGAGACTGAGAGGTCAAAGGAGATGGAGAGATCGAGGGAGAGGGAAAGATCAAGGCAAAGGCATGAGGGTTTTTGAATCACGAGGTGAGCGAAGGAGGACACGAGATGGGTTACAAGTTTTGATTGAGATAGAGACATCAAGGAAGAGGAAGAGATTGATGCAGACGGTGAGGGTTTGTGAATTGTGAGGTAAGTGATGGAGGACATAGGTTTCAAGATTCAACTGTAATAGAGATATCGAGGGAGAGAGAGATCGAGGACAGATGCGAGCATGCAAGTGAGGTGCGATGAGTACTAGGTACGATGAGCACTAGGTGAGTCATTTAGGTGCGAATGTGCGATGAGGAAGATGAAGAACATCGAAGATTGAAGGTATATTCTCACATTTGGCCAAAAACAACGTCGTTTTGGAAAGAAATTCAGTCTTTGAACCGGTCTGGTTCCTTGAACTCTAAAAATCAAAACCTAACCGATTTTGTTCTAGTTCAGTTTGGTTTTCACTATTTGATATCGGTTTTTCTTCGGTTCGATACTTTTTGGTCTGATTTTGGCTCAGTAATTTTTCGGTCTATTTTTTCAAACCGATTAACAACCCTAGTTGTGATTCATATTCCGTTTTAGTTTGATGATATTTTCATTCAACTAGCCACCCAGTAAGAAGGTACTTACTTAGGTTTTTCATATTTATATTCAGATTTGGTTACTTCGTCCCAAAATGCTTTTGCTTGATACATGTTAGGCATTACATATTATGTTATACCTTAATAGTTCACATTAGTCATGGGTACATCATATTGTAATACCAAAATTGCCTCGTTCTATATCTTATCAACTGAAAAAAAAATCGAATGGATGATTAGTACAATATAGATATTGAATCAGTTCAAACTAGTGGTTTTGGTGTTGGGGAAAATCGTCTTGTACCGAAATCGAACAAATTTCTAATTTTTTTAATAATTAAAAACCTAAAACTAAATCGCCATGTACTCTTCACTCTTCAGTATTGCATGTACATAGAACAAAATAACAAACCTGGCCGCTTAGCTCTTTCTCTGTGTCTCTCACAATGCTAGTAAGACAGTGAAGGTTGCCTTTGTGAGATCTTTGAGCCCAATTGCTTTCCTTTATGAGAGATATAATTTTTTTTCTACTCTTATACACTCATATCTTTTTTGTTCATTATTGCACGATCGCATTTAATTTTTATTCATTGATGTTTAAAGAACCTTATCTTGTAAGATGCTCTTGATTTGATGTAATTTTTCCTTGTGAAATGATCTAGGCTTTGTGTGCTTAAACTCCTAAAGGCCTTACCATTTCCAATTGCATACTCCCTAAGCTCAATTTGTAGCCAAACAGTTAGCCATTTCGTTCACCACCCATGTTACAACCTACCCAATTTTTCAGCCAAACATTATGACCTTTAGAAGTTCAAGAATCGTTAGCTTGCAATTTAGAAGTCAAGGGAGTTATTGTATGATCTTGGTTGAATTCAAAGTAAATAAAAGAAAAAGATATAGATCTTCATCAAGAACTGAAAAAAAAATAAAAAAGTTGAAACAAACAAAATTGGAATTGAACCAAGTGAGCCAAGTACCTCAACAGGTACAATGTCGTGGGCTAAGCTTTGGATTCATTATTAGAAATTTGAGTTCGAGTCATGAACACTCATGCCTTGATACAACTTAGGTTCCTTGAATCCCATCATTTCCTTCTAAACCCTATAAGCATAGCCTCGTTGAAACCCTTGATAAAAACCTAAGTGATCTTATGCACAATCATGATGAGGATTAAGATATGTATCTTTGTTCTGAAATTTCAATTCGTTCATGATAAAGTGATGTTTTTCATTGAAACTCATATGTGATTAACCTTGATTTCGTAACATAAATTCTTTACATATGCTTGATTTAGTAAGCCCGAAGACTCGGGTGTATTGAGTGATTCCTAGTGAGGGCTAGAGTCAAGGCGAAATCTTTCTAAGGTTCTTAGATAAAGTTGTTTTTAAGCATGTTCATTTGAAATATGGCATATTCACTTAACACATGAACTCACGGTTGTGGCATACCTCTTGGTCTTGTGAATACATGTTTTTCTATTCTTAGATTCCTATTAACATGTTAAAGAATTGGCTATATCACCTTTTGTGTTTAAGTAAAGGTTTGTGGGTATCGCGCAGTCAGAACCCTCAGTAGACAAAACTCCTCCTACTAGGTGAACCTAGAGGTTTAAATTCTTATCTTAATTCAATTGATTCTTTTATTTTCTATTTTTCTAAGCGACTAGCAAAAGATAGGTTTGGGGGGTATTTGATAAACTATTTGTTATGCATCATTTTGGTGTTAATTCATATCCCTTCTACTTGTCTTTTGATGATATTCTTGCAGCCAATAGGAGAAAGTGATATACATTGTAAGACTCATGCAAGATATGAGAGATAAGTTAGTTCTAAAGACAACGCAAAAAGAATGGTCGAAATTTGAGTCAGAAGGAAGGAATGGCCCCAAGTTGATCCCAAGGTCCAAACTGTGTACCATGCCACTGGACTATGTCACCGTGTCACCAAGTTCTTGTGCCTGTACCATGTCACTTGACCACGTCATTGAGTTTCTGTACCTGTTCCATGCCATTGGGATTTCAATGCCTTATCACTGGGCCTTATCACTAGACCTTGTCACCGTCGTGTTAATGGATGTCACTAGCTGGCCCGTGTATATGATGGTTAAGCCTAGTGATAGCCCCTAGGCTAGCGAGAGCCAATTTTGGCTTCTTCAATTAAGCAGGTTAGGAGTGCGCTATGGGTGCAATTTTCATACAGTTAGGTACACTTTCAACCCTCTTTCTAATCATGCAATCATGGCCCAATTCCGAGGACTTTCAAAAATGGCCCAATCCAAAGCCCATTTAAGGTGTTCATAGGCTTGGGCCTGTTCAGTCAACTTGCAGTGCCTTTGGCAACTTACAGCCGCCCAGATGGATTTAGGTTTCTTAAAAGCAGCAATTCAGGTGTCATAATGTAAAAGATTGACTAAGAAAGGATTTTTCCCTCTTCTTGGCCAAATGCAACTCCTTATCACATTGGAAGTTTTAATGTCAGCTACAAGCAGCTGACTAGTTCTATTTCTAGCAGACTTCCCTTTAGAATACTCCCTTACACAAAGATATAATTCTCCTTTTTAAAGGCCTCTAAGGGCCACGACAAAGGGTTCTATTTTTTCTGCAGTTTTTCTACCCTATCCACAAGGGATAGTTTGCAGATTTTTCCAGTTTTTTTTCTCGGTTTTTTGGAATGTTTGGACATGGAGCTTAGGAGAGGAGGCCTGTCTGTTTCTCCGTTGTACTTTAAAGTTCCAATGTTTTGTATTCCTAAACTCAAGTTCCTTACGATTTTAATGCAATCTATTTTGACCATGTACTTGTTTTCCATTAATACGAGTGAGTAGTTTCCATTGAACTCGGGCTACTTGAAGCCCTATAATGAGAGTCGAAAGATGTGTCATATTCTTGATAATGTTGTTATTAATGACATGGATATGATTGTGATTATCATATTTATGTAGTTGATTATCTTTAAGTGGTTACTTAATTCTATCTATTATCGGTGAATGATTGCTCGTGTGACTAACCATACTCGTGTAGTTGTTAGGACCGAAGGGGGTGGCTTACATTCTACTTGTAATCCAATCCATGACCCCTTCGACGTTCTTTAGTTTCAAAGGGTACTATATGTCAAGAAATTCCTCTCGATTATAATGCGTTTGATTGTTAAAATTAAATAGACATCCTAAGGTAAACAACATGCATAGGATATGCTAAGTTAGGAAGAAAAATTGTGTAGGGTGACTCAATATCAGGGCTCTTGCATGGGCACTGGATTCATACATTCATATTGACTTAATCCAAAAACACATTTTAGATTCAAATGGTTAGTGGTAGATAGTTAGCCTTTGTTTTCCTAAATCCACCTAAGGACCTAAGTTTTCCTTCTTGTTACATTTTAATTGTGTTTACTTTCGGTTTATGTTCATAGTTATTTGCAACTCAAACATCATCAAGACCCTCACTTTTTCGTTTGTTTACTTTGATGGTTGCAGTTTTGCTTCTTTGTATCTCCCATTTTGTTGAGTCTTCATTTGAGTTAAGAGTCTAGTAAAGTGTTCATTTGTTGTCTGAATCCCTGAGGAATCGACCCTTCCTTGCTGCTTTACTATTTCCTACGATATTGTATGCTTGAAAGGATTTTAACTAGGATTGAATTAGTTACGCATTTGTGTGCTTGTTTTATTCTTATCACACGCAATGACTTCTCTCGAGATCACCTAGTGATTGCTGAACAAGCTCACACTCTTGCTCCTCCTCAATAGATAAGCCTCCCTTACTACACCTGCTATCACATAAACCAATCGGTCATAACCAGATTAGGCAGGAAAAAAAAAACACATAAAAATATACTTAGGAACAATCGTCATTACAACCTTCTGACTAGAAGTCATGCTCAATCATATCACTCAGCTAACTCACGCCTTTTTCTCAGAGACCAGACACCTAGCATAAATGATGCCTCCATCTCATTTGTGAGGTCGAATTATCATTGATGTGTGATCTGCAAATAGACTTTGTGACACGCTCAATCTGCACATAACTAGGACCGATTGTCTACCGTTTGAATTCATATAAGTGGCAGAGTTGGCCTTGGTTCTGCTCAGGAAGCCAACATAATCAGAAGGCGATATACACGCTAATCAAGGTGATCTACTAATTTAGATTGAGTTGGATAACCGTAATCTACGACCGATCCAGAATACTTTGGAGCCATGGACTCAATGGCAATCGAACACCATGCTTGAAGGAATCGACGTAGAACATGGTTGACCCTTTTGGTGGCTCACTCGGCCTTGCCCTAATTAGCGATAGAGTGATCTCGGTCCATGGCAGTACATTATACAACTCCTTATAGTTCAGCAATTCGGCCTCCTTCAATGTATTGTCCTTATGGTCCATAAAATAGGGTGACAATTTTATAGGAATAGCTAACGGAACTCCTTGCTCGGTACCTTCTTGCTTGGCATCAGAGCCTTTCTTGGCACTACGCTCCTTATCAACCTTACCATTACGCTCCATCTTCCCCTCCACCAGATTACTATCCACATCTATGACATGAGGCTGGGACGAGGATACCTATCTTCTATCGGTCATCTTGCTACCTCTCTGTTACTTGACACCCCCCACTTGATCGACGCCCTTTTCCTTTAGGTCCCTTAAGGATATATCTAAACTATAATCTAGTGTAAAAGATGCAAAACTATTTCCGTTCGACGAGAACACACTAGTGGATCATGAAACACTAATCTCACTCAACCCAACATTTTGCCTAGTGAGAAGTTGCATAATTAGAAAAAGTTTGTGGGGATCTTGGCCTGGTCCACTAGTTTACTTGGACTTCGACATCTACAAGTGCAAAAGAAAACGGAAACTCTGGAAAGTAGATCGGATGGAAGGTTCCAAGTCAAATTCAATTGGCAACTTCAAATCAATCGGTAGCTAAGCAGAGTTGTGATGATTTTTCTTGCAAAAATTCCAAAATAAGATAATTCCAGCCGCTTTTTATGCGCCTTACATGCCTCGAGATTCAGACCAACCATCTGATGGCTCCAAGTGTCATCCTTACTATATATGCATATGGTTAAAGATACAAATACATATACATTTCGTATTATCAAAAATAACGAAAAGAAAATTTTTCAATTTTTCAAAATTGCCAAAAAAAAAAAAGATTCATGAAGTATGCTCTAATCAGCAAGCAAGTACACGATAACTGATCAAAAGCGTAAATTGAGGTTTCCTATCAGATTTATGCTCTAATCGATATGTAGGGACATTGCGACTGATCAGACGCATCATTTGAGGTGCCCAACAACTCTAATCGACAAGTTGGCACATTGTGACCTATTAGAAGCTTTATTCAAGATGCCATGTCAGATTTATACTCTAATCAAAATGCAGGACCATTGCAACTAATCGGAAGTATCATTTGGGTTGCTCTCCCAGCTCCGACTAGCAAGTAGGCACATTGTAACGACCCGTCCCAAATTACTAGATTAGATTAGTGACTAATCACGATTAGTGAGGTTAATCGGTGATTAGTTAGGCGAAATCGGACGAACGATGCAAAATGACCGTTTTGCCCCTAGGCGTGGGCAAAATGTTGACTTTTCATTCTGGCGGTCAAATGGATTTTGACCGATGACCGTGATGTAGTTCGTGACATCACCAGTTCATAGACAGGTGGCACGTTCAATTCCGACGTTCGAGGAGGAAGTTATGACGTTAAGAAGTTTAGGGGCATTTTAGTAATTATGGTTAAAAGGGGAAAATAGTTGACTTTTTGACAGGGAGGTCCAATGGTCGAAGGTCGAAGACCGTTACGTAGACCAGGACGATACGAATCCATAGACAGGCGGAACGTCGAATTCGGACGTTTGACGACGAAGTTACGGTTCAAGGAAGTTTCGGGGAATTATTGCACGTTTTACGAAACAACTTAACTTTTGGATTCTAGTGGGCCCCAGATATTTAGTTCCTGCCCTATGGATGAGTGACAAGTGTCACCCATCCACATTCCATCTCTTTTCCTTCATGCATCGAACATCTTCATTGTCTTCATTTCAAACACAACCCGATCTCACTTCTCACCAAACCAATCCAACCATTTCCTGTTTTATCATGCCTGAGGACCAAGATAGTTGAGAGGGACTGAGAGGAGGAGCGGTGGACGTGGTGGCTAGCCTGGACGGCGCCGCCGTGGCCGGTGGAGCCAAGAAACCCGAGAGGTAACTCGGTTTGCCCAATTTCCATTTTTAATTCGATTTCCTCATTATGGTTGCTTTTAAATGATTAGGAAGAGTTTATTAGGATATTAGGAAGTTATTATGATGATTAGGAGGGTGGTTCACGGCGGAGGAGGCCGTGAGAATGGCTGGGAAAAACAATGTCGTGAGGCCCTTCGATTATAGGTAGGATTTAGGAGTTTTTAGTAAGGTTTAATGATTGGGATTGATAGGGAATGAAGAAATAGGAATTATAGGATTAATTAGGGTTGGAATCGAACCAAAACAAAGGGAGAAAATCGTCGAACCGGTCACGCCGTTTCAGACCGGTTCAGTGCAGGAAACCGGTTCAGCTGAAGCTTGATGATGATGAACAGTGCACATGCCATTCTTGGGGCACGTGAGGGCGTGTGGCCCATAATTTGGGGAAGTGTTCAACATATGAAATCATCTATTCGATGTAACGAACATTTTGGGACTAGTTTCGTGTCAATCGGACATCGTTTCGATAGGTTTCGGGGTGTCCGAATATTTAGGATCGGTTTTAAAAATAGTTAAAAATTCCGAAAAATTACGGGGCTTTAGTGGGAGGTTAATGAGGCTATTAGTAACCCTCTAAATGAATTTGGACAGGTTTGGAAATCCTGGTGGGGACGATTGACCCGGGAGACGATTATGGCAAGCGTATCGAGGCGCGGCTTCGGACGGTCTTTGAGTGGACCTTGATTTCTAAACTGTGATGCATGCACAAATGTTTTATATGGTTTATGAATATGATTCTATGATTATGAATTGGATGGTTGTGATTTGTATGGTTTCACGTATTACGAGGCAATTTACGTGCTTGCACGTAAATCGAGGTTTTCTGGTTTTACATTGATTTTCCGTACTTATGGTTTTGGATATGATTTAATGAAATGATTTTGGATTTGAAAAGGTAAACTCAGGTTCGAGACCCCTTTGTTCGGAAACCCTCGGACTCGATGTCCTTTTTTATTACGTTCTCGGGAAGGAGGCCCAATTGGTTCTTAAATTGGTTTCGAATTTGGAAATATGGAATTGGGCATGAGGCCCATTTGATTTACGAAATCGTAAACAAGACCCAGTTGGTTTACGATTCGGACTGGAGGTCCAGTTTGTATGTGGATTCGGGGTCTAGGGCCCAGTTATGTGTTATGATGGTGATTTCGGGTCAGGGACCCATGAAATGGTTTTTATGGTTCATGACGGTTTATGGGAACCAGCATGAACCCTTGAAATGGATGTACGGGTCATGACTGTTTATGGGAACCGGCATGAACCCTTGGAAAGGATTTTATGGTTCATGACGGCTTATGGGGGCCGGGCATGAATCCTTGAAAGGTTTAAAGAATGATTTCAAAAGGTTTTTCATATTCCATCCTTTATATATGATTTTCTCCTCCGGGGAGGGTCGTTGGCCTGGGTGGACCCCAGAGTAGTCACAGAGCACTAACTGAGTGAAGTCGCCCCTCAGTTGGGTTCCTTACTCTCAGGATGGGCATGGTTCGTTACCTCTAGGGAGGGTCATTGATCTACGGATATTGACCTGGGTGGACCCTGGAGAGACTTAGGTTTGAGACCCCGGTTAGCACGCGCGTACCTTTATTTTACCGTGACAGGTTCTTGGATATGAAATATAATGGATAAACATGATTTCAAGTGGTTTGAGAAATTGTGTTTTATTACGGTAAATGGATTTGGGCTGAGGTCCCACATATGTTTATGATATTATGGTTTTCTGTAAATGGTTTTGGGCAGGAGCCCGTGTGACTTGTATTTACGGAACTTGGGGTTGAGACCCTAGTTATGGTTGTTTAAACATATGTGATTAGATAAATGGTTTTACTATGCATGCATGCTTTTTAGTTAAGGGTATAAAGGTCTTTATGAAATATGTTTTTATAAACTCTTTATTTTTGTCCACTCACAGTCTTTCTGTTTTTAATATCCTTCAGGTTGGATACGGTGTGGACTGTGGCAGAGACCGAGATATCACATGCCTCTTCTGGATCCCGGCGTACTCTGATAGCCCGAGAGGGCAAAGGTTGGAAATATCCCTTGTCTGACACTCCGTGTCAGACGGGAGCTGGGTTATCCCGCGTTAATCCCAGGGGGATTGAGATTTGTCCTGTCAACGTGGTATTAGAGAAAGGTTGTCTCTATTTGTGCAACTGCAGAGCTCTTGGACTAGTACGCAGGTCGAGGATGTGATATCTTAATGGGCTACAGTTCGTTATCAACCTGATAGTTGGGGTGCTGGTACGATAGTTAGTAGGATTGAATCGTGGAATGCCTTGGTTCGGCACTTGATGCCGGGGTTGCCATAGTTCTGTCGTGGATGATAGTGTGGGACCCTACGGAAGGATGACGTAACAGTTGGTTAGAGTTTTGATCATGAGACGGTTAGTTGAGATCGTCTTTCACGATGTCGTAGGATCGGTTCCGACGACTGGTTGGGAATTGTGATCATCTGATGATCTAATTTGGTTGAGTTAATTGGAATTACTACAGTCGGCAGTTAGTAGTCAGTTTCGTGGAATCCTAGTTGGACTGACGGTAGGCTTTGATTGACGTCTTTACGATTTTAAGACCGCGGAGTAGGTCAGATCGTGGAACCCTACTTTAGGGTGTATGGTTCGAAAATGTGAGTTGGAGAGTCATTTGACTTTGATGAGTTTTTGGAGTCGAGATCGTTGGTCGGTCTAGCCATGTCAACTTGTGATAGGACTGCTCTTCGCTGTCGATGTTGTACTTATTGGTTAAACCTAGTTGGTTGTCGTGCTACTCTGTTGTGATGGATTGTTAGTGCAACTAAGGTCATGGACGACCTGGTAGACGACATTGGTTTGGTCGAGTTACGACAGGTTAGAGATTGTTGGACAAGTTACCAGGGTTGGTACTTGTCGATGGAATTCCGGAGCTGGGATACAGAGTAGTTCGTACAGGCGGTTGATTCTGTTGGATGCGGAGTCTGGATATCGAGATGCCTGGTAGTTAGGTCTGCAAGAGGTTGTGGTAGAAGCTACTCTCGATGGACGTAGTCGAGTCTTATCAGGTCGAGTAGACTCAGGTTACCGTGAAGATTGTGATGATGGGATTGTCAGTCGTGACGATGATACGAGGTGTGTGAGTAGCGCATATGTACGAGCAATGATTCTGGATTCGACTCAGTTACGGCTGAGTGCGATCGCAGAATGAGACGAGGATGTTCAGGAGACGTTTCCTTTTCTCGTGTGAGTTGTCAGGGTGACTGTACCTAGAGTTGTTGGGTACGAGGGAGGCAGAGTTTCTCCAATTTGAGCAGAGGTACGGGGTCGTCGCTCGGTATGAGCGGAGATCCAGGGTTGTCAGTTTTGCACATGGTGTGCTAGTGTTATTGCTCATGCTAGTGTGGATTCTTGTGTGCTGATGCTGACAGATTATAGTGGTGTACTGGTACTAGTGCTAGTGCTGGTGCCGGTGATTGTGATGACGGTGAGTCGCGAATCGGGATGTGATTCCGTCAAGATGAGCATATGTTCGGTATCTGTGGTTCGGGAGTGGATCACAGATAGTGATGGACCGGATTGGATCCAGCGGTAAATAAGACTTGAGGAACGAGTATTGTCATGGGGATTAGCGACCAGTTGGTCAGTGTTGGTTAGAATTGGCCAGGTACGGTGGTATGCGGAGATTTGACTGCAGATCACAGCAGGGGTCTGTTGTGACTCTCTAGTCGAGAGGTACATATACGGTTGTAAATGGGCATGTTTCCGTAAATAGTCAAAAAGGGAGACACATGGATGATGTCCGAGTGTGTTGGTTCCGACATGGTTGGAGCTTTGGAATGGCGCAAGGTTGTAATTGAGGTGACACGTGGAATGTGGGTTTTCGCATTGGCAATGGGGATTTCGAAGTCATTTTGGGTGACTTCTCAGATTCTACCGTGATTGATGATGGTAGATGATGTTGATGATGTAGATGTTGTTGGTTGCCACTAGTACACCGATCGTGTATTGGTTCGTGGACCCGTGGTTTATCTTGGGTAATCAGGTGGAGCGAGTATATCAAAGTTAGGTGACTGAGATTTCTCATTCTCTACTTGGTGGCAGACGATGTCAGTTTACATGACGTGGTGAGTGTAGCGAGTATTGTTTGCATTCACGTAGGATGGATTTTGATGTCATTGTATTCAATCATCCTTGGTTTTTCCTCGGTGGAATGACAAGGATCAATACAAAGTGATTGGGGAGAACCCACAGTCTCGACGTGTCTCGTCGTTGACTGATATGTTTAGATGTGGGTTTTGGTAGAGGACTTTGGGCGTTGTGATGATTCTCGATCGTGACGTTAATGGTCGGGTGATGTAGTGATGGATCTGGATCGTTATCTTGATGATCTAGATAGGTGGAGAGTTTATCGCACTTACCTGGACGTTTGAGTTGAGGACGTTGGGAATGAACTTCATGTCGAGGTAAATCCCATATGGTTTATTACTCGCCAGAGTAAGTGTCCGACGAGGTTGGATTTTTGTCAGCCTAGATGTGCGGATGTTGGGATTGGCTTCCCTATGAAGTCAATCGAACGTATTGAGGTAATCATTTGAACGGGTATCAGATAGGTTCGGATAGTGCGTCTCGGTAGACGTGAATGAGATTTCGAGTTTTGGAATCGGATTTCTGGATGACGATTCAGGATTCGATTTTGGAACTTGAAAGTGGATTTCTATATTTGGGTTTTGGAATCGGATTCTGGGTGACGATTCAAGATTTGATTCTGGAGCTTGACAGTGGATTTTCTTTTATGGATTTGGGTTCGGAATAATGATTTTGGATTCGGATTTGGACATGGTTATGGGTTTGAATTCGGGATTTCTTACGAAATTACGGATTCAGATTCGGATTTGGAAATGGAGGTTGAGTCGGAGTTGTAATCTGTCAAATACTGGATTGGACAGATGGACTCCAAAATTGAAACGTGATTGGCTATGATCTAATTTTACACTGATTTTCCGTACTTATGGTTTTGGATATGATTTAATGAAATGATTTTGGATTTGAAAAGGTAAACTCAGGTTCGAGACCCCTTTGTTCGGAAACCCTCAAACTCGATGTCCCTTTTTGTTACGTTCTCGGGACAGAAGCCTAATTGGTTCTTAAATTGGTTTCAGATTTGGAAATATGGAATTGGCCATGAGACCCATTTGTTTTACGAAATCGAGCACCCGGCCTAGTTGGTTTACGATTCGGACTGGAGGTTCAGTTTGTACGTGGATTTGGGCCTAGTGCCCGGTTATGTGTTATGATGGTGATTTCGGGTCAGGGACCCTTGAAATGGTTTTATGGTTCATGACGGTTTATGGGAACCGGCATGAACCCTTGAAATGGATTTACGGGTCATGACAGTTTATGGGAACCGGCATGAACCCTTGGAAAGGATTTTATGGTTCATGACGTCTTATGGGGGCCGGGCATGAATCCTTGAAAGGTTTAAAGAATGATTTCAAAAGGTTTTTCGTATTCCATCCTTTATATATGATTGTCTCCTCCGGGGAGGGTCGTTAGCCTGGGTGGACCCCAGAGTAGTCACGGAGCACTGACTAAGTGGAGTCGCCCCCCAGTTGGGTTCCTTACTCTGAGGATGGGCATGGTTCGTTACATCTAGGGAGGGTCATTGATCTACGGACATTGACCTGGGTGGACCCTGGAGAGACTTGGGTTTGGGACACCGGTTAGCACGCGCGTAGCTTTATTTTACCGTGACAGGTTCTTGGATATGAAATATAATGGATAAACATGATTTCAAGTGGTTTGGAAAATTGTGTTTTATGACGATAAATGTGTAACGACCCGTCCCGGAATCCGGGATTTGGTTAGTAACTAATCATGATTAATGAGGGTCAAGCGGTAATTAGTTGGGCGAACTCGGACGAACGGTGCAAAATGACCGTTTTGCCCCTAGTCGTGGGCAAAACGTTGACTTTTTGGTCAGACGGTCAAATGGACTTTGACTGATGACCGTGACGTAGTTTGGGACGTCACGAGTTCATAGACGGGCGGCACGTTCGATTCCGACGTTCGTGGCGAAAGTTATGACGTTCGGAAGTCCAGGGGCACTTCCGTAATTTTGACGAAATAAGGGAAAATGTTGACTTTTTGATCGGGAAGTCCGAGGGCCGAGGACCGAGGACCGTTAGGGTGGTCTCGATGCCCCGAGTACAACGACAGGCGGCACGCGTGAAACGGACATCGGATGACCGAGTTACGGGTCACGGAAGGTGAGGGGCAATTTAGTGATTTGCCAACTGAGGGCATTTTGGTCATTTTACCAACTGGGTACTGTTCACCACCGTGGGAGACAACCTGCACGGCCGTGCCGTGGGGGTCTGAGCGTGCAAATTGTTTATGGAACCCAATGGCTCGTGATGGGTGCTAATGGACTGAAGAAGGAGTTGTTTAATACAGTGCGGGGACGTGTTTGTTGCAGGGAGTGTTCGGGCAGTGCACGGGTGCACGATGCCGTGAGGGTGTTCTGATTTTGGAGAACAGAGTACCTGGTGCGTCGAATTGATCTAACTGAGCGTGGGGGGCAGAGACTGAAGACTGTGCACGGGTGTGTTGGTAGAGGAGAGGTGCGGGGCACAACCGCACAGTGAACTGTGCTGTTACATTTGAAGTTGGGAAAACAGAGTCTGGGGAAGGATTGCCACTTCGACCTCCCCAATAATGGTTTGGAAGGAAATGAGCGCTGGGGAGGAATGAGAGAAACAGAGGCTTGAGTTGGTGAGGAAAACGGGGGGGTTGAGTGAAGGTTTTACAACTGGAACCCGAAATTCGTGTTTGGGCAAATTCGAATCCGAATTTGAATTGTAGGCTGGCCCAGGTCGAATTAAGGTTCGAATAAGCTTCCTGGGGTCTTAGTTAGCTGATCCAAATCGCGTATGGTAAGCTTTGAAGCTCCTGGAGCCATGGACGGACGTCGTGGGTGGCCGGAAAATCGAGCTTTGTGTTCGTGCAATTGGAGGTAAGTGTTGTGAAATTGATTCCCAAATAATCCTTTCCATGAGGCTACGATGCTATACTATCATTTAATTGAGAAATTACTTGGTTATACGATGAGTTCAGATGAGGAACTCGTTTGAGGATATCGCGTTAAGTCGAGATGGTTAGAGGTGATGACGACTGCAATGGATGTTGCAGATCCCTAATTAAACTGGTTGCGAAGCTAATGGACTGCTGAATTGATCAAAATGGTGTCGAATTGAGAGAATGCTAGCCGGGTCAAGTCGCGGGTTAAACGGCCCGTATATCAGGAAGCTGGGTGAGGACGATGACTGTGCCTGTCACTGTAGCAGGCGCGTGAGTGTCACGCGCAGCCGCTTGCGGCGGCGCGTGGACCCGAATTTCAAGGTGAGTCCAACATGACTTTTGTCCTACACATTGTAACGAATATTTTAGCGTTGGTTTCGAAATTGTCGGATACCGTTTCAATGTGGTTCCGAGGGTCCGAAGATTTCCGTTACGTTTGTAATCAACGATTAATTCCCGAAAAATTATGGGAAATTAGTATGTTGTTATCTAAGCCCTTAGTGACACTAAAGTATGTTTTCGGGCAGGACTCAAAATTCTGGAAAATATCGGAAATTACGGGCATGCGTGCGGCGCGAAACCGAGCCTTAAAATTGGTGTGTGAGTGGACTTGCTTTCAAAATTTAATGCATGCATAAATTATTTCTATGAGTTTATGATTATGATTATAAGTTGTGGTTGATTTTGATTTCCGTACTTATACGTATTTTTACTATACATGTGAAATTACGCGTATTTCGAGACTATGGTCACTCGTGTGCTTAATGATGGTTTCATGAAAGAAGTTATATGGAATGGGTGTAAAATGATTTAAGAAGGTTGTTATGATTTGCGAGTGTGATTTACGGTTTTGACACGTTTTTCGAGAATGTTCCGGATTTGCACGTTTTACGAGATTTCGAGTTATTGTGATTTTGAGGATCTTAAAAATGGGTTTTGAGTATTATTTCGATTGGATCGTGATTTTGGTGATTATGATTGTGGGTTGATGTGTTGAAAATGAGATTTGAGAAAGAGGTGATTTCTAAGAATAAAAATGGATTTGAAAAGGGTGATTTCGGGCTTGATGCTCGGGGTATAAAAGTAACTTTAACGAACGAGGTTTCGGTTTTTGGAAATTTAAAGTGGATTCTTGGTTTGGGTTCGGGATGATGCTTCCGGATGCCGGCTTACGGAATCATTATTGCGAATTCGAATTCGGGAATGAAAAAGGATTTAATAAAGTGATTCGCTATGATTGTGCAAGCCCCGTGTTTAATGATGATTTGTTTATGTTTGTAAAGTATGATTTGGAGAAAATGAATGTGGAAACTCGGACCATGGGTCCTGTTGTGAAAAATGTGATTTTGGGTTGGATCCCACGTTGTCGTGATTGATAAATGTTTTGGGGTTTAAAGACCCGTTGAAAACTGTTTTGGGTTTAAAGACCCGGGTGCTATTGCTGGAGCACGTTTTGAGTTTAAAGACTCGGTTAATTGATGACGGGGGAGGGCCCTTAATGAGTTTAAAGACTCGTGAGTTTAAAGACTCGGTTACTGTGATACCCCCGAGGCCTATTGATTATGTTTTGAGTTTAAAGACTCGTTGATATCCCGGGAAGGCCTGTTTATGCGCATGGTTTTGAGTTTAAAGACTCGGGCGCACTTGTTATCCAGAAAAATGATTGACTTATGTTTTATTGATGACTTCTGATGTTTCGGTTGAGTTGGGCAGTGGCCCGGTATGTGGTTGATGGTTTTGGATCACGTTGTGCAGTTGGTTGAGTTGTGGTTTTGGGCTGAGGTCCGGTGTCTATGATTGCGGGCTAAGACCCGATGGTTGAGAAAGGAAAAATGATTTTGAGATTCATACTAGTTTTCCCTTATGTTGAAATTTGATAAACAGTTTTTCTTATGTGGAAAATCTTAACCGATTGCGAAATGATTTTTGTATGCATGCATTCATTTTTACACGGAGGGTAAAAACGCTTGTTGTAATTGTTTTGCTAAACTGATTTATTTTTGTCCACTCACACCTTTTGGTTTTTATTGACCCTCCAGGTCGTGGCGCGTTGTTCGAGGCTGTACGAGGGGCGGAGGCATGAGTAAGTACGTGTGGCTATCCCTGGTTTGGCAAGTACTGAGGGTAATTTGGGATTTTCAGTCATCTTGCCAGACAGATCAGGACCGGGCACGGTTATCGATGCCCCTTTCGGGGGCGGTCCTGACAAAATGGATTTGGGCTGAGGTCCCACATATGTTTATGATATTATGGTTTTCTGTAAATGGTTTTGGGCAGGAGCCCGTGTGACTTGTATTTACGGAACTTGGGGTTGAGACCCTAATTATGGTTGTTTAAACATATGTGATTGGATGAATGGTTTTAATATGCATGCTTGCTTTTTATTGAAGGGTATAAAGGTCTTTATGAAATATGTTTTTATAAACTCTTTATTTTTGTCCACTCATAGTCTTTCTGTTTTTAATACCCTTCAGGTTGGATACGGTGTGGACTGTAGCAGAGACCGAGATATCACATGCCTCCTCCGGATCCTGGCGTACTCTGATAGCCCGGGAGGGCAAAGGTCGGAAATATCCCTTGTCTGACACTCCGTGTCAGACGGGAGCAGGGTCATCCCGTGTTAATCCCAGGGGGATTGGGATGGGTCCTGTCACACATTGTGACCGACCAGAAGTTTCATTCGAGGTACCCCCTTAGATTTATACTCTGATCGGCGAGCAAGCACATTGAAACCAAGGTTGTGTTAGTAGCTCATTGTAATCTTTCCAACCAATGGTAAAGCTTTGGTACTTGAATGCTGACTCTTTGAAGCCACTAGGAAATGCCCGGAAGGCTACTTTGTCATCAATCTTCTAACATTTGGACTACTCAAGGATGAAGTGGGCGACATACTTCTGAAGTGTTTCAGTCTTTCTTTGTCTAAGTGACCCAAGTTCTTTCGTGGTTAGTAGCCGATTGGTTTAGAACTTAAATTGACTTAGAAAAACTGTGTGTAACCCGTTGAATGAATTGATTGAACTTGGCCGAAGTCGGTTCAACAAATTGATGGAAGCTTTAGTAAGAGTAATGTTGAACATCATACGGTACACTTCGTTCGAGAGGTTCCTAGAAGTGACGACCAACTAGTAGTTATTCTTGTGTGTGACCGGGTCAGGCTTCCTTGAGTACGGAGCAATCTTTAGCAATTTGACATCCGACTCAGAGCGATACTACAAAATGTGAGAAATGAATGGGTTAGCATTGATTTTGATCTTCACATAAGGCTTGGTTCTGCCCTTCTGGTTATCCAACTCATGGAAAGGTTGTAGGAGCTCTTGGACTACATCTATTTTAGGGAGGGTTGACTGTTGCCCTATTAGGTCGATGATGGGTCGTTGGGCCCCATTACTATTGCTCAATCATGGCTAGTCGGCTGTATTTGATCTTCCTATCGACTTAGCAGTGATTGGCTTGGCTACCTTTTCCACGTGCTGAGAATTGGCTTTCGAGGCACATTCCTCTTCTTAAACTATGGGCCCTCTCTTTTAGGTGGCCCTCATCAGAGCTAACTCTAACGAGGTGCGTCTACCTAAGGATAATGTAGGAATAAGAGGTTGCTAGGTGAAGCAAAGATCATTGGCTGGGCATGTCAACCACATGAGCTCAATGGGCAGTAGTCGTCGGTTGAGCAGCTTATGAGCATCTATGAAGATTTGGGTTACAAAGGGATGAGCATCATGGGCTGGCCAGACCAGTATTCTTGTAGAAGTATCTCGTCGGACGGAGACTCACTCGGCATGATTGGTGAGGGATTTGTAATCTACTGCTCGTTGCTTTCTCAATTCCTCTTGGGTGGAATGAAGTAAAGCGAATGTGTTCTGGTATTGCTCATCAAATACCTAAATTTTTCTCTCGATAGTGAGGTTGCTTTTCTGAAGCTCAGTGACCTCCTGGAGAAGGTCGTTCATCAGCCTAAGCATCGCCTCTAGAGAGGGGTTGTGCTTAGCCCTGTCTCCGTTCCTTGAGAAGGGTGTGTTGTTTAGCTCGTCATTACTTTACTCGGTCGACATTGTGATCGGTACGAAGGTGGGAGTTTTATGTGAGCTAGTAGGAGTCTTTATGCAGTATTTTCATAGATGGCGCCAAATGTTTAATTCGAAAATTGACCTAACGAGGAGTGTCTTGATGGACACTGGAATCCATATTCTGTTCACTGGGATGATCTACGAGAAGATAAGAAGGGTACTTGAAACTAGTGTGGATGGACCTAGTGGACTCTAATACTTTAGTGAGTAAGCAGATGGAGGTCAGACAGTATAGGTAGTTGATACGCTAGAACTAAGCATCAAATTAAACACTCAACACTTAATGAAGATGATTGAGGGGACCTATGTATGATTAATGTTTGAAGTTTTGAATGGGAATAAGAAGATAGTTTCTATTGTCCTATGTAATTACACTAAACCTAAACTAGCCTAATCTATTATTTACACGTGGTCAACTCATCCTTCTTGCTTAACTCATTCATAAATTAAATCAACTTCAAAACCTACTAAATTCTATAACCTTAGTTCTACGAAATACAAGTATATTATCTTAAGTACGTGCCCGAGAATTATCCCTATACACATTCAATGATCTACCCTCGAGAATTTACCCTATGTCTAATCTAGCATTAGAACACATGGAAGATTATTGAAATTCATATAAAGTATAGAACCAGAATAAAATTTAAGATCAATCTATTATTTACACTTTTTATCCTCGGGAATTTGCTCTATTGACGCTTAGTGGTTGGACACTCTTTGGCGAGACACTCAGGAATTTACCTTATATGCCACGGAGGAAGGTGAATTATGGTGGAGTATGGTGTTGTCGGCTTTTGGAGGTGAAGCCCTCGAATTTAGGGAAAGGAAAATTTGGTTGAGCAGAGTTTTGGTACGAGAATGGGCAACCCCCCAGTTAATGGTTGAAACTTAGCTTATATAAACATAGGACAAAACCCTATCTAACTTAGCTTATATAAACATAGGACAAAACCCTATCTTAAGTCTCCCAGTGGAACAAGTAGTCCTATCTGAATCCTAATCCCATCTCTAAAAGGTAGGATCCCTATCCGAGCCTTTCTCCTATTACGTCAAGGAAAATCTTCCTTGCTTAGTCTTCACGACAACAAATCCTAGCACCATTCAGAAATCAGGAAATGAGGCACGGAAATATGATCCCTTCTCTATTTACTTCAAACAATGACACGCTGGTGACATGCCAGTGACATGCCATTGGTACACAGTTTGAATAAAATTGGAACATGGCTGGCACACAACTAGAATACGGCTGGAACAAGGCTAGTGACATGTCACTATCGACACGTTGAAGGCACAGACACTGGAACGCGGCTAGTGATGTGTCACGGTGACATGCTACTGGCACACGACTAGTGACATGGTGAGGTCTAGTGACATCGTTCTTCCCTTTTCACCAAGTTTTGACTTTAACTCATCAATTCTAGATGTTATTACCTAAACACATTAAAACAAGTTAGATAACACATTACTAACCTCATAACATAGCTAAATGTAGGAAGAAAGACAATAAGAATCGAGCATAAAATGCGTAGATCAGTAGTGTAAGACTTAGTGAATAGTGAACATACCTTTATGGAGAAATGTGCCCCATATTTACAGTGATAATAAATACGGTCGGCCGGAATCCTAGTCAGTGGAGCATGACCCGTTGCTAGTTGGTCAGTTGGTTGTGTATCCCTGTTCAGTCGACGAGCGGAGGTGGCTCGCTACCATCTAGTTGGTAGGCAGCTAAACCTGGTCGGTAGTGGCCCATTGCAAGTGGTTATGAGCATCTTTCTATTGGTTGTTCGAAATGGTATAAATAATTCATAAGTGTTTATTTATTACTGGCATTAGCATGATTAATATATATCTGTTACTTATTCCCAAAAAAATCAACTGATAAATATTATAATTAATGCAAAGATTGTCACCTACATTTGTCATCTTTAATGGGATAATATTGGCATTATGTGAATTATGAGTTATATGTCAGCTGTACAATTTTGGATATTTACTTAATAATTTATATATTATGTGCCTACGACTGTTATCCCTTTTTAACATCATCAAAATTGTGGAAGACTACACCACCATTTATTTGTGAAATTGATTTAGAATTGCACATGGCATAATTAAGCAAGACAATGAAGATGCACTTGTGCTTGTTACAAAGGGGAAGAGAAAAGAAAAAGGAAGGAAGAGAGTGGAGAGCGATTGATTCACTCCAATTTTTTATTTTTTTCCTTGGCTTTGGGTGCTCTCGGATGCTCACCGACTAAATGCTCGATGTATCCACCTATATGATTGATGAACATTAAAGTTGGTTTTTAGGAATACCAAAAGTTTATGTTGAACATTAAAGTTGGTTTTTGGAAAACCAAAAGGTTTTAGTCTTTTAATTTTTCTATGTATTGATGGTTGTGCTAGTTGGAATGTAAAAGGTTGTGTTAGTATTAATTATTCTCAGTTGTTAAGGTTGTATAGGTTATTTAAATCTTGGAGAAGGCTGTTGCTATACAGACTTCCATTTTGTAAGAAACCAGTTTATGCTGAAAATAGAACTGATGTGTTTCAGTTTCTGGTTTGACTTTTTTATTTTTCTGGTTTGTTCTTCTTCACATATTGGTTGTGGTCTTGGGTTAGAGAAAACTTTACTTTCTCTATGTTTTTCTCTTACATGGTATCTGATCCCCAAGGGGGTAATTGATTTTTTATCCAGATTCCTTGGTGGAGAAGATCAACCAGTGTTCTTAGAATGTAGTCGTCAAGTCAAGTTCCTTGTCGCAGAATAGAGATACTGAATCAATCAAATTACAAGATTTGGAGATCTTATATGGAGTCTTATCTTGTTGGAGAAGACTTGTGGGATGTTGTAGGTGGATCAAATACCACCTAACCTAAAGATGACGATGGTGATGAAGATTATGATGATGTTTTAAAGAAATGGACAACATTCAATGCAAAAGCTGAGTTTATGTTGAAGCAATCAATTTCCCGTAGTCTTTTTTATCATATTATCAAGTGCAAGTCAGCGAATGATATTTGGGAGACTCTCGATAGGTTGTTCAATAAGAAAGACATTGGAAGATTGCAAATGTTGGAGAATGAATTGGCAAATACAACTCAAGGTGATCTCTTAATTTCTGAATTTTTTCTGAAGATAAAAAATTTATGCTTTGAGATCTTTCTTTTGGATCCGGATGTACCTGTGTCTGAAGCTCGTGTAAGGAGGCATATTGTTCGTGGTCTGAAAAAAGAATACACTCCTTTTGTCACTTCAATTCAAGGATGGGATCGACAACCATCTTTGGAAGAGTTTGAGAACCTGTTATCTTCTTAAGAAATTCTAGGATGTCAAATGGCTATAGTGTTAATTTCCAACAATACTGAAGATGCCCTCCTTACCAATCGAAAGAATAATTTCAAGATGGATAAGAAGAATGAGTTCCACAAGTACGACATCGGTCTGGAGAATCATCTTATCAAAGGTATAAGAAAGTTTTCAAGTGTCATCGATGTGGCAAACCTAGTCACATAAAGAAATATTGTCAGGTCAAACTAAATAAAGGCAATGTGGCAGAAAAAAATGGCAGCTCTCTTATTTCCAGCAAGTCAGATGATGAGGAGAATTGGCGGAAGTGTTTTCTTGCTGGAACTTCAACTGTTGATGCATTGGCTATTAATTTTTAGGATGAATGGATTGTAGATTCTGGTTGTGGCCATCATTTAATCGGAGATGAATCTAAGTTCTCCCATTTATAGCAGCAAAAAGGGAATGAAGCAATGATGATAGCGGACAATATAGTTCACCAAGTTGATAAAGAAGGCATTGTGATCATCAATGGTGGAGGTAATGAGTCTATCACCTTGAAAAATGTTTTTCATGTTCCGGGTATGAAGAAAAATTTATTTTCAGTTCCAAATGCTATAGATGCTAGTAATTATGTGTTACTTGGACCGAAAGATGTGAAATTTCTCTGGAATATTGAAATTCTAAAAGCAGATGTAGTTCACATTGGTAGAAGGGTAAAAGATACACTTATTTTATCTGCTTCTTCATCATATATTGATAAAGTGAG
Organism: Prinsepia uniflora; assembly: GCA_032719365.1. Taxonomy (NCBI): domain Eukaryota; kingdom Viridiplantae; phylum Streptophyta; class Magnoliopsida; order Rosales; family Rosaceae; genus Prinsepia; species Prinsepia uniflora. The sequence goes on along the minus strand of CM064868.1, from coordinate 52,846,296 downwards.
TTGTAATGAGAATTCATCTCTATGGCATGCTAGATTGGGGCATGTGAATATGGATAAGTTGAGGGTTATGGTTTGGAAATTTTTTGTAAATGGCTTGCCAAATTTGACAATTTTTTCTAGCAACGAAGTATGTGAAGGATGCCAATTTGGAAAGGCACATCACCTTCCTTGTGAAATATCTCTGTCAAGAAGCAAGGCTCCATTGGAAAGTGTTCATGGAGATGTATTTGGACCTACCAGAGCGTCTTCATATTCTGGCTTTCGTTATAAGTTGATCCTTGTCGATGATTTTTCAAAGTACACATGGGTGTACTTTATAAAACACAAATCAGATGTTCTCTCCAAGTTTCAAGAATCGAAAGAGATGGTGGAGCGTGTTCTTGGCTCAAAAATTAAATGCTTCTGGTTGGATAATGGTGGGGAGTTCACCCCTCAGAATTTTTGAGAATTTTGTTGGAAACATAGCATCAGAAGAAAACTTTCATGTGCAGAAACACCGCAGCAAAATGGAGTTGTTGAGAGAAAGATCAGGCATCTTATGGAGACACATAGGAGTTGGATACATGCTAAAAATTTGCCCAAGGCTTTGTGGGCTGAAGGTATGATGTGTGCATCTTATGTGTTTAATCGTTTGCCTTTAAATCCTAACAACATGAAGTCCCCTTATGAGATTGTGTTTGGAAAGAAAACTATTGTGAAACATTTCAAAGTCTTTGGGTCAATTTGTTATGTCCATGTGCAGAAGTCAAGGAGAGGCAAGCTTGATGCAAAAGCAAGAAAATGCATCTTTGTTGGCTATGATGGAAGGAAAAAAGGTTGGAGGTGTATGGATCCTATAACTCATAATTATACTGTGCAAGGGGATGTTGTATTTGATGAAGTTTCTTCATTTTATGGCTCGGAACTGAAGCATGCTAATGGGGAATAAATGCTCAGAAACCTGCAGTTGTTGAGTTGTGAACAACTTCAATTTGTCCAGAAAATTGTTTGCCATCATGTTCTTCTCCTCCATGTCAAGGTGAAAAGGGGAGTCCTTATTCTCAAAATGAGGAGATTGCTAGAGATGGAAAACCCATACAAGAAGATGAAGATGATGCTGAATCAAATCAAAGGCCATAGGCAAGGAGGACCATCACCAAACCTGCAAGGTATCGAGACGAAAACTTTACAAGCACTTATTCTTGTTTTTTCACAGGTCAAATTTGTAACACCCTGGACTTTTCGGATTTGGTAAACTTGAAATTCTAATGTAAAATGATTGATTTATCCCTGATTGGGGAGATTTGTTGACTTTTGACTCGGACTGTATTTTGATCTTTGACCCATGACCGTGACGTAGATCGGGACGTCACGAGTTCGTAGACATGCGGCACGCCAAAATCGAAGTCTGGACGGGGGACTTAAGGTAAGGAGCCCGAAAATGGCACTATTTGTGAAACCCAGAGAATGTTACAGGTGGCTGACTCCAATTGGATAAGGATAGCTTAGTGGGGCTCTTGGATGAGTGGAAAGTGTCACTCATCGCATTGGTAGGTTTCGCCATGCAGTTGGATCTGATCAAGGTTCCTAAAAACTAATACTTCTCTCACTCTCTACTATCTTCCTCATCATTTTTCCCTAACTCTCGAACACTCCTAACCCATGAGGAACCAAAAAACATACAAACATCCCACCATCACCATACCATCTGTTCTGCTTGCTGTGAGACCGGGAGAGTAGCTGAGACTAGAGATACGATGGAGGGCAATGGTGGCACACGACGGATCACGACGGGAAGGTAAAACCCAAAACCCCTCATGTTTGCTTAAAAATGGAAGATGATTTTAGGGCGTGTGTCGATCGATCTAATGGCCCCTAACATGTTCTAGGAACTGAGACGATTCCAGTAGACTTGGTGGGGAGAGTTTTGGTGGCTGGAGCTGGGGGATGGCGACGGACAAAGGTTACGGCTGGTTCATCAAATTTCAGGTAGCTATGAGTCTTGGTTTTTCAGTTTTGACCATATAGATCTTCTAGTTAGGACGAGACTACTGCATAGGAAGAAACCTGATAAAAAATGGTTGTGTAATATGGGTTTTGGAATTGGGTCGGGTTGCGGGTCTATGTGGCCTGAATAGTAGACCCGATCGAGAGGTTGATGACGATGATGATGGCAGCAGATGACATCATCATCTGACAGCTGTCAGGAAGGAGGCAATGAGGACAGGACACGTGTCACATGTCAGTGCACAGTCAGCATTGACATGTCAGTGATGTTGCCCAATTAGTGGTTGCCACGTGTCACTGACATGTTAGTGACGTGCACCAACCCGCAGCTGACACGTGGCACGTGTCAGTCTGACACGTGTCAGTCTAACATTGTCAGATGACATCAGCGTTGACTTTTTGGTTAACGTTGATCGTGGCTTTGACCCGCACATGGGGGAGCTTGGGCATGTTTCTCGAGGTGGGACTAGTGCCATTTTAATGGTTTCGACGATCCGGATCCAATGGCGGTGTTTTCGAATCGATCAAAGATCATTTGGTGGATTAAAATAGAGTTTATAGCCTCGAGAAGCGTGTTCAAGAAGCGCTTCAGGGCCAAAACTGTTCCTAGGTTTTAGATATGGGTTTTTAGAGATCACTAGTGACCCTCAAATGTGTTTGAACATGTAAGAGAATGAGATATAGCTATAGGACAAGTTTTAGACGTTGATTAAGCAGCATGACAGTACTGTGAGTGGGTCTTTTGCTTTCTAACTGAATCCATGCTTATCTGTTTTCGTTATACTGGTATATGATTGGGTGTATGTGTATATTGAATCTTAGTTATGGATTTTGTACATATATATGTTACATTATATGGGCATATGACCATCCGGTGATTACGTAAGTTGTGGAATCGTACCGGGATGTCACAAGCTCATGTGATTGCACCGGATAGATTGACCATATAGATTACTATCTCCTCTAGGTATTGGTACCTTGGAGCGGTCATAGCGCATTTCCTGCGAGGAATCATGCTATGGAGCGACCGGACCATAGGGTGGCTCAGGAGCAGGATTTCTATTATGAGACGTCAGGGACGTCAGGCATCAGGGATGCCATACCCGGACTGGGTTCGGGGATAGGACTCGGGATTGAGACCTCGGGCTGCACGTGTAGCCTTAGGGCCATGGCCTTATTAGACGTCTGGAACGTCCGACATCTGGGATGTCAGGGTTGGGATATGATGTGCAATATGATTAGAGTGGATATATTATTATTATTATTATACTATTGCATGTGATGATATGATATGTGATGGATGTGTGTGATGTGTTTCGATTTTAATATATATATATATATATATATGTTTTAACTCAAATGCATGCATGATTTGAAAACGGAGGGGTTAAACGGTATTTTTACTATGTATTACGAACAGTTTTTGAAATACTCTTTATTTTCGACCCACTCACACTTTTATTGTTTTCTTGACCCCTGCAGGATTTGACCCAGAGGTAGAGGCAGGTCTCGAGGCGGAGACATAGTCATTTACTGTTGCATACCTAATACCCTGTTTGGGTAGGTCGAGCATCATTTTGGAAAATTGTTATTAGTGCTCGAAACCTTGTAGTGCTCTTTATCCCTTGTCTGGCATTGTGGGACCCATTCTCGAATGCATTGGAATTGTGTTAAGACATTTACGATGTTTTATTTAATTTTTTTGGGGTTCTTTGGTCTTTTTGGGGTTTGTGTCAGACGTGAGCAGGGTGCATCCCCACGGGGTCCCTAGGGGATCAGGATTGGTCCTGTCACAATTAATGATGACAAGCCCTTTTGTTATGAAGAAGCCAAAGATATCAAAGAGTGGAGACATGCCATGGATGAGGAGATGAATGCCCTTATAAAAAATGAAACTTGGGACTTGGTACCCAAAGCTGATCATGTGAATCTTATCACATGTAAATGAGTTTATAAATTGAAAAGGAAAGCTGATGGGAGTATTGATAGATTGAAGGCCATATTGGTTGCTCGTAGATTCTCTCAACGCTATGGGGAAGATTATGAAGAGACTTTTAGTCTAGTAGAAAAAATGACATCAATCCGTTTAGTGGCGTCCTTGGCAGCCTCTCAAGGATGTAAGCTTTGTCAGCTCGATGTAAAGAATGTGTTCTTATACGATGACTTGGAAGAAGACATTTATATGGAGCAACCGGCCGGCTATATCTCTAAAGCTCATCCAGATTTTGTTTGCAAACTCAAGAAAGCTCTTTATGGGCTAAAACAAGCACCGCAAGCATGGTGTGGAAAGATTGTTGAATTCTTACAATTTTGTGGTTATTTCTCTTCAAATTCAGATTCTAGTATTTTTGTTAAGAATACTGGTTGCTTGCACATTGTGGTTCTCTTATTTGTAGATGATATGATTGTAACAGGAAATGATGAAGATGAAATTGCCAAGTTGAGGGAAACTCTCCGCTCGCTTTGAAATGAAGAATTTGGGTGAACTAAGTCACTTTCTTGGTCTAAAAGTGAAAAATCTGAAGAAGAGAATTTTTCTATTGAAGTTGGTTGAAAGATCTGGGCTGAAACTTAGTAAGAAGATGACACTCCTTTTGATCGTAATGATAAGTTAAGGTAAAATGAAGGATCGATTCTCCCTGATCCAAGGCCTTATCGCACTCTTGTTAGTGGTCTACTTTATCTGACTATAACAAGACCAGATATTGCAGTTTCTATTGGGATTGTGAGTCGGTTTCTACAAGAACCTAAGAAACCACATCTAGAGGCAGCAAAGAATATTTTAAAGTATCTAAATTCCACACTTGATTTTGGATTATTCTACCAAAGTAGTGGTGAATTTTTACTACATGGCTTTACCAATGTTGACTTGGGGGGAGACTTGGACCAAAGAAAATCAACATCTGGTTATATTTTCCTTCGTAATTCTGCAGGAATTTCTTGGTTCAGCAAGAAGAAAGATTCAGTGTCTCTCTCTACCACTGAAGAAGAGTATAAGGCTTGTTTGGCTTCAAAGACTGATTGGTGATGTTTATGTACCAATTGAGCAGCCATCTTCTGTGTTTGGAGATAACCAAAGTGCAATCAAGTTTGTTTCAAATCCTGTTTGTCATGCGAGAACTAAACCTATCGAGATAGAACAACACTTCATCCGTGAGAAAATTCTAGATGGTACAATTAGCAATTTGAAGGTAAGGAGCAATGCGAATTAGCAATTAATAAATATTATATTAGTTTAATTAAATTAAATTAAATTAAAATTATATTAGCTTAATTAAATTTTTTTCCCATAACTTTATATGTTGTTCAAAAATGTTATATTAATTTTAAAATGTAATGTTGGCTTAAAACATGTAGAAATAATAATAAAATATTAAAATAGTAGTGACATGATTGGCATAACTCTCAAAATTATGACATGATTGGAGATATCCTTTGTAGCCATACTTTTGTTCTCCAAATCCATAGGAATCATAATGATAGTTATCCATCTCTAACCCTTATAAATTGAGCGTTGATTCAAAAATTGCTTGCACTTAGGATGTGTTTAGACGAAGGAATTTATATTTCCATTGGAAAAGTAAATCCGTCATTTAATTTTCCTTCAATTATAAATTCTCATGTTTCGAGATTATATATATATATATATATTAGAATTTAGAAATGACATGAATTTAAAATTCAAGTTTGGATAGTTTAAGAATTTTATAATGCTGATATACACAAAAAATAGCCTATTTAAAAATAAAAGCTAGAAAATAAGATTCCTCTTTTCCAAGAGTTGTGCAATACCATCTCTACATAAGGAATTTAGAATAAGAGATTTAATTACAAAATTAGAAAATACTTTTCCTTTGGAATTGGACTATTCTCACATTATGTTTGCCAAACATGGGCTTTTGACAATTGGAAAGTTAGAATATCATTTTCAACCAAATTCCCCATTTATTTTTTCTCATCCAAACACACACTTATGGAATTGATCCAGGAGGATCTACATGATCCAGGAGGATCAACCAACAAAAATAAACAAAATATAATATAATTATAACAACTAATTATATTACATTATTTTCAATTATTTAAAACCATAAAAACGAATGGTTTATAACGAATTGTTATAAACCATAAAAAGTTAATGGTTTCAAAATGAATTAGATTTTAGGCCATTCATTCTTTATGGCTTAAAATATTTTACTATTTTAGTTTAGTGAATTTTAGCAACCGAACCTTGTATAAATACGTAAGTTATTCATTGAAATGAATCAAGCAATTCTAAAGGCAGAACTCAAAGCAGTTCCTTAGCTTCTTCCTTTTGTTTCTCTAATTGTCTTAAAATTCCTCTCGTTCCCTTATTCCTATAAACTAGGAATTCATAGTTCTATCGACTAGAAGTTTTGGATCAAGTGGTATTAGAGCACCAGATCCAAAAGGGTAAAAGTGGTTTATGGTCCTAATACGCAGCTGACGCAATGCTTCTAAAGAAGAACTTGTAGGTCCCTTGCTTGTTCATCGAAAGCCGAGGAATAAAAGAGGCGAAATGACAGGAGAAGTTCCTCAGCCAAATGGTGACGGTGATCGTATCACCAAGCTAGGAAAACAAGTGGAAATATTATCAACATCTATTTTTGAGCGGGTGGAAAGTTTGAAAGCGTAAAAAAATTCACATGCATCCCCTTCAAGGAGGAATGTTGATGATGATAGTGAATATGAGGATGACATCATCATAGAAAATGACACCAAAGAAGCAGGAAATCATATAAATCCTGTAAGTGCCTTAAAAATTGATTTTAAGGTTGAAATTCCAACATACAATGGTGCTATAGATGCTGATAAATTCGATAACTGGATAGACACATTAGAAACTTATTTCACTATACATAAGTATTATAATGTTGAGAAGATTCAATTCGCAAGCTTGAAACTCTCGAGCTATGCTGTTACGTGGTGGAAGTCATACTGAAAACGATACAACGTTTTGGAACTGACTTGGGATGAAAGTCTCCCTTACTTACAGTTTTCTTTCAACCGAGAAATTCATGGCTCCACACTCAAATCTCCATTTGAGGTTTGTTTGGATTATTTTCCCCAGAGTCCTTTTGATTTAGCATTCACTATGAGTGACCAACCATTAAGTGGGAAAGAAGAAGAAGAACATATTCGAGCACAAAAATTTCTCGAGTGAGTCAGAAAGATTCATACTGAAGTGGAGGCACAATTGAAACGTTCTCAGCAAAGATATAAAGCTCGCCATGATAGGCATCATGTGCCATGTAACTTCAAAGAAGGTGACCTAGTATGGTTACACCTTGGAAAGGAACGGCTAACTGGTGAAGGCAAGAATGTAAGGACCCGTCTCGGGAGTTGGAATTAGCCAAGTGCTTAGTACTGGATTAGTGAGTTTATCGGTGGTTAGTTGGTGATTTTGGAACTTAGGTGTAGCATGACGATTTTGCCCCTAGTTTGGGCAAATGGTTGACTTTGAGTTCGGGCGATCAATTGGACATTAACCGATGACTGTGACGTAGTTCGGGACGTCACGAGTCTGTAGACAGGTGGCACGCCTTATTCCGACATCCGAGGAGGAAGTTATGATGTTTGGAAGGTTGAGGGCATTACCGTAATTTGGTAAAATAAGGTGGAAAATGTTGACTTTTCACTGGACGCTTGGTTTTCACGTAGACCGAGGACGGTTAGGTAGGTCTCGTCGTCCCGAGTTCAACGACAGGCGGCATGCGTTCATCGGACGTGGGACGAGTGAGTTACGAGTCTAGAACGGTGAGGGGCAAAATGGTAATTTTGACTCATAAGGGCATTTTGATCTTTTTGCACATTTGGAATTGTGCAATCTGATGAGGACAAGTGTACAGGAAAGATTGGATATTTTTGAGTTTGGGCCAGGGAATGGTGGACACGTAGGGGTGCTCTAGTGGCTTCTAGGATGTTGCACGATGCAAAATTAAACGGGTAAGTCGTGTTTGTGTGTGTGTTGAAGAAAAACAGAGACTGGTCTTGAGAGGGAATCGATCAGGGTTGCAGTGAGTGTGTGAGTTCTTGGGTGTGTGAGTTTGTTCAGAGGAGACTGAGAGTGCAGAGGAAGTGGTGAGAGGTGTAAGAAAGAGGATTGTTTGTGTGTGAAGAGTGTGCGAGTGTCTCAGGGGAAACAGAGAACAGAGAGGAAGTTTGGTGGTGGTGCTGCCGTGTGTCGATCAATCAGGGCTGGTGGTGGTGGTCAGGGACCGTAGTGGAGCCTTAGGGACCCAGTGGACACGACGGAGCTTGCGGTGGAGCACGGACAACAGGTAAATTCTCTTCTTTCCCATGTTTGCTCTGTTTTCTAGTTTAGGTTCGAACGGTGAGTCGTGGTATTTGGGTATGCGTCGAGGTGTTTGGTGAGTGCTAGTCGACTAAGTAGGTCCCTAGGAAGCTGTTGGTTGTGCAGCCGTGAAGGGGGGAATGCACGGGTGGTCGGATTGAGAAACAAGGGTTTTGTTGGTTACGGGTTCGAGTTTGGGACGACGGACGGTGGAGAATCGGTCACGCCGGTTCAGACCAGTCTGACCATCGAGGAAGAAGATGAACAGTGTTCTATATGCAGGCGCGTGAAGCCCACGCGCAGCCACTTTGGGCGGCGCGTGAGGGCGCGTGGAATGTTTTCCGCGGAAGTGTTCAACTAGGTTTTTGGTCTAATCGTTGTAACGAGTCTTTTGGGATAGGTTTCGGGACAATCAGACGTCGTTTTAGGTTAGTTCTACCGGATCGAAGGTTTAGGGTCCCGGTTGGTTACGTTCGAAGTTCGGGAAAATTAGGGAAAATGAGGAGGAACTTAGTTGACGTGTTAGTGACGAGTTTTGGTAACTTGTGACAGGATCGGGAATCCCTGAGGCAGACGAGGAACGTACAGGACGTACGGGACGCGAGTGACGTGCCCGGTAACTGTGAGTGGACTTCTTCCTTAAACTGAGCATGCATAACTGATTTTAATTACTTGATTTATGGTTTTATATGTGATTTCATGATTATTTGAATATTCTATAACTGTTTTATATAATTGCACGTTTTTCGAGAAATTACGTATTTGGCACGTTTTACGAGAAAGGCTTGATTTTTGATTATGATGCCGGGATTTTGGGATTTCAAACGATAAATGGGTTTTAATTATTATAAATGGATTTTGAGACAAGATTTGATGATCAGGGTTTTCGGTTTTAGAATCAGATTTCGGAAAGCGGAATTTGGTTTTAAAGTTGAAAAGTGGTTTTCTGGATTTGGATTTGGAATGACGGTTCTGGATGCCGGAAAGGCTTTGGACCAGTGGTTTCGGATTTGAGTTTGGATATGGAGTTTGAAATGGTTTTCAAATGGTTTTGGATTGGATTTGCTGGATCTGGTTATTTGGTTTAATGACCCGGACTATGATTGACGGGGGGACGAGCCTGGATTGGGTTTAAAGACCCGGATTGAGTTTAAAGACTCGGGAGTTTAAAGACTCGGATATATTGATATTTCCCCCGTAGGCCTGTTGATTTTAAAGACTCAGGAGTTTAAAGACTCGGATTATATTGAGGCCTGGATTGAGTTTAAAGACTCAGATAGATCCAGCAGGTTTGATCGGATGATTATATTGGTATTTTATGTTTTACTGTTAATTTTTTATAACGTTTATCAGACTGTGTTTATATTGCTGCGGTTTCCATGATGAAAATGATGTGATTTATAAATGTTTTCAGAAATTGGGTTATGCATGCATGTTTTCAAAACGGAGGAAACCCTGGTTTATTTATGAAATGGTTTTTGAAACTTTTATTCTTTTTGGTCCACTCACACCTTCTGGTTTTTAATTGCCCTCCAGGCTGTGGAGCTAGCGCGGGGTTTGACGTTGAGGCAGTGTCAGAGGCATAGCATACTCGAGAGTTGTCCTGGAGTGTTTTCAGCTTTTCCGTTGTGCGTGTAGTACTGTTTATTTCGTTTGTACTATGCTCTGTATAACAGTTGACTTTTACTTTGGTGGATTTTAAATTCTCCTTCGTCTGACAGTGTAATTCGTTGTTTTCGTGAGGTTGTTTCGGTCTTTTGTGTTGGGTTGTCATACGAGAGCAGGGTTCACCTCGGTTATTAGGGTGATAATCGGGGTGGGTCCTATCAAAGAAACTTAAGCCTATTCGTTATGCACCGTTTAAGATCATCAAACAAATTGGTGATAATGCCTTTCAACTTGAATTACCTCCATACATGCATATGTACTCGGTCATCAATGCCGAGAATCTTAAACTTTTTGAGCCATCTCTACTTGATGATGATCTCGAAGAAGACACTCGTCTTCCATGAGTTGATGACTTGCATATTGAACAAGAAGATCGTTTGCAGGAGGATTGTATATTGGAACAGAAGGTTCGTGAGACTCGACATGGAAAGTATGAGTATTTCCGTATTGGTAGAAAAGGTCAACTGTAATGACCCGTCCAGGGAGTCGGGATTAGCGAAGTAATTAGTAACGAATTAGCTAAGTTAACTGGTAGTTAGTGGGTTACTTTTGGACTGTTAGCCCAAAATGACGATTTTGCCCCTAGAATGGGCAAAATGTTAACTTTTAGTTTGGACGGTCAATTGGGCTTTAACCGATGACCGTGACGGAGTTTGGGACGTCACGAGTCCGTAGACAGGTGGCACGCCCGATTCCGACATCCGAGGAGGAAGTTATGATGTGCGGACGGTTGAGGGCATTTTCATAATTTGGTTAACGAAGGGGGAAAAGTTGACTTTTTGCTAGACTTGTTATTTTCATGTAGACCGAGGACCGTTAGGTAGATCTCGTCGTCCTGAGTTCAACGACAGGCGACATACTTTCATCGGACGTAGGACGAGTGAGATACGGGGCTGGAACGGCGAATGGTAAAATGGTAAGTTTTGGACTTAGGGGCATTTTGGTCTTTTTACCTTGGGCCAATCAGATAAGGCCATATGGGATTGTGGGAGTGGATATTTTAGTTGTTGTCCAAGGGGAGTTGGACACGTGGGGGAGACCTAGAGGTTTCTAGGAGTGTTAACGTGTGTAAGGGTACAAATTGCACACTTTCAAACCGTGCATTTGTGCTTGGAAACAGCAAACAGAGACTGGAGATTGTGAGGATTTCTGATCGATTCTCAGTTGGTGAAGGCTTGGGGTTTGAGTGTTTAATCAGGAAGGATTGGTGAGTGAGTGCTTGTGCTTTAGAGACGGTGGGAAGGTGGCTGTGTGTGTATCGTGTTTGTTCGAAGAGGAAGAACAGGACAGAGAACCACCGTGCACGGTTGTGCACTTCGAGTGATCAAACCGTCGAATTGAACCCGTGGTGGTGTCGAGAGACCTGAGGGGAGTCAAATAGGCACGGCGGAGCTCACGATGGCGGTCTGAGAGCAGGTAATTTCTCTTCTTTCCTCTGATTGCTCTGTTTTGTCGTCTCGGTTCAAACGTAAAGTCGTGAAATTTGAGGCTAAGTCGAAGTGTCCTATGAGTTGTAATCGAAATAGTAGGTCCTTAGGAACCTGTAGATGTCGAAGCCGTGATTGGGGAAGGGACGGTTGGCCGTGAACCAAAACAGAGTGTTGGACGGGTTTCTGGTTCGAGTTTGGAAGATGGTTTAGAGGTTGTGATGTTGTGTTTTGCTTAGGGAATTAGGTTGCTACGAGTAGAACGATCCTAATGGTGTTGAAAGGATAAAAAACATACGGGATTTAAGGGGGAACCGGTCACGCCGGTTCGGTTCAGCTGAACCGGCTGGCTAGAGGTTGAAGATGACTTTGTGTGCAGGCGTGTGAGGCCCACGCGCATCCACTTTGGGCGGCGCGTGGGGGCACATGCGGTGTTATCCGGGGAAGTGTCCGGCTAGGTTTTGAGTCTAATTGTTGTAATAAATCTTTTGGGATAGGTTTCGGGATGATCAGACGTAGTTTCGGGTTAGTTCTGCGGGGTCGAAGGTTTAGGGTCCCTTTGGAAGTACGCGTCGAGGTTCGGGAAAATTATGGGACTTGAGTAGGACTTTTGTGAAGTAGTTAGTAACCTTTTTGTGGGCTTTGGACAGGTTCGGGAAAGCCGAGGATAATTGAATGGCCGGGGACGGCGTAAGTGCGCGCATATCGAGGCGATGTCGGAATGTTCTGTGAGTGGAATTTTCTTTCTAACTCTTGATGCATGCATATATGTTTTTATATGTTTTCTATACTTGATTCAATGATTGGATTTATGATTGTGATGGTTTACGGTTTTTGCACGTTTTAAAAGGAAATGACAGTATTTCACATTTTACGAGATTTTGATGTCTATTGTGATTTGAACCTAGTTTTAATGATTTGATTTTGGGATTTGATTTCAAAAGAAAGTAAAAGGATTTTTGGAAAGTGATTTCGGGCTTGAGGCCCAGTTCAAAAAGTGGTTTTGATAAACGTGATTTCGAGTTTTTGAATCGGAATTCCGAATGACGATTCGAGATTCGATTCGGGACCTGGAAGTGGATTCCGAGTTTGGGTTTGGAATGGTTATTCCAGATGCCGGCTTACGGAATGATGGTTGCGGACTCGAATCTGGAAAGGATCATGGATATGAGTTCTGGGTTTGGATTCGGGGATCCTTATGAGATTGCGGATTCAGATTCGGATTCGGATTTGGAAATGGAAAGTGGTTTTCAAACGGTTTTGGATTGAATTTTATGGATCTGGTTATTGGGTTTAAAGACCCGGATATTGTGATTGACGGGGGACGGGCCCGAATTGGGTTTAAAGACCCTGATTGAGTTTAAAGACTCGGATTATATTGAGGCCTGGATTGAGTTTAAAGACTCGGGAGTTTAAAGACTCGGATAGATCCAGCAGGTTCGGTGAATGGAAAAATGAGATGGTTTTCAACAAGATTTTCCGCTGTTTTGGGCAGTGGCCTAGATGAAATGGTTTTTAATGGTTTGGGGCTGAGGCCCAGGATTTGGAAAAAGGAACTTTTGTTCGGTTATGCATGCATTGGTTTTGAAATTGTCATTGTTTTATGAAATGTTTTTGAACTTAAAACTTTGTTTTTGTCCACTCACAATCGTTTCGTGTTTTCGATACCCTCCAAGTTGTTGCGGCGCGGACTGTCGGTAGAGAGAGGCGGAAACATCACACGTACGATCCAGAGTAGACTTTGCGCACTCTGGGAAGTTCGGAAGTTTTTGGACGGTCGGATCGAGAATCCCTTGTCCGACTTATGTGTCACATGAAGGCTGGACGTCAGTTTAGCCTTCGTGTCATGCGTAAGTTAGACGGGATCAGGATTTAGCCCTTAATCCCGGTGGATTAGGGGTAGGTCCTGACATCAACTTCGTTGCAAGTCGAAATGGTATATTCGAGACAAGGCAATAATAGAGTTTCCTCATCTCAATTTAGCTTGACTAGGAGCTCAAGCATCTTAAATGGCAGAGCCATGATCCAGGAGGATACATAATTATAACAACTAATTATATTATATTATTTTCAATTATTTAAAACCATAAAAACTAATGGTTTATAACGAATTGGTATAAACCACAAAAAGTTAATGGTTTCAAAATTAATTAGATTTTAGCCCATTCATTCTTTATGGCTTAAAATAATTTACTATTTTAGTTTAGTTAATTTTAGCAACCGAACCTTGTATAAATACGTTAGTTATTCATTGAAATGAATCAAGCAATTCTAAAGGCAAAACTCGAAGCAGTTCCTTAGCTTCTTCCTTTTGTTTCTCTAATTGTCTTAAAATTCTTGTCGTTCCCTTATTCCTATAAACTAGGAATTCATAGTTCTATCGACTAGAAGTTTTGGATCAGGAATTCTTCAATGTTTTTATATATAGAAAAGAAATAAACAAGGTTGAAGTTGATAATCAAAATGGAGTGTTTAATAAAAAAATGTTTTGATGTCTAAGTCAATTTAGTTGAAAAAATAAATTGACAGCTTATTATCACTTTGTATTATGGCCTAGTGGTGTTTCTTTCCACTTGCTATGTGCAAGGTCCCAAATTCGAATCTAGTCGGATGAGGTCAATACTCAGTATTTATATAATGTAATCCCAATTTCTCCCTCAGTATTAGTATGAATATATGCGAGGAGCATTTTCATTGGTTAAGAAATTTTGCAATTAATAGATAATTCTTTTAAGAAAAGATAAATATATAATTTATTTTTGATAATAAATATTCTCAAAGGTAATATTATTTATTAATAGGCTATGGTACGATTAAATAATATATTTAGTGGATACATATATTATCTAACATGTAGACATTTGTATACGATCAATGTCATTACCAAAGATAATTTAGACTATATGAATATTGTAAATCATGTAGCAAATCAACCATTTTTTTTGCTTGTTTATGGTTCCACGTCAAGTATGAATGGATCCGTCAGTCGATCAAATGGTATAAAATTTAAACCTAGGTGTTTCAACTTAGGTCCTTAAGCTCTATTATAATCATTAAGACCACCCCAATATAGATCCTAAGATTTTATTATATATCACATGGATAACCTTATTATATGAAATCAAGAGGTTGTTGATTGATCATTTTCTCTCATCTTTATCATCCTCTTTTACTTGTTTTATCAGAGTTTTGGTGGCATCATTATTTTGTCATTTTGAATGAGAATTGAGAGAGGAGTTATGTGCACCGGTGCATTCATGTAGGGGTAAAATGAGCCAATTAACCCCTTCATTCTCCTGAATTTTCCATTAAATCATTGATCTTACCTTCTTCCAGAATAAAATCTTTTCCTTCAAAAACTTACTATTATCTTTTAAGTACGATTGTTAATTAAAAAAAAAATTAATCTACGCAAATATAGAAGTTTAACCTCCAAATCCTAGCTCTAGCTTTCTCTTCACGATGGTTTTGCCTCTTTTCTTAAACTTCTTCACTTCCAAGCAGCGTACACAGCTTTATTTTTCTCTTACATTTCTTATATCACTGTCTAAACCTAGTTTTGGGGATATATTGTAAAAAAAAATGTTTTGCGTTGTTTTATTAATTCTCAAAATGTGCAAACTTAAGTTGTGAATCCTACTTAGCCACTTGTCCCTGGACAAACCTGTAAAAAGAGAGTAACTGGTCGGTCGATTAGATGTAGGCACCGGTATGGTACCAACCTAAGGGTACTTTGACACACAAGTCAGTGGTGGGTCTGTGTGTAAGGAGTGTGGTGAATAGTAATTTGTAAAGTAGATGTAAATAGTAAATGCTTAGTTACCTTTTATGGGAAAAAGAGAATCATTTTTTTATGGGTGTGAGGTTGATAATAAATATATTCTTTCGATTTGGGAGAATAAGCATTCGTTGTGTGGTCGACATGTGGAAGGATGGGGTCTGTCCACGTCAGAGTGCTGATCAGACCTTGTTAGGGCTTGCTTATTTAGTGTGGGCTTGGGTCCTTAAGCTTTGTAGAAGTGTATTGGGCTAGAGCTATTGGGCCGATTAGATGTAGGACTGATACAAAGCTCCTGAGTGTTGAAACTCGTTGTGTCTCTCAGTCCGTCAAATTTCTCGATCGAGGCGGGTCACCGACGGGGGAGCGGAGATGAAAAAATTGTAAGTATTGTACTTGGAATCATTTTGTCACGTGGTTGGAATGATGAGAGGCTGTTGTGTGAACGTTTGTGTGCTCAGCTTACTCATTTGTATGCTAGCTAACTACTGTTTTATCTGTAGTGGTCGATTAGCTTTGGTTAGTCTATCGAGTGGATTGAGGCTTTTCCATATGGAGGGAATTTGTTAGTGTTAACCGACCGATGTATATTGTGTAATGCATTTGGTTCCCCTATACTTTTCTAGTTTTGGTACTTAATGTTAAGTGTTCCCTCAATGTAAATGTGTTAGACGGTAGCTCGGTGTATGTTGAGCGAGACACAGTAGAACAAAAGAACGTTGTCATTGATAGTTTGTGTTGAGTCAGCTAGGACCCTTACAGTGAGTGCCTAAGTTCAGCTTACATGATTACGGTCGTTGGCTAAGCTAAATGGAGTACCTTTTTAGGTGGTTCCATAGGTGGCGTAGGATGTGTCCGTCGGTGTCGAAGACTTCATATGTGCCATGCTGACCTTCTTGAGTACCCAATCCTCTACTTGAAAAGCGCGCGGCTTGACCTTCAAGTCATGATACTGATAGAGCCTTTGCTTGTAGGCAACATTTCAAAGGTGGGCCTTTTCTCGGTGTTCTTTGATTAATTCCAGGCTGAGTGCCATCTAGTCGTCATTCTAGTCGATGTCGTAAGTGAGAACTCGGCATGACTCTCCATTGATCTCAACTAGGACAACGGCCGCCGTACCAAAAGCCATAGGAAAAGGAGTCTCATTGGTAGCTGTTCAGTACGAGGTTCGGCATGACCAGAGGGCACTAGGTAGAATGTCTGCCCATTTTACTTTAATTTCTCCGAGCTGAATCTTCAGAGTATGCTTGATGATTTTGTTGACGGTTTTATCCTGGACTTTCGATTGAGGGTGAACGAGGGAGGCAAAGAAAAGGTTGATCCTGTGGCGAGCACATAACGCTTTGAATCGACTGTTATCAAACTACTTTTTGTTGTCCGTGATGGTGGTATGGGGGAGGCTAAATCGACAGATGATGTTCTAGAATATGAAAGTCTCGATCTGAACTGTGGTGATAGAGGCGAGGGCCTTGGCTTCAACCCACTCGGTGAAGTAGTCCACAACGACGACTATGTACTCAATCTATCCCTTTCCAGTCGACATCTTCCCAATTAGGTAAAGTCCCCATTGGGCGAAAGGCCACTAGCTGAGCATAGGTGTTAGGTTCTCGGGGGGAAGTAGGATGAAATAAGCGAATCATTGGCATTTGTCGTAACACCGAGTTAATTCAGTTGCATGGGTATGCATGGTTGGCCAGTAAAAGCCTTGGTGGAAAACTTTGTGAGCTAGTGATCGGGGGCCTGAGTGATTGCCACAGACCCCTGGATGTATCTGTTTGAGGAGGATCTTACTGGTATGCGAGTCAAGGTATTTGAGTAATGGGAGCATATAGCCTCGCTTGTAGAGCTGACCAAGAATGAGGGTGTACCAAGCTACTTTTCAGCGTATCTTCTTATCCTCAACCATGTCGATGGGTAGACTTCCATCAGTGAGGAAGCTAATGAGTGGTGCCATCCATGTCGAGTGGATGTTGGTGTAGTGGACCATCGAGGAGGTGGTGTTTGGCCTATGGAGTATTGCAATTGGGACATTTCGGCCTATTTTTTTTCCAAGAATGAGGCTACTCG
This sequence comes from Prinsepia uniflora, assembly GCA_032719365.1. Taxonomy (NCBI): domain Eukaryota; kingdom Viridiplantae; phylum Streptophyta; class Magnoliopsida; order Rosales; family Rosaceae; genus Prinsepia; species Prinsepia uniflora. The sequence goes on along the minus strand of CM064868.1, from coordinate 52,829,054 downwards.
AGTGAGCACGGCTGCATGACTGTTCTCGGATTGCGCGACCCGTGTGATGACATAGGCCTTGAAGTTGTCGAGGAGAGGCTCTGCCATTGTCCTATATAGAGCCATGGACGTGTCCTTGGCTTCGAACTCATCGTTGACCTAGTTCACAATGAGCTGAGAGTCGTTGTTGACATGTATATGTTTGGCCAATCGCAGACCTGTGAGTAGGGCTTCGTATTCTGCTTCGTTGTTGGATTCCATGAACATGAAGCAGAGGGCCTATTCCAGTCAGTGTTTTTCTGAGGTGGTCAGGACGAGCCCTGCACCAGAGCCACTATGGGTGGTCGGGCCATCCACATGTACAAGCTAGGTGGGTCGGTCATCATCCATGGTAGGTCTGGATGTGGAAGGTAGCTCTGGGTCGGATAGCACAACTTACCGAGATGGAAGGTAGGTAAACTCCGAGATAAAGTTTGCGACGACCTATCCCTTCTCGATCTATCTAGGGGCGAAGGTGATGTCGAATTCGCTGAGTTTGATGGCCTATTTGACCAGCCGACTAGATGTGTCTAGCTTCGCCAACACTTTTCGAAGTGGCCTGTTAGTCAAGATGATGATGGCGTGGGCCTGGAAGTATGGTCGAAGCTTCATGGATGAAATTATGAGAGTGAAAGCAAGTTTTTTAAGGTCGGTGTACGTGGTTTCTGCGTCTTGTAGTGCTCGACTAACATAGTACACAGGGTGCTCAACACTATTAGTCTTCCTGATGCGTACCAATCTGACCGTAGAGTTGGAAACAGATAGGTGCATGGTTAGTGGTTCGCTAGTCTCTAGTCTTACGCTTGGCGAGCATGTCGTATACGTATACCTCCATGGTCTTGCCAATCTGATCGGTGAACATGTAGTTGACCAGGAGGTGGTAGGTTGTGCCAGTATTCTTTAGACCAAAGGGCATCACATTGTAATAATACAACCCCTCGTTAGTATGTCAGGTAGTGTAAATCAGGTCGACTGGATGCATAAAAATCTGGTTGTACCCTGGGTAGGCATCCATGAAGCTCCGTAGATCATGCCTAGTAGTGGGGTCGACCAGTTGGTCGATCTTGGGTTAAGGGAAGCTGTCATTGGGGGACGCCTTGTTCAGGTCGGTAAAGTCGATGTACATACGCCAGGCACCAGAGGGCTTTTTTAACAAGACAACATTCGTTACCCAAACTGCATAGACTACTTTGCGGACAAAGTGAATAGTGTTGAGCTTGAAAATTTTTCCCTTCCAGGCCTCAGTCTTCTCGGTGTTGTATATGTGCCTCTTCTACTCGGCTAGTATGAAGCTTAGAATGATATTGAGTCAGGTGCATACGATATCGGTTGATATGCCTAGCATGTCCGCGTAGGACCATCCGAAGACTTCAGTGTTGTCACGCAGAAATTTGATTAGGCTGGTGTATAGAGAAGGGCAGAGTGATGTGTCAATCTTGGCCTTCTGGTCAGCGAAGTTGTATGAGATCACGATCTCCTCAATCTACTTAATCTCCACGATCGATTGAGGGTGTGGAGTGGTCGAGTAGTCACACGAGTCCTCGAACGGTCAATACTAGATGTGTTGGACAGCACGGGGGTCGACGAGGTCAGTCTCGAAGGTGAAATTGGTGACACTCAAAGTCTCCCTCAGTTAGATGATGGCCTTCCATTCCAGAGTGGCAGAGTTGTAGGTTCGAGCTGCCATCTAGTATCCTGGACCTGTCTGATGCCCATTAGGGTTGGGAACTTCATTAATTGTAGGTGAGTGGAGATGACCTCCCAGAGTTTGTTGATCAGACCGTGTCCTAGAATGATGTTGTAGGTGTTCTGACAGTCGACCACCAAGAAAGGGTCCAAGATGGTGGCACACATAAGATTTTCCCCGATTGAGAAAGGAAGGTTGATGGTGCCAACGGGACGACCGAGTCCCTAGTGAAGCTGAAGAACGGGGTTGGTGATTATTCTAGATCTACCTCTGAGACACTGAGTCACCTGTAGGTATGCATGAAGATAAGGTTGACCGAGCTACCATCGAAGTTGAAGATGAGAGCCTCGATGACAATCGAATCATCGTGCGAGTAGATTACTCCTCGTTTCTCTTCCTCCGAGAAGGATATGGTCTCCCAACCATTCTTTGCGACGTGGAAGACTTGTTGATTGTGTTGTACGATGCAGCGGAAATTTTTCTTGGCACGGTTGGATGCCAAAGGGGAGGAGATGATAGGTTGTTATTTATGCATGCTTTAGTTATGATTCAATATCCTTTTTGCTTAGCTTTTAGCTAATTTTGTCATAAAATAGGAGAAAATGACCCTTCTTGTGACCCATTTGTAGATTAACGATGTGGGATCAATTGTGACGACCCGTCCTGAGTTAATGGGATTAATTAAGGATTAATTACAGATTAGCGAGACTAATCGGAGATTAGACGAGAATTAGCGTACGTTCAGGCGAAATGACGATTTTGCCCCTAAAATGGGCGAATCGTTGACTTTTCGTTCAGGCGGTCAAATGGACTTTGACCGATGACCGTGACCAAGTTTGTGACGTCATGAGTTGATAGATAGGTGGCACGCTCAATTCCGACGTTCGAGGAGGAAGTTATGACGTTCGGAAGTCCAAAGGTGTAACAACCCGTCCCGAGAATTGGGATAAGTAGAGTGATTAAGGGGTGATTAGTAAGGTTAATCAAGGGTTAGGTGGTCCCGAGGGGTCCGGGAACCTAGGATGACGATTTTGCCCCTGTGGTGGGCAGAAATGTTGACTTTTATTTCGGGTGGTCAAATGGGAGTTGACCAGTGACCAGGACGTAGTTGAGGACGTTACGAATCCGTAGGCAGGTGGCACGCCCGATTCCGACATCCGAGGAGGAAGTTGTGATGTCCGGAAGGTCAAGGGTATTTTCGTAATTTTGGTAAATAGGGGGGAAAAGTTGACTTTTTGAATAATTGAGTTTTGGTAAGTTGACCTAAGACCGTTAGATAGATCTCGTCGTCCTGAGTTCGATGACAGGCGGCACGTATTCATCGGACGTACGAGGTGTGAGTTACGGGTCTAAAACGGTAAGGGTAAAATCGTAATTTGAAGTTAAAATGAGGGGTATTTTGGTCTTTCGGTTGTCTGGGGATTTGTGCACAGAGAGGGAAGATAGAGGGTTGAGATTGAGCCACTTGGGAGAGGAGTTGAGGGATTGGTGACACGTGTAGGAGGTCTGGTTGGTTCTAGTGAGTGCACGGTCCAATTATTTGGGGTGCAACCGTGCCGTGTGTGTTGTTCGACCCAGACAGAAACAGAGGGAGGAATTGAGAGAAATTGAGAGACGATGGAGAGTGTTAGTGGGTGTTGGTAAGTGAGGAGGGATCAGATGGTGGAAGAGTGAACTGGTGAATGTTTGGGGGAGAGAAATCGTACAAGAACACGGTGGACGGGGCAGTCGGTTTTCAGAGAAAACAGAGAGGACTTGGACGATTGTGGTGGTGGTGCGGCCGTGTGTTGGTGCAATTGGACTCGTGGAGGTGTCCAGAGGCTGGCGGTGGATGGGAGGAGCTATTGCCTCACGGCTGAGCTCACGGCGACGCCTGGAAGCAGGTAAACTTCATACTTTTCTCTTCGTGCTCTGTTTTGCCGTCGAGTTTCAAGTTGAGAGTTGTAGCGTTAGGGGTTGAATCGAGGAGTCTAGTGACGTCTAGGGGACTCAGTTGAGTCCTAGGTAGCTGCTGGTTGTGCTGCCGTGACGGAGGAATGAACGGCGGAGCCCAGACGACGGAGAGTACCCTATGTGCTCTGTTTTATCCATTTTGCTCAGTTTGAAAGTCGTGGATTTTGGGTGAGAATCGATGGTCTTGGTGAGTTGGGTGAGGTTTAGGACAGCCCTAGGAAGTGTTTTGGGTAGCCACCGTGACGGGGGAAGACCTGGGTGGCCGGAGAAGGAAACAGGGGACTGGTACAGGTTTTGTTCGAGCTCGAGTCGACAGGTTAGGGACAGTGTTGAGGTGTTTGAGTGAGGGAACTGGATTGCTTAGGATTGGACGAAGAGGATGGTGAAGAGAGGGAGGAAAATGGTGCAGGCACGGCGGTGAACCGCTCTCGCCGGTTCAAGCAGCAGGCACTGTGTCGAACCCGGTCTACGTGAGGTAGACGGTGACACTGTAGCAGGCGCGTGGGGCCACGCGCAGCCACTTTGGGCGGCGCGTGGGGGCGCGTGCGGCGGCTCTGGGAGAAACGGTCAACATGACTTTTGGTCTAGGAGTTGTTGTAAATTCAATGGAGTTGGTTTCGGGTCAATCGGAAGTCGTTTGAGTGTAGTTCCGTGAGGGTGAATGTGTAGGGTCCCGGGGTTTTAAGTCTTTGGTCCGGGGATTTTTGAGGGCTTTTAGGTGAACCTTCGTAGACGTGTTAGTGACGTATTTTGGCGGTGTTTGACAGGATCGGGATTTCCCGAGGAAGCCGAGGAACGGGTTGGACGTTCGGGACGCGAGTAGGGCTCAGTACTGTGAGTGGACCCTTTCCTTAAACTCGATCATGCATAACTGTTTTTATAAACGTATTTTATGGTTTTACTTATGACTAGATGTTTCTTGAATATGTTATGATGGTTTTATGTGTTGCACGTTTTTCGAGAAAAGGGTGATTTTGGAAATGTTTTCGGAATTTCAAGGGATTTTGAACATGATTTTGAGAATCAAGGTTTTGGTTTTGAAATCGAAATTAACAATTGGAATTTGGTTTTAAAGGATTGAAAAGTGGATTTCCGGATTTGGGTTCGGAATGACGGTCCTGAACGCCGGAATGGCATCAGACCAGTGATTTCGGATTCGGGTTTGGATGAGGATTTGGTAAATGGTTTGCAAATGGTTTTGGGATTGGATTTGCTGGATCTGGATATTGGGTTTAAAGACCCGGATATATGTGACGGGGGACCGGCCGGATTGGGTTTAAAGACCCGGATTGAGTTTAAAGACTCGGGAGTTTAAAGACTCGGATATATATTGATTTTCCCCCGTAGGCCTTGAGTTTAAAGACTCGGGAGTTTAAAGACTCGGATATGATTAAGGCCTGGATTGAGTTTAAAGACTCGGGAGTTTAAAGACTCGGATAGATCCAGCAGGTTTGATCGGGAAAATGATGTTTTGGTGATTATGGTTTTGATACGGTTTCTGATACCCATGCTATGGTTTCTTATGGTATTTTATAGTGTTTCTGTTTCTTATGATGTTTAAGAATGATTCTTTTATTAATGTGTTTATAACTGTTGGTTATGCATGTGGTTTCAAAACGGAGGGTAAAAACTCGGTTTTCTTATAAAATGGTTTTTGAACTTTTGTACTTTCTGGTTCACTCACATTTTCTGTTTTAAATTGCCCTCCAGGTTGTGGAGCGAGCGCGGGGTCTTGACGTCGAGGCAGAGTCTGAGGCATAGAAGTGACGTGAGGGTTCCCAGAGTAGAGTAAAGGCTTCTGCGTGCGTGTAGTTATCGGTTTTATTTGTATGTTCGTACTATGTTCTGTAAATGCTACCTTCGGGACATTGTGTCTAATTACTCCTGCGTTTGACTGGGTAGTATGTGAGTGAGTTTTACTTGAGTTTTGCGTCGGGGAGTCAGACGGGAGCGGGATTTACCTCGGGTTTCGGGGTGAAACCGGGGTGGGTCCTGACAAAGGGCATTTTAGTAATTTGGGCCAAAAGTTGACTTTTGACCCATAATGTCCGATGGCCGAGGGCCGAGGACGGTGATGTAGATCACGACGATACGAATCTGGAGATAGGCGGCACATCGAATTCGGACGTTCGACAGCGAAGTTACGGTTCACGAAAGTTCGAGTGCACTATTGTACGTTTTTCGAGACGGACGCTTATTTGGACTTTAGTGGGCCCCAGCCGTTTTCTCAAACCCAACGGATGAATGACAGATGTCATTCATCCATTCCCCATCATTTTCATTCATGCACCAAACCATTCCCCGTTCATCCATTTTCTCCCATTTTTCCCAAACCAACCCGATCCCATTTCTCACCCAAAACCCAGACCCTTGACCTGTGAGCTTAACTGAGAGGACAAAGAGATGAAGAGGATCGGCTGGACGTGGTGGCTGGCCCTGGCAGTACCGCCGTACACGGCGAGGGAGAAAAACCGATCCAGGTATCGGTTTAACCATTTTTCGATCCAATTTCCATTTTGTGTGTTATGGGTCGATTTCGATGTTTGTTTTGAATTAATTAGGTTGTTAGGAGGTCAATAGGGAGGTTTTTAAAGGTTTTGGACGTTGAGGAGCCCTGGGGTGAGGTTTTGGATTTTTGAACCGTGAGGAACAAATTGGACCGGTCGGATTTAGGACGTTTTAGGAGTTCTAATTGATTAGTTTAGGTTCCTAGGAAGATTATAGGAAGAATAGGATCAAATTGGCTTGAAAATGGTGAAGATTGGACCGGTTATGGTCTTGAACCGGTCACGCCATTCCAAGTTGCAGGAAAAACTGAACCGGACCGGTCATACCGGTCTGACTGAGGTTAGGGGTGACACTGTAGCTGGGCGCGTGAGGCCCACGCGCAGCCACTTCAGGTGACGCGTGCGGGCTCGTGGGGGAAAATCTGATGAAGGTTCCAACATGTCAAATCATCTATTCGATGTAACGAACATTTTGGGACTGGTTTCGAGTCGATCGGACATCGTTTCGATATAGTTCGGGTTGTCCGAAGGTTTAAGTTCCGTTTCAAAAATAGTTAGAAAATCGGGAAAATTACGGGACTTTAGTGAGGGGTTATTTAGGTAGTTAATAACCCTCTAAATGAATTTGGACAGGTTCGGGAATCCCGGAGGCGACGTTTGACTAGGGAGACGATTATGGCACGCGTATCGAGGCGCGGCTTTGGACGGTCTGTGAGTGGACCCTTGTCTCGAAATTGATGCATGCATAAATGTTTTTTAATTGTTTTAATGTATGTTTTGTGATGCCATGAGTGCATTTGTTTGTGGTAGCCTAGGATTTACGTATTTTCACGTATTTCGAGATTTTTGGTTTTATACGATACATATACGTTCTATGTTTTCAATGAGGATTTAATAAATGGATTTTGGATTTAGAAACATGAAATCGGGCACGAGACCCATTTGAATTACAACTCTTAGACTTGGTGACTATTTGATTCGATAAGGAATCGGACCTAGGGTCCATTTGAGCCATACGATCGGACCGAGGGTCCATTTGGTTTACGATTCGGGTTTGAGGCCCAGTTAGTAGTACTATCAGCCTTGATGCCTCGTTGATTTATGATATCGGGCCTGAAACCCATTTAGTTGAGATATCGGGCTTACGACGCTATTGGTTGTAAAATCGGACTTGAGGTCCTGTTGAGTTGTGGTTCGGGCCTAGGGCCTAGTTATTCGTGTTATCGGGCTTGAGTCCCAGTTCAAATTGTGAAATGAGAATTCGGGCATGAGACCCAGTTGAATTGAGGATTTAGGCTGAGGCCTGTGAAATGGATTTGAATCGGATTCGAGGAATCCTGTTGAGATGAATCGGGTTGAGACCTAGTTGAAATATGATTTTAAGAAAAGAAAGAAAGTACTTGAAATGAATGAACCCACCATATGTTTATATGGTCTCCTCCAGCGTCGACGTGGAGAGTCACGATCCACAGACCAGAGTGGGTATCCCCATTGGGATCCCGTTCCAGGAGTGGTGTTTACTAGATATGATGTGGTCCCGGACCAGATTCCGGAGAGATGTGTGGACTAGATCCAGAGAGAGAGCTCTGACTAGATCCAATGATTGAGCCTCCTAGATGGAGATTCCTGGGAGAAGACTCGGAGTGAGACCCCGAGTAGTGTCCAAACTAGTATATATATGATTAATCGTGACATATATCGGGGATGTGTTCCCTAGGGGCTGTGTGCCCCGAGTTGGCATGTAACAACCCGTACCTTCGGGAAGGGTAAAAAGGTAATTTTGTACAATTTTGTGTAAATGGACGTTTTTGCCCTTGTGAATAGTAGACGAAAAGTTGACTTTTTGAATTACCGATTGGATGAGTGTTGACCCTTAACCGTGACGTAGGTTAGGACGTCATGAGTCCGTAGACAGGTGGCAGGTTCGATTTGGATAACCGGAGGAAAAGTTATGACGTTCGGAAGATTGGGGGCGTTACCGTAATTTTGAGTAAACGAGGAAAATGTTGACTTTTTGGAGGACTTGGGATTTTCACGTAGATCGAGGACCGTTAGATAGGTCTCGACGTCCTGAGTTCAACGACAGGCGGCACGCTATCATCGGACGTCGGACGGAAAAGTTACGGGTCTAGAACGTTCGAGGGCAAAACGGTAATTAATTGTACAAGGGGTATTTTGGTCATTTTCCCTCAGCCCAATCAGATAAGGGCAACTGGCAGAGATTTTTTGTGCTGGCCTATGGATGATGGACACGTGGGAGTGGCTGGATGGTTCCAGGCCGTTCTCAAGTGTGCACGGCCACACCTTGCACAAAATCAAACCGTGTTTTGGGTTTGAAACACAGAAAACAGAGGGTGAGAGTTCGAGGAGAGCTTGATCAATTTTGTGCCGGGGGAGTGAAGAGTGACTGGTGAGAGCGACAGAGAGACGAGGGTGAGGTGTTGATCGTGTTTTGGGATTGGAATCGTGCACGGCGGCGCGGTGGTGGTGCGGCGAATATTTGAGGAAAACAGGGAGGCCGTGAGTTCGTGATGGTGGCTACGCCGTGTGGTGGCTCAAATCACGACTGTGGGACGTTCAGGAGGCTACAGGGAGTCCAACGAACACCGTGGTACGCGGCGGCGCTTGCGGCGGAGACGGAATCGACGGGTAAACTTCTTTACTCTGTTTTCCCGTGCTTTTTCAATTCAAAAGTCGTGAGGGTAGGATGAGAATCGAAGGGAGTGGTGAGTGCAGTGGTGTTCAGGGAGGTTCTAGGATTGGTGTGGGATGGTCGCCGTGACGGGGACGTACACGGCGGACCCAGTCGATAGAGAGTACTCTGTACTCTGTTTTGGCCGTGGGTTCAAACGTCGAGTCGTGACGTTTGGGCACAAGTCGACGGTAAGGGTGAGTCGGGTTAGATGTAGAAGGACCTTAGGAACCGTCTGGTGTTGCCACCGTGACCGGGGATGACCGGAGTGGCTGGATCGTGAAACAGGGGCCGTCTGTGTGTTTCTTTCGAGCTTCAGTTGTGAAGCTGAGTGGTGAATCGAACCAGGAGAGTGAGGGGAATGGATAGGTGGGAACTGGACGAAGCTTTAGGTGAAGAAAGGGAGAGGAATTGTGCAGGTACGGCGGAGAACCGCTGACACCGGTTCAGTTTGCAGACCACTGTGCTGAGCCGGGTCTGCTCAAGGTTGAAGGGCACTGTAGCAAGCGCGTGAGGCCCACGCGCAACCACTTAGGGCGGCGCGTGGAGGCGCGTGGAGAGGAATCCGGCAAAGCTTCCAACATGAGTTTGGTTCTAAATGTCCTAAGGAGTTTATTCGTATAGTTTTTGAGTTAACCGGACGGTGTTACGGAGTTGTTCAGGAATCCGGACGGTTTAGGGTCTAGGATTAAAATATTATTTACTTCCCGCAAAAATTGGGGAAATTAGGATTAGGATCCTTGATGTATTTGTAACCCTATTTAGTGCATTCTGACAGGACGGGAGGCACCCGAGACAGTCGAGGAGCGCACGGAGCGCGAGTGAATCGTTCTGAATTTGTGAGTGGACTCTTTCTTTCCTTCGAGCATGCCTAACTGTTTTATTGATGTTTTATGATCTTAAATATGTTTTTATGCTTTTGAATGATGATTATATGTGATTGATGAGTTTGCACGTTTGTCGAGACATTTCCGAGATTTTGCACGTTTTTCGAGAAAAAGCTGATTTTCGGATTGTGATGCTATAATTACAATTTCAACCTATAAATGTTTTCTGATAAGGATAAATGGGTTATGAAATATGATTTGTGCCTATGTGTGATTTCTGGGTATAAGAATGGATTTACGGATTTGGGTTCGGAATGTCGGTTCGAACCGCCGGAAGGGCTTCGAACCGGGGTTTCGAATTCGAGTTTGGCGATCGATTTCGAATTGGTTTGCACTGGATATGGATTGGATTTGCTGGATCTGGATAATGGGTTGAAAGACCCGGATTGATATTGACGGGGGACGGGCCCGGATTGAGTTTAAAGACTCGGGAGTTTAAAGACTCGGATATGTCGATATTACCCCCATAGGCCTATTGAGTTTAAAGACTCGGGAGATGCTGAACTATGATTTCTTATGAGATTTTATAGTGTTTCTGTTTCTTATGGTATTTTATAGTGTATCTGTTTCTTATGAGAATTTATAGTGTTTCTGTTTCTTATGATGTTTCATGTTATGATTTTCTAGTACTTCGTTGGGCATGCCTGTTTTAAGAACGGAGGGAACACAAATTCTTATTTTTCCTTAACCTCGAGTTAGTGATAAACTGATTTTGCAACTTTGGTTATTCTAGTCCATTCACCCTTTTGGTTTTAAATTTTCCCTCCAGGTCGTGGTGATAGCGCAGGGGTGAACGTTAAGGCAGATATCGAGGCATAGAGCTTCCGATGTCCTTCCGTTGCGAGACTAGCATTGTAGGACTTTTGTGCCCATTTTGTAGAACTATGCTTTGATTGGCTGTTGTGTATATGTTACTCTTTCGTCTGATAGTTATGCTTATAGTTGTGTGAAGGTTGTTTGTTTGTTTTTGATACTGTAAGTGTGATTGTCAGACGGGAGCAGGGTTCGTCCCGGGTATCGAGGCCATATTTGGGACAGGTCCTGACATGGCATCTTCTCGGAAGTGCCGCGGATGGGTTATACGTATGTTGATACGTATGAGGTTTTACAGAAAGTGATTTGGGGGCGGAGACCCCGTGTTTTATGTTTTAGAAAGTGATTTGGGGTGGAGACCCCGTATATGATGTTTTAGAAATTGTCGGGGCGGAGACCCCGTATTCTATGCTTTGTATTTCACTGAGAACGGTTTTGGGCTGAGACCCACGTGACGTGATTTGGGCTGAGTTCCCACATGTTATGGTTGATGGTTTTTGAATTGAGATTCGGGTCGAGGACCCAATTGGATGTTGGGTCATGACGGTTTATGGGGCCGGGCATGAACCCTTGAAAGGTTTTGTACATGTTTTACAAAGGATTTTATGAATATTTGATAAATGGTTTTGAATGCATGAATATGCTTTTATGAAGGGTATAAAAGCCTTTGTACGAAAATGTTTTCAATAAACTGTTTATTTTGTCCACTCACGACTTTTAATGTTTTAATGCCCTTCAGGTTGATCACGGATGCGGGCTGTAGCAGAGACGAGACATCACTCCCCTCCTCCTACGATCCTGAGGCACTCTGATAGCCCCGGCGAGGGCTAAAGTCGGAATTTTCCCTAGTCTGACACTTGGTGTCAGACGGGATCAGGCGAGTCCCACGTTAATCTCGGGGGATTTGGGACCTGTCCTGACAAGTTGGTATCGGAGCATGTTTTGCTCGTGGAGTGCGCACAGGTCGAGGATGTGATGTCTCTGAAGTCGTAATAGCCCGTCATCAACCTGGTAGTTAGGGCATTAGTACGAGGAATCGATAGAATCGAACCTTAGTTAGATGATGTTTGGCACGTGATACTATAGTTTGAGGTTCGATTGGCATGTAATGCCACGTGTTTTGAGGAAGTGGATCCCTAGTAGGATCAGTGTTCATGTGAATCCAACGGCTTGGAGCCGTAGCGTTACTGGTGAGTAGGATCCTGTGGATTGGTAGAGACCGTATGACGACTTGAGAGTCGTGACCGCTCGACGGTAGTGTCGGGTCGGATAGAGGATGTCCGAAGTATTACCAGTGGAGGTCAGAGGTCAGGGTCGCCTGGTTTATGATGACCATGTACGACTACAGTCACGAATATTGGGAATAGGAATGTTTGACCCTAATTGGCATAAAAGGCCATGTTTCAGTGTGTCGAATCCCAGTGGGATGTCAAGTGGCAGGAGACGCCGGAGTAGTTGTGGTGTGACGCAATAGGATGCGATTGCGCACGTAGCGCTTGTGCAGTATTGGACCTGGAGTATGGCCAAGTCCTTGTGGAGGCCAGCGGCTGAGAGCCGTAGAGTTACGAGAGGATGAGATCCTCAGAGTGTAGTGATTGGCTCGTTTGGTACCAGTATTGCGGTATGACGACTCTTCGGAGTCGAGATCGAGGGATCGGTCAGGATGGTAGGGCTGCAACGCGCAGTCGGGTTCATGAGAACCCTAGTAGGTGATTTTTTGGACAAGTTACCAGGTGTGTGGTACTTGTGATCGCATTCAGAGGTGGACTGATCGGTAGATGTTGTGTGTGAGCAGTTGGTACCGACGGTGAGTTGAACGCGTAGTTTTGAGTCTCGATACCAGAGTATTTCTGAGGTTGGTCTGCATGAGGTTGTGACAGACGCTGCTATCGATGGACGTGAGCGAGTCTTATCGAGTTGGATAGACTCAGGTTTCCGTGACGATTGGGACGATAGGATTCGTCAGTCGTGACGATGATACGAGGTGCTTGAGTGACGTACAGTACGAGTAGTGATTCTGGATTCAACTCGGTGACGACTGAGTTCGATCGCAGAATGAAAGGTTGACATTGGCCGTTGGCACACTTGCCATGCTCTAGTGAAGGTGATGATTATAAGTGGGACAGAGAGAATCCGGAGTGGCCCAGTGCGAGGTACTGGAGTACTTGGTATAGAGACGAGTTTTCCCCAGTGATGGAAATTAGTTTCCTCAGTGATGGAGACTAGTTTCCTCAGTGATGGAGATTAGTTTCCCCTGTGTTGGAGATCAGTTTCCCCAGTAATGGAGACTAGTTCCCCCAGTGCTACGAGATTGAGTCGCGAGGGTGTACTCAGAAGTATGGAAGTGAAAAGTGAGTTACGGACGCGTGGATGGTGTCCGGTTGAGTTGAGGACTTGAGAGTCCATTACGGATTAGTTTTGGTTGACTACGGTTGACCATACCTCCTTTTTGGTTGACTACGGTTGACCATATCTCCTTTTTGGTTGACTACGGTTGACCATACCTCCAGAGTGAGGACATGGCATTAGTTTGCCTATAGAACGTTAGTAAGTTCGGGTGTGGAGTGAGCTTCGTGATTGGATAAGAAACACGATTCCAACGTGATTAGTACTTCAGAATCAAGAGAGGTTGTGATCGAGATGATGACATCAGAGTCCTTTCAACGATGACATCAAATCGTATCATCTTGGATTCGTTCCTAGGTGGGATGACGAGGATTGTTGTGACAGCTAGGAGTTCAAGAGGGTGTAAGAACCGAACACCTAGGCTGTGGGTCAATTTGATTGACGTGACGAGTAGATGGTACTTAGCATCACAGGATGTGACGAGTTAGTGTCCGAGGATGTGGGAGCACCGGTGTGTTATGCACATTGGAAAATGGGATTGACTACGGTCACTCGGTATGTCGAGTTGAGAGTGCCCGAGTGTACGAGTACGCTGTAGTTTGGATAGAGTCCTAGATGGGCGTAAGTAGCGATCAGAATGGATCCGATAAGTGACAGTTTGGAGACTCGAGGTGAGTCTAGATGACAAGTGGTATCGTTGAGTGATGCAAGATGTGATGCAAGGACTCAAGAACGAGTCGAGATCAGAGTAGCGCAGTGAAGCGCAGTGGAGCTGGGAGTTGTCGGCTGGTCACGAAGGCGTGACATATCGTGGTAATGAGTTGATAGGTATCCGATGAGTTCAGATAGGTATAGATTGTTGGGACTCTAAGAAGAATCAGTTTTGGGGAATAGGAAATTGAGAGAGTTGACTCATACGAGATGTTAGAGTCAGTTTGGACATAGGTCTGAGGATGATCTGTGAGTTGGGATTCATGCCATTGTGATGGCAGGATCTATAGAATGTTGTCAGATCGGATGCTGAGCAAGATGCCAGCTTAGGTGTGATAGACCTTATTGAGGATGTGTTTTCAGCCTGACGACTGTTAGATGGAATGTGTCAGAGTGTCAGACTGAAAAGTCTTTTGGATGTCCGTTTGGTGTTGCAAACCTGTCTAAGTGAGTGACAGGCGAGATCGACGAGTGTCGACGTTCTGTCTCGAGTGAGACATACGAGCAGACGTGTAGTTCTCGAGAGTGAATTGGAGCTTTGGAGGCTCCGATGACGGTACGTACTGAGGACGATACCGTTGAGAACGGTATGTGTGTTGGACATGTACTGCTACACGCGTATTCTCGGGTGGGTGTAATGATCCGTTTTGAGGAATAAGGTTGGATTCCACGATTTAGTTGTGGAATCGAGTCGCTTTGAATTTCGAGGACGAAATTCTTTAAGGGGGGAAGATTGTGACGACCCGCCCCGAGTTAACGGGATTAATTAAGGATTAATTATAGATTAGCGAGACTAATCGGAGATTAGACGAGAATTAGCGGACGTTCGGGCGAAATGACGATTTTGCCACTAGAATGGGCGAATCGTTGACTTTTCGTTCAGGTGGTCAAATGGACTTTGGCCGATGACCGTGACGTAGTTCGTGACGTCACGAGTTCATACAGGTGGCACGCTCGATTCCGACGTTCGAGGAGGAAGTTACGACGTTCGGAAGTCCAAGGGCATTTTAGTAATTTGGGGTAAAAGTTGACTTTTGACCCATAATGTCCGATGGCCTAGGGCCGAGGACTGTGACGTAGACCACGACGATACGAATCTGGAGATAGGCGGCACGTCGAATTCGGACGTTCGACGGCGAAGTTACGGTTCACGGAAGTTCGAGTGCACTATTGCACGTTTTTCGACAAGGACGCTTATTTGGACTTTAGTGGGCCCCAGCCGTTTTCTCAAAACCAATGGATGAATGACAGATGTCATTCATCCATTCCCCATCATTTTCATTCATGCACCAAACCATTCCCCGTTCATCCATTTTCTCCCATTTTTCCCAATCCAACCCGATCCCATTTCTCACCCAAAACCCAAACCCTTGACCTGTGAGCTTAACTGAGAGGACAGAGAGATGAAGAGGACCGACTAGACGTGGTGGTTGGCCCAGGTAGTACTGCCGTGCACGGCGGGGGAGAAAAACCGATGAAGGTATCAGTTTAACCATTTTTCGATCCAATTTCCATTTTGTGTGTTATGGACCGATTTGGATGTTTGCTTTGAATTAATTAGGTTGTTAGGAGGTCAATAGGGAGGTTTTGAAAGGTTTTGGACGTTGAGGAGCCCTGGGGTGAAGTTTTGGATTTTTGAACCGTGAGGACCAAATTGGACCGGTTGGATTTTGGACGTTTTAGGAGTTCTAATTGATTAGTTTAGGTTCCTAGGACGATTATAGGAAGAATAGGATCAAATTGGCTTGAAAAAGGTGAAGATTGGACCAGTTATGGGCTTCAACCCGTCACGCCGGTCCAAATTGCAGGAAAAACCAAACCGGACCGGTCAGACCGGTCTGACTGAGGTTAGGGGTGACACTGTAGCTGGGCGCGTGAAGCCAACGCGCAGCCACTTCAGGCGGAACGTACGAGCGCGTGGAGGAAAATCTGATGAAGGTTCCAACATGTCAAATCATCTATTCGATGTAACGAACATTTTGGGACTGGTTTCGAGTCGATTGGACATCGTTTCGATATAGTTCGGGTTGTCCGAAAGTTTATGTTCGGTTTTAAAAATAGTTAGAAAATCGGGAAAATTACGGGACTTTAGTGAGGGGTTATTTAGGTAGTTAATAACCCTCTAAATGAATTTAGACAGGTTCGGGAATCCCGGAGGTGACGTTTGACTCGGGAGACGATTATGGCATGCGTATCGAGGCGCGGCTTCGGACGGTCTGTGAGGGGACCCTTGCCTCGAAATTGATGCATGCATAAATGTTTTTTAATTGTTTTAATGTATGTTTTGTGATGTCATGAGTGCATTTTTTTGTGGTAGCCTAGGATTTACGTAATTGCACGTATTTCGAGATTTCGGTTTTATACGATGCATATACGTTCTAGGTTTTCAACGACGATTTAATAAATGGATTTTGGATTTAGAAACATGAAATCGGGCACGAGACCCATTTGAATTACAACTCTTGGACTTGGTGACTATTTGATTCGATAAGGAATCGGACCTAGGGTCCATTTGAGCCATACGATCGGACCGAGGGTCCATTTGGTTTACGATTCAGGTTTGAGGCCCAGTTAGTAGTACTATCGGGCTTGATGCCCCGTTGAATTATGATATCGGGCTTGAGACCCATTTAGTTGAGATATCGGGCTTACGACCCTATTGGTTGTAAAATCGGACTTGAGGTCCTGTTGAGTTGTGGTTCGGGCTTAGGGCCTAATTATTCGTGTTATCGGGCTTGAGTCCCAGTTCAGTTTGTGAAATGAGAATTCGGGCATGAGACCCAGTTGAATTGAGAATTTAGGCCGAGGCCTGTGAAATGGATTTGAATCGGATTCGAGGAATCCCGTTGAGATGAATCGGGTTGAGACCCAGTTGAAATATGATTTTAAGAAAAGAAAGAAAGTACTTGAAATGAATGAACCCTCCATATGTTTATATGGTCTCCTCCAGCGTCGACCTGGAGAGTCACGATCCACAGACCAGAGTGGGTATCCCCATAGGGATGCCGTTCTAGGAGTAGTGGTTACTAGATATGATGTGGTCCCGGACCAGATTCCGGAGAGATGTGTGGACTAGATCCAGAGAGAGAGCTCGGACTAGATCCAGTGATTGAGCCTCCCAGATGGAGATTCCTGGGAGAAGACTCGCAGTGAGACCCCGAGTAGTGTCCACACTAGTATATATATGATTAATCGTGACATATATCGGGGATGTGTTCCCTAGGGGCTGTGTGCCCCGAGTTGGCATCTTCTCGGAAGTGCCGCAGATGGGTTATACGTATGTTGATACGTATGAGGTTTTACAGAAAGTGATTTGGGGGCGGAGACCCCATGTTTTATGTTTAGAAAGTGATTTGGGGCGGAGACCCCGTATATGATGTTTTAGAAATTGTCGGGGCGGAGACCCCGTATTCTATGCTTTGTATTTCACTGAGAACGGTTTTGGGCTGAGACCCACGTGACGTGATTTGGGCTGAGTTTCCACATGTTATGGTTGATGGTTTTTGAATTGACATTCGGGTCGAGGACCCAATTGGATTTTGGGTCATGACGGTTTATGGGGCCGGGCATGAACCCTTGAAAGGTTTTGTACATGTTTTACAAAGGATTTTATGAATATTTGATAAATGGTTTTGAATGCATGCATATGCTTTTATGAAGGGTATAAAAGCCTTTGTACGAAAATGTTTTTAATAAACTGTTTATTTTGTCCACTCACGACTTTTAATGTTTTAATGCCCTTCAAGTTGATCGCGGATGCGGGCTGTAGCAGAGACGAGACATCACTCCCCTCCTCCTACGATCCTGAGGCACTCTGATAGCCCCGGCGAGGGCTAAAGTCGGAATTTTCCCTAGTCTGACACTCGGTGTCAGACGGGATCAGGCGGGTCCCACGTTAATCCCGGGGGATTTGGGACCTGTCCTGACAAGTTGGTATCAGAGCATGTTTTGCTCGTGGAGTGCGCGCAGGTCGAGGATGTGATGTCTCTGAAGTCGTAATAGCTCGTCATCAACCTGGTAGTTAGGGAATTAGTATGAGGAATCGATAGAATCGAACCTTAGTTAGATGGTGTTTGGCACGTGATACGATAGTTTGAGGTTCAATTGGCATGGAATGCCACGTGTTTCGAGGAAGTGGATCCCTAGTAGGATAAGTGTTCATGTGAATCCAACGGCTTGGAGCCGTAGCGTTACTGGTGAGTAGGATCCTGTGGATTGGTAAAGACCGTATGACGACTTGAGAGTCATGACCGCTCGACGGTAGTATCGGGTCGGATACAGGATGTCCGTAGTATTACCAGTGGTGGTCGGATACAGTACGCGGTCGGATATGAAGGGTATAAAAGCCTTTGTATGAAAATGTTTTTAATAAACTGTTTATTTTGTCCACTCACGACTTTTAATGTTTTAATGCCCTTCAGGTTGATCGCGGATGCGGGCTGTAGTAGAGACGAGACATCACTCCCCTCCTCCTACGATCCCGAGGCACTCTGATAGCCCCGACGATGGCTAAAGTCGGAATTTTCCCTGGTCTGACACTTGGTGTCAGACGGGATTAGGCGGGTCCCACGTTAATCCCGGGGGATTTGGGACCGGTCCTGACATCAATTCTACGCCTAAATGAAGAAAAAGGTCTTATTCCTAAGTCTTAGTCCTTATCGAGGTTCCAAGACCCAAGTTGAGTCCCAAGTTCCTAATCAGGTTCAAGAACCAGGACCTGGCCCCTATTTTTGTTCCATGTATCAGGTCCTTGTTCCAGGCCCTGTGCCAACCAAAGGCCAAAACATGTCCCTAATATCATGTGTTTTGGTCCTTTTCCACCTTGTTCCATCAAATGACATCACTGTTAAAGATTTTCAGCTTTAGGCCTTGCAGAGGACCAGTCCCAGGACCAGGCCGTGTGCCAGTTTAATGGCTTGTGTGCCTGATTTTCAAGGTCTTGCACCAGACATTCCTGATTTTGGCCTCCTTGTTTCAATGGGTAAATGCTTATCTTTGGCCACGATTTTTATACAAATTTACCTACTTTCAGTACTCTCTCTCATGGTCCATTCAAGGAAAACTTTGGTGAACATTTGATTTTATGAATTTTGAGGGCCAGTTCCAGGATCGTGTGCCAGCTCGCGCGTAACTGGTGACATGTCCTCTGAAGGACCTACTTTTCTTCCAATAGCTATTCATTCCAGAACCAGGCCCTGCACCAACCATTTTGACTTTTTGTTCCAGCTTGTTCCATTGAATATTTCAAAAGTTCCACAAGTCCAAAATAGGCCGTAGCCGAGAACTAGGACTAGGTCTCTGTGCCAACCCGTGTGCCAATTTTCAGGGCTAGTTCTAAGTTCTCTGGCGCAGGCCCTGCATTAACCAACGTTCAAGACATGATCTTAATGCTCATTTTTGAGGCCCCAATCCACCTTGTTCAATCGATGCCCTCAAGAGTTTCTCAGGTCTAAGTGAAGGCACATGGCCTTATTCCAGCACCAAGGCCCAACTTCAGTTTTAAGTACAGGAGCTGACTTTCCCCTATTTTTTAATTCGATCAAGGACTCAAGTAGGGAAAAAATCAGTGCAGCACCTAAAAGATAAGAGGCGTGTCCTATTTTGTAGGAGATGATTTCTAAGCTGTTGGATTTGAAGGCTTTGTGCGACTAGGATGCTAGGGCTAGTGCCTTGGCTCTCCTATAAAAGGACCATCATTTTATCAGAAAGGGACATTTTCCTTGACTCTTAAGAGTGTCGAAACTCTGCATAAACAAAGCCTGAAACACTCCTAAAAGTCCCTTCATGTCTTACATCGTTTCCCTTCAAGTTTTACATTATTCTCCTATTGCCTACGGTTTTTAATCAACACTCCATTTCTTTTACGTTCATTCAAGCTTTTGTTCCTTACGTTTTGGGTTCCTACTTTACTTCTTGTTCTGATATTCATAATTAGTTGCTACGGTTTTCTTAATTAAGCACTTGTTCTTTACATTATTTCCATACAATTACTTTGTTCTATTTACATTTTCCTATTTCATGCACTCAATTCATTTATGTTTTTATGCTAATAATTTAGTTTTGCAATTCCATTTCTCTTATCACTTGTTCTCACGCTGGATTCAAGATTCTTATACTAGTTCCTTTGAATCTTGGGTTCAATGTACTAGGAAGGTGACTTTCTTGTGGAAGTTCATCCTTCCTTTTCAATTGTGTTTCATTACTTCATACTTACTTCTTCGTTTTCCTTAATGTTCATTTTAATTATATCGTTTAATTCAAGCATTAGTGAGTAGTCTTTACGGATTAGGGCTACTTGAAGCCCTAACCATAAGTTGTTGTAATTAGTTCTTGGTTTGTTTATCTTCATTATGTGTGTTGAAATTGAATCAATCTACCATGCTTAATGAACTCACTGGAATATATGTAAGAGTAATTAACTTATATGCATGAAATTGTTGATGACATGAGCTAGGTTAGACCGGGATATCTATTTAGTAAATGTAAGCATCAAGATTAAAAACTGGACTTTTAGTTGTAGATTGAATCCATGAAACCTATGTGTATTTATATTCTTAGGCTAATGTGGTGTCATAAAATCCTTTTTGTATGCATTGCATCACCAAAACGTGTGGTAGGTTCTCGAGAGCATATGCCCTAGCTCGAGAATACAACTAAGAAACGATGAATTTGTTTAATGAGCATATGCCCTACCTTATACACGAGCACCCAATTTGAGCATTTATTGAAGATGGTTCATCAGGACTAAAGATAATAACAAGTGGTAGGGTTGATAGTAACCTTAATCTATCTTTAAAAGCAACTTAATCATTTCAGTAATCACTTCACTTGAAAATCGAGCAATTAAACGATAACCCCCATTACATTTACATCTCACCTAAGTCAACAAAAACTAACTGAATTTGACACTTTTGAATAAGTCTCTGTGGAATTTGACCATTGCATATCACTTTACTCTCTGATAGACTTGTGCACTTGCAAATTATTACATGCAGAAAGATTGCACCACTATATTTCCAACAAGTTTTGGTGCCGTTTCTGGGGACTTGTCCCTCAACGTTGTCCAATTTGTTTGATCCATTTGACTTGGTGTATTCTTTTATTTGTACATAATTTAATTTTTGTGTTTTCTTTGTTTGTCCATAGTTTAATGTTTGTACTTTCTTTTTGAGCATGTGACTTCTTGGTGACCATGGAACCGTGGACCAACTCATATCCTGGAGGCTGGACCTATGAACCCGAGCACTATCAGCAATCCTGCTCACCTCCATACGACCAAGGATGAGAAAGTTCAATGCCTTGCAATTAGACGCCTCCACCACTAGCTTTAAGCCTTGATCCACTCTTGGATGAGCATGCTTTCATGGAGGCCCTTTTATTCTTCAATTATGGCTAATCGTAAATTAAGGGAAGGTTGGACACACGATAAGGCAGACTGTGACTTTCATGTTGGCATGCTGGCTATATAAATGTGTAAACAACAAAGGCAAGAACAGTTACAGCGGTTGGCCGAGGTCTCAAGACGTTGCGAGGAGAGGACTGAACAACACATGAGGAATTGGGAGCACATTACAAAGGACTAGGGTTGTTCTTCACCAAGTGAGGACATGGCCCCTTTGTAGGAAATGGTGCCATCCCAAAGGATACTTCGGCAAGCACTAGCCGAGGATGCCTACTTGTTGGTCTCGTAGATGCGTCTAGTCGTGGCACCTAAGTGGTACAAGTATGATGAGAAGAACTATGGTGACTCGGACGTTCAAACACAGGCAATTCTCGTGGCAAATGAGTGGACATGCAACCCTGATGTGGCCCATACTCCTCCCCGCCAATGCCTAAAGCTCCACCCCACGTTGTGCCTCAACATGATTTGGAGCCTATGCCCAAGGACATGCCAACCTTGCCACCTGAGCACTCAACGCAACCATCAGATCATGGCAAGGACAAAGACGAGGACAAGGATAGCCCTTTGAACCCTATCTGTGATGCGCCTTCAGTTCCACTTCAGGAAGTACAACTGTGGCCCTCCTTGCCAGCACCAATGAGCCTGGCCATCGACTCACCCCTCACGAACATGAGCATGGACCAAGACATAGGACTCACAGTCCTCTATCTTTCCATTCTTGCACAATTAAAACTTCATATTCTAATAGTATGCTTAGGTGTGAATCATAAACTAATGTTTAAATTATTGCATAGGTTTGTCACCTCTTGCATGTGGAAGGACAAGGGAGCTCTTAAGTTTGTGGCGTGCAAGTTCAAGGGATCAAGTTCCAAAAATGGCCCAAGCCCACGGCCTAGGCCTCGAGAGTCCAAGGCGCACCCACGGCCTCCTCACCATGGATGTCGTCCTTATGGGACATTGGGGATCAAATATATCATGCTTACTTTTAAATCTCTTTTATATTTGTTCCCTGATTTATTGAGGTCTAGGAAGTGGATTCCTGCTCATGTGTGCACTAATTTTTTCTATCTTGCAGGATGGGCCTTATTACGGGTGGGCTAAGTGTGTAGTCCTTCGAGGGCCCTACTGGTCCACTGGAACTCTTGAGTGCCCCACCGAGCCCTTGCATGTCCTTACAACACTTGGAAGGATGTCCTTATGAAATTCCCGCACTCACAAGCAGAGTTCCAAACCATGTGCACTTCAGTGCCTGCTTGGTACAAGACTTGGCTAAGTTCTCGGATCGATTCTCGGCACAAGACTTGGATGAGTTCTCAGACTAGCTAGCACACAAGATCTCTGAATAGGTTCCCGGGCCAATTTTGGTACCGGACCACCCACGTGGGTTTGTGCTACTTTTCAGATAGGATTTCCAAGTGACTATTGGATAGCCCATGGCACCTCCCTAGGGGAGGAAGCACCCTAGCTTGGTTTTCAGTTCTAAATTTTTTTATTTTCCTACTAATGTAATGCTTCAAACCTTTATGACATGCTTTTATTTTTATTCACACATTGAGGACAATGTGTCATTTAGGTTTGTGGGTGTGGTTTAAACTTTCTTATGGGAAAAATTCAGGATTGGGGGTATCATTCCAAGATCTATCTTACTTTTATGTCTTTATTTTTGTGTTTTGTTGTTTTTACTTTTTTTGTCAACTTTTTGTCTTAGTGTAAGCATGCTAGTACTTTGCACTACTTGGTTACTAGGAACTTATAAATATGTGAATTGTTTATGCTGCCTATTTGTAGGTTGGATTATTGAGTTCCCAAATGAATGACACTTTGCCTGCTTAAGTTGTTGAGTTGATTGTAAAAAGGGTGGATTGTAAAAGTCCGTGTCCTGGAGTGAACGGTGAACGATCCCACATTTCTGCTAGGGGATTGGTCTGAGAGGGGATTGATGGTGTGCCTTAAAGGTGTAAGCACACGCCTATCAAGCACGAGGCCTTTTGGGAGCTTACTGGCTTTGGGTTCGGTTGGAACTCCAAAGTTAAGCGAGTTGAGATTGGTGCAATTCCATGATGAGTGACCCCCTGGGAAGTTGCACTGTGAGCTCCCGAAATCAAAACTGTGAGGGCGAGGAGGCCCAAAGCGGACAATATTGTGCTAGAGTTGGGTCCTGACCGAGGAGGGTCGGGTCCTAACAAGAGGGTCGGGTCTGTCTTGGATACGTGAGTGACTGTGGTCTTGGATATAGGAATGTTGGGGTTGACTTCTTTTCGAAATTAATCCAATATGAGATGGTAGTTGATGAGTTGGAGGTTGGAAGATATCCGAACCTACCTGACTATAACCTACCAGGTGGCCAGGAGACCCAAGATGAATGTTGAGTCGGGGTGTGTGATCTGTCTAGTATTGGGTTGGACAGACCGCCTCCAGAATTGAACCGTGACTGGTTTTCAGCCATGTAGTGGATGGTTTCTATACGAGAGTGTGTGATCACTTGGAGTGGGCACTAGCCGTGTTGTGGACTGGTTGGTGGATGGTTGTACGTACTAGGAACGTTGTGCGAAAATAATTCTTGAGCATGCCTGAGTGGTGCCTGGTGGCTGTATATAGGATGTACCAGTGGTATGTTGATGAACGTGTTGGTAATCAGCATACTTCCGATATCATTGGATTGGTTGAGAACGTGGATTGGACATTGGATACTGTGCGCTGAACCAGAGTGATTTGGATAGGTTCAGTAAATCTATGAGCAGATGCTCAGAGCTTTGGATGGATAGTGTAACCCTAGATTGAAGATGTGTATCGCTGTTAGGCAAGTATTAAATGGCGTCCAGTTACACATAGGTCAAGTGAGATGTTGGCTTACGTATACTCATATCGAGTGAGTCGGTGGTTAGTGAAACCACGTGTGGCTTTGCGTGAAGTTACAACTCTGTAACTTTCACCAGAGTCAGTGTGGATCACTGAAGGAGTCGACTGATGTGAGTATCGAAGCCGATAAATACTACAGGTTTGAGCTTTCCCTCCGAGGTGAGATCTTGCTGTTGATCTTACCCTACATTGAGGAAGATTTAGTACGAGGAATCTTAGTTGGACTCTAGGGTGAGTCTGGGTTGTGTTGGTAACTGGAATCATGATAGTGGGGTCATGAGTGCCGGCTGAGTCCAACGCTATGGAAACCTTCTGGAGTGAGTTGAGATTTGATAAACCCTTAGTGAGAGTACGCATTTCAGCCTAAGGGCTAAAGGTCGGAAGATATCAGAGTGGATTGATGGCTGAGGAGAACCGTCAAGCTGAAAAGCTGAAAGATCTCAGTTTTGACTAGCGACTGTCAATGTGGTGACAGGTTGGGAAGTGTCGATGTAATGGCAGAATTGTCAGGTTGTGTCAATACGGGGACCACACCTTCCGAGGGGTCAATGTGTGCTCAAATTGTGATCATGCACTCATACGCGAGGATGTACACAAGGTTGTACACAAAGGAATACACGTGGATACACAGAATATGGAGCCGAACGTGAGGCCCAAAGCGAGGCAGGTTCGATTTCCACAAGTTGGTTATGGAATTTAATTAGTTGGCATTTGGAGGATGAAATTATTTAAAAGGGGGAAGATTGTAACAACTCGTCCCAAATATCGGGATTAAATATTAATTAATGATGGATTAGCATGATTAATCGGGGATTTGTAAGACCCGTGTCTTGGAGGGAACTGTGAACGATCCCACATTCCTATGAGGGGAATGGTGGTGTGCCTTAAAGGTGTAGGCACACACCTATCCAGCACGAGGCCTTTTGAGAGCTCAGTGGCCAATTGGAACTCCAAAGTTAAGCGAGTTGAGGTTAGTGCAATTCCATGATGGGTGACCACCTGGGAAGTTGCACCGTGAGCTCCCAAAAACAAAACCGTGTGGCCGAGGAGGGCCAAAGCAGACAATATCGTGCTAGAGTCAGGTCCTGGTCGAGGAGGGTCGGGTCCTGACAGTATTAGTCTAGAGAATTCGGACGGAAGGTGTAAAATGACCATTTTGCCCTTGAAATTGGGCAAAATGTTGACTTTTAAGTCAGGGAGTCAAACATATGAGGACCGATTACCGTGACGTAGATCAGGACGTCACAAACTCATAGATAGGCGGCACATCAAAATTGGATGTTAGATGGGGAAGTTGTGATCATGGGATCGAAATCGGTTTATTTTTATATTATTGAGAATTGAAATTAATACTTAATTCTGATTGGGTGAATAATTAATGTGGGGCCCTTGGATGAGTGACAAGTGTCACTCATCCCAAGGCGACTCTGTGGGGATTGTTTCCGAAGGAAAATTAAGGCTAAGATGATTGGGAACAGAGCTTGGAAGTCAAGCTTACTGTTCGAAGATCGAAGGTGAGTTTGTGGTATGTTTTTCATGTTTTTCATGATCGTCCTAAACCCAGTAACAAATCAGCCTAATTGAAAACACGAAAAATAGACCACAAACGCACCTTCGATCGTCGAACCGTAAGCTCGACTTCTAAGCTCTGTTCCCAGCCATCTTAGCCATCATGTTCCTTCGAAAACGATCCCCACAGAGTCGCCTTGGTCCCTAGGTCATGTTACGATCAATCGAAACCCATAACATACGACAAAACTAGGTTTGCAAATTTGGGTCAAGCACGGGTTACGGGTTCCATACCTCCGTCGTTCTAGCCGTCCCCGTCGTTCTTCCCTGCTCCTCTCTATCCATACCAGTATTTCACTCTCACTCTCCCATAAGTTTCTCATATGGCGATGGATTGTATGGTAATAGTGAGTGGGTGTTCGGTTTGAAGAAGAAAAGATGAAGCTGATAATGGAGTGAGATGAGAGAGAGAGAGAGAGGAAAAACAAAATATTTCTACCTTCACCCAATCAAAATTAGACCTAGATCCACAATTTAGGGACACCCACCAATGGGATGGGTGACACTTGTCACTTATCCAAGGGCCCCACATTAATTATTCACCCAATCCGAATTAAGTATCAATTTCAATTCCCGATAACATAAAAATAAACTGATTTCGATCCCATGACCATAACTTCCCCGTACGACGTCCAATTTCGAAGTGCCTCATGTCTATGAACTCGTGACATCTCGATCTACGCCACGGTCATCGGTCCTCATATGTTTGACTCCTTGGGTCAAAAGTCTACATTTTACCCAATTCCAAGGGCAAAATAGTCAGTTTACACCATCCATCTGAATTATCTTGACTAATCCCCGATTAGTCACGCTAATCCATAATTAATTAATACTTAATCCCAATATTTTGCACGAGTTTTACACTTCAGGTATTGATCCACCTTATTCCATTAAAAGACATCACTGTTCCAAATTTCTAGCTTTAGGCCTAGCTGAGGACTAGTCCTAGGGCCAGGCCGTGTGCTAGTTTTCTGGCCCGTGTGCCTTATTTTCAAGGTCTTGTGCTAGTCATTCCTGATTTTGGCCTCCTTTTTTCAGTGGGTAAATGCTTAGCCCTAGCAACGATTTTTATACAAAATGACCTACTTTAAGTACTCTGTCTAAGGGTGCATTCGAGGCCAACTTTGGTGAACATTTCATTTTATGGATTTTGAGGGCCAGTTCCAGGGCCCTGTGACAGGGACATCGCTATAATATCCACTCACCTCAGCCTGAGTGCAGTTGGCCTTGATCTCAATGATGTTGTATAGTAATCTTTCCAGCACTCGGGGTTATGTCGGGAGAGGTGTCTCTGAGTACCCTACCCGATACGCGTGTGACTTCACCATCCGCGTTGTCTTGCATGCTAACTAGATGGAAGGGAAAAGCAGTGCTTGGCATGGTGGAGTGGTTGGAAAATTTAGTCAGAATTCTCACAGACGGTGCCAAACGGTTGATGAACAAAATGTGCCAACTTAGGCTGTGAATCATCCTCAGCCATGTGTCCTTGGATATACTTGTAAAAAGAGAGTAATTGGTTAGTCGGTTAGAGGTAGGTACCGGTGTGGTACCAGTCTAAGGGTACTCCAACACCCAAGTTAGTGGTGTGTATGTGTGTAGGGAGTATAATGAATAGTAATTTGTAGAGTAGATGTGAATAGTTAATGCTTAGTTACCTTTTATGGGGAAAATTGAACCCTTTTTGTATGGGTGTGAGGTTGACAATAAATATATTCGTCCGATATAGGAGAATGAGCATTCGTTATAAGGCCAACACGTGGAAGATGACGTCCAAATGACAAATCCACTTGAGTTAAAGCGACGCGTTTTGAAGAGTACGTTGAAACCTAACCGGTGAAAGCTGATCACATTTCACCTGACAGCAGAAGCATAGAGCATGGACGAATTAAATTGATGATCATACACAGAAAACATTACCTGCTAATACACGTTTGTTTTGTCAACCCACATCAAATTGTTCTTAAGTCACCTCGAGTCTAATACTTGGAACACAATAGGGTCTCTTGCTACCATACCTCGACCACGTGAAGGACTACGTGCAACGCACCGTCACCTCGAGTCCCCTAGAACTTGGGCACTTGACTGGCACTTTTTTACTAGTATAGCGAGCCGCGCAGGTGAACGATCATGTAGAGGACTAGTCTGCGTCCTACAAACCGGTATTAGATACCAACGACTTCTAAGTGGGTTTCTAACATTATCTCAATCTCATCAATGCCGTAGGGACACATATGCTATGAAATATGTGACACGATACATACGACTACGCCTACTCACCA
This sequence comes from Prinsepia uniflora, assembly GCA_032719365.1. NCBI lineage: Eukaryota > Viridiplantae > Streptophyta > Magnoliopsida > Rosales > Rosaceae > Prinsepia > Prinsepia uniflora. The sequence goes on along the minus strand of CM064868.1, from coordinate 52,801,331 downwards.
TACCATATTGTAGTATACCAACATAATAGGATAAGCATAGTATGTTATTCATCACAATCATATACCGAAATATCACATAATATGTAACACCCCCGTACTTTTAAATTCGGAAAATTAATGTAAAATGACTATTTTACCCCTAATTAGGGAAAAATGTTGAATTTTGACCTAGGCCACTATTTGGATTTTAACCAAGGCCCGTTATGTACATCGAGTCATCACGAGTCCGTAGACAGGTGGCACATCGAACTCAAATGTGCGACGGGAAAATCACGGGTCACAGAAGAAAATCAGTACTATTCACACATTTCGAGGAATTGTACAGTTGGCAGCATATGATTGGTAAAAATATCCAAGTTGGACCAACTGATGAGTGACAAGGGTCACTTATCTGATTGGCCCAACGCCCCAAAATTATAGGTTCATTGTATCATCTTCATTTCATCTTCTTCATTCATCTTTGTTACTCGAAATCCACACAAACACAAAGCCCACCAAAACATCATCTAAGCTTCACCTTTTGCCATTTGTTTGAAAGAGAGAGTGACTAAGTGAGGAGAGACGAAGCAGACGAAGCCAACAGTTTGGACAACCATGCACGGTGGCTATAAATCTGCAGGTAAGCCATTTTAGGTTCGAAATTCAAATTCGATTTTGAGGGATTGTTAGGGGTTTCTAATGAAAAAAAAAAGAATCCTAAGAGCTGTAAAATCTCACAGAGACCAACAGGAGGGGCTGAGGTGGCTAGATTCCAGTGGGAACCGAGTTGGAACCTTGCCCGAAAATCTTCAACCTCCCAAGGTAAATTCTAGACCTCTTTAGCTAATTTTGGATTCATAGATCCCTTCCTGGGATCAATACGAGCACATAGGAAGAAGAATGGTGAAAATTGGCTTATAAATGAGTGAGATACGATTGGATCAGGTCGCGGGTCATGTCGACCCGTTACAGAGAACTGAGTTAACTCAAGTCAAGGATAACAAGGATGACATCACAGTCCACGTCATCATATGTTAGAAGATATCAGTCCACGTGGCTAATCAGGTGATGCCACATGGCATGTTATCATGTCCAGTCAGCATGTTAGACACATGGACTAATCAGAGGCTGACACGTGGCATGTGTTAGACCTAACAAGCGTCAGACCTCTCGGCATGACGTCATGATGACGTCAGCTGTTGACCGTTTACCGTTGGCATCAGCGTTGACTTTTGATGATGTCAGAGTTGATCGGAAGTTTTACTGGCGCGTGGGGGCGCATGGGCACTAACATCTAGGTCAAACTAGTCTTGTTTGAAAGGTTTCTAAGTTCTGAATCCAATGGTGGCGGTTTCAGGCCGATCGGAGACCGTTAGGTTGGTCATCTAGAGGTTTTTAGCCTCGGGAAGAGTGTTAGAGACGAGTTTCCGGTATTAGGCTTTTTGAGGATTTAGTGTATGAAGATGTATAGGATATTAGGACCCTTAGACATGATTTTCACAGGCCCAGAGAGTTTTGAGTAGCTCGGTGGCCGATAGAACAGTGAGGTTTAGTACGCAGTGTGGACCGAGTGTGAATGGACTGTTTGTTTTATAACTAAATGCATGCATAAACTGTTTTAAATACTTTATTACATTATTTATATTGGAATGTTTTGATATTATGATTTGATGATGATGTGTGCATTGAGATCATCAGTTTATGAAATGTTTTACCAATTTTCTTGGAAACGAGGTTTTGGGCTTGAGACTCGATGAAATGATGATTTGACTAAATTTAAAGTCAACGGGAAATGCAAAAGAAAGAATAGATTTCAATGTTATTTGAATAATGATAAATCGGTTTTATAAAGAAATTCTGGACACGTTTTTTGGGTGGATTTTGTTGAACGGATTTGTAAGATTTATGTCTCGGGCTGAGGTCAAATTGAATAATGTTGAAACCGATTTGGGAAAAATGATTTTAATATGATTTTCATCGGATTTGGTTACGGTTCCACGTATACCATCTTGTGTTAGTTGATTAGTCTCTTTGCGATGTCTAGGAACCTAGAATAGCCACGGTGCACTACCTGAGATGAGCAGTTTCGAGGTGAGGCTCAGGATCATGAGTGCTTGATTATGATATCGTCCCAGACATGGTGGATTTGGGGCAGGCACCCCATTTTGACATCACCCGGAAGTCGTTTAGTCGAGTCTTAGGAAGTACACGGAGATGAGACCTCGAGTTGCACGCGTATCATTGAAAATTGTGACTGGTTTTGATAGGCATCACAAATGTTGAGGCATCACGGATGTCTGAGGATTGGCTATATTGTGTGTGTTTCACTTATGTGTGTGTCCATATGTATGTTACGGATGTCTGAGGCATCACGCATGCATGTTTGTAATACAGAGGGTTAAAATGTATATGTTTTCAAAAAGAGTTTATAACTTATTGATTTTTGGTCCACTCACAATTTTATTTTTTTATTGACCCTCCACGTCGTGATACTGAGACGAGGGAGGTTACTGAGGCTGAGACTTAAACTATACTGCTGCGCACCTCACACCCCACAGGGTAAGTTCTAGTACTTGCATTGTACTAACATATGTATATGCTCGATTATGTACGATAGATCCTGATCCCTTGTCTGACAATGTGATAATATACTCTACATGTTTATATTTGAACCCATAAAGGGTATTTTCAGTATTTTGAGTATAATTGTTAAACGGGAGCAGGGCACGTCCCACTGTAGTCCAAGGGGATTGGGTCGGGTCCTGCCGGAGTGGTATCAAAGCATTAGGGCAACAGTCTATACATTGTACAATTACTTGCTTATATGTCGTACTAATCTATGTCTCTTAATAGATAAACATGCCTCTAAGACGAGTACCCCTCCATGGTCTGATGATGAGGTTGTTAGAGATTTAGAGGGCGCTAGCATTGAGAGAGCCCAGCGCCTAGGGGCGACTATATTCAGTGGCGAGTCCGCACCTGAGGACGCCCACCGATGGATTGTTCGGTTGGAGAGGATCTTTATGGTGATGCATTGTTCTCCAGAGGACTGAGTCATGTTGACTACCTTCTTGCTAGATGGCGAGGCCCATGAGTAGTGGTACGCCTTAGAAATATCCAATTGGGATGTCCAGACGAAGACTAGGGAGGTCTTCAGAGAGCGGTTCCTAGAGCTACTACCCACGTTACTTCGGTGATCCCCGAGCGGTAGAATTCTTACAGCTTCAACATGGGAGCATGACAGTGGCAGAGTTCTTACCACCTAATCTAACCGTGTGGACAGGTGGAGACGAGCAGAAAGGACAGCGACTAAGGTAGTTGGTTGATCAGGAGCGACGTCGATGGTGGTGGCCAAAGTTACCATCTCAGGACAGTGTACGAACTAGGGGGAAAAATTCACGGACGCGGAGAGATAATGGAAGTTCTAAGAGTTTGAAAGGAGGATTTGGGGTGAGTCTTGAAAGTGTAGGAAAAGAGCAGTGTTTCCTGTAGTCCTCTCTGCCCAGAAGTGGTGGTGTAGCTCTCAATTTCCTAGGCCACTGTTTGAGTGAGGGATGAGTTGTGGTGGTCAAAGCAATTTTAATGGGAATGATCGAAGTTCCACAACACGTGAAGGGACGAGGTGATGCTTGAAGTTTCCAAAGGCGTGCGAGTTTGTTGGCTTCAGAGATGGCCAAGTGTCCTACACCTAATTTAGGGCTGAAACTAATCAATTGCTTCGGCCAAAATTTGGGCCACTTGTACTTGATGGATCAATGGGATATTGAGTCAATTCTACAACAATGGTCCAAATAAAATAAAAACACTAGGCTTAATGGAGTTGGCTCAACCAACATTGTACTAATGTTGCTTCTGCGAGTTCAAGATGTAGGCGTGGGCATTTTACTAAGATATGCTAGGGCCAACAAGATGGACAGTTTGCATCATATATTGGGGCCCCGAAAACGATAAATCACAAGTCTCATCCAAATTGAATTAATTCAACCCAAGGTCAATAATGGTCCGAATATTAAAATGTAAAAAGGTAAGTTCATGAATTTTGTTTCGGATTTTTGATCCTGGATGTTTTAGTCTACACCCCCCCCCCCCCCTCCCTCTTTCGGAAATTTCATCCCCGAATTTGATCAAGGTCAGTCAGAGACACAACTCCTATCGGCAATTCTATAGTTTTCCACTACCATCGTAGTTAAGACTTGACTTCCATACGGGGCTCTAATAGAATTGTGCTCCACCAACGGTTTCGTCATTATCTAATCATCGAGCTATCGGTGTATCGCTTCTTTTACCCTAAGTAATCCACAAAGATCTCCCTCAAATGATACAAAAAATCAGATGCCTCCTGAATAATTTCCTGAATGTCGAGTAAGGATTCCTTAATCAACGATTAGTCTCGGCTATGAGAGATACCAAACATGCTCGTATAGGTCAGTTTTCCTCCCTTCACTAGTAAACCGAGTAGGTGAGTCAGTCTAGCGACCTTGACAATCAATCTAACAAGAGGTCAGCGATTCCTTCCGAACTCCATTACGGTAAGGGTGATTCTTGACCCTAGGGGTCCGATGAGGTCCAACCTATCCCACCAACTGAAAGAAACTTCATAAAAATTCACCAAAACTACGATTTAGGGTGTCCAACTCATATTTACATAGCTAATCTTGAGCAGACTAGAGGTTCAACGAAACTAGTACGGTTTTCTGTTAAAGCAATGTTCTAAGTTGGGGATAGGAGTAGGTAAGTCCAATCAATCGCTAACGATAAGGGTAGTGGAAACATAGCCCATACGTGTCCAATGGTACTTTAGATAGCTAACATAGGTAAAGGGTCCTTCTAATCCAATGGTCCAACTCAAGGATACAGATTTCACCAAGTACGTGTCAGATTCGACTTGATCTTCAGGAGAAGAAGGGTAATACAACATGCCTCAGGTCTAGAATTTATAACTAACGGTCCCTCTAATTTGTCTCAAAGTCGATAAGCTTAAATTATCAACTTAATAAGCAGGTGTTGATTACTGTGAAAGTATCTCATAATATATGTGTTCCAACTGGTGTAAAGTTCCAAATCACTAACCAATCAAAACAAGGCAACCTTTCGGAAAAAGGATTGAGTGAAGTCATAATGCCAAAGAAAAACCCTTACCTTACTCTGTAATACGTGATGGCTTTCGTCGTAGGAATATCTAAATCTTTGTTCAACACGTTTCAAGAACATCCAAAATTCAACATTCTACTAGGTCTAAACAATAGGAGAAAACTCGAAGGATTAGGGGCGTCACTCCATAACTCAAATGGTGTCTAGGAGAAAAGAAATATATTGATGGGATAGTCCAAAATGGATCTTATACAATTTCTTTAAGAGAACCGGAGTGACGAAATAATGCCCAAAGACTGTAGGTCAAAGTGTAGTCAAAATGTTCCTTAGTAAGGTATATGAGTTTGAACTGGGAAACGTTACACCACTACTGAAATATTAACGAAGTGCCCGTAGTAGATCCAAGCGATGTGCGCGGGTAATGGCGAAGGTTCTCCATACTCGCGTCCTTATTAGAAGATGTATGAATTTCGATTGATTAGCCCAACTTCCTCTCATATTCGTGACCAAAAAACCTCGCCCTAGGTTAACGTCCAATTGTAATCCTTTCACTAGAAGTCTGCATTAGTGCAATTGACCTTAGAAGTAAGACTACCACGTCTACTAGTTCGTTCGACTGACCTTACCAAAGTTTTTGAAGCATGGTCAAATAAAATCCTCTTATCCAAGACTAGTTAATCGGTCCCGATGTAAACTTTGACAACACCAACTCTAGTCAAAAAGTCATCTCCACCACGATAGGCACAAGTCAGGGCAGGTTTCTGCACCACGAGATGACAGTCGTTGTTCAATCCTCGTTTCAATATCGTTCTATCGATGGATATATTTCGGGTTAAGGCAGAGTTATCATTGAGGACAGTGGAACAACAATTGCATGCAAGTTCTCCAAATTAAAGGGAGATTGAGTACGTCACCGTAACGTATTCAACTTGAATTATACAACAGTGGCTGGGTCTCGAATCAAACCAACTTGGTTAAACGTGTTTAAAAAGTTCCTTAAGAATTTCCCAATTCAGGGTACCAATTCGTGATATGCTAAGGCATTGATTTCCAAGGTGATGTTGGGGGAGGAAAGTCCCATTTTACAAACACCACCAATTCAAAGTATATTCCCGTTCTTACTATCAAGTGTTCAAAGGTGTCACAAGTGTATGGTTCAGACATTAGCGTAACAAATGGAAAGGTAGGGTAAAGGGGATACTACTCAAAAGTGGCCTAAGGTCTGAGGACGGAAAACTAAATGAGGTAGAATGTAAGGTGGTGGTCTAGTCTAGTTAGGGGTTGCCTCAATTCTGAACTCGGGATTTGCGATCCGAAGCACCAAAATGACAAAGTTTCCTAATGACCACAAAGAGAAGAAGGATACTATCCAATAGGTGAGGAATTTGTCACAATCTCAGTAGTCATCATTAAGCATGGGTAACTAACCCCATGACTTCCCGTCACACAGACCAAAGTAGAGTGGGTGTAACGAGGAATGAATGGTTTTTTTTATTAAGACTCAGAGCCTAATGCTCGCAAATGCAGCAAGCATTTCTGAAATCAACCTGAATAGATTCGAATTGCATTGTCATTTCATTCCAAATATCTCATTAACTCGTCATTAGCATCAATGATCACAACACGCAGTAATTCTACAGGAGCACTTCCTTCACCAAACACGCCCTCCAAATCAATGACGTTATTTTGAGCCAACAAAATAGCTTAAGGATGTATAACTGGTAATTAAACATCCAAATAAAATGGGAGGTGTAGTATGTAAAACAGAGCATCCAAAACCAGGATTAAACAATTCTCAACTGAAATGCCCAAAATACGACAATTTTCCAGAAGTCATATTGTTCCAAACAAGAAGGATTGCTCTAGAAAATAGACGTTAAAACTAAAGAATTTCAAAATTCATTTCCAAAACATTAATTTAAAAATGAGTAGACGAAACTCAAATTTGTGTAAATTACCAAAATCACGAGAATTTCCTGAAGAAGATGAGGACAAACCATGTAAAAATTGAGTATGTAAGGCTCGACACAAATGCTAAACCATGAAATTAAGAACCTTAAAATGTTTACTAAATCTAGGGACAGGTAAATTTTTTCAAAATGAAACTGTCCTCAAAAGATGGAAGTAGCAACTGAAAGCGACCTCAGACTACATGGAGATTCTCAAAAGAAAACCCACGATAGGTTACGCAATCTCAATTTGAGATAAAAGTCTATTTGACACAATAATCGATAAATATTTCGTTTCATAGCCCTTAAGGTATCAACAAAATCACAAGAAATATTACTTGCGAAAACCTTTGTGGAAATTCTTAGATAGGGTTCGATGTCCTTAAAAGCACGACCTCATTAGTCGGTCAAAAAGTTGCAACTCTCGAATGTTTTGGTCAACAAAGTTAACTCAAGCTTGTAAAACGATGCAAAAGATATTTCCGTCAGGCAAACCACCTGGAATTCATCACTCATCGCCGAAAAACTCCTTAACACCACCTATTACGAGCCTCAAGCTTCTGAGCACCACCCAAATGGGAAATTTGATGGAAGAAATACTACTGAAGTTTGAAACTACCAGGAATAAGAATGACAAACTCTGATCCTACTCGTGGAAACGTGTGACCAAACATTAAACCAATAAAAACTACCATTGAAAAGGTGTAATTATTACTCGAGGAGTGGCTCTGATACTGGATATCGAGTCGTACGATCATCAAGCATCTGAATACCAATGACGTATCCTCGAACTATGCTCTCATACCAAATTGACACCTCTTGACCCAAAAAGTCCATTTATGGCACGAAGATTGAGGCGTGTTGGCTAACATCAGGAGACGCTGGCTGACATCTGGACGATGATGTCCAGATGACGAAGCCATTTGAGATAAAGCAACGGGTTTAAAAGAGCCGAATGAAACTTAACCGGTGAAAACCGATCACATTTCACTCGACAGCGGAAGCATAGAGCATGGACGAATTAAATTGATGATCATACAACGAAAACTATACCTTCTAATACCTGATTGTTCTGTTAGCTTCAATACTCCACATCCGGTAGTGAGTGCTGGAGCAGCATCTAAACTCCTCGAACTACAAGCACACCACAAAAACCTGAGGGATTTAAAACACAAAGAGCGAGTGGACCCTTTGTTATTTCAGTCTTAAACAATTTTCAATAAATAACCTTTAGCCTCTTGTTCGAGATAAAAACCCAAAACAATTATAACATACTTGCACTTAATACGAGAAATATAATATTAACAATTTAATAATAATTTAATGAACATGATTAGATGAGCCATGTAGAAACCATAAATATGTCACAATGTCAACCCACATCAAATTTCTCTCGAGTCACCTCGAGTCTCATAATTGGAACACAACTGGGTATCTTGCTTGCATACCTCGACCACGTGAAGGACTGGGTGCTATACATTATCACCGTGAGTCCCCTATAGCTTGGGGAAATCACTGGCGATTTTTAACTAGTATAGCGAGCAGTACGGGTGAAGGATCACATGGAAGACTAGTCTGCGACATACATTCGAGTAATAGATACCAGCAACTCCTAAGTGGGTTTCTAACGCTATCACAATCTCATCAATGCCCCGAGGACTCATATGTTATGCAATATGTGACAAGATACATATGACTATGCATACTCACCATAACATATTGTAGTATACCAACATAGCCGGATAAGCATAGTAGGTTATTCATCACAATAATATACCGCAATATAAAAAAAAAGTATTTCATGCTCAACAAGTATTAAACGTGCAAACTTCGTAAAATGTGTGGGTAGTAAATAATACAAAACTAGTTTTAGGGAAAAGGGTCCACTCACAAACTGCATAGGGAGTCGAAATCACCCGACGTGTCATACCGCATAAGCTCAAACTCGTCCCAAACATAAATCATTCGGACCATGTGGTTACTATTCCAATTCCAAGTAGAATAATATGAAATCCTACTTTAAATGAGTTAAACAGTGTTAAAATGGCTAAAAACGATCTTCAAATGCAATTGGACGGCTAGAATATTATCCCGAAATATTCCCGTAGAATATTATCCCGAAATATTCCCGTAGAATATTATCCCGAAATATTCCCGTAGAATATTATCCCGAAATATTCCCATAGAATATTATCCCGAAATATTCCTCTATAATATTCCCTCAAAATATTCCATTAGTTGACAGTTAGAATTAACGGTTAACTAACATGGGCATAATAGCATTGACCATTAACTAGTTGTCGCCAGAGCCTCACCGGAGACGGCATAAAGACTACCGTCGGTGCTGCCGTACACGGTGGTCAGAAACTATAAAATCTTGTCGGAAGTTTTCCGGCGAGGCATAACTCTCCCAAATCACACCCAAAATTGACATGCAAAGAACCTAATCTAAGAGGAATCCGAATAACCAACTTTGAACCCAAAATTATACCCGCTCAAGGTGAAACAAGATTCGAAGCTCCCTCTGTCGTGATGGTTTTCTATTTTTCAGATTAGCATCAGCCTCACACAAACCCAACAGGAAAAAGGTATTAGAGGAGCACTCTTAGCCTAGATAAGATAATAATCAAGCTCAAGGAAACTCATGTCCCTCTGCCAATAACAGAATCATCGCATTGAGGATGGGTTCGAGCCGGGGGTTATGCCAGTCTATAGTTTGTACTGTGGTGGTCGTCATGGCTCTTGGGTGCAGCCAACAATCTTGACTGGCCACAACTGAGGTTACAAGTGATAACTTGGCCCTATTGGGTCCACGAGCTCACAATTAAAACTTTCTAGGAGCCCAACGACTCAGCTACCTCTAGCGAGCCCTCCTCCACCATTTAACATACCTGAAACCATAGGCAACTAGTTCAGAGAGCAATCCCTAGTGTAACAACCTCGAGACTAAACTCAAATGGAAACGAATTACCTCGCTAAGTTCCAGAATCATGGAGTTGTAAACGGTTTTGGGCTGGGTTTTGCTGCATAACCTGAACTACGGTGGTCCATACAAATTTCGTCCTAATCTAACCGTGTGAAGAGGGGGAGATGAGCAGAAAGGACAATGGCTGAGGTCGTGGGTTAATTAGGTGCAACGTCGATGGCAGTGGGCGGGGTTACCATCTCGCGATAACGTTCAAACTGGGGGAAAAAGCCATGGATGCAGAGAGATAATGGAAGTTCTAAGAGTTTGAAAGGAGGATTTTCTGTGAGTCCTGAAAGTCCAGGAAGAAAGCAGTGTTGCTCGTAGCCCTCTTTGCACAGACGTGGTGGTGTAGCTCTCAGTTTCTATGCCACGGTTTGAGTGAGAGATGAGTTATGGTGGTCTAAGCAATTTCAGTGGGGAATTATCAAACTTCCACAACGCGGGAAGAGGTGAGGTGAAGCTGGAAGTTTCCATAGGTGTGCGTGTTTGTTGGCTTAAGAGATGGCGAGGTGTCCAACTTCTAATTTAGCGCTGAAATTAATCAATTACTTGGGGCAAAATTTGGGCCACTTTTACTTGATGGATCAAAGAGATCTTGGGTCAATGCTATAACATTGGTCCTAATAAAATAAAATACTGGGCCAAATGGAGTGGGCTCAACTAGCATTATACTAATCTTGCTTCTAAAGGTTCAAGATGTAGGCTTGGGCTTTATACTAAGATAAGCCAGTGCCAACAAGTTGGATAGTTTACGTCACAAATTAGGGCCCCCAAAATGATAACCCACAAGGACCAACCATTTCGAATTAATTCAACCCAAGGTCAATAATCTTCTGAATATTAAAAGGTGAAAAGGAAAATTAATGAATTTTTCTTCAGGTTTAAGATACGGGATGTATTAGTAATAATTTAACTTGATGGGTTCGAAGGACATAGAGGGTCATCAAGGGTCTCAAGGTGCCACATTTCAAGTCGATTGAATGGTGCATTGGAAGATAAAATTGGTGGAGGATGTGGGATAACTAGATCGAGGTTGTTGCAGGTTTAAGTGAATGAAGCGAATAGGACAGGATTAGAGGAGCCGAGGCTTATGGGGGTGGGGAAGGTGAACGATTTTTTTAGTTCACTAACGTCGAAGAGTCTTGTTCTTGCTCGAAATCTTTTGCTCTTTTTCGGAGTCGAGATGCCCAGAGGCAACTGTAGCTGGACATACATGCGGAACCTTTCTTTTGCTTCATTACAATATGGATATGCTGGATGGCTGAGTATGATGGACGTTGAGCCACGGTCAATCCCTAAATAGGCGGACCAGGAAGCAAGTAGGAATTTCAACTCAGGTACAGGCGTGCCACCATTAGAGAAACTGCTACTGGATAGTATAATTAGGTTTCGGTTTTTGCGTGAAAATTTCCATTTTGATCAATGTGATTGTGAGGCGGACGGACAAGAAACCCCCACGTTGTTCTTTTCTATGCCATTTTCAAGGACATTAAATATTTTCTTTCAACCATGCTCAAATCAGAAGTTATTTTTCCATGATATTTAAATTGGTCGCAAGTTTTTTCTTTCCAACAATCCCCACGCTGTTCTTTTCTATGGTCCCAGGTTCCCTCAAGTTCAGATAAAGTATTTAGACCAGTGCAAAAAGATAGTGTCCCGACTTGCTGAGTCGCTAACCAGACATGGATGGTATATTTTGAGCACCAATGACTACTTATGAAAATCTGGTTGTTTTGAAATGGAAATGGAAGTATGAATACATGAATGTAAAAGCACTGGAATTGAATAACAAAAGAAATTAAAACTGCAGAAAACAATAAATTATTTCCTTAACTTTTCAACCCTATAAGAAGTAGGAAATTTGAGAGAACATCAAATGAAATGAATATCAGTTGGAAATCATAGCATGAGATGGCAGAGCACTCAAATACGACGACGAGACGTCAAAAAAAGAGGTTTGTGTTCCTAGATGAACTTTTGTTATTCGATAATCGGGATGACTATCCTTGTGTTGTTAGTCGGGATGGCTATCTGTAAGACAGTGGATGGAGACTATTTGTGAAATGGTAGCCAGAATTACTGTCAGTGATTCCGTAGTCAGGATGGCTATCCGTGAGCCGGTGGCCAGAGACTGTCTGTGAGCCGGTAGTCGGAATGATTGTCCGTGAGTTGGTAGTCAGAATGACGATCCATGAGCCGATAGTTGGGATGGATATCCGTGTGATTGCTGGGCAGAGACTGTCTGTGAGCCGGTAGTCAAAATAACTGTTTGTGAACCTATAGTTGATAATATAAACCCTTATGACACCGAGTGATTAAAACCCTTAGTCTTCAGTGAACGTCAACCAAAAGTCCAAGAACTAGTCAGTTGGGAAGAGGGTGACCCTTATGGAACTTGAATGGTTAGGAAGAAGGTCTGTGTAGGGATGAGAAGCCAACCATTATGGCACTATTTGATCAGAAAGACGATTAGGTAAGTGCATAAATGCCTCGCAGAGGTGAGAAGAGAAACTGCATCCTGATTTCCTAGTTCAAAGGAGCAGTTTTTGTCACAAGGGAGAGCTATTTTTAAACCATGAGACCTTGGTTAAAGGTGTTCATAAGTTCAGAAATGGATGGAGTGGTCATGTACCCGAGGAAGCTGATTCGTTGTATGACCTCCAGGTAGAGTTTGAATCTTCACCCATCTACAAGTGGCCTATGTTTCCTTGGAGAGCTGTTCACTTGGGATAACCTCACCAGTTCCCTACCTATAATAAATCGAATATTTCTAGCCGATTCCTATTGTCGGTCGCGAGGAGGAAGGAGTTGTACTTCAGCATACTCTAGCTCAATGGAATGTTGCAACTGGTGAGTTTATCTAGCTTGCATGCTACTCTGGATATGAATTTACTTAGCGATGCAAATTTTTTTAAGAATGATAGCACCAAAATGTTTGATTTCGGGGTCTGTTCTATGACTCCTACCCCGCTCGACCTGGTCATTCTTTTCAGTCTAAATCCCTCAAGCTAGAATTCTGATTTTACTAGCTAGTTTATTGACTTATATTCCTCCAACATGGCGAATCTCATTCGAATTAGAGCTATTCCTCACAAGATTACCACTTTCTCCCTCTTTCCTGATGCCTTCTTCCTTTATGATTCGACTAAATGACTTAGGCCTGAATCCAATTTTAGGAAGTTAGGGATAATTGGTAATTATCTAGCATCCGATCACGAGAAAGTCCAATTTTCCACTTCTGGCTCGACTGGTTTGTCTTCCTAAAAGTCTCTAATGGCATAAAGTAAGAATGGGTTTCGTTGGCTTTCGTTGGCTCGACTGGTTTGTCTTCCTAAATGTCTCTAAAGGAATAAAGTAAGAATGGGTTTCGTTGGCTGAGGCTCTAGCTTCCCGCAAGAGTATGTCACTAGGGCCTATCTTCCTCGACCAAATATACAATTTCTTACATACCATCGTCTACTATCCACTGTCGAAGCAGGCGCTGAATGGACAGTTGTGGATGGTTCAAGTATGGTTGAATTGGCTCTTTCCTCAGCTTCGCCATAGAGTTCTCGACTTTAGTGAGAGAGTCGTTCCAGGGAAACAGCTTCGGCTTCAATCCCGTGTGCCCTACTCTACTTAAGACTGCTAGATGTTCTTTTATGGGTTAAGGAAACGTCTAGAAGAGCACTGGGGGACCAGTAGAAAGCATTACTGGCAAGTGTTTGAGGTTATCAACCTAACTTCTGTGCACGTCCGCTTGGATTCTGATAAGCCATTCTCGTTCCCCACATAAGGGAAATGAATGCGAGCACGTCCTAACGATTCCAGAAGTTCTCAAATGATGATGCGTTGAAAGTTCTTCAGTCCTTCTCTGCTGAGAAAATTCAGTATCCTCCTGGCATCAAGCCAGTTTACACTTGCACTCAGGCCTTCCTGTCCTTGTGGAGAGAATATTTTGATAGGACCTATAAGGCCATAGCAGAAGAGGTCACAATATGGCAGTTTTATTCTTTCAAGACCTCAACAGATGTTCTCCTTGGTGCATCTATGAATGAGGCTATTCATCAGCAAAATACTGCTCCCCTTGTCGGTACGTTACTTTTTTTCTGTAGCATTGAACATGATATTTGTTCTATTTTCAGGTATGTACCTTGTATTCTATAATGGGTGCCGATGATGTTGATCTTCTAGTGGAGGGGGTGGAGAATCCCTTGCTTCTCATCGACCCTTCAAGTGAGGACCTGATTCCGAAAAGACCTGTTAAGACCGTGGAGGTAGAGGGAACACCTGACGTCCCAAATTCTCCTCGTAAGATTGTTCTTCAAACATACGAAACCATCACATTGGACCTTGCGTTTCTTCCTCGATCCCGCCCATACCAACTCTAGCTTTAGTGATCCCTACCAGTTCCATCAATACAAGGAAGAAATGAAGGTGGTACACAGCTGAGGAGGATGATTCCTATAATGATGATCAGGTCCTAGCAGACTTCCTACAGGCCAGCAAAGTTCTAAGGAGACAAGGCCATCCTCAAGCTTATTTCTTTTGCACCTGTCATTGCTTCTGAAGTCATGAGCTAGAAAAATACTCCTTCCACGAATACATCTACTGTTCCTGGGCCTGTATGGGAAGCTAATCCACCGTTTGAGCCTTTGTCATCATATGACGCAGTTTCAGAGCCCTCAATTCCGATTGGTTCTTAGGAACCTCTGAAGATGGAAATGGAACTAGAAGCAACGACCAGCACTCCAACTCCTGCCTTTTCTACCATTTTGCTACTTGTCATCTATAGGGCTCCCTCCTCGACAACCTGAGTGAACTATATTTACCCTGGTAAGTGCAAGTTCTTCATCTGTTATGGACGCGGTAGCTCAGGTTGAGGTGAATGTGGATGCTACTCCTCAGGGGGTGAGTGCCCCTAATCGAAATCTATCTTCGGATGTACCCTTCGAACAACCGCAGCCATCTTCCTCGAATAGAGACCATGAAGGGACAATCCACTCACCCCCACTATCACCAATTGATGAAGGGGTATAAGTAGCGGCCATCTTGGAAGAAATGTGTGGCGGTCTGCATACCTCCATGTGGTCACTCTAGAGCATGGTACTGGGAGCACTAGTCATGAGATTCATCCCTTTGTTGAGCAGGTATTCCTTTCATGTATTATCTTTTCCGTGCTTCCTGTTTCTTAACTTCAGTCCTTCATTCATAGCTAGTCCTTCATCTTTGGCTTCTACTGCTGCTTCCCTCCAACCTACCTGAGAGGTGATTTGTCGTTTCTTGGAGGAAGTTGCTAGTAAACAAGATGTACAGTACCTGAACGAAATTAGGCATGCTTTGGATGTAGTTTGTGGTGCCCTGCCCTTGTCCAACTTTGATGCTGTACTTGTTTCGAGTCTTTTGGATACTTACAACAGAATGCTGCAGGTGCAGGAATGCATTCAAAGTTTCATTTGGAAGAGATTCCCACCCAGGCTGAACTGCAACCACTGGGGCATAGGAGTGGTGAGAAGACCACATTGGTTGATAGAAGTTGCTCGAGAAGTGGTGAGAAGACCATCTGAGCTCGCGCTGGATGAGACCTGTCGGGTCCAACTCAAATAGGATTATGTACAGTGGAAAGCTAGCGGTCAGTCCATGGCAGAGGAGCTCCAATGTGACGACCCGTCCCGAATTATCGGGATTAATTAAGAAATAATGATGGATTAGCATGACTAATCAGGGATTAGACGAGGATTAGTGGACGAGCAGGGTGAAATGACGATTTTGCCCCTATAATGGACGATTTTACGTTATGTTTGATTTTGGGTGATTAGGAGATGTTTATTAGGTTGCTAGAATGATTCTAAGATGTTTTTGAAGGGGGTTTCACGGCTGAGGAAGCCTGGGGAATTTCTGAAAATCTTGGACCGTGAGGAACAAAATCAAACCATGGGTTTTCTATGTTTTTCCTTATTTTGATCATCCAAACAAGTTCCTAGGGTCTTATTAGGAAGTTTAGGATTAATTAGGAAGAAAGGACTGAAAAATGGAAGGAATAATGGTTGGACTGGTCACGCCGGTCCAAGTTGTAGACAAACCGGACCGGGGGTTAGGGAAGTGTTCAACACATGAAATCATCTATTCGATGTAACTAACATTTTGGGACTGGTTTCGTGTCAATCAGACATCGTTTCGATATGGTTCGGGACGTCCGAAGGTTTATGTTCGCGTTTAAAAATAGTTAGAAATTCTGGAAAATTACGGGACTTTAGTGAGAGGTTATTTAAGTAGTTAATAACCTTCTAATAGGATTTGAACAGGTTCGGCAATCCCGGAGGCGACGTTTGGCCCGGGAGAACATTTTGGCACGCGTATCGAGGAGCTGCTTCGGATGGTCTGTGAGTGGACTTGTTTTATGAATTCGATGCATGCATAAATGTTTTATAATTATTTTAGAGTAAGTTTTGTGATGCCATGAGTGCATTTGTTTGTGGTAGCCTAGGATTTACGTATTTGCACATATTTTGAGATTTATGGTTTATACGATGCTTAAACATGCTAGGTTTTCAATGAGGATTTAATGAATTGGATTTGGATTTCGAAATACGAAATCAGGCACGAGACCCATTTGATTTACGAATTATCGGACTTGGAGTCAATTTGATTTGACGTGGAATCAGATCGAGGGTCCACTTGAGTTATACGATCGGACCGAGGGTCCAGTTGGTTATAATATCTGGCTTGAGCCCCATTTGACTGTAGTATCGGGCTTGAGGCCCTATTTATTGTGAAATCGGACTTGAGATACCGTTGCTTTATGGTTTCGGGCTTAGGGACCAGTTAACTGTGATACCGGGCTTGAGGCCCTATTAATTGTAACATCGGGCTTGAGTCCCAGTTCGATTTATGAAATGAGAATTCGGGTATGAGACCCTATTGAACTATGGATTTTGGCCAAGGCCTGTAAAATGGATTTGAATCGGATGCGAGGAATCCTGTTGACATGAATCGGGTGTGAGACCTAGTTGAAATATGTTTTGAGAAAGAAAGTGATTTGAAAATGTATTATACCCTCGATATGATTATATGGTCTCCTCCAGACGTCGACCTGGAGAGTCACAATCCACAGACCATAATGGGTATCCCCATAGGGATCCCGTTCCAGGTGTGGTGGTTACGATTTATGTTGTGCTCCCGAACCAGATTCCGGACAGATTCCGGACTAGGTCCGAAGATAGAGCCTCCCAGATGGAGAATTCCTTGGAGAAGACATGGAGTGAGACCCCGAGTAGTGTGCACACTAGTATATAGATGATATCGTGACATATATCGGGGATGTGTTCCCTAGGGGTTGTGTGCCCCGAGTTGGCATCTTCTCGGAAGTGCCGCAGATGGGTTATACGTATATCGATACGTATCAGATTTAAAGAAAGAGATTTGAGGGCGGAGACCCTGTGTTCCATGTTTTAGAAAGTGGTTTTGGGCTGAGTCCCACTGGTGTTGGATTTGGGCTGAGTTACCATGTTTTGATTTACAGTTCTTTTGTGATTTCGGGTCGGGGACCCACATGGATTTATGGTTCATGACGGTTTATGGGGATCGGCATGAACCCTTGAATGGATTTTATGGGCCATGATGATTTGTGGGAACCGGGCATGAACCCTTGAAAGGTTTTGAGAATATGTTTGACAAATGATTTTATGAACGTTTGAGAAATGGTTTTTGAATGCATGCATATTTATTGAAGGGCATAAATGTCTTTATGTGAAAATGTTTTTATTAAAATATTATTTGGTCCAGTCACGACTTTTGATGTTTTGATGCCCTTCAGGTTGATCGCGGATGCAGGCTGTAGCAGAGTCGAGACATTACACTCCTCCTCCTACGATCCTGTCGTGCTCTAGAAGCCCCGGTGAGGGCTAGAGTTGGAATTTTCCCTAGTCTGACACTTCGTGTTAGACAGGATCATGTGCGTCCCACGTTAATCCCAAGGGATTTGGGACGGGTCCTGACAAAGTGGTATCAGAGCGTGGAGTACACGCAGATCGAGGATGTGATGTCTCTGAGGTCGTAACAGCCCGTCATCAACCTGATAGTTAGGGTATGAGTAGGAAGCACCACGTGCTAAACGAAATTCGATACAATAGTTTTATGTTCGATTGGCATTGGAGGTCGAGTGTATCGATGTTGATCCCTAGGAGGATTAGTATTCGTGTGAATCCGACGGCTTAGAGCCGTTGTGTCACTGGTGAGTAGGATCCAGTGGATTGTTAGACACAGTATGATGACTTGAGAGTCGTGACCGCTCGACGGTAGGGTCGTGTCAGATAGAGGATGTACGGATTAATACTAGTGGTGGTCAGAGGTGAGGGTTGCCTAATTTACGATGACCCTGTACGACTACTGTCACGCCGGTTGGGAATAGGAACGTGTGATTCTATTTGATGTGATGAACCATGTTTCGATGTGTCGAATCCCGGTGGGATGTCGACTAGCAGGAGATGCCGGAGTAGATGTGGTGTGACATGATAGGATACAATTCCGACGTGTAGCACTTATGCAGTGTTAGGCACAGAGTATGGCCAGTTCTTGTGGAGGCCAGCGGCTGAGAGCCGTAGAGTTACGAGAGGACGAGATCCTCAGAGTATAGTTATTAGCTGGTTTGGCACCAGTATTGGAGTACGACGACTCTTCAGAGTCTAGAGCGAGGGATCAGTAAGGATGGTTGGGCTTCAGTGGGCAGTCGGGTTTGTGATACCCTAGTAGGTGATTCATTGGACAAGTTACGGGGAGTGTGGTACTTATCGATCAGATCTAGAGGTGGACCAATCGTTGAATGTTGTGTGTTGAGCAGTTAGTACCGGCGATGAGTGGACTGCGCAGTGTTAAGAGTCTCGATAGTATAGTGTTTTCGGAGTTGGTCTGCACGAGGTTGTGGCAGACGCCGCTATCGATGGACGTAGTTGAGTCATATCGAGGTGGATAGGCTCAGGTTGCCGTGACAATTGTGATGATGGGATTCGTCAGTTGTGACGATGATACGGGGGGCGTGAGTGATGCACAGTACAAGCAGTGATTCTGGATTCGACTCGGTTACGGCTGAGTGCGATCGTAGAATGAGACGCTGACGTTAGGTGTTGGCACACTTGCCACGTTACCTCTGTGAGGTGACCGTGACGAGTAGGATATACCTGGATGAGTGACAGGTGCCCTAGATATCCTTGTATGGATTACACGTGAATGTGAGTGCTGGAGTTAATCCCATAGAGTTGGAACGTACAAACTAGTATGCAGGCAGAATAGTAGATTTGCCCAGTGTGGCGAGTACGTGAGTTCGGTGGGCACTGAGTGGGACAGAGAGGATCCCGAGTGGCTCAGTGCGAGGCATCAGGAGTACTTGGTTTGGTAACCAGTTCTCTGATGATACGAGACTTGCGATGCGAGTGTGTGCCTAGGAGTAGTAACGTTAAAGGTTGAAATGCCTAAGTGGCATTCAGATGAAAAGAAATAAATGGATGACGTGAGTGACGTCTTATGACGTAAGGGTCGGATGGTCAGATTTGGTAGTACACAGAGATTTAGCTTCAGATCACGACATACGTTGCGATCTGTTTAGCCTACCGACCGATGTTATTGGATTCCGTCCAATCCCGTGAGTCAGAGTTGGATGAGGATGATTAAAGGTACAAGATGTGAGTATTGGAGGTTGTTTATGCACATCCGTAAATGGTATGCAAGTTTTAACCTTGAGTCGCGCGAATTCCACTCGGAATGAGTGTACCTACATAAACAGTATTCACAGACGCGTGGATGGTGTCCGGTTGAGCTGAGGACTTGAGAGCCCTTTGCGGATTGGTTTTGGTTGACTACGGTTGACCATACCTCCTGATTTGGGAACTTGGAAATCGTTTGCCTATAGGACGCCAGAATACTCGTGTAGTGAGTGAGCTCAGTAATTGGAAAAGAGGCATGGTTCCTACGTGATTGGACCTATGAAATCAAGAGAAGTTGCGATTGAGACGATGAGAAGAGTGCTTGATTCCGTATTGGTGATGAGTATTCCGAGGTCACTGAGTGTAACGTCGTAGCAGATAGTCTTGGGTGCCGGAGGATGACATTGGATGAACTTTAATGTCATCATCTTGGATCCGTTGCTAGGTGGGACGACGAGGAGTGATATGACAGCTAAGAGTTCAAAGAGGGTGTAAGAACTGAACACCTAGGCTGTGAGTCAAATTTATTTGACTTGACGAGTAAATGGTACTTAGCGTCACAGGATATGACGAGTGAGTGTCTGAGGTGATGGATTGACGTTCTCCTGGTGATAGACGGTTGGGAGCTGAACCATGATTGGAGTGCAGAAGGTAGTACGTGGTTGGACGTTGCCAGAGTGCAGTCCGAGAGCAGGCCAAGTAGGGCCTTGATGTTCATGTGATGGAGGTCCACCGGTGTGTTGTGCACGTTGGATGATGGGATTGACCACGGTCAATCGGTACGTCGGGTTGAGTGTGTCCCGATAGTTTGAGTGTGTTGTAGATTGGATAGAGTACTAGATGGACATAAGTGACGATCGGATTAGATCCGATAGTGACAGGTTGAGACTCGAGGTGAGTCTAGATGTCAGCGGAGATCGCTGAGTGATGCGAGATACGATACAAGGACTCGAGAGCGAGTCGAGGTCCAAGTAGAGCAGCGATCGCAGTGGAGCCGAGAGTTGTCGGCTGGTCACGAAGTCGTGACATATCGTGGTAATGCATTGATCGATATTGGACGAGTTCGGATATGTATGATTGATGAGACTCTCCTTAGAGTCATTTTTGAGTATAGGAATTTGGGAGAGTTGATTCGTGCGATTATCGAGAGTTAGTATGGACATAGGTTTGAGGATGACCTAAGAGGTGGGATTCGTGTCATTGTGATGGCAGGATCTATAGAATGTTGTCTGATCGAATACTGGGCAGGATGTTAGCTTGGATATGATAGCCCTTAGTGAGGATGCGTATTTCAGCCTGACGACTGTCGAATGGAACGTATCAGAGTGGCGGATTGAATAGCCGTTTGGATGTCAGAATGGTATTGCTCACCTGTCAAGTGAGTGATAGGCGAGATCGTCGAGTGTCGACATCTTGGCTCGAGTGAGACGTACGAGCAGAGTTATAGTTCTCGAAAATGAATTCGAGCTTCGGAGGCTCTGGTGTCAGTGCGTATCGACGAGTACGGTATGTGTGTGTGTGTGTGTGCTGTCACACGGGTACTGTTGTATGCGTGGCGATCCGAGTCGAGGGACATGGTTGGATCCCACAATTTGGCTGTGGAATCAGGTTGATTTGAATTTTGAGGCCGAAATTCTTTAAGAGGGGAAGATTGTGACGACTCGTCCCGAATTATCGGGATTAATTAAGATTTAATGACGGATTAGTGAGACCAATCAGGGATTAGACGAGGATTAGCGGACGAGCAGGGCGAAATGACGATTTTACCACTAGAATGGGCAAATCGTTGACTTTTTGTTAAGGCGATCAAATGGACTTTGGCCGATGACTGTGACGTAGTTCGGGACGTCACGAGTTCATAGACAGGTGGCACGACCGATTCCGACGTTCGAGGAAGAAGTTATGATTTTTGGAAGTTCGGGGTCATTTTGTTAATTTAGTCGAAAAGGAGCAAATCGTTGACTTTTGAACCAGGAGGTCCAATGGCCGAGGGCCGAGGACCATTACGTAAATTTAGACGATATGAATCCGTAGACAAGCGGCATGTCGAATTTGGACGTTCGACGGAAAAGTTACGGTTCACGGAAATTCGAAGGAACTATTGCACGAATTACAAAACGATGGACTTTTGGACTTAAGCGGGGCCCAAATATTTTGTGCTGCCCAATGGATGAGTGACAAGTGTCACCCATCCACTGGACACCATTTTCCCTTCATGCATATCCCTTCCCTTGTTCTTCATCGATCATTTTCTCCTTCTCCAAACAAACTCGATCTCACCATCCCAAACCAATCCAACCCTTCCCACCTGATCATACCTGTGAGGACCAGAGAGTGTTGGGAGGACTTGTGGATGCTGATGGCCGGCCAGGAACAATGCCGCCGTGGACGGCGGCCATGCACCCGAGAAAGTACCCGGTTAGACCCAATTTCTAGTTTAATTCAATTTTTACGTTATGGTTTATTTTGGGTGGTTAGGAGATGTTTATTAGGTTGCTAGGATGATTATAAGATGTTTTGGAAGGGGGTTTCACGGCTAAGGAAACTTGGGGAATTTCTGAAAATCTTGGACCGTGAGGAACAAAATCAAACCATGGGTTTTCTATGTTTTTACTTATTTTGATCATCCAAACAAGTTCCTAAGATCTTATTAGGAAGTTTAGGATTAATTAGGAAGAAAAAGGACTGAAAAATGGAAGGAAAAATGGCTGGACCGGTCACGTCGGTCTAAGTTGCAGACGAACCAGACCGGCCGGTTCGGACCGGCCGTCGAGAGGAAAGAGAAGGATTGTGCAGTGGCATGTGAGGCCCACGTGCAGTCCCTTCTTGAGGTGCGTGGCAGCGCATGGTAGGGTGTTTGGGGAAGTGTTTAACACGTGAAATCATCTATTCGATGTAACGAACATTTTGGGACTGGTTTCGTGTCAATCGGACATCGTTTCGATATAGTTCGGGACGTCCGAAGGTTTATGTTCTGGTTTAAAAATTGGTAGAAATTCCGTAAAATTACGGGACTTTAGTGAGAGGTTATGTAAGTAGTTAATAACCTTCTATTACAATTTAGACAGGTTCGGGAATCCCAGAGGCGACGTTTGGCTTGGGAGGCTTCGGACGGTCTGTGAGTGGACTTGTTTTATAAATTCGATGCATGCATAAATGTTTTATAATTGTTTTAGAATATGTTTTGTGATGCCATGAGTGCATTTGTTTGAGGTAGCCGATGAATTACGTATTTGCATGTATTTCAAGATTTCTGGTTTATACGATGCTTATACGTGCTAGGTTTTCAATGAGGATTTAATGAATTGGTTTTGGATTAGGAAATATGAAATCGGGAACGAGACCCATTTGATTTACAAACTCTCGGACTTGGAGTCCATTTGATGTGACGAGGAATTGGACCGAGGTTCCATTTCAGTTATAGGATCGGACCAACGGTCCCATTGGTTATAATCTCTGGCTTGAGGCCCATTTGACTGTAGTATCAGGCTTGAGGACCTATTGATTGTGAAATCGGACTTGAGGTACCGTTGTTTTATGGTTTCGGTCTTAGGGCCCAGTTAACTGTGGTACCGGGCTTGAGGCCCTATTAATTGTAACATCGGGCTTGAGTCCCAGTTCGATTTATGAAATGAGAATTCGGGTATGAGACCCTATTGAACTGTGGATTTGGGCCAAGGCCTGTAAAATGGACTTGAATCGGATTCGAGGAATCCTGTTGACATGAATCGGGTATGAAACCCAGTTGAAATATGTTTTGAGAAAGAAAGTGGTTTGAAAATGTATTATACCCTCCATATGGTTGTATGGTCTCCTCCAGACGTCGACCTAGAGAGTCATGATCCACAGACCAGAATGGGTATCCCCATAGGGATCCCGTTCCAGGAGTGGGGGTTACGATTTATGTTGTGGTCCCGGACCAGATTCCGGAGAGATGATCGAAATAGGTTCGAAGATAGAGCTTCCCAGAGGGAGAATTCCTGGGAGAAGACTCGGAGTGAGACCCCGAGTAGTGTGCACACTAGTATATAGATGATTTCGTGACATATATCGGGGATGTGTTCCCTAGGGGCTGTGTGCCCCGAGTTGGCATCGTTTTGGAAGTGTCGCGGATGGGTTATACGTACGTCGATACGTACGAGATTTACAGAAAGAGATTTGAGGGCGGAGACCCTGTGTTCCATGTTTTAGAAAGTGGTTTTGGGCTGAGTCCCACTGGTGTTGGATTTGGACTGAGTTCCCATGTTTTGATTTACGGTTCTTTTGTGATTTTGGGTCGGGGACCTAAATGGATTTATGGTTCATGACGGTTTATGGGACCGGCATGAACCCTTGAATGGTTTTTATGGGCCATGACGGTTTATGGGAACCGGGCATGAACCGTTCAAAGGTTTTGAGAATACGTTTGACAAATGATTTTATGAACGTTTGATAAATGGTTTTTGAATACATGCATATGCTTTTATTGAAGGGCATAAATGTCTTTTTGTGAAAATGTTTTTAAGAAAATATTATTTGGTCGACTCACGACTTTTTATATATTAATGCGCTTTAGGTTGATCGTGGATGCGGGCTGTAGCAGAGTCGAGACATCACACTCCTCCTCCTACGATCCTGGCGTGCTCTGGAAGCCCCGGTGAGGGCTAGAGTTGGAATTTTCGCTGGTCTGACACTTCGTGTCAGACGGGATCAGGTGAGTCCCACGTTAATCCTAGTGGATTTGGGACGGGTGCTGACATCTAAGAAAAAAAAGAGCAGGCCCGGGCCTCCACGAAACGTGCTAGCATTGTATCGACAGAATTAAGATTACTTAGGTTTGAGGTGCAATCCATGTTGGACCTCTTTTTCGAACAATCAGACTACCTCTATATTTTATCTTTTTGTACACAGCCTTGGCCTTTTTTGAATAGAAAAATATATTTTGTCGATTCGTTTGATCCCCACGGGTGTCCTTTCGCCTCGAGCACTTTGAGTTCGACACCTATAATCATATCGCTGCCGGTTGCACATAATCTTCTATTTAAACCCAGCGATTCTCCAATCTTCTAACATCTTTTTCTCCAAAGCCTCAAAAAAACTATTCCCCTCCTAGCAATGGCTTCCCACCCCAAAAATTCCTATCAATTTGTGATTTTAGAGAGTGTTTGTACGATGCTGCAAAGGCAACTCAATGTTCTGAATGTCGAGAACGCTTAACTCGGACAAAGCTTGAAGAGGCGAGTGTTCTTTGGGAGAGAACCCTGGCCGAAGCGGAGTCATAGAACAAAGCGTGGGATGCAATCCTTCATAATCTTTGTGAGGACCCGTCCCAAATATCGCCTCGATACCTGGGACGAACCTTGCTCCCGTCTGACAATCACACTCAAAGTACGAAAATAACCTCAACACCACTGTAAGCATAATTATCAGACGAAGGAGTAAATATAATACAACTGTAAGTCAGAGCATAGTTCTACAAAATGGGCACAAAATCCTACTATGCTAGTCTCGCAACGGAAGAACGTCAAAAGCTCTATGCCTCGATTCCTGCCTCAACGTTCACCCCAGCGCTATCACCACGACCTGGAGGGTAAGTTAAAACCAAAAGTGTGAGTGGACTAAAGAAATAAAAGTTTCAAACACGATTTAGAAGTAAAACAGTTAAAGAAAACAATAAGATTTTACCCTCCGTTTTAAAATATGCATGCCCAACTAAGTATCAGAAAACCACAACATAAAACAGTATAAGAAGATTACATCATAAAACCAAATCCACAATATCTAAGTCTGATCAAACCTGCTGGGTCTATCCGAGTCTTTAAACTCAACCAGGCCTCAAATGTAATCTGAGTCTTTAAACTCCCGAGTCTTTAAACTCCCGAGTCTTTAAACTCAATAGGCCTACGGGGGTAATATCGTAAATATCTGAGTCTTTAAACTCCCGAGTCTTTAAACTCAATCCAGGCACGTCCCCCGTCAATCAGAATCCGGGTCTTTAAAACCAACATCCAGATCCATCAAATCCAATCCAAAATCAATTTAACAATAAATTCTAAATCCACATCCAAACTCGAATCCGAAATCTCCGGTTCGAAGCCCTTCCGGCGTTCAGAACCGTCATTCCGAACCCAAATCCGAAAATCCGCCTTTTAAACCAAAACCCGCGATTATCAAAAATCCTGTTTCATAATCCATTTATCATCATCAGAAAACAATTATAAATTGAAATCCCTAAGCATGGCATCAAAATCCGAAATCCAGCTTTTTCTCGAAAAACGTGCGAAAATCTGAAAATGCCTCGAAAAACGTGCAAACATATCAACCACATATAATCACCATCAAAACGCATAAAATCATATTTAATAGCATAAAACATAAATAAAACAGTTAGGCATGCTCGTAAGGAAAGAAAGAGTCCACTCATGAATCGTAAACTGTCAATCGCACTTCGTGCGCTCCTCGACCGTCTCAGGAGTCTCCCGTCCTGTCAATAGGCACCAAATAGGGTCACAATTACATTAAATATACTAACCCTAATTTCCCCAATTTTTCGGGAATTTATTCGTAATTTAAACTTAAACCCTAAACCCTCCGGATTCCCGAACTATTCCGTAACCTCGTCCGATTAACCCGAAACTTACACCAATGGATTCCTTAGAACATTTAGAACCAAAACCATGTTGGAAGTTTGGCCGGAATCCTCCCCACGCGCCCCCACGCGCCCCCACGCGCCGACCAAAGTGGCTGCGCGTGGGCCTCACGCGCCTGCTACAGTGCTTCTTCAACCTCGAGTCACCTGGTTCAACTGTGTTGAACCGGCGTAACCGGTTCTCTGTAATTCCTCCACCATTTCAGTCCCTTTCAATACCAATAGCCTCGTCCAGTCCCTAGCAATCAAACCCTGTCCTAACATCGAAGAATCACGGTCTAAAACCCCTCGACTTCACCCTCAAAACAGACGGCCTGTGAGTCCTGTTTTGGCCGCCGGCCACCCAGGTCCTCCCCCGTCACGGCGACCATCCTAGACGACTCCTAGGACCTCCCTGAACCTCACTTCACTCACCAATTCCCTCGACTCTAGCCCTAGGTCCATGAATTTTGAAAACAAAATCACGGGAAAACAGGGGATTCAAACCATACCTTCGAGTCGTCCCCGCCGTCTGCACCGCCGTGTGCCACGGTGCTCGTTGAGTCCCCTGCAGTCTCCTAAGCCTCCTATTGCCTTGGTTTTAGCCACCACACGGTACAACCACCGCCACAGTGCCACCGTCTCTCAGTTTTCTCAGAAAATCAACCGTCCACCGCCGTGTCTCCGTGCACGATTTCCACTCCCTGAACACAATCACCAACTCACTCTCCTCTCTCTGTCACTCTAACAATCCACCAAACTCTTCCACACACCCTGAATCGATCACCCACTCTCAATTTTTTCCTCTCTGTTTCTCTGTGTCGAAG
The DNA here is from genome assembly GCA_032719365.1 of Prinsepia uniflora. Taxonomy (NCBI): domain Eukaryota; kingdom Viridiplantae; phylum Streptophyta; class Magnoliopsida; order Rosales; family Rosaceae; genus Prinsepia; species Prinsepia uniflora. Next base: position 52,774,233 of record CM064868.1, on the reverse strand, counting down.
CCAAATGCACGGGATCAAATTGGACAATTTGTGGCCGTGCACATTTTAAACGTACCTAGAACCCTCTGGTTCTCACCCATGTGTCCACATTCCCATGGACCAGCACCAAATATCCCAATCCACTCAAGACAAGTGGCCTTATTTGATTAGGCTTAAGGGAAAAAAGACTAAAATGCCCTTAGGCTTAAAATTACCTTTTTACCCTCGAACTTCTCAGACCCGTAACTATTTCCTCCGACGTCCGATGACAGCGTGCTGCCTGTCGTTGTACTCAGGACGTCGAGACCTATCTAACGGTTCTCGGTCTACGTGAAAATCACAAGTCCAAGAAAAAGTCAACATTTTCCTCGATTAATCGAAATTACGGTAAAACCCTCAATCTTCCGCACATCATAACTTTTTCTCTGATTGTCCGAATCGGACATGCCACCTGTCTATGGAATCGTGACGTCCTAAACTACGTCACGGTCAATGGTCAACACTCATCCAACCTGTAAATCAAAAAGTCAACTTTTGACGCACTATTCACAAGGGCAAAATCGTCCTTTCATACAGATCTTTACAAAATTTATATTTATACCTTCCCGAAGGTACGGGTTGTTACAATCTACCCCCCTAAAATGAATTTTGTCCTCGAAATTCAGTGAAACAAGTAAGGGTACTGTTCGCACATTAAGGCCTCGGGTTCCCAGGAAGCTTCTTCCACCTGATGATTCCTCCACAAGACTTTAACTAAGGGAACCGTCTTCCTCCGTAAGACTTTGTCCTTCCGATCCAAAATCGCTACAGGCTGCTCTTCAAAGCTCAAGTCTTCCCTAAGCTCCACAGGTTGTGCTTCCAGAACATGTGAATCATCCCGTATATACTTCCGTAGCATAGATACATGAAAGACATTATGTACCTTTGCCAAGTCTGCTGGTAAGGCCAATCGATAAGCAACAGGACCAACCCGCTCCAAGATCTCATAAGGTCCAATATAACGAGGACTCAGCTTCCCTGGTCTGCCAAACCGTACGATTCCTTTCCAAGGAGATAACTTCAAGAAAACCCAGTCTCCTACTGCAAACTCCAAATCTCTGATCCTACGGTCCGCGTAACTCTTCTGTCGGTCCTGAGCTGCCTTCAGTCGATCCCTGATCAGTGCTACTTTTTCCTGTGTAAGATCTACCAGCTCGGAAGTAGTCAATCTCCTCTCACCAACTTCGGTCCAACACAACGGAGTCCAACACTGTCGCCCGTACAAAGCCTCGTAAGGAGCCATCCCAATACTCTCCTGATAACTGTTATTGTAGGCGAACACCATCAAAGGTAGATGTGACTCCCAAGTACCCTGAAACTGTAAGACACACGCTCTCATCATGTCCTCGAGAATCTGGATGGTCCGCTCAGACTGTCCATCAGTCTGAGGATGAAATGCAGTACTGAAATGCAGCTTTGTCCCAAAAGCTTCCTGTAAGCTCTGCCAAAACTGGGAAATAAACCTCGGATCTCTGTCAGATACTATCGACTCTGGAGTACCATGCAGTCGAATAATCTCATCAATAACAACTGTACAAACTGTGTCAACCTGAAGTTCTCCCATACTGGCAAGAAATGAGCAGACTTCGTAAGTCTATCCACCATCACCCACACACCATCGTGTCCCTTCGGTGTCCTGGGAAGCTTGAATACAAAATCCATCGTCAGGTGATCCCATTTCCACTCGGGGATCGGTAAAGTTTGCATGGCTCCATAGGGTCTCTGCCGCTCAGCTTTCACCTGTTGACAGATCAAGCATCTACTGACATATTCCACAATCTCACGTTTCATTCCTAACCACTAGTAATGCTCTCGAAGTGTACGATACATCTTGGTCCCACCAGGATGCATCGCATAAGCTGAACAGTGAGCCTCATCCAGTATCACCTTCTTCAGTGCTTCATTCGCGGGTACGCACAACCGTCCATCCTTAACCAAGGCTCCATCCTCACGAATCTCAAAGTCCTGTCTCTCTCCAGCCTCGACCTCAATCCGTATGATGCCCAAAATAGGGTCCTCAAACTGAGCATCAATTACATGATCAATCAAGACAGGTCGCACGTGGAAACTCGCTAGGAGTGCTCCCTGACCATCCACAGTCAACTCTTCTCCCAGTCTACGGAGCTCAACCGACACGGGTAACCGGACCGTCCTCAGATGCGACAAAGAACTAGCTGACTTCCTACTCAAGGCATCAGCTACCACATTAGCCTTTCCTGGATGATACTCGATAGTATAGTCGTAGTCCTTAAGTAACTCCAACCATCGTCGCTGTTTCAGATTTAATTCCTTATGAGTAAACAGATACTTTAAACTCTTATGGTCCGTGAAGATCCTGTACCTCTCCTCGTACAAATAATGTGGCCAAATCTTTAGCGCATGAACCACCGCAGCCAGTTCCAAGTCATGTGTAGGGTAGTTCATCTCATGGGGTTTCAACTGTCGGGAAGCATAAGCAATCACTTTCCCGTGCTGCATCAACACACAGCCCAAACCCTGTAAAGAAGCGTCACTATAAACCTCGAACTCCCCACTGTCGTCTGGAAGGGCCAACACAGGAGCCGATGTCAACCGCCTCTTAAGCTCCTGGAAACTCTGCTCACAGTTCTCATCCCAATCAAACTGAACTCCTTTCCGGGTCAGCCGTGTCAATGGAGCAGCAAGAATAGAAAAACCCTCAATAAAACGCCGATAATAACCAGCTAAACCCAGAAAACTCCTAATCTCTGTCACCGTCTTGGGCTGTTCCCAATTTGCTACCGCCTCAACCTTCTGAGGATCCACTCTGATGCCCTCGGCTGAAATCACATGTCCTAAAAATCCAACACTGGTCAACCAAAACTGACACTTGCTCTACTTCGCATACAACTGATTCTCTCTTAGGGTCTTAAGCACTATCCTGAGATGCTTTTCGTGCGCCTTTGCACTCTTCGAATACACCAAAATGTCATCAATGAAGACAATCACAAAACGATCCAAGTAAGACCGGAACACTCGGTTCATGAGATCCATAAAAGCTGCTGGGGCATTAGTCAATCCAAAAGGCATCACAACAAACTCATAGTGACCGTACGTGGTTCGAAAGGTTGTCTTTGGTATATCCTCCTCTTTAACCCGTAACTGATGGTAGCCGGAGCGAAGATGAATTTCGAAAAGTACTGTGCTCCCTTCAACTGGTCAAACAAATCATCAATCCGGGGTAAGGGATACTTATTCCGAATGGTTACCTTATTCAACTGTCTGTAGTCAACACACAATCTCAAACCTCCATCCTTTTTCTTTACAAACAGTACCAGCGCTCCCCAAGGTGACATACTCGGTCGAATGAATCCCATATCGACCAACTCTTGTAACTGGGCCTTAAGTTCCCTTAATTCTATAGGTGCCATGCGGTAAGGAGTCTGTGAAATAGGCTGTGTACCTGGAAGAAGATCAATCGTGAACTCGATTTCTCAATGAGGTGGCAATCCTGGCAACTCCTCTGGAAAAACATCGGGAAACTCTCGCACCACAGGTATATCCTCTGCCCTCATTGGCGTAGTACGTGTATCCACCACATGGGCTATGTTTCCCTGACACCCTTTACGCAACAGCTTGCTAGCCTCAAGTGCCGAAATAACTCAGGTAAGGAGTGCACGTTGATCCCCCTGAAAAGTAGTCTCCGGTAAGCCTGGACTCCGAAAGGTCACTCTCCTATCGAAACACTCGATATAAGAATAATGTCTCGTCAACCAGTCCATACCCAGGATAACATCGAAATCCCGTAGATCCAATAGTAACAGGTTCGCCACTAACTCAACCTCTCCTACCAACACCGGACACTCTCTCGGAACCTGAGTCACTACCAACACCTCCCCAGTAGGTGTACTCACCCCTAAGGCACAATCCAAGGTAGACACCTCCCTCTCCGTAACCAGACTACAACTCCAGGCTATAAATGAGTGAGTAGTCCCGGGATCTATCAAAGTAAAAACAGTGTGACCAAGTATGGTAAGTGTACCTGTCACCACTCCCGGTGCTGATCTGGCCTCCTGCTGGGTCATAGCGAAAACTCGCGCCTGCGGTCCTGATGACCTACCGCGCCCTCTCAAACTGCTCGTGGCACCACCGCCACCTCTAGGACCTGCCGTCCCTGACATAGATGCAATACTCCGCCCAGACTCTGCTGCACCTCGGCCTGCTCCACCCTCCTGGGCCAATAACGGGCACTCTCTCCGAAAGTGGCCACGCTCTCCACAATAATAGCAGACATCTCTACCGGGTCCACCAGTCTGTCTCCCAGTAGAAGCAACTGAAGTAGCACTCGCCTGAGGAGTCGGCTGTGCTCTAGCTCCCCGAAATCCAGAGCCCTGAAAACTGCCTGGTCTGCCAAACCGTGCTCCACCAGCTGATGAAGTACCACCATAGTTGCCCCTCTTCAGGGTCCTCTGACTCGACGCTCCAGGAAAAGAATGCTCACGACGTCGCACACTGCGCGAGTACTGTGGCCAGGCAGGCACACTGGCCTCCACTCTAATAGCAACGTCTGACAACTCCCTGAAAGTAGCAAATGAGCCGGCTGTCACAATGTCTCTAATCTCTCCTCGAAGACCCAACTCGAATCGACGACACTTCTCAGCCTCGGTTGCCACAAATGCAGGAGCGAATCGAGACAACATCTGGAATCTCTGCTCATACTCGGCTACTATCATGCTCCCCTGTTTCAACTAAAGGAACTCCGCCTCTTTGGCATCCCGAAAAGAGCGAGGATAATACTGGTCCAAAAACTGCTCCCGGAAATTCTCCCAAGTCACGGTATGAGCGTCCCATCCTGACAACTCCAGCGTATACCACCATTCATACGCTGCGCCGTCTAACAGAAAAGTAGCCAACAACACCCGATCTTCTGGAGGACAATGCATCACCCAGAAAATCCGCTCAAGCCGGGTGATCCATCGGTGGGCTTCCTCTGGGTCTGCCCCACCACTGAACATAGTAGCCTCGAGTCACCCGGTTCAACTGTGTTGAACTGGAGTGACCGGTTCTCTGTAATTCCTCCACCATTTCAATCCCTTTCAATACCAATAGCCTCGTCCAGTCCCTAGCAATCAAACCCCGTCCTAACATCGAAGAATCACAGTCTAAAACCCCTCGACTTCACCCTCGAAACATACGGCCTGTGAGTTCTGTTTTGGCCGCCGGCCACCCAGGTCCTCCCCCGTCACGGCGACCATCCTAGACGACTCCTAGGACCACCCTGAACCTCACTTCACTCACCAATTCCCTCGACTCTATCCCTAGGTCCTCGACTTTTGAAAACAAAATCACGGGAAAACAGGGGATTCAAATCATACCTTCGAGTCGTCCACCGCCGTCTGCACCGCCGTGTGCCACGGTGCTCGTTGAGTCCCCTGCAGTCTCCTGAGCCTCCTATTGCCTTGGTTTTAGCCACCACACGACACAACCACCGCCACAGTGCCACCGTCTCTCTATTTTCTCAGAAAATCAACCGTCCACCGCTGTGTCTTCGTGCTCAATTTCCACTCCCTGAACACGATCACCAACTCACTCTCCTCTCTCTGTCACTCTAACAATCCACCAAACTCTTCCGCACACCCTGAATCGATCACCCACTCTCAATTTTTTCCTCTCTGTTTCTCTGTGTCGAAGCGAAATGCACTGGATCAAATTGGACAATTTGTGGCCGTGCACATTTTAGACGTGCCTAGAACCCTCTGGTTCTCACCCACGTGTCCAGATTCCCATGGACCAGCACAAAATACCCCAATCCACTCAAGACAAGTGGCCTTATCTGATTAGGCTTAAGGGGAAAAAGACTAAAATGCCCCTAGGCTTAAAATTACCTTTTTACCCTCGAACTTCTCAGACCCGTAACTATTTCCTCCGACGTCCGATGACAGCGTGCCGCCTGTCGTTGTACTCAGGACGTCGAGACCTATCTAACGGTTCTCGGTCTACGTGAAAATCACAAGTCCAAGAAAAAGTAAACATTTTCCTCGATTAATCGAAATTACGGTAACGCCCTCAATCTTCCACACATCATAACTTTTTCTTCGATTGTCCAAATCGGACATGCCACCTGTCTACGGACTCGTGACGTCCTAAACTACGTCACGGTCAATGGTCAACACTCATCCAACCTGTAAATCAAAAAGTCAACTTTAGATGCACTATTCACAAGGGCAAAATTGTCCTTTCATACAGATCTTTACAAAATTTACATTTATACCCTTCCCGAAGGTACGGGTTGTTACAATCTTCCTGGGAGGAAATATAATGTAGAACTAGAGATTGACATCATTTTCATTATTCAGTGGAACCGATCTGTCCATCGTAGCGAAGATGTCTTTTTTTCTCTAGCGAAGGCGATGTTGGGGGTCTCGTTGGTCGTAGAGGAGCCACAAGACCATTAACCGTCTACCCATGTTTCCCTATCTTTCTATCTCTCTCTTTGTAATATGTTTTTTTATTAATGCGATGAAATTCCTGAAATACCTTCTATAGTACTTCATATGCATCTGAATTCTTGATAATCATCGCCATAGTAAGTAAGGATAATACGGATTAAATCCAAGGCATTCAGCACTGTCATTCCATTTTATTTCTGACCTATCATGTGTTCGAGAAGGAAAAATCCGTCTGGGATTCCTCTCGTCTATTATGTGCTCATGGATCAATGTCTCTAAGACGAGTGACGAGAATAGAAAAACGTCATTCGGGATTTAGAGCTAAACATACCAAAATTACCCTTAAATAAAAACCGAAAACTTAAATAGATAGATAACGTACAACTACAGTGTTTAAAGCGATACTGTCAGACAAGGGAAAGTAAAATACAACATTTGAGCACACTAGTCAGAGTACATTTATTCGGTGCTCAACCTACCCACAAGTGGGTGTACAGGTGCACAACTAGGCAAACTAAACCTCTGCCTCCTCCTCCGGGTCCTCCTCCTCTATTTCCGTGTCAGGGTCTGGAGGGGTCAGTAAAACAAGGGTGAGTGGGCCAAAAATAACAGTTTAGAAATCAATTTAATAATAAAATAATCATAAGGTTTTACCCCTCCGTTTTCCAAATCTTGCATGCAGTGAAAATATAACATTATGATGAAATCATAGCATATAAACCACAATAATAATCGAAAGGTGAAACTAACATATCAGTGCACTGTAAAACCCAACCCAAATGATGTCACGGTTCTAAGGCTATGCGTTGCCACTCAGGGTCTCACACCTGAGACTCTCTAGGTACATCAGCTCCCGGTATCCCGGCCACTGCCCGAGGTATATGAACATGCCTTCCTGAGAGTAAGCAGCCCAACGGGGGTCAACTCCACTCAGTAAGAGCCCCGTGACTACTCCAGGGTCCACCCAGGCCAACGACCCTCCCTGGAGGAGACAATATACACAGGTAGGAAAGTACAGAACAATAACAGTATAGTTTACCCTATGTCCCCCGGACATCCCAAACAAAATCCACATATAATCCAGACGGGTCTCATGCCCAAAACATTGTAATAGCATATATAAACAGTTCATAAGACTCATCAGTGGAAATAGTAAAACAGTTTATGCATGCAAGCCTTTTATAAATCAAACAACCCACTCACACTCGGTCCTTGCTGCTCAACGATCTCTATAAACCTGTATTATTATTCCTGAGGGTTACTTAAGGACCCTATAACATCAATACCAAGACCCTAGAACAGATCCGCCTCAAAATCGCATCCCGGGCACTATTCTCGGTGCTTCAAACCCCATTTTGACTAACATAACGATCTCTGATCGACACGAAACCACCTCCATTGGATCCGTATCGTCGAAACCTTGAAAATGGTACTGGCCCCACCAAAATCACTGTTCACACGCGCCCCCACGCGCCTGGTCAACGCGTGGGTCAACGCTGCTACAGTACTGCTGACGTCAGTAGTGACGTCATGCTAACGTCAGCATGACGTCATCACTGACACTTGTCAGGTGACACGTGGCATGTTCTGATTGGTCCCTGGTCTGACAATATCTGACAGGATGACGTCATCATGACGTCAGAAGTGACGTCAGCATGATGACGTCATCATGCTACAGTACCGGGTCACACCCGTTTGACTGGAACCGGGTCACCGTCGACCCACGGCTTGACCCGATTCAACCGTACAATTTCGGCCACCATTTTCGACGGGGTTCATCCCTATAGGGTCGTCTAGGTCTGTTCTATGGTTCTACAACCTCAAACTAGAAAGAAAACGGGAGAAAACTCACCAGTTCGTCGTTGAAACTCGCGGCCAATGTCTGATCGTCTTCTCCGGCGATCCACTCCGTCTCCGTCGTCCAAACCGGTCCTGATCAACTCGTCTCTCACCCTAGGACATTTCTAACATCACACAATCAATTTCCTAGCACCAAAACACGTTGGTTCAAAACAGAGGGGTAAAAACGGGTTCTCGGGTTTTCGACCTTACCGCCGCCATGTCGCCGCCGCAGGCAGCGCCGTCGTCCAGTTAAGCTCCTGGGGTCCTCACGGTGCAGACTGGAACTTCCCCCGCGTCGAGGTGGTGTGGTTGTCACGGTTTGCCTCTTGGACCCGTTTCCTTGGTGTTTCGGGTCGTGTTTTTGGACGGCCGTTTGGGGCAGGGAAATGGGGTGGCTGTCGCCGGTGCTGCACGGTGATGGTGAGCAGATGATGGTGGTGCTGTGGGTGGTCGTCTGGTGTGATGAGGATGGCTGGTTTGGGTGTTTGGTTTGAGAGAAAATGGAAGGAAGAATGCACGGGTGATGGGGGGATGAATGTGTGTTTGTGTGTTTGGGAGAAAACAGAGGATAATCGTGCATAAATAAGGAAAGCAGATGAAAATGGAGGGCTGGGATTCATTTTGGGCAGAAATCCAATGGTTGGAAACAAATGGAGGGAAATCAATTAATATAAAATGGGTTAAATAGTGTAAGTTGCTTTATGGGAATAGTGTAGGCTTGGATGGGTGACACTTGTCATCAATCCACTGGTTGGATTTAAATATTAGGTTGGCATGGATTCCCATAATAAATTAATATTTTATTCCGTTGTTCTCGGTTCGTAAATTCCGCTAAAACGCTTCCTTGACCATAACTTCTTCATACGAACTCCGATTTCGGCGTGCCGCCTGTCTACGGATTCGTGACGTCCCGATCTACGTCATAGTCATGGGTCAAAGTCCAAATTGTTTCCCGGGTCAAAAGTCAAAGTTTCCCCCCTTCAAGGGCAAAATAGTCTTTTTACATTAAAATATAATTATTCTCGGTTCGGGTCGTTACAACCTACCCACCTTACAGAAATTTTGTCCTCGAAATTTACTCAAACAAGTGTGGGTACTGCCCTCTCATCAATTCCTCGGGTTCCCATGTCGCTTCCTCCACCTCGTGGTTCCGCCATAGTACCTTAACCAAAGAAATCGTCTTGTTCCTTAAGACCTTTTCCTTCCTATCCAGAATCTATACTGGCCGTTCCTCGAAACTCAAATCTGTCATCAATTCCAGTGGTTGCTCTGGCAGTGCATGAGAGTCATCCCGAAGATACTTCCGTAGCATCGACACATGAAATACGTCATGTACTCGGGAAAGCTCCGAAGGTAGTGCTAAACGGTAAGCCACTGGACCAATCCTCTCGACAATCTCATATGGTCCGATATAACTAGGACTCAATCTCCCACGTCGTCCAAATCGGAGAATCCCTTTCCACGGCGATAACTTTAAAAAGACAAAGTCACCAACCTCGAACTCCAAATCTCGGATCCGTCGGTCTGCATAGCTTTTCTGACGATCCTGGGCCGCCTTCAGTCTCTCCCGAATAACCCGTACTGTCTCCTGGGTCATATCCATCAGATCTGGCCCCACTGCGGTTCTTTCTCCGATCTCCATCCAGCATACCGGTGTTCTGCACTATCGACCATACAATGCCTCATAGGGTGCCATCCCTATACTCGCATGGTAGCTGTTATTGTAGGCAAACTCCATCACTGGCAATCGATCAGCCCACGAATCCTGGAATTGCAACACACAGGCTCTCATCATGTCCTCGAGAGTTTGTATTGTCCTTTCAGACTGTCCGTCGGTCTGTGGGTGGAATGCCGTACTGAAGTGCAATTTCGTACCCAAAGTAGTCTGTAGACTCCTCCAAAACCTGGATGTGAAACGCGGATCCCGATCCGACACGATTGACTCTGGGGTACCGTGTAGTCGGATGATCTCATTAATGAATAGCTGGGCCAAACGGTTGAGCTTGCACGTCTCACGTACAGGCAGAAAATGCGCTGATTTAGTCAACCGGTCCACTATTACCCAGACCCCATCAACTCCACTAGTTGTCTTCGGTAACTTGAAGACAAAGTCCATTGTAATATGATCCTACTTCCATTACGGAATTGGAAGTGGCTGCATAGCCCCATACGGACGCTGCCGTTCTGCCTTGACCTGCTGACAGATCAAACATTTGCTGACAAACTCAGCTATCTCCCTCTTCATCCCTGGCCACCAATAATAGTCCCGGAGGGTACGGTACATCTTTGTCCCTCCTGGATGCATAGCATAGGCCGAACTGTGGGCCTCATCTAAAATCTCTCTCCTCGACTCTGGTACCGCAGGTACACACAATCTCCCAAGCTTCACTAATGCTCCATCGCCCCTGACGGAGAAATCTTGTCTCTGTCCGGATTCAACCTCGTTTCTGTAGTCACAGAATATCTGGTCCTGTAGTTGAGCCTCGTTGATCCTGTCGACCAACACGGGTCGCACATGAAAGCTAGCCAACAAGGCTCCGTGATCGTCCATCCCTATCATAACTCCGCTCTTCCGAAGTTCCACTAGCAAAGGAAGATACACCAATCTCAAATGCGCAACTGATCCCGCCGACTTCCTGCTAAGTGCATCAGCCACAAGATTTGCCTTGCCAGGATGGTACTCGATCGTACAGTCATAATCCTTCAACAATTCCAACCATCTCCGCTGTCTCATATTGAGTTCATTCTGAGTGAACAAATGTTTAAGACTCTGGTGATCGGTGAATATTCGGCATGTCACACCGAACAAATGATGTCTCCAGATCTTTAGAGCATGAACCACCGCCGCCAATTCCAAATCATGAGTAGGGTAGTTCAACTCGTGCGTCTTCAGCTGCCAGGATGCGTAAGCAATCACTTTTCCATTCTGCATCAATACACAACCCAAACCCTGCAGCGATGCATCACTATATACCACGAACTCTCCATTGCTGTCTGGTAATGCAAGGACAGGTGCAGTGGTTAATCGGAACTTTAATTCCTGAACTCTGTTCACACTGGTCGTCCCACACAAACTTCACCCCTTTCCGGGTTAACCGAGTCAATGGTGCGGCAATCTGGGAGAAACCCTCCATGAATCTCCGATAGTAGCCTGCTAACCCAACAAAACTTCGCACTTCCGTCACCGTGGTCGGTCTTGGCCAATTCGTCACAGCCTCCGTTTTCTGAGGATCCACACTTATCCCCTCGGGTGATATAATGTGACCCAAGAATCCAATACTATTTAGCCAGAATTGACACTTGCTTAACTTAGCATATAGCTGCTCCTGTCGTAGTTTACCCAATACCATTCGTAAGTGCTCCTCATGAGCCCTGACACTCTTGGAATACACCAAGATGTCGTCGATAAACACGATCACAAATTTATCCAAGTATGCTCGAAAAACTCGATTCATCAAGTCCATGAATGCAGCTGGTGCATTCGTCAGTCCAAAGGGCATCACCAAGAACTCATAATGCCCATACCTTGTTCGAAAAGCTGTTTTCTGAACATCCCCCTCGGCTATTCTCAGTTGATGGTATCCCGACCTCAGATCTATCTTGGAGAAATATCGTGCTCCCCGTAACTGATCGAACAAATCATCGATCCTGGGTAAGGGATACTGATTCCTTACCGTAGCCTTGTTCAACTACCGATAATCCACACACAACCGCAAACTACCCTCCTTCTTTTTCACAAATAAGACCGGCGCTCCCCATGGTGATGTACTGGGTCGGATAAACCCTAGATCCACCAGTTCCTGTAGTTGGATTTTCAATTCCTGTAGTTCTGCCGGTGCCATACGATACGGTGCTTGTGAAATCGGTCGAGTCCCGGGGAGTAACTCGATCGTAAAGTCGATCTCCCTGGGTGGTGGTAATCCAGGTAAATCTCTTGGAAAGACATCAGGAAATTCCCGCACAATCGAAATATCCTCAATACTCAAAGATTCATCCGTAGACTCTACCACACAAGCAAGATAACCCTGACACCCCTTCTGTAAAAGTTTAGTAGCTGTGAGTGCAGATATTACCTTGGGTGATGCGTCTCCACACTCCCCCTGAAATATCACTTCCGGTAATCCCGGACCTCTCAAAGTCAACCGCATGTTACTACAGTCGACGAGTGAATTGTACTCCGACAACCAATCAACTCCAAGTATCACATCGAAATCGTGAACATTCATCAGAATTAAGTCGGCCGGAAATTCGACTCCCTCAATCTCCACAGGACAAGCTCGTATCTCCTGGTTCATTTGGTAGGTCACACCCATCGGTGTCCCCACTCCCATCTCGTGCTCAAGTGCGGTCACCTCACGGCCCAACAGACTCGCACAACGTGGTAAAATAAAAGAATGAGTTGCCCCTGAATCCATCAATGCACGAACAACCATGCCATAAATATGTACAGTACCTGTCAACACTCCCGGAATGGATCTGGCCTGCTGTTGGGTAACAGCATAAACACGAGCCATAGACTCTGCAGGTCGTCCCCGTCCTCTAGCTCCTCGATCACGGCCACGCACAACACCGCGTGTCTGGCTGCTATCAGTCTGAGATGCTGAGCTCTGTGCTGGCGTAGTACTGCCTCGAATCAGTGGACACTCAGAAGCATAGTGCCCCGGATCACCACAAGCGAAGCATGTGACCTCCCTAGGTCGACCCGAGTATCCTCCCGGTGAGATGCTCATCGGTGAGTACGGCCGCTGCCAAGCTCCAGAACGCTGTCCAGACCTCTGAGGACTCCTGAACTGGCCAAAACGTTCTCGGCTGCCAGAAGACGAAGATCCACCAGAATGTCCTCCCTTCGGGCCACGACGGCCCGAGAATCCCAAGTGAGGGCGATCCCGTCGCTGGGTCTCCCCCTCAGCTCGCTGACGTGCCAGGATACTGTTCTCAACCCTGGTCGCCGCATCAGTCAGATCCCTCATGGAAGCAAAGGGCGTTGCAGTCACCATCGCCTGAATCTCAGGTCGCAGGCCCCACTCAAATCTGCGACATCGATCTGCCTCGGTGATCACGAAGTTCTCAGCAAAGCGAGACAACATCAGGAAGGTCTCCTCGTACTCTGCTACAGTCTGATCTCCCTGCCGAAGTTGTAGAAACTCCGCCTCACGGGCGTTGCGAAACGACCGTGGGTAGAACTGGTTGAGAAACCACTCTCGAAAGGTCTCCCATGGAATGGTGTGAACGGTCCAGCCGGCCAGGACAAGGTTGTGCCACCATCGATAGGCGCTCCCATCCAGTAGGAAAGTCGCCAGTACGACACGCTCCTCCGGTGGACAGTGCATGACCTCGAAAATCCTCTCCCAGCGGTCAATCCACTGGTGTGCTTCCTCGGGGTCGGTTCCCCCACTAAAATGCGTAGCACCCAGGCGCTGAGCCCGCTCAATGCTCGCAGTGTCTCCATTTCCTCCATTGCCCTCGTCAACACGTGCACAGGGTTCACGTCGGGGAGGCATATCCAACTGTTAAGAGGCAAACAGGTTAAAAGACATCGACAGCGACCATGTACAAAGTACAAACCGCTAACCTAGTACTCTGACTACTAATCCTAATGCTCTGATACCAAGCTGACAGGACCCGTCCCAATCCCACTGGGAACACCCGGGGACATGACCCGCTCCCGTCTGACAATGACTCTAAACATACCAAAATTACCCTTAAATAAAAACCGAAAACTTAAATAGATAGATAACGTACAACTACAGTGTTTAAAGCGATACTGTCAGACAAGGGAAAGTAAAATACAACATGTGAGCACACTAGTCAGAGTACATTTATTCGGTGCTCAACCTACCCACAAGTGGGTGTACAGGTGCACAGCTAGGCAAACTAAACCTCTACCTCCTCCTCCAGGTCCTCCTCCTCTATTTCCGTGTCAGGATCTGGAGGGGTCAGTAAAACAAGGGTGAGTGTGCCAAAAATAACAGTTTAGAAATCAATTTAATAATAAAATAATCATAAGGTTTTACCCCTCTGTTTTCCAAATCTTGCATGCAGTGAAAATATAACATTATGATGAAATCAGAGCATATAAACCACAATATTAATCGAAAGGTGAAACTAACATATCAGTGCACTGTAAAACCCAACCCAAATGATGTCACGGTTCTAAGGCTATGCGTTGCCACTCAGGGTCTCACATCCAAGACTCTCTAGGTACATCAGCTCCCGGTATCCCGGTCACTGCCCGAGGTATATGAACATGCCTTCCTGAGAGTAAGCAGCCCAACGGGGGTCAACTCCACTCAGTCAGAGCCCCGTGACTACTCCAGGGTCCACCCAGGCCAACGACCCTCCCTGGAGGAGACAATATACACAGGTAGGAAAGTACAGTACAATAACAGTATAGTTTACCCTATGTCCCCCGGACATCCCAAACAAAATCCACATATAATCCAAACGGGTCTCATGCCCAAAACATTGTAATAGCATATATAAACAGTTCATAAGACTCATAAGTGGAAATAGTAAAACAGTTTATGCATTCAAGCCTTTTATAAATCAAACAGCCCACTCACACTCGGTCCTTGCTACTCAACGATCTCTATAAACCTGTATTATTATTCCTGAGGGTTACTTAAGGACCCTATAACATCAATACCAAGACCCTAGAACAGATCCGCCTCAAAATCGCATCCCGGGCACTATTCCCGGTGCTTCAAACCCCATTTTGACTAACATAACGATCTCCGATCGACACGAAACCACCTCCATTGGATCCGTATCGTCGAAACCTTGAAAATGGTACCGGCCCCACCAAAATCACTGTTCACACGCGCCCCCACGCGCCTGGTCAACGCGTGGGTCAACGCAGCTACAGTACTGCTGACGTCAGCAGTGACGTCATGCTGACGTCAGCATGACGTCATCACTGACACTTGTCAGGTGACACGTGGCATGTTCTGATTGGTCCCTGGTCTGACAATATCTGACAGGATGACGTCAGAAGTGACGTCAGCATGATGACGTCATCATGCTACAGTATCGGGTCAGACCCGTTTGACTGGAACCGGGTCACCGTCGACCCACGGCTTGACCCGATTCAACCGTACAATTCCGGCCTCCATTTTCGATGGGGTTCATCCCTATAGGGTCGTCTAGGTCTGTTCTATGGTTCTACAACCTCAAACTAGAAAGAAAACGGGAGAAAACTCACCAGTTCGTCGTTGAAACTCACGGCCAATGTCCGATCGTCTTCTCCGGCGATCCACGCCGTCTCCGTCGTCCAAACCGTTCCTGATCAACTCGTCTCTCACCCTAGGACATTTCTAACATCACACAATCAATTTCCTAGCACCAAAACACGTTGGTTCAAAACAGAGGGGTAAAAACGGGTTCTCGGGTTTTCGACCTTACCGCCGCCGTGTCGCCGCCGCAGGCCGCTCCGTCGTCCAGTTAAGCTCCTGGGGTCCTCACGGTGCAGACTGGAACTTCCCCCGCGTCGAGGTGGTGTGGTTGTCACGGTTTGCCTCTTGGACCCGTTTCCTTGGTGTTTCGGGTCGTGTTTTTGGACGGCCGTTTGGGGCAGGGAAATGGGGTGGCTGTCGCCGGTGCTGCACGGTGATGGTGAGCAGATGATGGTGGTGCTGTGGGTGGTCATCTGGTGTGATGAGGATGGCTGGTTTGGGTGTTTGGTTTGAGAGAAAATGGAAGGAAGAATGCACGGGTGATGGGGGGATGAATGTGTGTTTGTGTGTTTGGGAGAAAACAGAGGATGATCGTGCATGAATAAGGAAAGCAGATGAAAATGGAGGGCTGGGATTCATTTTGGGCAGAAATCCAATGGTTGGAAACAAATGGAGGGAAATCAATTAATATAAAATGGGTTAAATAGTGTAAGTTGCTTTATGGGAATAGTGTAGGCTTGGATGGGTGACACTTGTCACCAATCCACTGGTTGGATTTAAATATTAGGTTGGCACAGATTCCCGTAATAAATTAATATTTTATTCCGTTGTTCTCGGTTCGTAAATTCCGCTAAAACGTTTCCTTGACCATAACTTCTTCATACGAACTCCGATTTCGGCGTGCCGCCTGTCTACGGATTCGTGACGTCCCGATCTACATCATAGTCATGGGTCAAAGTCCAAATTTTTTCCCGGGTCAAAAGTCAAAGTTTCCCCCCTTCAGGGGCAAAATAGTCTTTTTACATTAAAATATAATTATTCTCGGTTCGGGTCGTTACAATTAATGCGATGAAATTCCTGAAATACCTTCTATAGTACTTCATATGCATCTGAATTCTTGATAATCATCGCCATAGTAAGTAAGGATAATACGGATTAAATCCAAGGCATTCAGCACTGTCATTCCATTTTATTTCTGACCTATCATGTGTTCGAGTAGGAAAAATCCGTCTGGGATTCCTCTCGTCTATTATGTGCTCATGGATCAATGTCTCTAAGACGAGTGACGAGAATAGAAAAACGTCATTCGGGATTTAGAGCTGCAAATCTTTCATCTTGACATCTCGATAAATGGTCATAAACGCGAAACAGATCGCCAAAGAACATCTCTGGATGCCTGTGTTGCGTCCCTTGAGGACACTTTGGCAGAGACCTAGAACAACATATTCGCTCATGACTGCGAATTTCCAGAACTTCGTAAAGAAGAGAAGGTTCTGCGAAGAACTTTGGCTTTCCAAGATCGGTAACTCCGCCATACTCTTCGTCAGATATACAGAGATGGCTTTGCCCATGGCCTCGGGGATAGTAGATTTCGAAAACCCCTCCCATGTATCTCTGATTTGTAACTTGCCTTTCATGGAATGAAATAAAACTTCTTAACAAGCATGCAGACGTTAGATCTAACTTGTGGTTGCGCTTCTAACTTTAGTATTGATGTCGTGTCTTTCCAGCAAACCTACTTGACTTTGCATGTAATGTGGTGTTAACACAGGTCCAAACTACTAATTCCTCAATACCTTCATAAATAATGTTCTGGCAGGGTTCCCTCTCATCAAAGTTCACACCGCCAAGCCTCGTAGGTGCTCTCGATCAGTTCAGCAAGAGCCCATGGAATAAATCGCAAACAAAATCATCAAGTCACTTTGAATGGTTGAGGATAACACCGAGGACATCCAATATCTGCAAGATCAGGTGTTTGCAGGTTAGAAATAAAAACTCAAGAAAATGCTTGAGGATGCTCGCTCATTAACCTCCCAAAACCAATACGTTTGGGGGTTGGAAATACAGAATGATCTGGAAAAGCTGTCACTCTAGCGCTTAGAAGATGGCCTTGTTACTCGAACACTCAAGGTTGCAAAGCTCAAGAACATGCTTCAAGATCGAGATTAGCTCCATGAAATTGACTCAGGGAACTTCTATCGGAATGGTTTCAATGATGGGTATATCTCCCAAGTGGTTCGCTGACCGTTCCCCGTAATTGGGTCAATAAGGATACTAGCTCCCCTAACTCGATGTATTCCTTGATTCTTCATGACTCTGCTTCCCTATATATTTTGTTCTTTCAATTTCCATGTATTTGAAAAATCAAGTGTTTATGGTTCTTATGAAGAAATCTTAGGAACTCAATCTCTAGCAGACATTTTTTAAAGACCTAGTTACCTTAGGTCTATACTGCACAGAAGATTCACTGATTGTGGAAGTCCAGCACTAGGCAAGACCTCTCCCATTCTGCAGGAAGAACGAACTCTAGTTTGGATAACTTGTCGGCCATAACCTTAGTAGGTCCGTCATTCTCATCTTCACTAACTAATTTGATGCTACCTATCTTAGGGTTGTAGAAACTAGCTTCAGCTACTGTAGGTTTGGCCACAAATGGCCTAGCATTTTCTTGGTTGATTTACCAAGACCCTCGTTCTCGGGTGGTGTCGCCTGGACTCCACATGGCCATTTTTTGGTGGAGTAGACGGGATGCACATGCTCATATGAATCTAATATCTTCTGAGTAAAACGTTGTAGGATGTGATGATGTGTCCATCACGAAGAATGGTAATATTAACTTCTTGGATCAGATTGTAATCTCCAAGGGTAGGAATCCATGGGTCTTGGTGACAATCCCATTGAACTTATACATTATAGTCGTTGTCGGAAAAAAATCTTGTAGTGTCCTACTCAATCTCTTCAACATTTTTGCGGGTAAGACGTTGATAGAAGCCTCTCCATCTATCGCCATTTTGTCGATCTGGATACCTTCAAGGTGGACTGTGATCAAGATAGGCCGCAGGCAGTCTGTCATTCCTTTGGTCGGGACAGTAAACAATCACTTTCCCAGACAAGGAATAGCCCTCAGAACGACGCCAAAATCTTTCTCTGTTGGGATCTGAATTGTCCCTCGTGAAAGTTCATAGTTAAAAACATCTCCAATCATTTGATTGACTTGTGGGTATGCTGCTGATAGATTATCCGATAGGACTACCACTACGCCAATTTTGATTTGAGGTTCTTATTCCTTGTCGAACAAGGAAACTACATCCATGACTCCTAGCACGTTTTTTTCGAGTTCCTTTGTTGCTTCTTTGATCGTGATCTCACCATCGCTTTGCTGGTTGTCATCCTCAGGTAACTCCTTTGTTGGAACTTCCATAATTTTTGCTAGCTTGCTCTCCAAGTCTCCTTGGTTGAAGTTACCGAACATGAGTTTTGCTTTGTTTGCCTGAGGAAATTCTAAGATAGCCTTGGGGTGTCCGTTTTTCTCTCGATCCTTCTCCTCCTCCTTATCCATTTTAGGGGAATGCATAAGTATGCCCCGTACTATCTCTGAATTCTTCTCTGGTAGTTTTTCCTAACTCCTTGATTAGCTTTCCATTTCCACCTGCCATATACCATTTTCCTTCTTGGATTGTGGCTTGGAATGGTTTGGCCATACTGGTGGCCTTGTTAGAAGGAAATGGTCATTTTGGTGATCCTTGTTGGTCACGTTGCCCCCTAGTACGCTGATTATCTTTTCATTCTCACCCTTTTCTAACGTCTCATGACTTCCGAATTTTGGTGTCTGGTAGGGCCTTGATATGAGGCACATGCGAACCATGTTTCCCCTCAAGTACATCCAAAGGAGTGTGCTCCCGACCTTTCCCTTCGCATTCCAACTTCATCTTAATGCTTGGGGTTGAGATCGTTAGGACACAATTTTTTTTATGCATTTGAAGCTAAATTTCTTCGCTTTCCCACTAGTGGCAGACACTGGCTTGATCTATTTACATTGTGGTCACTAGCCGCTGAGCCCTTTTAGAGACCAGTGGAGATTAACCATGCTGACCGACGGTGTTGGGAATAGGTCATTATGACACAACCCATCTTAAATCCCCCGGGATTAACGTGGGATATGTCATGCTCCCGTCTAACACGAAGTGTCAGACAAGGGATAATATGTACGTCAGCCCATACGGGACTTCCAGAGCGCGCCACGATCGGTGGAGGAGTGCGATGTCTCGGTCTCTGCTACAACCCACATCCGTGATCAACCTGAAGAGCATTAAAACCATTCAGAACTATGAGTGGATGAAAACCAAAAAATTCATTACACACATTCATAAAAGAATATTTATGCCATTCACTAAAAAGTATGCATGCCGCGAAAATCAGTAATCAAAACATTTACTCAATGAGCCATTAGGGCGTTAGCCCAAAAATCGTAAATCCAAGACAAAGTGGCCCACTGCCTAAATCCATAAACACAAATCCAACCGAAAAACCATTTCATAGATCCAATTGTCCATATTTACCACATAACCATCCTCGACATCCCAGATGCCTAGCGTCCCAGACGCTTGACGTCCCAGACGTCATATCTCACGGTAATAAGCAACGCGTGCTATACGGGGTCTCTCCGGGTCAATATCTCTGACATCCCAGATGTCTGACGTCCCAGACGTCGAATCATAGCATTCTTGCTCCTTAGTCACCATACGGTCTGGCAGCTCCGTATAATGACCCCTCGCAGGCAATGCACCGTAATTTCCCCAGTGTCCCAGACACCTGATGGAGACCATCACATATCCTCTTATCAAGATGGTATATGGAAAATAGTTTTACAAAGTCATTTCAAAACATCCTAATAGGCCCTGCCCGAAATCTCCATAAAACATCACAAATCCATTTAGGGTCCCCGACCCAAAATCACGTTTATGAAACATAAGGTCCCAGACCCGAAATCACATTTATAAAACTCAACTGGGCCTCATGCACAATTTTGAAAACCACTGGGTCCCCAACTCCATCACAGGACGCAAAAGGGTCTCAGCCCGATTTCGTAAACCAACTGGGCCCCTAGCCCGATTACCTAATTCAAATGGGTCTCATGCCCGAATTCATCTTTCCAAAACTGAAACCATGCCATATAACCATAATTAGACTCACAATCACATAGCCATAACATAAACTCGAGATCCTCAAAAAGCGTGTAAATACGGGATTACCTCGAAATACATGCCATCATATAAACCACCAGTGCCACAATCATCATCATAGAAAATCACGTATGTAAAACATATAAAATAGTTATGCATGCATCACAGTTTAGAAAATGAAGTCCACTGACAGATCGTCCTACGCTGCCCCCTCGATACTCGTCCTATAAGCCTTCCCGGGCCCCATCACGATCACCGGGATTTCCAAACCTGTTCAAACCACACTAGAGGGTTACTAACCTCTTCATTAACCTCCTATTAAAGCCCTGAAGTTTCCCGAATTTTTTGCTATTTTTAAACTCGATCCTAAACCTTCAGAAACCCCGAAACATATTGAGACGGTGTCTGATCGACACGAAACCAATCCCAAAATGTTCGTTACATCGAATAGATGATTTCACATGTTGAAGTCATCCCTAAAATACCCCTCAAGCGCCTCCACGAGCAGTCCAAAGACGCTGCGTGTGGGCCTTATGCGCTGGTGAACAGTGTCATCTTCAACCTCTGGTGAACTGGCTTCAGAACCGGTTCACTGGTTTCGACCGGACCAGACCCGTGTTCCCGATTTTCTCCATTTTTCCACCTATTTTCACTCCCAATTAATCCTATAGCTTCATTCCACTGATTCTAATCTATTAATGACATCAAACCCTGAAATTAGGGGCTGACAATTACCTCCCCGATCGACAATCCGACCTTCCATTTTCCTCCGCCGTCTCCAGCCATCATAAAAATAATGACCAAAATGCGATTTGCCATTTTCGAATTCAATATAGCATTTCACTGGAAAATAGCTTACCGTCGCTTTTGTGAACCTCCATGGCCACCACCAACCTCGTCTCATCCTCCTAATTCTCAAAAAATCCACCAAAACAGTCCATCATCAGTAGAACCCGACCCACCATTTTCGAATTCAAATGAAACAGAGCATACGGCCTACCTTCCAGCTCCTACCACAACACACGGCTGCACTCCATGGTGGCACCATCACATTCCCCACCACTCACTCACACTTTTCCATTCACACTTTACTTGCATTAGTTGAGGATCAAAAGGTTTATGGATGAGTTTTGGGTGCTTAGGTTCATTGAAGAACAATGGAAAAAATGATGAAGATCGATGATGATAATCAGATGATAGTTTGGTTAAAGGAATGGACGGTGAGGATGAGTGATTAGATGAGATGAATGGTTAGGATGAGAGATGATAGTTTAATTAATTAATTAATTAATTACCAATAGACATAGATCCACATTTTGGGGGTTCCAAGCCATGGGATGAGTGACACTTGTCACTCATCCAAGGGCCCCACACTATATATCTGCCCAATTAGCTTTAAGTAACATTTTATTCGGTTTCCGAAATACTAAATCCCGATTTCGCTCCCGTGACCATAACTTTTTCGTCGGACCTCCGAATTCGACGTACTCCTGTCTATCAATTCATATCAACCCAATCTACGTAACGGTCTTTGGCCCTCAGCAATCGGACCTCCCGGGTCAAAATTCAACATTTTACCCAAGACTAGGGATAAAACGGTCATTTTGAACATTTCGTCCGATTTCTCTCAACTAATCCCCGATTAGTCATTCTAAACCATAAATTAATTAATATTTAATCCGGATATTCGGGACGGGTCGTTACACATTATCCACCCCCATGGTGGCCTTAGGTATAGGCACCCATGCGATATGTCCTTGATTAATTAGCCTCAGGATTATATCCCTGAACTGAACACAGCTTGCGGTGCCGTGGTGCAATGAAAAATGTCATTTGTAGAATTGCTTGCCCATGAGGACTTCTTGTTTGCGCAACTCCTTCTTGGGGTCTGGTTTGATCACATCTGCCCTTACTAGCTCATTATCGTTCTCTCCAACTTTGGTAAGGTCAAAAGAGTACGAGCCAAACACCGATGTCTTGTTTGCGAATAAGCTATCGCTTAGCATCATTGTATTTTTCTCCTAGTCAGGCCTAGCTTGAGACTTGAGGGTCGCAGGTCCATTCCCAGGAGGCTAGATCTCGGTTGTGGCTATCACATGTTCATGTTTTTCATCTTAAGTTCTTGGTTCTTCCCGATGCTCCACTTCATGCATGGGAACCTTATTTTTGTTAAACGGTTGAACTTTCAAATGGTGTCTCTTCCATTGTTCTTCTTCTAGAAACCTTTCAAACTTGGTGGTTGACACTGCTATTTCCTGGAGATCGAAACAAGTAGTATCATCGAACTTTTTCCTGAAGGAAAACCTTAGTGCACATTGTGCGACAGCTACCATCTAGGCATTGTTGATGGAAACCTGCATCTTATCCTCATCGTTTTGAACCTAACGATGAAGTTCTCTGTTGTCTCATGTTTTCCTTGTTTGAGAGCTGTTAAGTCACTAATAGTGACTTCACGCTCGATTCTGTTGAATTCTTCATGGAACTTGGCCTCCATTTGCCCCCAAGTATGGATGGAAGCTTCTTGCAATGAAGAGGACCAAGAAAAAGCATCTCCAGATAGGGAGCTACTAAAAAGCCTTAACTTGAGGTATGAATTGCCGTCAATAGCCACGCATTGCCTTCAAAAGCCTTAACTTGAGGTAAGAATTGCCTTCAATAGCATCTCCGGAGATGTGCACCCCATCTCCGTTAAAGAGTATGAATGCTGGCGGCTTGTAATTACTGGGGAACGGGTTGTCCTAATCTGCATAGGTCGGGTAATGCTTTCTATAGGTTGGGACGTTAATTCTAAAAGGAGCTGCTAGTTGACCAGTTATCACATGCCTTAGCTCTTTTATCTCGTTCATAAGGGCCTGGTGCTCTGTAGCTCAGGATGGTCTTTTATCATAGAGAAACTCTTCATCTAGTTCATGTTCATCGGGTCAGATCTCCTCCAGTTATTAAATAAGTTTTTGGTCTTTTGTGGGAATGTGGATCTGACTTCTCCCTATATATTGGGTGGTTGGTTCAACGTGGTGTTGGTTTCTCTCTGGCCATTAAGTGGCTGGTTAATTGAAATCAAACAAAAATAAAAGAACGAAAACTCTTGTCGAGTTCTACTTGACTACGGGATCTTGATGCCTGTTTTCTATGGGAAGGTTGGGATCTGGAACAAAGGTTGAAAAAATGATGCTCTTGATTCCAACTGGCCCTTCCCTTTGTTAGGTCTTGGGATCTTGAAGAGTGGTGGAACATTGATGTTCTTTGATGTCGTGTCATGGCTAAAAAGCTCCTGAACCTAGAGATTCAAAGCTTCGATCTGTGAACTCATAGCCGTAAGGATATCTTTAAAGAGTTCCGAAAGTTCCCTTTTATCCATTTCATGGCTAAAGAAAACTTCCTCCATTTCATGGCTAAAGAAAACTTCCTCCATTTCATGGCTAAAGACAACTTCCTCCGTCCCTTCAGGTCTGGGCTTCATTTTAGTCTACAAGGTCATTACTTCAGGTACTATCACTTAAGGAGAATTCTTTACAAACCTTCTTTTAGCGTCTCAATGTCGCTGAGTAGTCCTATGTTTGGGCATGCACAACAAAGAGTCCCACTGGGCGTGGCAGATTATCTTCTTGGCTGAAATGTTTTGAGCGTTTTAGGCGCTAAATGCCATTAAACAACCCTAGCTGGACCTCCACGTGAAACCTTTTTTCAACGGAGCAAGGAAGGTAGACCGTTCACGGGATCTCTTTTGCTTGAATGCAATATGAAGATTTTGGATGGGATGAGCGTGATGGGCCTTAGTGCAACAACCCGTCCCGAATTTACGGGATTAATGGAAGATTATCGTAACTAATTGGGATAAATCGGGGATTAACGGACGGTTGATGTAAAATGACGATTTTGTGTCACAACCCATGCCAATCCCCCCGGGATTAACATGGGATGTGTCGTGATCCCGTCTAACACGAAGTGTCAAACCAAGGTAAATTTAAACCTTTAGCCCGACCGGCTTCTAGAACGCGCCACGATCCGGTGGAGGAGTGTGATGTCTCGATCTTTTCTACAGTCCGCATCCGTGATCAACCTGAAGGGCATTAAAAGCCAGAAGAGACTGTGAGTGGACGAAAAGTAATAGTTTAATAAAACACATTTCATAAAAGACCTTTATGCCCTTCACTAAAAAGCATGCATATGAAATGCATTTATCAAACCACATACGTTTCAAACAACCATATTTATAGGGTATCAGCCCCAAGTTCCGTAAATTCAAGTCATACAGGCCCCTGCCCAAATCCATTTACTCAAATTCATAATCATAACAAACATATGTGGGAACTCAGCCCAAATCCATTTATTATTCACAAAGCACAATTTCGTAAATCCAAGAACTCATGTTTACCATATATCATATAACCAATCCTGTCATGGTTTCTAAAGCTACGAGCGTGCTACCCGGGGTCTCAAATCCCAAGTCTCCCTAGGGTCCACCCAGGTCAATGTTCGCAGATCAATTACCCTCGCAGGGGGTTATAATCCATAATAGCATTCCTAAGAGTAAGGAACCCAACAGGGGCGACTCCACTCAGTTAGTGCTCTGTGACAACTCCGGGGTCCACCTAGGCCAATGACCCTCCCCGAAGGAGACAATCCATAATATATAAGGATGGTATATGAAAAACCATTTGAAATCATTCTTAAAACCTTTCAAAGGTTCATGCCCGGTTCCCATAAACGTCATGAACCGGAAATCCATTAAAAGGTCCTTGACCCGAAATCACACCGTAAACCATAACTGGGCTCCAAGCCCAAATTCATAAACTAATTGGGCCTCCAGCCCGAATCGTAAAACCAATTGGGCCTCGTGCCTGGTTTCGTAAACTAAATGGGCCTCGTGCCCGATATCGTAAACCAAATGGGCATCGTGCTCGAATACGTAGCCTAACTGGGCCTCGAGCCCGATTAGTAAACCAAATGGGCCTCCAACCTGATGCCTTGTTAAATCAAATGGACTTCAAGTTCGAGAGTTTGTAAATCAAATGGGTCTCGTGCCCAATTCCATATTTTCATATCCGAAATCAGTTCACTAATCAATTGGACCCCTGGCCGATAACGTGACTAAAAGGGACTTCGAGTCCGAGGGTTTCCAAAACAAATGGGTCTCATGCCCAAGTTTACCTTTTCAAATCCAAAACCATTTCATTAAATCATTTCCAAAACCATAAGCACGTATAACCAGTGCAAAACTACAAACCTCGATTTACGTGCAAACACGTAAATCACCTCAAAAAGTGTGAAATCATGTAAATCACTAACATCCCAATCATCATCATAGAATCACATCTATAAACCATATAAAACATTTATGCTTGCATCACAGTTTGGTGATAGGTCATAATTTATGCATGTTTTATCCATGATTTAATACCCTTTTACGTATGTTTTTTTAATATTTCATTTTATAAAATTGGAGAAAATAATATATTTTGTGAGAAATGTGTAGATAAAATAGAGCTTGGAATTATGAGAATTTGAGCGAAAGAATCACCTAAATCGGAGTTGAAACGAAGAAGTTATGAAGGAAAGAAGATTGCATAGGAAGGTTCGAGCAGCTTTAATTCCGGATTTCCTTCTATTTTTAGGTTACTTTCAAGTTCCTTCCACATTTATTCTCCATATTGTATAGGGATTTTAGTCCTACTTCCTTTTATATTCTTATTTTGAATTCCTTTACTTGTAGGAAAGGTTTTAATTAGATTTCTTAATTAATTAGGAAGCCTTTTCCTTATAGAATTTAATTAAAAACTCCTATCTTTAAGAGGATTACTTATTCTCTTATAAATAGGGGCATTAGGGTTTACTGTAATCAGGGCTTAATTTACCTCTTGAAGGTCCCCGAAACTCTGTCAAAATCATACTTCAATCCATGTTCTTAGTTTATAGTTTTGTAATTTAATTCAAGCACTCTTTATAATTCAAGCATCTTCAAATTCAGCACATCTACCTTGAAGGAGTTTTCCTTCATCTCTTTTATTCATTGTCCTTTTATTATTTCTTGCTTTATTTATATTTGTGCACCTTTTAATTATGTGCTTGTTTTATTCAATAATGTTTGAGTAGTGTAATTAGGGCTAGGGTTACTTGAAGCCCTAGCCATGATAGTTTGTGTTTGATTTCTGGCTCTTGATTATGATTGTTATGTATGCCTGGATTTGTTGGATTACTCTGCTTCATAAACTCAATTTATGCTTCTAAGTTTAGCTACCTTATTTTTGTATAATTGTCGATGTAATTGCTTGATGGATCACCTCGATGTTTGTGTTCACCCTGCAATTTATAGCATCACATTTAAGAGGGGGAATCTTATTCGTGATCTAAACTCATGACTTCCTAAGTCTGAACATCCCTTTTCTAGGGATAGTGTAGTGTCATTAAATCTTCTTTATGTTTCATGCATTATCACACACCATCGGTAATAGTTGTTTAAGGGCAGGCACATCACGCTTAAACATGCAATCTAAGAGAAGATAATATGTGTGGAGTGAGCCTTAGCTGGACCCCTGTACGGGCACTTAATTCAGATACATGCATAGTAATCTAAACAAGGAAATCTAATGGAACTATAATTGGTAAAGGTGGATAGAAACCCTAGCTCGACTTAATTAGTTATTATTAGTTAATTTACTTAATTCATAAAACGTAACAAACCCCCTATTGCATTTTAATTAATCCACTTAAGTCAATTGAGTTAAACGGGAATTGGATATCATTGAGCAAGTCTTCGTGGGATCTACCTTTGCTTGCATCTATACTATCTACATGTCTTGTGCGCTTGCAAATTTTATTACACGCAGAGGTTTTTCCTAGTACATCTTTTGTGCTTGGTAAAATCTCTATCATTTAGAAATCAAGGTCCACTCACAGACCGTCCTACGCTGTCGCCTCGATTTGTGTGCTGTAAGCCTTCCCTGCTAATCACCATCATCGGGACTCCCAAACTTGTCCAAATCAATATTTTGGGTCACTGTCATGTTTTTCTGGTCCCACAAGCCTTACACTCTCTCAGGCATGCTCAAGGTGTCTCACACGAACACATGGATATGGTGGTGAGGTTGTGTGTTGTTTGTTTTAGAGGGAATGAAAAGGGTGCTCAGGTGGGAAGGAAATATCACAGATGAAGGGTGATGGCTGATGATGGTATGAACGGCCAGGATGAGAGAAGGAGATATAGATGAAGGGTGGAGATGGGAAGTGGGTGAGATTAAATTATAAAATAATTTAGGATAATAATATTTAATTAGTTAGATCCACTTTTTTGGGATAATGACCAATGGGATGAGTGACACTTGTCACTCATTCATGGATCCCACTTAAATATTTGCCCAATTAGATATTGCCACCTCATTCCCGCCTCGTAATGCATGCATAATTTAATTGAACTTCTGTGAACCATAACTTTTCCATTCGATGTTCAATTTTGGCGTGCCGCTTGTCTATGGTGTAAGACTCGTGTCCTGGAGGGAACGGTGAACGATCCCACATTCCTACGAGAGGGAAATGGTCTGGGAAGTGAATGGTGATGTGCCTTAAAGGTGTAGGCACACACCTATCTAGCACTAGGCCTTTGGGAGCTCAAGTGGCTTTGGGGGGGATTGGAACTCCAAAGTTAAGCGAATTGAGGCTGGTGCAATTCCATGATGGGTGACCCCCTGGGAAGTTGCACCATGAGCTCCCGAAAACAAAACCGTGAGGGCGAGGCCCAAAGTGGACAATATGGTACTAGATGAGTCGGGTCCTGACCAAGAAGGGTCGGGTCCTGACATATGGATTCGTATCGACCAGATCTACATAACGGTACTCGGTACTCGGCCCTCGACCATCGGCCCTCCGAAGCGAAAAGTCAACATTTTACCCACGACTAGGGGCAAAACGGCCATTTTGCGTCGTTCGTCCGATTTCGCTCAACTAATCACCATTTAACCTTACTAATCCTTCATTAGTCACTAATCTAATCCCGGAATTTAGGGCGGGTCGTTACAACCTTCCCTTCTTAAATAATTTCGTCCTCGAAATTCTGACTATCCCGATTCCACAACCACCTAGGAAAATGAAGGATGATCCAAGATGATGACATCAACATTCATCCTACGTGAATGCAACCAAAACTCACTGCACTCACCACGCCATGTAACCCAACATCATCTGCCACCAAACAGAAAAGGAGAATCTCAATCACCTAACTTCGAAATACCCAACTCCTCCTAATGCCCCAAAACAAATTGCGGGTCCACCCACCAATACACGATCAATGTACTGGTGGTATTAGACATCATCTGCCCTAGCAGAATAGGAGAAGTCACCCTAAATGACTTCGAAATACCCATTACCGATGCGTGTACAAGCACTCCCCTTGTCGCCTCAAACACAACCTTTCTCGATTTCGAAGTTCCAACCATATCGGAAACAACACTCTCGGACATCAACCACGTGTCCGTAACTAGTATAATTCACTACCAAGTTCGCCCATCGGTTTATACCGTTTATGTACATTCAAAACGATGTGGTACATTACTACTCGATCCTCATGCCTCAACTACTGCTGGATCTCATCCAGTCCATCACTATCTGAGATCCATCGCTGGATCCCGGATACCGAACGTATGCCCACCTCGACGGAGTCACATCCCTACTGGTGACTCATCATCATCACAATCACCGGCACCAGCACCAGTACTATTACTAGCACCAGTACCAGTATTATTACTAGTACCATTACTAGCACCAGCACACCATGTGTAAATTAGACAACCCGGATCTTTGCTCATACCGAGCAATGACCCCGTACCTCTGCTAAACTTGGAGAAACTCTACCTCCCTCATACCCAAAAACTCAAGGTACAATCACCCTGACAACTCATACGAGAAAACAAAACGTTCCCCGAACGTCCCCCGATTCACAGCAACCACAACTACAACCACTTTTGATAGTAGTGCCTGCCACAACTCGTGTAGACCCAACCACCAGACATCGATATCGAGACTCCTCATCCAACAGAATCAACCGCATGTACCATCTACTATGTATCCCCATTCCGGGATTCTATCAAAACCCGACCCCCCTCGGTTAGGACCCGACTCATCTAGCACGATATTGTCCGCTTTGGGCCTCCTTGCCCTTGCCCCCACGGTGTTATTTTCGGGAGCTCACAGCGTAGCTTCCTAGGGGGTCACCCATCATGGAATTGTACCAATCTCAACTCGCTTAACTTTGGAGTTCTAATCGAACCCAAAGCCATTGAGCTCCCAAAAGGCCTCGTGCTAGATAGGTGTGTGCCTACACCTTTAAGGCACACCACCATTCCCTTCCCATACAATTCTCCCCTCGTAGGAATGTGGGATTATTCACCATTCCCTACAGGACATGGGTCTTACAATCCACCCCCAGGGCCCAGCGTCCTCGCTAGCACACTTCCCGGTCGGGGTCTAGCGTTGATACCCTTATGTCTGGACTCGTCCCAATCCACCTGAAATCAGGCACGTCCTGTTTTAATCCCGGGGGGATTGGTCCTGACTGGATTGGGATGGGTCCTGACAATTCCATCGACAAATACCAAACCGTGGTAACCTGTCCAACTAACCTATAACCAATCTTAACTCGACTCAACCAATGTCGTCTACCAGGTCGTCCATGACCTTAGCTGCACCAAATATCCATCACAACTAAAGTAGTACGACAACCAAGTAGGTATAACCGATTAATACAACTTCGACTGCAAAGTGCAGTCCCATCTGTTAGGACCCGACCCTCCTCGGTTAGGACCCAACTCATCTAGCACCATATTGTCCGCTTTGGGCCTCGCCCTCACGGTTTTGTTTTCGGGAGCTCATGGTGCAACTTCCCAGGGGGTCACCCATCATGGAATTGCACCATCCTCAACTCGCTTAACTTTGGGGTTCCAATCCCCACCAAAGCCACTTGAGCTCCCAAAAGGCCTAGTAATAGATAGGTGTGTGCCTACACCTTTAACGCTCACCACCATTCTCTCCCAGACCATTCCCCCTCGCAGGAATATGGGATTGTTCACCGTTCCCTCCAGAACACGGGTCTTACAATCCACCCACCTTAGGGCCCAGCGTCCTCACTGGCACACTTCCCGGTCGGGGTCTAGCTTTGATACCAAATTGTCAGGACCCGACCCTCCTCGGTTAGGACCCGACTCATCTAGCACCATATTGTCCGTTTTGGGCCTCACCCTCACGTTTTTATTTCGGGAGCTCATGGTGCAACTTCCCAGGGGGTCACCCATCATGGAATTGTACCATCCTCAACTCGCTTAACTTTGGGGTTCCAATCCCCCCAAAGCCACTTGAGCTCCCAAAAGGCATAGTGCTAAATAGGTGTGTGCCTACACCTTTAAGGCACACCACCATCCTCTCCCAGACCATTCCCCCTCGCAGGAATGTGGGATTGTTCATCGTTCCCTCCAGAACACGGGTCTTACACATCACTAAAGCTGACATGACATGACCGACCAACGATCCTGACATCGCGTGGACATCAATCCAATCCTACCCACAAATCAACTAGGGTTCCATTACTCAATTGGAATTCGGGGAAACCCGGCTGCTCCCAGCAGCATAACCATCTAACTCAACATGATCTGACCATCTAATCGTCGCAACTCCAAACTATCGTCATATTCGGTCCAATAATATCGTGAAGGACAATCCCGACCTAACCGTCCCACAGTCAAAACTCTAAAGTACCATTATGCTCATCCCTCTGTAGGGTCCCACACTGCCAAACCAGACAGAACTATGGCATACCTAGGTATCAAATACCGAACCAACTATTCACACTTCAATCCTACTAACTAACATGTCAGCATCCTAACTATCAAGTTGATAACGAACTGAAGCCCATAGAGACATCACATCCTCGACCTGCGCGTAGCTCTTGTGGTACGCCTCAACCACCTCGCTCTGGAACTCAAAGCAACATGAGCCAACCTGCTCCGATAACACTTGATTATAAGACCCGTGTCCTGGAGGGAACGGTGAACGATCCCACATTCCTGCGAGTGGGAATGGTCTGGGAGAGGATGATGGTGTGCCTTAAAGGTGTAGACACACACCTATCTAGAACGAGGCCTCTTGGGAGTTCACTGGCTTTGGATTCCTAGGGAACTCCAAAGTTAAGCGAGTGGAGGCTGGTGCAATTCCATGATGGGTGACCCACTGGGAAGTTGCACGGTGAGCTCCCGGGAACAAAACCCTTCGGGCTGGGCTGGTTCGACCAGTGAGTCTAGAGGGGACAATATCGTGTTAGATAGAGTGGGCCGATGCGCAACTCTGATCTAAATGAGGCCTTTTGGGAGCTCGTTGCCTTTGGGTTTGGTTAGAACTCCAAAGTTAAGCGAGTTGAGGCTGGTGCAATTCCATGATGGGTGACCCCCTAAGAAGCTGCACTGTGAGCTCCCAAAAACAAAACCAGGAGGGTAAGGGCAAGGAGGCGCAAAGTGAACAATATCATGCTAGATAAGTTGGGTACTGATCGAGGAGCGTCGGGTCCTGACAGAATGGTATCAGAGCCAGATCTCAACCGAGAAGTGTGCCAGCGAGGATGCTGGGCCCTAAGAGGGTGGATTGTAAGACCCGTGTCCTGGAGGGAACGGTGCACGATCCCACATTCCTGCGAGGGGGAATGGTCTGGGAGAGGATGATGGTGTGCCTTAAAGGTGTAGGCACACACCTATCTAGCACGAGGCCTCTTGGTAATTCACTGGCCTTGGATTCCTAGGGAACTCCGAACATAAGTAAATGGAGGCTAGTACAATCCCATGATGGGTGACCCACTGGAAAGTTGTACAGTGAGCTCCCTGGAATAAGGCCGTTCGGGCTGGGCTGGTTTGGCTAATGAGTCTAGAGGGGCCAATATCGTTTTAGATAGAGTGTGTCGCTGCGCAACTCTGATCTAAATGAGTCCTTTTAGGAGCTCATTGGCTTTGGGTTCGGTTGGAACTCCAAAGTTATGCGAGTTGAGGCAGGTGCAATTCCATGATGGGTGACCCCCTAGGAAGTTGCATTGTGAGATCCCGAAAATAAAACCGTGAAGGTAAGGGCAAGGAGGCCCAAAGTGGATAATATCGATCTAGATGAGTCGGGTCCTCACATTTTGACCCTGAAAATAGGTAAAAAGTTAACTTTTGTCTAGGGTGAACAACTACATGAGGACCAAGGATTGTTACGTAAATCGAGACGATATGAGTCCATAAACAGGCGGCACATCAAAATCAGATGTCGTACGGGAAAGTTAAATGTCACAGAAAATATTTGGCGCTATTTACAATGACACATTTTACGAGACAAAGTTGTCATATGTCCTTTAGTGTGGTCCCACATGTTTTGATCAAGCCCAATAGATGAGTTCCCTAGACATACATACATGCATCCATTACTCCCTAGACATACATACATGCATCCATCATTCCCTTTTAATCTTTCATCTTTTGCATTCGAACCAACCAGTACCTAAACCCCAATCCCTTTCCCCTCACTTGGTTCTGATCTGAAAGAGAGAAAAAGAGTGGCGGAGAGACTAGGAGACGGTGAGGGACGAGGCTGCGACGCCATGGACGGGGGAGGAATTACGGGAAACAGGTAACCAAAACCCATTTTGAGTTTGGAATTGGATTCTTGTTCCTGGACGTTTGGGGTGACTTTTAATTATTGGGTTGTATGCTTGGTGTATGTACGAGTCATTGGGGATAAGAAACAAAGGTGGAGGACGGCTGAGCAGCTCAGGGAGGAAGCTGGAAATTAGTCGTCACTGTTCACCATTCAAAAGGTAAGTTATAGCCCGTATTTTGTGATTTTGAGTCCATACAGAGGTTTCTGGGAGTGAGACGAAGTGAATGGTCTAAGAACGGAGTGAAACAGTGGTCAGAGGAGAATGAACAGGTTGGGACAAGTCGCGGGTCTGCGTGACTCGGTTGTAGAGGTCCGGGTCGACCCAGATAAAGGTTGAAGACGATGATGATGTCATCAGGTGACATCATCATCTGATAGGTGTCAGGAGTGGACCAATCGGGGACTGCCACGTGGAAGTTATCACTTCCCAGTTAGCAATGACATGTCAGTGACATGGACCAATCAGATGGTTCCATGTGTCACTAACATGTTAGACACGTTAGCCAATGGGCTGCTGACACGTGGCACCTGTTAGGTCCGACACGTGTCAGACTGAAAGGTGTCTGGATGACGTCACTATTGACGTCTGGATGACGTCACTATTGACGTCAGCATGACATCACTACTTTCGTCAGCATGATGTCACTACTTACGTCAGCATGACGTCAGCGTTGATTGTTGACTTTTACGTTGGTAGGACTTTAATGTTGGTCGAACTTTGACCCGTGAGGGCATATCTGCACGAATTTTGTGGTGAGACTAGTCCCATTCAAAAGGTTTCAACGATAAGAATCCAATGGCGGTGGTTTCGAGTTGATCGAAGATCGTTAAGTAGGTCAAATTGGGGTTTAAAGCTTCGGGAAGTGTGTTCGGGATGCCTTCCTTGGATGGGAGTGTTCATGGGTTTTATGTATAAACTTATAGAGTCCGTTAGTGACATTTGAGTGTGATTTGGATAGGTCCGGATGACTCGAAGAGGTTGGATTAGCCCGGTGAGGCTAATAGCGCGGATTTTGAGGCGCATCAAGAACGGTCTGCAAGTGGAGACTTGTTTTCTAAATATGATGCATGCATAACTCTTTTATATGTTTTATATCTATTATTTGAAATGCCTTGAGTACATATGATTGTGGTATTTGGTATTTATGAATTTACATATTTCCACGTATTCCGATGTTTATGGTTTTATGATGGATTTATCTATTATTTGAAATGCCTTCAATAATGGATTAATGGAATGATTTTGGATTATGGAATCGGGCTTGAGACCCATTTGATGTATGAACTATCGGACTTCAATTCCATTTGAATTAATAAGGTATTGGGCTACTAGAGGCCCAATTGTGGTTTACGTATATGATATGTGGAAATGGTTTACAAAAGTTATACTTCAAGCATGAGACCCAGTTATGGATTTAAGATGGTTTTATGGAAATGGAATGGATGAAACTATATTCTGAGCGTGGGCTCCTTTGAGAGGTTTTGAGATGATTTTTGAAATTTTTTCCATATACCATCCTTATGCATTCATTTTCTCTTCCAAATGTCATGGCCACTAGAGTAGTCACGGTGCATTGCCTGAGAGGGATCGCCCTACGGAGAGACCGCATAGAGGCTCAAGTAGAGAGGCTCGGGATCATGATTGCATGAGGGTAAAACCTCCCCCCATGTAACGACCCGTCCCGAATTCCGGGATTAGATTAGTCACTAATCTTGATTAGTGAGGTTGAACGGTGGTTAGTAGGGCGGAATCGGACAAAATGTGCAAAATGACCGTTTTGCCCCTAGTCGTGGGCAAAATGTTAACTTTTTGTTCGGGCTGTCAAATGGACTTTGACCGATGACCGTGACGTAGTTCGGGACGTCACGAGTTCATAGACAAGCGGCACGTTCGATTCCGACATTCGTAGAGAAAGTTATGGTGTTCGGAAGTTGAGGGGTATTTTGGTAATTTGGCTTATTAGGGGCCAAATGTTGACTTTTTGTTCGGGAGGTCCGATGGACGAGGGCCAAGGACCGTTACGTAGGTATCGTCGATACGAATCCAACGACAGGCGGCATGCCGAAATTGGAGATCCGACGACGACGTTATGGTCAAGGAAACGAACTAACGAACCGAGGCCGGGATTAAAATAATATTATAATATAGAATAGTAACCGTTGACTCAGCACACCTGGATGAGTGACAAGTGTCACTCATCCCTTGAAACCAGATCCCATGTTTTGGGGTAGGCATCATTATGATGTTTATTATATTTAATTAATTATTAAACCCTTTATTTTCCATTTATTTCTCTTCTGTCCTTACCCGTGTGCAAGCAAAACGCAGAGATGGGGGGAGTTCGAATTCGTCCACCATTTCCTTCCATTTCTGAACCAGAGTGTGAGGAATTGAGAGAGTATTGAGATTAACTTGGCTGGGAAACACGAGAGGCAGAGATGAAGCTGAGAATCGAAAATTTGGTTTTGGGAGGGAAATTCAAATACTGAGATTTGAGCTGTGATGATCGATTTGGAGCTTGGAAATACCTTCCTGAGGTTGAGACGAGTTGTTTCAGATCAAGAACGAGATGAATTCATGCCCAATTGGCTCTGAACGGGTTTGGTAACAGTGAGGAACTTCGAGCATGAGTCGTGGAGTTTGGGGCTGTGATTGACTCAATTGTGGAGGGGAAATGATTTCTCATGATCCCACGATGCTTCTGGGTTCGTCAATTGAAGGAAACCGATCGAGATTGACAGAACTCCATTGTTGAACAGTGACGGTGCTCGAACTTGAGTCGTGACGTTTGAGCACAGGTTTGGTGCAATTGATGTGGGGGAATTGTTCCTCATGGTCCATTGATGCTTCTGGAATCATCAATTGGATGAAACCTGCATCAATTGAGGGAGTTCCATGATTGCACTGTAACCGGGTGTTCTTCGTGGATCATCGTCGAATCGTGGGAATCTGGGTAAGGATTTGTGTAATTGAGTTTACAGACTTGTAATTGGACTTAAAACGAAACTAATGGATTGATCAATTGAAGGAATTAGGATCGAATTGACAGGATTGGAACCGGGTTGTGTCGCGGGTGAATTGGACCCGTTTACCAGACAAACGGGTTGGGCTGGTGACACTGTAGCAGGCGCGTGAGTTTCACGCGCAGCCACTCACGGCGGCGCGTGACGGCGCGTGGGCACGAATCTCGAGGTGAGGTCAACGTGACTTTTAATCCATTCGATGTAACGGACATTTTGGAATTGGTTTCGTGTCGATCGGACACCGTCTCGATATTTTTCGGGATGTCCGAAGGTTTTAAATTAAGTTTAAAAATAAGTAAAAATTCGGGAAAATTACGGGACTTTGATAGGATGTTAATAATGAGGTTAGTGACCCTCTAATGTGATTTGGACAGGATTGGGAGTCCCAGTGACAGTGGTGTGGCCTGGGAGGGCCGGTGGCACGCGTATCGAGGCACACGGTTAAAACGGTCTGTGAGTGGACTTTGGTTTTATAAATTCTATGCATGCTTAAATGTTTTATATGGATTATGGTTGTGATTGTGTGATGTTGATTTGGTTGTTGGTAAATTGTACGGTTTCACGTATTTCGAGGCGATTTACGTACTTGCACGTATTTCGAGGCGATTTACGTGCTTGCACGTAAATCGAGGTTTTCCGGTTTTACATGGATTTTCCATATTTATGACTTGGATATAATGTGATGAAATGGTTTTGAAATTGGAAATATAAACTCGGGCTTGAGGCCCACTTGTTTTGGAAATTTCGGACTTGGAGTCCATTTGAGAATCGGGCCGGGGGCCCAGTTGGTTAATGAAATCGGGCCAGGGGCCCAGTTGGTATGAAATCGGGCTGAGACCCATTTGAGTTATGTTATCGGGCCAGTGGGTTTATAAGTCGGGCTGCGGGCCCAGTTGGTTTACAAATCGGGCCGTGGGCCCAGTAGTTCATAAAATCGGGCATGAGGCCCAGTTGGATAATAAATGTGATTTCGGGTCAGGGACCCTATATTTAATAATTGTGATTTTGGGTCAAGGACCCTAAATGGAATTATGTGGTTTTATGGAAATTTCGGGCAGGGCCCAATGGTAATAATATGATAAAAGGATTAAATAAAACTGTTTTCCATATACCATCTGGACACAAGGATATATGATGGTCTCCTCCAGATGTCTGGGACACTGGGGAAGTCACGGTGCATTGCCTGCGAGGGGTCATTATACGGAGCAGCCGGACCGTATGATGACTCATGAGCAGGATTGCTATGATTGACGTCAGGGACGTCAGACATCAGGGATGTCAGATATATGGACCCGGAAAGACCCCGGGCAGCACGCGTAGCTTATGAAACCGTGAGATATAACGTCAGGGACGTCTAGCGTCTGGGACGCTAAGCATCTGGGATGCTGGTGATGGTAATGGTAAAATATGGATTAATGAATAAAATGGCTTATTGGTTGGATATGTGTTGTGGTAAACATGGCTTATTGGTTATGAAATGGTATGTCGGGTCGGGGACCCTAAATGGTTTCGGATTTTAAATTGATGTTCAATTATGGTCGTGGGTGGTGACCCACATGGTTTTAATATGTATGGTGGTGGTATTCCACGGTTTTGGGCTGAGTTCCCACACTTGGTTTTTGGTTAACGGTTTTTGGGCTAAGGCCCTAAGGGCTCGGTTGAGCAAACATTTTGGTTACTGGTTTTGGTGGCATGCATACGTTTTTATTGGAGGGCATAAATGTCTTATAAATGTATTTGGTAAATTTATTGGTTTTTGTCCACTCACAGCTTTTGGTTTTAATGCCCTTCAGGTTGACTACGGATGCGATTGCAGCAGAGACTGGGACATTGCACACCTCCTCCATCGATCCTTGCGCACTCTGGATGCCCCGTTTGGGCAGTGGCTCTTGGTTATCCCTTGTCCGACACCCCTTGTTGGACGGGAGCAGGGCACATTCCACGGTAATCCCGGGGGGATTGGGATGGGTCCTGTCAACTTGGTATCAGAGCACGGTTGCTCTATTTGTGCGCGCAGGTCGACGGTGTGATGTCTCATTGGACTGCAATTCGTTATCAACCTGATAGATAGTTTTTGGGTTTGGATAGTGGATGGAGTGTGATTGGCCCGATACGCCGTGCATTTATGTGATTCGACCCAAGTGGGGTTGATTGTGGTGAACTGGTATTGTGGGACCGACGGTTCGGTCATGTGATATTAAACTTTGTGCTGCTAGGTGCAGCCAGGTTCGGGGAACCTCATTTGAGTAATGGTTTAAAAATGTGAACCCTTGTGGTGGTTTCTAGTGTGAGGGATGTTGGTTCATCGGAGTTGGCCGATGACCTAGTGGTGGAACCCACATTGAGTTGATGGTAGGATTGGATTTGACGTCTATTCGATGTCAGGACCGCGGGGTCGGTCAGGTTGTGGATTTTATATTACTGAAAACTGTTTGGTTCGGTTGAACCATAGGGTGTGATTGTGGAACCCTAGTATTAAAAAGGTAAACCTTAATTGTGACTAGTGGATGAGAACTTGTGCTGCGACGAGCGGTTGAGGTCATGGATGACCATGTGGATGACTCTGGTGAGTCTAGGCAGAACTATGGGATCCGATTTACTGATACGGTTCTGAGATAAATTGTGGAATCCCGTGTTGGATCGGGTATTAGTGTGAGGGATGGATGCGGATCTCGATAGCAATGACAGTTAGTTGGAAGTCATATGGAGATGACTGGCTATCAAGGGTAATTGGTGTGGTTCTGATACTTGGGGATCAGGGGACGCTCGGGGAACGTTCATTTTCCTGATGAGGATTGTCAGAATAGTGGTACCCATAGTCGTGAGGTACGGGATCGTCGTTCCGTATGAACGGAGATCCAGGGTTGTCGTATTTGCACACGGTGTGCAGTATGGATGTTTGCGGGGTTGGTACTTTTGTGCTGATGCTAGTATGGATGCCTGTGTGCTGATACTAGTGTTGTTGATAGAGTGTTGGTGCTGGTACTAGCGCTGGTGCTAGTGTTGGTAATGGTGTTGACGATGAGCCACAAATTGGGGTGTGACTCCGTCATGATGAACATATGTTCGGTCTTTGAGATTCGGTAGTGGTTGAGTGATGGACTGGATGGGATCCAGTTAAGATTGTGCTGTGTTGGGATAAGTCCCAATAGTGGTGAGATAACCAGTAAGGAGTGGATTAAAAAGGGTATACTTGAGACTTGAGTAATCTTGGAATGACGTCCCCTACGTCATGATAATTGGTGGATTTGGGGGAGTTGTTGGCAACTCCAAAATTTGTGCGATTTTATGTTTTTAAATATCCCTAAAATGTACATGGAAATGATTAAAACTGGAAAAGACGAGGAAAAACCATTAGTGGTATAAAGGTAGGAATTTGTAATTGAGAACTTAGAAAACCGAGTGTTGAACCTGTAAAGGTCGGGATGTGCGAACGGAACAATAACGGATTGATTGTGGACACGGGGTTGTCCAAGTGAATTGAGGAGGTAGGAAGTCTAGTGGTTGGACTTGACGTCTTGTTGGGAGCATGTCTGTTTCCAACGTGGTTGGAACCTTAAATTCGAGAAGCGTTGTGATTGGGGAACGAGAGTGGTGTTCGTTCTTGGTGATTGGTATTCCGAAGTCATTGGGGTTGACTTCTTGCTTTCTACCCTGGCAGACATCGACTGTAGTTACCAGTACGTTGAGCGTGTATTGGTTGGTGAGCTCTTGTGTGTTGCGAGGTCATTAGGAGGAGCTACGTGTTCGAAATTAGGTAAACAAGATTTCTCATTTTCTGCTTGGTGGCAGACGATGTTGGGGTACATGGCGTGGTGAGTGCAGTGAGTTTTGTTGCATCCACGTAGGATGAGTATTGGTGTCATTATTTTGGATCATCCTTGGTTTTTCCTAGGTGGAATGACAAGGATCGATACGAACTTGGGTATGTGAGTCGTAATGACAGGATTGAACTTCTTTTCGAAGTGGGGCCCGTATGGTATTCTACTCGGGTGAGTAGGTTTTCAAGGTAGTTGAATTTTGTCAACCTTAGACGTGTGGAGGTTGGATTGGCTTCCCTATGAAGTCAATCAAGTGTATTGAACAGGTGACCGATAGGTTCGGTTTTTGGTGTGTCTTGGTAAATGTGAACGAGATTTCGGGATTTGGAATCGAATTTTTGGGTGACGATTCAGGATTCGATTTTGAAACTTGAAAGTATATTTCTGGGTTGGGTACGGAATGATTATTCCAAATGCTAGCTTACGGAATAATGATTTCGGATTCGGATTTGGATAAGAATTAAAATTTGATGTCTGGGCTTGGATCTGGGATTTCTTACGAAATTGCGGATTCAGATTCGGAATTGGAACTAGATGTTGGGTGGAGTTTCGATTTGTCTCATGCTGGATTGGGCAAACGTACTCCATTATTGGAACACGTTCGGCTATGACCTAGGTGGTTGTAGTCTGGTTATTGGGTAGATGTGTGTACTTCGTACTTGGGTCGAGGTACAATACCTTGTAGACTTGTGATGTCTAGTTACGGTATACGGGATATACCCGAGGTGTGTTGGTGAGCGTGTTGGTAGTCGGATTGGTTCCGATACCATGGGATTGGTTGTGGACCGGACATTACTATGCAATGGGTCACGGTAATTCCGATGTGTTTAATTACACACAGGTCGTGTGAAAGGTCGGTAATTGTTTACTAAGTTAAGTATGTTGGTGGCATGTGTAGCCACGAGTGAGTCTAGTGTCAGTTTTCGACTGACAACAACTGTGTGGTGACAGTTTGTCAGGATGTGTCAACATAGATCGTTGAGTGGGGTCAGCTGACTCCTAGTGGGAGTGGGAAAGGAACCGTCGAGTTGTTGCGTCAACGAGAGGGTTGATTTGACAAGTGGTGTCAAATTCGAAACAAGTAGTTTCAGTCATTCGACGGGGTCGAATGTAGTCGTTGCGTTTTGAGTACTAGTGGTACGGTTGGGTGTAGACAAGTTTTGTCTAAGTAGTTGGTGTACGGGTGTACACGTGTTGCGTGGTCGATTCCACTTTCCACGGGGTGTTTGTGGAATCAGGGTAGTCGAGTTTCGAGAGCGAAACTAATTAAGGAGGGAAGTACGTTGAGATTAGAGCGGTTGGAATTTCGAGGACGAAATTTATTAAGGAGGGAAGATTGTAACGACCCGTCCCGAATTCCGGGATTAGATTAGTCACTAATCTTGATTAGTGAGGTTGAACGGTGGTTAGTAGGGCGGAATCGGACAAAATGTGCAAAATGACCGTTTTGCCCCTAGTCGTGGGCAAAATGTTAACTTTTTGTTCGGGCTGTCAAATGGACTTTGACCGATGACCGTGACGTAGTTCGGGACGTCACGAGTTCATAGACAAGCGGCACGTTCGATTCCGACATTCGTAGAGAAAGTTATGGTGTTCGGAAGTTGAGGGGTATTTTGGTAATTTGGCTTATTAGGGGCCAAATGTTGACTTTTTGTTCGGGAGGTCCGATGGACGAGGGCCAAGGACCGTTACGTAGGTATCGTCGATACGAATCCAACGAAAGGCGGCATGCCGAAATCGGAGATCCGACGACGACGTTATGGTCAAGGAAACGAACTAACGAACCGAGGCCGGGATTAAAATAATATTATAATATAGAATAGTAACCGTTGACTCAGCACACCTGGATGAGTGACAAGTGTCACTCATCCCTTGAAACCAGATCCCATGTTTTGGGGTAGACATCATTATGATGTTTATTATATTTAATTAATTATTAAACCCTTTATTTTCCATTTATTTCTCTTCTGTCCTTACCCGTGTGCAAGCAAAACGCAGAGATGGGGGGAGTTCGAATTCGTCCACCATTTCCTTCCATTTCTGAACCAGAGTGTGAGGAATTGAGAGAGTATTGAGATTAACTTGGCTGGGAAACACGAGAGGCAGAGATGAAGCTGAGAATCGAAAATTTGGTTTTGGGAGGGAAATTCAAATACTGAGATTTGAGCTGTGATGATCGATTTGGAGCTTGGAAATACCTTCCTGAGGTTGAGACGAGTTGTTTCAGATCAAGAACGAGATGAATTCATGCCCAATTGGCTCTGAACGGGTTTGGTAACAGTGAGGAACTTCGAGCATGAGTCGTGGAGTTTGGGGCTGTGATTGACTCAATTGTGGAGGGGAAATGATTTCTCATGATCCCACGATGCTTCTGGGTTCGTCAATTGAAGGAAACCGATCGAGATTGACAGAACTCCATTGTTGAACAGTGACGGTGCTCGAACTTGAGTCGTGACGTTTGAGCACAGGTTTGGTGCAATTGATGTGGGG
The DNA here is from genome assembly GCA_032719365.1 of Prinsepia uniflora. Classification (NCBI taxonomy): domain Eukaryota; kingdom Viridiplantae; phylum Streptophyta; class Magnoliopsida; order Rosales; family Rosaceae; genus Prinsepia; species Prinsepia uniflora. The sequence goes on along the minus strand of CM064868.1, from coordinate 52,731,613 downwards.
GAATTGTTCCTCATGGTCCATTGATGCTTCTGGAATCATCAATTGGATGAAACCTGCATCAATTGAGGGAGTTCCATGATTGCACTGTAACCGGGTGTTCTTCGTGGATCATCGTCGAATCGTGGGAATCTGGGTAAGGATTTGTGTAATTGAGTTTACAGACTTGTAATTGGACTTAAAACGAAACTAATGGATTGATCAATTGAAGGAATTAGGATCGAATTGACAGGATTGGAACCGGGTTGTGTCGCGGGTGAATTGGACCCGTTTACCAGACAAACGGGTTGGGCTGGTGACACTGTAGTAGGCGCGTGAGTTTCACGCGCAGCCACTCACGGCGGCGCGTGACGGCGCGTGGGCACGAATCTCGAGGTGAGGTCAACGTGAATTTTAATCCATTCGATGTAACGGACATTTTGGAATTGGTTTCGTGTCGATCGGACACCGTCTCGATATTTTTCGGGATGTCCGAAGGTTTTAAATTAAGTTTAAAAATAAGTAAAAATTCGGAAAAATTACGGGACTTTGATAGGATGTTAATAATGAGGTTAGTGACCCTCTAATGTGATTTGGACAGGATTGGGAGTCCCAGTGATAGTGGTGTGGCCCGGGAGGGCCGGTGGCACGCGTATCGAGGCACACGGTTAAAACGGTCTGTGAGTGGACTTTGGTTTTATAAATTCTATGCATGCTTAAATGTTTTATATGGATTATGGTTGTGATTGTGTGATGTTGATTTGGTTGTTGGTAAATTGTACGGTTTCACGTATTTCGAGGCGATTTACGTGCTTGCACGTAAATCGAGGTTTTCCGGTTTTACATGGATTTTCCATATTTATGACTTGGATATAATGTGATGAAATGGTTTTGAAATTGGAAATATAAACTCGGGCTTGAGGCCCACTTGTTTTGGAAATTTCGGACTTGGAGTCCATTTGAGAATCGGGCCGGGGGCCCAGTTGGTTAATGAAATCGGGCCAGGGGCCCAGTTGGTATGAAATCGGGCTGAGACCCATTTGAGTTATGTTATCCGGCCAGTGGGTTTATAAGTCGGGCTGCGGGCCCAGTTGGTTTACAAATAGGGCCGTGGGCCCAGTAGTTCATAAAATCGGGCATGAGGCCCAGTTGGATAATAAATGTGATTTCGGGTTCGGGACCCTATATTTAATAATTGTGATTTTGGGTCAAGGACCCTAAATGGAATTATGTGGTTTTATGGAAATTTCGGGCAGGGCCCAATGGTAATAATATGATAAAAGGATTAAATAAAACTGTTTTCCATATACCATCTGGACACAAAGATATATGATGGTCTCCTCTAGATGTCTGGGACACTGGGGAAGTCACGGTGCATTGCCTGCGAGGGGTCATTATACGGAGCAGCCGGACCGTATGATGACTCAGGAGCAGGATTGCTATGATTGACGTCAGGGACGTCAGACATCAGGGATGTCAGATATATGGACCCGGAGAGACCCCGGGCAGCACGCGTAGCTTATGAAACCGTGAGATATGACGTCAGGGACGTCTAGCGTCTGGGACGCTAAGCATCTGGGATGCTGGTGATGGTAATGGTAAAATATGGATTAATGAATAAAATGGCTTATTGGTTGGATATGTGTTGTGGTAAACATGGCTTATTGGTTATGAAATGGTATGTCGGGTCGGGGACCCTAAATGGTTTCGGATTTTAAATTGATGTTCAATTATGGTCGTGGGTGGTGACCCACATGGTTTTAATATGTATGGTGGTGGTATTCCACGGTTTTGGGCTGAGTTCCCACACTAGGTTTTTGGTTAACGGTTTTTGGGCTAAGGCCCTAAGGGCTCGGTTGAGCAAACGTTTTGGTTACTGATTTTGGTGGCATGCATACGTTTTTATTGGAGGGCATAAATGTCTTATAAATGTATTTGGTAAATTTATTGGTTTTTGTCCACTCACAGCTTTTGGTTTTAATGCCCTTCAGGTTGACTACGGATGCGATTGCAGCAGAGACTGGGACATTGCACACCTCCTCCATCGATCCTTGCGCACTCTGGATGCCCCGTTTGGGCAGTGGCTCTTGGTTATCCCTTGTCCGACACCCCTTGTTGGACGGGAGCAGGGCACATTCCACGGTAATCCCGGGGGGATTGGGATGGGTCCTGTCACCCCAAGTAGGGACATTGACCTGTGTGGACCCTGGGGAGACTCGGATTGAGACTTCTGAGTAGCACACGTAGCTTAGGACTGTGACATTATGACATCTGGGATTCCAAGGATTGGTAAACTGTATTTCAATGGATTGGTTGGTTAATGTTAACGGATTTGGGTTGTGTGATAGGACCCGCCCCGTTTTCCCTCTAGGGACCACTGGGGAAGCCTGCTCCCATCTGACACGTAAACCAAAAATACCACATATGCCCTTCCAAGGGTTTTATTACACAAATACCCCTACTGGGGGTTTTAGATACACACCGGTGTGTTTCATAATACAACATGTCAGACAAGGGAAATGAGCATTATGTTCGTACTAAAACAAAATAAAGATAAAACCTACACCTCATGGTGGTGTAAACGCAACAGTGGTATTTATGCCTCGGCCCCTGAGTCGATGCCCTCCTCAGTTTCCTCTCCTGAAGGGTCAAGAAAACATTCAAAGTGTGAGTGGACCAAAAATAAGTAGTTATAAATCCATTTGAACATATATATATATAATTTGACCCTTCATTTATGGAAACATACATGCATGCAGTATAAAACAGGAAATACGATCACATATAAAAACATGGAACATATCTATACATATACGTATATCTATAGTATAAACATATCTGGGCAACATCATATCACTCTACAAGTAATCATGTATCCACAACCCCTTCCTCGGCCTCGAAAACAAGTTCGACGCCTACTCGGGGCACACAGCCCCTCGGGATCAAATCCCCGATAATGGTCACGATTTATCTCTAAAAGGGTATGCATACCACCCGGGGTCTCACTCCGAGTCTTCTTCCAGGAATTCTCCATCTGGAAGGCTCCGTCTCTGAACTAAGTCCGAGCTCTCTCTCGGACTCTAGTTCGAGTATCTCTCCGGAATCTGGTCCGGGTCCACAACATAATCTCCCACTCCTAGAACGGGTTCCCAATGGGGAAGCCCACTCTGGTCAGTGGATCGCGACCCTCCAGGTCGACGTCTGGAGGAGACCAATCCGCAAATATGGAAGGGTGTAACATGTACTAATGAAACCTTTCAAAATCATGTCAAAATCTTTTCCCAGAATTCTTTATAAACAAGTCTTTAAGTTGAAGGTCTCAAATCATCAATAATCCATGGTTCACAAATCATTTCGAAATACCTTTGTCCAAATCCGAGTCAATGCTCATCAAATGGGTCTCAGGCCCGATAAGTCCCCTTTTTAAGTAAAATCCATACATTTCTCGAAATCCGAAATCCAAATCTAAAATCCCAACATCATAAAACATTTATCCCAAAACAATTTAGAAAACAAGTAACATAGTCATGCATGTATTCATTTATAAAATCAACGGTCCACCCACAACATGTCCTTACTGCGCTAATGAACCATTTACACCTGTCCTGAAGCTAAGCACAACGTCCGAACCTGTCCAAACATACTTAAGGGTCACTAATTGACCCTACTAGGTCTAGCATTGAAACTTAGGATGAAATCGGCCCGGGAACCCGCTCTGAACACGCTTCCCGAGGCTAATTTCCTCAATTTGACCAACCTAACGATCTTCGATCGACACGAAACCACCGCCATTGGATTCGTATCGTCGAAACCTTAAAAATGGTACCGGCCCCACAAAAATTACTGTTCACACGCACCCCCACGCACCTGGTCAACGCGCGGTCAAGATACAATAACTGATGACTCCTATGACAGGTGTCAGACGCCACGTGTCAGCCTGTGATTGGTTCCTGCTCTGACAACTCTGACAAATCTGACAAGATGGCGTTATCATGCTGTCAGAACAGTGTTAGAATGATGACGTCATCATCGGTGGAGTCCTACCGAATACCCAGACTAAGGTTCGGCTGCCTTGCACCAAAGGCCTGCGGCGCTGCTCGGTGGGAACATACCGAAAACCCAGCGGCAGAGCCACTGCGACCCACGCCAAAGCCCGCCCAGAAATTCCTTCTCCGGTCACCGTTTTCTTCGCATTTTGGCCCTAGAGACTCGTCTAAACACACCCTAGACGTCTGTAACCTCCAAAACTAGGAAAAAGATCTAAATCGTTACCTTTGGTGTGGAGAACTTCGGCCCTGTTTTCCCGGTTCCTCTCCGTCGCTTCAGGTGTCGTCCTGCATCGAACCAGCCGGTCGTGAGCTCCAGTCAGGCTCCCTATCCTCTTCTGTGTCCACTTTCGAGCTCTAGACAGAAGGGGAAAGTGTGGGTTGCACAGTCGACGGTTTGGGGTGCGTTTGGGCCGTCGTGGGTTTGGGCTGTCGTGGTGGCTGCTGTGGTCGGCGACGATGACAATAAGGATGATGATGATGATGATGTTCAGTGAGGGTCAGTGAGGGTGAGAGATCGATCTGGGCTGAGAGAAAAATGAAAGGGAAGAAGGAAGAGTTGTTTGTGTGTGTGCATATGGTTTCACGGCAAAGAGAAAAGAAAAAGGTTGATGCACCAATTATTTGGGCTTTTGGGCCAGTTAGATGAGTGACAAATGTCACTCATCTGATTGGTTCAAATGTCCAAGTTTGGCTAATTAAATCCATTTACTTATCTCGTTCCTCGAAAAATGTAATAGTGCCCCGTAAAGTCTGTGACCCATAACTTTCGCTCCGGGTCTCCAAATTCGGCATGCCGCCTGTCTACGAATTCAGGGTGACCCGATCTACGTATTGGTCAAAGAGTCAAAGTCAAACGACGATTTGGGTCAAAAGTCAATATTTTGCCTTGACTAGGGGCAAAATGGTCATTTTAAATATATTTTCTATTTAATTAAAATAATACTAAAATCCAGATCGTTACATTGTGACCCACATACTTGGTTTTTGGCTGAGTTCCCACATGGATTTATGGTTTTGGGTTGAGTTTCCCTGTGGTTGGTTATACGGTTTTGGGCTAAGGCCCTAATGATTTGAGGAAGGAAATGGCTTTGATTGATAAAATATTTAATTAAGTTTGATTTGATTTGAGGAATGATTGAGTTAATTGGTTTTCGAATGCATGAATGCTTTTTAGTGAAGGGTATAAATATCTTTTATGAATTGTGTTTTATTAAATTATTTATTTTCGTCCACTCACAGCTTTTAACGGTTTTTTAATACCTTTCAGGTTGCTCGCGAATGTGAGCTGTAGTAGAGACTAAGACATCAAAATTCCTCCACAGATCCTGGTGCACTCTGGATAATCCTTAGTGGGTAAGGTTGGATCCCTTGTCTGGCACGTGGTGTCAGACGTGAGCATGGCACATCCCTAGTTAATCCCGTGGGGAAAGGGATGGGTCGTGTCACTTAAGCCATGGTCGATTCCTAGATGGGCGGACCAGGAAGCAAGAAAGTCTTTCAACTCAGGTACATGCGTGCCACCAGTAGAGAAACTTCTACGGATCGTATAATTGGGTTCTGTTTTCGGCCCGAAAACTTTTGATCAATGCTATTGGGAGGCGGGCGAACAAGAAATACCCATGCTATTATTTTCTATGCCTTTTCAAGGATTTAAAATATATTTTTTTCAGCGATGCCCAAATTGGAAGTTATTTTTTTATGATATTCAAACTGGCGACGTTGTTATTTCAACAGTTAAATGGGAGATGGTCCCAAGTTCCCTCGAGTCGAGATCAAAGTATTTGGACCAATGCACAGATTGTGTCCGGACTTGGTGAGTCACGAACCGTACTTGGATGGTATATTCTGAGCACCAATCACTATATTCTGACCCTCCTACGCGACCACCTCGATACGCGTGCCATAAGCCTTCCCGGGCAACAACATTATCACTGGGACTTCCAAACTTATCCAAATCACACTAAAGGGTTACTAACCTCTTCATTAACCTCCCATTAATGCCCCGTAATTTTCCCGAATTTTTAACTATTTTTAAACTTGATCCTAAGACTTTGGACACCCCGAAATAAACGATGTCCGATCGACACGAACCCAGTCCCAAAATGTTCGTTACATCGAATAGATGATTTCACATGTTGAAAACATTCCCAAAATACCCCCACGCGACCTCACACGCCGCTGCAAGCGGCTGGGCGTGAAAGCCACGCGCGATGAACAGTGTCATCATCAACCTCGCGTGAACACGGTTCACTGGTTCGGTTATATTCTGTCGAACCGCCGAATTGAACCAGCCGGTTCTCCCAATTCTGGCCACCATTTTCCTCCCTGTTTCTTCCTATGTGCTCGTATCATCCTTCCCTACAGTTCTATTGATTTAAAAATAAGTAAGGACGTCGATAGGTACCTGTTCATGGAGGAAACACGACCGGCCACCTACATCTCTGTCGTGTCCTCGATCTCGGCCACCACAGACCTCGCAACCAGTCCCATTCGACTCCTAAGACCCCCAGAAACATGTTCCAAAGTTCAGCATCGATCGACAAGCCTCACAACCCCACCTCCCAAGTTCGACCCAAAACTTACCGTTTTGGTGATCTCCGGCCACCGTCTACGACAGCTCGAACCTTGGCCACCGTTCGACTCATCTTCATCTCCTCTTCAATATTCGTTCACAGTCTAACAACAATGGGAGAGGTTTGGAGGTTATTTTTTAGATTGATTATGTGTTTTTGTTAGAGAGAATGAGGAAGATGACCCGCGAAGAAGAAGAGAGAGAATTGAGAGATGTGAGTTTTTAGTGTAATGAATTAATTAATCTGACCGATAGGCATAGATCCAAAAATTAGGGAAGGTAACCAATGGGATGAGTGACACTTGTCACTCATCCAAGGGCCCCATACAAAAAATCACCCATAAAATAATATTTAATTGCGAATCCCGAGACCTTAAATTCCCGATTTCGATCCCGTGACCATAACTTCTCCGTCCGACGTCTGATATCGGCGTGCTGCTTGTCTACCGACTCGTGACGTCCCAAACTACTTCATGGTCATCGGTCCCCGTGCGTTTGAATCTCCGAGTCAATAATCAACATTTTTCCCAAGACTAGGGGCAAAACGGTCATTTTACACCGTCCGTCCGATTTTACTCAACTAATCACTGATTACTCTTACCAATCCTTCATTAGTCACAAATTAAATCTCGGAATTAGGGACGGGTCGTTACACCTTCCCCCCTTAATTAATTTTGTCCTCGAAATTCCAACTATTTTGATTCATCATCCACCTCGTGGAAAACAATTCAATCTCACACCATGTGTACACTTGTACACCCACTAACCAGAACCATACTTGTCTGCACCCAGACGTTTCATCACGGACTCACATCGCATCGACTACACCCGACCACCTCGAGTGAAATTGATCACACGATCCGAGTTAATACTGCTTGACTTCTACCATTTCTCTGACACATTAAACTCGACACCTTCAGCTTAACGATTTCCTTCAATCACTAATACACTCTAACATCTACTCCCACTGGGAGTCACCAAATCCTACTCACCAATCCACGCTAACACATTCAGCCAAACCGTCACCACTTGGCCAGTCGTAAATCAATCCGACATCTCTCTCACATCGAGAGTTACCAAATCTCACAATTTCTCTACACTTCCTGAATTTTACTGTGTCAACATTAAACAACCCATCACATCGCGCTCAGCCGTCACTCACGGCTCCATGGTCACAATTCGAATCATCGACACGCCTCGACTCACTCTAGAGGCGTACCAAGGTACCTCATACCAATTTTTTTATCATAATCCATGCTGCCATTAGTGAGAGTCACAGAGCAGCCGATCCACCCAAAACAACCCGTGGTTACACCAACCACCAGCTCAGTCAACCTGAGTATACGTATACCAACATCTCACTCGACCTGCATGTAACTGGACCCCATCGAATACCTGGCCAACAATAAAATACATCCCAACTCGAGGGTTCCATTAGCCATCCACGGCTCTAAGCACCTGCTCATACAATCACTGAATCCGTCAAAATCACTCTGCCCAACGCAGTATTCAATTTCCAGTTCACGTCCTCAACCAATCCAATGATATCGCAACTAAGCCGACTACCAACACGCTCAACCACACATCACTGGTACATCCTATGTACGTCACCAGGCACCACTCGGCCTATCTAGTATCAATCCTTACACAACGTACAGGGTACGTACATCCATCCTCCAACCAGTCCACTACATGGTCTGTAGTCAATCACAATTTAATATTGGGGTTCATCTGTCCAATCTCGTACTAGACAAATCGATTATTCCAACTCATCATCCATTCGGAGTCCTAAGGTCACCCGACCAGCATCACAACGTCTACTCCCAAACACGTAATCCAACACGTCTTAATCTGACTCATGTCCACCAACGCGTACCCATACATGCCAATTGAGCATCCAATCTCACCCACGTCTACCTAGTCGCACCAACTCCGAACCTGTCGGTTACCTGCTCATTCGATTAACACATTACATTCGATTGACTTTATAAGGAAGCCAATACCACCATCCACACATCTAATGTTGACCAAATTCAACCCCGTCGGATACCCACTAGTTCACAAAGTCAAATACCCAAGCCAAAACGTAAACATCTCAACTCACTTAAGTACCGTCTTATACCGGATTAACTTTGAAAAGAAGTTCAGTCCTAACATTCCCATATCTGAAGATTCACGACAAGGCAATAAACTCTCCACATAACCTGATCGATAAGATCACGATCCCGATTCACCTAGGATTCACACATGCTCACTTAGCTAACAATCCACCTGAAATCTGATCGTAGGGTCTTACACCCTCTTTGGATCCTTCATCAGTCACATCACTCCTAAACTATTTTCACATCTAATCACTCAGTCAAAATTAAACACGTCTAAACTATGGGTCCTCTCCAATTACCTCATCTCGATCCTTGTCATTCCACCTAGGAAAAATCAAGGATGATCCAAGATGATGACATCAACATCCATCCTACGTGAGTGCCAAAACAAACTCACTGCACCCACCACACCAAGTAACCCAACATCGTCTGCCACAAGCAGAAAATAAGGAATCTCATTCACCTAATTTTGAAATACACAACTCCTCCTCATGACCCCAAAATACAACACGGGTCCACCAACCAATACACGCTCAACGTGCTGGTGATAACAACCATAATCTACCATGGGTAGAAAATAAGAAGTCATCCCCAATGACTTCAGAATATCGATCACCAATGCTGAAACGAACACTCTTCTCGTCCCCTCAAACGCAACTCCTTTTGATCCTTAAGTTCCAACCATGTTGGAAATAGGTATGCTTCCAACTAACTGTCAAGTCCAACCACTGAACTTCCCAATTCTTCAACTCACTCGGACAACCACGTGTCCATAACCAATATATTACCCAATCTTCATGCCCGTTCATAACAATTTATGAAAATCCGAAAGGATGTAATTTGTTACTATCTCGTTCTCACATCTCAACCTTCACATGCTCAACTCTCGGGTCTCCAAGTTATTCACAATCACAAAATCCCACATCAACACCTCCAATGATTCACTTCGGCTTCTTCCAATTTCAATAATTTCTTTGTACTTCCTCGGAATACTAGAAAAACACAACCACACAAGTTTCGGAGTTGACGACAGCTCCCCAAATCCACTAATTTCCATGACGTCCCCTATGTCATACAAAACTTCTCATGTCTCAATCGTACTCTTCATCCATTCATCACTTAGTCATCTCATAACTGTTGGGGCTTATGCCAACACATCACAATCCCTACTGGATCTCATCCAGTCCATCACTCAACCACTATCAGATATCAGATACTGAACCATATGTCCATCACAACGGGGTCACAACCCAACTCGTGGCTCATCGTCATAACAATCATCGGCACGCAGTGTGCGAATTAGACAACCCTGAGTTGTTACTCATACCGAGCAATAACTCCGTACCTCCACTCAGGTTAAAGGAACTCTGCCGCTTTCATACCCCACAACTATGGGTACCACCATTCTGACAATCCACAGTAAGATAATGAACGTTCCCTGAACGTCCCCCAATTCTCAATTACCACAACTACATCAATCGTCCTCGATAGCCAGCCTTCTCCACACAACTGTTGACCAACAGTCATCGCTATCGAGATCCGCATCTACAAATTACACTATTATCCAGTCCAACTCGGAATTCCATATATTATCTCATAACCATACCCATGGATCGAATCCCACCATTTCATTTCGTGTCGGGCCAACCAATCTCCATAGTTTCGACTAGACTCACTAGAGTCACCCACATGGTCATCCATGACCACAGTTGCTCTTTGTAGCACAAGTTCCAATCCATCAATCATAATCTAGGGTTCGACCTGACAAACTACCTCGACTTCGGAAGGTCGTCCAATCCTCAACAACTACAGACTCACAATTCCAAATCATCAATCAAAACTAAGGTTTAACTCTCGAGTCCATCCATCATAAATTTGGACCCACAATCACACCATAGGGTTCCTCTGAACCCAACTGCCCACTGTAGTATAATCCACAATCTGACCGACCCTGCGGTCCTGACATCGTATGGACGTCAAAGCCAATCCTACCATCAACAACTGGGGTTCCACCACTAAGGTCATCAGCTAACTCCGATGTACTAACATTCCCCGGACCAGCATTCACCACTAGGGTTCACATTCTCAGACCATCACTCAATTGAGGTTCACATTTCCTGATCACCACTCAAATGGGGTTCCCCGAACCCAGCTGCTCCCAGCAACACCACAATCTAACATCACATGACCAAACCAACGGTTCCACATTACCAATTCGTCACATACAACCCCACTTGGGTCGAATCGTACTAACGCACAACGTATCTGGCCAATCACACTCTATTCACTATTCCATCTCAAAAACTATAAAATCGGCATCCTACCATCAGGTTAATAACAGGCTGACATCGTAGAGACATCACATCCTTGACCTGGGCGTACCACAAGAACTACTGAATTGCGACAACCTCGCTCTGATACTACTTGACATGACCCATCCCAATCCCCCCAGGATTAACGTGGGATGTGCTATGCTCTCGTCTGACACGAAGTGTAAGACGAGGGATAATATGTACCTCAGCCCATACGGGGCTCCCACAGCGTGCCAGGATCGGTGGAGGAGTGCGATGTCTTGGTCTCTGCTACAGCCCGCATCCATGATCAACCTTAAGGGCATTAAAACCATTCAGAATTGTGAGTGGACGAAAATCAATAAATTCATAAAACGAACTTCATGAAGATAAATTATGCCCTTCAATAAAAAAGTATGCATGCATCGTAAAATCAATAATCAAAACATTTACTCAATAAACCATTAGGGCCTAAGCCCAAAAACCGTAACTCAAAACCACATGTGGGAACTCAGCCCAAAACTGTAAAATACCAAAATCAATAAATCCAAAACCAAGTGGGCCACTGCCCAAATCCATAACCTCAAATCCACAAAGACTGATATACCATTTCATGATTCCAATAATCCATATTCACCATACAACCATCCCCTGCATCCCAGATGCCTAGCGTCCCAGACACTCGACATCCCAGACGTCATATCTCACTGTAATAAGCAACGCGTGCTACCCTGGGTCTCTTCGGGTTAATATCTCTGACATCCCAGATGTCTGACGTCCCAAACGTCTAATAATAGCATTCCTACTCCTGAGTTACTATACGATCCAGTAGCTTCGTATAATGACCCCTCGCACGAAATGCACTGTGACTTCCCCAGTGTCCCAGACACCTAGAGGAAACCATTACATATCCTCGTATCAAATGGTATATGGAAAACAGTTTTACAAAGCCATTTCAAAACATCTCAATGGGCCCTGCCCAAAATTCCCATAAAACATCACAATCCATTTAGGGTCTCTGAACCGAAATCACGTTTATGAAACATAGGGTCCCAGACCCGAAATCACATTTATAAAACTCAACTGGGCCTCATGCCCAATTTTGTAAACCACTAGGCCCCCGCCCCAATCACATAACTAAAAAGGGTCTCAGCACGATTTCGTAAACCAACCGGGACCCTAGCACGATCACATAATTCAAATGGGTCTCATGCTCGAGTTCATCTTTCAAAATCCAAAACCATGCCATAGGACCATTATTTAACTCACAATCACATAGCAATAGCATAAGCTCGTAAACCTCGAAATACGTGTAAATACGGAATTGCCTCAAAATACGTGCAATCATGCAAACCACTAGTGCCACAATCATCATCATAGAAACTGACAGGACCCATCCCAATCCCCCCGGGATTAACGCGGGATGACCCTGCTCCTGTCTGACACAAAGTGTCAGACAAGGGATATTTCCGACCTTTGCCCTCCCGGGCTATCAGAGTACGCCAGGATCCGAAGGTGGTATGTGATATCTCGGTCTCTGCTGCAGTCCACATCCGCTGTCAACCTGAAGGGCACTCAAAACATGAAAAACTGTGAGTGGACAAAACAAGCGTTTATAAAAACATTTCCATAAAGACAAATACCCTTCACTAAAAAGCATGCATGCATTCGAAAACCATTTAACCAAATGGAACCATCTGTGGGAACTAAGCCCAAAACCATAATCAAATCAAATATACGGGCCACAGCCCAAATCCATAAGAAACCAATAAGGGATTCAACGCAAAACCATAACCAAACTGAAACCAAATACATGAGCCACTGGTCAAATCCTATGCACACCTGTGCACACCACATATCAAAGTATCATAAAGATTCAACCATACGGGCTACTGCCCAAAACCATACGGGACTCAGCCCAAAACCATAATGAAACCAAGTACACGAGCCACCTCTCAAATCCTGTGTAATCACACATCACATTTCATAATCCATATATATATACATATAATTCACACAACCAGTCCTGTCACGGTTTCCAAAGCTATGCGCGTGCTACCCGGGTCTCAATCCGAGTCTTCTCAAGTCAAGGTCAATGTCTGCAGACCACTAATCCTACCCGAGGTTATAGTAACCATAGCCTTCCTGGGGGGTGGGGGGTGACTCCACTCAGTCGGTGCTTCGTGACTACTCTGGGGTCCACCCAGGCCAACGACCCATCCTGAGGAGATAATAGAAATAAAGGAAGGTATATGAACATATATATATAAATAACATATATATATACATAACATAATTATTCATGCCTGGTTCCCCTGAACCGTCATGATCCATAATATCCATTCCATTCATATATATATATATATATATATATAAAACATCCTCCATGCATGGTTCCCATAAACCATCATGTACCATAATAACATAACCAGGGTTCATGCCGGTTCCCATAACCCGTCATGAACCACAATACCATAACAAGGGTTCATGCCGGTTCCCATAAACCATTATGAACCTGGAAATCCATTTAAGGTTCCCTGACTTGAAATCAAAACCGTAAAGTAACCTGGGTCTCGTGCCCGAAGATATGACATCAGTTGGGCACCGTGCCTGATATTTGAGGTCATATGCCTGAGACAAAACAAAATGGCTCTCATACCCGAGTTTATCCTTTTGATATCCAAATCCAATTCATTAAAACCAATAAGAAAATACAGACCCGTATAAGCACCGTGTAAGGCCGAAACATCGAAATTCGTGCTTATACGTAAACACGAACAAATGCACCCATGGCATCATCAAACATGTAATAAAACATATAATAAACATTTATGCATGCACCAATTAAGAAAACCAAGGTCCACTCACGGACTGTCCGAGTTGTCGCCTCGATTTACGTGCCTTACGGCTCTCCCGAGCCAATCACCATCACCGGGACTCCCGAACCTGTCCAAATCATAATAGAAGGTTACTAACTACTTAATTAACCTCCCACTAAAGCCCCGTAATTTTCCGGTATTTTAAACTATTTTTAATGCCGAACATAAACCTTCCGATGCCCCAAACATTATCGAAACGGTGTCTGATCGGCGCGAAACCAGTCCCAAAATGTTCGTTACATCGAATAGAAGATTTCGTATGTTGAAGACGTCCTCGAAATGTAGGCCATGCGCCCTCACGCTCCCCAAGAAGCCACTGCGCGTGGGCCTCAGGCGCCCTGCACAGTGTCTTCTTCAAGCTTGCGATGGCCGGTCTGAACCAGCCGATCTGATTCTCTAGTTTTGCTGGACCGGCGTGACTGGTCCAGTCCCCTACAATCCATTTTTTCGTCCGTTGTCAACCCAAATCAATCCTAATCTTCTAGTTTAGATCCTAGGAACCTAAACCAATTAATTAAAACCCCTAAAACCCACAAAACCTGACCGGTCCGATTTTGGTTCTCACGGTTCGATTATCCAAACTCACCCCAGAGCTTCCTCAACGTCTCACCACTCCCAAAACCTTCCTATTGACTTCCTAACAACCTAATTAGTTCAATGAAACCATCCAAATCGACCCATAATGCAAGAAATTGAAAATGGATAAAAAATGGTTAAATCGATACCTCGTTCGGGTTTGGGCCTCAGCCGTGCACGGTGGCGCCGGCCTGGTCTAGCCACCACGTCCTCAGCATCCTCACTTCACTCTGTCCTCAGTCATAGCCGCATGGGAAGGGTTGGATGGGTTTTGGCTTCAAAGGGAAATGAGATCGGGTAGTGTTTTGGGAATGAAGGAATGAATGATCGATGAAGGGATGATATGCATGAAGAAAAGAGATGGCATGTGGTTTGGTGACACTTGTCACTCATCCATAGGGCAGGAACTAAATATCTGGGCCCACTAGCTGCCAAATGTCACTTGTCTCGTAATTCGTGCAATAGTGCTCTTGAACTTCCGTGAACCGTTACTTCGCCGTCGAACGTCCGAATTCGACATGCCGCCTGTCTATGCATTCGTATCGTCCCGATCTAAGTAACGGTCCTTGGCCCAATGCCATCGAACCTCCTGGTCCAAAAGTTAACTATTTACCCCTTTTAACCAAAATTACCAAATAGCCCCTAAACTTCTGAACGTCATGACTTCTTCCTCGAATGTCGGAGTTGAACGTGCCACCTGTCTATGAACTCGTGACGTCCTAAACTACGTCACGGTCATCGGTCAAAATCGATTTGACCGCCAGAATGAAAAGTCAATGTTTTGCCACGGCTAGGGGCAAGACGGTCATTTTGCATTGTTCGTCCGATTTTGCCTAACTAATCACCGATTAACCTCACTAATCGTGATTAGTCACTAATAAAATCTAGGAATTTGGGACGGGTCGTTACAACCTTCCCTCCTTAATTAATTTCTTCCTCAAAATTCCAACCGACCTAATCTAACCGTTATTCCCTCCTTAATTAGTTTCGTTCTCGAAACTCCAATTATTCTGATTCCACATCCACCTCGTGGAACTAATTCGAGCTCGCAACTCGTGTATACTCGTACACCAACTAACCAAACAATACTTACTCGTCTGCAACCAGACGTACCACTAAAGTTTACATCACATTGATTACATTCGACCACGTCGAATGACAGTAATCACACGTTCTGAACTGACACCACCTGTCAGTATCAGAGTAGCCCAAGTATCCTATGAGCTAACCACTTGTCAATCTACTATCTCGTTGACATAAACAACTAGACGGTTCCTTGCTCGAATGCTAAACTATCCTGATGTCTACTCCGCTAGGAGTAATCAGACCTCAAACAACAATACACGAAACATCTGACAAACTGTCACCACTTGACAGTTATCAGTCGAAAACTGACCCTATGCTCACCTGTGGTTCCCCAAACCACCAACACACTCATCCTGAGTATACGTATACTAATCAAGCCTTTCACTCGACCTGTGTGTAACTAGACCCATCAGAAAACCATGACCCAGTGCACAGTATCCAATGTCCAGTTCACGACCTCAACAATTCCAATGGTATCGGAACCAATCCGGCTACCAACATGTTCACCAACATACCTCTAGTATAACCTATATACCGTCACCATGCACCACAAGTCTGCTCGGTATCGTACCTCGAACAACGTACATGGTACATACAACTACCCATCAATCAGCCTATAACCATCTAGGTTGTAGCCAATCACGTTTCTACTATGGAGTCCACTTGTCCAATCACAGACTAGAGAAATCGAAACTCCAACCCATCATCTATTTTCCAAATCCAAATCTGAATCCGCAAATTCGTAAGAAATCTCGAATCCAAACCCAGAAATCATATCCATAACCATGTCCAAATCCGAATCCGAAATCATCATTCTGTAAGCTAGCATTTGGAATAACCATTCCGAACCCAAATCCATAAAAGGAAATCCACTGTCAAGCACCAAAATCAAATCCTGAATCGTCACCCAGAATCCGATTCCAAAACCCAAATATAGAAATCCTCTTTCAAGTTCCAAAATCAAATCCTGAATCGTCATCCAGAATCCGATTCCAAAACCCAAATCCAGAAATCCACTTTCAAGTTCCCAAATCAAATCCTGAATCGTCATCCAGAAATCTGATTCCAAAACCTGAAATCTCGTTCACGTCTATCGAGACGCACTATATCCGAACCTATCGGATACCTGCTTAATTGATTACACATTACCTTTGATTGACTTCATAGGGAAGCCAATCACAACATCAACACATCTAGGCTGACCAAATCCGACCTCGTCGGACACTTACTCATCGGACAACTACTCGTCAGATAACTATTCGGGCGAGTAATAAGCCATATGGGATTTACCTCGAAAAGAAGTTAAGTCTCAACATCCTCAACTCAAACATCCAGGTAAGAGCGATAAACTCTCCATTTATCTGGATCATCAAGATCACGATCCAGGTCTATCACTACGTCACTCGACCGTGAACGTCATGATCGAGAATTGTCACAACGTCCAAAGTCCTCAACCAAATCCCACATCTAAACAGATCAGTCAACGACGAGACACGTCGAGACTGTGGGTTCTCCCCAATCACTTCGTATCGATCCTTGTCATGCCACTGAGGAAAAACCAAGGATGATCGAATACAATGACATCAAAATCCATCCTACGTGAATGCAAACAACACTCGCTGCACTCACCACGTCATGTAACCTGACATCGTCTGCCACCAAGTAGAGAATGAGAAATCTCAGTCACCTAACTTCGGTATACTCACTCCACCTGATGACCCAAGGAAAAAACCGGGTCCACCAACCAAAACACGATCGGTGTACTAGTGGCAACCAACAACATCTACATCATCAACATCATCTACCATCATCAATCATGGTAGGATCTGAAAACCCGCATTCCACGTGTCACCTCAATTACAACCTTTCGCGATTCCAAAGCTCCAACCATGTCGGAACCAACACACTCGGACATCATCCACGTGTCTCCTTTTTTGACTATTTACGGACACATGCCCATTTACGACCGTATATGTACCTCTCGACTAGAGAGTCACAACAGACCCCTGCTGTGATCTGCAGTCAAAGCTCTCCATACCACCGTACCTAACCAATTCTAACGAACACTGACCAACTGGTCGCTAATCCCCATGACAATACTCGTTCCTCAAGTCTTATTTACCGCTGGATCCAATCCGGTTCATCACTATCCGTGATCCACTCCCGAACCACAGATACCGAACATATGCTCATCTTGACAGAGTCACATCCCAATTCGCGACTCACCGTCATCACAATCACCGGCACCAGCACCAGCACTAGTACCAGTACACCACTATAATCTGTCAGCATCAGCACACAAGCATCCACACTAGCATCAGCAATAACACTAGCATACCATGTGCAAAACTGACAACCCTGGATCTCCGCTCATACCGAGCGACGACCCCGTACCTCTACTCAAATTGGAGAAACTCTGCCTCCCTCGTACCCAACAACTCTAGGTACAGTCACCCTGACAACTCACACGAGAAAAAGAAACGTCCCCTGTACATCCCCGTCTCATTCTGCGATCGCACTCAGCCGTAACTGAGTCGAATCCAGAATCATTGCTCGTACATATGCGCTACTCACACACCTCGTATCATCGTCACGACTGACAATCCCATCATCACAATCGTCACGGTAACCTGAGTCTACTCGACCTGATAAGACTCGACTACGTCCATCGATAGTAGCGTCTGCCACAACCTCGTGCAGACCTAACTACCAGGCATCTCGATATCCAGACTTCGCATCCAACGGAATCAACCGCATGTACCAACTACTCTGTATTCCCGCTCCAGGATTCCATCGACAAGTACCAACCCTGGTAACTTGTCCAACAATCTCTAACAAGTCGTAGCTCGACTTAACCAATGTCGTATACCAGGTCGCCCGTGGCCTTAGTTGCACCAACAATTCATCACAACTGAGTAGCACGACAACCAACTCGGTCTAACTAATAAGTACAACCCCGACTGCAAAGTGCAGTCCCAACACAAGCTGACATGACTAGACCGACTAACGAATCCAAATCCAAATAGTCATCCAAGTCAAACCACTCGTCAACCCACATTTCCGAAGCATACACCCAAGGTAGGGTTCCACAATCACACCCAGGGTCTCCCTGAACCCAACTGCGGAAAGTAGTAAAATCCACAATCTGACCGTCTCCGCGGTCTTGACATCGTAAAGACGTCAATCCAATCCTACCATCAATCCAACTTGGATTCCTCGAATCCGACGGCTAACTGCAGTACATCCATTTAACGGCCACAACACCAAACTACCGTCGAACTGGTCATACAACATCGTGAAAAACGATCCCAACTAACCGTCTCACGATCAGAACTCTAATGAACTGTTACGTTCATCCTTCCGTAGGGTCCCACACTATCATCCACGACAAAACTATGGCAACCCCAGCATCAAGTGCCGAACCAAGACATATCACGATCCAATCCCACTAACTATCGTACCGGCACCCTAACTATCAGGTTGATCGCGAACTGTAGCCCATTGCGATATCACATCCTCGACCTGCGTACATTCCAAGAGCTACACAGTTGCTCAAATAGAGACAACCCCCGCTCTGACAAGCAATCCTATGCTCTGATACCACGTTGACAGGACCCATCCCAATCCCCCTGGTATTAACACGGGATGACCCTGCTCCCGTCTGACACGAAGTGTCCGACAAGGGATATTTCCGACCTTTGCCCTCCGGGGCTATCAGAGTACGCCAGGATTTGGAGGAGGTATGTGATATCTCGGTCTCTGCTACAGTCCACATCCGATGTCAACCTGAAGGGCAGTCAAAACATTAAAAACTGTGAGTGGACAAAACAAGCGTTTATAAAAACATTTCCATAAAGACATTTGTACCCTTCACTAAAAAGCATGCATGCATTCGAAAACCATTTAACCAAATGGAACAATCTGTGGGAACTAAGCCCAAAACCATAATCAAATCAAATATACGGGCCACTGGCCAAATCCATAAGAAACCAATAAGGGATTCAACGCAAAACCATAACCATACTGAAACCAAATACACGAGCCACTGCTCAAATCCTGTGCACACCACATATCAAAGAATCATAAAGATTCAACCATACGGGCTACTGCCCAAAACCATACGGGACTCAGCCCAAAACCATCATGAAACCAAGTACACGAGCCACTGCTCAAATCCTGTGTAATCACACATCACATATCAGAATCCATATATATATATACATATAATTCACACAATCAGTCTTGTCACGGTTTCCAAAGCTATGCGCGTGCTACCCGGGTCTCAATCCGAGTCTTCTCAAGTCAAGGTCAATGTCTGCAGAATACTGATCCTACCCGAGGTTATAGAAACCATAGCCTTCCTGAGAGTAAGGAACCTAACTGGGGGTGACTCCCCTCAGTCGGTGTTCCGTGACTATTCTGGGGTCCACCCAGGCCAACGACCCTCCCCGGAGGAGATAATAGAAGTAAAGGAAGGTATATGAACATATATATACATAACATAAATATTCATGCCCGGTTCCCCTGAACCGTCATGATCCATAATATCCATTCCATTCATATATATATATATATAACATCTTTCATGTCCGGTTCCCATAAACCATCATGTACCATAATAACATAACCAGGGTTCATGCCGGTTCCCATAACCCTTCATGAACCACGATACCATAACAAGGGTTCATTCCGGTTCCCATAAACCGTCATGAACCTGGAAATCCATTTAAGGTTCCCTGACCTGAAATCAAAACCGTAAAGTAACCTAGGTCTCGTGCTCGAACATATGACATCAGCTGGGCACCGTGCCCGATATCTGAGGTCATATGCCCGAGAACAAACCAAATGGGTCTCATACTCAATATCTGTAGATCCTAAGAACCTAAACCAATTAATTAAAACCCCTAAAACCCACGAAACCCGACCGGTCCGATTTTGGTTCTCACGGTTCGATTATCCAAACTCACCCCAGAGCTTCCTCACCGTCTCACCACTCCCAAAACCTTCCTATTGACTTCTTAACAACCTAATTAGTTCAATGAAGCCATCCAAATCGGCCCATAATGCAAGAAATTGAAAATGGATTAAAAATGGTTAAACCGATACCTCGTTCGGGTTTGGACCTCAGCCGTGCATGGTGGCGCCGTCTTGGGCCAGCCACCACGTCCTCACCATCCTCACTTCACTCTGTCCTCAGTCATAGCCACATGGGAAGGGTTGGATGGGTTTTGGGTTCAAAGGGAAATGAGATCGGGTAGTGTTTTGGGAATGAAGGAATGAATGATCGATGAAGGGATGATATGTATGAAGGAAAGATATGGCCTGTGGATGGGTGACACTTGTCACTCATCCATAGGGCAGGAACTAAATATCTGGGCCCACTAGCTGCCAAATGTCACGTGTCTCGTAATTCGTGCATTAGTGCACTTGAACTTCCGTGAACAGTAATTTCGTCGTCGAACGTCCGAATTCGACATGCCGCCTGTCTACAGATTCGTATCGTCCCGATCTACGTAACGGTACTTGACCCACGGTCATCGGACCTCCTGGTCCAAAAGTCAACTATTTACCCCGTTTAACCAAAATTACCAAATTGCCGCTAAACTTCCGAACGTCATAACTTCTTCCTCGAATGTCGGAATTGAACGTGCCACCTGTCTATGAACTCGTGACATCCTAAAATACAGCACGGTCATCGGTTAAAGTCCATTTGACCACCCGAATGAAAAGTCAACATTTTGCCACGGCTCGGGGCAAAACGGTCATTTTGCATCGTTCGTCCGATTTCGCCTAACTAATCACGGATTAACCTCACTAATTGTGATTAGTCACTAATCAAATCTAGGAATTTGGGACGGATCGTTACAGAAATCACGTATGTAAAACATATAGAATAGTTATCAATGCATCACAGTTTAGAAAACGAATTCCACTCATAGACCGTCCTACGCTGCCACCTTAATACACGTGCCATAAGCCTTCCCGGGCCACAACATTATCACCGAGTCTTCCAAACTTATCCAAATCACACTAAAGGTTACTAACTTCTTCATTAAGCTCCCAATAAAGCCCCGTAATTTTCCCGAATTTTTAACTATTTTTAAACTTGATCCTAAGCCTTCGGACACCCCGAAACATATCGAAACGATGTCCGATCGACACAAAACCAGTCCCAAAATGTTCGTTACATCGAATAGATGATTTCATATGTTGAAAACTTCCCAAAATATCCCCCATGCGCCCTCACGCGCCGCCGCAAGCGGCTGCACGCGAAAGCCACGCGCGATGAACATTGTCATCATCAACCTCGGGTGAACCTGGTTCACTGGTTCGGTCTGGTTCAGCTGAACCACCGACTTGAACCGGCTGGTTCTCCCAATTCTGGCCAGCATTTTCCTCCATGTTTCTTCCTATGTGCTCGTCTCATCCTTCCCTAGTGTTCTATTGATTCAAAAATAAGAAAGGACGTCGATAGGTACCTGTTCATGGAGGAAACACGACCGGCCACCTACAACTCTGTCGTGTCCTCGATCCCGGCCACCATAGACCTCGCAACCAGTCCCATTCGACACCTAAGACCCCCAGAAACATGTTCCAAATTTCAGCATCGATCAACAAGCCTCAAAACCCCACCTCCCAAGTTCAACCCAAAACGTACCATTTTGGTGATCTCCAGCGACCGTCCACGACAGCTCGAACTGTGGCCACCGTTCGACTCGTCTCGATCTCCTCTTCAATCTTCATTCACAGTCCAACAACAATGGGTGAGGTTTGGAGGTTATTTGTGAGATTGATTATGTGTGTTTGTTAGAGAGAATGAGGAAGATGACCCGCGGGGAAGAAGAGAGAGAATTGAGATATGTGAGTTTTTAGTTTAATTAATTAATTAATCTGACCAATAGGCATAGATCCACAAATTAGGGAAGATAACCAATGTGATGAGTGACACTTGTTACTCATCCAAGGGCCCCATACAAAATATCAGCCAATCACATTAAAATAATATTTAATTGCGAATCCTGAGACATCAAATTCCTGATTTCGATCCCGTGACCATAACTTCTTTGTCCAACGTCCGATTTCGACGTGTCGTCTCTCTACGGACTCGTGTCGTCCCAAACTACGTATCGGTCATTGGTCCCCGTACGTTTGACTATTCAAATCAAAAGTTAACATTTTACCCAAGACTAAAGGAAAAATGGTCATTTTACACCATCCGTCCGATTTCGCTCAACTAATCACCGATTACTCTTACTAATCCTTCATTAGTAAGTGATTGTTAGTGAGCGGTGGCTAGAGATTGTTTGTGAGCTGGTAGTTAGAATGAATCTCTGTGAGCTGGTAGTAGGGATGACTATCCGTGTGATTGGTGGTCAGAGACTACCCATGAGCCAGTAGTTGGAATGACTATTCGTGTGTGACGACCCAAAAATTCAAAAAAGGAAATTTTGAAAATTTTGGTGAAAATGACGATTTTACCCTTAGTTATAAGGGCCAAAAGTTGACATTTTGATCGCGACATTGTTTGGACTTTCCGTTAGGACCGTTGTGTAGGTATCGTGAAGCTGAGTAGGTAGACAAGCGACATGCGTCAATCGGAGTGCGGACGTGAAATTTCGAGTCTAGAACTATGAAGGGCATTTTGGTAATTATGTGATGTAGAGGCAAAATGGTAATTTGGGGCGGCAAGGTGAATTGGACGGTTAATTGGCTAATTCAGCCGTGATGAGTGAGTCATTGGATTCATTAAGTGACATCTGTCACTATAAGGCAACAATTAGTGGCACTAATTCAGGTAATGAGGTTTGAATTATATGTGTAAATCCTTTCCACAGTATAGGTATGGATACCTTGAGAAAACAGGGCATCACTTATGCTCCACTTGAAGCAGCCAAAATCTCTCTATGTTCGATCAATTGAAGGTGATTGAGAGAGTGTGCTTGTGAGAAAAATAGGGAGTTGGGATCGAATTCTGAGTTGTGTAATTAATTGGTGGAAACAAAGATTTCGGTGAGCTTATCCGAACTTAAACAAGTTGAATGACATCAAAATCGAAGAGAATTGGAGAGGAATGAGCCCAGACAGGCCCTAGTTTCAATTCGAAAACACATCTCTGAGTTCGATTAATTGGAAGGAATTAAAGCTATAATTGAGATAAAAAAAAAAACAAGTCTATAAGAGTCCTACAAAGCTTTTGGATGGATCAATTGAAGAAAAACAAGTGGAATTGATGAACTTCGAAGAATTAACAGTGCTCGGGTGTCCTTCAAATATTCATCTTCGAATCGAATAGATTCAAAATTGATGGGTATTGAGTCGAGTTGACACGCGGGTTGCAAAACCCAAATTGCAGAGAATCGAGCTGGGATGACGATACTATTCCTTGGTGCGTGGCTCCCACGCGCAGCCACTCACGGCGGCTCGTGAGGGCACGTGGAGCCTTATCTCAAGGAATCATAATTCTCAGAAATTACGAAAAAACGTGCAGCTCGGAATCGGGCGATTTGGACGGTGTGTGAGTGGACTTTGCTTTCTAAATTTCACTGCATGGATAATTGTTTTCTATGCTTTCTATTTATGATTTCTATGCTTATGATTTTGGTAATTACAATTTCCATATTTATACGTATTTCGATATGAAATACATAATTGCACGTATTTCAAGAATATGGTTTATGCTATCATGGTTTGATGGATGATTTTATATGGTTTATACGTATCATGTTTTGATAATAATTTGATGATGTGACATTGGTTTTGAATGTGAATTCGGGCACAAGACCCATTTCGATAAAATATGATTTCGAATTTGGATTTTGATGTATTCTGGATTTTCTATGATTTACACATGGTTTTGGGTTTAAAGACCCGTTACTGTTGCTGGATCTGGTTTTTGGTTTAAAGACCCAGTTGATTGATGTGACGGGGGAGCGCTCTTGATTGATACGTTTTGAGATTAAAGACTCGGTTATTGTGATTTCTCTGAGGCTTATTGATTGTGTTTTGAGTTTAAAGGCTCGTTGATATCCCGAGAAGGCATGATATATGTGGTTTTGATTTTAAAGACTCTGTGATTGAGATCCAGCAGATTGATTGACTTGTGATTTACTGTTGATTTCCGATGCTTTCAGATGTTTTGGGCAGTGGCTCAGATGTTTTGGATTTACGGAGTTGGACTGAGTTCCCGTACTTTAATTTTGCTTCAAGGTTTTGGGCTACGACCCTGGATTTATGGTTTCCGATTTTTCGCATGCTGTTTTCTGATCGTGGAACTAAGTGATTTTTTAATGCATGTATTGGTTTTACGTGGAGGGTTTAAATGTATTTTTCGGTAAGATGTTTTATAAACTTATTTATTTTTGTCCACTCACACCTTTTATGTTTTTATTGACCCTCCAGGTCATAGTGCGATGATCGAGGCTGATCGAGAGGTGGAGGCATGAGTGGGCACATGTATGGTTATCCCTTGTTTGGCAAGTGCTGAGGGTATATTTTGAACTTCAGTTGACTTGTTAGACGGAAACAGTACCGAGCACGGTTATCAATGTTCCTCAGGGGACGGATCCTATCACCGTGAGACGATAGTCGATAATATCAACCATTATGACACTAAGTGGTCAGAAAGAAGGTTAATTTCCAAGGAACCTCAGCCAAAAGTCCAAGAACTAGTTAGTTGAGAAGAGGGTGACCCTTACGACACTCGAGAGGTTAGGAAAAAGGCCTGTGTTGGGATGAGAAGCCAACCATTATGACACTGTTTGATCAGAAAGACGATTAGGTAAGTGCATAAATGCCTCGCAGGGGTGAGAAGAGAAGCTAGATCTTGATTTTCTAGTTCGAAAGAACAGTTTTTTCCACAAGGACAAGCTATTTTTAAACTATGAGACCTTGGTTAAAGGTGTTCATAAGTTCAGAAAATTGATGGAGATCAATTTGCTGAAGCTGTTTGGTTGATTCGTCTTTTGAGCAGTTGGATTGCTCTTTGTTTATAGGCAGTGAAGGAGTTTGCCACTTGCAGAATAGGGTTTCCGACCGGGTCCCACTTTGCCGTTTATCCTATTGGAATACTTTTTTTTCTATGTCAGCACCGCCCAAGCTTACTTCCTCTCCACGTTCGAATTTGCTGGGCTAGACTTGTGTGTTTTTGGGCCTTTAATTCTGTGAGCCAATAGATTTGGGCCCAAAGGGGATTTTTTCGGATGTAAACAAGTCCATAGGGAACTTTGGGTGGGTTTTGCTCTCCATTTGTCTCACGTTTTTTGTTCTAGGAAAAATTTGGAGAGCCTTTGAGGAGAGTGTTCGGTTCTCGGTTTCGTGGTGCGAGTTGGATGGCGTGTGCGCCATGCACAAGCTTTTTGGGGCTTTCTTCAATGGGACCACCCTTTCCGCCAAAGTTGGTTGGTTTGAGTGGATTGGGATGGTTGATCTAGATTCTTGTTTCAACTTAGGGCTTCAATTGTGTTATTGGCGTTTAGATTTGTTCGTGATCACAGAGAAATATGCATGGTCCTCTTTATTCTAAAATCCTCGAATTTTGAAATCCAATCCTTTCTTAATTTGGCCTTGAAGATATTTTTCTCTCTTGGATTCTTGTGGGGATAATTCACTAAGACATGGAAGTCCGTGGGAGACAAGTGCTCAAAATTTGATACATGAGGATACGCTCTTGGAAGTTGGAATTGCCGGGGGAGTTTCTGGCAAGTTTTTTTGTAAACAAGCTTCTCATTTTCCAGAATGCTGTCTTTAGACATGTTTTACTTGCTTGATCCAAGGGCTAGCCATTTAAAAGATAAAAACCTAACTAATATTTTCTCTATGATTGTAATCATGCAGTAACCTCTAGTGGTTAGTACGGAGGTTTGCTGTTATCAGTAAATATTATTATCTCTCATGCTAGATTTTTGCATTTCTCTATTGTTGATAATGCTTCTAACATTCTCTGCTATTATTACATTTGTCTATATGTATCCCAAAAAAGATGAAGCAATTAACCTCTAGAACGAGTTGTTAACACAAAACCAAGAAATGAACCTTGGTGTCTCATGGGCGATTTTAACGATATTCTAAGTTTAAATGAAAAGTTGGGTACGTGGTGTCAGTAGCTTGAATAGGTACAATATGCAGTTTGGAAATTGTTTGAATAAGTCTTGTGTCCACCCCTAAGGATGGAGTACCCTTTGCTTGGACTAATGGTCACAAAAACCATTCAATTATGTATGAGCATCTTGATATGTCCCTGAACAATGCTTATTGGACTCAAAAGTTATGTAATCATAGCCTAATCAATCATCCAATCTAGGGTTCTGATCATGGTCCAATTTTGCCTTACCTTGACAAAAAAACGTACCTTGAGACTAGAGATTTTAAACTTGAAGCCATGTGGTTTACAAAACATGGTCACCAAGGAGTGGAGTAATGTTGTGCATGGCAATCATTGCCAGCATTTATCTACCCTTTGTAGTAGTTTTGCTTCCTTTACTAGAAGTTGGAATAAACAGGTTTTTAGTAACATTAACAATATATTTACTAGCCTAGTTGATCATCTTAATATGATCCAATCAAAAGAATGAGAGACCCTAGCTCCGCGACATTAGAAGATAGAGAATCCAGTAACCAGAGGGAGCTCGATGACTTATGCATCTGAGGAATGTCATTGGGCTCAAAAGGCTAGAGCCAATTGGTTAGCCCTAATGGATAAGAACTCCAAATTTGTCCATACACAAATCAGAAGAAAAATGAACCATGTAGATGGTATTCAGGATGCCTTAGGTATTTGGCATGTAGAGAGTAATAGTATGACTAACGCCTTCATTTCAGATTTTATGAAGTGTTTTACTAGTAACAACTCTTTTAATGCCATTGAAACTAAATTTTATTATCTCCTTTCTTTCCTTGCATCTCTGCTGAGGCAACTGTTGATCTAATCAAGCCAATTACTCATGAGGAGATCGAATCTGCAATCAGAGGAATGGGAGGACTAAAAGCCCTAGACCAAACGACATTAATGAGGTCTTCTACCGTAATTACTGGGACACAACTAGAGACCATGTCCCCAATTATGTTGGTTAGTTTTACTCTGACCCTTCTCCTCTTAATGGTTTAAACCACACTAATATTGCCCTGATACCTAAAGTGGACAAACGTGCTCTAGCTAATCAGGCCTATTCTTAAGGATTGCATTTTCCCAAATTTGGGAGCTTTGCTCCTAGTAGAACAATTCTAGATAATATCCTTATTGCGCATGAGTTGTTTAGTGATTGTAAGAAGAAAAATAATAAAATTGGCAATATAGCTGTTAAATTAGACCTTGAAAAAGTTTATGACATGGTACATTGGAACTACATTGAAGCTTGCCTCTCAAAGTTGGGATTTCATAGGACTTGGATTAAAATGATAATGACTAGCATTTCCACTGCCTCCTTATCAATCATCTTAAATGGTTGCTTGATAGGCCATTAAATAAGCATTATTTTATATTATTTGATACCCTTTATACTTGACTTTTAATATTAAAATAATAAACAATTAGACAAATTAATTTATTTTGTGATATTTTTGTAGAAATAAATAAAGCTTGGAATTTGGAGTATTTTGGTGAAAGAATTGTTCCGATCGGAATTATAACGAAAAAATTATGGACGAAATATGAGAAGCCACCGAAAATCGCAAGGAAATTCGATGGGAAGCTGCTGAAATCCAAAAGCCCAAGCCAAAAACCAGCAGCCCTATTTCCTCATTTTCAACCATTTTGGCTGATTTTTCAAACATCTTTTCCCCAAAATCAGCATATTTTCCCCAAAAATCACCTAATCTCATCATTTCCATCACTTTTTCATGTAGTATTTTATTGTTATTTTTATATTTTAATTTTGTACTTTTATTTAAACAATTGTGGCACTCCCTCTACAAATAGGGAGACCATTTCATGTATTTGGTGTCCACATTAGTCCCCATTAGTCCTCATTAGTCTCCCTTACTTTTCATCTTTTCCATTTTGTTTCTCCTTTTAGTTTAGGTTCTTATATTTTCTCTCTAGTTCTTCTCTTCTCTTAGTTCATCTTCTTTATTTTGTTCTTTATTTTTGGGGACCATTTGTAACTTCTTGTAATTTTCTTCTTAATTAATTATCTTAGTTTCATTTTCTTCATTATGTTCTTAGAATTTCTTAAACTTATCTTTAATTACATTTTTATGCTTTTGGTAAGAAAAACCTAAGGCTAGGTAATTCTAAGGCAATTCAAGAGTTTTTAAGACCAAATTCTTCGTATTTCTTCCTCCATCTTCACACGGTTCTGCCTGCGGTTAAGGTTCCTTGTGAAAAATCATGTTTTTCTACTTAAACTTTTTTTATTGTTTCGGTTTTACTTAGAATGCAATATTTGTGTTGGTATTTTCTTTCTAACATTGGTAAGTATGAATACAATCTCCATTTGTTTTACTTTCTGAATTTCTTTTACTTCATATGTTGTAATGCTTTATACTTCAATTTAATGCTAAGTGTCGGCCGCTGTCGGTGCACTTAGCATTTGATTGAAGAGATTTTAATGCCGGCCACTGTCAGTGCATTTAATCACAAACAAGAGGTAAATCATATTATAAGTGTCGGCCGCTGTCGGTGCATTTATAATATGAAAAATGTATGCATATAATGGAGATGAAAAGGTAGGATTTCGTGATTGATTCAATATAAGCATGATGTAAGAGTGTTAGTAACAATTGTATTTAAAGGAAGTTTATTTTAGGAGTAGTTTTAAATAATGTTATTACTAAGTTTAATTTAATTCTTAGTTAGTGTTTTCTTTAGTTTAGATTACAAATCTCCCTCAAAACCCCTCCATCTTTATTCTTTATTTTTTTATTTTTTTATTCTTTTAATTCTTTATTCTTTTATTCTTTTAATTCTTTATTCTTTTATACTTTTATTTTATTCTTTATTCTTTATTCTTTTATCTCTTTATTCTTTAAGTAATTTATTCCTTGATTAATTAATTCTTTTATTCTTTTATTCTTTAATTCATTAATTTATTCATTATTCTTTTATTCATTAATTTATTCATTATTCTTTTATTCATTATTCTTTCCCACTAACACATTATTAATGTTCCCTAATTTCCCTGGTTAAGAACGATCTCTATTTACCAATATTACATCTACACAAAAAGGGTTTAAATTGCATAACACTCAAATTACGTGTTTAATTTAATGCGTAGTTTGGGCCTTGTCAATTTTTGGCGCCGTTGCCGGGGAAATTAAAAATCATTCTTAATGTGTTAGTATGTATTCAATTGTTTATATATAAATGTATTCAACTGTTTATATATAAAATGTTTATACTTGTGAATAATGTTTACATATTGTAAATGGTGTTAAACTTTTATTTTTACACTTTATTTCATTTTACTGGTTTAACTTTATTCCATTAACTTTATGTTCGTATTTTAAATTTATTTCATTAACTTTATGTTCATACTTTAAATTTATTCCATTAACTTTAAATTTATTCCATTACTTTAACTTTATTCCATTAACTTTAAATTTATTCAATTAACTTTAAATTTATTCCATTAACTTTAACTTTATTCCATTACTTTGTTCCATTAACTTTAAATTTATTCCATTAACTTTAACTTTATTTCATTAACTTTAAATTTATTCCATTAACTTGAAATATATTCCATTAAATTTAAATTTATTCCATTAACTTTAAATTTATTCCATTACTTTAACTTTATTCCATTAACTTTAAATTTATTCCATTAACTTTAAATTTATTTCATTAACTTTAAATTTATTCCATTACTTTAACTTTATTCCATTAACTTATTCCATTAACTTTATTACATTAACTTTATGTTCACAATTATTTTATTTTATTCTTATTTATTTATTTGTTTGATCATGTCTTGACAACTTTAAATTTAAAAAAAATTCGAAATTAAAAAAAAAAAACTTATCTTAGCTTTGTGTTAGTGTTAATTCATACTTGTAAATAAATGTTGTATATATGTTACTTGTTACCTTTCATACTTGTTCATAAATTGTTCATAACTTTTATATTTCATAGTATACATTCATACTTTTTCATAATTTTTATTTTATTTTATACGTGTTCATATTTGAATTTAATTATCATACTTATTTGTTTATACTAGTTCATAATTTGTTTATTACTTGTTTACATTTATTTTATTTATGTGTGTATGCATTTATTTAAGTTTGACTTTTTCTTCAAAAAAAAATTAATTATAAAAAAAAAAAATTCTTATCTTCACTTTGTGTTAGTGTAAATCTAAATTTTTAAATAAATCTTATACATATATTAGTTTGTTAATGTGAAATTGTTTTATAAATATCATTACTTGTGAATGAAACCATACTTGTAAATAAATTGTTCATACTTGTATAAATTGTTCATACGTAAATTGTCATGTTATATTTGTAAATTGTGCATAAAAACATACTTGTAAATAGTTCTTGCATTCATGCAATAGTCTCGGCTATATGTAGATCACTTGTGCTTCGAAGTTTAGATTTTGATCTTTAATCGGCGAATACTCTTTTGTTAACTCTCACCCACAGTGATTGTTAACACTTGAGTCATCTTAATTCCTCTGAAGTAAGAAATTTTCGAGGGTGATGTCTAGGACAAGAGACGATACTCATAACGGGTTTTTGGGTCTAAGAAAGGGACATCAATGGAGTTTAAGCTCGGGACGTCTTGAGATTATCCCTACCTCTTATGTGTATTCTTTCTAACCTGGTCACCTTTGAACTTGCCCAAACAGTTGAATTAATCTAAGATATTTACTTGGGCCGCACAGACGTATAAGTCTCCATCTAAACTTTGAAGCTATGTGAACCATATATATCTTTGACTTCCCCCGACATGTAAATATTTTTTATATCTTAATTTACATTATTTGTCATGACAAAGTTAATTTGTATCTTTAGTTTAACTAACTTGCATCTTTAATCTAATTTGCATATCTAACTTGCATTCTTGACTAGCATACATCTCTGTCTAACTAACTTGCATCTCTGTCTAGGCTGGATGGGCGTTAAACTTCAAGCGCTTGTTGGAAGGCAACCCAATGTGTTCCCGGGATGTTAAGGAGTCATCAACGCAAATTTGCTATCTTTCACTCTTTATTTTATTTTATTTTGTTTATTTATTGTTTATCTTGCTTTATTTTCGTAAATCTTCTTCCTTACTTTGATTCTATGTTTAATTACTTCGTATTTTCCTACATTGAGGACAATGTAGAATTTAAGTGTGGGGAATGGTTTACAATTTTAATTGTCCAAAAAAATAATTAAAAAAATAATAATAAAAAAAATTAAAAAAGTAATAATAATAAAAAATTAAAAAAAGGTGAAAAATAATAATAATAAAAATTATTGTTTTCTTGAATCTTTTTGTTTTAACTTAGTGTTTTTATGAGTCTTAAGTTGCCATTTAACTTGTCAATGACATAAATGAACAAAAATGAATATGTTATGGCCATAAAGATAATCACTACAACTTGAATTTGTTTGTTAATATTTTGTGATTAAGTGTTATAACTTGAAGATAATGCATGTAAATTGGCACATAAACGAGCATGATAAGATAAGTATGAATCATATGAACCTTATGTGAGCTTTAGAACTTTATATACGTCTTTGATGAGTGATTCATAAGTTCTTTGTTTAAATTGATATACATATGCCACATAACTACTTGCCATAGCTTTTAATGAACTCTATAGTACTAGAACTTATTCTATGTGATTTTCAAAACTTTTAAGTTAATAAACTCTCTAATTTTGGATATGATTAAGGCATTAGGGTTAACACCATAAATTCAAACATCCATGTTCCCTATCCTGTGCGCACAAGTTGCGACCCCCTTAGTTTTAACCCTTTTGAGCCCACATTAAGCCTTTCTTTTATTACCATGATTATCTAAACACTTGAGCTTAGTATAGATATCCTTTACCCTTGTTCCAAGGACTCGGTTGTAGATATAAAGATTGTGTAAGGAGAAAATGATGATGTTGAAAAGACTTTTATGTGAATTATTTGGATTTACCTACTCAAGCTTTGTTGTATTGCTGACACATGTTATTACCTTGATATAAAAAAAAAACCAAAAAAAAAACCCAAAAAAAATGAAAAAAAAAAGTTGAGTCTCTATCAAGGCAATAAGGTTTAGTTATGTAATGTTTGAGTTAAGTCCCTTACATTCGTAAATCCGACACAAAAAATGATTGTGAGGCCCAATATGATGGAATTAGGCCTATATTCGAAGGGATGGATTACTAACACCATTGCACTAAGGTCGGGAAGTTATGATACGTTTTGGGAGTCTTTTGAGTCTTGGAACGAATTTGAGCACCACTTGTCCTATATATTCCTTGCCTCTAAACATAGCCCCATTACAACCTTCGTAAAGACCTTATGATCCTTAAGATGGTAAATTTTGATTAGTGGAATCAATCACTTGAGTAAGCTTATGGTTTTGGTTCATTTGTGCAAGTATGTTTTGTTTTTATCTTGACGTGTTTGTTTGAAATTTTGCGAAAGTACTTCATGTCTATTATGTGAGCATTTCTCTCACATATTTTGAGTGCATACACAAAACCTTACAAAATTGAGTGAATATATTAGTGCATATCCTTGTGAGTTGATTCATACTTGTTTTATTCATGTTGAGATCCAATTCACCATATTTACTCATTATTTTACTTGTTGAAACAATTTGTTAGCATGTATTAACTCTTGAATTCCACATGCTTAAACGTTTTAAGTGAAAATCTTTTATGCCATGATTATAACAATGAAATTTGAGACAAATGGTTAAGGGTTTGCTTGTTTTGGATTTTGTAGTTTAATTTTAGTATTTGCTAGGGACTAGCAAAGTTTAAGTGTGGGGGTATTTGATAGGTCATTAAATAAGCATTATTTTATATTATTTTATACCCTTTATACTTGACTTTTAATATTAAAATAATAAATAATTAGACAAATTAATTTATTTTGTGATATTTTTGTAGAAACAAATAAAGCTTGGAATTTGGAGCCTTTTGGTGAAAGAATTGTCCCGATCGGAATTATAACGAATAAATTATGGACGAAATATGAGAAGCCACCGAAAATCGCAAGGAAATTCGGTGGGAAGCTGCTGAAATCCAAAAGCCCAAGCCAAAAACCAGCAGCCCTATTTCCTCATTTTCAACCATTTTGGCTGATTTTTCAAACATCTTTTCCCCAAAAACCACCTAATCTCATCATTTCCATCACTTTTTCATGTAGTATTTTATTGTTATTTTTATATTTTAATTTTGTACTTTTATTTAAACAATTGTGGCACTCCCTCTATAAATAGGGAGACCATTTCATGTATTTGGTGTCCCCATTAGTCCCCATTAGTCCCCATTAGTCCTCATTAGTCTCCCTTAGTCTTCATCTTTCCCATTTTGTTTCTCCTTTTAGTTTAGGTTCTTATATTTTCTCTCTAGTTCTTCTCTTCTTTATTTTGTTCTTTATTTTGGGGACCATTTGTAACTTCTTGTAATTTTCTTCTTAATTAATTATCTTAGTTTCATTTTCTTCATTATGTTCTTAGAATGTCTTAAACTTATCTTTAATTAAATTTTTATGCTTTCAATAAGAAAAACCTAAGGCTAGGTAATTCTAAGACAATTCAAGAGTTTTTAAGACCAAATTCTTCGTATTTCTTCCTCCATCTTCACACGGTTCTGCCTACTGTCAGGGTTCCTTGTGAAAAATCATGTTTTTCTACTTAAACTCTTTTTATTGTTTCGGTTTTTCTTATAATTCAATATTTGTATTGGTATTTTCTTTCTAACATTTGTAAGTATGAATACAATCTCCATATGTTTTACTTTCTGAATTTCTTTTACTTCATATGTTGTAGTGCTTTATACTTCAATTTGATGCTAAGTGTCGGCCGCTGTCGGTGCACTTAGCATTTGATTGAAGAGATTTTAATGTCGGCCGATGTCGGTGCATTTAATCACAAACAAGAGGTAAATCATATTATAAGTGTCGGCCGCTGTCGGTGCATTTATAATATGAAAAACATATGCATATAATGGAGATGATAAAGGTAGAATTTCTTGATTGATTCAATATAAGCATGATGTAAGAGTGTTAGTAACAATTGTATTTAAAGGAAGTTTATTTTAGGAGTAGTTTTAAATAATGTTATTGCTAAGTTTAATTTAATTCTTAGTTAGTGTTTTCTTTAGTTTAGATTACAAATCTCCCTCCAAACCCCCCATATTTATTCTTTATTCTTTTATTCTTTTATTCTTTTAATTCTTTATTCTTTTATTCTTTTATACTTTTACTTTATACTTTATTCTTTATTCTTTTATCCCTTTATTCTTTAATTAATTTATTCCTTGATTAATTAATTCTTTTATTATTTTATTCTTTAATTCATTAATTTATTGATTATTCTTTTATTGATTATTCTTTCCCACTAACACATTATTAATGTTCCCTAATTTCCCCGGTTAAGAACGATCCCTATTTACCAATACTACATCTACACAAAAAGGGTTTAAATTGCATAACTCTCAAATTACGTGTTTAATTTAATGCATAGTTTGGGCTTTGTCATTTCTCCAAATGTTTTTTTAGAGTTTTTCGTGGAATCAGGAAAAGGGATCCCGTATCCCCATATTTTTTTATTTTATGTACGGAGCCGTTTATTAGAAATCTGAATGCAATTTCAAATAGAATTAAAACCATGTGGGTATCCTCTCTTCTCCCTTTGGTCTTCGAATTTCTAACCTTGTGTTTGCAAATCAGATACTCGTACTGCGATAATGAATACTGATTCGGTTTTGACAATTATCTCTAATGCCTCAGGCCTTAAGATCAATTTCCTTAAATCTTCTCTTTACTTTTTTGGTAATACCAATAACCAACTTCGTTTGGCTATTGTTGACATCCTGTGTATTCAACATAAAACAACCATTGGTAAGTACTTGGGTATCCAAAATATAATCTTTTAGAAGGATCCTATTAATATTAATGATCTGTTAGCTAGAATTCAAAACATGCTTGCAGGTATGAA
Source organism: Prinsepia uniflora (assembly GCA_032719365.1). Lineage (NCBI taxonomy): Eukaryota > Viridiplantae > Streptophyta > Magnoliopsida > Rosales > Rosaceae > Prinsepia > Prinsepia uniflora. The sequence continues at coordinate 52,695,993 of CM064868.1, read as the reverse complement.
AAAAAACAATTTATTAAGAGCCGGAAAAATGACTCTACTTCGTTCAAGTGTCTAAGTTATGCCTAACCATATACTCTTTGACACACCCTGATCTGGAAAGTCCACTAGGACGTAGGAATCAACGCATATTGGCCGACATTTAGGTGGTGATGTCAAGTTGACAAAAGCCAAATAGATAAAACGTTGTATTTAAGGAGGTCGTGTGAAACGTAATTAGCAAAAACCAATTAGTATTTCACCGTGACAAGGAAGTATAGAGCGAAATACACTTATTATGATGATTATATAGCTCAAGTAACTACCTAAATTTTCCTAATTTCCTTCGCCTCACCCCAACTACTAGTGTGGATGCTAGAACAGCTACCGTGAACTCCCTGAAGTACGTGAACTAACACCGGGACCTAAGGGATACAAAACAGAAAGGTAAGTGGACCTAGCAATTATTTCAATGTAAAATCGTAACAAACGAAAGAACATTTAACCCCTCAATTTTTAAGAAAACTTGTCATTAAAATCAAGTATGTAAAAGTGTTCAAGTAAGAAATCATGAGTAAAAAATAAGGAAATGAGGTTCACTCACAAACTAGTTGGGGAGTCGAAATCACCAGAAAAATCCGGCCAACACAATTTCCAAGGTGATAATGACAGGACCCGTACCAAATCCCCCGGGATTAACGTGGGACGTGTCTGCTCCCATCTGACATGAAGTGTCAGACCAGGTAAAGTTCTGACTCTAGCCCTCACCGAGGCATCCAGAGTACACTAGGATCGTAGGAGGACGAGTGTGATGTCTCAATCTCTGCTACAGCCTGCATCCGTCATTAACCTGAAGGGCATTCAAAACATCAAAAGTCATGAGTGGACAAAACAAATATTTTAATAAAACATTTTCACAAAAGATCATTTATGCCCTTCACTAAAAGCATACATGCATTCGAAAACCATTTATCAAAACACTTACAAAACCATTAGGGTCTTGGCCCAATACCGTAACTCAACACATATGGGAACCCAGCCCAAATCCAACACAAGTGGGACTTTGCCCAAATCTGGTAAACGTGGGTCTCAACCAAAAACTGTTCTCAGTGAAATACCAAAACATAGAATACAGTGTCTCCGCCCCAAACAATTTCCGAAACATCAAATACGGGGTCTCCGCCCCAAATCATTTTCCATAAAATCTAGAACACGAGGTCTCCGCCCAAATCACTTTCTAAAACATGGAACACGGGGTCTCCGCCCCAAATCACTTTCCGTAAGAACCTCATACATATACACATACGTATAACCCATCCGCGACACTTTCGAGAAGATGCCAACTTGGGGCACACATCCCCTAGGGAACACATCCTCGATATATATCACGATTCATCTCTATACCAGTGTGCACGCTACTCGGGATCTCACTCCGAGTCTACCCCCAGGAATTCTCCGTCTGGGAGGCTCTATCTCTAGATCTAATCCGAGCTCTAAATCTGGATCTAGTCCGAGTATCTCTCCAGAATCTGGTCCGGAACCACATCATAACTTACACTCCTGGAATGGGCTCCCTATGGGGATACTCATTCTGGTAGTGGATCGTGACTCTCCAGGTCGACGGTTGGAGGAGACCAATCAAATCATGTCAGAGGGTTTATACATTTTCCAAATACTTTCTTTCTCAAATCATATTTCAACTGGGTCTCATACCCGATTCATCTCAACAGGATTCCCCGAATCCGATTCAAATGCACTTTCACAAACCTCAGCCTAAATCCACAATTCAATAGGGGCTCATGCCCGAATTCTCATTTCATAAACCAAACTGGGACTTAAGCCCAATTTCACAATCCAACGGGGCCTTAAGCCCGATTTCAAAATCAACAGGGCCTCAAGCCCAATACCACAATAACGGGGCCTTGAGCCCGATTTCACAACGAACTAGGCCTCTAGCCCGAAATCACAACGAACGGGGCCTTAAGCCCGAAACCATAAATCAACAGGGCATTAAGCCCAATTTCACAACCAACGGGGCCTCGAGCCTGATATTACAGTCAAATGGGCCTCAAGCCTGATATTACAGCCAATTGGGCCTCAAGCCCGAACTAGCCTCAAGCTCGAACTCGTAAACCAACGGGGCACTCGGCCCGATCATATACTCAAATGGGCCTCCAGCCCAATTTCTCATCAAATCAAATGGACTCTAAGTCTGAGGGTTTCCAATCAAATAGGTCTCATGCCCGATTTCATATTTCCAAATCCAAAACCAATTCATTAAACCCGCATTGAAAACCTAGCACGTACAAGCATCGTACAAAACCAGAAATCTTGAAATACGTGCAAAAACATAAATCCTAGGCTACCACAAAAAAATACACTCATGGCATCACAAAAAATGTATTTAAAACATTTATAAACATTTATGCATGCATCGAATTTATAAAACAAGTTCACTCACAGGCCGTCCAAAGTCGCGCCTCGATATGCGAGCCATAAGCCTCTTCCGGTCCAATCATCGCCTCCGGGATTCCCGAACCTATCCAAATTAATTTAGAGGGTTACTAACTACTTAAATAACCCCTCACTAAAGCCCCGTAATTTTCTGAATTTTAACTGTTTTTTAAGTCGATCCTAAACCGTTGGACGTCCCGAACTATATCGAAACGGTGTCCGATCGACTCGAAACCAGTCTCAAAATGTTTGTTACATCGAATAGATGAAATTACATGTTGGAACATTCCCCAAAGGATGGCTCACGCGCCCTAACGAGCCATCCAAAGGGGCTGCACGTGGGAGCCATGCGCCCACTGTAGATTATCTTTAACCCATCGATGGCTAGTCCAGATTGGGATCCTGTGCGGCCGGTCCGGCCAAATCGACGTGGCCGGTTCAGCCCTATTCCTCATCCATTTTTTAGTCTGTTTTATTCCATTTTGATTCCATTCTTCCTATTTCATCATTTCCTATCTAATCATGTCAATAAACCCTAGGAAAAACGTCTAAACCCGACTGTGATAATGGAAGCTCACGGCCCCTGTTTTTCCCGGCCACCCTCAGGGCTGCTCGACCCTTTTCTCCTGTATATAGACTCTTCTAGGAACTTACATGAACCCAACAAAAATCACAACAACATCAGAGTCCTTCCTAAACGTCCAAAATGAGGAATTCGAATTTTGAAAAACAAATGGGTCCGGGTCTTACCGTTCCTCTGCCGTGGACGGCGGTCCTTCTGCCCTTTGTCGTCCCTTAGCTCCACAACACCCTTCTGCCTCCCACTCAACCTCCCAAGGCCACTCAAACAAGGATTGAAAGGGTTTTGGGGATCGTTTTTGGGTGAGATCGGGGAAAACATAAGAAATGAGGAAATGGGGATATTCATGTATGTAATCATACTGGGCAATGGATGAGTTACACTTGTCACTCATCCCTTGGACCAAAAACAAAATATCTGGGGCCCATTAATGACAATTGGCACTTGCCTCGTAATTCGTGCAATAGTGCCATGGAACTTCTGTGAATTGTAACTTTTCTATCGAACGTCCGATTTCGACGTGCCGCTTATCTACGGATTCGCATCGACTCGATCTACGTAATGGTCCTCGGCCCTCGGCTATCGGACCTCCTGGATCAAAAGTCAACTTTTTGCCCTCGTTCAAGGGAAAAATCGTAATTTCATCCTGAACGTCCGTTAATCCTCCTTTAATCCCCAATTAGCGAGGCTAATCCATCATTAAGTCTTAATTAATCCCGATAATTCGGGACTGGTCGTTACAATCTTCCCCCCTTCAAGAATTTCATCCTCGAAATTCAAACTGACCCGATTCCACAACCCAATTGGGGAATCCAACCATGTCCCTCGACTTGGGAATTCTCGTGTACACCTACACGTCCGTCACAAATGTTGTACTCGTCGGTACTCACGGTCACCGGAGCCTCCAAAGCTCCAACTTATTTTTGCGAACTACTCGTCAGCTTGTACGCCTCGTTCGAGACAGTGTCAACGTGTCGCCTGTCACTCGCTCCGACAGGTCAACTATACTCAGTTAATTCTAGCTCCTTATAGTTTACCTTTCTTAGACATTCCAATCTACCCCCAGCAGGTTACAACACGTGCTCCCACTAAGGGCTACCTTTTTCCACTTTGCCATCATGTCGACTTTTCATTCTGATGGTTCTTCTCGTCTGACACCTAAGTTAGCTTTTCAATCTCACGACCTTTCCTATCTGACAATCGGGCTGATATCCTATTTAGCCTCTGATTTGACAACATCCTCTAGATCCTGCCATCACAATGGAACGAATCTCGTCTCACAGGTCATCCCCAAACCTATGCTGCAGGTTTAATTGACCTCAACGCTCACACGAATCAACTCTCTCATTTTCCAGTACTCAAAGCTAACTCTCCTTAGAGTCCCATCACCATACCACTCCGAACGTATCGGCTACCAATTAAATCTATTACCACCATAGGTCACAACCATCGTGAAGCCGGAAACTCCCAGCTTAATGCGCTTTCACTGCGCTACTCTGATTTCAACTCACTCTCGAGTCCTTGTATTTTATCTCATATCACTCAGCAACCGATGCTGAAATCTTGACTCACTCGAGTCCCAAATTTTCTCTATCGGATCCAATCTGATTGCCGCTCGTGTCCATCTAGGACTCTATTCAACCTACAACACACTAAAACTCTCGGGACACTCTCAACCTGACATACCGATTGACCGTGGTCAATCCCATCATTTGGTGTGCACAACACACCGGTGCATCCCCATCACATCAATCAACAAGGCACTACTTGGCCTGATCTAGCCCTGCACTATGGTAACGTCCAATCATGCACTGTTGTCAGCGCCTTAACCACGGCTCGAATCTCAACCTTTCGTCACCAAGCGCACCTCAATGCAGCACACTCTCTATCCTCATATCCAACTCGAGGCATCAGTTATTCATCTCTTCTTGATCGACACCTACGTATCGTCCTTATCTCGTACATACTCACATAACTAATTCCAAAACAGAGCAATACCCCTCACTAATCCAACCTCTGTCATGCCATCTCTCCAACCATGCTAAGAGATTCTTCCATTGTCTTACAATACGATTCTCCCTGATGACGACTAGACCTCAGTCTACTCGGCTCCCGGTCGCCATAATCATTTTCATCATCCTGATCGACTAGATCGTCACCACACTACTTGATCCACCTGGAATCTACTTATCAGCTACCTCGGTCGACATAAGATAACCCATAGTACCATCTGCTTTTCCAGTCAATCAAATTTGACTCACATCCTAGGTGTTCAGTTCTTACACCCTCTTTGAACCCTTTAGCTGTCATCCCACTCCTCGTCATCCCACCTTGGGATGAATCGAGAAGAATCCAAGATGATGACATCAAAGTTCATCCTATGTCATCTTCCGGCACCCAGCACTATCTACTAAAAAGTCACACTCAGTGACCTCGGAATATCCATTACCAATGCAAAATCAAGTACTCGTCTCATCGTTTCAATCACAACTTCTCTTGATTCCGAAGTTCCAATCACGTTGGAAACTTGGCTTGTTTTTCCCAATTACTAAGCTCACTCATTACACGAATATTCCCGTGGCAAACGATTTTCGAGTCCCCAACTCAGGAAGTATGGTAAACCGTAGTCAACCAAAACCAATCGGCAATGGACTCTCAAGTCCTCAGCTCAACCGGACACCATCCACGCATCCGTGAATAGCATTTATGCACATCCAAAGGATGTCAATTCATCTTAACCTGATGTATCGCTCGACTGAAGAGTCATAACAGGCTCCTGCTGTGATCTGTAGCCAAATCTCTGCATAACACCATATCCGACCAACCGACCCTCACGTCATAAGACGTCACTTATGTCATCCATTTATACCTTTTCATCCGAACGCCACTTAGGCATTTCATCCTTTTACATTACCACTCCTGGGCACACACTTGTGCCTCGAGTCTCGTATCATCAGGGAACTGGTCACCAACCCAAGTACTCCATGTACCTTGCACAGAGCCACTCGGGATCCTTTCTGTCCCACTCCATGCCCACCGAACTCACATGCTCGCCACACTGGGTACATCTACTATGTTGGTTCGTACATCCTAACTATATGGGATTAACTCTAGCATTCACACGCGTGTGATCCGTCCAAGGATATCTGGGGCATCTGTCACTCACCCAGGTATATCCCGCTCATCTCAGTCACCTTCACAGAGGTAGCGTGGCAAGTGTTCCAACACCCCAAAGTCCAACACCTCATCCTGCGATCGCACTCGGTCGTAACCAAGCCAACTCCCAAAACCACTGCTCGTATCGTTCGTCACTCACGCACCCCGTATCATCGTTACGACTCACGAATCCCATCGTCACAGCAACCTAAAGTCTATCTAACTCGATAAGACTCGACTACGTCCACCGATAGCAGCGTCTGCCACAACCTCGTGCAGACCAATCTCAGCACATCTGTCATAACCTCGTGCAGACCAATATCAGAAACACTCTGCTATCGAGACTCCAAATCCTTGCTGTCAACTCACCGCAAGTACCAACCACTCAACACAACATCCACCGATTGATCCATCTAAGGATCCAGTCGACAAGTACAACACTTCTAGTAACTTGTCCAATCAATCACCTACTAGGGTTATCACAAACCCGGCTACCCACTGTAGCCTAACCAACCTGACTGATCCCTCACTCTTGACTGCGAAAAGTCGTCGTACTCCAATACTGGTACCATACCAGCCAATAACCACGATCCAAGGACCTCGTCCTCCCATAACTCTACAATCCCCAATCGCTGGGCCTATAAGAAATTGGCCCTCCTCGGTGTCTACCACTGCTTAACCATGGTATACCACAATTACCGCATGCCATACCAAGCCACAGAACATCTACACCGTGGCATCCTCTACCAGTCGACGTCCCTCCAGGACTCGACACACCGAAACATGGCAACACATGCCAAATAGGGTCAAACGTTCCTATTCCCAACAATCTCACTCGGGTCAATCATGACCTCAGCTGCTCTCTGTAGCATACTCATCAATCCAACTTGACACAACCAACTAACGGTCTCGACTTCGGAAGTCGTCAAACGATCTCTACTGATCCACTGGATCCTATTTCTAGTAACACTACGGCTGTAAGCCGTTGGATTCACACGAATGTTGATCCCACTCAGGATCCAACCACTCAGAGAACGCAGTATCCTATGCCAATCGAATCCTTAAACCATAGCATCGAGTTTCGTTCAACACGAGGTACTTCCTACTCTTACCCTAACAATCAGGTTGATGACAGGCTGTTACGACTACAGAGACATCACATCCTGGTCCTGCGCCTCTCTAAGAGCAAAACACGCTCTGATACCAACTTGACAGGACCCGTCCCAAATCCCCCGGTGTGAACATGGGACGTGCTTGCTCCCGTCTGACACGAAGTGTCAGGCCAGGGAATGTTACAACTCTAGCCGTCATTAGGGCATCCAGAGCACGCTAGGATCATAGGAGGAGGAGTGTGATCCCTCAGTCTCTACTGCAACCTGCATCCGCGATCAATCTGAAAGGCATTCAAAACATCAAAAGTCGTGAGTGGACAAAACAAATATTTTAATAAAATATTTTTACAAAAGATCATTTACGCCCTTCACTAAAAGCATGCATGCATTCGAAAACAATTTATCAAAACATTTACAAAATCATTAGGGCCTTGGCCCAAGACCGTACAACAACCCATATGGGAACTCAACCCAAATCAAACACAAGTCGGACTGGACTCTGTCCAAATCCGGTAAACATGGGTCTCAACCCAAAACTGTTCTCAGTGAAATACCAAAACATAGAATACGGGGTCTCCGCCCCAAACCATTTCTGAACCATCAAATACTGGGTCTCCGCCCCAAATCACTTTCCATAAAACCTGGAACACGAGGTCTCCACCCCAAATCACTTTCTAAAACATGGAACATGGGGTCTCCGCCCTAAATCACTTTCCGTAAGAACCGCATACATATACGCATACGTATAACCCATCTGTGGTACTTCTGAGAAGATGTCAACTCGGGGAACACAGCCCCTAGGGAACACATCCCCCATATATGTCATGATTCATCTCTATACCAGTGTGCACACTACTCGGCATCTCACTCCGAGTCTATCCCCAGGAATTCTCCGTTTGGGAGGCTCTATCTCCAGATCAAGTCCGAGCTCTATCTCCGGATCTAGTCCGAGCATCTCTCCGGAATCTGGTCCGGGACCACATCAGAACTTCCACTCTTGGAATGGGCTCCATGTGGGGATACTCATTCTGGTCAGTGGATAGTGACTCTCTAGGTCGACGGCTGAAGGAGACCAATCAAATCATGTCGGAGGGTTTATACATTTTCCAAATACTTTCTTTCTCAAATCATATTTCAACTGGGTCTCATACCAATTCATCTCAACAGGATTCCTCGAATCCGATTCAAATCCACTTTCATAGGCCTCGGCCTAAATCCATAGTTTAATACGGTCTCGTGCCCGAATTCTCATTTCATAAACCAAATTGGGACTTAAGCCAGGTTTCACAATCCAACGGGGCCTCAAACCCGATTTCACAATCAACAGGGCCTCAAGCCCGATACCACAATAACGGGTCCTCAAACCCGATTTCACAATCAATTGGGCCTTTAGCCCGAAATCACAACGAACGGGGCCTCAAGCCCGAAAAAATAAATCAACGGGGCATTAAGCCCGATTTCATAACCAACGGGGCTCTAGGCCTCGAGCCCGATATTACAGTCAAAGGGGCCTCAAGCCCGATAGTACAGCCAACTGGGCCTCAATCCCGAACTGGCCTCAAGCCCGAACTCGTAAACAAACAGGGCCCTCGGCTCGATCATATACTCAAAATGGACCTCCAGCCGGATTTCTCATCAAATCAAATAGACTGTAAGTCCGAGGGTTTCCAATCAAATGGGTATCATGCCCGATTTCATATTTCCAAATCCAAAACCCATTCATTAAACCCTCATTGAAAACCTAACACATACAAGCATCGTATAAAACCAGAAATCTCGAAATACGTGCAAGTACATAAATCTAGTCTACCACAAACAAATGCACTCATGGCATCACAAAACATTTATTTAAAACATTTATAAACATTTATGCATGCATCAAATTTATAAAACAAGACCACTCACAGACCGTCCGAAGTCGCGCCTCGATACGCGCGTGATACGACTCTTTCGGGCTAATCATCACCTCCAGGGTTCCCAAACCTGTCCAATTTAATTTAGAGGGTTACTAACTACTTAAATAACCCATCACTAAAGCCCCATAATTTTCTGGAATTTTTAACTATTTGTAAAAACGATCCTAAACCTTCGGACGTCCTGAACTATATCGAAACGGTGTCCGATCGACTCGAAACCAATCCCAAAATGTTCGTTACATCGAATAGATGAAATTACATGTTGGAATGTTTCCAAAAGGATGGCTCACAATCCACCCAAAGGGGCTGCTCAACCCTTTTCTCCCGTCTAAAGCCTCTTCTAGGAACTTACACGAACCCAACAAACATCACAACAACGTCAAAGTCCTTCCAAAAAGTCCAAAATGAGGAATTCGCATTTGGAAAAATAAATGGGTTCGGGTCTTACCATTCCTCCGTCATGGACGGCGGTCCCTGCTACCCCTTGCCGTCCCTTAGCTCCACAGCACCTCTTTATCTCTCACTCAACCTCCCAAGGCCACTCAAACAAGGATTAAAAGGGTTTTGGGGATGGCTCTTAGGTGAGATTGGGGAAACATAAGAAATGAGGAAATGGGGATATACATATATGTAATCATACTGAGCAATGGATAAGTGACACTTGTCACTCACCCCTTGGCCCATAAACAAAATATCTAGGGCCCATTAATGACAATTGGCACTTGCCTCGTAATTCATGCAATAGTGCCACGAAACTTCCATGAACCCTAACTTTTCCTTCGAACGTCCGTTTGACGTGCCGCTTGTCTATAGATTCGTATCGACTTGATCTACGTAATGGTCCTTGACCCTCGACCATCGGACCTCCCAGATCAAAAGTCAACTTTTTGCCCTCGTTTAGGGGTAAAATTGTAATTTCACCCTGAACATCCGTTAATCCTCGTTTAATCCCCGATTAGCGAGGCTAATCCGTCATTAAGTCTTAATTAATCCCGATAATTCATGACGTGTAAGACCCGGTCTTGGAAGCAAGAATGGTGAGCAAGACCTGTGAGCTTGAGAAGCAAGAATGGTGAGCAAGACCCGTGAGCTTGGAAAGGTAAGATCGGTGAACGATCCCACATCGCTCGGGGAGGGAAAGGTGAAGTATCTTATATGTGTGGGCAAGTATCTATCTAACACAAGGCCTTTTGGGAGCTCAGTGGCTTTGGGGCGGATTGGAACCCCAAAGTTAAGCGAGTTGAGGCTGGTGCAATCCCATGATGGGTGACCTACTGGGAAGTTGCATGTGAGCTCTCGAAAACAAAACCGTGAGGGCTAGGCCCAAAGCGGACAGTATTATGTTAGATGGGTCGGGTCGTGACAGAATGGTATCAGAGCCGGACCCTGACCGGCAGTGTGCTAGCTAGGATGCTGGGCCCCAAGGGGGTGGATTGTAAGACCCGGTCTTGGAAGTAAGAATGGTGAGCAAGACCCGTGAGCTTGAGAAGCAAGAACGGTGAGCAAGACCCGTGAGCTTGGAAAGGTAAGATCGGTGAACGATCCCACATCGCTCGGGGAGGGAAAGGTGAAGTACCTTATATGTGTGGGCACGTATCTATCTAACAGAAGGCCTTTTGGGAGCTCAGTGGCTTTGGGGGGGATTGCAACCCCAAAGTTAAACGAGTTGAGGCTGGTGCAATCCCATGATGGGTGACCTACTGAGAAGTTGCATGTGAACTCTCGAAAACAAAACCGTGAGGGTTAGGCCCAAAGCGGACAATATTGTGTTAGATGGGCCGGGTCGTGACAGGACGGGTCATTACAGATAAAGCCTTATTAATAGGGACGGTTCAAACATTTGAAACATTTGAAGCCTTATTGTTTTCCGTGGTATCGCTCAATCATGCCTATTAGGGGGTTTTTTGGCAACGAATTTTCTATGTTGCCTAAAGTAGTTTTTTGTAACGGTATTTATTGAACATTGTTGCCTAAAGTACTTTTCCGCAAAGGTATGTATAAATAAACGTTACTTATATGTGTTTTTCACAACGATTTTAGATAATAATGACAGGTTTCTAAAAACATGGTTGCCTAAAGCAATTTTCGGAACGCTATATTTGAAAATAGATGCCTGAAGTGAGTTTACGCAACGGTATTTATAAAACAATGTTACCTAAAGTACTCTTTCACAACGGTGTTTAGGAAAAAAAAAACGTTGCCTATAGCAATTTTTCGCTACGCCTTTTATATAATATTGACAGATATTTTAAAATACCATTGTCTAAAGTGATTTTTCGCAACAATTTCTGATAACAACCGTTGCTTATTGTTGTTTTTCGCAAGGGTATCAATATTATACTTATTCTTAAAGTTGGTTTAAGCAATGGAATATAGCAACAATATATTAAACCTCTTAGTTTCTAATATTTTCATGTTTTAATAGCAATTTATAATACATATGAAAATTATATTACAATACTCCATGAGACAGAACTACTCATACATAAATTATGAATCTCGCTACCCAAGAAAATGAGGTATTATGTATTATTGAATGCACCTCAGCTCAATCTCGAGACCACATAAATATAATGCGCATAAAATTCAAAATAACTAGATGATAGGCTCTTAATTTATCTTTATTTTATATCATTTTATACCTTTCATGCTTGCGTTTTAATATTAAATTACCAATTAATTAGAAAAAATTATTTATTTTGTGGGATTTTTGCAGAAATAAATAAAACATGGAAATATGAGCATTTTGACGAAAGAATCATCCCAATAAGAGTTTTAAAGAAAAAGATATGACTGAAAAAAGGGAGGCCACAAAAAATCTCTTGGAATTTCGGTGGGAAGCTGCTGAAGACCATACATCCAGCCATGCGGCCCAATCCAATCAATTTCAGAAGCCCAGCTTGCGTTAACCAAATCCAGTTGCTCAGCCCACTTGTCGCGTCCTAATTCCAGAAGCCCAAACCCGAAAGCCTATGCCCAGACCCGCGCTGCAGCCGCAGACAGCCCACGATTGAGTCAGCAGGCGTGCGCCGAAGCCTGCTTCTCCTGGTCAGCAGGTGTCTCCATTCATCTAATCTGTTTCTTGGTGCATGTGTGTCGATTGCCAGGGCCAGGACATCCTTCTGCCCAGCGGACAAAACACCGAACCTCACCTACTCTTCAAGTTGGTGCCTGCCGAAACCTGCTCTACCTAACCCCCCTTGACATGCTCACTCCCTCCCTTCCTTTTTCAGCTTCTCTCTGCCAAATTGAAGATTCCTCATGGCCTAAATTTTCTGTATCAAAGCTAAACAATGATTTCCCCCAAAATCAGCCACTAAGTCATCATTTCTCTAATTAATTTTTTATTGTAATTTTTATTTATTTTGTTTTATATTTTTTTAAGTTTTAGTAGCTTTTCTTCCCTATAAATAGGGGTTCATTTTCCTTGTTTTGGGACTTTTCTTGGGGGCACACTTTGAGCCTTCCTTAAGAGAAACTATGGCAAAATATTTCCAATACAAAGTTTAGAGTTTTAGTCCGAATTTCCCGTGTTTTATTTCCACCATCTTCACAAGGTTCTGTCCGCTGTTGGAGAACCGTGTGAATAAAAATCCATTATTTTCATCCACCTTAAAAGTGTAACAATTGCTTTCCATTTACTTAAACTGTTATTTTTGTTATTGGTTTTATTTATAGTCCAACATATGTGTGGTATTTTCTTGCTAATATTTGAAAGTGTTAAATACAATCTCCATGTGTCTTACTTTATGAATCTTAGTAATTTTATACATTTTAGTGTTTCATACTTCAATTTGATGATATATGTTTTATCCGCTGTCGGTGCACTTATAGTAGAATTGAAGAGACTTAATGTTGATCGTTGTCGGCGCATTCAGTCAAAAACGAAATGTAAATTATATTGTAAGTGCAAGCCGCTGTCGGTGCATTTATAATATTGAAAAATGTATAAAGCTAATTGAGATGATTAAGGTAAAATTTCGTGATTGTTTTAATATTTGCAATTACTAGAGTGTTGGTAAGATGTGTGTTTAAGGAAAGTCCACTTGTACATAGGTGAAAGTAGAAGTAGAATTAGTTTTATACTTGTTTTTACTTGTATTTTTATAATTACACTTTACTCAAAACTCCCCTCATCTTATTCTTTTATTCTTTCTCACTAACCATTATTAATATTCCTTAATTTCCTCAGTTGAGAATAATCCCTATTTACCGATATTAAAATGACACAAAAAGGGTTTAAATTGCATAATACTTAAATTACGTGTTTTAATTTAATGCGTAGTTTGAGCTTCATCAATTTTTGGCGTCAATGTCAGGGAAGTTAAAAATCATTCTTAATGTGTTAGTATGTATAAAATTGTTAGTATGATAAATGTTCATACTTGTGAATAAAGTGTACATATTTTAAATGTTCTTAACTTTTATTTTTACACTTGATTCCATTATACTTGTTTATATTTTTCTACTTGTTCATATTATAGTTGTTCATATTTTATTTGTTTACTTTCATTTTATACATGTATATTACGTGTGAGCAATTATTTTATTCTATTCTTATTTATTTGATTGTTTACGTTTTGTTAAACTCTAAATTTAAATTAAAAATAAAAATTCGGAATAAATAAATAATAAATAAAAATAAAAACAATTCGAAAAAAAATATTAAAAAAACAGGAAAAAAAAATAGTCTTGATTTAATTTGTTTATAATTGTGCATACTTGATTTGATAATGTGTAAGTGTATATATATTAAATGTTCATATTTACTATGTTTATAATTGTTCATACTTATTTATAATTGCCTATACATAAAAATGTACATACCTTTTCTTATGTGTTAGCATAAAAATGTCTATACATATTCATGTGATACTTGTTTAGGTAAAGTTAAACTCCTATCATTCTTGTTTATTTTTGCACTTGTTCATATTTTATTTGTGCATACTTGATTCATATTGTTCGTACTTGTTTATACATTTTTTATTCGTAACTTTTATCTATATACTTGTCATATTATATTAGTTCACAATGTTCATAATATACTTGTTCCCATATTGTATTAGTTAATGAATTGTATATTATGCTTGTTCATTTCATTTTATTCTATTGTTATTTTCTATTTATTATTTATTTGTTTTTGGAAACTAAAGAAGAAAAAGAAAGAAAAAAAAAGTGGAACTATGTATATCTTTGACTTTAATAACATGTAAATATTGTTTCCTATCAAATGTTTTAGAGTTGCATGAATCACTACACCCCTTTTTCTTCAAAATCATACTTTCGGGAACAGGTAGTGCCCCTCTTGTTTAGTTTCTCCTTAACCTTTCATGATGTGTGGATTTCATCACCACACACTGTAGACTCGAATTTATGGACATAAGGTTGGGGCGGAGTTCGTAAACACTTGGGTTTGGTAATTCACTAAATCTTCCATCGGTTGGTCATGGTGTCTAGGAGGGTTATGACTGGTGACAAGTTTTGGATTAAGAAAAGGAATGCCAATGGAGTATATGCCCTAGCTAAGCTAGCCTTGGGGTGTTCTCGAAATTATCATTTCTTCTCGCGTTATATCTATCTCAACTGTCCATGATTAACGTTGAGTGGTGTAAGGGTGGTTATCAGTACGCACAGGTCGTACGCCCAGGAATGTACTATGAGAAGCGGAAGGGGAAAGTTATTCATGACACTCTAAAACTCTACTTATTGTATTATTAGATTTCATACCCTCCTTGAGATTTCATGACGCTAAGATTTCATCACTGGGCCCCCTAGATTAAGTGAATCTAGGGAAGTGAGATCGAAGTTACAGGCCATTCTTTCATGAATTTTCACGTAACTCTTATGTCTTGTGCAGGTTCTAACAATTTCTCTCTTATGCATTCACACCATTCTTCTTATAGATACTTTTGTGTTGCATTAGTTTAGATGCATTTGAAACTTGTGCACTATCTTGCCATTACTGTGACTTTTTGTTAATTCTGGCCTACATTCTTGTCATATTTTATGTTATTTGGGACTATTTGTTATTTCTGACTTCAAATTATGTCATACTTTGTGCGTTCTATACTTTATCGTACTCTTATTATCTCTTACTTTTCTATATGTTAATTTCGGCTTAAATTTATGTTAGTTATACTTGTTTATACCGCACATTTTCTTGCTAGTTGTGATTTCCTTAACTTTCACATTCCTAACATTAACCCTAACTTTTGTAATGACTTATCTTATTTTAATTAACTTTCACTAGCTACTTACTTTTTTATACTTTCCTTCTAACTTAGTTCTTTTTAACAATTTAGGTACGTGCTTATGAATGTGCACTCAGCAATCTAAGCTTGATCGGTTGAGAAAGCTACTTGACATCTCACTAAGAAACACAACATTCAAAGATGCACTTAAGCAAACCGGCTCATCTGGACCTCCATCCCCAATACTCGGTGAGTCCATAAGTGAGAAGAGTGATTTAGAAAAGGAACAGACTCTCGGAACACCATTAGCCATGACACGAAATCTTAGTATATATGAACAGACCTGTGCAAACACAAATGGCACTACAAACTTCTGCATCTAGTATCCCGAGCCTAGAAGCAACAAGAAATATATTGAGCATAAGATTGGAGTCCTTCATCAGCTACCCAAGTTCCATGGAATCAGAAACGAAGATCCACACAAACACTTAACGGAGTTCCAATTCATTATTGGTAATATGTGTGCCAATGATGCGGACTTGGAAATCATGAAGCTGAAAGATTTCTCATTGTCCTTGGAAGATAGAGCACGGGTATGGCTTTTGGGTCTCCCATCCAATCATATTGACTCTTGGGAGAGGTTGGTTCAGGAATTTCTTACCATGTACTTCCCCGTCTCAAAGATTACAGTCTTAAGAAAAGAGATCATTGTAATCAAGCAAAAAGAACATGATGAGAATTTCAGCCAGTACTATCAACGGTTTAAGGAACTTTGTGCTTCATGATCTACTCACGGGATCACTGAATACTATCTCTTAACCTACTTCTACGAAGGATTCAAGGGTTGGGATAGAGGGCTACTTGATGCGGAAGATAATGGATGTTTCTTAGTGCGGAGTATAGTAGAGGGTCGTGCATTACTTGAAAGCAGTGCACTCAATGATGCACAATATGAAGGTGCCGAGCCTATTCCAAGAAAGGTACATGATGTGAGTTCCCAAGTTATAAATGATTCTAAGTTAGACAAGATCACCTCTATGCTTTCGAATGTGTTGGAACTAAAAAAGCAGGTAAGCCTGGTTTGTTCAATATGTTGTCAAGGCCATCTTGAGGACCAATGCCCCTATACTGCAAGGGAGGAAGACCCCAGAACTGAGATGGCACATGCCATTGGAGGCTTTCAAGGAGGGCTAAGGACCCAAGGTTAAAGTTGGAGTGACCCAAACAATGTCCTAAACCCCAACACATGTCGATAGGCCCAAACCGTGCCCTGAACCATTTCCAAAGACCCACATGGCAACTAAGGCCCCCAGTTTCATTTTTTAACTTTTCTCATAATCATGAAAATAATCCTATCTCTTCATCTTCTAATCCTAATTATGATAAAATAATGGTTGCTCTTTCCCAAGGGCAACAACACTAATGGTTGCGACTCAGGCTCTTGTCACAGATCAGTAAAAAGACATTGCTGATCTCAAGGACCAAATGGGCAAGGTCGTGGACTTCATGGGTAAGATCCAACCTAGCGGGGTGTTTCCATCTCAACCTACGCCCAACCGGAATGCAAGATCTCAGGCCAACGCGATTATCACTTGAAGTGGTAAATTGCTCAGTGAAATAGATCTAGATCCTACCATTTCTGAGGTTGAAAAGCACATGGTGGCAACTAAGACCACCAAGGCACAACCACCAGTTCAACCTACCCACACACAAGGTAATGACCCTATCCCTTCAAGTTCAGTTGTTACTAATTCACCGTTTGTGCATACACCATTTCCAAGTAGGCTTTCCAAATCTAAGAAGGATGAATCCAATGAGGAAATCTTGAAAATCTTCAAAAGGCTGCAAATCAACATGCCCTTGATCGAATGGATCAAGAAAGTGTCGAAATACGCAAAGTTTCGGAAAGAGTTATGCACTCCAAGGCGCCAAACTAGGGAGAAGGAGGTTATGATGGTGAGCGAAACAATTTCTACTGTAATCCAACGTCGGCTACCCCCAAAGTTGAAGGGTCGAGGGAGTTTTTATATTCCCTGCATGATTGGTAGCAAATGTTTGGATAAGATCATTTAAGAGTTAGGTGCATCCATTAATGTTATGCCATATTCGTTATATGTTGCCCTAGGTTTAGGTAAACTAAAACATGACGATGTTACCATTCAATTAGATGTCGTGAAAAAAGAGGTAATCAAACTCTTGGACTGTGGTGTCATCTACTCGATTTCAAACAGTAAATAGGTCTCACTAGTACAAGTGGTTCCGAAGAAAAGTAGAGTTACAGTTGTTGAGAACAGTGAAGGTGAGCTCGTGCCCCAAGGAACAGTGACCGGATACAGAATCTGCATAAATTATCAGTGCCTTAACAAAGCAACCAAGAAAGACCATTTCCCTTTGCCCTTCATTAACCAAATGCTTGAAAGGTTAGCCAATCACTCTTATTACTGTTTTCTTGATGGTTATTCCAGGTACAATCAAATTTTTATTGTTCAAAATGATTAAAAAAAACGACTTTCACTTGTCCTTTTAGAAATTTTTCCTATCGTACAATGCCCTTCGGTTTATGCAACTCCCCAAGTACGTTCCAAAGATGCATGCTTTCTATTTTCTCTAAATATGTCGAAAAAATAATTGAAGTGTTTATGGATGATTTCAGTATTTTTGGTGATAGTTTGTGCTTATTGCTTCATAAGGAGACACCCTTCGCCTTTGATGCAGATTGTCAGGAAGCTTTTGAGAAGCTTAAAAAATCTTTTAACCACTGCTCCCATTCTTTGGGCCCCGGATTGGTCCCTACCCTTTGAACTAATGTGTGATGTCTCTAATTATGTAGTTGGTACCGTGCTCGGACAAAGGTGAGACAAGAAGCCTTGCGCCATATACTATGCACCCAGAACATTGAATGATGCCCAAATGAACTACACCACTACTAAGAAGGAGTTGCTTGATGTTGTGTTTGCTTTAGATAAATTTTGCTCTTATTTACTTCAAACTAAAGTCATTATTTACACTGATCATGCAGCACTGAAGTATCTCCTAGCCAAGAAGGAAGCTAAACCAAGGCTAATCCAATGGATTCTTCTTCTTCAAGAGTTTGACATCTAGATTAGGGATAAGAAAGGTGTAGAAAACATGGTAGTTGACCACTTGAGCCGCATGGTACATGAACGAGATCCTATGGCGATTCAAGAGAAGATTCCGGATGAAAAACTCTTCAGAATCGAGGTAAGTACTCCTTGGTATGCTGATATTGTCAATTACTTAGTCACTAAGCAATTGCCTACCACTCTCACTCATGCACAAAAAGATAAACTTAAGAAGCATGCTAGGTATTATGTTTGGGATGAACCTTATTTATGGAAACACTGTGCAGATTTACTAATTAGAATATGTGTCCCTGATATTGAACATAGGTCAGTCCTAAAATTCTGCCAAAACCATGCTTGTGGAGGTCACTTTCGATCTGGAAAAACTGCACTTAAATTTTAGAATCTAGATTATATTGGCCCACACTGTTTAAAGATGTACATTCATTCTGTTTGGCTTGTGATAAATACAAAGGATCAAGAAACTTAGGACGAAGGGATGAAATGCCACAACATTATGTTTTAACTTTTGAAATATTTGATGTTTGAGGTATCGTTTTTATGGGTCCATTTCCTCAATCTAATATTCATCTCTATATCTTATTTGTTATTGATTATGTCTCAAAATGGGTGGAAGCTAAGGCCATCAAGACTAACGACTCAAAAACTGTTACATATTTCCTCAGAACTAACATTCTTTCGAGGTTTGGGATCCCCACGGGTCCTGATAAGTGATGGTGGAAGTCACTTATGCAACAAGACCATTGAAGCCTTAATGAAATGTCACGGTGTCACACACAGATTCTCTACAACTTATCATCCTTAAACGACTGGAATGGCTGAAGTCAGTAATAGGGAGATCAAGAAGATTTTAGAGAGAACCATGGGCCCTAGTCGTAAGGAATGGAGCCAATGGTTGGATGATGCACTTTGGGCATACAAGACGACTTAGAAACCCTTATAGGAATGTAACCCTATAGGTTGGTCTATGGCAAAGCATGTCACCTTCCGGTAGAACTAGAGCACAAAGCATGGTGGACTGTCAAGACTTTCAACAACAAGCTGGATGACGCCGGGTTGCATCGAATGCTTCAGTTGAGTGAGCATGAGGAGATCATAAATAATGCATTTGAAAATGCTCTGATCTACAAGGAGAAGACTAAGGCATTTCATGACAAGAAAATCAAGAGTAAAACATTTGACATTGGCCAGAAGGTTTTATTGTTCAATTCACGACTTAGACTCTTTCCAGGTAAATTATTTTCCATATGGGTAGTTCCTTTTGTTATTTCTAATGTGTTTGCCCATGGAGCCATATAGATCAAAAGCATAAAAATAGGAAAAGGGTTCAAGGTGAATGGCCATAGATTGAAGCCTTACATCGAGACAATTAGAGGGCATGATGTGAAGTCTAAAAGAATGCTACCGTCTCACATCGTATGAGTTATGCACTTTATCTAGGCTGAATGGACGTTAAACTTCAAGCTCTTGTTGGGAGGCAACCTAATGTGTTCTCGAGTTGTAAAGGAGTCATCAATGCAGATTTTCTTTCTTTCAACCTGTCACTCTCTTTTACTTTGTTTATTTTATGTTTTTCTTGCTTCATTTTCGTAAACCATCTTCCTTACTTTGATTCTATGTTTAATTACTTTCTAGTTGCATACATTGAGGACAACGTAAATTTTTAGTGTGGGGAATGATTTACCATTTTAATTGTGCAATTAAATTGTTTTATAATGTTTTCAAAAAAATATTATTTTAATTTGTTTTTGGCTTTCTTGAGTCTTTTCGTTTCTATTTAGTGTTTTTACGAGTCTTAAGTTGCTCCTTAACCTGTCAATGATAATGATGAAAGGAAATAAATATGTTATGAATATAAAAGATGATCACTACAACTTGAATTCACTTGTTAATACTTTGTGATTAAGTGTTATAACTTGTAGATAATGCATGTAAATTAGTATATAAATGAGCGTGTTAAGATAAGTATGAATCATATGAACCTTATGTGAGCTTTAGAACTTTATACACATCTTTGATGTGTGATTCATAAGTTCTTTGTTTAAATTGATATACATATGCCTCATAACTGCTTGCCATAGCTTTTAATGAACTCTAGAGTACTAGAACTTATTCTATGTGATTTTCAACGCTTTTAAGTCAATAAAATCTCTGATTTTAGACATGATTAAGGCAATAGGCTTAATACCAAAAATTCAACATCCTTGTGCCCTATTTGTGCGCACAAGTTGCGACCCCCTTAGTTTTAACCCCTTTGAGCCTACATTAAACCTTTCTTTCATCACCATGATTATCTAAACACATGAGCTTAGTATAGACATCTTTTACACTTGTTCCAAGGGCTCTGTTGAAGACATGAAAATGGTGTAAAGAGAAAATGATGATGTTGTAAAGACTTTTATGTGTATTATTTGCTAAAGTACTTTATTTATATTATGTGAGCATTTTCCTTACATACTTTGAGTACAAACACAAACCTTTACAAAGTTGAGTGAATTTATGAGTGCATACCTTTGTGAGTTGATTCATACTTGTTTTATTCACCAAGGGGATCGTCTTGTTCCTTAGCACCTTGTCCTTCCAATCAAATATCTGCACTGGCTGCTCCTCGAAGCTCAAACCGGTCGTCAGTTCCACCGGCTGTTCTGGCAAGATGTGCAATTCATCGTGCACGTACTTCTGTAACATCGATACATGGAATACATCATGTGCCCTCGCAAGTTCTGGAGGCAAAGCTAATTGGTACACTACTAAGCCAACCCTCTCAATGATCACATATGGCCCAATATAACGGGGACTCAGCTTCCCTCGTCGACCAAATCTCACAATTTCTTTTCACGGAGACAATTTCAAAAAGACCTAATCTCCAACCGCAAATTCAAGATCCCGGATCCGTCTATCCGCATAACTCTTCTGGCGATCCTGGGCTGCCTTCAGCCTCTCTCTAATGATCAGGACCTTTTCCAGGGTCATATCCATCAACTCTGGGGTCAAAACGGCCCACTCGCCTACCTCTGTCCAACAAACAGGCATACTGCACTGCCGACTATACAGTTCCTCATATGGTGCCATGCCAATACTCGCCTGGTAGCTGTTGTTGTATGCAAACTCCATCAGAGGTAAAAACGTATCCCAGGATTCATGAAACTGTAGCGCACATGATCTCATCATATCTTCCAATGTCTGAATAGTCCTTTCAGACTGCCGTTCAGTCCACGGATGAAAAGTTGTGCTAAAATGTAGGTTCGTACCCAGGGCCTTCTGTAGACTCTGCCAGAATCTCGAAGTAAAGCGCGGATCCCGATCCGAAACTATCAACTCCAGCGTACCATGAAATCTAATAATCTCGTCCATGAACAACTGCGCCAACCGGCTTGGCTTGAACGTCTCTCTCACCAGTAGGAAATCTTCTGATCAATCTGTCCACTATCACCCAGAATCCATCAAAACCACTATGTGTCCTAGGAAGTTTGAATACGAAATCCATAGTGATGTGATCCCATTTCCACTCAGGGATCGAAAGTGGCTGCATAGTCTCGTACGGTCAATGCCATTCCACCTTAACCTACTAACATGTTAAACATCTGCTAACAAACTCAGCAATATCCCTCTTCATTCCTACCCACCAATAGTGATCCCGGAGGGTACAATACATCTTTGTCCCTCCTGGGTGCATAGCATAAGCTGAACTATGGGCTTCCACTAGAATCTCCACTCTCAATTCTTCCACTGCATGCACACGTATAGGACTCTATTTCGCTAGAGCTCCATCACCTCGTATGGTGAAATCCTGCTGCTCACTTGTCTCAACTTTGATCCGAAAAGCACACAGCGTAGGATCCTGAAATTGAGTCTCAATGATTCGATCGATCATGATTGGTCGTACATGGAAACTAGAAAACAAAGCCCCCTGACTATCCATTCCTAGCATAACTCCAGCCTTTTGGACTCTCACAAGCAAAGGAAGATACACCGTCCTCAAGTGTACAATCGAACACGCAACTACTACTAAGTGCGTCCGCCACCACATTTGCTTTTCTCGGATGATATTCAATCGTGCAGTCATAGTTTTTAAACAACTCCAACCACCGTCTCTACCTCAGATTCAATTCCTTCTGCATAAACAAGGGCTTTAAACTCTGGTGGTTATTGAAGATTCTGCACGTTTCACCATACAAGTCGTGTTTCCAAATCATCAAAGCATGTACCACTGCCGCCAACTCCAAATCATGGGTGGGATAATTCAACTCATGAGGTTTCAATTGTCGTGAGGCATAAGCTATCACCTACCATGTTGCATCAATACACAACCTAAACCTTATCGCGATGCAACAAAATACACCTCGAACTCCCCACTATCATTGGGAAGTGCAAGAATTGGTGCAGTAGTCAATCGTCTCTTTAACTCCTAGAAACTCTATTCACACTGCTCATCCCAAACTAACTTGACCCCCTTCCGGGTCAATCGGGTCAAAAGAGCTGTAATAATAGAGAAACCCTCTACAAACCACGGATAGTAGCTTGCTAAACCTTTGAAGCTCCGAACCTCTGTGACTGTCCTTGGCCTTTCCCTGTTGGTTATCGCTTCTGTCTTCTGGGGGTCCACACTAATCTCCTAAGCTGAAATAATATGACCCAGAAAATCGATACTATTTAACCAGAACTGACACTTACTAAGTTTAGCATACAACTAGTTATGTCTTAGCCTGCCAAACACTAACCGCAAATGTTTCTCATGCACTTTGGCACTCCTCGAATAGACCAAGATATCATTGATGAATACAATCACAAAGTTGTCCACTACGCTCGGAACACTCGATTCATCAAATTTATGAATGCAGCCGGTGCATTCGTCAACCCAAACGACATTACCAAAAACTCATAATGCCCGTACCTCGTCCGAAAGGCAGTTTTCGGAACGTCGTCCTTAGTAATCCTCAGCTGATGGTAACCAGATCATAGATCAATCTTAGAGAAGTACTTAGCTCCCCGCAGCTAGTCAAAGAGGCCATCGATCCTGGATAAGGGGTACTTGTTCCTTACCGTTACCTTATTAAGCTCCCAATAGTCCAAACACAACTGTAGGCTACCATCCTTCTTCTTAACAAACAACACCAGTGCTCCCCACTGTGAAGTACTCGGTCAGATGAATCCCCAAATCCAACAACTTTTACAATTGTACCTTTAATTCCTACAATTCCTCTGGTGCCTTTCGATACGACGGTTGCGTTATCAGCCTCGTATCGTGGAGTAGTTCGATCGTGAACTCGATCTCTCGATGTGGTGGTAATCTCAGCAATTCGTCCAAAAATACATCAAGGAACTCCCGAACTACCAGTATATCATCCGTCCTCAGCTGATCATCACGCGTCTCAACCATATGTGCTAAATATCCCTAACAATCCTTCTGCAACAACTTGGTAGCTATAAGTGCGGAAATTACCTCTGGTGGTGAAACTTCACGCTCCCCCTGAAAAGTCACCTCCAGTAGACCCGGACTCCGCAAGGTCACTAATTTACTGCAACAATCTATGATTGCCCCATGGTCTCCTATCTAGTCCATTCCAAGTATCACATCAAAATCATGCAGGTCCATGATAATCAAGTCAGCTAACAATTCCAAGTCCCCAACTCTCACTGGGCAATCCTTCATCATCTGGTTCACAATGTATATAACTCCCATCGGGGTACCCACACCCATCTCCTAATCTAGCGCTGACACCTCACGGCCTAACATCACCGCACAACTCCTCGAGATAAATGAATATGTAGCACCAGGATCCATCAGAACACGAACATGAAGGTCATATATAGTGAGTGTACCTATGACAACTCCTGGTACCGTCCTCGCCTACTGCTGGATCACAGCGAAAACCCGAGCTTGTGGTCCAGCCTGTCGCCCACGACCTCGTCTTCGGCCTCCCTCCTGGGCTCCGCCACCAGTGGCATCTGATGTAGTGGCTGCATGATGGGCTCGTCCTGCCGAGCTCTAGCCGACCCTACTACCGCTAGCTAGGAGTAAAGGGTACTCCCTGGAAAAATGTCTTGTCTACCCATAAGAAAAGCATGAAAAATCCCTCGGTCCTGATGACCCCACAGATGCAGCACTCGCAGATGTCTACTGTGGCTAGAAACTCAACCTTTGTCCTGATCTGAGGACTCACATACCTGTCAGTCCATCCACGGGTAGGAGAGAATGACCTCCCCCCATAGTGTCCTCCATTCGAACCTCTGTGGCTAAAAGTTCCAAGATGCAGGCGGTCCCTGCATGGTCCCTCACTGTGGGTCTGTTGCTGCTGCTGCTGCTGCACTGCTACGTTGGCCTCAACACGCACTGTCGGGTCAGTCTAATCCCTCAGGGTGGCATAGTTGGATGCCGTCACAATGGCCCGAATATCCCCCTGAAGTCCTTACTCAAAACGGCGACACTTGTCCGTTTCGGTTCTCACATATGTTGAGGTAAACCGAGATAGTGCCAGGAAGCTCTACTCATACTCTGCGACTATCCAGCTACTTTGTTGGAGCTACAAGAACTCTGCCTCCTGAGCATCCCGAAATGAACGGGGGTAGTACTGGTCCAAAAACCACTCTCTGAACACCTCCTAGAGTGTAGTTGCTGCACTCCAGCTAGTCTTCTCCAATGCGTACCACCACTGGTAGGCACCCCCCTCAAGCATAAAAGTAGCCAACAGTACAAGCTCCTCCAGAGGACAATGCATAACTGAGAAAATGTGATCCCACCTGTTTATCCACATATAAGTCTCCTCGAGGTTAGATTCCTCAGTGAATATCGTAGCACCCAGTTGTTGGGCTTGCTCAATGCTCGTACTTTCCATCTCTCTCGCACCCTCTTCCTCTGTCTGTGCCAGAGGTTCGCGTCTAGGAGGCATGATCCATCGCTAAGAGACATATATTAGTTATCGCATTAAAAGACTCAAGCTTATACAATAAGCTATCCTAGTGCTCAACTTGTTCTGATACTAACTTGATAAGACCCATCTCGATCCCCTAGGGAGCACACGGGGATGCGCCCTGCTCCCGTCTGACACAACCCTAGAAAATGACCAAAAGACCCTTTACCGGGTTAAATAATTCACAACATAAAGTTTTAAACATAATTAAATACGAGAATGGGTCCAATCGTGCTAGACAAGGGATAGAGAGTAGTACAAACATACGAGCATGAATAACAGTTTTACAAAATGGTGCTCGACCTACCCAACCAGGGTATCAGGTACGCAGCAGTAAAATGACTATGTCTCAGCCTCAGGATCTGCCTCTACCTCTGGGCCACGTCCTGGAGGGGTCAATAAAACAATGAAAGTGTGACTGGGCCGAAAATAAGGGATATTTCAAAATTGTTCATAATACATAGTAAAAATATTTTTTTACCCCTCCGTTCTCAAATCATGCATGCATTTAAGTCAAAAAATATATAAATAGTAAAAATGGAATCACATCGTATATCATCAATCATATATCATATCATCACACACAATAAAATAATAATAATGCATCCACCATAATTGTATTGCACCATATATCCCAACCCTACCATCCCAGATGTCGTAAGTCCCAGACGTCTAATAAGATCACGGTCCTAAGGCTTCATGTAACGACCCGTCCCGAGTATCGGGATTTAATATGATTTAATTATGTTTTAGAATGACTAATCTGGGATTAGCTGAGTATGTCGGACGAATTGTACAAAATGACCGTTTTGCCCCTAGGCGTGGGCAAAATGTTGACTTTTAATTCAAACGGTCAAATGGACTTTGACCAATGACTGTGACGTAGTTCGGGACGTCACGAGTTCATAGACAGGTGGCACGTTTAATTCCGACATTCGAGGAAGAATTTATGACGTTCGGAAGCCCAAAGGCGTTTTCGTAATTTGGACGAAATTAGGGAAAATGTTGACTTTTTGATCGGGAGGTCCGATGGCCAAGGGCCAAGGACCGTTAGGATGGTCTCGATGCCCTGAGTTCATAGACAGGCGGCACGCATCAATCGGAGTCAGAATGACCGAGTTACGGGTCTAGATGCGTGAGGGGCATTTTGGTAATTTCTGCACAGGGGCAGAATAGTAATTTCACAGGGGCACTGTTTGATCGAAACAGCCGTGAAATTGGATGTTTTGTGCGATCTGTTCCATGGATTGTTTAGCATTGATGGACTGAATTGTGGCAGCTTTGTGGTGTGGATGCACATGGTGAGGGTTGGCATCAGATCACAGAACATGGGCACTGTTTTTATATTGATTTCGGGTCAGTGCAGGGGACTTTACACAGAGGACTGAGTGGTGCTTTAGGGTGCTTTTAAAGGTTGAATTGGATTAAAGGAATTGAGAGTAATTCGAGAGGTTCATTCTGAGATTTAGAAAGGAAGGAAATGAGTGAAATTGGTGAGGGAATGTTCAAAAACCCGAAACTGGTTTTTGAAGAGCTCAAATTCGAATTTCAGTCTTTAGGCCAGCCAAGCCTAATTGAGATCTGAAATAGCTTCCTGGAACTTTACTGAGTCGATCCAGATCAAATAGGGCAAGTTTTGAAGCTCCTAGAGCCATGGACGGACGAGGTGGACGGCCGGAAAATCCAAGCTTGAGTCGTGGTGATTGAGATAACTTCATGTTCAATTAATCATGTTAATTAGTTCGTATTAATCCTAATGAGCTTACTGGAAAGTTAATTTGATAATGGTTGAGGAATTGTGGAGTTATGGTGATCGACCCGTTTGGGTGATCACGGGTTAATGGCACGATTAAGGGATGGTTAGAGTTGATCAATGACACAGAACTGAAATTAATTGGTTAATGAAAGTTTTAGGATAAAAAACGGAAGGACTCGAGCATGAATTGAAGGGTAATTGTTCGGGTTGAAATCGCGGGTTTCAGACCCGTATTGCAGAGAAACGGGCGAGGACGATGACTGTAGCAGTCACTGTAGCAAGCGCGTGGCTTTCACGCGCAGCCACTCACGGCGGCACGTGACGGCACATGGACACGAATCTCGAGGTGAGGTCAACATGACTTTTGTCCTATACAATGTAACGAACATTTTAGCGTTGGTTTCGTATCAATCAGACCCCGTTTCGATATTGTTCGGGATGTTGGAAGGTTTTAAATCCAGTTTAAAAATAGTTAAAAATTCGGAAAAATTACGGGACTTGAATAGGATGTTAATGATGAGGTTAGTGACCCTCTAATGTGATTTGGACAGGATTGGGAGTCCCGGTGATAGTGGTATGGCCCGGGAAGTTCTATGGCACGCATATCGAGGCGCTCGGTTAAACGGTCCGTGAGTGGACATTGGTTTTATAAATTCGATGCATGCATAACTGTTTCATGATTGTTATAATTGCTTTTATATGCTTTGATTTGGATATCAGTGAATTTATGTGATTTCACGCATTTCGAGGCGATTTACGGGTTGCGCGTAAATCAAGGTTTTTTGGATTTGCACTGATTTCCATAATTGTGGTTCGGATATGATTTTATGAAACAGTTACGGATTTGATGAAGTAAATTCGGGCCAGGGGCCCGTTTGATTTAAGAATCGGGCCAGGGGCCCAGTTGACTTATGAAATCGGGTCAAGGGCCCAGTTGATTTATATATGTGATTTCGGGTCGGGGACCTTAAAATAGAATTTAATAAATGATTTCGGATTTAATAATCAACTATTTGGACTTATGACGGTTTTATGGAAATTCGGGGCAGGGCCCTTGTGATATTTTGGAAATGAATAATAAAATGTGTTCCATAAAACCATCTCGATACGAGGATATATATTAGTCTCCTCCAAGTGTCGGGGACACTGAGGAAGTCACGGTGCATTGTCTGCGAGGGGCCATTGTACGGAGCAGCCGGACCGTATAGTGACTCAGGAGCAGGATTGCTATGATTGACGTCGGGGACGTCAAACATCGGGGAGGTCAGAGATATGGACCCGGTGAGACCCCGGGCAGCACGCGTTGCTTAATACCATGAGATATGACGTCGGGGACGTCAAGCGTCTGGGACGCTAGGCATCGGGGATGTCGGAGATGGAAAATAATAAATGTATATTACTAGATTTATGAAATAACTCTTGGATTGACTTTTGGGATTTGAAACTATGCTTATGGTTTCCCGGCTAAGGCCCTAATGGTTATTTCTAAATAAATACGTGATTATTGGTTTTGATGCATGCATATGTTTTTACTGAGGGGCATAAATGTCTTTATAAATGTTTCAAACAGACTTGTTTATTTTCGTCCACTCATAGCTTTTGTTTTTAATGCCCTTCAGGTTGATTTCCGGATGCGACTGCAGCAGAGACTAGGACATCGCACACCTCCTCCATCGATCCTTGCGCACTCTGGAAGCCCGTTTGGATAGTGGCAACAGGTTATCCCTTGTCTAACACCTCTTGTCAGACGGGACCATGACACATTCCTTGGTAATCCCGGGGGGATTGGGATGGGTTGTGTCACTACGTGTGCCGCCAGTGATCTCAATCCCGAGTCCTATCCCCGAACCCAATCCGGGATATGACATCCCAAATATCTTACATCCCAGACGTCTAATCATAGCAATCCTGCTCCTGAGCCACCCTATGGTCCGGTCGCTCTGTAGCTTGACCCCTCGCAGGGAATACGCCGTGAACACTACAGGGTATCAATAACTGGAGGAGATAGTAACCCATATGGTCAATATATACAGTGCAATAGAATGAACCTGTGACATCCCGGTCCGACTCCACAAACCGATAGTATAACCACCAGACGGGTCTCATGCCCAACACAATGTAATACATATATACATAATCCATAAACGAGACCCAACATAATCCACACAAAATCACATAATAGTATAAGGAAAACAGTTATGCATACAATCAGTTTAGAAACCAAAAGACCCGCTCATAGTATTGTCCTGCTACTTAATCGATGTCTAAACCTGTCCTGAATCTATATCACCATCTCTAACGTGTCCAAACATATCCAAGGATCACCAATGGTCTCTATAAACTCATATCTGAAACCTAGGAATAGTGTCGGCCCGAAAACGCATCTCGAACATGCTTCCCAAGGCTATAAACCGCATTTTAACCCATCCAACTATCTCCGATCGAACAAAAACTACCACCACTAGATCCGAATCGTCAAAGTCATTAAAATGGTACTGATCTCACCTTGAAAAATGTACCCATGCACCCCCACGTGCGGGTCAAAGTCACGGTCAAAGTTGACCAAAAAGTCAATGCTGACGTCAGTAGAAAGTCAATGCTAATGTCAAGTCAACGATTAAAGTCAACACTGGCGTCACTACTGACATCAACCGCTGACGTCATCTAACAGTGTCAGGTCTAAGACCTGTTAGACAGACTGTTGCCATGTGTCAACTGCTAGTTGGTCGACGTCACTAACATGTCAGTGATACGTGGTAGCCACTGATTGGGCCACGTCACTAACATGTCAATGCTGATTGGGCACTGACATGTGACACGTGTCATTATCCTATTTGGCCATGTCATCTGACATTCTGACAAGGTGATGATGTCATCATCCATGTCCTCTCGAAGGGTCTGCAAATCCGGTCGCCCACACCCGCGAGCCGACCCAGTTCCAAAATCCAAATCACTCAACCATTTCGATCTGGTTTTTTCCTACACGATCGTCTCTACCTAACTAAGATATATACATGATCAAAACTGGAAAATACGAACTAAAATCTACCTGAATCTCGATGAACGATGAGTCGTGATTTTCAACCGTCGATATCCCTTATCTCCAACCACCAAAACTCTTCCAACCATGACCACTAAAATCGTCTCAGTTCCTAGAATCTGTTACTGGCCACCAAATCAATCGACACACGTCCTAAACCCAATTTCCATTTTTAAACCAAAAGTGAGTGTTTCGGGTTTTACCTTCCCGCCGTGATCCATCGTGCACCACCGTCGTCCTTCCACGTCTCTCTAATCTCAGTCACTCTCCCAGTCTCACAATGAGAAAAACATATGATATGGTGTTTGTGGGGTTGAGTTTTTGGTGGTCACGGGTTAGAGAGAGTTTGTGAGTTGATGAAGATGATAATAGGTGAAAATGAGAAAAAATGGTGAAGATAGAACCCTATGCTGATCCAATTGCATGGGGTCTTCCTTATCCAATAAAAACATGCCAAGCGTGAGATTCTCGGTCTTCATGAATAGTGCCATTTTCTCGTTCTTTACCATAACTTTTGTAACGACCCGTCCCAAATTCCGGGATTAGATTAGTCACTAATCTTGATTAGTGAGGTGGATTGGTGGTTAGTAGGTCGAAATCGGACAAAATGGGCAAAATGACCGTTTTGCCCCTGGTCGTGGGCAAAATGTTGACTTTTTGATCGGACGGTCAAACGGACTTTGACCGATGACCGTGACGTAGTTCAGGACGTCACCAGTTCATGGACAGGTGGCACGTTCGATTCTGACATTCGAGGAGAAAGTTATGATGTTCGTAAGTTGAGGGGAATTTTGGTAATTTTGGTCAATTGGGTCAAATGTTGACTTTTTGACCGGGAGGTCCGATGGGCGAGGGCCAAGGATCGTTAAGTAGGCCTCGTCGATACGAATCCAATGACAGGCGGCATGCCGAAATTGGAGATTCGACGACGAAGTTATGGTCAAGGAAACGAATTAACGAACCGAGGCTTCGATTAAAATAATAATATAATAATGAATAGTAACTGATGACTGTGCACAAATGGCCATCAATTGGCTCTGAACAGACCGGGTGACAGTAAGGAAAATTCGAAGTCGAGTCGTGATCTTGGAGCAATCAAATGGTGTAATTGATGTGGGGAAACTACTTCTCATGATCCAGTGATGCTTCTGGGTGCATCAATTGGAAGAAACCGGTTGAGATTGACGGAACTCCATGATTGCACAGTGACGGGTGTTCTTCATTGTTCATCATGGAATCGTGGGATTGTAGGTAATGTTTTGTGTAATTAACGTTACAGAACTTTAATTTAAGTTAAAACGAAGCTAACTGAATGATCAATTGGAAGGTTTAAGGCTGAATTGATAGGATTGGAACCGGGTCATCTCGCGGGCAAATTGGACCCGTTTACCAGACATACGGGTTAGATGGTGACACTGTAGCAGGCGCGTGGGTTTCACGCGCAGCCACTCACGGCGGCGTGTGAGGGCGCATGCGCACGAATCTCGAGGTGAGGTCAACATGACTTCTGTCCTATTTAATGTAACGAACATTTTGGGATTGGTTTTGTGTCGATCGGACACCGTTTCGATATTGTTCGGGACGTCCGAAGGTTTTAAATTAAGTTTAAAAATAGTTAAAAATTCGGGAAAATTACGGGACTTTGATAGGATGTTAATGATGAGGTTAGTGACCCTCTAATGTAATTTGGACAGGATTGGGAGTCCCGGTGATAGTGGTGTGGCCCGGGAAGGCCTATGGCACACGTATCGAGGCACACGGTTAAACGGTCTGTGAGTGGACTTTGGTTTTATAAATCCTATGCATACGTAAATGTGTTATATGTTTTATATACGTGATTTCTATGATGGTGATTGTGAGTATTGATTTCGGGTATGTTGCACGTATTTCGAGGTATTTTTCCGTATTTCACGTATATCGAGGTTAACGGTTTTATTGTGGTTTTATGTGCTTATGGCTTAATGGCTTAATAAATAATGTGATAAAAAAGGTTTTGGAGTTGGAAAGATGAACTCGGGCTTGAGGCCCAATTATTTTGGAAACCTCGGACTTGGAGTCCATTTGTGTTAATGAATCGGGCTGGGGGCCCAGTTGCTTTATGAAATCGTGCCAGGGGCCCAGTTGTTTATGAAAACGGGCTAATACCCATTCGAGTGATGTTATCGGGCCAGGGGCCCAGTTGATTTACGAAATCGGGCCGTGGGCCCAGTGGTTTACAAATCGGGCATGGGGCCCAGTTGGGTTATAAATGTGATTTCAGGTCTGGGACCCTATGTTTAATAAATATGATTTCGGGTCAGGGACCCTACATGGAATTGTAATATTTTATGGAGATTTCGGGCAAGGGCCCATTGTAATGTTGTGAAATGATTTAATAAAACTGTTTTCCATATACCATCTGGATACAAGGATATATGATGGTCTCCTCCAGATGTCTGGGACACTGGGGAAGTCACGGTGCATTGCCTGCGAGGGGTCATTGTACTGAGCAGCCGGACCGTATGATGACTCAGGAGCAGGATTGCTATGATTGACGTCAGGGACGTCAGACATCTATGATGTCAGAGATATGGACCCGGAGAGACCCCGGGCAGCATGCGTAGCTTATTATACCGTGAGATATGACGTCAGGGACGTCAAGCGTCTGGGACGCTAAGCATCAGGGATGCTGTTGATGGTAATGGTAATTATGGATTAATGAATCTATAAAATGGCTTATCGGTTGGATATGTGTTATATGGTAAAAATGGATTATTGTTTATGAAATGGTATGTCGGGTCGGGGACCCTAAAATGTTTTGGATTTATGGATTTATATTTATGGCTTTGGGCGGTGGCCCACATGGTTTTAATATGTCTGGCGGTGGTATTCCACAGTTTTGGGCTGAGTTCCCACACTTGGTTTTAAGTTAACGGTTTTTGGGCTAAGGCCCTAATGGCTTGGTTGGACAAACGTTTTGGTTACTGGTTTTCGTGGCATGCATACGTTTTTATTGGAGGGCATAAATGTCTTATAACTGTGTTTACTAAACTTAATGATTTTCGTCCACTCACAGCTTTTGGTTTTTAATGCCCTTTAGGTTGATCACGGATGCGACAATAGCAGAGACTAGGACATTGCACGCCTCCTCCATCGATCCTTGCGCACTCTGGAAGCCCCGTTTGGGCAGTGACTGTTGGTTATCCCTTGTCTGACACCCCTTGTTGGACAGGAGCAGGGCACATTCCACGGTAATCCCGGGGGGATTGGGATGGGTCCTGTTAACTTTCCAGTCCGGTTTACGATTCGGCGTGTCGTCTGCCTACAGAATCATGACGTCTCGATCTACGTCACGGTCATAGGTCAAGGTCCAAAATACAGTCTGAGTCAAAAGTCAACAATTCCTTCCCCCTCCCCCCCCCAATAAGGGACAACATGCTTATTTTACAATAAAATTCCAACTTTACCAATTCATAAAAGTCGGGGGTGTTACACCACTGTCTTCGTCCGAGTTTCCTATTGAAACTTGACTCGCACCAAAGTCCTCTTATGGTGCCTCATCTCACCTGGAAACCAACTCTGTGATCCCGACTCCTCTCGAGTCCTAGTCTGCTATCCCCAAACATCTTGAGTGTATCTTGACCACATCGAATACTTTCTCTAGTCGAGAACATAACAAATAAGTATATCCAGGGTTCCCCTCACCAAAAAACCATGGCCGCTCTAAGCTCGTACAATAATTGGTCCATCTAAAGTCCCTCGCCTACAAAGCACAGTATTCAAAACGTTGTCCATCTATTCCAATGAAATGTCAACCACGGATCCAATTCGAACACCAAACTGCATCCATCTCGGATCCAATCCAACTATCGTACCATATGAATCTTGGTTCCAATACAACTATCGTACTACATCAGTCTCAGATCCAATTCGAGTGTCATATGGCTAGCATGCCTATCATGGCCCAACACTGGACCCCATCTGTCTAATCCCAGTTCTGAGGAGATTGTCTACTAATACTCAAAATCCTCTCTAAATTCTCCTAGTCACCCGACCAACTCTTCACAAGTGTCCAGCACGAATTCCCAGAGAACTCTAGAGATAAACAAACTATTTCACTAACCAATCAAGCTCCTAATTAATCCCCAAGGTTAACCGAGCTTCGTCTACCAAGATGTACCACTCCCGAGTTAAAAGTACAGTCGTTTACCCAGCTGGACCCCCATCTTGATGATGTGAAGGATCTGATGCTGTAGTTGTGCGGTAAACATCTAATCCAGCAATTTAAGCCCCACATGAACACTACCCAATAATGCTCCATGGTCATCTACCTCCAGCAACATTTGCTCCCTCCGGAGCTTCAATATCAAAGGTAGAAGAGCAATGTCACTAAGAAATAACAAGCCTGCAACTCTCCTACTCAAAGCATCGACTACTATATTCACCTTTTTGAATGATACTCAAATGTACATTCATCATCTTTTAATTAGCTCTAGCCAACTCCTCTGCCTTGGGTTCAACTCATTTGGAGTAAACCGATACATGAGGTTCAGGTGATCAATAAAGATCATGCACATCTCCCTAGGAGATAGTGAGTCTAACTATTCTATGCATACGCCACCGCGGAAAGCTCCCAGTCATGAGTAGGGTAGTTCATCTCAAGGTATCTCATACGCTTAGCTGCATGAACAAAATCATTCATGTGCAGTATATGTACATAACCCATACATGTGTAAAGATGCATCATTATAATATCTCAAATCCCTACTACCATCCAGAAGGGTCAAAATCGAAAACGTAGTCAATCGTCTCTTCAAATTCCTAGAAGCTCTTCTCACACAAAACATCTCAAACCAATTGGACTCCCTTCTGAGTCAATCGCATCAACCAACTGGAATCTTGGAGAAACCCTCCACCAAATGCCCGTAATTCTCTACTAGTTTGAGAGACTCCAAATCTCGGTTACTGTGGTTGTTTGATGCCAATCTAAAACTACCTCAGTCCTCCGAGTATCCACACTAATCTCTCAACAATAATATCATGACCAAGAAACCAACACCGGCCCACCAAAAATGATACTCGCTCCACTCGGCATATACTTGCTTCTACGAATGCGCTGAGGGTTTCTTTCACTTAGCCCATGATAATGTCCATCTTGAGAAAAGTTGAAGGGGGCGATATCAAAGTTCGTTCAGCGCAGGTGTAAATTCAAAACCAAGCTACTCCCTCCAACATTAAGTACCACCAAGTACCCTCTGTTCCTCAATCTTTCAAATCTTGCCCACTGCTTGGATGTTAGACCCATAAATGACCATCTGAATTGAGAGAAGTTGCAACCATGTTGTAAGCATCTCCAAAAGTCGTTGCCAAAGAAGTAGAAAATGAGAAGTCTCATTTACTAACCAATGATGTCTGCTAGTAGCTACTGTAGTGACTCATTCTATTTCCAACAACGAGATCAAACTTTACAAGCTTATACCTCCATGAAATCCATAAGCGACAAGCCAAAGAAGAAAGTTCATAAAGCACTCGGTGGTAAGGAATTTTCGTTTTACACGATCACCTCGTTCAACTGCAAAAATCAATCCAAAGTCTTAAGGTTCCAATGATCCTTCGTACAAAAAGCACTGAGGCTCCACAAGGTGACATACCAAATTGACTGAACCCCAAATCTAATAAATCATGCAGCTGAATCCACAATTCTGCCGGTACCATCCGACACGATGGTTGCAAAATGCGTTGAATATTCAGAACCACCCCCTGAGGTGGAAACCCCGTAAATCCTTTGAAAATGCATCTGAAAACTCATACACAACCGATATCTCCCCAAGCTCACTAAGCCTTCTAGGGACATCATAAAATGTGTCAAGTATCCATGATAGCCACTCCAAAATAACCTTCTGGCTTCCCAGCCATAACTTCTGAAGGAATTATCCTCTAATCCCCACAAAAGACAATCGGGCCAAGGCAAGACTACGATACACAATGGTTCCTCAAAATAATCAACAGAGGTATAATGGTAGTCCAACCATCCATCCCTAGAATAGTATCCAAATAAAAAAAATATCTAAGGAATCCAATCCGTCTTACGCTCAAAATCTTCTGTCCAAACCAAATAGTCTCTGGTATTCGAACTAACACCTACCATAGCATCGGTCAAAGTATTAATACCAACAACCCAATCCAGTGGCATCAACTCTCGAACAGGTAACGTAACTCTTCTGGAAATAAAATAGGGTGTGGACAAGGAATCCATCAACACTTGATCATCCTAGTCAAGGCAAGACAATACACTTGTCACCACTATCGATGTAGTACATGATGTTGAAGTCCCACTAGACTGGGAGGACGACTGAAATCTCAACCGACACCCTAAGGATCCTCTCCCTCCCACTCGTCAACCTCTCCGACTAGTACGGCTGCCACTTTAAGAATCGAACCTAGAAGCGTCACTCTTAAAGATCCTTGGGTAAACAAATCCTTCTGACTCCCTAGGCATCACCCAGAACTACTCGGTTGTTGCTAGGATTTTGACAGGCTCATCTCAACCTGAGATGCCACATCCGACAAGGTCTAGAGTGTTGTGAATCCTCTAGCTAGAACCATCGCTCGTGTCTCATTCCAAAGGCCCATCATCGATCGATGATCCTCATGGCCTAAATCACAACCGCACCCAGTGCAAACAGGGTCAAAGCTAGAAATCACTGCTCAAACTAAGCAATAGTCATAACCTCATGCTCCAATCACAAGGACTATGCCTCCCTAGCATCTCGATAAGACTGGGGAAAAAGTGATGTAAGATACGTTCCTCAAATGTTGCCTAAATTCCAGTATTCACATCCAAACCCCTAGATAGCAATGTCTACCACCAACCCTGTGCAGACCAATCCAAGAAGAACACTTCTATCTGAACCATATGTTTAAGATGGCAATCAATCATCCCAAAAATCGTCTCAAAGAGGGAAATCCACATATCGATCACCTCGGGATCCGATCCACTGGTAATTGTTCCTGAAGTTTTTTTTCAACTGTCCTTGAAGTAGAGTCATCAACAACCTCTGCTGCTCCCCACATCACATCCACCATGTCTGACCATCAGTCACCAGAATCTGAATATTCACCATCTGAGATCCAATCAACTAATAACACTATGGATCCAAGCCGCTCGGCCCATAAGATAACCGGCTCTTCTTCGGGTTCCAACCTCTACAGAAACATGACATTCAATGCCTAACCAAACAGATCAAAGATCCTTTCCTATCTCACTTTCCTATACATATCCTCGCTACCAGGTTGATGACGGGACTGTCGCCGTGAGGCATCACTTCCGATGTGAAACTATCGTGCACACCCAGTGTACGATCGTACAGTAAGCAACCTAGTGCTCTGATACCAAATTAATAGGTCCCTCCCTGTAATCCCCCTCAATTAACAAGGGAGCACATGTTCCCATCTGGCATGACCCTACAAAATTACCAAATTTCCCTTTGAATTAAATAAACGTACTTACCTCGTGTTAGACAAGGGATACGACCGCAATGAACTCACGAAATTCAGAGCACGCAAAACCACATAATGCCTCAGCCTTCACTCAACCCGCGTTCGTGATCAACATAGAAGGTGACAAAACCAATAAAAGGTGTGAGTGGACAAAACCAAAGTGTTGGACAACCATTTTCCGAAATAAAAAATTTAACCCTTATTTTTATAAAATTAGCATGCCTAATCAAGAAATCATTACTTTCAAATAAAACGGTAGTATATATAAACCATGGGTCCAACCGAAAAACCACATAAATATAAAAGACCCTCTGGCCCACCTTTCTATGAAATCATTGGCTTTACACCATTTAGAAAACCTTTGTACATATCACGAGTATTAAAAGTCAAACCTGTTCATGCTGG
The DNA here is from genome assembly GCA_032719365.1 of Prinsepia uniflora. NCBI lineage: Eukaryota > Viridiplantae > Streptophyta > Magnoliopsida > Rosales > Rosaceae > Prinsepia > Prinsepia uniflora. The sequence continues at coordinate 52,657,913 of CM064868.1, read as the reverse complement.
TCCAACCAGCCATAAGTCAAACCTCATTTCTCTTTTCTAACAAGCTCGCTAGTCCAACTACATCAGTACTACTGGTAGACAACTACGAATCCACGGAGGCCAACTCTATCGGTACTTGTCGAGTCTAGCTCTAACCATGTCCAAGTTTGTCTCTAGGTATCCGCGGAGTCCAACTACGGAATAGCGATCCAATCGACTGAGGCTGACTAATCTTGAATATATAATATAACCAAAATCATAGTAATTTGAAACCTGGGCACCAGCCCAAAACGGTTTCCAGAGGCGCATTAACCCAAAAAAATTTCCACAAGGGCACCAGCCCACAACACTGTTTTCCAAAACCACCATAATTCATTATTCAGAAATAAAAACCATGAGTACACATCAAATCCAAGTATATAAACAAAAATCATAATCATGCTAAACCATAGCATAAAACCAGTGAAAACATATAATAATGCATGCATTAGAGTTATGAAAGAAATTTTCCACTCACAGTACCGCCAATCACTCAACATTTGAGCCATAAGCCAGTCCAAAGCCTTCAGGACGTCCGAGTCTGTGAAGGTCATACCCGAGGGTCACTATCAATCCATATAAGTCCATACAAGAAACCCCCAAAAACCCCAGAACTGAAAATGCATCTCGAACATGCTTCTCAAAGAGAAAAACATCCAAGTCATTAACCAAACGATCTCCAATCAACCTAAAACCACCACCATTGGATTCAGGACGTCTCAACATTTGGAATAGGACTAGTTTTACCTTGAAATTTGAGCCCATACGCCCATGCTAGTAAACACTGACGTCAGCCCTAACTGACATCACCCTAACATCTGACAACCTAACAACTGTCATGTGGCACCCCTAATAAGTGCCACGTGTCACCACTTGACATGTACCACGTGTCAATTGTTGACATCCTCATGATATCACTTGATGATGACATCCTTACCACGTCAGCACTAATAGTTCTCTACAGAAACATGACATCCAATGCCTAACCAAACAGATCGAAGATCCTTTCCTATGTCACTTTCCTATCCTTATCCTTGCTACCAGGCTGATGACGGGACTGTCGTCGTGAGGCCTCACTTCCAAAGTGAAACTATAGTGCCCACCTAGTGTGCTATCCACAGAGAGTAACCCAGTGTTCTGATACCAAATTGATAGGCCCCTCCATGTAATCCGCCTCGATTAACAAGGGAGGACCTGCTCCCGTCTGACACGACCCTATAAAATTACCAAATTTCCCTTTGAATTAAATAAACATATTTACCCCGTGTTAGACAAGGGATACTACCGCAACCAACTCAGGAAATTCAGAGCACGCAAAACCACGTGATGTCTCAGCCTTCACTCAACCTGCATTCGCTATCAACCTGGAAGGTGCCAAAATCAATAAAAGATGTGAGTGAACAAAAACAAAGTGTTGGAAAACCATTTTCCAAAATAATAAATTTAACCCTCTTTTTTATAAAATTAGCATGCATAATCAAGAAATCATTACTTTCAAATAAAGCAACAATATATATAAACCATGGGTCCAATCCCAAAAGGACATAAATATAAAAGCCCCTTTGTCCCACATTTCAATGAATTCATCAGCACTACGCCATTTTGAAAATCTTTTCACATATCATGAATGCTAAAAGCTAAAACTAATCAGGCTAGTCCAACCAGCCATAAGTCAAACCTCATCTCACTAGTCATGTAACGACCCGTCCCGGAATCCAGGACTGGATTAGTAACTAATCCTGATTAGCGGGGTTAATCAGTGATTAGTTGGGCGAAATCGGATGAACGATGCAAAATGATCGTTTTGCCCCTAGTCGAGGGTAAAACATTGACTTTTAACTCGGGCGGTCAAATGGACTTTGACCAATGACCGTGACGTAGTTTGGGACGTCACGAGTTTTTAGACAGGTGAAACGATCAATTCCGACGTTCGAGGTGAAAGTTATGACGTTCGGAAGTCCAAGGGCATTTTCGTAATTTGGACGAAATGGGGGAAAATGTTGATTTTTTTACCGGAAGGTCCTATGGCCGAGGACCGTTAAGAAGGCCTCGATGCCCTGAGTCCGTAGACAGGCGGCACGCTGATAGGTCCTCAAATAAGCATTATTTTATATTATTTTAAACTCTTTATACTTGACTTTTAATATTAAAATAATAAATAATTAGATAAAATAATTTACTTTGTGTTTTTTTTTTCTGTTTAATTAAATAACGTTTGTAATTTGGAGCGTTTTGGCGAAAGAATCGCCTCGATCGGAATTATAACGAAGAAGTTATGGACGAAATTCGATTAAATTAATTATTATTAATTTTGTAGCCCAAAATTCTGATTTAGGCCTTTTTGTTTGTGCAGCCCAGAAAGAAAGAGAATAGCCCAGCAGCATCCCAAATAATTGTAGAAGCCCATTTGATGAAGCCAGGCCCGTGCGACGCACATCCCACCTGGTGCTCCAGACCCGCGCGCTCTCTCTGCCCCAGCTCCAACAACCCTCCAGCCCGCAACTTCAGCCCAGGCTCGCTAACAACCCAGCCTGTTACGCCTGCTCTCACCTGTCCAATCCGCCCGTACCACTGCATCCATCTAACCGGTCCAGTCATTCAGCCCACCCCAGCTGTGCACCAGGCCTCCTGCTCGCCTGCAACTTCTCCAGCCGTAGGGTCTGCTCACCAGCCCACCTACCCGCACGACCAACAGTGTTTCCCACCAGCCCGGCTACTGCCTGAACAAGTCCAACCACTCCCTTCAGCCACCAGCCCACTTGCTGCACAACCAACTCTTCAGTCCGACACTGTTCATCCGGAAATTTAATAGTCCAGCCCGCCCAACTGCTCCTAATTTCTCCTATTTCTTTTATTTTCAGCCACAAATTAATTCCAAACCTTACCTAAATTTCATCATTAAACATCATTGTTCATAATTAGTCATCATTTCATTTTTTCTTTTATTTTATTGCAATTTTTAATTACTTTATTTTATTTATTTTTAGTAGCTTTTTCCTCCTATAAATAGGAGTTCATTTTCATTTAAAAGGGGACTTTGTTTTGAGAAAGAGCTCCAAAACACAAAATTGTATCCTTCCTTTAGAAATATCAAGCCTAGTATTTCCGTTGCAATTCTTGAGTTTAAGTTCGCATTCTCGTGTTTATTCATCCATCTTCATAAGGTTTCTTCTGCTGTCAGAAAATCTTATGAATAACATGTCATTTTTATTCCATCCATTTTCGGAATCACAAGCTTTCTTGGATTCCGAAGGTGTAACTTGTTCTTTCCTTTGCTTAAACTCTCATTGTTGTTTCGGTTTTATTTTCTTTAGTTCAATATTTTTGTGGATATTTTCTTTCTAACTTTTGTAGACAAGGATATTATAATAATGTGTTCTACTTTTCAAACTTCATTTACTTCATACATTTGAGTGCTTAAGCTTCAATTTTATACTAAGTGTTTAATTGAAGAGATTTATGTAACGCCCCGGAAAATTCGAAAAATGTAATATTATAAAATAATAAATAAATGACGTTGTTGCCCTTGTGATTCGTATGGTCAATTTGTTGACTTTTTGATTGGAGGGTCGAACGGATGTTGAGTGATGACCGTGACGTAGTTCGGGACGTCACGAGTTCTTAGACAGGAGGCACGTCCGATTCGGACGAACAGGGTGAAAGTTATGATGTTCGGAAGTCCAGGGGAATTATCGTAATTTGGACGTTATATGGGAAAAAGTTGACTTTTTGTTGGACAATTGGTTTTCACATGATTCGAAGACCGTTAGGTTCGTCTCGAGGTCCCGAGTACAACGTCAGGCGGCACGTGCGAAACGGACGTCGGATGACCGAGTTACGGGTCACGGAAGTTGGAGGGTAATTTGGTAATTATTACACAGAGGGGCATTTTGGTCATTTCACGGCGGTTACTGTTCACCACCGTGAAAAACAGAGTGCGGCCGTGGTGTTTGTGCGTGCAATTGTTTATAGCTTAGTGGACTGATCTGAGGGTTTGTTTAAGTTGATTGAGGTAGTGGATGCTGGACTGAGTGGCCTTGGTGCACGGTTTGGGCAGGGTTCAGTGCACGGGAGAGATTAGAAAATGGCTGTGGTCTCTGTGCTTGCGGGAAACCGTTTTCAGAGACCTCAGTTGGTCTCCCACGGGCTGTTGGCCACACTGAACGATTAACTGAGTATTGGAATGGAGAAGGATTCATTTGGGGGTCATTGTGCATCAGTTGAGAGGGCTGAGACTGGGAGAAACCGTGAAGAACCATTTTCGGGTTTTTGGGGGGAAATTTCAAGGTTCAATTCCTACGGGTTTTGGGACCAAACTAGACACACTGAGGGACTTCTGGGAGTGAATGAATCACGACGGTGCAAGAATTGAGGGAGGATGATTGCTGTTGGCCCAAGAACCTGAGTTGCTGTTCAGGGAAGAACCAATTGGAGGGAAAAATCGAATTCAATTCCTGAGGCGTGTTGAACGAAACCAAGGGCCGTGTTAGGCTTCTGGGGTCACTACGAGCACAACCGTGCAAAAATCGAAGGAGGAGGAGGACTGGTTGGCCGGGAACCTGAGTCTCAGTTTCAGAGGAAAACCAGTGTTGAGGAAGACGACTTCCAAGTAACGGCGAGTCCAATTGATTGTACCATTATGTTCGTCTAAGTTCCCTTAAGCTACTGGTGAAATTAATTTGAGAATGGAGTTAGTTTGGGTGAGTTCTAGAAGTCGACTTGTACGACTGTTTGAGCTTGAGTTGGGTCGATTTAATGTTAGTCGAGATTGATCGTTAGTACAGACCTAAAATTAATGGATTAGAGAAGATAATAGGATTGAAAACAGGAAGAATTGATTGAGAATTGAGCTCGAACTGGTCGGGTTGAGTCGCGGGTAATAGACCCGTTTATCAGTCTATTCGGGTAAGGACGAAGGTACTGTAGCTTGGCGCGTGGCCTTCACGCGCAGCCACTTTGGGCGGCGCGTGGCCTGCACGCGCACCCACTTTGGGCGGCGCGTGACGGCGCGTGTGAGGTTAACTCCGATCACGGTCAACATGAGATTTAATCCTTTCAGTTTAATTAACATTTTATCTTTAGAGTTCGAATCGATCGGGAGTCGTTCGGGATAATTTCGGGAGTCCGGAAGGTTAAGTCTCTAAGTTTAATTTCCCCGAAAAATCCGGAAAAATTAGGAAAAATCCTACGAGTTGTTTTGGGATGTTTGTAACCCTCCTTATGCATTTTTACAGGCCCGGACACTTCTGAAGCTACGGGGGAGCGCGCGGGACGCGATTAACGCGTCCTAAAACTGTGAGTGGACTTTTTGATTTCTAAACTGGGCATGCATGACTATTTTACTGGTTTATCTTATGGTTTTGCATATGATTTTATGATGGTGATATGATAATTCGGTTTTACGTATTTTCACGCTTTTCGAGATATTCTTCGTATTTACGCAATTCGAGGTTACAGTTTTTGCTTATGCATGAATGATGTTTTGATGAAGTATCTGGATATGATTATGCATGTTCCGGATTTATGATGTTTTGATTTTAATTGTGAAGTGATTTCGGAAATTGCATGTTTTGGAAATTGCATGTGAATTCGGACATAAGTTCTACTATGACGTGATATGATTTCAGAATGATGTTGGGAAACGGTTTATGATGAATCCTGGTTTAATGTGTTTAAAAACGGTTTTGGGTTTAAAGACCCGGTTTATTGATCACGGGGGCGGGCCCGAAAATTGGGTTTGAAGACCCGGATTGAGTTTAAAGACTCGTGAGTTTAAAGACTCGGTTATTGTGATACCCCCGAGGCCTATTGACCATGTTTTGAGTTTAAAGACTCGTTGATATCCCGGGAAGGCCTGATATTGAGTTTAAAGACTCGGATGGACCCAACGGCATAATTGTGATTATTGATTCACTTTTTACATGATTTGTGCAATTGATGTTTCAAAATGACGGTTTCTGGATTCTGGTAATGTTAAGTTGTTTTACATGAGTTATGACGAATCTCTGTAACGTTTTTCATGTGTTTCGGAAAAAGAGTTTTCAAAGGTTTAATACGCGATTTTTTAATATTCGGTTATGCATGCGTGTTACAAAACTGGAGGGCAAACCCGATTTCGAAAACTGTTTTCCTGTAAAACTTATGTTTCGGTCCACTCACACTTTGTTGTTTTAAATTCCCTCCAGGCCGTGGTACAAGTGCAGGGGCAAGCGCCGAGGCAGAGGCCGAGGCATAAAGTTTTCCGTTGCAGAGTAGTTAGTTCACAGAGTAGGATTTGTTCTTTAACCTGTTTTGTAATATTATGCTCTGTGAAACTGTGGACGTAACGTCCAGTCGGATGTATTTGTTTAATCTCCCTGGTCTGACAATGGGCGTGATGTAATATTATTTAGTTTTCCGGTCTTTTGGATTCGATAGTCAGACGGGAGCAGGATGCTTCCCGATTATCGAGGCGATAATCGGGGGTGGGTCCTGTCAATTTAAATGTTTAATACACATTCAAATCATAAACATTGGGTTAATCAATTTATAAGTGTTTATGACCGCGTTTCGGTGCATTTATAATGTTTATAAAATGTATACATGAGTGAGATGGTCAAAGTAGAATTTTGTGATATATTCCAACTTTGCAAATGTTAGAGTGTTGGTAGATTTTGTGTTTAAAGAAAGTCCACTTGTATATATGTTAAAATAGGAATAGAATTAGTTCATTTATGTCTTTACTTATTTTGCATGATCAAAATCCCTAAAAACCCCCATCTTTATTCTTTTATTCGTTTAATTCATTTATTCGTTATTCCATTAATTTATTGATTCTCTTATTTATTAATTCGTTTATTCCTTTATTCGTTAATTCTTTAATTCTTTATTACTTGATTATTCAATTAATTAATTATGTGATTATTTAATTCTTTAATTCTTCAATTCATTATTCCTTGATTATTCATTATTCTTTTTAACTAACATATTATTAATATTCCCTAATTTCCCCGGTTAAGAACAATTTCTATTTACCAATACTATAATTACACAAAAAGGGTTTAAATTTGCATAATACTCAAATTACGTGTTTAATTTAATGCGTAGTTTGGGCGTTATCAATTTTTGGCGCCGTTGCCGGGGAAATTAAAAATCATTCTTAATGTGTTAGTATGTATAAAATTGTTTATATTTGAAATGTTCATATTTGTGAATTAAGTATACATATTCTTAAATTTTATTTATTTATTTAATTATGTTGCCATAATACTTGTTCATATTTTATTCGTTTACTTTCATAGTATTACATGTATATTAGTTGTTTACAATTACTTTATTTTATGATTATTTATTTGTTTATTTAATATTTCTATTAAACAAAAAAATAAAAAATAATCGAAAAAATTCGGATAAGTATAAATCAATAGTAGTAAATAAATAAACAATTTAATTTGTGCAGACTTAATTTTAGAATGTGTTTTAATTATTCATTTTACTTTTATTATGTTTATTAAATGTTCCTACCTGTTTATAATTACCCTTACTAAATTTTCATACCTTTTATTTTTGTGTTAGCATAAATAAGTTGTAATTATGTTACTTGTTATTTGTCATACTTGTTCATAATTGTATACTTGTTCATAATTTGGTTATACCTTTACACACTTGAGTTATTTTGTTCATATTTGAGTATCCATTTTTGTTCACAACTTTTATGTCTTATACTTGCCTTATTATATTAGTTCACAATGTTCATAATATGTTTTTTCATAAATTGTATTTAATCCCTTTATTGTGTTATTTCATAAATTGTATTTAATGCCTTTATTGTGTTATTTCATGAATTGTATTTTATACTTGTTTATTTTATTAAATTTTAGGAGCTATATATATTTATATATGTGACTTTCCTAAATGTAAATATTGTTTCCTATTAAATGTTTTAGAGTTGCATGAATCTCAAGGCCCATTTTTCTTCAAAATTCTACTTTCGGGAACAGGTAGCACCCCTTGTGTTTATTTTCTCCTTAACCCTTCGTGATGTGTGGATTTCATCACCACACACCATAGACTCGAATCTATGGGCATGAGATTGGGGCGGAGTTTGTAAACACTCGAGTTTGGTAATTCACCAAATCTTCATCGCTTGGTTATGGTGTCTAGAAGGGTTATGACTGGTGACAAGTTTTGGATTAAGAAAGAGAACACCAATGGAGTATATGCCAATGCAAGCCTCGGGATGTTCTCGAAATTATCCTTACTTCTCGTGTTACATCTATCTCAACTGGCCATGATTAACGTTGAATGGTGGAAGGGTGGTTATCAGTACGCGCAGGTCGTACGCCCAGGAAAGTATTATGAGAAGCGGTAGGGGAAAGTTATTCATGACACTCTAAGGCTCTACTTATTGTATAAATAGTTGCATACCCTCCCTGAGATTTCATGATGCTCGGAATTCATCACCGGGCCCCCCTAGACTAAGTGAATCTAGGGAAGTGAGATCGAAGGTGTAGGCCATTCTTTCATGTACTGTCACGTAACTCTTATGTCTTGTGCAGGTTCCAATAAATGCATTCACACCATGCTTCATGTAGATACTTTTGTGTTGCATTAGTTTAGATGCATTTGGAACTTGTGCATTTTCTTGCTATTACTGTGACTTTTAGTTAATTATAGCTTCTATTTATGTCACACTGTATGAAATCTATACTCTCATACCCTTACTATCTCTTTTTGTGTATAAGTTAATTCCAGCTTAAATTAATACTTGTTCATAACTCACATTTTCTTGCTAATTGTGACTTTCTTAACTTGTATTCCGAACATTAATCCTAACTCTTGTCGCGACTATTTTATTTAAATTAACTTTCACTAGCTAAGTACTTGTGTATATTTACCTTCTAACTTAGTGTTCACTTTTAATTTAGGTACGTACTTATGAATGCACACTCATCAGTCTAAGCTTGATTGGTTGAGAAAGCAACTTGACATCTCACCAAGAAACGCAACAATCAGAGACGCACTTAAGAAAACCAGCTCATCCGGACCACCATCCCCAATACTCGGTGAATCAATAAGTGAGAAGAGTAATTCAGACGAGGAACAGATTTTTGGAACACTAGTAGTCATGGCAAGAAATCTGAGTATCCGAGAGCAGACATGTGCTAACACAAGTGGCACTACGAATTTCTGCATCCAGTATCCCGAACCTAGAACCAACAAGAAAGATATTGAGCTTAAGAGTGGAGTCCTTCATCAGTTACCCGAGTTCCATGGAATCAGAAATGAAGATCCACACAAACACTTGACGGAGTTCCAATTCATTATCAGTAGCATGTGTCCCGATGATGCGGATTTGGAAATCATGAAGCTGAAGGCTTTCCCATTATCCTTGGAAGATAGAGCACGGGTGTGGCTTTTGAGTCTCCCACCCAATCATATTGACTCTTGGGAGAAGCTGGTTCAGGAATTTCTTACCAAATACTTTCCTGCCTCAAAGATTACGGTGTTAAGAAAGGAGATCGCTGGAATCAAGAAAAAAGATCATGATGAGAATTTCAGCTAGTATTATGAAAGGTTTAAGGAACTCTGTGCTTCATGCCCGACTCACGGAATCACTGAAGGATATCTCTTAACCTACTTCTACGAAGGACTCAAAGGTTGGGATAGAGGACTACTTGATGCTACAGCTAACGGAAGTTTCTTAGCTCGGAGTTTAGTAGACGGTCGTGCATTAATTGAAAGCCGTGCACTCAATGATGCACAATATGAAGGTGCCGAGCCTATTCCAAGAAAGGTACATGAGGTAAGTTCCCAAGTTATTAGTGATTCTAAATTAGATAAAATCACCTCTATGCTTTCGAATGTGTTGGAACTAAAGAAGCAGGTAGCCCCAGTGTGTTCCATATGCTCCCAAGGCCATCTTGAGGACTAATGCCCCTACACTGCAAGGGAGGAAGACCCCGGGACTGAAATGGCACATGCCATTGGTGGATTTCAAAGAGGGCCAAGGACCCAAGGCTATAGTTGGAGAGATCCGAGCAATGTCCTAAACCCTCAACACATGATGACAGGCCCAACTCGTGCCCCGAATCCTCAACATTTCCAAAAGCCCACATGGCAACCAAGGCCCCCGGTTCCATTTTCTAACTTTTCTCATAATCATGCAAATAATCATATCTCTTCATCTTCTAATCCTGATTATGATAAAATGATGGCTGCTCTTTCACAAGGGCAGCAAACACTAATGGCTTCGACTCAAGATCTTGTCACAGGTTAGCAAAATCGGCAAAAAGACATCTCTGATCTCAAGGACCAAATGGGCAAGGTCGTGGACTTCATGGGTAAAATCCAAGCTAGTGGGGTTCTTCCATCTCAACCTACACCCAACCCGAATGCAAGACCTGAAGCCAATGCGATTATCACTCGAAATGGTAAAGTGCTTGGTGAAATAGAGCCAGATCCAGCCGTTTCTGAGGCTAAAAAGCACAAGGTGGCAACTAAGACCACCACGGCGCAACCGCCAGTTCAACCTACCCACACACAAGGTAACAACCCAATCCCTTCAAGTTCTGTTGTTACTAATTCCCCGTCTGTGCGTGCACCATTTCCAAGTAGGCTTTCCAAATCTAAGATGGATGAATCCGATGAGGAAATCTTGGAAATCTTCAAAAAGGTGCAAATCAACATGCCCTTGATCGAGTGCATCAAACAAGTGCCGAAATACCCAAAATTTCTGAAAGAGTTATGCACTCCAAGGCGCCAAATGAGGGAGAAGGAGGTTGTGATGGTAAGTGAAACAGTTTCTGCTGTAATCCAACGTCGGCTACCCCCAAAGTGGAAGGATCCAGGGAGTTTTTCTGTTCCCTGCGTGATTGGTAACAAGTCTTTTGATAAAGTCATGCTAGACTTAGGTGCATCCATTAATGTTATGTCATATTCGTTATATGTTGCCCTAGGTTTAGGAAAATTACAACATGATGATGTTATCATTCAATTAGCCGATCGTTCTAATGTGTATCCCAAGGGATACGTCGAAGATGTTCTTGTGCAGGTTAACCAGCTCATTTTCCCTGCGGATTTTTATGTCCTAGACATGGAGGATTCCCCTACAAATCAAGCTCCACTAATGTTGTTGGGAAGACCATTCATGAGAACTGCTAAGACGAAGATTGATGTATTCAATGGTACATTAACAATGGAAGTTAATGGAGAGGAAATTGGCTTCAACATTTTCGATGCCATGAGGTACCCTAGTTCCACAACTCAAACTACGTTTTCTATTGAGGTGTGCACTTCTTTTGCAGAAAAACATCTTGAATCAATTCGAGAAGACACGCTCAATATGATAATCCAGGAAGGAGTTTGCCTAACTCAATCAGGGGACGCCTTGGTTGTAGATGCGGATTATGAACTAGGGCCTCGAATTTTGGATGAAGTCATGACCCTAAATGAGGCCCCCAAAATGGTAAATCCTCAGGTACCCTTGTCACTTCCAGTTAGTACTAATGCCACTCCTCCTTCAGTAGTGCAGGGCCCCGTTCTCGAGCTCAAGGTTCTGCCGGACCACCTGAAGTATGCCTATCTTGGCCCGGACGAGACTCTGCCTGTCATAGTGTCCTCTGCACTAACCGAATCACAGGAAGACAGATTGGTACGGGTCTTGGAAAAGTACAAGACAGCCATTGGATGGACTCTGTCCGACATCAAGGGAATCAGCCCTACAACCTGTGTACATCGAATCTTGCTTGAAGATGATGCAAAACCCTCTCGCGAAGCTCAACGTCGCCTCCATCCTCCGATGATGGAGGTCGTGAAACAAGAGGTCATTAAACTCTTAGACTGTGGTGTCATCTACCCAATTTCAGACAGCAAATGGGTCTCACCAGTCCAAGTAGTCGCAAAGAAAAGTGGAGTCACAGTTGTGGCAAACAACGAAGGCGAGCTGGTGCCCCAGAGAACAGTGACCTGATACAGAGTTTGTATCGATTATCGACGCCTCAACAAAGCAACTAGGAAGGATCACTTTCCTTTGCCCTTCATTGATCAAATGCTTGAAAGGTTAGCAGGTCACTTCTATTACTGTTTTCTTGATGGTTATTCCGGATATAATCAAATTTGTATCGCTCAAAATGACCAAGATAAAACGACGTTCACTTGTCCTTTTGGCACTTTTGCCTACCGAAGAATGCCTTTCGGTTTATGTAATGCCCCAGGTACTTTCCAAAGATGCATGCTTTCTATTTTCTCTGAATATGTCGAAAAAATAATTGAAGTATTTATGGACGATTTCAGTGTCTTTTGGGATAGCTTTGATGCATGCTTAGAACACTTAGAACTTATCTTACAAAGATGTGTCGGAACTAATCTAGTACTTAACTGGGAAAAATGTCATTTCATCGTTAGACAAGGGATAGTCTTAGGCCATATTGTCTCTGAAAGAGGAATTGAAGTTGATAAATCTAAAGTTGATATTGTGCGACACTTACCCTCTCCCACTTTGGTGAGAGAGATCCGTTCATTTATTGGTCACGCAGGTTTCTATAGAAGATTTATCAAGGACTTTTCCCACGTTGCAAGGCCCTTGTGCCGATTGCTTCAGAAGGAGACACCCTTCGTCTTCGATGTTGACTGTCAGGAAGCTTTTGAGAAGCTTAAAACTCTTCTAACCACTGCACCCATTCTTTGTGCCCCAGATTGGTCCTTACCCTTTGAACTAATGTGTGATGCCTCTGACTATGCAGTTGGTGCTGTACTAGGACAAAGGCGGGACAAGAAGCCCTACGTCATCTATTATGCATCCAGAACTCTGAATGATGCTCAGATGAACTACACCACTACTGAGAAGGAGTTGCTTGCTGTAGTTTTTGCTTTAGATAAATTTCGCTCGTATTTACTTCGAACTAAAGCCATTATTTACACTGATCATGCAGCACTGAAGTATCTCCTCGCCAAGAAGGAAGCGAAACCAAGGCTCATCCGATGGATTCTTCTTCTTCAAGAGTTTGACATCGAGATTAAAGACAAGAAAGGTGTAGAAAATGTGGTGGCAGACCATTTGAGTCGCATAGCAAACGAACGAGATCCCGTGGAGATTCAGGAGATGTTCCCGGATGAACAACTCTTCGGAATTCAGGTAAGTACTCCTTGGTATGCTGATATCGTAAATTACTTAGTCACCAAGCAGTTACCTTCCACTCTCACTCGTGCACAAAAAGATAAACTCAAAAAGCATGCTAGATACTATGTTTGGGATGAACCTTATTTATGGAAACACTGTGCAGATTTATTGATTAGGAGATGTGTCCCTGATGTTGAACATAGGTCAGTCCTAGAGTTTTTCCATAACCATACTTGTGGAGGCCACTTTGGATCTAGAAAAACTGCACTCAAAATTTTAGAATCTGGGTTATATTGGCCCACACTTTTTAAAGATGCACATTCATTCTGTTTAGCCTGTGATAAATGTGAGAGATTAGGAAACTTAGGACAAAGGGATGAAATGCCACAACATTATGTTTTAACTGTTGAAATATTTGATGTTTGGGGTATTGATTTTATGGGTCTATTTCCTCAATCTAATGGTTATCTCTATATCTTACTTGCTGTTGATTATGTCTCGAAATGGGTGGAAGCTAAAGCCACCAGGACTAATGACTCTAAAACTGTTGCAGATTTCCTTAGAACTAACATTCTTTCCAGGTTTGGGATCCCTCGGGTCCTGATCAGTGATGGTGGAAGTCACTTCTGCAACAAGACCATTGAAGCCTTACTGAAACGATACGGTGTCGCTGATAGAGTCTCTACACCGTATCATCCTCAAACGAGTGGAATGGCCGAAGTCAGGAATAGGGAAATCAAGAAGATCTTAGAGAGAACCGTGGGCCCTAGTCGTAAGGATTGGAGACAGCGATTGGATGATGCACTTTGAGCCTACAGGACGGCCTACAAAACTCCTATAGGGATGTCACCCTATAGGTTGGTCTACGGAAAAGCATGCCACCTTCCGGTGGAACTGGAGCACAAAGCATGGTGGGCTGTCAAGACGTTCAACATCAAGCTAGATGATGCCAGTTTGCATCGAAAGCTCCAGCTGAGTGAGCTTGAGGAAATCAGAAATGATGCATTCGAAAACACTCTGATCTACAAGGAGAAGACCAAGGCATTTCATGACAAGCAGATCAAGAGTAAAACGTTTGACATCGGACAGAAAGTTTTGCTATTCAATTCTCGGCTCAGACTCTTTCCTGGTAAGTTATGTTCTAGATGGGTAGGTCCCTTTGTTGTTACTAATATGTTTGCCCATGGAGCCATACAGATCAAAAGCATCGAAACTGGGAAGGAGTTCAAAGTCAACGGCCACAAATTAAAGCCATACATAGAGGCATTTGGAGAGCATGATGTGGAAACAGCGAAGGTGTTATGGCCCCGCATCATATGAGTTGATTTCAGCACTCTGCCAAGCACTTGTTGGGAGGAAACCCAACGTATTCCCGAGTCGTGAAGGAGCCATCACCGCAGATTTGCTCTCTCTAATCCCTTCACTCTCTTTTATTTTTGTGTCTTTAGTGTTTTTCTTATTTTATTTTCGTAAAATCCTCTTCCTTACTTAGAGTCTATGTTCATTTCACTTCTACTTTCTTATATTGAGGACAATGTAGAATTTAAGTGTGGGGGAGTGGTTTACGATTTTAAGTGCGCAATAAAGTTGTTTAACATAAGAAAAAAAAAAGTGTTATTTCGGCTTTCTGGAGTCTTTTCGTTTTTATCGAGTCTTTAGTTGCCCTTTAACTTGTCAATGATAATAATGAAGGGAATAAGTATGTTATGGCTATAAAGATGATCACTATAACTTGAATTCATTTGTTAATACTTTGTGATTAAATGTAATAACTTTTAAGATAGTGCATGTAAATTGGTACATAAACGAGCATGCTAAAACAAGTATGAATCATTTAAACCTTATGTGAGCTTTAGAACTATATATACATCTTTGATGAGTGATTCATAAGTTCTTTGTTTAAATTGATATACATATGCCTCATAACTACTTGCAATAGATCTTAATAAACTCTAGAGTACTAGAACTTATTCGATTTGATTTTCAAAGCTTTTAAGTCATTAAACTCTCTGATTTTGGATATGGTTAAGGCATTAGGATTAACACCATAAATTCAAACATCCATGCTCCCTATTTTGTGCGCACAAGTTGCGACCCCCTTAGTTTTAACCCTTTTGAGCCTACATTAAGCATTTCTTTCATCACCATGATTATCTAAACACTTGAGCTTAGTATAGACATCTTTCACCCTTATTCCAATGGCTCGGTTGAATACATAAAGACTGTGTGAAGAGAAATTGATGATGTTTTGAAGACTTTTATGGATTTACTTACTCAAACTTTGTTGTATTTTTGACACATGTTATTACCTTGATGTATGAAAGGAAAAAAAATGGAAAAAAAAGGGAAGAAAAAAAAAGAATAATAAAAAAATAATAATAATAAAATTGTATTGAGTTTCTATCAAGGTAATGAGGTTTGATTATGTAATGTTTGAGTTAAGTCCTTTATAGTGGTAAATTCAAATGAATTTGAGGCCCAACATGATGAAATTTGGCCTATGTTTGAAGGGATGAATTCATGATATCATTGCACTAAGGTCGGGAAGTTATGTTATGTTTTGGGAAACTTTGGAGTCTTGGAACGAATGTGAGCACCACTTGTCCTATATATTCTTTGCCTCTAAACTTAGCCCCATTACAACCTTCGTAAAGACCTTATGATCCTTAAGATGGTAAACTTTGATTAGTTGAGTCAATCACTTGAGTAAGCTTATGGTTTTGGTTCATTTGTGCAAGTATGTTTAATTCTTTATCTTGAGGTGTTTGTTTGAGATTTTGCAATAGTACTTTACTTCTATTATGTGAACATTTTCTCACATATTTTGAGTGCAAACACAAACCCTTACAAAATTTGAGTGAATGAGTGCATATCCTTGTGAGTTGATTCATACTTGTTTTATTCATGTTGTTATCCATTTCACCATATTTACTCATTATCTTACTTGTTTAAGCGTTTTGTTACCATGTATTAACCCTTGAAATTTTAAGTAAAAATCTTTTATGCCATAATATTGATGGGATTTTGAGACAAATGGTTAAGGGTTTACTTGTTTTGAATTCGTAATTTGATTTTAGTATTTGCTAGGGACTAGCAAAGTTTAAGTGTGGGGGTATTTGATAGGTCCTCAAATAAGCATTATTTTATATTATTTTATACCCTTTATACTTGACTTTTAATATTAAAATAATAAATAATTAGATAAAATAATTTACTTTGTGTTTTTTTTTCTATTTAATTAAATAAAGTTTCTAATTTGGAGCGTTTTGGCGAAAGAATCGTCCCGATCGGAATTATAACGAAGAAGTTATGGACGAAATTCGATTAAATTAATTATTATTAATTTTGTAGCCCAAATTCATATTTAATTTAAGCCCAAAATTCTGATTTAGGCCTTTTTGTTTGTGCAGCCCAGAAAGAAAGAGAATAGCCCAGAAGCATCCCAAATAATTGTAGCAGCCCATTTGATGAAGCCAGGCCCGTGCGACGCATAGCCCACCTGGTGCTCCAGACCCGCGCGCTCTCTCTACCCCAGCTCCAGCAACCCTCCAGCCCGCAACTTCAGCCCAGGCCCGCTAACAACCCAACCTGTTACTCCTGCTCTCACCTGTCCAATTCGCCCGTACCACTGCATCCATCTAACCGGTCCAGTCATTCAGCCCACCCCAGCTGTGCACCAGGCCTCCTACTCGCCTGCAACTTCTCCAGCCGTACGGTCTGCTCACCAGCCCACCTACCCGCACGACCAACAGTGATTCCCACCAGCCCAGCTACCGCCTGAACAAGCCCAACCACTCCCTTCAGCCACCAACCCACTTGCTGCACAACCAACTCTTCAGTCCGACACTGTTCATCCGAAAATTTAACAGTCCAGCCCGCCCAACTGCTCCTAATTTCTGCTATTTCTCTTATTTTCAGCCACAAATTAATTCCAAACCTTACCTAAATTTCATCATTAAACATCATTGTTCATAATTAGTCATCATTTCATTTTCTTTTATTTTATTGCAATTTTTAATTACTTTATTTTATTTGTTTTTAGTAGCTTTTTCCTCCTATAAATATGAGTTCATTTTCATTTGAAAGGGGACTTTGTTTTGAGAAAGAGCTCGAAAACACAAAATTGTATCCTTCCTTTAGAAATATCAAGCTTAGTATTTCCGTTGCAATTCTTGAGTTTAAGTTCGCATTCTCGTGTTTATTCATCCATCTTCATAAGGTTTCTTCTGCTGTCAGAAAATCTTATGAATAACATGTCATTTTTATTTCATCCATTTTCGGAATCACAAGCTTTCTTGGATTCCGAAGGTGTAACTTGTTCTTTCCTTTGCTTAAACTCTCATTGTTGTTTCGGTTTTATTTTCTTTAGTTCAATATTTTTGTGGGTATTTTCTTTCTAACTTTTGTAGACAAGGATATTATTATAATGAGTTCTACTTTTCAAACTTCATTTACTTCATACATTTGAGTGTTTAAGCTTCAATTTTATACTAGGTGTTTATGACCGCGTTTCGGTGCACTTAGTATAAAATTGAAGAGATTTAGATGTTTAATACACATTCAAATCATAAACATTGGGTTAATCAATTTATAAGTGTTTATGACCCCGTTCCGATGCATTTATAATGTTTATAAAATGTGTGCATGAGTGAGATGGTCAAAGTAGAATTTTGTGATATATTCCAACTTTGCAAATGTTAGAGTGTTGGTAGATTTTGTGTTTAAAGAAAGTCCACTTGTATATATGTTAAAATAGGAATAGAATTAGTTCATTTATGTCTTTACTTATTTTGCATGATCAAAATCCCTAAAAACCACCATCTTTAATCTTTTATTCGTTTAATTCATTTATTTGTTATTCCATTAATTTATTGATTCTCTTATTTATTAATTCGTTTATTCCTTTATTCGTTAATTCTTTAATTCTTTATTACTTGATTATTCAATTATTTAATTATGTGATTATTTAATTATTTAATTCTTCAATTCATTATTCCTTGATTATTCATTATTCTTTTTAACTAACATATTACTAATATTCCCTAATTTTCTCGGTTAAGAACGATCTCTATTTACCAATACTATAATTACACAAAAAGGGTTTAAATTTGCATAATACTCAAATTACGTGTTTAATTTAATGGGTAGTTTGGGCGTTATCACACGCGTCAATCGGAGTTCGGATGACCAAATTACGGGTCTGGATGCGTGAGGGGCATTTTGGTAATTTGTCAAAATGAGGGTAAAATGGTAATTTTGGCTGCTGCTTGTGAGACACCCGTGAGTGGGTGAATTTTGAATTGTAAAACAGAGTGTGGTTGATAGGTTTGTTTATGGAACAAAGTGCTTGGGCTTAGTGTTAGGAATTTTTTATGTAAAATGGGATGTTTTGGGACAGAACACGAGTGCACGGTGTGTGTTGGTGTGCTTGGAATAGGTGCTGTGCTGGGCGTGGAATTGAAAAATAAAAACTGAGCAGTGGCCAGGAGTTTGAGAGTGTGCACGGGTGAGGTTGGAAATGGAGCACTGGGTTTGTTTATGCGTTGAGTGGCTTGCACAGTGCACGGGCAGACAGAGTCTGGTGGAATTGGGACATGAACGAGTGTGGTGGTTTGAACTGCTCAGAGCACGGGAGGCTTTGTAAATTGGTTTTGGGTCTTTTGTGGGAAACAGAGAACAGAGTGGGACTGAGTGTGCCTTGGTTGCTGGAAATGACGGGATTAAACATAGGGAGTTAGAGGGAGTCGAGAGGGTTATTGTGGAGAGAAGAAAGAGCTGATATGGAGGGAGAAACAGAATCGGGGAACTTGGGAACTTTTGGAGGGAAATTCAAAAGTTTGTTTGTGAGCGGTATGGAGCCAAGCTGAGACTAAGATTAGTCTTCTGGGTTCATTTCGAACTCGACCATACGAAAATTGAAGGGAACTGATCACCGTATGGCCATGAACGGAAGCCCCTGGTTTCAGAGATTTTCGAGCTTGAAGTCGACAACCTCCAGGTATTATTCCCTGAAATTGATAGTGCTAAAGTGTTCTTTTAGGTCCCTTAAAACTCATGTCTAAGTTAATTTGGGAATGGGATCGATTTGGGTGAGTTTCGTACTTCGACCCGTTTGGATGTTCGAGTTCGAGTTGATCGATTTAGGGCTAATGGAAGATAATTAAAGAATGGGATCCTAAATTAACCTGATGAGAAATGATTAGGTGGAAGAAGGGAAGGTTTAGAGTGTGAATTGAGGGGTTAATTTTTCAGGTCATGTCGCGGGTTGAAGATCCGTTTAGCAGGTATGCGGGTGAAGATGGTGACACTGTAGCTGTCACTGTAGCAGCGCGTGGCTTTCACGCGCAGCCACCTTGGGCTGCGCGTGACGCGCGTGAGACCCAGTTTCCGATCACAGTCAACTAGAGAATTAATCCTTTCAGTTTATTTAGCATTTTTGTTCTTAAGTTCGGGTCAATCGGAGGTCGTTCGGGATAGTTTTGAGGGTTCGGAGATTAGGGCCTTAAGTTAAATTATGTCGAAAAATCCCAGAAATTTATGGGAAATTAGTATATTGATAATTGAGACCTTAGTGACCCTGAAAAGTGATTCTGGACAGGATTCGAGATTTCTGGAAAATGGTGAAAATTACGGAAACGCGTGCGGCGTGAAACCGAGCACTAAGGACGGTGTGTGAGTGGACGTTGCTTTCAAAATTTAACGCATGCATAAATATTTCTATGATTTCTATGATCATGATTATGACTTGTGATAATTTCGATTTCCGTATTTATACGTATTTTTGATATGCATACGAACTTGCACATATTTCGATACTATGGTTTCTCTTATGCTTGATGATGGTTTAATGAATGATTTATTATGATTTGTGTGTATCATATTTTAATGAGGTTCGATTTCGATTGTGAGTATGGTTTACGGTTTTGACACGTATTTCGAGAATGTCACAGTTTTGCACGTTTTACGAGATTCGAGTATGTTGTGGTTTGACCGTGATTTTGGTGATTTGATTGTGGTTTTGATGTCTTGACCTTGAGATTTGAAATATGAGGTGTTTTCAAGGATTTAAAACGGATTTAGAAAAAAGAGATTTTTGGCTTGATGCTCGGGGCATAAAAGTAATTTTGATGAACGAGATTTCGGTTTTCGGAAGTTTGAAAACGGATTCTTGGTTTGGGTTCGGGATGAAGTTTCCGGATGCCAGCTTACAGAATCATTATTGCGAATTCGAATTCGGGAATGGGTAATGGTTGATAAAAGTGATTTGATCTGATTATACATGCCCCGTGTTTGATGATGAATGATTTTGTTTTGTGAAGTAAGACTTTGGGGATTTGAAAGTGGAAATTCGGACGTGAGTCCTGTTATGACAAAAATGTGTTTTCGGATTTGGATTTGGAATTTGGATCACGATGGATCCCGAGTTGTTGTGATAGACAAACGTTTTGGGTTTAAAGACCCGTTGAAAACTGTTTTGGGTTTAAAGACCCGATGCTATTGCTGGAGCACGTTTTGAGTTTAAAGACTCGGTTAATTAATGACGGGGCGGGCCCGAAATTGGGTTTAAAAACCCGGATTGAGTTTAAAGACTCGGTTATTGTGATACCCCGGAGGCCTATTGATTATGTTTTGAGTTTAAAGACTCGTTGATATCCCGGGAAGGACTGATTATGCGCATGGTTTTGAGTTTAAAGACTCGGGAGCACTTGATATCCAGAAAAATGATTGACTTGTGATTTATTGTAATTTCTGATGTTTCGGTTGAGTTGGGCAGTGGCCCGGATTATGTGGTTGATGGTTTTGGATCATGTTGTGTATTTGGTTTTGATTCATGGTTTTGGGCTGAGGCCCTATGTTTATGATTGCGGGCTAAGACCCGAAGGTTAAGAAAAATAAAATGATTTGATTTCATGCACTGTTTTCTTACGTTCAAAATGTAACGGATTGCGAAATGATTTTTGAATGCATGCATTGGTTTTACGTGGAGGGTAAAAACGTCTTTCTGTAACTGTTTTGTAAACTGATTTATTTTTTGTCCACTCACACCTTTTGGTTTTTATTGACCCTCCAGGTCGTGGCGCGTTGATCGAGGCTGATCGAGAGGCGGAGGCATGAGTAAGCACGTGTGGCCATCCCTGGTCTGGCATGTACTGAGGGTAACTTGGGGATTTCAGTCGTCTTGCCAGACAGGAGCCGGACCAGGCACGGTCAACAATGCCCTTTTTGGGGGCGGTCCTGTCAAGTCAAACAAGCATCCCATCAGTATTACTAGTAGACAACTACGGATCCACGGAGTCCAACTCTATCGGTACATGTCAAGCCCAGCTCTAACCACGTCTAAGTTCGTCTTTGGGTTTCCACATAGTCTAACTCAGAATAGAGATCCAATCTCCTGAGGCTAACTAATGTTGAATAGATAATATAACCAAAATAATAACCCTTTGAAACTCGAGCACCAGACCAAAACGGTTTCCGTAGAGGCACCAGC
This sequence comes from Prinsepia uniflora, assembly GCA_032719365.1. Taxonomy (NCBI): domain Eukaryota; kingdom Viridiplantae; phylum Streptophyta; class Magnoliopsida; order Rosales; family Rosaceae; genus Prinsepia; species Prinsepia uniflora. The sequence continues at coordinate 52,636,308 of CM064868.1, read as the reverse complement.
CAAAAATAGTTTCCATAGGGGCACTAACCCAAAACTCGATTTTTCAAATCCACCATAATAAATTATTCGGAAATAACAACCATAAGTACATTTCAAATCCAAGCATATATTCAAAAATCATAATCATACTAAACCATAGCATAAAACCATTGAAAACATATAGTAATGCATGCATTAAAGTTATGAAAGAAAATTTCCACTCATAGTACCGCTAGTTGCCCAAAATCTGAACTGTATGCCAATCCAAAGCCTTCAGGACGTCCGGCCATGTCAAGGTTGTCAGGACCCAGCGCTCCTCAGTCAGGACTCGACTCTAGCATGATATTGCACGCTTTGGGCCTCTTCGCCCTCACAGTTTTGTTTTCAAGAGCTCATGGTCCAACTTCCCAGGGGGTCACCCATCATGGAATTGCACCAGCCTCAAGTCGTTTAACTTTGGAGTTCCAACCGAACCCAATGCCATTGAGCTCCCAAAAGGCCTCGTTTTGATCAGAGTTGCGCAGCGGCCCACTCTATCTAACATGATATTGTCCCTTCTAGACTCACTGGCTAAACCAGCCCAGCGAGAAGGGTTTTGTTCTCGGGAGCTCACGGTGCAACTTCCCAATGGGTCACCCATCCTGGGATTGCACCAGCCCCTACTCGCTTAACTTTGGAGTTCCCCCGAAATCCAAAGTCAGTGAGCTCCCAAGAGGCCTCGTGCTAGATAGGTGTGTGCCTAGACCTTTAAGGCACACCACCATCCTCTCCCAGACCATTCCCCCCTCACAGGAATGTGGGATCGTTCACCATTCCTTCTAGGACACGGGTCTTACAATCCACCCCCCTTAGGGCCCAGCATCCTCGCTGACACACTTCCCGGTTAGGGTCTGACTCTGATACCATTCTGTCTGGACCCGACCCTCCTCAGTCGGGACCTGACTCTAGCACGATATTGTCCTCTTTGGGCCTCCTCGCCGTCACGGTTTTTTTTGGTAGCTCATGGTGCAACTTCCCAGGGGGTCACCCATCATGGAATTGCACCAGCCTCAACTCGCTTAACTTTGGAGTTCCAACCGAACACAAAGCCACTGAGCTTCCAAAAGGCCTCGTTTAGATCAAAGCTGCGCAGTGGCCCACTCTATCTATCATGATATTGTACCCTTTAGACTCACTTGCTGAACCAGCCCAGCCCGAAGTGTTTTGTTCCCGAGTGCTCGAGGTACAATTTCCCAATGGGTCACCCATCTTGGGATTGCACCAGCCCCTACTCGCATAACTTTGGAGTTCCTCCGGAATCCAAATCCAGTGAGCTCCCAAGAGGCCTCGTGCTAGATAGGTGTGTGCCTACACCTTTCAGGCACACCACCATCCTCTCCCAGACCTTTCCCCCCTCACAGGAATGTGGGATCATTCACCATTCCCTCCAGGACACGGGTCTTACAAAGGTCATACCCAAGAGTCACTATCAATCCATATAAATCCATACAAGAAATACTCAAAATCCGTGATTTGAAAATGCATCTTGAACATGCTTCCCGAGGCGACACCTCCAAATCACCAACCAAGCGATCTTTGATTTACTTTGAAACCACCACCATTGGATTTAGAATGTTGAAACCTTTCAAAAAAGACCGATTTCACCTCAAAATTCAAACCCACGGGCCTACACGCGCTGGTCAAAGTTTTCACACGTGTTATCTATGGTACCATCAACTTCTAATGTCACCTGCTGACGTCAGCCCTAACTGATGTCACCATGATATTTTACAACTTCCACATGGCACCCCTGATAGGTGTCATGTGTCACCACCTGAAACATGCCACGTGTCACTTGCTGACATCATGATGACATCACCGGTTGACGTCATCCTTTCCACGTCAGCACTGACTTCCCTCTGACAAGATGCCACATGGTACCAACCAGACACGGTCATGTGGCTTAACATGGTGATGTCAGCTGCTAACATCATCATCGTCAACCTCTTATCGGGTCGACCCATGATAACATGTCATTCGACCTTGTTTCCAAACCCGACTCGTTCTTCACCGTTTTTCGTCCAATCTTCACCATTTTCCCACTAATCTACTCGCAATACACCCAGGAACAATTCTACAAGTTCAAAAGTAAGAAAACTCACCTTCTTTTTCCTGGAAATGTTCTAATCCTTACGGATGACCTTCTAACCTGTCCGAGCACCAACTCCTACATCTAATTTCTCAGCTTCTTGGCCCATCGTGCTCGCAAGGATGCCATGAACTCGGTAAGGACTTGTTTTAAAATCCCAGCAGCTCAAACTCAAAACCCAAGCTCAAGGGGCACGAGTTGCCTATGTTTTTTGTGTTTCCAAGCAGCCTCTATGGTTGTTCCTTCCTTCAGGTTCACCCTTTCACTCTCTGTCACTCTCTCCCCGACTCAGAAGCCACGGACGATGGAAGAAGGTAGGAGATGGGGATGGGGTGATATGGTTTCGGGTGTGTGTGTGTGTGTGTGTGTTTTACCCAAAGGAAAAGATGGGTATGATGTAATGGATAGGGACCAAAGGGTGGGTGACACTTGTCACTCATCATGTGGTCCCCACTAGATATTTTGGGTCCCACTATTAACCAATGCAAAGTCAACTCTTTTTCAAAATTGTGCATCTCGCTAAAATCGTTCTAGACCCATAATTTGTCAGTACGACTTCCAAATTCAACCTACTGCCAGTTTATATAATCGAAATCCAGTGATCTATGCAATAGACCTTGGTCAACGTGCAAATAACCTCTCAGGTCAAAAGTCAACATTTTCTCCCTCTAAGGGCAAAATCGTCATGTCACCTCAACTACTCTCGAAAATCCTCCATTAATTCTCGATAAATAGGAAATTTCAGGTCGGGTCGTTACATTTCTCACCTATCATAATTCACTTATAGGGTCACTAAACATCCAAAGTAATTCACACTTTAATCCTATGATTTTTTGGGATATTTAAACATATTAAAATAATGCCTAAAACCTTCCAATAGTCAAAATTGCCCTGAGACGATATCTGATCGCCTCAAAAATTATACTGTTAGACTTGTATGATCGAATACTATAACTTTCATGTTGAAGACGTTTCTAGATAGTATTACACGTGCCTACACGCGCTCTGGGAAGTCCCTACACGTGGGCCTCACGCGTAGGGCACTGTTCATCATCCATGTCACTGAGCTAACTTGGTTTCCTACAAACTAGGACACCCAACCCAACGAGTTCAACCAGCCTCGAAAACCCATTTTTCTTTACCATTTTCATTGTTCAAACGTCTATTTTCATCTACTTTCAATAAGAAGAGGATCTATGATAAAAGAATGGGGGAAAAAGTGACATCAACGACCTATACTGAATTCATGAGCTTCGGCCATGGTTTCCAGCTCATGTATATCACTTTCCTTCATGTAAAACTCTAGCCTCTGAAGCATACCATCATCTCAAGAACATTAGAAGAACACAGGGATTCCCAGGTTCGATATTCCCATCCCTGACCCAAAACCCGATTCTGAAGCTCCTTATACAAGATCGAATTTCAACGTAACTATTTTAACTGCTCAATCCCTTGGGACATTGGCCACTTTAGAACCTTCTCACCTTGAATTTTAGTCGTAATTAGCTTATCAGCATTATCCCGTGGGAAATCTCTAATTTTCCCTCAATCACCGACCTTGATCTCTCGCATAATTTTCTCACTGATACGAACCCTTCAAATTTCGAGAATTACAACACATTGTTGACTTTCAACGTATCATTTAATTTGCTAACCAGCCTGATACCCTCGTCCGATACGATTTTCTTCCATGTCATCAATGTCATAGATGTGACGTTCATACAAGAACTAACCATCAATGTCATCACTAAGAACAATTACTCCCACTACCTGAGAGCATGGTTGTCTTAAAATTTGAATCCCAACCATAGGACCATCAGAATATGGGTGGGCGGTTTAGGGTTGAGCAATTGGGGAGTGAATTAGAGAGAGAGAGGATGAAGGAAAAAGAAAATGGAAGAAGTTGAATGTTTTCTCTATTGTCCTCAAGTTCTCCCTCAATAAATTTCTTTTATAATGCCTTCCAAGGACAAAGTTCATACACATCATATTAAATAAATTCATCGTCATTGACAATAAAATTTTAATCTTTTCTCTTTTGTCCATAATTCTGCTAGTCATGTTTGCGTATATATTCTAATGTCCATTATTTTTGTGCATACAAAAAACCATTTAAAAATGTCAAAATAATAATATAATAAACTCAATAAAACAATTAATATAGTATATTAATATAAAACACAAACATAATAGCAATACTAGAAACAAACAATTTCACTTGATACTTTGCTGGTTCAACAAAAATGATTAATCCTCTATGTTCTTGTGGCCTATGTTCTTATGAGGTTTTTCTTCATTTTAATATAATTTATTTAACAACAAAGAAAGAAAGCAAGCAAGTAATAACCCCAAACAGTACCACTTTTCAATGTACTCATCCATAACATCCAACCAAAACTCAATCCATCACTAATTACCGTAAACCAACAAAGCATATCAAAGCAAAAAAATAAAAATAAACATTAACTCCACACAGTAAATCAAAAAAGGGCAAACAGCTTACTTGACTATTTTCTCTTCTTAAAATCTACACACACACATTCCCACCAAAAGTATCTTTATTTGTTTTTTTATTTAAAGTATCTTTGTATTTTTTTAATGTTATTTTAATGATTTTTTCCTATTTTAATAGTGATAAATATGGGTATATTAATTTGATACATCCAGTATCAAATTTTAGAAACGAAAAATGCAAACTACATTTTTGCCCCTACGAGCGTCGTTGGGCCGCGTTGAGAGTGTGTGGTTGAATGAAATCCTATGTAGGCCCAATACAATCATTGAACCCGAGTTAGTCCATACCCAATTAGAAGCCCAAAACTCTAAGTTGGAACTTGTTAGGTTAGTTCTATATATTTTACCAAATCCAATTTTGGTGACCCAAAATAGAAATAAACACTAACCCATGTTGTATCCTTGGCCCAAATTTGGCATCTCCTCAGTTGAGATTATAGGCCCTTGTTCTTGGCCCAAGCCTTCACTTAACATTTGTTTAATGTAAAAGCTGGTGCAAGCCCAAGACTCATCATATTGATACCAGCTTGCACCACGTCACCGACACCTTCTAGCCATCTCTCTCTCCCTCTCGAACTATGAGAGAGATCGATGAACCCTCATTGAAACAGCGATGGCCACTGTCAATCCATCCACCACCTCCATTCAAGCCACCACGACCCATCCATCGCACGATTAACCATTACCTATCGACATTAGTCGCTCTATGGGCTCAGGAACTTCCTCCCATCACATCCCGTCTATTGTAATCCTAGAGACCGCGATCAAGCTTTTGTCCATAGAGGACTGCTGGCGTATTTGGCTAAGGGCATGGCCTTTGACTCTGCTGTGAGAACCTCCTGGACCGAATGGCGAGGGTAGAAAGCAAGTAAATGTGACACTTCTGTGGGTTTTGATGTCGACTCGAGTTCAAACCGCTCTAGACCCGACAATGACCTAGAGCTTCTAAGCTAGAACAAGGTATGATTTCATGAATCTAACTTCATATTATTCTTCGTTTTTGTGTTTGGGATCTAATGAGGTGATTGCATGTCGCTTTCTAGTCGACGGCGCGGCAGCGGCGTCAATGGTGGGTCGCCGAGGTTCGGTGTTTCGCATCCTTGTCGTACCTCAAGGTTCTATGAGTCATTTGGAACAAGCATCAAAACTAATGGTTCGACGAGAATGCCTCCCTACTCATCTTGTACTTTGACCCGTTTATGACCCGTAAAAACCAACCCGAGAATCCCGATCTCAGACAAAGGTAAACTGTTCTAATTTTACCCCAATAAATTCATGACATTGTGAGAAATGTTTTGGACTACTTGCATGTAATTTTGGACTATGTTTGGTCCCTGAACGATTTTGGGGTACATTCTCGATTTCTGGATTTCTATCGAAGGCTTTGTGCGCGTTTTGAACTCCAACGGGTATAAAATTAGACTCTAGGACCAGTTTTGAGTCTATGGGTAAAATTTGGGTTTAAATGGATTTTCCCTAGTTTTCGATCTCCTTGAATGGCATCGGCAACTGCGTTCCAATCGTCATCTTCGGCGAGACTCAGGTGATTGGACCAGCCGTTAAATCTAACCAACACTATAAATTTTTGACAGAATATGCTAATGATATTAGCATATTCAGCCAAATGATGAAGGAGTTATAAAAAGGGTTAAATGAGAATATTCCCTGGGAATATTTTATGCGTGTGCATTGTGTTGTGCGTGCAGCACGTGCGACACGTGTGGCACTGTGCAGCAACGTGCAGGAAGTTTGACGCACATGTGGGCGTGTTAGTTAGGCGTGTGAGGTCCCCTACTGGCACATAGGGCACGTATAAGGGCTATCCAACCCTCTATTGGCTCGTGGCAGCGTTTGTAGGTCGTTACCGTTCGACGGAAGCTCGTGGGCACAGTTTCAGATCATTTAGTACGGTTATAAGTGGTTTAGGAAATTCCTAAACATATTAGGGTCCTTGTTGAGTGATTTTAGGCCATGGTTGGCCACCCTTAGGGGGTTAGACGAATATATTGAACAATGAGTTGACTTTAGCCTGGTTAAATGGTCATGTGGGGTTGAACCGATTGGGAACATGCGACTAGTTGGACTTGTCAGGTGATTCGACTCCCTAACTAGTGTGAGTGGACCCCCTTTCCTAAACCGCTTTTATTATAATATTTTACTCACACGTTTGAAGATGAATGCATTATGATATCTTTAAGCATGCATGATTTATTATGCACTATTTGTGTTATGTGGATTAATACTATTAGTATACGATGGTGCTATACTAATTAAAAAGCGCCAGTGCTGTTCTCGAACTCTAGGGAACTCAAGGTGATGGTGCATTGCAACCGCCCTTCACGTGGTCGTGGTATGTGAGCAAGATACCCAGTGTATCTTCCAAGTATGAGACTCGAGGCGACTTAAGAGAAATTTGATATAACGACCCGTCCCAAATTCCATGATTAGATTAGTGACTAATCACGATTAGTGAGGTTAATCGGTGATTAGTTAAGCTAAATCGGACGAACGATGCAAAATGACCGTTTTGCCCCTAGTCGTGACAAAACGTTGACTTTTCATTCGGGCGGTCAAACGGACTTTGACCGATGACCGTGACATAGTTCGTGACGTCACGAGTTTATAGACAGGTGGCACGTTCAATTCCGACGTTCGAGGAGGAAGTTATGACGTTCGGAAGTTTAGGGGCAATTTGGTAATTTTGGTTAAATGGGGCAAATAGTTTACTTTTTGACCAAGAGGTCCGATGGCCGAGGGCCAAGGACCATTACGTAGATAAGGATGATACGAATCCATAGACAGGCGGCACGTTGAATTTGGACGTTCGACGGCGAAGTTACGGTTCACGGAAGTTCCAAGATACTATTCACGGTGACGCGTTGTACGAGGCACTTTTGGACTTAAGTGGGCCAGATATTTAATGGAGGCCCAATGGATGAGTGACAAGTGTCACCCATCCGCTGGACATTCCTTCACATACATGCATCGATCATTCTTTCTTCCAAACATAACCCGATCTCACCATTTTCCTCTTCTCTGTACAACCGAAAACCCATCCAACCCAACCCCATATGATCACCTATGAGACCAGAGATGGAAGGGAGGACAGGAGGAAGTGGTGGCCGGCCCAGGACGGCGCCACCATGCACGGTGGAGATCCAAACCCGAGAATGCACCCGGTTAGCCATTTTCGATCCATTTTTCCATTCTTATTGTTATGGGTCATTTTGGTTGGTATTAATGAATTAAATGGGTTATTAGGATGGTGTTAGGAAGGTTTTAGGAAGTATAGGACGGCTGTACAACCATGGGTGCAGTTTGGAAGCTTTAACCGTATGGTTCAAAGATTAAACCATAGGATTTTGGACGGTTTTAGGTAGTTTTAGTGAGGGGAATTGATAGGGAATGAAGAGATATGAATTATAGGATTAATTAGGGTTGAAATCGGACCAAAATAGAGGGAGAAAACCTCTGAAAAATTCTCGCCGGTTCGGAACAGTACTGCTACAGTAACCGGTCCAAAAACCAGAAAAAAATCGGTTTTCAGGGGTAGGTGATGATGAACAGTATTTTTGACCTTATAGGGGCTCGTGAGGACGCGTGGTCGATAATTTGGGAAAGTGTTCAACACGGGAAATCTTCTATTCGATGTAACGAAGATTTTGGGACTAGTCTCGTGTCAATCGGACATCGTTTCAATAGTTTTCGGGGTGTCGGAAGGTTTAGGGTCGGTTTAAAAATAGTTAAAAGTTCGGGAAAATTACGAGGCTTTGATAGGAGGTTAATTAAGTAGTTAGTAAGCTTCTATTAAAATTTGGACAGGTTTGGGAGTCCCGGTGACAGTGATCGGCTCGGGGAGCCGTATGGCACGCAAATCGAGGCGGCAGCTCTGACGGTCTGTGAGTGGACCTTGTTTTCTAAATTGGTGCATGCATAAATGTTTGTTATATGTTTTAAATACTTGTTTGTGATGCCATGAGTGCATTTGGATGTGCGGTTATGTATAGGCACGTATTTCGAGGTTTCGGCCCTATACGGTGCCTATACGGGGCTGTAGGTCTTTATTGGTCTAAATGAGATGGTTTTGGATTTCCAAAAGGATAATGAATGTGATTTGATGAGTTTGATTTGGATATTTGTAAATTATATGGTTTCACGTATTTCGAGGCGATTTACGTGCTTGCACGTAAATCGAGGTTTCTGGTTTTACACTGATTTTCCATTCTTGTGGTTTTGGATATGATTTCATGAAATGATTTTGGATTTGAAAAGGTAATTCTCGGACTTGAGGTCCATTTGATTTACGGAATCGGGTCGGAGGCCCAGTTGGTTTACGATTCGGACTTGAGGTCCAGTTTCTATGTGGATTCGGGCCTAAGGGCTAGTTATGTATTACAAATGGTTTTTATGGTTCATGATGGTTTATGGGAATCGGCATGAACCCTTGAAATGGATTTACCGGTCATGACGGTTTATGGGAACCGGCATGAACCCATGAAAGGATTTTATGGTTCATGACGGCTTATAGGGGCCGGGCATGAATCCTTGAAAGGTTTCAAGAATGATTTCAAAAGGTTTTTCATACTCCATCCTTTATATATGATTGTCTCCTCCGGGCAGGGTCGTTGGCCTGGGTGGACCCCGGAGTAGTCACGGAGCACTAACTGAGTGGAGTCACCCCCCAGTTGGGTTCCTTACTCTCAGGATGGGCATGGTTCGTTACCTCCAGGGAGGGTCATTGATTTACGGACATCGACCTGGGTGGACCCTAGAGAGACTTGGGTTTGAGACCCCGGTTAGCACACGTGTAGCTCTATTTTACCGTGACAGGTTCTGGATATGAATATAATGGATAATCATGATTTCAATTGGTTTTGGAAAATTGTGTTTATAATGATAAATGGATTTGGGCTGAGATCCCTCATATGTTCACTGTGTTATAGTTTTCTGTAAATGGTTTTGGCCAGGAGCCCGTTTAACTTGTATTTACAGAATTTTGGGGCTGAGACCCTAGTTGTGGATGTTTTAACATATGTGTTTGGATAAATGGTTTTACTATGCATGCATGCTTTTTAGTGGAGGGTATAAAGGTCTTTGATGAAATGTTTTTATAAATTCTTTATTTTTGTCCACTCACAGTCTTTCTGTTTTTAATACCCTTCAGGTTGGATACGGTGTGGACTGTAGCAGAGATCGAGATATCACATACCTCCTCCGGATCCTGGCGTACTCTGATAGCCCGGGAGGGCAAAGGTCGGAAGTATCCCTTGTCTGACACTCCGTGTCAGACGGGAGCAGGGTCATCCCGCGTTAATCCCTGGGGGATTGGGATGGGTCCTGTCATTTGATATAGTTCAATGATGTGTCATATTTATGATTCCTGCATGGCTCACCTGATTGCATCATTTGAATTATTATTAAATTGTTATTATGATTATTTCTTGTTTTACGTGCAAGTATACTTTGACTGTTTTTGGGATTTTTTTAGCGAAAAAATGAGGGGTTAAAGATTATTTATTGAAAATAGTTTTACACTAAAATAGTAACTGGGTCCACTCACCCTTGTGTTTTAATTCCCTTGGGTTTCGATGGCGTGCACGTACTTTGAGGAGTTCAGATACTCCTATGACACTCACTCCCAGGCGCGAAGTGAAGTTGATGGTACAATCGGGTATTGGCACGTAATGTCTTATGTGTATGATCATCAATTTAATTCATTCATGCTCTAAGCTTCCTCTGTTGGGTGAAATGTGATCGTTTTCCACCGGTTAGGTTTCACCCGACTCTCCACAACGCGTCGCCTTAATTGAAATGGCTTCTTCATCTTGACATCATCGTCCAGATGTCGGCCAGCATGCCTCGACCTTCGTAACTTAAATAGACTTTCTAGGTTGGGATGTGTTAGTTTTCTATCAGAGAATGGTTCTAAGATGCGTCATTAGTTTTGGACGCTTGATGATCATAAAACCCAATTTATCGTGTCAGGGCCACTCCTTAAAAAGTTTTTTACACCATTTGACTTTAGTTGTAGTTTTTTACGGTTCGATCGCGAGTTCCCATGAAAAAAATTGGGAGTTCGAATGAACTTTGGTTGCTTATTGTTACAATATTAGCAAGATTGTATTCCGTTGAAATTTGTGTTCCGGTGGTGCTTAAGAGATTAGGGCTCGTAATGGGTGGTGTGAACGAGTTTTTCAACGATGGTAGATGAATTCATGGTTATTAGGTGAACTCGTTTGATGGTTCGTGTGGCAGCAAAGTATCTTCCATCGTTTTGCGAGTTTGAGTTAACTTTGTTTACGGAAGTGTTAGGGAACTGCGACGTTATGACCGACTAATGAGGTCGTCCTATTTAGGACATGGAACCTCCTCTAGGAATTTCTGCGAAGGTTTTCGCGAGCAATCTTCTTTATGAGTTTGTGATGATTTAAGGGTTACAAAGCAGATTATTTCTCGATTATCATGTCTAAGCGACTTTTACCTCGGATTGAGATCGGACAACTTGTCGAAGGGTTTCCTATTGTTAGATCATTGTGGTCGTTGCACCATTAGATTGGGAACCCTATCACCATTTGGTAGTGGCGTGACCCAAATTCTCGTAGCACGAGCCTTGGGAACTTTCCAACTTCTTGGTTCCAAATGTTCATTGCTAGTTACGCCTCTGTTTTGAGAAACTTTTTTAATCCAAGTCATTGTTCCCTCGGACGTTTTAAAACAGGTTAGCAGATTTTCTTCCAAAAGAAGAAATAGTTGTTGTGATTTGCTTTCACCGCTGGGTTACTAGAGAAATTTATTTTTGTACGAGGTTAATTTTGGTGACATTTTTCTTTTTACCTAACTTGGAGTTACTCGACAAAATCCCAATTTCGAGATTCTACCACATATTGTGATGTGATACATCTTGACGCTATTTGTTTTCACCTGAGTTGTTGCTAAGTTTCTTTTACGACTTGAAATTCTATCTTGCTAAGTCACGCATTTTTACAAATGGAGATCATATCCCCTATTCATTGCTTTTACGTAAATTTGTGTTAAACTAAAATTTTGGAGTTGCTTTCAGTAACTGCTTTTGATTTTTGACAATGGATTGATTTTGATGAATTTCATCTCCCGACGGATTTAGTAAATACATTTCAAACTTTGGCGTTTGTGCCACGTCTCACATGCTCAATTTTTACCTACGAATTTTCTCCATCCTTTTTAGGAAATTTACGTGATCTTGTAATTTAGACAAATTTGAGTTTCATCCACCCCTTCTTAAAATGATAGTGTTTGAAAAAGAAGTTTGAAACCCTAGATTTTTAACTTCTGTTTTCGGGGGCAATCCTTTTTGTTTGGGGCAACTTGACTTCTGGTAAAGTTTCATAATTTGGGCGTTATGGTTAAGAATTGTTTAATCCTGATGTTTGGATGCCCTGTTTACTTTCTTCATCTCCCATTCAGATTGGGAGTTAAACTACCAGACATATTATGAAGCTATTTTATCGACCCAAATTAACGCGATTGATTTGAAGGGCGAGTGTGGTGAAGGAACTGCTCCATCAGCATTGCTGCCTGTTGTGATCATTGATTCAGATATGGTCTATGAGATAGTTGGAAGGAAATTTCCATGCAGTTAGAATCTAACATGAATCATCTCGAATATGTTCGTTCCATTTTTGGACGTTAGACTCTTCGGTCATTATAAAAAAACCATTCACACCTCGTCACATCCTATCTGCTTCAGTCTGTGTGACAGAAAGTCATGGGGTTAGTTACTCACACTTATCAATGACTACTGAGATTGTGATCAATTCCTCACCTCTTAGATACTAGCCTTCTTCTCTTATTGGTCATTAGAAGACTTTGGTGTTTCGGTGTTTTAGATCGCAGATCCCAAGTTTGAAATTGAGGCAACCTTATCTAGATTGGATCACCATATTTCATCCTGTGTTGTTTAGCTTTCGTCCTTAGACCTTAGGTCACTTCTGAGTGGTGAACACTTTACCCTATCAATCCATTCGTTACGCTAATATCTCGACCTTACGCTTGTGACACCTTTGAACACTTGTTGGTAAGCATGCGATTTCACCGAAATTGAGGGTATGTGTACAATTAGACTTTCCTCCTCCAACCTTGCCTTGGAATTCGATGCCCAGCATGTCACGAATTGGTACCCTGAATTGGGTAGTTTGTTGAGGATCTTTTTGAACACATTTGACCAAGTTGGTTGGATCCAAATTCTATCCACTATTGTACACCCAAAGACCAAGTTGGTTGGATCCAAATTCTATCCACTATTGTACACCCTAAGACCAAGTTGGTTGGATCCAAATTCTATCCACTATTGTACACCCTAAGTCGAATAGGATACGGTGACATACTCAATATCCCTTTGATTCGAAGTACAAGCGTGATGCCCTTGTCCCACTATCACCAGTGATACTCTACCTTAACCTAGAATAAATCCATTAATAGGACAACCCCGAATCGAGGATTTGAAGATGATATTTATCTCGTGGTATATGAACCTTCGCTGACTCATACCCTCATCATTAGAGATGACTTTTTAACTAGTGACTGGTGTCATCGAAGTTTACGTCTGGACCAGTCAAACTAGCCTTTGACATGAGAACCTCCTTTGACCACTTTTTGGAAACATTTGTAAGGCTAGTGAACGAGCAAGCTGACTGGATGGTCCTACTTCATTGGTAAGCTTGCATCATGGGGTAGATCGGACATAGCTGCAGACATACAACCAAACTGTAATTTAAGTCGTGGTCGTGTTATTGGAACTCTATTTGGGAGTTGGACTAACCGAACGGAACTCAAAGGTGGACTTAAACCTAAAAAATCTTAGTCACTGTTTGTGCTTGTCACCCGGACTTATTTAAGGCACATCTTCACTAATTCGTTAGTGGTGTGTTTTTATTCCTAGATTTAGCCACTAATCTTTAATTGGGAACATTTGACCACACTTTTACCCCAAGTCGTGGGGTATCGTTTCATCACACTGTTCCTTTTCTCAGTAATTGCATAACCTGTCTCTTAGTCTAACTCATCCTTGTATTCTGTTTCCGGACACTACTCAAGTTATGGTGTGACGTATCTATCCTTTGGAGCATTTCCCCCTTTTTTGTTCAGACTTATTGGAAATCGAATCTTGGACATTCTTGAAATGTATTAAATGAAGGTTTAGCACTTTCACGACGGAAGTTAACATGCATTGCGAAGTAAGGTAAAGGTTTCCTTCGATTGTATCGCGCCATTCAATCCTTCCTGAGAGTTTACCACGTTATGGGTGGTGGTAGATTGGGAGATTACGCCAATTTGAACTCATGAGTTATAAGGGATCTTTTCGATAATTGATACCTTCCCGTTTAGGTGACAATTTTGATTTTTTGAATATTGAGAGAAAATAGTGGGACTGTTAGTTGAGAACTTTCATCTTAAGGCATGAGGTGTTACCTTCCTTCTCCTAAATATCAAGTTGAATCATACACGTATTTCGTGTCTTCCGTATCCTTATGTTGGACCATTGGATTGGAAGGGCCTTTTTAGCTATGCTAGCTATCTGAAGTACCCCTGGATAGGTATGGGCTAAGTTTCCACTACCCTTATCATTAGAGATTGATTGAGTTTACCTATATCTATGCCCAATTTAGACCACTGCTTTAATGGAAAACTGTACTAGTTACTTTGAACCTCGAGGCCGCTCGATATTAGCTATCCTATTTCGAGTTGGACACCTTAAACCATAGTTTGGGAGAACTGTTACGAATGTCATTTTAGTTGATGGGTTGGTTTAGACACCATCAGACCCTTAGGGTCGAGAATCACCCTTGCCATAAGGATGTTTGGGAGGAATCGCGGACACCTTGTTAGATGGATTGTCGAGCTCGTTAGACTTACTAAATCTAAACCAGTTACATTAAGGGATAGTTGGAACATTGGAGTTTTCCTAGACTTGACCTACTCAGTTTATAGGTGAAGAGGGGAAAATCGAACTAACCGAGCGTGTTTGGTATCTCTCCGACCAAGTCTAAACGTTAATTGAGGAATCCTTACAGAACATTCAAGACACTATTCAGGAAGCATCTGATTTGTTGTACCATGTCAGAGGAATTTTTGTGCATTACTCGTTGTAAACGAAATGGAACACTAGTAACGAGATGATTGGGAAATAACGAAACCCTTGGTGGAGCATTATTATATTGGACCCCGCAAAGAAGGTGGGTCTTATGGAATAATAGCGAACAATTTTTCGAGTGCCCCATAGGAATCGTATCTCTGACCGACCTTGACCAAATTTCTAGGATGAAATTTTCTAAGGGGTAAGGGGGTAGAACGATACATCTTGTACCAAATTTTAGAAACAAAAAATGAAAATTATCTTTTTGCCCCTACAAGCATTATTGGGCCACGTTGGGAGTGCGTGGTTGAATGGACTCCTATGTACACCCAATACAATTGTTTAACTAGAGTTAGGTCAGGCCCAATTAGAAGCCCTAAACTCTAAGTTGGAACTTGTTAAGTTAATTCTATTTATTTTACCAAATCCAATTATGGTGACCAAAAATAGAAATAAACGCTAGCCCATGTTGTATCCTTGGCCCAAACTTGACATCACCTCAATTGAGATTGTCGGCCCTTGTTCTTGGCCCAAGCTTTCACTTAGAATTGGTTTAATGTAAAAGATGGTGCAGGCCCAAGACTCATCACACCACGTCATCAAAACCTTCTACTTGTCTCTCTCTCCCTCTCAAACTATGAGAGAGCTCGATGAACCCTCACCGAAACTGCGATGGCCACTGTCAATCCATCCTCCACTTCTGTTCAAGCCACCACAACCCATCCATTGAACCATTAACCATTACCTATCCTTAGTCGCGTATTGGGCTCAGGAACATCATCCCATCATGTCCCCTCCATGGTAATCCTAGAGACCACGATCAAGCTTCTGTCTATGGAGGATTTCTGGCGTGTTAGGCCAAGGTGTGGCCCTCAACCGTTATGTCACAACCACGCTTCCGCTGTGCTACTCTGATAAACCCACGACATCCTGACCGTTCATCCTGGTTCATGACCTACCCATGGTCATCCTTACCTTGCCCGGCATACGAGCCCTTGTCGAGAGTCGTCCACCAGGCAACCACTACCTCGGCTGCGCCTAGCAGCACCGTCTCCATTCCGGCCGTAAGTCGGTCCAAACCACAAGGACTACGATACCACAAACCTCAACTCACAGTTTCCCTCAGGTACTTCTCACTACCCACGGGGTTCCTCAAATAATTCCCGTCACCCGGGTTATCCAAACCCACAACTGCCCTTGGTTCACTACAGCCTTACCACTCGGGTCGTCACACCCGACTAAGACAATCACTAGGGGAAGAAATCCCTCGAGTCTCACCGTAGTTCCTAGACCCTGCCATCAAGGCATCCCCTACTCGTAGCCGTACAATTCCAAACTCAACCCAACTGACCAAAGGTCACCAATCCATTCGATCAACATCCAAACGCCATCCGGCCCAACCGGCCACCATCCATCGGCCTCCTGGGCCTACGTATCTCACTAACTCAACGAGCTACTCTCAGGCCCCTCAGCCCAACCAACCTACTTATCCGTAGCTCACCGGCTACCTCCAGGTTACTTCTGCTAGCGTATCTCCGACCCTATGGTCCATCCATCAAGTAACACCAAAACTAGTGCCAACGCACTAACCATTCCGTCCTTAAGCCGACATACGTCTTACCTCGCACCGCGTATCGAGCGACTAGCACCCTCAATCGCTGCTACCCAACCACCTCAAACGTACTATCACTATCGTATCCAGGTTGCTGTCGGGTTGTTCCGCGTCAAGACATCACATCCACAGTAGCATCACACCACCCAAGTCGACTAACCAACGACTCTGGGAACCAAAACTCGCGCAGAACATCTGAAACCTTGCTCTGATACCAATTATCAGGACCCACCCCTAATCCCCCGGGATTAAGGGCTAAATCCCGATCCCGTCTAACTTACGCATGACACGAAGGCTAAACTGACGTCCAACCTTCATGAGACACGTAAGTCGGACAAGGGATTCTCGATCCGGCCATCCAAAAGTTTCCTAACTTCCCAGAGTGCGCAAAGTCTACAGTGGATCATGCATGTGATGTCTTCATCTCTCTCAATCAACAGCCAGCCCCGCAACAACTTGGAGGATATCGAAAACACGAAAAGACTGTGAGTGGACAAAAATAAAGTATAAGTTTAAAAACATTTCATAAAACAATTACATTTATACCCTCCACGCAAAACCAATGCATGCATATCACGTCAAGTCATGAAATCACTCATATCAAAAACCATCATCGAAAAACCATTTGAAAACCCATATCATCCAGGCCTCAACCTCAAATCACAATTCAATCTCAACACCGGGAACTCAGTCCCAAAACTCATCAAATCCAATTCATCCGGGCCACTGCCCAAAACGTCATAAAACCAGTGAAAAACATCAATCATACACATTTACTGGATCTCAAGTGCGCCCGCGTCTATAAACTCAAAACACAATGCGCAATAACCAGGCCTTCCCGGGATATCCGAGTATTTAAACTCAAAACACAATCACAGGCCTCTGGGGGTATCATATCCGAGTCATTAAACTCAAAACATCAATCCAGGGCCCTTCCCCCCCCCCCCCCCCCCCGCGCCCGTAAATCAATCCGAGTCTTTAAACTCAAAACCAGATCTAGTGGGTTTTTTCTTTTTCCGGGTATTTAAACCCAAAACCATTTTTCAATCAACCATGAAAACCACAGAAAATCCTTCTTCGGATTCGCAACAATGATTCCGTAAGCCGGCATCCGGAACCACTGTCCCGAACCCAAATCCAAACTTCCTTTCCAAACCTCGGAAACCAAAGCCAAAACATCATTTCTGAAATCACAAGAACAGGGCTCCCAGCCCGAAATCACTTTTCCAAAATCCATTTCAAAACCTTGAAATTAAATCATATTTCAAAACCCGAAGTCAAATCATTAAAACATCGTCAAATCATAGGAGAAAGCGAAACCTCGTAAAACGTGAATTTCCGTTATTTCCTCGAAAAACGTGCACAAACCGTAAACCATCACAATCATAAATCAAACCATAGAATCAATTATAGAAAACATATAAAAACATATATGCATGCATCAAGAGTTAGAAAGCAAAGTCCACTCACAGACCATTCCGACGTCGCCTCGATACTCGAGCACTTACGCTGTCCCCGGCCATTCCGCTATCCTCGGCTTTCTCGAACCTGTCCAAAGCCCATAACGAGGTTACTAACTACTTCACAAAAGTCCTACTCAAATCCCATAATTTTCCCGAACTTCTAAGTGTACTTTAAACGGAACCCTAAACCTTTGATCCCGCAGAACTAACCCGAAACAACGTCTGATCATCCCGAAACCTATCCCAAAAGACTCGTTACGACAATTAGAGTCAAAACCATGTTGGAAGTTTCCCCAGAAAAGACACCACACGCCCCCACGGGCCGCCCAAAGTGGCTGCGCGTGGGCCTCACGCGCCTCCACACAGGGTCATCTTCAACCTCTGGCCAACTGGTTCAACTGAACCGAACCGGCGTGACTGGTTCTCCCTCAATACCAGTCCAATTCCACTCTAATCAATCCCAACAGCTTCATCCTGGCCTAAGCAATAGATTGCCATCAACCAAACACGACAACACGACCTACATCTTATCTCCCAAACTCAAATTTAAACCCGTCCAAGAACTCTGTTCTTACTCCCGGCCCACCGTGCAATCCCCTGTCACGGTGTTGATCTCTAAAGCTTCCCTAGGACCTACTGAACTCACTAGTACTCACCAAAACCCTTGACTCATACTCAAACTCCACGACTTCCAACTTGAATCAAAACTAGAAAACAGAGCATTCAGAGGGAAGGCAAGAAATTACCTGTTCTCCGACCACCACCGTGAGCTCTACTGGGTCTGTTCGACTCTCCTCAGTCCTCTCAACACCACCACGGGTTCAATTTGGTGGTTTGGTCACTGGAAGTGCACAACCGTGCACGGTGGTCCTAGACTCTGTGTCTTCTGGTTCCTCCTCCCTGCTCACACACACCGTCACGCCTAACCTTCACAACCACAATCACTCACTCTCCTAACTCTCCTTCGACCCTCACAACACTCACACAGTCACTCAGTCTCTGCAATTGATCAATTCCTCTCACTGTCTCACCCTCTGTTTTTCCTTCTTCAAACAAACACGATGCACACACACACACACTTAATTGCACCGTGCACAAACACTAGAACCCACTACACACACCCCACGTGTCCACCATCCCCTGGACCAACTCAAAAATATCCAATCTCTCCTGTACACTTGTCCCAATCTGGTTTGCACAATTCCCATTGTGCAAAAAGACCAAAATGCCCCTACTTGTACAAACTACCATTTTGCCCTTCGTCGTTCTAGACCTATATCTTAACTGTTCGATGTCCGATGGAAGCATTTCCCCTGTCGTTGTACTCAGGACGTCGAGACCTATCTAATGGTCATCGGTCTACGTGAAAACTAAGAGTCTAGCAAAAAGTCAACATTTTCCCTCTATTTACCAAATTACGGTAATGCCCTCAACCTTCCGAACATCATAACTTCCTCCTCGGATGTCGGAATCGGGCGTGCCACCTGTCTACCGACTCGTGACGTCCCGAACTACGTCACAGTCATCGGTCAATGCCCAATTCACCACCTGAACTAAAAGTATACATTTTTCCCAAACCAGGGGCAAAATCGTCATTCTACACCCAAGGTCCAACAGTAACCAACTAACCCCCGATTATTTCAGCTAATCCGTTCACTAATCACTTCCCTAATCCCGACTTCCGGGATGGGTCGTTACAATCTACCCTCCTTAAAAGCATTTCGTCCCCAATATTCCACAGATCGTACCTCAGGTGGGGGGTCTCTTACTCTATCTCATCCACTACGCAACTTCACCTCTTACCTGAACGAAAGGAAATCTACCTACCGACTCACTACTTTCCTTCGCTTCCCTTGATTACTCCGAGCACCCTGTCGGAATCAATTAACAAAGTCCTAAAGGCACTCCTAGATTGTTGGTTCTTTTCAATAGCCTCATATCGATCAGTTATAGTCACTCCTTTCAAATTTCTTCCGTCATCCTTCAACGGAACTCACCATAACACTCGCTACACTCGGCGTCACCAAGTACGGCTCTATTTCGGAACACTACAAGTTAAGGGAGTTTACAAATCCAGGTATTTCAACCACAAATTTTCCAACTCAACTACTAGCCATAGGGCTCCTCAACTTCTACAGATCACAACCACGCTTCCGCTGCGCTACTCTGATCAACCCACGACATCCTGACCGTTCGTCCTAGTTCATGACGTACCCATGGTCATCCTTACCTTGCTCGGCATACGAACACTTGTCCAGAGTCTTCCACCAGGCAACCACTACCTAGGCTGCACCTAGCAGCACCGTCTCCATTCTGGCCGTAAGTCGGCCCAAAACAAAAGGACTACGATACCACAAACCTCAACTCACAGTTTCCCTCAGGTACTTCTCACTACCCACGGGGTTCCTAAAATCATTCCCGTCACCCGGATTATCCAAACCCGCAACTGCCCTTGGTTCACTACAGCCTTACCACTCGGGTCGTCACACCCGACTAAGACCATCAAGGCATCCGACTACTCATAGCCGTACAATTCCAAACTCAACCCAACTGACCAAAGGTCACCAATCCATTCGATCAACATCCAAACGCCATCCGGCCCAACCGGCCACCATCCATCGGCCTCCTGGGCCTACGTATCTCACTAACTGAACGAGCTACTCTCAGGCCCCTCATGCCAACCAACCTATGTAACGACCCGTCCCAAATTCCTAGATTATATTAGTGACTAATCACGATTAGTGAGGCTAATCGATGATTAGTTGGGCGAAATCGGACGAACGATGCAAAATGACCGTTTTGCCCCTAGTTGTGGCAAAACGTTGACTTTTCGTTCGGGCTGTCAAATGGACTTGGACCAATGACCGTGACGTAGTTCGTGACGTCATGAGTTCATAGGCAGGTGGCACGTTCAATTCCGACGTTCGAGGAGGAAGTTATGATGTTCGGAAGTTTAGGGGCAATTTGGTAATTTTGGTTAAAAGGGCCAAATTGTTGACTTTTTGACCAGGATGTCCGATGGCCGAGGGCCGAGTACCGTTACGTAGATAAGGACGATATGAATCTATAGACATGTGGCACGTCGAATTCGGACGTTCAACGGCGAAGTTATAGGTCACGGAAGTTCAATTTCACTATGCAAGTACTTCGAGACGGGGCTGAGTTGGCAAATTCTTATTGGCCAGATATTTTGAGTGGGTACCATGGATGACATTGGCTAAGTCTCCTAAATTGTGGATCTCACTAATTAAATAATCTTAAATTAATGAATTTAATAATCTAATCCACACCTCATTAAATCCTAGCCATTCATTCTAATTAATCTTTCAATCCTCACCATCAATTCCATCTCCGTCTCATCAGCTACCAAATATCATTCATCTCCTTTGTTCTTCATTTCCTCACACACCCGAAACCTCATAACCCATGTTTTCTCCATTTTCCTTCAAACCTGAAGCACACACACACCACCACCCTAGCTCATCTTCATCTATGCTTGTATATGACTGTGAGGAGGTGGTGAGAGGCTGAGGATGGCAAGCCACGGCGGGGGACGGTGGTGGCCACGGTGGAGAGAAACCGTGAGGTAAGAAAATATTCAAAAAAATTCAAATTCGGTTTTGTTGATTTTTATTCGATTCTAAGGATTGGGTAAGGTTTCTGGGGACTCTAGGGTTCTTTTAGGATTGGTTTCGAGGCCTAGAACGGCCAGGAACAAATGTGGACGGCGGAGGAAAATACCTCCGCCATGGCCGGATTGAATGGGCACGGTTTTGGTGTTTTTCCTTCGGTTTTTAATGTCTAAATGATAGGAAATAGGATTAGGATGATATTAGGATTAAAATGGGATGAAATGGACCTAAAATCGGTCCGAAAACCGGAGAAAACCGAGGTTGAAGACGAATGAACAGTGTCGTGAACAGTAAGCTGGAGGTTGAAGACGATCAACAGAGTTTTCGACCTTCTAGGGGCGCGTGGGCCATAATTTGGGAAAGTGTTCAACACGGGAAATCTTCTATTCGATGTAACGAACATTTTGGGACTGGTTTTGTGTCAATCGAACACCGTCTCGATATGTTTCGGGGCATCGGAAGGTTTAGGGTCGGCTTAAAAATAGTTAAAAGTTCGGGAAAATTACGGGGCTTTGGTAGGAGGTTAATAAGGTAGTTAGTAACCTTCTATTACGCAAATCCAGGCGGCAGCTCGGACGGACTGTGAGTGGACCTTGTTTTCTAAATTGGTGCATGCATAAATGTTTATTATATGTTTTCATACATGTTTGATGATGCCATGGGTGCATTTGTATGTGGTTACGTATAGGCATGTATTTCGAGGTTTCGGCCCTATACGGTGCCTATACGGGTCTGTATGTCTTTATTATTCTAAATGAAAAGGTTTTGGATTTCTAAAAGGATAAACTCGGGTATGAGACCCATTTGGTTTTGTCTCGGGCATATGATGCTATTTGCGACCTTTGGGTCTAAATCGTGGTCACGACGGGTGCTTTGTGCACGGCGATCGACGATACGACCCTCGCCTCTGGTTTGGGATGTGTTCCTTTCGGAGAGGTCACGATGCACGATTCGTGGTCGGACAGCCTGGGGAGGCTCAACTTCGTAGTGCTGACGGTTCAGGATATCGATCGATGATGAGTGCACCATGATCTTGTGGTGGTCGCGTTAGTTGATGCGTTCACAGCGACATACGAGGATTGAGGGCGATCCTGGATGGATGGTTGCACGCATCACTATGATCGGAGTCGTGACTGGCCCTTAGATATCGGGCACGGTGCCCAGTTGAGTCATATGTTCGGGCACGAGACCCAGTTGTTTTACATTGATGATTTCGGGTCAAGGACCCTAGATGGATTTCCAAGTTCATGATGGTTTATGGGAACCGGCATGAACTCTGGAAAGGCCATTGTGGTTCATGACGGTTTATGGGAACCGGCATGAACCTTTGTCAGGTCATTATGGTACATGACGGTTTATGGGAACCGTGCATGGAATGGATGTTATGGATCATGACAATTCAGGGGAACCGGGCATGAATGTTTGTGTTATGTATATATATGTTCATCTACCTTCCTTTACTTGTTCTATTATCTCCTCCGGGGAGGGTCGTTGGCTTGGGTGGACCCCGGAGTAGTCACGGAGCACCGACTGAGTGGAGTCACCCCCCAGTTGGGTTCCTTACTCTCAGGAAGGCTATGATTACTATTACCTCGGGTAGGGTCAGTGGTCTGCGGACATTGATCTTGACTTTGAGAAGACTCGGATTGAGACCTACGCGCGTAGCTTTGGAAACCGTGACAGGATTGGTTGTGTGAATTATATGTATATATGATGTATGATTTATGGAATATATGATATGATATATGATGTGTGTTTACACAGGTTTTGGGCAGTGGCCCGTATGGTTGGTTTCTTATGGTTTGGGCCGAGTCCCTTGTGGATTTGGGCAGTGGCTCGTATGGTCGTTTTCATGATGGTTCTTTCAACCTTGGTTTTGGGCTTAGTTCCCACATATGGTTTATTGCGGATAAATAATTTTCGAATGCATGCATGCTTTTTAGTGAAGGGTACAAATTTTTTCTCGTTAAAATATTTTTATAAACCCTTGTTTTGTCCACTCACAGCTTTTAATGTTTTGACTACCCTTCAGGTTGATATCGGATGTGGACTGTAGCAGAGACCGAGATATCACATACCTCCTCCGGATCCTGGCGTACTCTGATAGCCCAGGAGGGCAAAGGTCGGAAATATCCCATGTCTGACACTTCATGTCAGACGGGAGCAGTGTCATCCCGCACAAATCCCGAGGGGGACTGGGATGGGTCCTGTCAACCTACTTATTTGTAGCTCACTGGCTACCTCCAGGTTACATCTGCTAGCGTATCTCCGACCCTATGGTCCATCCATCAAGTAACACCAATACCAGTGCCAACGCACTAACCATTCCGGCCTTAAGCCGACATACCTCTTACCTCGCACCGCGTATCGAGCGACTAGCACCCTCAATCGCTGCTAGCCAACCACCTCAAACGTACTATCACTATCGTATCCAGGTTGCTGTCGGGCTATTCCGCGTCGAGACATCACATCCACAGTAGCATCACACCACCCAAGTCGACTAACCAATGACTCTGGGAACCAAACCTCGCGCAGAACATCCGAAACATCGCCCTGATACCAATTATCAGGACCCACCCCTAATCCCCCGGGATTAAGGGCTAAATCCCGATCTGTCTAACTTACGCATGACACGAAGGCTAAACTGACGTCCAACCTTCATGCGACACGCAAGTCGGACAAGCGATTCTCGATCCGACTGTCAAAAATTTTCCGAACTTCCCAGAGTGCGCAAAGTCTACGATGGATCGTGCGTGTGATGTCTCCATCTCTCTCGACCAACAGCCCGCACCTCAACAACCTAGAGGGTATCGAAAACACGAAAAGACTGTGAGTGGACAAAAATAAAGTATAAGTTTAAAAACATTTCGTAAAACAATTACATTTATACCCTCCACGCAAAACCAATGCATGCATATCACGTCAAGTCATGAAATCACTCATATCAAAAACCATCATTGAAAAACCATTTGAAAACCCATATCATCCAGGCCTCAGCCTCAAATCACAATTCAATCTCAATACCGGGAACTCAGTCCCAAAACTAATCAAATCCAATTCATTCGGGCCACTGCCCAAACCGTCAGAAAACAAGTGAAAAACATCAATCACACACATTTACTGGATCTCAAGTGCGCCCGAGTCTTTAAACTCAAAACACAATCACAGGTCTCGGAGGGTATCATATCCGAGTCTTTAAACTCATAACCATACCGAGTCTTTAAACTCAAAACATCAATCCAGGGCCCTCCCCCCCCCCCCCCCCCCCCCCCCCCCCCCCCCCCCCCCGCCGTAAATCAATCCGAGTCTTTAAACTGAAAACCAGATCCAGTGGGTTTTCTCTTTTTTCGGGTCTTTAAACCCAAAACCATATTTCAATCAACCATGAAAACCACAGAAAATCCATCTCCGAATTCGCAACAATGATTCCGTAAGCCGGCATCCGGAACCACTGTCCCGAACCCAAATCCACACTTCTTTTCCAAACCTCGGAAACCAAAGCCGAAACATCATTTTCTGAAATCACAAGAACAGGGCTCCCAGCCCGAAATCACTTTTCCAAAATCCATTTCAAAACCTTGAAATCAAATCATGTTTCAAAGCCCGAAGTCTAATCAATAAAACATCGTCAAATCATAGGAGAAAGCGAAACCTCGTAAAACGTGAATTTCCGTTATTTCCTCGAAAAACGTGCACAAACTGTAAACCATTACAATCATAAATCAACCATAGAATCAAGTATTGAAAACATATAAAAACATATATGCATGCATCAAGAGTTAGAAAGCAAAGTCCACTCACAGACCATTCCGACGTCGCCTTGATACTCGAGCACTTACGCTGTCCCTGGCCATTCCGCTATCCTCGGCTTTCATAACGAGGTTACTAACTACTACACAAAAGTCCTACTCAAATCCCATAATTTTCCCGAACTTCTAAGCGTACTTTAAACGGAACCCTAAACCTTCGATCCCGCAGAACCAACCCGAAACAACGTCCGATCATCCCGAAACCTATCCCAAAAGACTCGTTACAACAATTAGAGTCAAAACCATGTTGGAAGTTTCCCCAGAAAAGACACCACATGCCCCCACGCGCCGCCCAAAGTGGTTGCGCGTGGGCCTCACGCGCCTGCACACAGGGTCATCTTCAACCTCTGGCCAACCGATTCAACTGAACCGAACCGACGTGACCGGGTCTCCCTCAATACCAGTCCAATTCCACTCCAATCAATCCCAACAGCTTCATCCTGGCCTAAGCAATCGAATCCCTTCAACCAAACACGACAACATGACCTACATCTTATCTCCCAAACTCGAATTTAAACCCGTCCAAGAACTCTGTTCTTACTCCCGGCCCACCATGCAATCCCCTGTCACGGTGTCGACATCTACAGCTTCCCCAGGACATACTAAACTCACTAGTACTCACCAAAACCCTCGACTCATACTCAAACTCCACGACTTCTAATTTGAATCAAAACTAGAAAACAGAGAATTCAGAGGGAAGGCAAGAAATTACCTGTTCTCCGACCACCACCGTGAGCTCTGCTGGGTCTGTTTGACTCTCCTCAGTCCTCTCAATGCCACCACTGGTTCAATTTGGTGGTTTGGTCACTGGAAGTGCACAACCGTGCATGGTGGTCCTCGACTCTGTGTCTTCTGGTTCCTCCTCCGCTCACACACCGTCACGCCTAACCTTCACAACCACGATCACTCACTCTCCTAACTCTCCTTCGACCCTCACAACACTCACACACTCACTCAGTCTCTGCAATTGATTAATTCCTCTTACTGTCTGACCCTCTGTTTTTCCTTCTTCGAACAAACACGATGCACACACACACTTAATTGCACCGTGCACAAACACTAGAACCCACTACACACACCCCACGTGTCCACCATCCCCTGGCCCAACTCAATAATATCCAATCTCTCCTGTACACTTGTCCCAAGCTGGTTTGCACAATTCCCATTGTGCAAAAAGACCAAAATGCCACTACTTGTACAAACTACCATTTTGCCCTTCACCGTTCTAGACCTATATCTTAACTGTTCGATGTCCGATGGAAGCATGTCACCTGTCGTTGTACTCAGGATGTTGAGACCTATCTAACGGTCCTCGGTCTACGTGAAAACTAAGAGTCTAGCAAAAAGTCAACATTTTCCCTCTATTTACCAAATTACGGTAATGCCCTCAACCTTCCGAACATCATAACTTCCTCCTCGGATGTCGGAATCGGGCGTGCCACCTGTCTACGGACTCGTGACGTCCCGAACTACATCACCGTCATCGGTCAATGCCCAATTGACCACCTGAACTAAAAGTCTACATTTTTCCCAAACCAAGGGCAAAATCATCATTCTACGCCCAAGGTCCAACAGTAACCAACTAACCCCCGATTAACTCCGCTAATCCGTTCACTAATCACTTGCCTAATCCCGACTTCCGGGATGAGTCGTTACCTGTCAGACAAAGGATAATTTAAAACCTTCAACCCGACCAGCTTCTAGAGCGCGCCAGGATCCGGTGGAGGAATGTGATATCTCGGTCTTTGCTACAGTCCGCATTCATGATCAACCGAAGGGCATTAAAAACAACAAAAACTGTGAGTGGACGAAAGTCAATAGTTTAATAAAACACATTTCATAAAAGACCTTTATGCCCTTCACTAAAAAGTATGCATGCATTCGAAAACCATTTATCAAACCACATATTCAAATAAACATTATTAGGGTCTCAGCCCCAATTTCCGTAATCCAAAACATACGGGCCCCTGCCCAAAACCATTTACACAGATCCATAATTCATTTCAGCCATATGTGGGAACTCAGCTCAAAACCGTAAATCCAAATATGTGGGTCATTGCCCAAATCCATTTAATATTCTCAAAACATAATTTCACAAATCCAATAAATCATGTTCACCAATAACATATAACCAATATCATATAACCAATCCTGTCATGGTTTTTAAAGCTACGCGTGTGCTACCCGGGGTCTTAAATCTCAAGTCTCCCCAGGGTCCACCCAGGTCAATGTCTGCAGATCAATGACCCTCCCTGGGGGTTATAATCCATAGTAGCCTTCTTGAGAGTAAGGTACCCAACGGGGGCGACTCCACTCAGTTAGTGCTCGGTGACTACTCCGGGGTCCGCCCAGGCTAACGACCCTCCCGGAGGAGACAATCCATAAATAAGGATGGTATACGAAAAACCATTTCAAAATCATTCTCAAGATCTTTCAAAGGATCCATGCCCGGTCCCCACAAACCTTCATGAACCAGAAATCCATTTATGGGTCCCCGACCCGAAATCACAACCGTCAACCATAACTGGGCCTCAAGCCCGATTTCGTAAACCAACTGGGCCTCGTAACCCAATTCGTAAACTAACTGGGCCTTTAGCCCGATTCGTAAACCAACTGGGCCTCGAGCCCGATTCATAATCCAACTGGGCCTCTCGCCCGATTTCGTAAACCAATTGGGCCTCGTGCCCGATTCGTAAACCAACTAGGCCTCGTGCCTGATTCGTAAACCAACTGGGCTTCGTGCCCGATGTCTTATTAAATCAAATGGACTTCGAGTCTGAAAGTTGGTAAATCAAATGGGTCTCATGTCCGATTCCATATTTTCAAATTCGAAATCAACATCACGAACCAATTGGGCCTCTGACCAGATAATGTAACTTAATGGACTCCAAGTCCGCGGGTTTCCAAAACAAATGGGTCTCATGCCCGTGTTTACCTTTTCAAATCCAAATCCATTTCATTAACCCATTTCTAAAACCATAAGCACGTATAATCAGTGCGAAACCATAAACCTCGATTTACGTGTAAATACGTAAATTGCCTCGAAATACGTGAAATCATATAAATCACCCATATCCAAATCATCATCCTAGAATCACATACGTAATACATATAAAACATTTATGCATGCATCACAGTTTAGAAATCAAGGTCCACTCACAGACTGTCCTACGCTGGCACCTCGATTTGCGTGTCATAAGCCTCCCACGGCTAAACACCATCATCGGGACTCCCAAACCTGTCCAAATCATACTAGAGAGTTACAAACTACCTCATTAACCTCTAATTGAAGCCCCGTAATTTTCCCGAATTTTTAACAATTTTTTAAGCTCGATCCTAAACCTTCGAACATCCCGAACTATATCGAAACGATGTCCGATCCACACGAAACCAGTCCCAAAATGCTCATTACATCGAATAGATGATTTCACATGTTGAACACTACCCCAAATAGTGGACCACGTGCCCTCATGCGCCACCCAAAGTATAACCCCTAACCTTGGGTGAACCGGGTTCGCCTGGTTTCGACCGAACCGGACCAGTCTGGACCGGCGTGACCGGTTCAATGTTCCTTCTCTCTCATTTTCGATCCATTTTTATCCCTTTCAATTCCTATAGATTTCTAACATCATTTCCTATCGATCCAAGACTTCAAAAATCGATAAAAACCAACCAAACCATACCTCCCAAGATCAAACAGTGAGCTTGACCTTCAAGCTCAGTTTCCCGTCCTTCTAGTCATCCATTTCCTTCGAAATTGATCCCCATCGAGTCATCATGGTCCCTAGGTTGTGTTAGAATCAAAAGGAAGTCAAAACAACATCTAAAACTCAAACTTCCAATTTTGAAAACACACGGGTTCTCGGGTCAGACTTACCTCCGTCGTGGACCGCCGTGTCCCGTCGTCCCCTAGTCCTTCTGGTCATTCCCTCACTCACGGTCTCTCACACGAACACAAGATGGATAATGGTGGTGAGGTGCTAAGTGTTGTGTGTTTGTTTGTTTAGAGTGAAGGGAGAATGGTGCTCGGGTTTGAGAATGAAAAACAGAGAGGATGATAGCTGGTGATGATGGAGATCAGATGAGGTAGGATGGACGGTGAAGATGAGAGGGGGAGGTAGAGATGAACAGTGGAGATGGAAAGTGGGGTGGGATTAATTATAAAATAATTAGGATAATACTATTTTAATTAGTTAGATCCACTTTTTAGGGAAGTCACCAATGGGATGAGTGACACTTGTCACTCATCCATGGGTCCCACATAAATATCAGCCCAATCATATTTTAATAATATTTTAATCGAATCCCGAGCCATAAATCCCCGATTTCGCTCCCGTGATCATAACTTTCTCGTCGAACGTCCGATTTCGACGTGCCGCCTGTCTACGGACTCGTGACGTCCCGATCTACGTCACTTTACGTCACATTTGACTCCCCGAGTCAAAAGACAACATTTTACCCACGACCAGGGACAACCGTCCGTCCGATTTCGCTCAACTAATCACCGATTAATCTCACTAATCCTTCATTAGTCACTAATCTAATTCCGGAATTCGGGACAGGTCTTTACAATATTCCTGCCTATCAACATGGCCTTAGTCTCTCAATATCTAACACTCACGACTCACCTAGAAACAACCACCCTCCCACCGCATTCTTTCTCAACTCTCAAAGACTCAAACTCGCAAACTCTTCACTCTCATCTCAACTCACTCTTCAGCTTCTCACTCAACACTCAATACTCAACTCTCAGCTCTAATTTCTCCACCTCGCTTCTTCACACTGCCTCTCTCTGGTCTGATCTCTGACTTGGGAGGAAGAGCCACAACCTTTGACTTGGGAGGAGGAGCCGCGATGACAGGACCCGCCCCGATCCCACAGGGACCACAAGGGGACGTGCCCTGCTCCCGTCTGACACCCAGTAATTCATACCAATTTTAACCTCAAAACATCAAATGCATAAATAACCAAACTAAAGTCATACATCCAATCCGAATTAAACGAATGTCAAACAAGGGATGAAATCCAAAATTATAAGTTTGCGAGCACGACTCTAAAGTAAACCTGCGGGTACACCACCCAACAGGGGTTCAGGTACGCAGAAGTAGATCTATGCCTCAGCCTCAGGTTCCTCCTCTACCTCAGTATCACGACCTGGAGGGGTTACCAAAAACATTAAGGGTGAGTGGACCGAAACTCAAGTTTATAAAATCGTTTGATAAGTAAAACATATAATTTACCCCTCCTTTTTCCAAACATGCATGCAGCATCATTTAAAATCATAAATTATATAATATGAATCATAAGGAATGTAATAAAACCATAACCATAATTTCAGCCACTGCACTATACACTCCAATCCGACATCCCTGATGTCTGACGTCCCTGACGTCCAATAAGGTCACAATCACAAGGCTACGCGTGCCACTCGGGTCTCAATTCCGAGTTCAATCCCCGAACCATGTTCGGTTACAGCATCCCCGATGCTTAGCGTGGTAGACGCTGGACGTTCTAGACGTCCGTGACCTCTCCGGGGTACCTCATCCGGAGGAGACAATGTAATATGGAAGGATCTATACAGTGCAGTACCAAATACATTTTATTGATATCCACATGCAAACATATATGTATACATAGGTAAAATCTGAACCGATCGTTACGTTTCATCAAACGGGTCTCATGCCCAAATACCGTGAAACGTGCCATAACCGAAATCTCAATATCATCAAAACCATTTATAGATTCCAGCATGTGAACATATAAGTAAATCAGAAACATTTAAGCATGCAAGGGTTTAATGAAAACGGGCCCACTCACAGTACAATTCTGCTGGAAACCGAGCATATACCCTTGATCTGGTACAATTATACAATCCCTATCATATCCAAAGTATACGTAAGGGTCCATACAAACCCCAAACATTTAACCACGAAACCATAGACCGAAACCGGCCCGGGAAAGCCGCCCGAATGCTCTTCCCAATGTAATAAACCTCATTTTGACCAACTTAATGATCTCCGATCGACCCGAAACCACCGCCATTGGATCTGGATCGTCGAAACCTAAAGAATGGTGGTGGTCCCACCAAAAACACTGTTCACACGCGCCCCCACGCGCCGGTCAACGCGTCGGTCAACGCAGGAACAGTCCCTGCTGACGTCATCGCTGACGTCACTGCTAACGTTAGCATGACGTCATGCTGACGTCATCTGACAGCTGTCAGGTCTGACATGTCAGACTCTGACAGGTGCCACGTGTCAACATCCGATTGGTCCACCTCACTGATCTGTCAGGCCACGTGTCAGATCTGACATGTGCCACGTGTCAGCACGGCACTGGTCCACGTCACTGACATGTCAGTGACACGTGGCAGTCCCTGACTGGTCCACGTCACTGACATGTCAGTGCTGACTGTGCACTGACATGTGACACGTGTCGGCTCACGGTTGGTCCACGTCACCTGACAGTCTGACAGGGTGCCACGTCATCACCTCTGTCCTCAGACGGGTTGACCCATATTCCTGCAACTCGGGTCGATCAGACCCGCGATCATGACCCGGTCACTATTTCTTCCACACTCAACCATTTCAGTCCTAGTTTGTTCCTAGATGCTCGTCTCAATCCCAGGAAGGGTTCTATGGAATCAAAATCGAGAAAAACAGACAGGATCGAGGGCTTACCTCGAAGAACAGAACCGGTCTCCCGTCGCCGTTTAGTCACCGTCTTGATCACCTCCGGTCACGATCTCAGGCCCAAAAGGTTCCTGGCAGTCCCTACAGTCGATTAGGATTCATAGAGAACAAAACTAAACGTGGGAATTCGAGTTACCAAAATCTGAGTTTAAAACCGTTTCGGGTTTCCCTGGTTCCTACCTCGCCGCCGTCCTCTGCCGTGGTCACTGCCGTCTGCCGCCACACACGTCCAGCCTAGTGGCACACAGAGTAAGGATCAGGTGCAGTTGTGGTGTGATGGTATGGAATGGGCAGTACGTGGGTGTCGGGTAAGGAAATATATATATAGAGATGGAGGGACATGATGGACGGCCCAGATTGAATCTCAGAATGAGATCAAGGGCTGATATCAGATCTGGAGGTTTTCAGATCTAAGGGCTGAATTTAAAAGTTGGTTTTAATGCTATTTAATCCCATAGTGGATCTGATCCAATCTAGCCAATGGGTGAGTGACACTTGTCACTCACCAGGTGTCCTCCAATCAGAATTTTTAGAATAAAATATTCGACACGAAAACCGAGACACGAACCTCCCGATTTCACATTTCTGACCATAACTTCCTCGTACGAAGTCCGATTTCGGCGTGCCGCCTGTCTACGGACTCAGGACGTCGAGGCCTACCTGACGGTCCTTGAGTCAACTGAAAATTAGTTGCCAAAAGAAAAGTCAACATTTCCCCCCCCCCCCCGGAAGTCCAAATTACGATCATGCCCTGAACTTCCGATAGTCATAACTTTTTCCTTGATCGTCCGAATTGGACGTGCCACCTGTCTATGAACTCGTGACGTCCCGAACTACGTCACGGTCATAGGTCAAAGTCCGTTTAATTCATCAATCAAAAAGTCAACAATTGGCCATACCCATCACAAGGGTAAAAACGTCAAATCACACATTAAATTACAATATTGAAATCCTCGAATTTCCGGGGTGTTACAACCTTCCCCCCTTAAGAAATTTCGTCCCGAAATTTCAAAGAAACATTTAAGGAAATTGTTCTCGCATCTGAGCCTCAGGCTCCCATGTGGCTTCTTCCACATTCTGGTTTCTCCAGAGAATCTTCACGAGAGGGATCGTCTTCCGACATAGTACCTTGTCCTTCCGATCCAAGATCTGTACTGGTTGTTCATCAAAGCTCAAATCCTCCCGTAGTTCGACAGGTTGTTCCCCAAGTACATGAGAAGCATCACGTACGTACTTCCGTATCATCGATATGTGGAAAACATCGTGAACTCTAGATAGTTCTGGAGGTAGTGCCAATCTGTAAGCAACTCTGCCGATTCTCTCCACGATCTCATATGGTCCGATAAAACGCGGACTCAGTTTCCCCCGTCGACCAAAACAGATAATCCCTTTCCACGGAGATAACTTCAGGAAGACAAAATCTCCCACTTCAAATTCCAAGTCTCGAATCCGTCGATCGGCATAACTCTTCTGGCGATCCTGTGCCGCCTTCAATTTCTCCTTGATAACACGAACAGTCTCCATGGTTAAGTCCATCAATTCCGGCCCTACAGCCGTTCGCTCTCCTATCTCCGTCCAGCAGATAGGTGTCCTGCACTGTCGACCATACAGTGCCTCATAAGGTGCCATCCCGATGCTTGTCTGATAGCTGTTGTTGTAAGCGAATTCCATCAATGGCAAATGAGTATCCCAAGAGTCCTGAAACTGTAGTACACATGACCTCATCATGTCCTCCAGGGTCTGAATGGTTCTTTCAGACTGTCCATCGGTTTGTGGATGGAACGCAGTACTGAAACGTAGGGTTGTTCCCAAAGTAGCTTGCAAACTTCGCCAGAACCTGGAAGTGAAACGCGGATCACGATCGGACACGATCGATTCCGTCGTACCATGCAATCGTATGATTTCCTTCACAAACAACTGAGCCAGTCGATTAGGTTTATAGGTCTCCTGAACTGGCAGAAAATGGGCTGATTTGGTTAACCGATCCACGATCACCCATACTCCGTCCACTCCACTCTGAGTTCTCGGTAACTTAAAGACGAAGTCCATGGTGATGTGATCCCACTTCCACTCGGGAATCGGAAGTGGCTGCATAGCCCCATAAGGTCTCTGCCGTTCCGCCTTAACCTGCTGACAAGTTAAGCATTTGCTCACGAACTCAGCAATATCCTTCTTCATTCCTGGCCACCAATAATAGTTCCGGAGGGTACGGTACATCTTTGTACCTCCGGATGCATAGCATAGGCCGAACTATGGGCCTCCTCAAGAATCTCGGCCCGTAACTCTGCCACTGCAGGAACACACAAACGGCCCAATTTCACAAGTGCCCCATCGTCCCGGATGGTAAAATCCTGTCTCCCATCCGCATCGACCTCAATTCTGTAAATACAGAGTATCGGATCCTGAAGTTGTGCTTCGATAATCCGATCAATCAGTATAGGTCGTACATGGAAGCTGGCCAACAAAGCTCCATGCTCATCCGTACCCAGGATAACTCCCCGCCTTCCGGAGTTCCACCAGTAAGGGAAGATACACCATCCCCAGGTGTGCAACAGTTCCCGCTGATTTTCTGCTGAGTGCATCCGCCACCACATTGGCCTTACCCGGATGGTACTCGATCGTACAGTCATAGTCCTTCAGCAGCTCCAACCATCTCCGTTGTCTCATGTTAAGCTCCTTCTGAGTGAATAAGTATTTAAGACTCTGGTGGTTGGTGTATATCCGACACGTTGCGCCGAATAGATAATGCCTCCAGATTTTGAGATCATGAACCACCGCTGCCAACTCTAAATCATGGGTAGGGTAGTTCAACTCGTGGGTCTTCAGCTGCCGGGATGCATAGGCGATAACCTTGCCAGTTTGCATCAACACGCAGCCCAGACCTTGCAGCGATGCATCACTGAAGACCACAAACTCTCCACTGTCATCCGGCAATGCTAGGACAGGTGCAGTGGTCAATCGATCTTTCAACTCTTGAAAACTCCGATCGCACTGCTCGTCCCAGATAAACTTCACTCCCTTCCGAGTCAAACGAGTCAATGGTGCAGCAATTTTGGAGAAACTCTCCACGAATCTCCGGTAGTAACCTGCTAATTCGACAAAACTCCGCACCTCGGTTACTGTTGTCGGTCTAGCCTAGTTGGTCACCGCTTCTGTTTTCTGGGGATCCACGCAAATCCCATCCGTCGATATCACGTGTCCCAGAAAACCAATACTGCTCAGCCAAAACTGACACTTGCTCAGTTTGGCGTACAATTATTCTTGTCTCAGTCTCTTCAAGACCAACCGTAGATGTTCCTCATGTGCATGGGCACTCCTCGAGTACACCAAAATATCATCGATGAACACAATCACGAACTTATCCAGGTAGGGTCGGAAGACCCGGTTCATCAAATCCATGAATGCTGCTGGAGCATTCGTCAATCCAAATGGCATAACAAGGAACTCGTAGTGCCCGTAACGGGTTCGAAAAGCAGTTTTCGGAATATCCTCCTCCGAAATCCTCAGTTGGTGATACCCAGACCGCAAATCAATTTTCGAGAAGCACTGAGCTCCCTGCAACTGGTCAAAAAGGTCATCGATCCTGGGTAGGGGATACTGGTTCCTCAGCGTCACCTTGTTGAGTTGTCGATAGTCAATACATAAACGGAGACTTCCCTCCTTCTTCTTCACGAACAACACCGGTGCTCCCCACGGTGAAGTACTCGGTCGGACATATCCCAAATCCACCAACTCCTGCAATTGAGTCTTGAGTTCTCGTAACTCAGCCTGCGCCATCCGGTAGGGTGCCTGGGATATAGGTCGGGTACCAGGGAGTAGTTTAATAGTAAACCCGATCTCCCGCGAGGGTGGCAATCCAGGTAAGTCTTCCGGGAACACATCCGGAAACTCACATACCACCGGTATCTCGTCGATACCCGGAGTATCAACCTGTTCCGACACGACATGCGCCAGATAAGCCTGGCATCCCTTCCGTAGAAGTTTGGTAGCAGTAAGTGACGAAATCAATTCAGGAGGCGAACCGTCACGTTCCCCCTGAAAGATAACTTCCGGCAAACCCGGGCTCCGCAGAATCACTTGCTTGCTACAGCAGTCGATGAGCGATCCATGCTCCGACAACCAATCCATCCCTAGGATTATATCGAAGTCGTGGATATCCAGAATAATTAAGTCTGCTGGTAAATCCACATCCTCAATTCTTACCGGGCACCTCCGAATCACCTGATTCACAAGGTACACGATACCCATCGGGGTGCCAACACCCATTTCGCAATCTAAAGCTGATACCACACAATCAAGCATACCAGCACAACTCTTCGAAATAAAAGAATGTGTAGCCCCCGCATCCATCAATACACGTACAAAAAGGTTAAAGATATGTAGTGTACCTGTGACCACGCCTGGGGCAGTCCTCACCTGCTGTTGGGTCATGGCAAAAACTTGGGCCCTCGGCCCTCTGTTCCGTCCGCGCCCGCGCGCGCCACGCCCAGCACCACGGTCACCTCCCTGACCGCGACCTCCATTAGTGTGGGAAGCCGTGCTCTGCACCACACTAGAGCCCCCAGCGTCGTTGTTCTTGGACAACTGTGGGCAATCACAGGCATAGTGGCCCTCCTCTCCGCAAGCAAAACATGTTACTGGCCTTGGCCTGTCCGAATGCCCACCAGAAGCACCACTCCAAGATGAGCGTTGCCCAGAGTTGTATCCTGATCCTCTGCCCTGAGAGCCTCCGCGTCGACCTGACCAGCCACGACCCTTTAAGGATGAGGGTGCTCCCCTGTAGCCCCCTCCCTTCATGTTCTTCTGGCCTGATGGCCCACGATGTGGGCGATCCTGACGTCGCCCCTCGCCCGAAGGTTGTCGTGTCTGGTGTGCTGCCAGACTGGCCTCGACACGCACCGCAGCGTCGACTAAATCTCTCAATGAAGCATGAGTAGTAGCAGTCACACTTGCCCGGATCTCCCCTCGGAGTCCAAGCTCGAACCTTTGGCATCTGTCCTCCTCCGTGCTCACGAATGATGCAGCGAACCGGGAAAGTTTCCCGAAAGTTTGCTCGTAGTCCGCAACGGACATTTCCCCCTGCTCCAGCCGCAGAAACTCAGCCTCCCGTGCCGCGCGAAAGGATCGCGAGTAGTACTGGTCCAGAAATCTGGAATGGAAAGCTTCCAAAGTAGTGGTATGGACCGACCACCCAGACATTTCGAGTCCGTGCCACCATTGGTAGGCTCCTCCTTCCAGCAAGAAGGTCGCCAAGGTTACCCGTTCGCCCGGAGGGCAGTGCATCACCGAGAAGATCCTCTCCCACTTGGTGATCCAATCATGAGCATCCTCGAGGTTTAATCCCCCGCAGAAAGGAGTGGCTCCCAACCGTTGAGCCCTTTCAATGCTCGCGCATTCCATCTCCCTTTCCAGATCCTCGTCAGTTCGTGTATGGGGAATTCTCCTAGGAGGCATAACCAACTGTCAAGAGGCATAGATCAGATAACGATGTTCTTAAAAGTCGAAAAGTAACTAGTACTAATCGCTAGTCTAGCATGCTGACCATACCCTAGTACTGACCACAACCTAGTGCTCTGATACCAAGCTGACAGGACCCGCCCCGATCCCACAGGGACCACAAGGGGACGTGCCCTGCTCCCGTCTGACACCCAGTAATTCATACCAATTTTAACCTCAAAACATCAAATGCATAAATAACCAAACTAAAGTCATACATCCAATCCGAATTAAACGAATGTCAGACAAGGGATGAAATCCAAAATTACAAGTTTGCGAGCACGACTCTAAAGTAAACCTGCGGGTACACCACCCAACAGGGGTTCAGGTACGCAGAAGTAGATCTATGCCTCAGCCTCAGGTTCCTCCTCTACCTCAGTATCACGACCTGGAGGGGTTACCAAAAACATTAAGGGTGAGTGGGCCGAAACTCAAGTTTATAAAATCGTTTGATAAGTAAAACATATAATTTACCCCTCCTTTTTCCAAACATGCATGCAGCATCATTTAAAATCATAAATAATATAATATGAATCATAAGGCATGTAATAAAACCATAACCATCATTTCAGCCACTGCACTATACACTCCAATCCGACATCCCTGATGTCTGACGTCCCTGACGTCCAATAAGGTCACAATCACAAGGCTACGCGTG
This sequence comes from Prinsepia uniflora, assembly GCA_032719365.1. Classification (NCBI taxonomy): domain Eukaryota; kingdom Viridiplantae; phylum Streptophyta; class Magnoliopsida; order Rosales; family Rosaceae; genus Prinsepia; species Prinsepia uniflora. Next base: position 52,598,214 of record CM064868.1, on the reverse strand, counting down.
CCACTCAGGTCTCAATTCCGAGTTCAATCCCCGAACCCTGTTCGGTTACAGCATCCCCGATTGCTTAGCGTCGTAGATGCTGGACGTTCTAGACGTCCGTGACCTCTCCGGGGTACCTCATCCGGAGGAGACAATGTAATATGGAAGGATCTATACAGTGCAGTACCAAATACATTTTATTGATATCCACATGCAAACATATATGTATACATAGGTAAAATATGAACCGATCGTTACGTTTCATCAAACGGGTCTCATGCCCAAATACCGTGAAACGTGCCATAACCGAAATCTCAATATCATCAAAACCATTTATAGATTCCAGCATGTGAACATATAAGTAAATCAGAAACATTTAAGCATGCAAGGGTTTAATGAAAACGGGCCCACTCACAGTACAATTCTGCTGGAAACCGAGCATATACCCTTGATCTGGTACAATTATACAATCCCTGTCATATCCAAAGTATACGTAAGGGTCCATACAAACCCCAAACATTTAACCACGAAACCCTAGACCGAAACCGGCCCGGGAAAGCCGCCCGAACGCTCTTCCCAATGTAATAAACCTCATTTTGACCAACTTAATGATCTCCGATCGACCCGAAACCACCGCCATTGGATCCGGATCGTCGAAACCTAAAGAATGGTGGTGGTCCCACCAAAAACACTGTTCACACGTGCCCCCACGCGCCGGTCAACGCGTCGGTCAACGTAGGAACAGTCCCTGCTGACGTCATCTGACAGCTGTCAGGTCTGACATGTCAGACTCTGACAGGTGCCACGTGTCAACATCCGATTGGTCCACCTCACTGATCTTTCAGGCCACGTGTCAGATCTGACATGTGCCACGTGTCAGCACGGCACTGGTCCACGTCACTGACATGTCAGTGACACGTGGCAGTCCCTGACTGGTCCACGTCACTGACATGTCAGTGCTGACTGTGCACTGACATGTGACACGTGTCGGCTCACGGTTGGTCCACGTCACCTGACAGTCTGACAGGGTGCCACGTCATCACCTCTGTCCTCAGACGGGTTGACCCGTATTCCTGCAACTCGGGTCGATCAGACCCGCGATCATGACCCGGTCACCATTTCTTCCACACTCAACCATTTCAGTCCTAGTTTGTTCCTAGATGCTCGTCTCAATCCCAGAAAGGGTTCTATGGAATCAAAATCGAGAAAAACAGACAGGATCGAGGGCTTACCTCGTAGAACAGAACCGGTCTCCCGTCGCCGTTTAGTCACCGTCCTGATTACCTCCGGTCACGATCTCAGGCCCAAAAGGTTCCTGGCAGTCCCTACAGTCGATTAGGATTCATAGAGAACAAAACTAAACGTGGGAATTCGAGTTACCAAAATATGAGTTTAAAACCGTTTCGGGTTTCCCTGGTTCCTACCTCGCCGCCGTCCTCCGCCGTGGTCACTGCCGTCTGCCACCACACACGTCCAGCCCAGTGGCACACAGAGTAAGGATCAGGTGCAGTTGTGGTGTGATGGTATGGAATGGGCAGTACGTGGGTGTCGGGTAAGGAAATATATATATAGAGATGGAGGGACATGATGGACGACCCAGATTGAATCTCAGAATGAGATCAAGGGCTGAGATCAGATCTGGAGGTTTTCAGATCTAAGGGCTGAATTTAAAAGTTGGTTTTAATGCTATTTAATCCCATAGTGGATCTGATCCAATCTAGCCAATGGGTGAGTGACACTTGTCACTCACCAGGTGTCCTCCAATCATAATTTTTAGAATAAAATATTCGACACGAAAACAGAGACACGAACCTCCCGATTTCACGTTTCTGACCATAACTTCCTCGTACGAAGTCCGATTTCGGTGTGCCGCCTGTCTACGGACTCAGGACGTCGAGGCCTACCTGACGGTCCTTGAGTCAACTGAAAATTAGTTGCCAAAAGAAAAGTCAACATTCCCCCCCCCCCCCCGATGTCCAAATTACGATCATGCCCCTGAACTTCCGATAGTCATAACTTTTTCCTTGATCGTCCGAATTGGACGTGCCACCTGTCTATGAACTCGTGACGTCCCGAACTACGTCACGGTCATAGGTCAAAGTCCGTTTAATTCATCAATCAAAAAGTCAACAATTGGCCATACCCATCACAAGGGGTAAAAGCGTCAAATCACACATTAAATTACAATATTGAAATCCTCGAATTTCCGGGGTGTTACACGCGATTTCTAACTTGGGAGGAGGAGCTGTAAAATCAATTTATTGTTAAAGAAAAATAATTTCTCTAGTAGTCAATGTTGAGCCCCCAATCTGAAATGAACCTTGAAAGACCTCTATATTCTTTACCAAGTAAGTTTAATAATTTGAGACCTCTGTCATCTACGCTTAATATTTCCTAATTTTTAATTGTTTGCTTTTCTGAAACTTGAAGTAAAACCCCATAATATTACTAGCCTTGAAGTAGTTAATGATGCATCCAGCATCCATTTAGTTTATTTTCCATATTTCCCCTTTTCATTCTCCTTTGATTTTGTCAGTATCTTTCTATATGTTTGGTTCTCTTGTGAAAGCAGAACCACGGAAAATGGAAGAAAGCTTGAAAATTTGTGCTGCGGGACTTCCCTTTTTTTTCATCTTTGGCATTGTCTTAGAAAATTCAATGAAAACATAGTATTTTTTTTTTTCGTTTTTTGTTCATTGTATTTATATTAGGGGTATGCTTTAGGATCATATAGAAGGTTTGCTTAGACTTTGAAATTCGATATAAGGACTTAGACTTTATAACCTTGCTTCATTGTCTGCACTTTTAAGCGGTAACTTTGTTAAATGACTTTATATTCTATGGGTAGGTGACTTTAATAGATTTTGGTTTTATAATAGTATCCTTTTAATATTTTGGTAATTATGCACTTCATTGTTCTTTCAATTTTACAGAAATATAAGCTCTTTAAGCTAGTATGGAATGGTTTGATTTCGATATTAAGGAATTATTTTTTGAACGATATGATGTTTATAAGAGAAAGGTTGTGATTAGAGAGAGTCATATCGTACCGTCTATGAATTTATTTTCTAGCCCATTGAGTGAAGATCCTAGTTCAATATATGTTCATGTTGCTCAAAATTTCTCTATATAAAGTTTGAAAAAAAACTAAGATTCTATTCTAGTTCTACTATGGGCTTTGATTTACAAGTTTGTCTTAATTTGCCAACAACTAAAGTTGATGATTATAATTCTCTTAGGCTATTGGGTTGGTGGATATCATATCAACCATTGTATCACATTCTCTCTCTTATTGCTTGATGTGCAAACAGTTCCACCATCTACTGTAGCTTCAGAATCATGGTTTAGTGCAAATGGTAGAATTGTGTTTGAAAAGAGCCCAAGTTTGAATCCAAGTACAAGCAATTACTTTGTTTGAAGGATTGGATGCTAGCTGGTTCTAGAATGCAAGATGCACTTCTATAAGAGAAATGGGCATGAATGTCAAAGCATCAAGACCAGATTGGTATGCAAAGTTGTTATGTCGGGGTGGTTGAGATTGATAGTAAGACAATTCAATAATAAAATTGTAATATAATTTTTAAATGGATCAAAATTTGTAATATGGCCATGAAGTATTTAAATTGATAGTATAGTAATTACAATTTGAACTCATAAGATGCTTGTGGTACTCTTTTCCCTTACCTTACTTTTTCCGTAAAGAGTTTTGAAGATAAAGTTTTAACGAAATCACGTTTTTGTACCCCTGAGTATTTTTTTTCTAATTTTTTTTTATTGCATATTTATCTTTATCTTTTCTAATTCCAAATTTGTAATTTTAAAAAAATCAATTGTGTCCGACCCGAATAAATTTTTTTACCTCAACCCGATACGCTCGTAAAAATCTGACTCGACAAATTGTATAGACTTTTTATATATGTTACTAATGTTGATCAGTCCAGACAAGTATTTTTCATAATATGGTATAAGCCCGACCTACCCTATCCTGACCCAATTCTGAGGGTTACATTAATGTACCAAACCTCATTTCCTTATTAATTATCCAATATGGTGGCATTATATGATTAGAATTTGATATTGCGGATTAGAAGATTATAATTTCCTTATTAAAAATCTGTGAACTCTAAATCTATACCTGAAGTTTTGATGTTAAAATTTTCTTTCTTAAATTTCAAAATTGAATTTTGAAATTATAATTTTCAATAACCCTAACGCTAATGCAGATTGATAGGTTATCATGAACTTCAAAAATAAACGAATGAAACGGCACATTTTTGTATAAAATTTAAAATTGAGATTTAAGACTTCCAAATTCCAAATTTTAATTTGTTTTTATTTATAAATTCCTATTTTCATGAATCCAAAGAAATTGGGGTATGGAAATTTATACATCCTAAAATTTGACAAAAAAGTCCTTTGTTTTATACCCCCATCCAACACACCCAATGAATTCTAATATATTTTCATGTTACCAAAAAAAAACTCAAAAATCCCTTTATTATATAGAAGAAAATTTAAAAATTTGAAAAATAAAAATTCTTATAACTTTCAATTCTATTATTTTATAATTTCTTAATAATCACAAAATTCGTCGTAAGAAATTTTTCATTTTGATGTGGCAACTAATTATCTCACCAAATAGAAAATAAATTAACAAAAGAAAAATAAAAACAATAGGAAATTTCAGACCACATTACAATGGTACATGCTTCCTAGGTTATGGATGGCATAAAAAGAAAATGTAACTGAAATTATATTGTGAGCCAAAAAGAAGTTATAAGTTTGAACATACTGATATCAATAAATTCCAAATCACAATCAATTTCCCTTTTTTTTTATTTGGTCATAAGTACAAAATACAAGTGTATTACATATACAAACCCCCCTTTCAAAAAGCTAAAAAAGGTAAAAGAATAACAAAGTAAACCGCAAAATGAAATACCTATGCAGCAAATGAAAGAATTTGACCTGTCTGCTGTTCTTAAGACTACCATCCGTGATCACTACAAGAGCCAGCAGCAGGGTCAGAGAGAGGAAAAATAAGAAGAAAAAAAACCACTCTTTAGGCAGTATCTCAATCAAAATACCGATACTAACCACAGCACCCTATATCATCAACAGAAAAAATGCTACACAGGCACACATTACGTAGCAGTAAAACCACATTACCGCACAGATCAAAATGAATGAACGGGAATTTACGATGCAAATAAACAAACACAGAAAACGCAATCGTACTAATGAATTTGGCCTTTAGAACAAATCTGCTTTCCTCTTCTGCATGTCTTGCTTCCATTTTGGTAGCTGATAGAAAGAATCTTTTGCCATCCCAAATACAGTCTGAAACTCCTCGGCTGACAGATAAGCCTGAAAAACCAGAGGAAATGTCACTATGCTTTCAAAACATAACGAAGAAGGAAGTAGCAACCATTCACAAAAGACCAACCTCCCGTCTCTTAAAATCAATGCCGGTTACTGGATTTTCAGATTTAGCCCTCAGTTGATCATAACCGAAAATACTTAAACAACTTTCACTATCATTCTCATCCTTCATTATTTCCTGCTTTAATTCTGATTCCTCCCCATCGTTTTCAGATGCAGGTGCAGCTTCACCAGTCTCCTTGACTTCAGGAACTTCCTGGGAACCCTCTGTTTCAGAGAAAGCAGTTTCACTTTTTGTCAATTGCAAGTACATAAATGCATCATACGGTTATAATTTCATTCATGAGGGAAAATATGAAGTGAAGTCCTCAAGAACCAACCAAAGGGCTAACATCAATCATGGTGAGGACTAATTACTAGTTAACAATAAAGACTTACTCAGGATGGATGGAGGCAGCAATCAATGAAAATTTTCATATTTTCCTCCTTGATATAGGACACAAGGGCATTTATTAGAAATAAATATATACATATACCAAAGATTACAAGTGAGCTGTTAAATGATCACACCAGGAAATTAGACAAAAGCATGACAATCCAGCCCATAGCTGCCCAACCAAATCAAGCTGAAACAAATGTCTGGAGTATCCTAAACTATTCATATTACACCCTGAAAGATGCTAAAATCTAATTCTCTCACATAAATTAACACTTATGATAGTCAATGATTCTGTGTTTCCATCACAAGAGTCCATAATAAAGCCAAATTGCACCAACAGCCACATGTTCTTTTTTTTCGATTCCAAACACCCAAATCATCAGAACCAACGAAGAGTAACTAATTCCTGGCCAACTCCACATCACCACTAGGCTACAAACAACTATATCAGCTAAAACTACTTTTTTGTGACATGAAAAAAACAATGTACAGCGTAAAAATGAAGGGCACCACCACACCATCTTTCCACAGACGCATTCATTGGTTACTAAGAACGATATAGGAAGACATTTTTAGAGCACAAAATAACTAAGTTTCCTTGGCTAGCATCCAAAAGAAAAGCTTGCACATTGTAGGTATATCAGCCTTCTAAATAATCTTTTTATAAGTAAAAATTAGGGTAATCTTGATTTTTAACAGAGTAAAAAAAGAAATAAGAGGGCACCGATATACAAAGAAGAAAACATTGGAGAAATCAGTCACAGATAAAAACATCTTCCAGTTCAGAATTTTAATAACACAAATCGGAGAAATAAGTCACAGATAAAAACATCTTCCAGTTTATAATTTTAATAACACAAATTGGAGAAATAAGTCACAGAGCGAAACATCGTCCAGATTAGAATTTTAATAACACCCCTACCACTAATTTAGACAACAAAAGAGAGAACAAAAACCTCATGCAAGTTCGTTATAAAGGATGTATATAAAGAGGCAGGAAATTTCCTTATATTTCTTAAATAATAACTTTACAGTGTAGAGAGGTATTTATACAGATGCTAGGTTAAACTAACTAGGAAATAAATACTTAGACTAGGAAGGAAATCAGAGACCTAGACTAGGAAAGTATCTACAGGATTTAATGTACAAGTTTAGGAAAGAATCAGGGAGATTCTTTGGGCCTAAGATAACACAGGATCAAGGAGATTGATCCTCAATCTCCGTGGATTCTGGGGGATCCTTATTACGCCCCCGCAAGACGGTGGTGCCGTTGGCAACGCCGACCTTGGTGCGGAGCAGGTGAAAACGCTGCCGGGGCCGGGGCAGGGGCTTGGTAAATGCATCTGCTAGCTGATCATCAGTGAGCACATGATGGACTTGTAGGAGGCCACGGGTGACCTGGTCACGGACGAATTGGAAGTCTATGTCCACGTGCTTCATCCTGGAATGTAGAGCGGGGTTTGTGCAGTAGAAGGTAGTGCCTAGATTATCGCAGGAGATGGTGGGTTTCCCGTTGGGGGTGATGCCAAGTTCCTTCATGAGGGATTGAACCCAAAGGAGTTCCGCAGTTGTGGATGCGACTGCGCGGTATTCTGCCTCCGTGGAAGAGCGGGAGACCGACCTCTGTTTGAGGGAGCTCCATGACACCAGGTTTCCTCCGAGGTACACAAGGTAGGCTGTAGTGGATTTACGATCGTCTTGATCACCTGCCCAATCCGCATCGGAAAAGGCAGTGAGAGTACTGAAGGAATGGGTGACTGCGTGAAGTTGGTTGGACGTTTGGCGATGAAGATGCAGGCCAAAGAGGAGGGTGCCTTTGAGATAACGAAGCACACGCTTCAAGGCCTGCCCATGGGGGTGGCATCAGCAAGTGGGGAGCCATCTTTGAGGTGGAGGGGTGGTGAAACAGCGAGGGGGGTGGAGACAGGTTTGGCCCCGTCCATGTGCACCAAGGTAAGGATATCTTGGAGGTACTGGTGCTGAGATAAGAAGAGGCCATCCGTGGTAGGGATGACCTCCACGCCAAGGAAGTAGTGCAAAGTGCCCATGTCTTTGACTGAGAACCGGTTGGCCAGTGCAGTTATGAACCGGGAAATGAGTGCTGAGTTGTTGCCTGTAACAATAAGGTCGTCAACATAAACCAGAAAATAAGTTGTGTTGGAACCTTGCCTGAGTAGGAAGAGAGAAGCATCAGAAAGGGCATTGACAAAGCCCTGGGCCAGAAGAAAGGAGTGCAGTTCCTTGTACCAGGCCCGTGGGGCCTGTTTGAGGCCATATAGGGCTTTCCGGAGTTGGCAGACATAGGTTGGGTTGTGAGGGTCCACAAACCCAGCTGGTTGGGCAATGTAAACGGTGTCATGAAGAGTACCCTGCAGGAATGCATTATTCACGTCCAGCTGACGTATAAGCCAGCCATTGGTGACGGCTAGATGAAGAATGATCCGGATGGTGGTGGGCTTCACCACGGGGCTGAAGGTGGCTGAGTAGTCCACGCCGGGACGCTGGTGGTAACCCTTAGCCACTAAGCGTGCCTTGAACCTGTCCACGGTGCCATTGGGCTTTCGTTTGATCCGAAAGACCCATTTGTTTCCAATAACATTCTGGTTGGGCTGTGGGAGTACAAGGGTCCAGGTGCCATTGGTTATAAGAGCATTGAGCTCATCGGTCATTGCTGCACGCCACTGTGAGTGTTTCACGGCCTGGGAGACACAGGTAGGTTCAGGGAGGTCTGGGAGAGGATGGGCAGTGGCGGTGAGAGCATAGGTGGGCACAGAGGGAAGACAGCCTGTTTTGCTGCGGGTTAGCATGGTATGGGTGGGGGCTGGGGGAGCTGGGGCCGGGGGAGCAGGTTGTGGAAGGGTAGAGGCCAGCGGTGGTGAGGAGGCGGATGTGGAAGGCGGCCGAGGGGGTCGCCGTGTGTAGGTTCGAAGTGGAGGAGGTGGTTGTGCAGGAACAAAGGATGCAGCAGTGGTGGTGGCTGGTTGGGGTGGAAGGCCGGTTGCTGTGGTGGTGGAGGGGGACCGGGTGAGCAATGGGACGGGCTGGACCGTTGCTGGAGCAGTTGCTGCGTCAAGGCCTGATGAGGAGGACATGTCGGAGGGTCCTGCTGTTGAAGTGGCAGCCGGTGTGGGCACTGGTGGAGCAGCAGAGACAGGGGCAGGGAGGAAGGTGACAGGGGGCAGGGAAGAGAGCCAGCTTTGGATATTGTGGGGGGTGACAGGAGGGACCTGGGAGGAGTGGTGGAGACCTGGATAGGTGGACTCATCAAATTGAACATGGCATGAGACATAGAGCCGATGGGCAGAAGTGTCATAACACAAATATGCACTTTGGTTAAGAGAGTAACCAAGGAAGAGGCAGGGAGTGGAACGGGGTTGCATTTTGTTGGTGTTGTACGGACGTAACCAGGGAAAACAGAGGCAGCCAAAGGTACGGAGGCGGTGATAGTTGGGTGGAAGGTGAAAGAGAGCCGTGTATGGTGACTGGTTTTTGAGAGTGGAAGTGGGGAGACGGTTGATGAGGTAGGTTGCTGTTTTGAAGGCATAGGTCCAGTAGGAGAGTGGGAGATTAGCTTGATGGAGGAGTGTGAGGCCGGTTTCAACAAGGTGGCGATGGCGACGTTCAGCCATGCCATTGTGTTGGGGAGTGTGAGGTGGAGTGAGGAGACGATTAATACCATGGGTGGCAAGGAAGGGTTTGAGCTTTGTGAATTCACCACCACCATCTGTATAGAGTGTTTGAATGGGGTGCTGGAAGTATTTTTCAACGAGGTTTTTGTAATCAATGAAAGTGGAGAAAACATCTGATTTTTTTTTTTGAGAGGGTATAACCATGTATATTTAGTGAAGTGGTCAACAAAGATGATATAATATGAAAAACCATCAACAGAAGTGTAGGGGGCAGGGCCCCAAACATCAGTTTATATCAGTTGAAGGGGACGGTGACTCTTAAGGGAAGAAGTGCCAAACGGCAACCTATGACTTTTATTACAGAGACAAGACAGACACTTAGTTTCAGGAAGCTGGGAGGATAGTTTGATGGAGGACTGACGAAGAATGGTGTTGAGAACTTTGTCATGAGGATGGCCAAGGCGGCAATGCCAGAGGTTGGGAGAGACCACTACACCCACCAGTGCTTGAGGTTGCTGCAGGGTTGTAGACGACCACTCATACACGCCATCCTTACTCGGGCCTTGAAGAAGAACCGCCCCCGTGCTCAGGTCCTTGACATGAAAACAATTAGGAAAAAGTTCAATAGAGGTATTGTGAGCTTGATTAAACTTGGAAATGGAAAGAATGTTGCGAGTTATTTTAGGAGCACACAGCACATTAGTAAGAGAGAAAGTGTGAGAAGAGGGAGAGGGAAGAGTGGCAGAGCCGACATGGGTGATGTCAAGCCCTGTCCCATTACCAATCAGAATCTCATCTGGCCCCTGGTACTCAGAAACAGCAGAGAGGTTGTGGGGGGAAGCAGTGACATGGTGGGAAGCGCCGGAATCAAGGAGCCAGGGTGAGGAGGAGGTGGAATGGCCGGGAAAAGTGGGATTGGCCACTGGTGGAATAGCAGATGGACGTTGCAGCTGTGGACAACGTTTGGCACTATGTCCTTGAGTGCCACACCATTGGCAAAAACCACGGTAACCACCGACCTGGTTGCTGTTGGTCCTGCGTGGGTAAGCCTGGGGCTGGCCTGAGCGCTGAGAAGCAGAGCCACGACTGTCAGAAGTAGGGTTGAAGGTGCGGTGGTCAGATGAGCCGCGAGGAGAGCGGTTGTAGGAGGAGTTGCGGGTGGTTTGGGCAGCATTGGCTGTGATGACGGAGTGCGGGGAAGCAGGGGCTTCACGAGAGGTGGCTGCCTCATGTTGAACCATCATATCATGGAGGTTTTCAAACGAGACAGAGGTGTCTCGAGAGCGTACTGCAGCTGCAATGTCTTTGAAGGCTGGGCCAACGCCGTTGAGGACATAGAGGAGTAGGTCATCATCGGAAAGTGGGGCATCAATAGCAACGAGTTCGTCTGAAATGAGACGAACCTCCTGCAGGTAGTCACTGACTGGTCGGTTGTCACGGCGAAGAAGAGTTAGCTTCTCTTTGAGACCTAAAACACGGGCTCTAGCTTTGCTAGCATAGAGGCGTGTGAGGCGTGTCCAGGCGGCTGCAGAGGTTTTTGCAGCGGCAATCAGGGTAACAACCTGAGGGGAAACAAAGCCAAGAATGGCATGGAAGATCAGCTGATCCTGGCGGTACCAGAGAGCATGAGGGAGGGTTTCAGTGGGGGGTGGGCAGGGGCGAGTGCCATCAACGTATCCCATAAGGTCATAACCTTGCAGGAGAGCATTAAACTGTGCTCTCCAAGGGAAAAAATTGGTTGCTGTTAGTTTGAGTGTAAACTGAGCAGCGTTAATGGAGATAAGAGAGGAGAAAGGGTTAGTGATATCGGGGTTTGGTGGGGGAGTTGGGATGACAGGTGCTGGCGGTGGAGCAGCCATGGAAGGAGGATTTTTGGGAAGAAAAAGAAAAAAAAAGGGAAATGTTTTCTGCTCGGTGAAGCCTTAAGGCTTTGATACCATAAAGAGGTAGGAAATTTCCTTATATTTCTTAAATAATAACTTTACAGTGTAGAGAGGTATTTATACAGATGCTAGGTTAAACTAACTAGGAAATAAATACTTAGACTAGGAAGGAAATCAGAGACCTAGACTAGGAAAGTATCTACAGGATTTAATGTACAAGTTTAGGAAAGAATCAGGGAGATTCTTTGGGCCTAAGATAACACAGGATCAAGGAGATTGATCCTCAATCTCCGTGGATTCTGGGGGATCCTTATTAGTATACACCAAATAATATAAACAGCCATTCAACCAACCAGGAGAAAAAGGAAAACGAGTATAATCAAGATGGATGCAAAATGACAATAAATCCCACCATGTGGAGTAGAGTCTTTTAGAGGGTAAAGATAGAAATTATACAATTATCAGTCCCTATTGACCATAGAATCATCTCATGGCAAGTACTATGAAGTATTTCTTGTTTTCTTACCAGCACTAGTTTCTGAGGGAGGACTTTGCACAGGAGAGGCATCAGGTGTTAACCTACTCTTTTCAGCTGTAAGAACTGTTGAGAGAGCAGCAACGGCTGCAGCTCTTTGTGATCCTTGACTTGCCGAAGAAGGCTTCGGAAGAGAAGGTTTGGTTCTAGAGGATGAACTAAATGCAGAAGATAAAGCAGCTAAAGCTTCTGCTCTTTGCCTTGGTCCTTCACCCGACCCATTGGACTTATCCTGGCCCTGTGATTGTATGGGAATTAAATTATTTAGCGATGCCTCAGAGCACATGCCAACACATCATAACCATGAACGTCATAATATATTAGAATATATATTAGTAAGCAAAGCTAAAAAGAATAATAAAATAATAATAAAATGTATATATATATATATATAGATAACACAAATATGATAAGGTAAACAACAAAAATAAAGCAGAGGCAAAAAATTCATGAGCAAGCACTATGTTACATATTAATCAGATACAATATATCCTAATGCAACATTAAACAAAACCAACGGAGGTTCTGCATGCACTGTGTTAGACTATGTAAACCTAGTCCTAGAGATCACTGTACACTGGTACCTAGGGTAGACCCGTGTAGTTCTATATCTAGGATAAGTTAACCCTTAGTTGGTTAACACTTAGGCAGTTACCAACAGTTCCACAGTAGGACAGGTGTCCTACAGGTGTCATGTCATAGTTAAAAGCAGGATTAAGGAGATAAGAACTGTTCTGTCTTATCTCCTTAATCAATACTGTATATATATGTGCCTAGTATTGATTAGTAGGAGATTTACATGTTCTACTTGTCTACAACACCTCTGATCAAGGCAGGGAAATAACATACACTTGTCTACAAATGATACTGGCACAAACAAATTTCAATACCGTATGGGAAGATTTTCCTGAGGATGGATTGAATGCAGATGATAAAGCAGCTAAGGCTTCAGCCCTTTGCCTTGGTCCTCCTCCTTGATTACCATTGGGCTTGTCCTGGCAAAAAACACGCATCCGTTCTCCATGAATTACAGAAGAACATTTATGATAAAGCCAGAAACTTAAGAAAGTATGGCAGATTTCTACCCTCAATGTAGTTAAACTTCAAACTTTTAGAGTTGAACATAATGACAGTTTTGACTTTTAACATATATTTTGAGATGTAAAAAGATCATGGATCACTAGTAAATTATTTCACAATATTATGCACATCAGAGGTGATAATGCTGCATGTTTGATAATATAGATTGCTTACCTCCACAGCATGGCCAAACCCGAAGAATATTGCCACCTTCTTCTGGAATGAGTTTCCCTGAACCTACATTTTCAATTACATATTGTAAGGAAAAATATATCTAACAGAAAATAACTAATCCATCCATAAGAAAGTAAATCCAAATATACAGTTATTACCTAAACCCTTTTCAATACATCATACCATTTTGCTTCACACTTCCTACCAAAGAAATTTATTCATTATAAACTAATTTGGCCACTCTGCCTCTAACAATGTGTAATATAAAATTCAGGCATCTTGAATGCACCAGCTAGATAACAGAGGCAAATGCCTCTCACCCTAGCATGATTACACTGAAGAGGAAGAGTACACGAACATGGTGGATCACCGCTCACCACAATGAGAACTGAACCATCAATAAGTCCCAATGTTTGATCAACTAATATGTTCTTACCAAATTAAACATCCACACTTTTTTATGTTGTTTATTTCAGAAGATATATTTCTACACATATTTAATCACTTACATATATTCTACACTACAGGTGCTTCAGATTCACAATGGTTGATCGGCCTATGATATCCTAAAAAATGGGATCCTGCTTAAGGAGGGGAATGCATATGTGTGTGTGGAAATGCGTTCTCTTCCTAGGCTGAATTTGGAAAACTGATCACGCTGGCACAGTTCCGTATAATATATATATATATATATATATAGAGAGAGAGAGAGAGAGAGAGAGAGAGAGAGAGAGAGAGAGAGAGAAAGAGAAAAAGAGAGAGAGAGATACGGTGAATTTTGCATGGTCCCATGAAAAGTATGTTGTAAAGAAGCGTGGCTCATTTCCTTCGGTAACTTTGTATAGTGGTACATTAGCAGGCAAGCCCTCCAGAGATGCTGCAATTGCCATATATTTCTGTACAAATACTTTTTTGATGAATGGATGATGTAAGAAGAATGGAACATATGGAAAAATGTAAATATTAAGGTTTACCTTGCCAATTTCAAAAGCATTTTGCTTTTCTTTCAAGTCTACACATTGACCAACCCAAACAAAAACTTCAGCATGTGTATCAAGTATAAGGATATCCTCTGTCAGCAGATCATCTTGGGTAAAATTGTAAATTTCCTCCACCTTCCGAAGTCAATACAGGAAAGCATTAGTAGCCAATAGTACCCGAAGAAAATAGAAAAAAGCTCCAATTACACTTAAAAAGGGCATATAACTTACCTGAAACTTTTCTGCGGAATCAGGTGGAATGAGAGGACAAAAATAAGCAATGAGAAAAATAATAAACAAAGTTAGAATGGAACACGCTTTACAAAAAATGGTTACCCAGCTTAGACATGATTCATGTCCAAAGTTAACTCAAAGAGGAGAGCTTAAAGAAACATTGACTGAAGGAACTGTGCAATTTAAAAGATTGTCTACCTTTGTTGAATGAGAATGTGAACAGGTGGGGATCTCTGACAATTTCCTGAGCAACTTTATTGCTGGTGTAACTTTGTTTTCCTCCTAAAGCAAACCAGAAGGCTGAGCTCTCAGTTCCCTCTTTTACATGTTTTAAAGCAACTCCTGGCTGTATAAGCAAGGCATATAGGGTTAATAAATTAACAGTATATCTGATGCAAAACTGGAATTCAACATCTATGACATATTCAAAGATTATTTAAACAACTAAATTAAGAATGCATACAAATAAGTGGGCATACAAAGTACAACACAGCTATATTGTACATGCACGACCATTTTTACTTATACAATCATCTTAGTCTTCTTTTATCAAGTGGAAACAGTGCCAGCGATCAAATAGTCTTCCATTAAGAGAATATAATTGGTGTAGAATGTAATCAGTATGACTCTGTAACTTGAACCCTAACTAAAATACTTTTAGAGAAAACAGTGGTGGATCAGAATGTTAGAAACAAAACAGTCTATCCTAAAAGGTATTTGAAACAGGTTTCTGTTTTAGTTTTTATTGAATTGACTTTTCTTTACAGCAGTGCCCTATTTATACAAAGGATTTAACAGAGTCCTAACTAGGTATATACAAGTAGAGTCCTAACTAGGTATGTAGTGGTAGAGACTAACTAGGAAAGAAATACAGTAGGAAGGAATCAAGAATGATTCCTGTAGAGATCTGATTTGCCGAATCAGGGAGAAGAAGTCTCAATCTCCTGTGATTCGGCAGGGTCCTTAATACGCCCCCGCAAGATGGTGGAGCCATCAGCGACACCAATCTTGGAACGTAGGAGCTGAAAACGTGGGCGGGGCAGCAGCTTGGTAAGAGCATCAGCTAGTTGATCATCCGTCGTGACATGAGAGACCTGGAGGAGACCACGAGTGACATGATCACGAACGAAGTGGAAGTCGATGTCGACATGCTTCATGCGTGAGTGAAGAACGGGATTGGCACAGTAGAAGGTGGTGCCAATGTTGTCGCAGGAAATGGTTGGTGGAGCAGCAACGGAGGGACCGAGTTCCCGGAGGAGAGATTGAACCCAAAGCAGCTCAGCAGTGGTGGAGGCCACAACACGGTATTCGGCCTCAGTGGAGGACCTGGAAACGGCCTTCTGTTTCCGGGAACTCCAGGAAATGAGATTGGCCCCAAGATAAACCAGGTAAGCAGTAGTGGATTTGAGGTCTGAGGGGTCTCCTGCCCAATCGGCCTCTGAAAAGGCATGGAGGTTATGGGAGTGAGAAACAGCATGGAGACGGGCGGAAGACCTGGAGTGAAGCTGGAGGCCATAGAACATGGTGCCCTTGAGATAGCGCAGGACGCGTTTGAGGGCCTGCCAGTGAGTGTCCGTGGGGGCATGCATGAACTGGGAGAGCTTGTTGACAGCAAAGGAGAGATCTGGGCGGGTGAGATTGAGGTATTGAAGGCTGCCAATCAGCTTTCTGAACAGCGTGGCGTCAGCAGGGGGAGAGCCATCAGTAAGAGTGAGTGTTGGAGAGACCGCAAGGGGGGTGGCTACTGGTTTTGCACCGTCCATGCGGGCTGTGGTGAGCAGGTCACGAACATATTTGTGCTGCGAGAGAAACAGTCCAGTGGGGGTGGGAAGGACTTCCACCCCAAGAAAGTAATGGAGGTCCCCCAGGTCTTTGACAGAAAATCTGGCAGCCAAGGTGTTGATGAAGTTGGTGATAAGGGAGGAACTGTTGCCTGTCACAATGAGATCATCGACATATACCAGAAAATACAGAACATGGTTACCTTGGCGTAGGATGAACAAGGAGGCATCCGAGAGGGCAGGGGTAAACCCTTGAGCAAGGAGGAAGGTATGCAGCTCGTTGTACCAGGCACGGGGGGCTTGTTTAAGACCATACAGAGCTTTCTGGAGTTTGCACACATGGGTGGGTTTATCAGGATCAGAAAAGCCTGTTGGTTGGGCCATGTAAACATCTTCCGTAAGGGTGCCATGGAGGAAGGCATTGTTGACATCAAGCTGCCGGAGGGGCCAGCCTTGAGTCACAGCAAGGTGGAGGACAAGTCGAATGGTTGTGGGCTTGACCACCGGGCTGAAAGTGTCCAGAAAATCCACACCTGGTCTTTGATGGTACCCTTTGGCCACTAGACGGGCTTTAAACCTGTCAACCTCACCTGTAGGGGTTCGTTTGATACGAAAAACCCACTTGTTGCCGACCACATTCTGGTTGGGGCTGGAAGGAACTAGGTCCCATGTGCCATTGCGAATGAGGGCATTTAGTTCATCGGACATGGCCTGCCTCCAGGCAGGGTCCTTCAGGGCTTGAGAAACGCATGTTGGCTCAACCAGAGAAGGGAGAGGGTGAGAGGTGGCAGTGATGGCATAACGGGGTACAGGTCTGATGGTGCCAGTCTGGGTCCGGGTAAGCATAGGATGTGTATGTTGGGATCGAGGGGGTGGTGGAGGAGGGTGGGAGGAGGCGGGGGGGCGAGGGCGCCGGCTGTAGGTGAGGAGAGGAGCATGGGGGCTGTCACTGAGGGTGGCAGCAGAGGAAGGTGCGGTGGGGCCAGGTTCTGGTGGTGCAGGGGGAGCAGAGGTGGTCGGGAGACCAGGAGTGTGCAGAACCGCAGCAGGGGGCGGGGCTGCCTCTAGGCGGAGTAGAGAAGGTGCAGTGAGAAGGTCCTCGGGAGGAGAATCAGCAGGTACAGCCGGTGGTGCAGATGTGGCAGTCGAGACAGGAACATGGGAAACAGGGGGACGAGTGGCAAGCCAAGAATCAGTGAGGTCAGGGGTGACTGGGGGCTGTGAGGAGTGACAGAAGAACCAGGGAAGGTAGACTCATCAAACTGGACATGACGGGAGACATAGAGTTTGTGAGTGGAGGGGTCAAGACACAAATAAGCACTTTGGTTAAGAGAATAGCCAAGAAAGACACAAGGAGTGGACCGTGGTTGAAGTTTGTTCTGGGTGTAAGGACGAAGCCAGGGGATGCAAAGACAACCAAAGGTGCGCAAATGGGTGTAGTTGGGTGGTAGTTGAAAGAGGAGTGTATGGGCACGTAATTTGGAGATTGGGAGTGGGAAGCCGATTGATGAGGTAGACGGCTGCCCGAAAAGCATAGGACCAGTAGGATAAGGGAAGGGAGGCCTGATGGAGGAGGGTGAGACCAGTTTCAACGATGTGACGATGTCGCCGTTCAGCAACACCGTTATGTTGAGGTGTGTGGGGTGGAGTGAGGAGGTGGTTTATGCCGTGGGTGGCAAGAAAAGGCTTTAGTTTGATGAACTCACCACCGCCATCAGTATAAAGGGAAGTGATGGGGTGCTGGAAATATTTTTCAACCAAAGTTTTGAAGTCCTGTAAAGTGGAGAAAACATCTGATTTTCTGCGTAATGGATACAGCCAGGTATATTTAGTGAAATGGTCAACAAAAATGACATAGTAGGAAAAACCATCAACGGATGGGTAAGGAGCAGGACCCCAAACATCGCTGTAAAGTAATTGTAAGGGACGAGAGGATTGAAGAGAGGAAACGCCAAATGGAAGGCGTGACTTTTATTACATAAACAGGAAGTACAAACTGACTCAAGATGTTTAGGAGACACAGAAATGGAAGACTGACTAAGGACACTTTGAAGAACTTGTGAGCTGGGATGGCCCAAACGACGATGCCACAAACTAGGAGAGACCACCACACCCACCAGAGCTTGAGGCCGTTGAAGGGAGGAAGAGGACCACTCATAGACACCATTCCTACTCGGGCCTTGAAGGAGAACCGCCCCCGTGCTAAGATCCTTCACATGGAAACAGGTGGGAAACAATTCAATAGATGTGTTATTTTGGTGATTAAACTATGAGATGGAAATCAGATTATTGGTCATGGAAGGAGCACAAAGAACATGGTTAAGAGTAAAGGAAGATGTAGTGGGTGTGGGTAAGGAGACAGAACCGGTGTGGGAGATACTAAGTCCCAAACCATTACCTATGATTATCTCGTCCGGGCCACTGTACTGCTGAGCATCAGAGAGGTTGTGAGGGTGACCAGTGACATGGTGGGAGGCACCAGAGTCCAGTAGCCAGGTTGGGGAGGGGGCCTGGACGGTAGAGTTGGCCACGGGAGGACTGTGGGAAGGGGACTGAAGCTGTGGACAGCGTTTGGCGCTGTGACCCTGAGTTCCACACCACTGGCAGAAGCCACGGTAGCCAGTGGGAGGATTGGAGGAACGGTGGTTGTTGCCCGAGTGGTTGGAGGAGGAGGTCCGAGGGCCAGAGGGGCGAGGTGCACCGTGAGGGGGTGGTTGAGAACGGCCATAGTTAGAGGGATAACGGCGAGCATGTTGAGTGACCTGAGCTGTGATGACCGAGGTTGGTGGGGAGCTGTCTCGCTTGAGGGCTTCCTCATGCTGAACAAGCATATCATGCAGGTTCTCAAAGGACACAGCTGTGTCCCTGGACCGGACAGCAGCAGTGATGTCCTTAAATTGAGATCCCACCCCGTTGAGAACATAAAGAAGGAGATCGTCATCAGCAAGGGGAGTGTCAATTGCAGCAAGTTCGTCAGAGATAAGACGAACCTCCAGCAAGTAATCTGAGACAGGGCGGTCACCACGGCGAAGGAGATGAAGCCGCTCCTTAAGGCCGAGAACACGACCACGGGCCTTACTGGCATAGATGTGGGCAAGACGCTGCCACGCAGCAGCAGAGGTAGAGGCAGCAGCAATAAGGGTTATGACCTGGGGAGAGACGGACGCCAGGATGCCGTGGAGGAGGAGTTGGTCCTGGCGCAGCCAGAAGGCACGCTGTGCAGGCTCAGTTTCAAGGGGGCAGGGATGAGATCCATCCACAAACCCCATAAGATCATACCCACGGAGGAGAGCATGAAATTGGGCACGCCAAGGGAAGTAATTAGTGGTAGTGAGCTTAACAGGAAGCTGGGCGGCGGCATTGATGGTAATTAGAGTGGGCGGAAGGGTGGGGTCGACGGCGGGTGGTGGGGGTGGTGGGAGGGAGGGAGCCGAGGCAGGATTTGGTGGGGCGGCCATGGAAACTGAGGATTCGGGAATTAGGGTGGAGTTTTACTCGGTGGAGCTTGGAGGCTCTGATACCATAAAAGGTATTTGAAACAGGTTTCTGTTTTAGTTTTTATTGAATTGACTTTTCTTTACAGCAGTGCCCTATTTATACAAAGGTTTTAACAGTCCTAACTAGGTATATACAAGTAGAGTCCTAACTAGGTATGTAGTGGTAGAGACTAACTAGGAAAGAAATACAGTAGGAAGGAATCAAGAATGATTCCTGTAGAGATCTGATTTGCCGAATCAGGGAGAAGAAGTCTCAATCTCCTGTGATTCGGCAGGGTCCTTAATATATCCAATTGAAAGGGGTTAATATCATTTTCAGTCACTGAGTTTTGCCTCAACTTTAACTTTGGCCACAATGTTACGTTTTTTTTACCTATTTTGGTCACTGAATTTGGTTTTGTATACACTTAAGTCCAATGAACGATGACTTAAATATCTTTGTGCCTATATTAAAATATAAAGTTCTAGAAATAAATAAATAAATAAAAACCCAAGGGGATCAGGGAGCCAGCGACCAACCCCACCATCCCAATTTTCCTTGACCCAGCCAGACCCCAATCCCCTAATCCCAGTTTTCCCTACTTCCTAGCACTAACAGAGATTAACGATTGGACATAAAATGTACCCAAAATTGAATACAATCAACAAAATAGAAAAGAAAAAAAAATATAAAACAGTAACCAAAATTGAAATCGCAATTAGCAAAACATAGTGAACAAAAATGAATTGTACTATATTTCGAAAAATTATTCAAGGCACCAAAAGCTTTCCCACACCTCAGAAAAGGATTTTTATTTAAAGCAGGAGAAATAGATGCCCAAAGCGCTGCCCAATACTGACCTTTACCCACACCTCTTCCACTTCCAACCCCCTGGCATGTTCAAAAATCAGCTTATTTGTTCTGACCAAATAGACCATATAGTGACCATCACCATACACCCTAGATCACCTCAGCCTTTTTTTTTCCACCACCCAAAACTTTAACCCAATCAAATAAACTATAGGAGCTCCAATGAGAAGTCACCACAACTTCCAACTAAACAGGCAAGATGAGAAAACATGATCGCACTCTCCCTTAAGTTCTTGCATAAAAGACACCAATATGGGCGGATTGCGGTCTGCATCTTTGGATTAGATCACAAGATTGACTAACACATTTAAGTCTTCTATGTTATACTGACTTCCAAATGATGAACTGACGATAGTTTCACTGGCAGATAAAATTTATATAAGAGCAAGAGAGAGTAGAATTTGTTTAAGAGTATACCTTCAAAAATTCGGCAAGTTTTGCCACTAACTGTTGCTGCTCAATGTAGCTTTGATTTCCATTCCAAGTGAACACTGTGGAGCCAGATTGCAGAAGAAAACACTCGGTAGAGTTCAATGATGTTGCCACCTAAATAAAAATGACATCTATGTCATTGATAAAACTACCATTCAAAAAGCCGAAAGGTTACAAAGATAATGCCTAGCAGTGGAGGCTAAGCTTAGAAAGTGGAGCCTAAGCTTAGAAAATAAAACATTATTGTAGGTCACTCGCATTTGTTTCCCGTGATAGCTATATGTAGTAGGAAGTTAAAATTGAAACTGCGTGCTTTCAACTGCAGTTCCCTAATCAGTAATTAAAGAAAGGGATATATCCAACTACAGCTAAAAATCCATTATGTGAATCCTTTTAGTGGCTTCAACATTAAAATTGAACCAACATTGAAAAGCCTAACATTTGAATGTTAAAAACCTCCTAATTTATAGATAGAGCAGGGTAGAAAGCCCAACTTATAATTCAGCATTAATTTTTAAATAGATATTTCAATCAATTTTTAAATCAACTCGGCTGACTGACCAAGGTAAGAAGCCAAAATCACATCATTAAATAAGGTAAAAAGCCAAAATAATGTGGTTAAATATTTCCCTTAAATAATATGATTTTCATCTTAGAAAGTTTCTAAGAAAGCACAACAGTAGGAATGAGGTACGATTAACATGTGTAACTATATTTTTTTGGTTTATGTTCTCCCACATTTTTTTGGTTTATGGTCTCCCCAAGGATCACACCCAACCAGCAAGAATTATTTAAGGATCATAAAGGAAAGCTTATCACTATCTAAGTTCACTTCTCCTAAATATGTCAATACTTCTCAAGGTCATTGGAGCATATTATATCATTACAACATATAAATTGGTTCATACCGCATTAACTTGCATTGCTTTATTGTTATGAGTGGAAGTTCCACATAACCGAAAGAGTGCAACAGAATCTGCTGTATAAGTCTCATCCGTTAAACCTTTCTCTTCAATAACTTTTTTGTAACCAGAGCTCAAGCCACCCTGAAGTGGAAGTCGGTCACATTAAAAAAATTATAATAAACCATTTATTTCAGCATGATAATCGATTCCTCATATGAAAGGGACGTTTTTGCACAAATCTAAACAGAATACCTTCAGGACAACCATGGGCTGAAAGAGTGCTACAAATTGTGGTGGCTCTTTACCTTGAAATATGTGACCCTGCAAGAATCCCTCATTATATGCAAGTCCAAAAGAAACATTCTCCAACATGACAAGAGATACTTTGTTACCTGAACTGGTCTTCCCTTCAGTGAGTTGGACATCGTGTGAGCCAAATGAGATGCAATTTTCTGGTCCTCCTGAGATGGATTATATACCATAAATGACTTTAGCAGTGCTTGGGGATAACCCTAAAGTTTTCTCAATGGAAGGAAAAAAATTTAGAAGGCCGCTTTCACAGAAATTAGTAATGCTATTACCAAAAGGGAAAAAGAACGCTGAAAATGAAAATTACTCATACCAACAAGGCTATCACTCTTCCTTTCAGTATCCTCTATAATTCAAACACTAATTAATCGCTGGAATGAACGGGAGAACAAAGAAAGAGCCTAAACGAAGAATAGAAACATCGCCCTGCTAAATCTTTGAGGATAGCACCCTTCCAGAACTAATCAAACCACAATTGGACAAGAAATTGTCCCTTTCCTATGAGAATGTTACTTTTATTTATTTGTTAATTGCAAAAGGAAATACCAAAGTGGACAAGAAGTCGACTGAAACAAGAAAACCAGGAACAACCACCTGAAGGTCCTACAACTTCAACTCATTCTTCCCCCTTCAGATCGCAGTGAGCATAAATAATCATCCAACTACAGATCCATGAATTGTTTTTTTTTTTAAAGAGAAAAAAGGAACCACCTCCGTGATTCTGCAGCTTCCACACACAAGCCAAAAACCACAGCTTACCCCAAATTGACATCAAGAGTTCTCCATTTTTTCTAAAATAAAAATAAAAAACATTGCAACCTCTTTGTAAGAAAAAGATCAAATAGCAGCTTAAATACAACACATTGTTCCACAAAACATTTTGCCCTGCAACCATCCCTCTAACTCAAGGCATAAGAAAATGTCTCTCCACAATCATGTCTTGTAAAACTAAATCGTATGAAAGCCAGAGGTTGAAGCACACAACTGCTTCTTTATCTACAAGATTTTTAACAGGAAACAAAGTCATTCTTTCAATTATTTGAATCCTAACCTGGACCAAAGTACATTACCTCAAAGCTATCCTTTCCAAACCAACAGCACAAAAAGAAATCTTCTTTTCTATCACCAGAGTGATAAGTGTATAGAATGATGTAGCAATCTCCGCTATAAAATTTACCAACTTCCTCCTTATGCAATGGAGTTTTGGCACCACCCTCAATAGACCATACCTAATAAAACAGAAAATCCAATATGAAAGAAGATATCAACAAAGGAGCATAGAAGTCATTATTAGAAGCATCATTAATTAAAAGAGAGACCGAGAGAGCCACACAGAGAGGGGGAAGGGGGGGGGGGGGGGGGGGGGGGGGGGGGGGTTGGGGGGGGTGTGGCAGGGAGAGAGAGCGAGAGAGAAAGTCAACCTCCATCTTTCCACCTCCTTCAAGCAAAGGTGGGACCTCCTCGTTTACAGGAACACTTTTTGCAATGCCCTTTAGACCAACACCTTGTTGCTTCAGCAAAGCTACCAGACCACAGATATATAATAGTAAATAAGAAAATCAGAAAGTATTAGATTTCACTTTACAACTGAGGGACTTGATATTACCTGCTACTTTTCCTCTTCCCTCCTCCGTACCAGAAGTTGTCGATCCTAATGGCCAAGAATCAAACTTGGACTTGAATGAATGTGTTTCATAACCTTGAATGACCCGGGTAATTCGTGTTGCTTTAGGTCTATTCTGAGTAGCAAGTAATTCCTGGGAACAAAAAAATTAAGTTGTGGTTACATTATTCACCTACATTCCATATGCTCACCAGCATGAAGATATAAATGCAGGCCCACCTCAGATGCTTGACTAGCAGCTTTTCTGTCCTCCACTTGTGTCACTCGGCCAAACCAAACAAATATCTCGGAACCGCAGTCCAGTAAGTAGCATTTGTTGTTTTCAAGCAAGGATTTGGATAGTTCCCCTTCTATGGCCTTCAGTTCACCACTGGTTATGCTTCATAAATCAGTTATTGCAAGTTAGAAATTTACATGGTATTCCAATGTTTAACATATTGTACAATATTTTGGTGTTTCAGCACACTGACACTTGAAGGTGTGGGTGGAAGTTGAACACATCCACCTTGTGCCTAAAACTTCAGTAAACATAACAGTACAATTTTGGCTTCCGGCTGTCAGAGGAGCTGAAGTTTTTTTTCTACCATAAACTTCAATTTCCACAATACAATTATATACCGACATTTCCAATAAAACGTCTTCAAGTGATATAGGTAATAATAATTAAAAAAAAAAAGATCAGCCATTAAAAACCCCCAACCTTTGTTGGTGATTTCAAGTTGGTCACTACCTTTTCAACCTTATCAAAAACCCCCAACCTTCATAGGCCTCAGTTGTTTGATATCTACTTGAAAATGCTGAATCCTTAACCCATGCGTCATTAAGGAAAATATTATCGGCAAATCAAAAATGTCATTCTGCACTCCTTGAAGTAAAACTTTTCCCTTGTGTTTTTACAAAATTCAAGTACTGATGACTTGCTTTTGGGATGTATAAAAATTTGTTTGTTATTTCGGAGCCAGGAGACCTAAAAAATGGAATCCATTGTCTTCAAGTAGATATTTAACGGTCAATCTAACTAGGGCCTAATTGATCAAATTTTTTAAAAGGTTGGGTACCTAAAAAAATTTAAAAGGTTGGGAACAATTTGAAATCACCAATAAAGATTAGGTTGGGCACTTAAATTTTTTAAAAGGTTGGGACCAATTTGAAATCATTAACAAAGATTGGGGATTTATGAAGTTGACCCTTGAACAAAAATATGACTAATTAATTCTTGGTCAACAGGTTTTTTCAGGCCGCTCACTATCTCAAGCTTCTCCTCTGAAGAGGAACCTACATGAGTTTCGACAATTGTTAACAATAAGGGGAAGGAAAAGTACAAGCTCGCACACCTGTGGCATTTCAAGAGAGATCATCTACCTAGAATCCAGCACAATCTCCCCACCAACCTTTGCCAACCTCCATGGATGATGAATTTCTAGCCACGGCTTCTCCTAGGTCACCATTTTATGTTACAGACTCTCTTCCTACATCTAACCCTCCTTCCACATCAATCCTCACCTCCCAAACCTTTCCCCTCCAGCTGGCCTCCCTACCCCATTTTTCCCCTCCCAAGAAGGATCAAAATGACCTTCTTGCAGAAACAATTAGATATCATGTGAAGCATGAAGACTTGTTGCAGAAATTGAATCTAGAAACAAGTACAAAGACCATCAACAATATCTCAGTGTTTTGAGTTTATAAATAAGCATATGCATACTTCGCACACCTCCTACACGCAAGTGCAGATAAATGTGGGAACAATTCACGAGAGAGAGAGAGAGAGAGAGAGAGAGAGAGAGAGAGATTTTACCAATGTTTAAAGAACTGATTTCTAGGCAAGGTAACACAATATGGGAATACCTATAAAGTATAGCAGGAGTGGCCTCTGGAGCTGCATCATCTTCGGTGGCTACCTTCTTTCCAATTGGAGCAAAACCACCCATTAGGACCCAGAACTCACCAGAGTCAGACTCTGTATCTAACTTTCCATCATCTGGAATGGTGAACAGAATTAGTGCATTAAGTGATGAGAATGGGCAGAAAAGAAAGTAATTAAGGTAACAATTCTGGTTGATTAAGGCAGGGTTTTCCATTACAAGAGAAGAAGGCAACAGGGTAAGGGTTGTGTGGGATTGCATATACCTATGTATATGTATACCATACATGCACTTACCAACTATTGCAACATCACAGGTCCTATCGTGATACTTTTCCTTCAAAAACTGGATTACTTCCAAAGCCTTCGCCCTTTCCTGGATATTGGAATTGGCTCCATTGAACTGAAAGATCTTATTCTCAGCGTCCAAGATGAAAACATCATCATGATTCAGAGACGAACGTGCAAAAGGAACCTACAATAATAAAATTCAATATCAAATTCCCTTCAAGAGTTACATTGAAGAAACTTAATTGAAGCATGAACTTTCATGTTAACTGAACAGGATACCTGCTTCATTCTGACAACTCGTTTTCCTTTGCAGATATATAACCGAGTTTCAAATTGTACTTCCTCGACTGTTTTAAATCCAGATGAAATACCCCCCTCCAATGGTATAATACAAGGTTTGAAGTATGACAAAAATTTGTCAGATTCATGGCCTTGAATTTCTCTATGTTGCACTGCACGTCCTCGAAGAGCTACATCTAGTTCAACTGTTTTAATAGCTGCTGTCCCAGCTTCATCCTAGAGTGAGAAGTCATGGAACAAAGTAAATACTCAGAGGGAGAGAAGGGGGGAGGGGAGAAGAGAGAGAGAGAGAGACAGAGAGAGAGAGAGACCTGACTTGTATCTTTCCCAATCCAGAAGTGTATGTCATAGAGATAAGCACCCCCTTTGTTTTGTGTCGTCTACAAAATGTCAGATATGAGCATGAAAACATATGAAAGAAAAGATCCTCCTTGGAGGTAAGCCTTTCTTCCAAACTTTTACGGGTCTTTCACCGATTAACCGTTTTCCCCCTCCTGCACTCCCCTTACCCTCCTTCCGCTTTGGTGTAATATGAAGAAAAATGGCAAGCAATAAATATTTTTTGGTAGAGAACAGTAGTAATAATGTGCACATATTTGAGTGCTCAATTTCAACCAGTGCAAACATCCAACGTAGTACTAACTTAGCTGAAAGCATAAAGTAAATTGGTAAATAACAATTTTTTCAAAATACAGATCATCCCAAAAAGTAAATTTATTTTTTCCATTTTCCGGAAGAAACTATGCTACACTGACAAAGATTTGTTGCAAGGCAGAAAAAAAAAAACAAAAAGTAAAGAAAATATTTAAAAGAATAACAAAAAATGGAAGACCAACCTGCAAGATGATATAAGAATCCCCCATGTAGAATTTTCCATGTTCAGATTTTGGCAAAGGAACTGGCTGGAAGTTCTCAATTCGCCAAATTTCAGTCCCTCTATGATAGGTTAAGTATGGCAAATTCAAATTTGGAATATCACATGTTACATATGACAAACTGAAAATGTTTGGCCCTTAACAAAAAATAACTTGACTCGACTGTTTGATGTAGGCTACATGAACCCTGGCATTCATTCCATACTATCCTGGGTCATATATCATTTAAATACATTTATTTTTCAGTCTGGTAGAATTAAAATAGTAAAATGTTTGTTCCTCTGATTCGTTATAGTTTTCAGAAGGAGATGTTTCACTAGTTTTAATGAGTCATCAACAGTGATAGAAGGATACACTCTTTGACCTGCACCCTGAAAAGCCGGATCCAAAGCTTTTGCAGACATTGCCTCAAATCCCTTGTAAAAATGTTTCTTTCAGAAAAGGCAGAATTAGTTTGAATCCTGTGTATCTGGAAATTAGAGGTCACTGCAAGAACAGAAATCAAACTCTAAAATAAATGAGCGAAAGGTGATTTGTTATCATTCCGTGAAGAAAATGCAAAAAAAAAAAAAAAAAAAGGCACTGCCAGAGCAAATACTACACATCATTATAAACTGCAAGGTTTGGACTTAATAGCTTCCACAATTAAAACACTTAGGTTTCTGATTTTTACAAGAATAATATAGAGATCAGCACTGATACTCAAATCAAAAATTTGACAGAAGTGCTCCAATAACTCTTATCATAAGTACAAATATCAGACTTAATATTTAAAACAGAACTTCAGTAGAGATGATTCAAATAAATCTTAGCGCTATGACATATCAAACGTTAGAAGATCACTTGATGCTTAAATTGCTAGCACGTACCACATCTCGGCTCATTCTATATCTCCTAAAGCTAAACTAACGACTTATTGCTTTTCAAACACAAGTGCCTTTAAAAGAGATATATGTAAAATGACATGAACATATATAAATGATATCCACGCATCAGAATGAAGGTGAAGCAAGGTACCATATGTGGAATTGGCTATGTCACTTAGTTGGCATGTCTCAGTCGTTTTAAGTCAGGTTCCAGATTATGTGTAGACCATTGAACCTTGGCTAATTTTCAAGTTCACCACACTTGTGATATTGAGCTCTAAAATGCAAATCAAGTTAGACTTAAAAACACACATATTCTCCCCTCCCCTGGACTGACATGACTTAGATATTTCCAAAGTCATTTCTTGATCACAATAGTTTCATGGACTTCCCTTCCCAGGAGTGAATTCTCAAGTGAGAAATTTCTGGAGGCATTCTGGATCACATTAGTTTGAAGTTAACCATTGCTTCCATCTCTTGCCTTTAATATAGCTGGAATTTGATTCATGAGTGCTTTCAACGAACTTTCAAAACTTCTGCTCAGTTCATCCAAGATTCCTCTTCAAGCTTTCTTTACTAGATAACCTCACATTCATGGTGATACAAACACCTAAATTCCACCTCGATTGCTTCCCTGGCCCTACCTGTAGAATTTTGTCCCCTTTATATTGTTCCTTCTTTAAATGTTTGCTGTGCTTACCACATCCCATGCTGCCTAAGATTTTTGGTCTTCTATACCGCTCGCTGGTGCTACTTCTGAAATTACA
Organism: Prinsepia uniflora; assembly: GCA_032719365.1. Classification (NCBI taxonomy): domain Eukaryota; kingdom Viridiplantae; phylum Streptophyta; class Magnoliopsida; order Rosales; family Rosaceae; genus Prinsepia; species Prinsepia uniflora. The sequence continues at coordinate 52,569,541 of CM064868.1, read as the reverse complement.
TATATTACTTATTTTATATATTACTAGTGTCAAATAAAATTTCTTTCTGCAATAATAAAATTAGTGTTACCGTCTAAATAAGGCCTCCCAATGAAGCTCACAATTTAATGATCATGATAAAATTTTATTCATAGATGAGTAATCTATTGATATTCTAATGGAAAATGTTCTGGAAGGAATGTTGGGATAAGTTTATGCTCATATATGTGTTTGTTTTATATAGATTAGATATGATAGATGTCTAACTCTTTTTTCCAAACAACTTGGGATGCAAGCTATTCAAACTATCTTTTTTGAGTAGCTATTCAACAGTCATCTTTCGGTATATGCATTTTTTCCAACTCATCTTCGTGTCTATTAAATGACAAAACTTTGGCAATTCTAAGTAGGCTGTATGGAATCCATCCATGAGACATCTGCTAGAGGTATAATTGACATATGACCAGGTTGCAAACCTTGCATTGAGTTACTGAAAGCACTAAAAAGAGGAATCTCAGTGAAAGCTTTCCTCTGGATCATAACAATCCTGAATCCAACTCAACAAGAAAAAACTGAGAATATCTTGTTCCCAAAGTTAAAGTCCCTTCCAGTATTCCAGCAAGTCCAACAGTTACTCAACAATTGAAATACCACTTGTGATCAACATAATGAAAATAGGACTGCCGTATAAACTCGTATCAAATCCAATACTCGCCATTTTAGCATCACTATTATATAACACTAAAAAACTGAATACACAATGGAAAATTGTTGTGATATTAAAGTGCGATGGGGCAAGCATACACACACAAAGTTTACCAAATGAAAGAACCAAAATAATGTTTCATCAAAAGGCATTCACTGTAGTCTTACATACCCAGCTAATAAATTAAGATCTTATGTTCATCTTGTTCACCATCCCTTGCTCATCATTTCAACTCGAACGATTCAAGCTTTAGATGCATTCAAATCAAGAAAATTTCATGAAAAGGAAAGGTGAGGTCAAACAATAGCAACAAAGGTAGATGATCAAACAAGTGACAAGCAATAGAGAGGCAAAGGAACAACATAGGCAACATAGCCCATCAGATCAAATATTCAGCTTTATCTAAAACACAAACGAAAACAACCAGAACCCATCAAATCGAATACAAAAACATGAAAGCCCAGATTACAAAAATAAAAATTGCACACAAAATGACCATCAGAGCAATAGTTGGGAAAAGCAGAGAGATCTAGAAGACATACAGCACAATTGGTATTGATGGAGCTGAAAAGAGTACGAAAACATACGGAGTAATCGATCAGGGAGAGAATTGACGTACCTGGAATGGGATCTCTGCGTGTAATTGCAAAGATGGTGGGTGGTGGGGAGCAGAGATAAGAGAGAAAGAGAAATTGAAATGGGTATGGGAATGACGAGCTACCAAAGCTGGCAATAAAGAGAGAGACAGAGAGAGGAAGATAGTTGGAAAGGAAAGTGAATTATTGCTGCGTGTGTGGCCGTCTCTCTCCAACTTTTGAAAAGCCTTTTGAGATATGTGAATCTGAGGGAGCGAGTTTCAGAGAGAAAGAAAGGCTTGAGGAAATTTTGAATAAAAATGAATTACGAGGACGACGATGATGACGACGATCAACAAGAAGACCAACAGAAATTATAAAACGGAAGCGGATTCACAGACAGATTTTGGTTCTGGCAGATAAAGTCGTTTTATTTAAGGCAAATATCCGGTCACGGTGGCACCGGCCATGTTGGCCTTCCTCCTTTGCTTATGTGGATTTTCGGATTGAATCACTTTACATTTTGGTCTTTTCCTTTTTCCTCTTTATTTTATTCATTTATTTATTTTCATTCTATTCAATTATATTCTTTGCTTTTCGACTGTTAAGAACGTACACTTACGACCTATCCTGATTCCTTTTTCTTTTTTCCTCTCGAAATTTTGTTCAAACTACTTTTTTTTTCAAATTTGTTAATTTTTTTTATGAGAAAACTCTTTATGATAAGCTCTTCTCTTAGTGAAAAATATATCCGGTTAAAGTAAAAATTGTACCCGCCGCGAAAAATCTTCACAATTTCTACAAACAATAACAATCAGTTATCGTTGTGTTGATCATTATCCGAGAGGTTGTTCGAACAAGAACACTCTCATACCTAAATTAGCTTTGAGAGGAAAAAAAATATTTTAAAGCGAATAATGTTAATAATAATTATGATAATAATGATAGTAAACATTAATTTTAATTGTGATAATAATGATATTTAATATTAATAACAAATGTTTTATTATTAAGAACATCAATATTTTCAAAGACCTTTAATCCGATTTAAGATCATACTTAAATAATGAGTTTTGCCGCGAATTAGATGTAGAATGTTTTTAGACCTTTTTTTTTTCCTGAAATGTTTTTAGACTTAAATCACTTAAGTTTTTTATTTTTTTGGCAAAGCACTTAAGTACTAATTAGTTCTTTGCGATTTGCTTTAGGTTTTCAATTCAGATTATATATATATATATATATATATATTCAATCATTATATTTATTGGACAAGATTTTGCTTAGAAGCCATATTGTTTTAAACTATTTTTTGTTAATTTATTAACCAAAAAAGACACAAATGTTCTACCTAACATGACAAATACATTCCTAGAACCAATCAAAGAATATTAAGAAGAGGTCGCAATTTTGTTGCTCTAGCTAAACTGCTAAAGAGTAATTTGTAAATTTGTCTCCTGAATTTATACCTTATTAATTTCCCCCATGAATTTTTAATTCAACCAATTTTACCCTAACTATTATTAATAAGCATTGTTCTCGAATCTACTCATGTTGGCATTGGCAATCGACATCAAGTAGAAAATTTAAATATTTCCAAAAATTCATAAAATGAAAGATTTTAAATTCACGAAAATTAGTTTTCTAGCATTTGCGAAATCTTTTGATCGGGTAATATTAAAGAAAAATTAAATTTAAATATATAATTTAATGTTGATATAAAAATGGTAGTTATAAAGTTGGAATTTTGAAAATCACATTCTTTTTATACGAAATTAAAATTTGGGATTTGTTGCATCTAAATTCTAAGTTTTTTTTTTGCCCGTTTGGATCATTTTGCAAAATATTTTTTCATTTATCAAATACAAAACCATGTGTGAAAAGTGTTAGGTAACTGAATTTTGAAAATGAATATAGAAAATTAAACACAATATACAATAATTATCTTACGTTTTATAAAACAATACATTATTGTTTTCTGAATTTATTATACAACCCAAATATATATATATACAATATTAAGTAAAAATTCACCACAATATTACCATAGTCATCATCACCCCCACCACTATTGTAACGATCCGGACCGGAACTTAAGGTTTGTTTGGGAATTTATTTGGAAAATGACGATTTTACACATAGTTTTGGAAGGGTCTGTTAGTCAACTTTTTCTTTGAGGCACTTTTGAACATTTTCCTTTGACCGTTGCATGTAAGACCCGTGTCCTGGAGGGAACGGTGAACAATCTCACATTCCTGCGAGGGGGGAGTGGTATGGGAAGGGAATTGTGGTGTGCCTTAAAGGTGTAGGCACACACCTATCTAGCATGAGGCCTTTTGGGAGCTCAGTGGCTTTGGGGGGGATTGGAACCCCAAAGTTAAGCGAGTTGAGGCTGGTGCAATTCAATGATGGGTGACCCCCTGGGAAGTTGCACCGTGAGCTCCCGAAAACAAAACCTTGAGGGCGCAGGCTTGCCGTTGAGTATTGATGTGGCCCAAAGAGGACAATATCGTGCTAGATGAGTCGGGACCTGACAGAGGAGGGTCGGGTCCTGACAGAATGGTATCAGAGCCAGACCCCAACCGGGAAGTGTGCCAGCGAGAACGCTGGGCCCTAAGGGGGGTGGATTGTAAGACCCGTGTCCTGGAGGGAACGGTGAACAATCCCACATTCCTGCGAGGGAGGAATGGTCTGGAAAGGGAATGGTGGTGTGCCTTAAAGGTGTAGGCACACACCTATCTAGCATGAGGCCTTTTGGGAGCTCAGTGGCTTTAGGGGGGATTGGAACCCCAAAGTTAAGTGAGTTGAGGCTGGTGCAATTCCATGATGGGTGACCCCTTGGGAAGTTGCACCGTGAGCTCCCGAAAACAAAACCTTGAGGGTGCAGGCTTGCCGTTGAGTATTGCTGTGGCCCAAAGAGGACAATATCGTGCTAGATGAGTTGGGACCTGACAGAGGAGGGTCGGGTCCTGACATTGCATATGTCTAGAATTCAAGAGTACATAGACAAGAGGCAAGCATAAAGCAATTTGTGAGAAAAATAATTACGGTCAGAAACGATAAAAGCATAATGGTAATTGTGAAAAAGTCCAAGTTATAAATAGGAGCCCACACTTTCTCTCTTTTCGGGATTGGCCAAATATTTTCTTCACCTTTTTCTTTTGTTCGATTATTATACCCTCCACCTTAGCCGTCCGTTTTGGAGAAAATCTGTAACGTCCTGTCCCGAATTTCGAGATTAGTGATTAATGGAGGATTAATGTACTAATCAGTGATTAGTCGAGAGATTTCGAACGAACAATGCGAAATGACCTTTTTGCCCTTAGGAATGGGCAAAACGTTGACTTTTGGTTCGAGCGGTTAAACAGACTTTGGCCGATGACTGTGACGTAGTTCGTGAAGTCACGAGTCGTAGACAAACGGCACGATCGATTCCGACATCCGACGGAAAAGTTATTAACCTCGGAACTTTAGGGGCATTTTGGTAATTTGGTGCAGATGGCAACTTGGTCATTTTGCTTTACATTGGGAATTGTGCCCAATTAGACAGGGACACCTGTCCTTCTCTAGAAGGCTATGGAAGCCTCATCAACTACCTCACACGGTTTTAAATGGGGTGAAAGTGTGTTTGAAACTGGTTCGGTGAGTGAAGGCCGAGAGAGGAGAAAAACAGAGACCGTGAAATCCAATCCCCACAAATCCCCTCAAACCTCATTCTTTGCTTGTGTTTTGTGAATGAAACTTAGAAAGGGAGGTGAGACGAACGTGGTGGGTCGTCGTGGACGGTGGCCAGCAAACCCGACACGGTAAGTTTTATGGTTCAAAAATGGAAATCTGGTTTTTAGTGTTTGTTGATCAATCTTGTTGATGGAAACGTGTTCTTGGAGGTTGTATGAATATTCTGGAACTAAAATGGATGATGGATGTGGCTTGAATCACGAGACCTGGACGACGGAAATTCTGGACTCCCTGTTTCATGTTCGAATAGGTAAAATTAGTTGGTCTTTCACGAATTTGATCACGTAGATCGATAGGAATAAAAGGACAAAGAGGTAGGAATTAAAAGGGTTGGAAATGGGTTAGGAACGGCTGAGAACCGGTCTCTTCGGTCTGGTCGAATCAGATAACCAGTGAATCGGTCTAAACTGGGTTTGACTGGAGGATAGGGACGACTGTGCAGGCGCGTGAGTTTCACGCCCCGGGGCTTTGGGTGGCTTGTGAGGGCATGTGGGCCTGTATTTCAAGGAACGATCAACACGTGTTTTCATCCTTTCGATGTAACGAACATTTTAGGACTAGTTTCGAGTCGATCGGACACTGTTTCGGGGTAGTTTTGAGTGTCCGAAGGTTTAGGGACTAATTTAAATACGTTTAAAAATCCCAAAAAAAAATCGGGGATTTAATGTTGGTTTATTTGAGGTAGTTAGTGACCTTCGGGTGTGATTTGGACAGGTCCGAAAGTTCCGGTGATAGTGGATTAGCCGGAAAGGCGTATAGCGCGTGTATCAAGGCGGCAGCTAGGACGATCTGTGAGTGGACTTTTCTTTCTAAATTATAATGCATGCATAACTGTTTTATATGTTTTTTTATATGTGTTTTCTATGCTTATGATTATGGTATTTATGATTTACATATTTGCACGTATTTCGATGTGATTTACGTATTTCCATGTTTTTCGAGAATATGCTTTTATGCTCTAATTCTATAATGGTTTTGATGGATGAGTTGATACTGTTTATATGTATTGTGTTTCGATAATAATTTGATGACATGATTTTGGATTCTAGTTTCGAAATGGTGATTTCAGATTCGAATTTGGAAATGGATTTATGGATTTAGATTTGATAACACGGTTTCGAATTGGATTTGCTGGATCCGGATTTGGATTTAAAGACCCGGTGATTGATTGAAGGGGGCGGGCCCGGATATGTTATTTGAGTTTAAAGACTCGGTTATTGATTTCCCCCAGAGGCCTATTATTGAGTTTAAAGACTCGTGAGTTTAAAGACTCGAAAAGGCCTGTTAGGACCTTTGGGTTAATTGATAACACTCGAACTACACATTTAAATAAACACGTAATTCGAGTATTTGCAATTTAAATCTTTTTTGTGTAGATGTAGTATTGGTAAATATGGATCGTTATTAACCGGGAAAGTTAGGGAACATTAAATAATGTGTTAGTGAAAAAGAATAAAAAATAATCAAAGAATAAATTAATAAATGAATTAATAAATTAAAGAATAAAGAATAATTGAATTAAAGAATAAAATAATAAAATAAGGGGGTTTGAAAGATTGTGTAATCAACAAAATATACGTAAAAACAATTATGAAATTAATTCTAGTCCTACTTTAACCTTTGTATAAGTGGACTTTCTTCAAACACAATTTTTATCAACACTCTAACATTATGCTCATATTGAACCAATCACAAAATCCTACCTTCATCATCTCAATTATATGCATACATTTTTCATATTATAAATACATTGAACAACATATTATTACTTATAATATGATCCACCTTAAATTTGTGATTTAGTGCGCCGAACAGCAGTCAAACATTAAATCTCTTCAGTCATATTCTAAATGCCCCGAACAGCAGATCAACACTTAGCGTCGAATTGAAGGTTAAGTACTAAAACGTATGAAGTAAAGAAATTCATAAAGTAAAACACATGAAGATTGTATTCATACTTACAAATGTTAGAAAGAAAATATCAACACATATATTGAATTATAAGTAAAACCAAAACAATAACAAGAGTTTAAGTAAAAAAAAATATGAGTTTTCACAAGAATCACCGAACAACGACAAGAAACTTGTGAAGATGGAGGAAGAAATACGAGGAATTTGGTCTTAAAAACTCTCCAATTGCCTTAGAAATTACCTAGCCTTAGGTTTTTCTTAAAGAAAACATAAAAATGTGTACAAAGAGAAGTCTAAGAAATTCTAAGAACAAAGTAAAGAAAACGAAACTAAGAAACAAAATGTAAAAACAAATCTAAAAACAAGAATTAAAAGAAAAATAAGAAGACAATTAAAAGAAACTAAAATGGTCCTAAAATAGTATCTTAAAAGAGAGAAAAAATAACTATAACAAGAAGAGAAAAACGACTAAAAATGAAACTACTAACGAAAAAAAAATGGACTAACTAAGGACTAAAGGGGACTAAAAGAGAAGAAAAAAGAGGACTCTTTTACAATGAAATGGCATCCCTATTTATAGAGGGAGCGCCAAAAACTAAAAAAATTAAATATAAAAATTAAATTGAAAGAAATAATAAAAATATTACATGAAGAAATTATGAAAAGGATGATATTTAGGTGAAAAGGGGTTGAAAACTAATGCAAAGGGGAGTACGTTGGAGAAGGAAATGGGTCTTTGAAAATCGGTTAAGGGTTGCATAAAATCAAACTATGATTTGGGTAGGTAGGCGCTGACAAGGAAAGAAGAATTTAGCGGGCATGCGTTGAGCTGGAAGCATGGCTATTCGACGCTTGACTCGTTAACAGGGCAGGTGTGATCGATGCATGCACATCGAATGATGAAGACACACTTTGGCAGGCTGCTGCTGGCACGAGTCGTGGGCTGAAGGAATTGGGCTACGGTGCTGGAATTTGGGTCGGCCCCGCGAACAAGTGGATATGGGTTTCTTTAAATTAATGGGTCTGGGCTCAGTAGTCCCCCCACCGAATTTCCAAGCGATTTTTGGTGGTCACCCTTGTTTCGTCCATAATTTATTTGTTATAATTCCGATTGGGACGATTCTTTCACCAAAATGCTCAGAATTCCAAACTTTATTTATTTCTGCAAATTTCCCACAAAAATATTATTTTCTCCAATTTTTTGGTATTTTAATATTAAAAGATAAGTATAAAATGTATAAAACAATATAAAATAAAGCCTGATTAAAGGCCTATCATTAATCAATGGGATTGGGCCCTATGAATTTTGTCGTCTCGGGGGCCCAAACCTATACCCCAAGGGTTACCTATGTCAAAATGGGTCACATTGCTTTGTAGTTGAAGCCCAATTTCTGACCCAAGCTTAAGGTACATGCACAATTGTAACCAAGGCTCATCCTTGGAAGCCCAAGTTAATTGGTAAGCCTAGCCCAAGTAGAAATGTAACAACCCGTACCTTCGGGAAGGGTAAAATGTAATTCTGTAAAAGTTTTGTGTAAAAGGACGATTTTGCCCTTGTGAATAGTAGGCCAAAAGTTGACTTTTTGAATTACCGATTGGATGAGTGTTGACCCTTGACCGTGACGTAGTTTAGGACGTCACGAGACCGTAGACAGGTGGTAGGTTCGATTTGGATAATCGGAGAAAAAGTTATGACGTTCGGAAGATTGAGGACGTTACCGTAATTGTGAGTAAATGAGGAAAATGTTGACTTTTTGGAGGATTTGTGATTTTCACGTAAACCGAGGACCATTAGATAGGTCTCGACGTCCTGAGTACAACGACAGACGGCACGCTGTCATCGGACGTCGGACGGAAAAGTTATGGGTCTAGAACGTTTGAGGGCAAAACGGTAATTATTTGCATGAGGGGAAAATGGTCTTTTTCCCTCAGCCCAATCAGATAAGGGCAAGTGGCAGGGATATTTTGTGCTGACCTATGGATTGTGGACACGTGGGAGTGACTGGATGGTTCTAAAACGTTCCAAAGTGTGCACGGCCACACTTTGCTCAAAAATCGAACCGTGGAATCCTTTGAACGCTGAGAAACAGAGGGTGAGAAATTGAGAGGGATTGATCGATTCTGTGCCAGGGGGAGTGAGGAGTGATTGGTGAGAGTGACAGAGAGGAGTGTTTGTACTGGTGATCGTGTTTTGGTGGAGGAATCGTGCACGACGGCACGGTGGGGGTGAGGCGAAGTTCGCAGAAAACAAGGAGACCGTGAGAGTTTGGTGGTGGCTACGCCGTGTGGTGACTCAAACCACGACCGTGGGAAGTTCAGGAGGCTGCAGGGAGTCCAACGAACACCGTGGCACGCGGCGGTGCGTACGGCGGAGACGGAATCAAAGGGTAAGTTTTCTTCCTCTGTTTTACCCGTAAATTTCATTTTGAAAGTCGTGAAGGTAGGATGAGAATCGAGGGGATTGGTGAGTGCAGTGATGTTTAGGGAGGTCCTAGGAGTGGGTTGTGACGGTTGCCGTGACGGGGGTGTACACGGCGGAGTTCAGGCGACGGCGAGTACTCTGTACTCTGTTTTGGCCGTGAGTTCAAACGGGAAGTCGTGGACTTCGGGGGTGAATCGAAGGTTTCTGTGAGTTAGGAGTGACTCAGTGAGGTCCTAGGGAGAAGTTGGAATCGCCACCGTGAAGGGGGAAGCACTGGACGGCCGGGAAGGAAAACAGGGGGTCGTCTGTGCTTTCTTTCGAGCTTCAGTCGTGAAGCTGAGGGTTGAGTCGAACCAGGAGAGTAAGGGGGATGAATTCCTGGTGCCTGGACGAAGCTATAGGAAAAGAGAGGAGATGGAATGGTGGCCGGACGGCGGAGAATGGTTCTCGTCGGTCTGAGTTGCAGCCCTGGTGCGAACCGGGTTCGATCGAGGTTGGGGATGCACTATAGCAGGCGCGTGAGGCCCACGCGCAGCCACTTTGGGCGGCGCGTGGAGGCGCGTGGGGAGGAATCCGGCCAAGCTTCCAACATGGTTTTATTTCTAAATGTTCTAAGGAATCCAATGGTATAAGTTTCGAGTTGATCGGACAACGTTACGGGATGGTTCGGGAATCCGGACGGTTTAGGGTCTAGGATTAAAATATTAGTAAATTCCCGAAAAATTGGGGAAATTAGGGTTAGTATCCTTGATGTGTTTGTGACCCTATTTGGTGCATATTGACAGGACGGGAGGCACCCGAGACAGTCGAGGAGCGCACGGAGTGCGATTGACTCGTTCTGATTTGTGAGTGGACTCTTTCTTTAAACTTGAGCATGCCTAACTGTTTTATGAATGTTTTATGATATTAATTATGTTTTTATGCTTCTTAATTATGATTATATGTGATTGATGTGTTTGCACGTGATTCGAGACATTTTCGTGATTTTGCACGTTTTTCGAGAAAAGCTGATTTTCCGATTTTAAAGCTATGTTTGGAGATTTTAATCGATAAGTGTTTTCCGAAGATGATAAATGGATTGTGAAACATAATTTGTGATTTAACGTGAGTTTTGGGTATAAAAGTAGATCTCCGGATTTGGGTTCGGAATGTCGGTTCTGAACGCCGGAAGGGCTTCAAACCGGGGATTTCGAATTCGAGTTTGGTTATGAATTTGGAAATGGTTTTACATTGAATTTGGATTGGATTTGCTGGATCTGGATATGGGTTTAAAGACCTGGATATTGATTGACGGGGGACGGGCCCGGATTGAGTTTAAAGACTCGGGAGTTTAAAGACTCGGATATTCATGATATTACCCCCATAGGCCTATTGAGTTTAAAGACTCGGGAGTTTAAAGACTCGGATTACATTTAAGGCCTGGTTGAGTTTAAAGACTCGGATAGACCCAGCAGATTTGATCGGAAAATGGTGTTTTTATAGTGTATCTGTTTCTTATGATATTTTATAGTGTTTCTGTTTCTTATGATGTTTCTTGGTTTATAATTAGTTTACTCACTGAGTTAGGCATGTGATTTCAAAACGAAGGGAACAAAGTGTTCTAGTTTCTTAGCTTTGATCTAATAATAAACGGTTTTCAAACTTTCATTTTCTTTTAGTCCACTCACATCTTTTGGTTTGAAATTTTCCCTCCAGGTCGTGGTGATAGCGTTGGGGTGAACGTTGAGGCAGATATCGAGGCATAGAGCTGCTGACGTTCTTCCGTTGCGGGACTAGAATAGTAGGATTTTGTGCCCATTTTGTAGAACTATGCTCTGACTGACAGTTGTATTATAATTACTCCTTCGTCTGATAGTTATGCGTATAGTGGTATTGTAAGTATTTTGGCACTTTATGTGTGATTGTCAGACGGGAGCAGGGTTCGTCCCGGGTATCGAGGTGATATTTGGGACGGGTCCTGACAAGAAATGTGATAACACTCAAACTACACATTAATTTAAACACGTAATTTGAGTATTATGCAATTTAAACCCTTTTTGTGTTGATGTAGTATTGATAAATAGGGATCGTTCTGAACTGAGGAAATTAGGGAACATGTAACGACCCGTCCCAAATTCCAGGATTAGATTAGTGACTAATCACGATTAGCGAGGCTAATCCGTGATTAGTTGGGCGAAATCGGACGAACGATGCAAAATGACCGTTTTGCCCCTGATGGTGGCAAAACGTTGACTTTTCGATCGGGCGGTCAAATGGACTTTGACCGATGACCGTGAGGTAGTTCGTGACGTCACGAGTTCATAGACAGGTGGCACGTTCAATTCCGACGTTCGGGGAGGAAGTTATGACGTTCGGAAGGTTAAGGGCATTTTGGTAATTTTGGATAAAAGGGGTCAAATGTTGACTTTTTGACCGGGAGGTCCGATGGCCGAGGGCCGAAGACCGTTACGTAGATAAGGATGATACGAATCCGTAGACAGGCGGCACGTCGAATTCGAACGTTCGACGTCGAAGTTACGGTTCACGGAAGTTCCCGGTTACTATTTACGACGGCACGTTTTACGAGACAAAAAGCGCAGTTTCGTCTCTAGTGGGCCCAGATATTTAATGGAGGCCCAATGGATGAGTGACACTTGTCACCCATCCACTGGCCAACCCCACCCACTCATGCACCAAACCCTTCTCCGTTCATCCATTTCTCCCATTTTCTTCCCAAACCAAACCGATCACCATTTCTTCACCCAAACACCAAACCCTTCCCTTCTAACCATAACTGAGACCAGAGGGTGAGAGAGGAGGACTAAGGACGGCAGCTGGTGGTTGGAACCGCCGTGGGCGGTGGCGGGAACCCAGAACCCGAGCGGGTACCCGGTAAGCCCATTTTCAATTTTTGTGTGGATTTTGTTGTTATGGGTCGATTTGGACGATTGGTTTGAGTTAAATAGGTTGCTAGGGAGTTTTAAGGGAGGTTTTGGTGGTGGTTGGACGTCGGAGAAGCCTTGGGAGGTTTCGGGAAAATTGAACCGTGAGGTTCAAAATTGAACCGGTCGGATTTCGAGGGTTTTAGGTAGTTTTGTTAATTGGGTTAGATAGGAAATGAAGAAATAGGAATTTAGGAATTGGAATGGATGAAATCGGACCGAAAATGAGGGAGAATGACACCTGGACCGGTTACGCCGGTCCAAGTGACGTCATCCTGATGACGTCATCATGTCAGGGATGACGCCATCATGTCAGATCTGACAATGTCAGACTGACATGTCAGACAGTGGGCCAATGGGAGTGTGACACGTGTCACTGTCAAGGGCTGTCAATGATGACGTCATGCTGACGTCAGCGATGACGTCAGCAGGTACTGTAGCGGCGCGTGAAGCCCACGCGCAGCCACTTCAGGCGGCGCGTGAGGGCGCGTGGCAGGGAATCTGGAGAAGGTTCCAACATACGAAATCTTCTATTCGATGTAGCGAATATTTTGGGATTGGTTTCGTGTCGATCGGACACCGTCTCGATATGTTTCGGGGCATCGGAAGGTTTAGGTTCGGGATTAAAAATAGTTAAAAATACGGGAAAATTACGGGGCTTTGGTAGGAGGTTAATTAAATAGTTAGTAACCTTCTATTACGATTTGGACAGGTTTGGGAGTCCCCGTGACGGTGATCGGCTCGGGGAGCCGTATGGCACGCAAATCGAGGCGGCAGCTCGGACGGTCTGTGAGTGGACTTTGTTTTCTAAATTGGTGCATGAATAAATGTTTATTATATGTTTTATTGCATGTTTGATGATGCCATGGGTGCGATTGTATGTGGTTACGTATAGGCACGTAATTCGAGGTTTCGGCCTTATACGGTGCTTATACGGGTCTGTATTCCTTTATTGATTTAAATGAAATGGTTTTGGATTTCTAAATGGATAAACTCGGGTATGAGACCCATTTGGTTTTGTCTCGGGCATATGACACTATTTATGACCTTCGGGTCTAAATCGTGGTCGCGGCGGGTGCTATGTGCACGACGATCGACGATACGACGCTCGCCTCCGGTTTGGGATGTGTTCCTTTCGGAGAGGTCACGATGCACGATTCGTTGTCGGGCAGCCTGTGGAGGCTCGACTTCGGAGTGCTGACGGTTCAGGATAGCGATCGGTGATGAGTGCACCATGGTCTTGCGATGGTCGCGTCGGTTGATTCGTTCACGGCGACATACCAGGATTGAGGGCGGTCCTGGATGGATGGTTGCACACATCACTATGATCGGAGTCGTGACTGACCCTTAGATATCGGGCACGGTGCCCAGTTGAGTCATATGTTCGGGCACGAGACCCAGTTACTTTATGGTTTATGATTTCGGGTCAGGGACCCTACGTGGATTTCCAAGTTCATGACGGTTTATGGGAACCGGCATGAACTCTGGAAAGGTCATTGTGGTTCATGACGGTTTTGGGAACCGACATGAACCTTTGTCAGGTCATTCTGGTTCATGACGGTTTATGGGGACCGGCATGAACCCTGGTTATGTTATTACGGTACATGACGGTTTATGGGAACCGGCATGTTACCTGATTATGGATATTATGGATCATGACGGTTCAGGGGAACCGGTCATGAATGTTTATGTTATGTATATATATATATATGTTCGCATACCTTCCTTTACTTCTATTATCTCCTCCGGGGAGGGTCGTTGGCCTGGGTGGACCCCGGAGTAGTCACGGAGCACCGACTGAGTGGAGTCAACCCCCAGTTGGGTTCCTTACTCTCAGGAAGGCTATGATTACTATTACCTCGGGTAGTGTCAGTGGTCTGCGGACATTGATCTTGAATTTGAGAAGACTCGGATTGAGACCCGGGTAGCACGCGCGTAGCATTGGAAACCGTGACAGGATTGGTTGTGTGAATTATATGTGTATATGATATAGATATGATATATGGATTGTGATATGTGGTATGCACTGGTGTGCACTGGAGTCGAGCAGTGGCTCGGGTACTTGGTTTCAACATGGTTATGGTTTTGGGCTTAGTCCCACATATGGTTTGTTTTGGCTAAATGGTTTTCAAATGCATGCATGCGTTTTAGTGAAGGGTACAAATGTCTTCTCGTTAAAAGGTTTTTATAAATTCTTGTTTTGTCCACTCACAGTTTTTAATGTTTTGACTGCCCTTCAGGTTGACATCGGATGTGGACTGTAGCAGAGACCGAGATATCACATGCCTCCTCCGGATCCTGGCGTATTCTGATGGCCCGGGAGGGCAATGGTCGGAAATATCCCTTGTCTGACATTTCGTGTCAGACGGGAACAGGGTCATCCCGCACTAATCCCGGGGGGATTGGGATGGGTCCTGTAAGAACATTAATAATGTGTTAGTGAGAAAAAATAATTAATTAATTAATAAATGAATTAATGAATTAAAGAATAAAGAATTAAAAAATTAAAGAATAAAAGAATAAAAGAATAAAGAATTAAATGGGGGGTTTGAAAAGATTGTAATTATAAAGTAAAGAAAATAAGTAAAAATAATTAAGAACTTAATTCTACTTCTACTCCTTTGTACAGCTGAACTTTCTTCAAACACAATTTTTTCCAAGACTCTAACATTATACTCATATTGAACCAATCACGAAATCCTACCTTCATCATCTCAATTACATGCATATATTTTTCATATTATAAATGCACCAAACAACGAATTATTACTTACAATATGATCCACCTTAAGTTTGTGATTTAATCCACCGAACAGCGGTCAAACATTAAATCTGACACGACCCATCCCAATCCCTCCGGGATTAACACGATATGTGCCATGCTCCCGTCTGACACGAAGTGTTAGATAAGGGATAAATTAAAACCATCAGCTTAACCAGCTTCCAGAGCGCGCCTGGATCTGGTGGAGAAGTGTGATGTCTTGGTCTCTGCTACAGTCTGATCCGAGTTCGACCTGAATGGCATTAAAAACCCAAAAAAGACTGTGAGTTGACGAAAAGCAATAGTTTAATAAAACACATTTCATAAAAGACCTTTATGCCCTTCACTAAAAAGCATGCATGCATAGGAAAACTATTTATCAAACCACATATGTTTCAATAACCATTAATAAGGTCTCAGCCCCAAGTTCCGTAAATTCAAGTCATACGGGCCCTACCCAAATTCATTTACACAAATCCATAATCATATCAAACATATGTGGGAATTCAGCCCAAATCCATTTATTATTCACAAAACACAATTTCGCAAATCCAAGAAATCATGTTTATCAATATATATCATATAACCAATCCTGTCACAGTTTATAAAGCTACACGCGTGCTACCCGGGGTCTCAAATCCAAAGTCTCCCCAGGGTCCACCCAGGTCAATATCCGTAGATCAATGACCCTCCCTAGGGGTTATAATCCATAATAGCCTTCCTGAGAGTAAGGTACCGAACGGGGGCGACTCCACTCAGTTAGTGCTCAGTGACTACTCCGGGGTCCACCTAGGCCAACGACCCTCCCCGGAGGAGACAATCTATAAATATATAAGGATGGTATATTAAAAACCATTTGGAAATCATTCTCAAAACCTTTCAAGGGTTCATGCCTGGTCCCCACAAACCGTCATGAACCAGAAATCCATTTATGGGTCCTCGACTCGAAATCACAATCGTAAACCATCACTGGGCCCCAAGCCCGAATTCATAAACCAACTGGGCCTCACGCCCAATTTCGTAAACCAACTGGGCCTCCAGCCCAATTCGTAAGCCAACTGGGCCTCGTGCCCGATTTCGTAAACCGAATGGGCCTCGTGCCCTATTTTGTTACCTAACTGGGCCCCGAGCCCGATTCATAAATCAAATGGGCCTCGAGCCCGATACGCAAATCAACTGGGCCTTGAGGCCGATACGTAAATCAACTAGACCTCCGACCCGATGCCTTGTTAAATCAAATGGACTTCAAGTTCGAGAGTTCGTAAATCAAATGGGTCTCGTACCCGATTCCATATTTTCAAATCCGAAATCAATTCACGAACCAATTGGGCCCCTAGCCCGATAACGTGACAAAAATGGACTTCGAGTCCGAGGGTTTTCAAAATAATTGGGTCTCATGCCCGAGTTTACCTTTTCAAATCCAAAACCATTTCATTAAACCATTTTTGAAACCATAAGCACGTATAATCAGTGCAAACCCGTAAACCTCGATTTACGTGCAAATACGTAAATCTCTTGGAAATACGTGAAATCATGTAAATCATCAATATCTAAATCATTATCATAGAATCACATATGAAAATCATATAAAACATTTATTCATGCATCACAGTTTAGAAATCAAGGTCTACTCACAAACCGTCCTACGTTGTTGCCTCGATTTGTGTGCCGTAAGTCTCCCCGGGTTAATCATTGTCACCGGGACTCCCAAACCTGTCCAAATCATACTAGATGGTTACTAACTACCTTATTAACCTCTCATTGAAGTCCCGTAATTTTTCCGAATTTTTAACTATTTTTAAACTCGATCCTCAACTTTCGGACATCCCGAGCTATATCGAGACGATATCCGACTGACACGAAGTCCCAAAATGTTCGTTACATCGAATAGATTAAAATTTATGTTGAACACTTTCCCAAACCATTCTTCACGCGCCCTCACGCGCTGCCCAAAGGGGCTGCACTTGAAGCCCACACGCCTGCACTGTTAATTACCCCTTACCTCCAACCGACCGAGTTCACTGGTTTTGAACTGGACCAGACCGGTCTAGACCAGCGTGACTGGTTCAGTGTCCCTACTATCTCATTTTTTATCCTTTTCCATCCTTTTAGTTCCTATAGGTTCCTAACAACAATTCCTATCGATCTATGACTTCATAACACGAGAAAAACCATTGAAACCATACCTTCCACGATCAAACAGTGAGCTTGAACTTCAAGCTCAGTTTCCCGTCCTTCTAGTCATCCATTTCCTTCCAAATTGATCCTCATCGAGTTGTCCTTGTCCCTAGGTCATGTTAGAGTCGAAAGGAACTCAAAACCACAACTAAAACTCAACTTTCAATTTTTTGAAAACAAACTGGTTTGGTTTTGACTCACCCCCGTTGTGGACCGCTGTGGCCCGTCGTCCATCACCACATCGTCCTTGTCACTCTCAGTCCTCACACATGGTTGCACACACAAACTCATATGTGAATATGGTGGTGGGGTGGTGTGTTTGTGTGTTTGTTGGTTTAGAGAGAGAAAATGGTATTCGGGTTAGGAAGAAAATATGACAGATGAAGGATGATGGCTAATGATGATATGAACGGCCAGGATGGGAGATCAGATGAGATGAAGATAATGAATGGTCGAGATGAGAGATGAGTGAAAATATAAAATAATAAAATAATAATATTTTAATGGTTTAGATCCACTTTTTAGGGAAGTCACCAATGGGATGAGTGACACTTGTCACTCATCCATGGGTGCCACTTTAATATCTGCCTAATCAGATTTTTAATTATATTTTAATCGAATCTCGAGCCATAAATCCCCGATTTCGCTCCTGTGACCATAACTTCCCGCCGAACGTCCGATTTCAACGTGGCACCTATCTACGGACTCGTGGCATCCCGATCTACGTCACGGTCATCGGTCCTCGTACGTTTGACTCCCCGAGTCAAAAGTCAACATTTTGCCTACGACCAGGGACAAAACGATCATTTTGCACCGTCCGTCCGATTTCGCTCAACTAATCACCGATCAAACTCACTAATCCTTCATTAGTCACTAATCTAATCCCGGAATTCGGGACGGGTCTTTACAAAACCTCTTCAGTTGGGGCCATTTTGCAGCTCCCGAGGTTGAGGCCATCCCTGAACCTTGCTCTGCATGACTGCCACTCGGGCTACCACCCGTCGGTTGGTGTGGACAATTCCTTCGGATATGTCCAAACTCACCACAAAAATAACAGGTACCCCTACCAAAATGGGTAGCTCGGTTATAAGGTCTGCCAGTTGACGGTACTGAAGCTCCACTTGACTGGACAGATGCCTGAGGGACGGCTGTAGGATCAAATGAATGTCCTTGTCCACCCCCGCTAAAACCCGACCGAGATCCAGAAAATCCGGAGCCAAAACTTCCTCTTTTTGACGACGTTCCATGACTCATTGTTTCAGTTTTCTGACGCTCTCGACGTCGTCCCGGTTCTCGTGCTGGCAAACTTGTCTCAACACGGATAGCGGCATCTGAGAGATCTCGAAGAGTGCCATAGGATCCCACAGTCACAACAGTTCTAATCTCATCTCGTAAACCAAGTTCAAAATGTCTACATTTATCACCCTCTGTGGCTACCACCTATGAAGCAAAGCGAGCCAATTCCAGAAATCGTTGTTCATATTTGGCCACTGTCATACCCTCCTGTTGAAATCGAAGGAACTCAATTTCCTTCGCATCACAGTATGAACGAGGGTAGAACTGCTCCAAAAATCGCTCGCGAAATACTCCCCATGTCAATGTACGAGCATCCCATCCCGTTAACTGTAAAGCATGCCACCACCGGTATGCGTGGCCATCCAAAAGAAAAGTGGCTAATAATACCATGTCCTCCGGGGGACATCCCAAAATGTCAAAGATCCGCTCCAAACGAGTAATCCAATCATCAGCACCATCCGGTCCTGAATCACCACGAAACACAGTAGCTCCTAACCGTTGAGCTCTCTCGATATTCGGGCCTTCTCTAACCCGATCCTCGTCCCTTTCATCTTCAGGCCGTGCATGGGGCGCACGTCTCGGAGGCATGACGGAACAACAGAAATCAATAACCAAAGCTCTGATACCACTTTGACAGGACCCGTCCCAACTGGACCTCAATAACCGTGCCTGGTCCTGCTCCCGTCTGACAAGTCAACTGAAGTCCCGAAATTACCCTTCAGCACTTGTCAAACCAGGGATAACTATACTGATTTCTGCTCATGCCTTCGCCTCGAGATTAGCCCCGAACGTTGTGCCACGGCCTGGAGGGTCATCAAAAAAACAAAGGTGTGAGTGGACAAAAATAATATCATGTAAGACACATATGAAACACATTCGTTACCCTCCAGTTTATCAAACCATGCATACATAGGGAAAACACATAAATCATTTAAATCATTTTATAAAATCAGTTCATCATAATAATAAAGCATATAACTCGGGAATTACACATCCGAGGATCCTCTGGGAATTACACATCCAGAGTCGTCATCCAATGCTGGGAATTACACATCCAGCCTCACTGGGAATTACACATCCGGTCTCTCCAGGAATTACGCATCTGGAGTCCCTCCAGGAATTACACGTCTGGAGTCATCAAACATCGATAGACAATCAAAAACATTATTCCAAATCAAGTATCAAAACCATGTTAAAACCATTATCACGGGGCCACATGCCCAAATCTCATTTCTTAAATAATTCAATACACGTAAATCCGTAAAATCATATCTGAAAACATCACAAATCCATTAAATCAATTTCCCAACTCATCATCCAAGCCAAAACCAATCACAAATTCCGAGTCTGCGCCCAAAACAATCATTTCACATTTTCTCGAAAAACGTGCCCGCAACACCGATTAAAATAATCATTAGATCTCAAAATAATCATATCAAATCATTGCAATTCAAATCACGCCATAAATCATATAAAACATTTAACTATGCATGCATATCAATTTATAAAGCAAACGTCCACTCACACACCGTCCAACTGTTCGTTCTCGCGCTGCACGCGTTTCCGTACTTTCCGACACTTGTCAGAAATCCCGAATCCTGTGCCAAATCATTATGCAGGGTTAATAACAACTCAATTTACATCATATCAATCCCCCATAATTTTCCGGGATTTAAATAATATTTAAATACGTAACCTAAACCGTTCGATCCCTGGAACATTAGCGAGACGGTGTCCGATCGACTCGAAACCAAAACCAAAATGTTCGTTACACTATTCAGAGTAAAACACATGTTGGACACTTTCTCAGAAATCAAACCACGCGCCCTCACGCGCCGCCACAAGCAGCTGCGCGTGAGCCCACGCGCCATGAACAGTGACTGCTACAGTCGTCCCTGCTACCCGTTTTACTGGTATTCGGGTCTGCAACCCGCGGTGCAACCCGGTTTTGTTTCTATCAATTTAAACCCAATTGCTTCAGTTCTTTCATTTATTCTCATCTATTCCATATTTCTAACCGATCTGTGACCTCAATTTAATGAAAACATGTCCTAAAACCCACGACTCAACATCGAAACCCGACGGGTCCCAACTCGGGTTCCACTTAAACTCAACCTGTATCCTTCAATTGTTTACACCAGAAGCATATAACAGTTCTTTTAAACACGAAATTGAAATCAATTTCAAGGATTACTACCTCCAAGTTATCGAACTCAAGCTCCAAATTCCATAGGAGTCGCAGAGTCTGTTCTTATTGATTTCCACGTCAATTGGCTTCCGTTTTGATATGGCTCGACTCGTCTCAGTCCCAGAAAGCTTAATCCATTGTCAATTTCACTCTTTAATGTCTGAAAGATCGAATTCGAGATTTGTGTTTGTGGTTGGTATTTTCGGGTTTTTCCTCTCGGGTTCACGGTGTCCTTCCCCGTTTTTCTCTCCTATTTTCCTTCTGTTTTTCACTCAAATGTTTCCTCTAAATCTCCCAGTGTTTCCACGGTCATCCTTGATCAATCAGTGTTAGGATTTGTTTAGAATTTAAATAAGGATTTTTGGAGGTTGTTTGTCCGTATAAGGCATTCAAATATGCCACTAATGAACATGAGAAAGTGACACATGTCACTTAGGAATTAATCTCAATCCAAATAGGCTGATTCAGCCAAATTAAGATATAATTTATCAATTAAGTTCACCCGTTAAAGACAATTACTGTTTTACCCTTATCGTAACAAATTACCAAAATACCCCTCTTCGTTCTAGACCCATAACTTTCTCGTTCCGACTTCGATTGACGCATGCCGCCTGTCTACGGATTCAGCGTCCCGAGACCTATCCAACGGTACTTCTGGAAAGTCCAAATAATGTCCTGATCAAAAAGTCAACTTTCGGCCCCCTTCGACCGATTTACCAAATTACCCTCAAACTTCCGCACGTCATAACTTTTTCCTCGAATGTCGGAATTGGGCGTGCCACCTGTCTATGAACTCGTGACGTCTCGAACTACGTCACGGTCATCGGTCAAAGTCCATTTGACCGCTCGAATAAAAAGTCAACCGTCTGCCCAAGTCCAGGGGCAAAATCGTCATTTTCCCCAAAGTTTCCAATTTTTTCCTTTTTCTAATTTCCGGGTCATTACAATTGTGCAGGAAAAACTGCAAAAGGTGGAGCAGTTGAATCAGCAGCAAGCTGCTAACAGAGTTAGGGAGGAATCGGCGTGGACGCTTGTAAAGAAAAAGGAATGTGGTACACGCGCATCGAATGGTTTGGTTGGACTGAGTGCATTTTGGGCCGCGCGTTTTGGGTTGTGGGCTGGTTTTCTCTGGGCTGAAACAAAATCTTGGGCTAGATTTTAGCAGGAACTGGGCCGTCGTCTAGGCTTGGATCAATTGGATTTGGGCTATTTTTAGGCCTGCAAATGGATTTTCACTTTAAAAATTAATTTATATAATTTCACTGAATTTCGTCTATAATTTCTTAGTTCGAACTCCGATCGGGACGATTGTTTTGCCAAAACGCTCCAAATTCCAAGTTTTATTTATTTCTACAAAAATCCCACAAAATATATTATTTTCTCCAATTTTTTATTATTTTAATTGTAACGACCCGTCCCGAATTCCTAGATTAGATTAGTGACTAATCACGATTAGTGAGGTTAATCGGTGAGTAGTTAGGCTAAATCGGACGAACGATGCAAAATGACCGTTTTGCCCCTGATAGTGGAAAAACGTTGACTTTTCATTCGGGCTATCAAATGGACTTTGACCGATGACCGTGACGTAGTTCGTGACGTTACGAGTTCATAGACAGGTGGCACGTTCAATTCCGACGTTCGAGTGGGAAGTTATGACGTTCGGAAGTTTAGGGGCATTTTGCTAATTATGGTTAAAAGGAGCAAATAGTTGACTTTTTGATCGGGAGGTCTGATGGCCGAGGGCCGAAGACCGTTACATAGATCGGGACGATACGAATCCATAGACAAGCGGCATGTTGAAATCGGATTTTGAACGGGAAAGTTATAGGTCACGAAAGGTCGATTTCACTATGCACGTACTTCGAGACGGTGATGATTTGGCAAATCTGATTGGGCTAGATATTTTAGGTGGGTCCCATGGATGAGTGACAAGTGTCACTCATCCCATTGGCTAAAACCACTAAATTGTGGATCTCACTAATTAAATAATATTAAATTAATTAATTTTATAATCTAATCTTCTAACATTAAATCCTAGCCATCTATTCTATTGTAATATTTCAATCCTCACCATCAATTCCATCTCCCTCTCATCAGCTACCAAACATCATCTTCATCTTTGTTCATCCCCATAACCCGAAACCCCCCTCCATATTCATTCTTCATTTTCAAAATCGAAACACACACACACCATCACCATTCATTGCTTGTGTGAACTCAGAGTGACCGTGTGAGGAGTGTGAGGGGCTGAGGACCGAGAGGTTAGACGGTGGCCCACGGTGGAGGCCACGGCGGAGTGAACCCATTAGGTAAGAAAATATTTGAAATTCGAATTTGAGTTTGAATGGGTTTTACTCGATTCCATATATTGGGTAAGGTTTTTAGGGATCCCAGAAGATGATTGGGATTGGTTTCGAGGCGTTGGACGGCCTGGAACAGCCGTGAACGGCGGGGGAAAATCCGGCCGCCATGGCCGAGGTTCAAGGTACGGGGTTTGAGGGTTTTTATCCGTTTTTAATAGCTAAAAGATTAGAAATGGGATTAGGAAGGTATTAGAATGAAAATGGGGCAAAATGGATCGAAAACATGGAGGTTTGAGGGTTAAACCGGTCGAGCCGGTCCGGTCCGGTTCGAACCAACGAACTCGGTCGGCGGGAGGTAGCTGGTGACACTGTTCACCGCGCGTGATCTCACGCGCAGGTGACTTCCTATGGCGCGTGGGGGCGCGTGAGACACTATTTGGGAATGTTGTCAACCTGTGAAACTCTCTATTCGATGTAACGAACATTTTGGGACTGGTTTCGTATCGATCGGACACTGTCTCGATAATGTTCGGGGCATCGGAAGGTTTCGAATCGGGATTAAAATAGTTAAAAATACGGAAAAATTACGGGGCTTTGGTAGGAGGTTAATTAAGTAGTTAGTAACCTTCTATTACGATTTGGACAGGTTCGGGAGTCCCGGTGATAGCGATTGGCTCGGGAGAGCCTATGGCACGCAAATCGAGGCAACAGCTCGGACGGTCTGTGAGTGGACCTTGTTTTCTAAATTGGTGCATGCATAAATGTTTATTATATATTTTAAATACTTGTTTGTGATGCCATGAGTGCATTTGGATGTGTGGTTACGTATAGGCACGTATTTCGAGGTTTCGACCCTATACGGTGCCTATACGAGTCTGTATGTCTTTATTGGTCTAAATGAAATGGTTTTGGATTTCTAAAAGGATAAACTCGGGTATGAGACCCATTTGGTTTTGTCTTGGGCATATGACCTCAGATTTCGGGCACGGTGCCCAGCTGATGTCCTATGTTCGGGCACGAGACCCAGGTTACTTTACGGTTTTGATTTCAGGTCAGGGAACCTTAAATGGATTTCCAGGTTCATGACGGTTTATGGGAACCGGCATGAACCCTTGTTATGGTATCGTGGTTCATGACGGTTTATGGGAACCGGCATGAACCCTTGTTGGTCATTGTGGTACATGACGGTTTATGGGAACCGGCATGAACCCGGGTTATGTTATTCTGGTACATGACGGTTTATGGGAACCGGGCATGGAGGTTGTTGTCTATATGTATATGAATATAGTGGATGTTACGGATCATGACGGTTCAGGGGAACCGGGCATGAATTTTTATGTTATGTATATATATGTTCATATACCTTCCTTTACTTGTTCTATCTCCTCCCGGGAGTGTCGTTGGCCTGGGTGGACCCCGGAGTAGTCACGGAGCACTGACTGAGTAGTCGCCCCAGTTGGGTTCCTTACTCTCAGGAAGGTTATGATTAATATTACCTCGGGTAGGTTCCTTACTCACGTGGACTAGTGGGTTGGTGCCACATGGCAGTGTGTTAGAGAGATGTCAAACTTTTCAGTGATATGTGGCACCAATCAGAGTATGCCACATGGCAAGTAGTTAGAATGATAGGTGTTAGAGTTGTTAGGCTGACGTCGGCGTTGACTAGCGTGACGTCAGCGTTGACAGACGTTGACCATCTTGGACTGGCGCGTGTGGGCACGAATTTTGAGTTCAACTAGTCTTGTTCAAAAGGTTTCGACTTTTTGAATCCAATGATGATGGTTTCAGGTTGATCGGAGATTGTTTGATAGGTCATTTAGAGGTTTTTAGCCCCGGGACATGTTGATTGTTCTAGGAGTTTTGAGGGTTATAGTTTGGACTTGCATAGGTTGATAGTATCCTTTGGGCATAATTTGGACAGATCCGAACGTCCCAGAGATTGCGGATTAGCCCCATAGTGCCTTACAGCGCGGGTTTCAAAAACGCAACACGGACATCGACCAAGGATAGTATCCTTTCTGTTTTATATGATACTTGAGCTTAGGCCGAGTATTCAACGTGCATGTGTTTATGTGATTTTAATGGTTTCACGGAAAGGCGTGAAATCGAGGATTTGACTATTGATTTTGATGGATTTCACGGAGATTTGTAAAAAAGGTATTCGAGCATGAGTCCCAGTTGGATATGGACTTTGACATGGATTACAATCAAAGGGGATTCCAAATTATTTGAATAATGAAATGGTTTTCGGATTTGGAAATGTGTTTCAAGCATGAGTGCTAGTTGACTTATGGTTTGACTTATAGTATAGTCAAACACGAGGAAATGATATTGGGCTATGACCTAGTTATGATTTATAAAAGATATTTCGGGCATGAGATCCAGTTGTGGATTTGATAGCATTCGAGGAATCCTGGATTTATGAAGTGTTGTTAGACACTGTTTTTACGATGGTTTTGTGGAAACGGATTTGATGAAATTATATCCGGGCGTAGACCTTATTGAGATGTTTTGAGATGATGTGAAATGTTTTCCACATGACTATCCTCTATGATGTGATGATAGCCTCCCGACGTCGACTATCAAGTGGGATATGTGATCCTGGATAGGTCATTGGGACACTACGTGCAGGAGTGTCAGAGATGGACATTCTGCAGACGTCGAGCATCCTGCGTGATGTGTGTTCCTATAGATGACATCGCTCAAACGTCGACCATCATGTATGATGTGTGATCCTAAGTTAAAGCACCTAGACGTTGAGCCACGGGCTCCACGCTTGGTGTAGATTCGGATGTGTAATTTCGTGTCGTACGAGTAGCGCAGATATCATGACAAGTGATGATGATATGATGATATGAGATAAAGAGGATTAGTTGATTTTCATGAGATTTCGAATGTGAGTCTATGTATCGGGTAGAGGCCCTATTGAGATGATGCATGAGATTGTTTTGGGCTGAGATTCCACGTCATTATGAATTAGCCTGAGACCCTATATGATTTGGTTTTGGGCTGAGATCCTAACGAAGAAATGGCTTTGATTGAGAAGCATATTTCATTGTGTTTTGATTTGAAAAGCAATACGTCTTACTTTTAAGATAGTATTTGAAATACTATTTTTTTATGCATGCATGCATGCTTTTACGTGAAGAGTATAAATGTCTTATTGATAAATTGTTTTTTTAAACTGATTATTTTTGTCTACTCACAGTTTTTATGTTTTTGATACCCTTCAAGTTGATCGCGGATGCGGAATGTAGCAGAGACTGAGACATCACATGTCGTCGCGTAACCCCACAGATCCTTGTGTACTTTGAATAACTCCGAGCGGGTTACGGTTTTATGTAAGACCCGTGTCTTGCAGGGAACAGTGAACAATCCCACATTCTTGCGAGGGGGAATGGTCTGGGAGAGGATGGTGGTGTACCTTAAAGGTGTAGGCACACACGTATCTAGCACGAGGCCTTCTGGGAGTTCACTAGCTTTGGATTCCTGGGGTACTCCAAAGTTAAGCGAGTAGAGGCTGATGCAATCCCATGATGGGTGACCCGTTAGGAAGTTACACCGTGAGCTCCCGGGGACAAAACCCTACGGGCTTCGCTGGTTCGACCAGTGAGTCTAGAGGGGACAATATGGTGCTAGATGAGTCGGGTCCTGACCGAGGAGGGTCGGGTTCTGGCAATTTGGTATCAGAACCAAACCCCTACCGGGAAGTGTGCCAGCGAGGACGCTGGGCCCTAAGGGGGGTGGATTGTAAGACCCGTGTCCTGCAGGGAATGATGAACAATCCCACATTCCTACGAGGGGGAATGGTCTGGGAGAGGATGGTGGTGTGCCTTAAAGGTGTAGGCACACATGTATCTAGCACTAGGCCTTTTGGGAGCTCAAGTAACTTTGAGGGGGATTGGAACCCCAAAGTTAAGCGAGTTGAGGCTGGTGCAATTCCATGATGGGTGACCCCTTGGGAAGTTGCACCATGAGCCCTCGAAAACAAAACCGTGAGGGCAAGGCCCAAAATGGACAATATGGTGATAGATGAGTTGGGTCCTGACCGAGGAGGGTTGGGTCCTGACATTTTATCCCTTGTCTGGCGCGGGATGCCAGACGAGAGCAGGCATATCCCACGATAATCCAAGGGGATTGGGATGGGTCTTGTCAATGTGGTATCAGAGCACTAGGTTGCTCTCAGAGTATTGCGCATGGGTCAAATGTGATGTCTCTGGGTTGTTGTTATCCCGTCATCAACCTGATAGTGAGGGTAAGGATAGAAAGATTAAGTGGGAATGAGCCCGGATAGATTTTGTTGGGCATGGCATGCCGTGATTCAGTGAGGTTTGACCCCGATGAGCACTATGTATGACGAATTTATAGAGTCGTGACTCACGATTGGTCAGGATGGATGTGGTCATGGATAACCCTAGCTTAATATTGATTAAACAAGTTACCAAGAGAGTGGTACTTGTGGATCAGATCTCGGGATGGACCGATCAGTGGATTATACAATTTTGAGCTCGATAGTGATGGGTGGCAACCCGAGTGCTTGATCTAGATGCCCGAGTGAGTGATGGGTCAGCGTTCTGAGTGGTTGGTACATGCGGTGAGTTGCCTGCATGAGTGCAGAGTCCTGATATCATATTGTTTCTTGGATTGGTCTGCGCGAATATTGTGGCAGACATTACTATCGATGGACATGGATGAGTCTTATCGATCTTGATATGCTCAAGTTATAGCGTCGAATGAGATGATGAGGATTCTTCAATCGTATTGGGTGCCAAAAGGTAAGGTTCCTACATTTAGTGTAGATGACAGGACCTATGTCGATCCCCCAGGGACCACACAAGGATGCGCCCTGCTCCCGTCTGACACAACCCCAGAGAAAGACCAAAATACCATTAACGGGTTAAATAATTCACAATATAAAGTTTAAATATAATTAAATCCGAGTTAGGGTTCAATAGTGCCAGACAAGGGATAGAGAACACTACAAACATACGCGCACAAATATCAGTTTTAAAAAATGGTGCTCAACCTACCCAACACGGGTTCAGGTACGCAGTAGTAAATAACTATGTCTCAGCCTCGTGATCTGCCTCTACCTCTAGGCCACGTTCTGCAGGGGTCAAGAAAACAATGAAAGTGTGAGTGGGTCGAAAATAAAAGATATTTCAAAAACCGTTTATAATCAATAGTAAAATACTGTTTTACCCATCTTTTTTCAAATCATACTTTCAATTGAGTCAAAATATATATAATAATCACCGAATCATACATCATATAATCACACACAATATAATAATAATATATCCACAATAATCGTATTGCACTATTTATCCCCGATGTCTGACGTCCCAGACGTCTAATAAGGTCACAATACTAAGGCTACGCGTACCGCCCTAGGTCTCAATCCTGAATCCTATCCCCGAACCCAGTCCGGGATATGACATCCCAGATGTCTGACGTCCTAGATGTCTAATACTAGCAATCATACTCCTAAGTCACCCTACGGTCCGGTGGCTTCATAGCATGACCCCTCGCAGGCAATTTGCCGTGACCACTCCAGGGTACCAATAACTGGAGGAGACAGTAATCCATATGGTCAATATATACAGTGCAATAGTATGAATCTGTGACATCCCTATATGACTCCAAAAACCAACAGTATAATAACCAGGCGGGTCTCAAGCCCAAATCAATGTAATACTTATATATATAATCCATAACTAGACCTATGGTAATCCACACACAATCATATAATAGTATAATGAAAACAGTTATGCATGCAATTAGTTTAGAAACCAAAAGACCCACTCACAGTACTATCCTGCTGCTTAATCGAACGTCTAATACGTCAAAATCAGACATCATTCGGGAAAGTTACGGGTCACCCATCCCATTGCACGATTTTTGGAAAAAAAGTGAATATGAGTTGTCTTTAGTAGGACCCAAAATTTCTAGAATGGAGCAATGGATGAGTGACAGTGTCACCTATCATATTGACCCATTTCCTCATCTTTATGCATCATCTTTATTTCATCTTCTTCATTCATTTCTTCGTCCCAAACCATACCTACCACCCAAATAATTTTGATCTTCATCAGCTGGACTAGGGAGAGAGAGACAGAGTGAGCTAGGATGAGAGACGGTGGCAGGGATGGTAGAGCCATCGCAAGGTGGTCGGAAACCCGTGAACCTAGGTAACCCGAAACCCATTTTTATCTTAGATTTGGTTTTTGATTTGTTGACGTTTGGGACATGTTCTGAAGCATGGGTTGTGTTTGTGGATTCTTTGCAAGGATGAGGAACCAAAAATGGGAGGCGGAGGCTGCTGGAATCATACGGAGGACAACCTTGAAGTTGCCTGTGGGACTTTGCGAGTGACATGTAATTTCTAGGCCTTGTTTCTTGATTTTGAGGTCATAAAACCTTTCTTGGGAGTGAGACGAGTATGTAGGAAGAAAAACGGAGGAAAATAGTGGCTGGACGGCTGAGATACTGCCAGGTCAGGGTCGCGGGTCAAACGATCGGTTAAAGAGGTTCAGGTCGACCAGGCCATAGGTTGACGATGATGACGTGGCAATCTACGTTATCACATGTAATACCTATCAGGCCACGTGACCAATCAAGTCGTACCATGTGGAAATCTGTCAGACTGACAGGTGTTAGAGTTTTCAAGCTGATGTTAGCATGTGACGTCAGTAGCTGATGTCAGCAGTGACGTCAGCGTTGACTAGCGTTGATCGGCATTGACTGTCGTTGACTAGCATTGAGTGGCGTTGACTATCGTGGATCACCGCGTGAGGGCATGTGGGCACGAATTTTGAGGTCAAATTGATCTTATTCGGAAGGTTTCGACTTCGTGAATCTAATGGTGGTGATTTCAGGTCGAATAGAGATCGTTTGATAGGTCATTTAGAGGTTTTTAGCCTCGAGAAGCGTGTTTGAGACACGTTGACCGTTTCGAGAGTTTTGAGGATTATAGTTTGGAATTATATAGGTTCATAGTAAGATTTGGGTATGATTTGGTCAGGTTTGGACATCCCGGAGATTGCGGATTAGCCCCGGAGTGGCTTACGATGCAGGTTTCAGAGCGCATAGTACGTGCAGTCTGTGAGTGGACTTTTTTTCAAGAAATATGATGTATGCATAACTGTTTTATATGATTTATGAACATGATTTGAGACACATAGATTGCATATGATTTAAATATGATTTGTTTGGCATTTTCGTAGAAATGCGATATTGCACGTAGTTTGAGATGTTTGTTTTATATGATACTTAAGCGTAGGCCGTGTATTCTACGTGCATGTGTTTATGTGATTTTGATGGTTTCACGGAAAGGCGTGAAATTGAGGATCTGACTATAGATTTTTGATGGATTTCACGGAGATTCGTGAAATTGGTATTTGAGCATGAGTCCCAGTTGGATATGGACTTTGATATGGATTACAGTAAAAAGGGATTCCAAATTATTTGAATAATGAAATGGTTTTCGCATTTGGAAATGTGTTTCGAGCATGAGTGCCAGTTGATTTATGGTTTGACTTAGAGTATAGTCAAATGCAAGGAAATGATATCAGGTTGTGAGCCAGATATGATTTATGAAAGATATTCGGGCGTAAGACCCCGTTGTGGATTTGATAGGATTTAAGGAATCCTGGATTTATGAAGTTTTGTTAGACACTGTTTTTGTAATGGTCTTGTGGAAACAGATCTGATGAAATTATATCCGGACGTAGACCCTATTGAGATGTTTTGAGATGATGTGAAATTTTTTCCACACGACCATCCTCTATGATGTGATCATCCTGCGGATGTCGACCATCAAGTAGGATATGTGATCCTGGAAAGGTCACGGGGACACTGCCTGCTGGAGTGTCGGAGATGGACATTTTGGAGACATCGACCATCCTGCGTGATGTATGATTCTATAGATGTCATCGCTCAGATGTCGACCATCATGTATGATGTCTAATCTTGAGTTAGAGCACCTAGACATGAGCCACGGGCTCCAAGCCTGGTGTATATTCGGATGTGTAATCACGAGTTGCACACGTAGCGCTGATATCGTGACTAGTGATGATGATATGAGATAAAGAGGATTAGCGGATATGTTTTCATGAGACTTCGAGCCTGGTGTATATTCGAATGTGTAATCCCGAGTCGCACGCGTAGCGCTGATATCGTGACTAGTGATGATGATATGAGATAAAGAGGATTAGTGGATATGTTTTCATGAGACTTCGGATGCGAGTCTACGTATCGGGTAGAGGCCCTGTTGAGATGATGTATGAGATTGTTTTGGGTTGAGATCCTACGTGGTTTTGAATTGGGCTGAGACCCTATGTGATTTTGTTTTTGGCTGAGACCCTAATGAGGAAATGGCTTTGATTGAGAAGCATTTTTCACTGTCTTTTGATTTGAAAAGCAAGTGCATGCATTTTTCACTGTCTTTTAAGAAAGTATATGAAATACTATTTTCTAATGCATGCATACATTTACGTGAAAAGTATAAATGTTTTATTGATAAATTGTTTTTAAACTGATTATTTTTGTCCACTCACAGCTTTTATATTTTTGATACCCTTCAGGTTGATCGCGGATGCGGGCTGTAGCAGAGACCGAGACATCACATGTCGTTGCGTAAGCCCAAAGTTCCTTGCATACTCTGGATAACCTCGAGTGGGTTACAGTTTTATCTCTTATCTGGCACGTGGTGTCAGATGAGAATAGGAACATCGCATGATAATTTAGGAGGATTGTGATGGGTCCTGTCAATAAATCAAATCCCTTGCCATTGTGTTCGTCAAAGGCCAATTGAAAGGCCCAATGCCCCTTCTCCCTTTCTGTTCGCACACAAACACACACACACACACACACACACACACACACACACACACACACACACACACACACACACACACACACACACACACACACACACACACACACACACACACACACACACACACACACACACACACACACACACACACACACACACACACACACACACACACACACACACACACACACACACACACACACACACACACACACACACACACACACACACACACACTTGGTACTAGATTGAAGATTCTCGATCACACTCGCACACTCCCCACTCCGAGACTCGCAAGCCTCTACACCTAGGAACTATGAACTCATCATGCTAATCAAATCGAATCCCTTGAAGTGTTCTCCCTTTATACTCAGACGACCATTAAGCCATGTCTTCTTTCTCACACTGTCGACTCTACCTTCATTGTTGTTACGAGAATCCTATACCCACAACACCAAATTACCTTGAATGGTGGATAACACACCCGAAACTCAAACTTTGACCCTGATAACACCGTAAACTTCGCCTCGACGTCCTGTGATCATTTAGCAGGTTAGAGAGACCAAGAAATGGCTTTGACCCTAGACAATGAACTCGACTTGATTTAGAACCCGACATTCTCGTTCATCTCTATGTTTGGGTACTAATGGTATAACTGCATGTCATTTTCTGATCAACGGATAGCGGAGGCGATGCTGGTGGGTCAACGGAGTTGGTTGTTTCACGTCCTTCTCTTGTATATGGGGCTTGCGTATCATCTGGGGTGAATGTTAAAGCTCTTTGCTCGACAAGAACACCTTCCAGCTCCATATGGGCTTCAACCCGTTTTTGACCCACGAAACCCGACCTGAGACTTTCATGCTCAAATGAAGGTAGATCATTCCAATTCCTACCCTAATCGATTTGTACAATTGAAAACTAAATCCTGGAATAATTGCATGAGATTTTCGATTAGGTTAGGACCCTGAATGGCGATAGGGTACCTTCTCAATTTTTGGGTTTCTGTCGAAGGCTGTGAGTACGTTTTGAACTCCAGTAGGTATAAAATTAAACTCTAGGATCAATTTCGAGTCTATAGGTGAAATTCTTAGTGAAATGGACTAGTTTCCAATTGTTGGTTGCTGTGAACAGCGACGGGAACGTTGGTCCGGTCGTCTTTTCCAGCGAGATTTCGATGACTGGACTTGTCGTCACAGTTGAGGGACGTCGTTAGGAGTTAACGAAATGTCCTAACAACGTTAGCATATTCTGTTAGGTTCTAACGGTATCAAGACTGACCTTAGGGAGGGAATATCCCCAGAATATACCACACATAATGAGAATGTTCCACATGCGATGCGTGGCATTGTGCACATGTGCACGCACTTGTAGCACACGTGCAAAAAGGGTACATGTGCGTGTAGGGGCGCGTGGCAGGCGCGTGATCTACTTTTCCAGCCCTCGGCCAGCGCGTGGGCATGCTTTCAGGACTTTTAAAACAACCTTAGGAACTTTTCCAGTCCCATATTGACTCATAGAACTATGTTTTGACTCTCGACAGCATATAGATGTTGTTTTCCCGATCCCGGGAGCACGTAGATATTATTTTAAGGGGCCTAGGATATCCTCGAACATATTAGGTTCCTTGTTAAGTGATTTTAGGCCATGGTGGGTCGCCCTTAAGGGGTTTAAGTAGATAGATTGAAATGTAAGTTACTTTGCCTTTGTTAAATGGTCTTGTAGGACAGGATATGGATTGGAGTTTGTGAGTTGTTGGATTTGTCGGGTTACCTGACTCCCCGACTAGTGTGAGTGGACCCTTTCCCTAAACCTACGTTTTTTATATTTTTTTATTACTCGCACGTTTTACGGTGTTTGCACATTTTATATTTGATTGAGCATGCATGATTTATTTGTGATAGTTGTGGTATGAGGTTATGATGATTGGTTGCTATGCATGTTTGGTTGTGATTATTCATGGTGATATGGTAAGTACACATAGTGGTATGTTTTGAGTCTCATTTATTGCATTGCATGATAGTCCCCGGGGCATTGATGAGATTGAGATAGTGATGGAACCCACTTAGGAGTACTTGTATCTAATACCCGTCTATAGGCCACAGATCAGTCCTCCACGTGATTGTTCACCTGTGCTACTCGCTATACTAGTTAAAAAGCACCAATCTTGTCCCCGAGCTCTAGAGGACTCAAGATGACGGTGCCCAGCACCCAGTCCTTCACATGGTTAGGTACGTGAGCAAGATACCTAGTTGTGTTACGAGTATGAGACTCGAGAGCAATTTGATTTGGGTTGATATTGAGACATATTTACAGTTTCTGCATGCCTCATATGTGCATTCTTGTTTAAACTATTACTGTTTGGCTGATATTATATTCCTCGTATTACGTGCAAGTATACTTTAACTGTTTTGGGATTTATTTTAAAACGAGGGGTTAGGTGTTGTTTATTGAAATTACTTTTACACTGGAACAATAATTGGGTCCACTCACCGCTTGATTTTTAAACCCCTCAGGTTTCTGTGGCTCGCACACACTTCGAGGAGTTCGGGTGCTTCCCTGACACTCACCCCCACGTGGAGTGAATGTGACGGTAAAATAAGGTATCAATAGGTACAGTTTTCTAGGTATGATCATGTAACGACTTGTCCCAAATTTTTGGGATTAATTATGAATTAAATTGAGGATTAGCAAGGCTAATCGGGAATTAGTCGAGGATTGTCGGACGTTCATGGAAAAATTACAATTTTACCCCTAAATAAGGGTAAAAAGTTGACTTTTGATCCGGGAGGTCCAATACATGAGGAAAAAGGACCGTTATGTAGCTTGAGTCGATACGAGTCCGTAGACAGGTGGTACGTCAAAATTGGACATTCAACGGGAAAGATATGGGTCACGGAATATTCAGGGTACTATCACTCCACATACATGCACCCACCCCTTCTCTGTTTCATTCTATCTCACCCAAAACCCAAACACCATAACCCACCCCAACCTTCATAAACCTTCGTCTTCTGTTGTTGTCATGAACGAGGAAGTGAGAGAGCAGGCTGAGACGAGTAGGATGGTGGCCACGGCGAGGGCTACTGTAGATAGTGGCTGGAAACCCGCGAAGGTACGATTTTTGTTCCAAATATGAAATCACTTTTTGGGTGTGTATGGGCTATTTCTAATGATTGGGTTGTGTTTGGGAGGGTTGTACGACTTGATTGGGACTGGTTTCAAAGGTAGCAGCGGTGAAAATTGATCGGAAACGGAGGAGGAACTGGACGACCACTGTTCATCGTTTGAACAAGTATCTTCGAACCACTTTATGAGTTTTCTGGGTTTGAAGAACCAGTCTAAGGCTTAGGACGATCACAACCGTCGAAGAACGGAGAGATTTGGTAGTTGGAAGAGGGATTTTTGGCCGGGTCGAGTCGTGGGTCTATGTGACTCGCTATAGTGGAAATTGGTCGACTTGGATTTGGAAATATCTTTCTGGCATACGACCTTGTTGATTTGAGGTTTGACTTAGAGTATAGTCAAACGTGAGATAAGTTGGGCTGTGACCCAGCTATGAGTTTTACTTAATATATTTCGGGTATGAGACCTTGTTGTAGATTTGATAGGATTCGAGGAATCCTGGGATATGAAGTGTCGTTGGACACAAGATTTTTGGGCTATAACCCATTTGGTGATGTTTTGCGCTTGAGGCCCTATTGATGATGGTGACGCTCGCATCTGGACTGTAGATGTGTTCCTTCCAGAGAGGTCACGATGCACTGCCTATTGTCAAGTAACTGCGGGAATCAATGAACTAAGAAGGCTAGGAGTGCTGATGTTAGTCTCTAAGATCGATCGGCGATGTGTTCGCGATGATCTAGAGAGGGTCGCGGTGAGTGATGTGTTCATGGCGACATGCTGAGATTATGAGCGGTCCTGAGCTATATGCACATGTGCTAGGATTAGAATCGTGACTGACATTGGGATGAGTTCCCATGGGATGTGTTCCTACGTGTTCTATGGTTTGGGTCGAGATTCTGTTTGTGTTATCTGGTTTTGGGCTGATACCGTATTGAGGTACTAGCTTCGATTGGAAGCATTTTTCACTGTGTTTTGATTTGGGAAGCAATACGTCTTGCTTCCGAGAAAGTATTTGAAATAATTGTTTTATAATGTATGCAAGCTTTTATGAGAATGGTATAAATGTTTTTTTGATATAAATAATTTTTATAAACTGTTGTTTTGTCCACTCACAGCTTTTATGGTTTTAATACCTTTCAGACTGATCACGGATGCGAGCTGGAGCAGAAATCGAGACATCACATGCCACCAATGATCCTGGCATACTATGATGGACCCCGAGCGGGTGACGAGTTATCCCTGGTCTGACACGCGATGTCAGAAGAGAGCAGGTACGTCCCACGTTAATCCAAGGGGATTGGGACGGGTCCTGTCAGATCATCAATTACGTACGTCCATACTCTAAGCTTCCGATGTAGGGTGGAATATGCTTGGCTTTTTATCGGGTAGGTTCCACCCGACTCCCTAAAAACGCGCCGTTTTTAACCTAAATGGCTTCGTCATCTAGACGTCATCGTCCAGATGTCGACTAGCATGCCTCGAACTTCGTGTCATAAATAAACTTTTTAGATCGAGGTGTGTTAATAGAATATTCCTTCAGTAATGGAATATTCCCCAGGTGACAGAGTATTCCGTTTCGGTTGACGAAATATGTAATTATTAGAGAATATTCCTCCAGCGCATAGGGGCATGTGGGGAAGGCCATCAGCCTTTCCCCGGTACGTGAAGGAACACCCATAGGGCATTTTCTTGGCGCATGGTAACGTGTATCCAATAGTTCTCGAATTTCTGAATTCAGTGGTGCTTTTATTAGGTTAATCAAACATCGTTTGGGGGTATTTCTATTCATTCAAAGTGACAATGTCTGTGTTTAGGGCATGTTAAGGCCTTCCCTAGTCTCTGGTCAGTTAGATTTTTTATGTTTTTGACATTTGGGACTCGATGGAAAGGGAGCTTATGTAACGACCCGGAAATTCGAAAAAGGAAAAATTGGAAAATTTGAAGGAAATGACGATTTTGCCCCTGGTTGTAAGGGCCGAAAGTTGACTTTTTTTTCAGGACCTTGTTTGGACTTTCTGTAAGTATCGTTGGATAGGTCTCGGGACGCTGAATCCATAGACAGGCGACATGCGTCAATCGGAGTTCGGGTGGAAAAGTTACGAACCTTGGAATTTTAGGGGCATTTTGGTCATTTGTTAAGGCAAGGGTAAAATGGTAATTTCACTAGTCCTGGCTGATTCAGCTAATTTGGATGAGGATTGGTCACTTGGTGACATTTGTCACCATATTTGAAAGATTAGTGGCTTTGTTTGAATGCCTAACAAGGACAAAACAAACCCGCCCACCCTTCGTTTAAATTCATCAAAATTGATTGATCCATGAAGAAAGTGTGAA
This sequence comes from Prinsepia uniflora, assembly GCA_032719365.1. Taxonomy (NCBI): domain Eukaryota; kingdom Viridiplantae; phylum Streptophyta; class Magnoliopsida; order Rosales; family Rosaceae; genus Prinsepia; species Prinsepia uniflora. The sequence continues at coordinate 52,532,270 of CM064868.1, read as the reverse complement.
ACCTAAGACGGTGGGATGAATTTACAGAGAAAAACAAGTGGGAATTAGAGGAGAAGTGAGGGAGAAAAACCCAAAGAAACCCGAAGACCCAACCCGTGAAGTTTATACTTTTCAAAATTTGAATTTGCATTTAGAGCGCGAGATGCTTCAAATCGAGATTGAATTAAGCCTTCTAGGATCAATTCGATCAGGACCAGCTCAAAATTGAGGCAAATTGGGGTCGTTTTGCTTTAGAACTGAAGGGGTGAGGACTTTGGATTGTTGAGATTTTGTTCGAGTAATTATAGGAATTGGAGGATGAAATTGAGGTTGGAATTGAACTTAGAATAGTTTTACGAAGCTGTTAGCTGGATTAATTGAAGGAAAACGGGTCGAATTGATGAAGTTTGAGGAATGAACAGTGTTAGGTGTTCTTCGAATAGTCGAGTTTGATTCGACTGGATTGAGGTAAGTGTTCATGTAATTGAATCCACAGAACCTTAATTGAATCCATAATGAGGCTAATGGGCAGTTTAATTGTAGAAATCAAGCAAGAATTAAGGGAGATTCAGCCGGGTCACTTTGCGGGTTACCGGACCCGTTTAACAGTCAAACGGGTGAAGGAGACGACTGTACATGGGTACTGTAGGAAGGCGCATGGGCTTTACGCGCAGCCGCTTGCGACGGCGCGTGGGGGCGCGTGAGCGGGATTTTTGAGGTGAGGTCATCATGACTTTTGTTCTATTTAATATAACAAACATTTTTCACTGGTTTCGAGGAAATCAGACACTATTTCGATATTGTTTCGAGGGTTCGAAGGTTTATGTTATGATATAAAATAATATTTAATTCCCAAAAAATTATGAGAAATTAGTATGATATTAATTGAGTCATTAGTGACCCTAAATAATGATTTTAGACAGGATTCGAGATTATTGGAAGGTATCAGAAATTACGAAAACACGTGCAGCTCGGAAAGCAAGCGGTTTGGACGGTGTGTGAGTGGACGTTTGTTTTATAAATTGATATGCATGCATAGTTAAATATTTTACATGATTGATTGCATGATTTGAATTGCAATGATGTCCTGATGATGTGGAATGATTATTTATGATTTAATGATTATTTTAATTGGTATTTTGGGCAAGTTTTACAAGAAATGTGCAAGTGATATTTTGGGCTAGGCCCGGAGTCAAAATGGTTTCAAAATGGATATTTTGACTTAATTGGTGAGTTAAGGATGATTTCTGGATTATTTTAATATTTCAAATGAGATTTTACGGATTTACGTGTAAATGGTATTTGGACTTGAGACCCGATCAGAAATGATTTTGACTTGGTTTGAAGTCAAGGATGTGATTGACATGTTTTGGGATGTAATCCCGGGATGGTTTTCATTGTGATTGTGAGCACCCAGACGGTCGGAGCTAGGGGATCACTCAAACGACCAGAGCTTGGGGAATATGATTGTATGATTGTGAGTTGTTATGGTAAGCTAGCTTCTCAGATGCGACTGAGCCTAGATGTACCACTCGGATGTGTCTGAGCCTGGGGATGTGTTCGTCCAGATGTGACTGAGCCCGAGGGTTGAGCCCAGAGGTGTCTGATCCCGAGAATGTGGCTGAATATTGGCCTACGCGTAGTACATATGTGACTATGTGATTTGTTTTGCACTTGTGAATAGTGCGGATTGATTAATTGTGCACTTGTGAGTAGTGCTGTATGACATTGATTGTGATATCATACTAGTATTGAGTACGGGTTCTGGTCTTTGTGGCCAGGTGATTATGTTTTCATATGTTTGGCTTGAGAGCCAGGATTTGATACTTGTTATGTAATTTGGATGGAAAGCCGGTGATTGCTATACATATGTTTTTCCCTATGCATGCCTGGTTTGATAAACTAGAGGGTAAATGATGTATTTTGAAATCTGTTTTAAATGATCTTATTTTTGTCCACTCACACCTTTCCTGTTTTGATGACCTTCCAGGTCGTGGCACGACGTTCGGGGTTGATCGAGAGGCGGAGGCATGAGCGGAAATCAGTGCAGTTATCCCTTGTCTGACAGGTGTTGAAGGGTAGTTTCGGGACTTCAGTTGACTTGTCAGACGGGAGCAGGACCGGACACGGGTATCAAAATCCAGTTGGGACGGGTCCTGTCAGTTTATTGGAGTTTGTTTAATGTTAGTTCTGGATGTCTTTAGTTTCTTTAATTGATGATAGGGAACTTGAGCTTTCAAGAGTTAGGGTTTTGATTATATTGATTTGACTTATCATGTATTAATATTAATTATTTGTTTGTGAAGCATCATGATAATGTAAAGTTCGATGAGCTGTATGAATCAAGATGGAGCTCGCGGAGACTTCCGTGGTCAAGTGCCTAGAAAATACTTGTAGTAGTGCACTTTATCAAGTGAGCTCTCCCTGACGTGATGTGAATGCATCTCACACCCTAAACTTATAATTATTGAATTAAATGTATTGATGATGTTTATAATGTAAATTGAATGCCTTGATCGTGATGCTTGCGAATATTTGGTTGGATGCTTGTGTTAAGAAGATGTTAGAGTTCTAGACGAAACCACGAGTTAGATCTAGTGCCTAGATATGTTTGATATTTGGAATTGGTATATTAATCCCAACGAAAGAAAAGAACTCCAAATTAGTATAACTAGTATTATAATCCGGAATGAGTACTACTGTACTCATTCCAGAAGAAAAGAACGCTTAGATACAACGTGGTGTTGGTGAAGGAGTACTACACCAAAATAAGTATAAGCTACCAGTAGGTTCACATGTCTTGAGGGTCGATTCTGAGGTAAGCGATATAGATGGGTCGAGATACTAGATTGGGACTCTAGACGATTCGGGATACTAGATTAAAAGTCTAGATGAGTTGAGACATTGGAGTGAGATTCTAAACGAATCAGGTTATTAGGTAGGGACTCGGGAGGAGTCAAGGGAGCCGATGGGTTACCAGCTAGTTCATGACTGAGTGTCGATGAAGTATCGGCTGGTTCATGGTTGATAGTCGAGTGAGTTGCCAGCTGATCTGAGATATTGATTATGCCATGGATTATGAGTGAAGTCAGAGTTACCGAGCTGGGTTTTACCTCGCCTTTATGGTTAGTGGGTTGGTGTCAACAATGACCCCTGGAAGACCAAGCTTGTTTGGTTTTACATCACTTGTCTGATAAGTTATCGTATTAAGAAATTAAGGTCCTAAAGGTACTTTTGAAACTTTGGATTAGCTGTGAGATGGGAGTAACACCTAGCACGGTTATCAAAGTGATATTGGGGCGACTCTAGTAAACCACCACCATTGGTACCGCCACTCAATGGCACCACCTCGATCTTCACTGCCTCTACTGCCACCTCTACCACCATCTTCACCACCATCATTGCTACCAACACCCCACCACCACCATCTCCACCACCACTGCCTCCACCGCCACCACATCACCATCATTACCACAATTGCCACTACTCCCAAATCACCACAACCAACGTCGTTCCTGCCACCACCATTATTGCCATTCCTATCACCGTATTGCTACCATCACCACCACTTTTTCCATTCCTATCACCGTATTGCTACCATTACCACCACTATAACGACCATTTCTACTTCCACTAACAGGACCCATCCCTAATTTACATTGAAAATTGAATCGATCCTGCTCCCGTCTGCCAACGTCTGCCAGATAAGGATTGTCCTACTTTTATTCTTGTATTTATTTATTTTGTTAACCAAACTAAATCTGTCTCTTGTAAGGTACTGCCCAGATCCAATGCACTAACTCGACAAAAGGTGGAATTTACTAATTCAGTCATAATTAGTCTTATTTTCATTATTATACTTATCACAATTTCTAAGGTCAATTATATGATACAAACATTAACATATGGAAAATATGAAAATCCATCCAATAATTCTTGCTATCAATTCTCATATTGCATCCTATAATATATAATCATTTAGTAATTAGGATAATACCTTTTTATATGCCAACAAACACATAAAACAAATTCTTATCTAAACATATTTTCCATAATCCCTTAAATCCTTTTAACCATTGTAATTTGTCATTTGGATTTCTTAACTCCCACAAAAAGCCTAAGGCTTGAATCCCACATCTCATCCATTTAGCACATTTAATAATAAGGTTATTAACACTTAATAACAATCATAGACAATCTTAACATCAACATATACATAACAATATAAGTCCACATCAAACTCTTCAATCATGGTCTCAAATATTTATCCAGTTCAGCCACAATACATTCATATCCAAATGCAATAATAACCAAGTCCTTAGTTTCCCCAAATCAATTTAGCATTTAAAGTATGAACATATGACTTTGGACCCTTAAAACTGTACTCAATGGATACCCAATCAGTTCAGAGATCACACCATTGAACTCAGAATTGCAAAGCTAGTAACTTTCATGTTGAACATATCTCAGGACACGACAAGACGCGCCCCCAACGCGCCGCCTGAAGTCTATGCGCATGTGCTTCATGCTTGTCACAAGGGTCGTCTTTAACCTGGAACCGGGTTGACCTGATTCTTGCAACATGGGTCGCTAACTAGTGAACCCAACCTGACTCAAACTTCCATGTTTTCCATCCTTTTTCCACAGTACGACATCCAGATTGTTCTATATGATCATAAGAGGAGATCTATAAAATCAAAACTAAGAAAACTTACCTTAAAGCCATGGTTCAACTCCACCAGCCATGACCATCTTTCGTCTGGGCTATTCCTGAGCTTCCATGTGTCCCATTCAACTCCAAAATGACCATAACGACCCACACATCCCTCTGGTGTGCTCAGTTTGGAACTAGAAATTCTCGAAACAAAACGATGATCCATGGTCGTGCTTTAAGCTTTCTCGACCATGGAGGTTTTTCTCTTCTCCACACTTTTTCCTGATTCCTTACCCTCAAAACTCTCCCTTTTTGCTTTGATTTTCCCCCACATTCTTCTGTTTTTCTTTCTATCTCATCCCTTTCTCATTTTCCTCTTCAATTATCTTTTTCCTCATTTTTTTCCATTTCTGACCAACCACCACGGATTTCTCTACTTACACACACAAAACATATATATAATAATAGTAGGTCGGTGGATGCATAAGGGAGGGAACATTCAAGAACTCTCTACAGCACACTAGGTTTTTCTTGCAAAATTACCAAAATACCCCTATGTCCAAAATTACCAAAATACCCCTACTCAAATTTTAACTTGTTCTGATGCTTAACAATCTACGATTTCGACATACTAAATGTCTATAAACTCATAAGTCTGAGACATTCGTAATGGTCCCTCACAGAATCTCCAACAAGTTCTTGGGTTAAAAAGTCAACTCTTTGACTATTAGGGGTAAAATGGTCATTTGTTATTTTCTTAAACTTCCTGGGTATTATAACATACCCTCCTTAAAAAATTTCGTCCTCGAAATTTAGGAAAAATCTGATCTTATTTTCATTCTCAAATTGGACAACTAAATTGCTCAAAATTAACCAACCTTTGAAGTCATGTTGAGGAATACGATAATACCAAACACCACTTATTTCTTACCAATCCATAACCAAATTCAGAACCAACTACATAAGCATCAAATCTTAGAACATAATAAAAATCATAAATTTCAGGGTACACTCAGTTATCAAAAATTCAAACAATATTCGTAATCAAATTAATAGGATAAAATATCAAATTATGACCAAATCACACTTATGCAACTGTTCCTCGAGTTCAAAAATCAACCATCATAATTAAATTGACATTGTGAACTGCACGTAGCAACGTCCGAGTCTTGCCCAAGCATTTATCACAATATTACTCACTAATGCACACAAGCCTCTTCACCAGGCTTAACCAATTCTCAACTTGAATTTTTATCACAATGTATCACAACTTGATGCATAGACTACCCAAAAACTACACGAAGCATCATCTGGGCCTAGTCTAGTAACTGCACTAACGCACCATTCGGACATGTCTGTGAACTGCACGTAGCACCATCTAGACTACCACATCATCTCTTGGGAATTGCCAGAAGCAACATCCAAGCACATTTGGGAACTACACGAAGCACCATCCAGCCTATCACATCATCCCTTGGGAACTGCATAAAGCAACATCTGGGTACTCACAATATCCTCTGGGAACTGCACGATACAACATCAGGGTTATCTCAACAACCAATATACCAGTCTTAAGAAACGGAGCCCCTACTCAACGTTTGAGACTTACTCACCACTATACTAGTATAGGGAAAAGGAGTTTTTCCTTGACGTCCGAGACTAACCATCACATTTACATCCCACAACTACTCGGAAATACAACATCTAAGTACCAACCAGTAGTTTAGAATAGCGCACGAGTATCAAGAAAATATGTATAACACACATCAATTTCTCAACACCAAATCCACATTGCATGTTCTAGGACTAAACCCAAAACACAATGTCCATGATAACAACTAATAATCATTTGAACACAATCAATAATTTTCCGAACATCATCATGTGAGATTCAGATTATATCAACATGCATCTAATGCTTAAAAGCCAAATCAATATCATCAATAATCATTTGGAAAAGAAAAATAATGTCAAATCCGTAAAATGTGTTTTTCAAATAATTTTCATAAAATAAAAAAGAAATCATACTTAACCTTCACATCTACTCAGGCGAACTCCGGGACGTATAAAATCATAAAAAAGAAATCACACTTAACCTTCACATCTACTCAAGCTAACTCCAGGACTTGTAAAATCATACTTCAAATAGTTCCATAAAAATAAATCATTTTAAAACCACAAGCGAACCAACATATCTCATAAATAACATATTCATATCTATGCTCTAATACCAAGTTGACAGGATCTGTCCTTAATTTACATTGAAAACCGAACCGATCTTGCTCACATCTGAAAACTTCTGACAAACAAAGGATTATCCTACTTTTATTCTTGTATTTATTTATTTTGTTAACCTAACTAAAACCGTCTCTTGCTGGATACCGCCCACATCCAACCTACTAACCCGACAAGAGGTGGAATTTACTAATTCAACCATAATTAGTCTTATTCTCATTATTATACTTATCCCAATTTATAATGTCAATTATATGACAAAAACGTTAACCTATAAATCCATCCACAAATTCTTGTTATCAACTCTCATATTGCATCCTATAATATATAGTCATTTAATAATTAGGATAATACCTTTTTATATGCCAACAACCACATAAACAAATTCTCATCTAAACATCTTTTCCATAATTCTTTAAATCCTTTTAACCATTGTAATTTGTCATTTGGGTTCCTTAACTCCCACAAAAATCCTAAGGCTTGAATCCCACATCTCATCCATTTATCACATGTAATAATAAGGTTATTAACACTTAATAACAATCATAGTCAATCTTAACATCAACATATACATAACAATATAATTCCACATTAAACTCTTCAATCATGGTCACAAATATTTATCCAGTTCACCCAAAATACATTCATATCCAAATGCAATAATAACCAAGTCCTTAGTTTCCCCAAATCAATTTAGCATTTAAAGTATGAACATATGACTTTGGACCCTTGAAAATGTACTCAATCGATACCCAATTAGTTCAGAGATTAAACCATTTGTAATGACCCGTCCTGAATTATCGGGATTAATTAAGAGTTAATGACGGATTAGCGAGGTTAACTAGGGATTAGCTGAGGATTAACGGACGGTTAGGGCAAAATTACGATTTTGCCCCTGAACGAGGGCAAAATGTTAACTTTTGACCCGGGAGGTCCGATGGCCGAGGGCCGAGAACCGTTACATAGATCGCATCAATAGGAATCTGTAGACAGGCGGCACGTTGAATTTGGACGTTCGACGAAAAAGTTACGGTTCACGGAAGTTCCGAGGAACTATTGCACGTTTTACGAGACGACTTGACTTTTGTCTCAAGTGGGTCCCAGATATTTTCTCAGGCCCAATGGATGAGTGACAAGTGTCACTCATCCATTACCCATTGAGATTGCATTCATGCACTTCACCCATTTCCTTGTTTGTCCAAACCAAAGCTCGATCTCGCACAAACACCACCCCTTATCACTCCCTACCTTGATGACTGAGGGACAAAGACTGAGAGGGAGGTTGAGACAGAGACAATGAAGACGAAGATAGTGGCAGGAGGTAGCTGAGCTGTCGTGCATGGCTGAGAGAAGGTATGAATCGATTTTGAGTTTTTGAATCCATTAATTTGATTGGAGCATTATGGACAGTTTTGGGTGTTGGGATGATGATTATTAGGTTGCTAGGAAGGGTCAAATGAGGTTTTGGGCGATTTTGAAGGGCTGAGCAGCCCTGGGTGCAATCGAGAAACTTTGAACCGTGGAGTTCCATTTGAACGGATCGGGTTTAGACGGGTTTCCTGGGATTTAATGATACGAATAGGTAGAAAATGATGAAATAGGAAGATTGGAATTGAAAAGGAAGAGATTGGGCGAAAAATAAGGAAATTATAGGGCCAGACCGGTCACGCCAGTCCAACTGGATCGGCCGAACCAGTGAACCTGTTGGACCAGCCGTCGCTGGGTTGAAGACGATCTACAGTGCTAGCGCGTGGCTCCCACGAGTAGCCCCTTTGAGCGGCGCGTGTGGTCACGTGAACCATCCTTTGGTGAAAGTTCCAACATATAATTTCAGCTATTTGATGTAACGAACATTTTGGGACTGGTTTCGAGTCGATCGGGTACCATTTCGATATAGTTCGAGACGTCCGAAGGTTTAGGATCGGGTTTAAAAATAGTTAAAAATTCCGAAAAATTACGAGGCTTTAGTGAGGGGTTATTTAAGTAGTTAGTAACCCTCGAAATTAATTTGGACAGGTTCGGGAACCCCGGAGACGATGATTGGCCCAGGAAGGGCGTATGACATGCATATCGAGGCGCGACTTCGGACGGTCTGTGAGTGGACCTTTATTTCTAAACTGATGCATGCATAAATGTTTATAAATGTTTTAAATACATGTTTTGTGATGCCATGAGTGCATTTGTTTGTGGTAGCCTAGGATTTACGTATTTACACATATTTCAAGATTTCCAGTTTTATACGATGCTTGTAAGTGCTAGGTTTTCAATGAGGGTTTAATGAATGGGTTTTGGATTTAGAAATATGAAATCGGGCATGAGACCCATTTGATTGGAAACCCTCGGACTTGGAGTCCATTTAATTTCACGAGAATTCGGGCTGGAGGCCCATTTGAGTTATACGATCGGGCCGAGGGCCCCGTTGGTTTACGAATTCAGGCTTGAGGCCCAGGGTGTTGTAATATCGGGCTTGAGGCCCCGTTGATTTTGAAATCGGGCTTGTAGCCCGGTTGATTTATGGTTTCGGGCTTGAGGACCCGTTAGTTGTGTTATCAGGCTAGAGGCTCAGTTGATTGTGAAATCGGGCTTGAGTCCCAGTTTGGTTTATGAAATGAGAATTCGGGTTTGAGACCCTATTAAACTGTGGATTTAGGACGAGGCCTGTGATAGTGGATTTGAATCGGATTTGAGGAATCCTGTTGAGATTTGGGTATGAGACCCAGTTGACTTGTTGAGAAGAATCGGGTATGAGACCCAATTGGAAATATGTTTTGAGAAAGAAAGTATTTGAAAATGTATTGAAAATATGTTTCATGGCAAGTGATTTGGGGGCGAAGACCCCATGTTCTATGTTTTGAAAAGTGATTTAGGGGCGGAGACCCCGTGTTCTATGTTTTGGAAATGGTTTGGGTTGAGAACCATTGAAACAAGATTTGGGCAGAGTCCCACATGATTGGTTTTGGGCTAAGACCCACGTGAGGTGATTTGGGCTGAGTCCCATGTGTATTTGATTTGGACTGAGTTCCCATATGGTTTGATTTACGGTTTTTGGGCTAAGGCCCTAATGGTTTTATGAATGTTTTGATAAATGGTTTTTGAATGCATGCACGTTTTTAGTGAAGGGCATAAATGATCTTTGTGAAAATGTTTTTATTTAAATGATTGATTTTTGTCCACTCATAGTTTTCGTAGTTTCGAATGCCTTTCAGGTTGATCGCGGATGCAGGCTGTAGTAGAGACCGAGACATCACACTCCTCCTCTAGATCCTAGCGCTCTCTAGTAATCCCGGTGAGGCTAAGGATGGAATTATCCTGATTTAACGCTTCGTGTCAGACGGAAGCAGGCACGTCCCACGTTAATCCCAGGGGATTTGGGACGGGTCCTGTCAAGTTGGTATCAGAGCAGGTTGGCTCATATGATACCCATGGTACTCTGATACCAATTGGTATCAGAGCGCGTTTTGCGCGTCACTCTGTGCATATGTGATGTCTCTACAGTCATAACATCCCGTCATCAACCTGATACTTAGGGTATTAGTATGAGGGTTTGGTGGAAATCGAACCCTAAACCCTAGTTAGATTATGTTTCGCACGAGGTGCGATGGTTTAAGAATTCGATTGGCATTGGATGCCGCATTCTTCGGGAGGTTGGATCCCGAGTGGGATCAACGTTCGTGTGAATCTAACAGCTTAGAGTCGTAGTGTTACTGGTGAGTAGGATCCAGTGGACCAGTAGACACCGTGTGATGACCTGAGAGTCGAGACCGTTGTCGGTCATGTCATGTCGGATCGGAGATTGTGCTGCTAGGAGCAATCAAGGGCACGATGACCCTAGTTGAGACTTTTTGGGATAGGGACGTTGGCCCTATGTTTCATGAGAGGCCATGTTTCAGTGTGTCGAGTCCCGGAGAGATGTCGACTGGCAGAGGATGCCACGATGTAGGTGTTGTATGGCTTGGTATGGCATGCGGTGATTGTGGTATGCCGCGATTACGACATGTAACGGTTGTGCAGTGTTAGACATGAATTACGGCCAGTTTCTTATGGGCCCAGCTTTTTAGGGCCGTAGTGTTGCGTGAGGACGAGATCCTTGGATCGTGGTTATTGGCTGGTATGGTACCAATATTTGAGTATGACGACTCTTCGGAGTCGAAAGCGAGGGATCAGTCAGTTTGGTTGTGCTGCAGTGAGCAGCCGGGTTGTGATAACCCCAGTGGACGATCGGTTGGACAAGTTACCAGGAGAGTGATACTTGTGGACTGGTACTCGAGGGGATAGAGACTGCATTGAGATTGTGACGATTGTCACTCATCCATTGTCCATTGAGATTGCATTCATGCACTTCACCCATTTCCTTTTTCGTCCAAACCAAAACCAGATCTCGCAAAAACACCACCCTTTATCACCCCTTACCTTGATGACAAAGGGATAGAGACCGAGATGGAGGCTGAGACTGAGACAATGAAGATGAAGATGGTGGTAGGAGGCGGTTGAGCCGTCATGCATAGCTGAGAGAAGGTATGAATCATTTTGAGTTTTTGAATCCATTAATTCGATTGGAGCATTATGGGCAGTTTTGGGTGTTGGGATGATGATTATTAGGTTGTTAGGAAGGGTCAGATGAGGTTTTGGACAGTTTTGAAGGGCTGAGCAGCCCTGGGTGCAAACGAGAAACTTTGAACCGTTGAGTTCCATTTGAATGGGTCGGGTTTAGACTGTTTTCCTGAGATTTAATGATATGAATAGGTAGGAAATGATGAAATAGGAAGATTGGAATTGAAAAGGAAGAGATTGGGCGAAAAATAAGGTAATTATAGTGCCAGACCTGTCACGCCGGTCCAACTGGGCCAGCCGAACCAGTGAACTGATCGGACCGACCGTCGCTGAGTTGTAGACGATCTACAGTGCTGGCGCGTGACTCCCACGTGCAGCCCCTTTAGGCGGCGCGTGTGGGCGCGTGAGCCATCCTTTGGGAAAAGTTTTAACATGTAATTTCATCTATTCGATGTAATAAACATTTTGGGACCGGTTTCGAGTCAATCGGACACCGTTTTGATATATTTCGCGACGTCCGAAGGTTTAGGATCGGGTTTAAAAATAGTTAAAAATTCTGAAAAATTACGGGGCTTTAGTGAGGGTTTATTTAAGTAGTTAGTAACCCTCTAAATTAATTTGGACAGGTTCAGGAACCCCAGAGACGACGATTGGCCCTGGAAGGGCGTATGGCACGTGCATCGAGGCGCGACTTCGAACGGTCTGTGAATGGACCTTTCTTTCTAAACTAATGCATGCATAAATGTTTATAAATGTTTTAAATACATGATTGGTTTTGGGCAGAGTCCCACATGATTGGTTTTGGGCTGAGACCCACGTGAGGTGATTTGGGCTGAGTCCCATGTGTATTTGATTTGGGCTGAGTTCCCATATGGTTTGATTTACGGTTTTTGGGCTAAGACCCTAATGGTTTTATGAATGTTTTGATAAATGGTTTTCAAATGCATGCATGTTTTTAGTGAAGGGCATAAATGATCTTTGTGAAAATGTTTTTATTTAAATGATTGATTTTTGTCCACTCATAGTTTTTGTGGTTTTGAATGCCCTTCAGGTTGATCGTGGATGCGGGCTGTAGCAGAGACCGAGACATCACACTCCTCCTCCAAATCTTGGCGCGCTCTGGTAGTCCCGGTTGGGCTAAGGACGGAATTATCCCTAGTCTGACACTTCGTGTCAGACGGGAGCAGGCATGTTCCATGTTAATCCCAGGGGATTTTGGACAGGTCCTGTCACCATTGAACTCAGAATTGCAAAGCCAGCAAATTTCATGTTGAACGTATCCAAAGATACGGCAAGACGCACCCCCATACGCCGCCTAAAGCCTCTATGTGTGGACTTCACGCCCGTCACAAGGGTCGTCTTTAACTTGGAATTGGGTCGACCTGGTTCCTGCAACATAGGTTGCTAACTCGCAAACCCAACCCTACCCAAACTTTCATACTTTTCATCCTTTTTGCACGATTTAATGTCCATATTGTTCTAAATGATATTATGAGGAGATCTATAAAATCTAAACAAACAAAACTTACCTCAAAGCCATGGTTTGGATCCACCACCCACGACCATATTTCGTCCAGGCTGTTCCCGAGCTTCCCTACATCCCATTCAACTCCAAATGACCCAAACGACCCACACATCCCTCTGGTGTTCTCATTTTCGAACTAGAAATTCTCGAGACCAGACGACAATCCATGACCGTCTTTAAGCTTTCTCGGCCACGGAGGTTTTTCTCTTCTCCACTCTTTTCTTAATTCTTTACCCTCAAAACTCTCCATTTTCTCTCTGATTTTTCCCCACATTCTTTTATTTTTCTTTCTGTTTCATCTCCTTCTCATTTTCCTCTTCAATTCATTTTTTCCTCCTTTTTTTCATTTTCAGCCAACCACCACCGATTTCCTTTCCCACACACACAAAACATATATATAATAAACACTAGGTCGATGGATGCATAAATGAGGGAACATTCAAGAATTCTCTATACAACACTAGGTTTTCTTGCAAATTACCAAAATACCCCTACTCAATTTTTCACTTGTTTTGAGGCTTGATAATCTCCGAGTTCGAGATACGAACTGTCTATAAACTTAGGAGTTCAAGAGCTTCGTAACGGTTTGCACGGAATGTCCACCAAGTTCTCAAGTTAAAAAGTTAACTCTTTGAATATTAGGGGCAAGATGGTCATTTTTCATTTCTTAAACTTGCGAGGTGTTACAACCACCTATATTACAACACTATTAGCGCCACCGACCTAAAACAACCACTTTCATTGTTGCCATCGCCACCGCTACCACGATAGCTATCACTGCAACATTCACCATCACCTCATCAACACCATCACCTAAAACCACCATCGTCGTCGCCACCTCCATCAGTACCACCACCTCCTCCACCCCACAACCACAATGTCGCCATCACCTTCACCTTTCATCACACTACCACGATGTCCGATCGACTCAAAACTAGTCCCAAAATGTTCGTTACATCGAATAGATGATTTCACCTGTTAGAACCACCCTCAAAATCTTCCCCACGCGCCCGTACGCGCCCTGGGATTGCACTGCATGTGGGCCTCACGCGCCCATGCACTGTGTCGTCCCTGTCCTCCAGCCGACCGGTCTGACCGGTGAGGTCCGGTTTTCTTTGCAATCCCAGTCAAAGGAGACTTTTCATTTTCTGCTCCTTAGCAGATCGTGCTGGATGCCGGAGAATGACATGGGATGACTTTGATGTCATCATCTTCAACTTTCCTCATGTGGATTGATGAGGAAGGAGACGACAATGATGTCAATTGGAGACGACAGTGATGTCAATTGGATTGACTTGGAGATCAGATGATTCGTGGTGTCACGTATAGTGATGTGACAGGCGAGTACCCAAGACGAGACATCACATTCCTTCTTCGTATCCTAGCGTACTCTGATAGCCCGGTTGGGCAAAGGACGAAAATATCCCTATTCTGACATTTCGTGTCAGACAGGAGCAGGCACGTCCCACGCTAATCCCGAGGGATTTGGGACGGGTCCTGTCAACTACTATCTCTATTATCACCATTCACATTGTTGTTATTTCAAAATTTATGTTTGGTAATCATTGTCTAATGCGTATTAATTAATCTTTTTAAATTTATAGATTTGCACCAAATAAATTTTTCCTTTTTCATTCTTACAAAATCTTATTCACAATTAGCTACCAAATACATTATCAAATCTTAAATACACAAAATCCTATTTATTGTTTTCGTTTTACAAAACATTATCTCAAAAAAATTTGTGCAATATGATACAAAATGGTATTTTTCTTAGAATTTTAAATTCCTATAATTATGCATCCAAACAAGAGAATTTGTTATTTTAACTTTTAAGGAAACCTAATATTCTAACTTTAAAAAAAAAAATTCATAAATTTCCCCCCAATTCAAATGCTCTTGAGATCTCAATCCACTACTGACCACCTATTCCTAATTTTTCTCTCATATTTTATTCTTCCACATCTCTCCTTTTTTAGTTCTTAGTTTTTCAGGTGTCAGATCTCAACATCGAAGAAGTCCTCCTCCAACAAAAACTCAACCTACATCGGCAGCACCTCAAACTCAATTAAGTCATCATTCACCACATATAACCCAAACTCACCATATTATTTGTAGCTCTATTACATTCACGATAAACATGATGGACCACATAATTATGAATTTCCCCTATTAAGATGGATCTCCAAGAGTAGCACAACCATCGCAGAGTCTAACTCTCCAATTACATCATAACTACCCAGACTCTAGGTTAGCTTAAGCCCATGGTAAATACCCCAGAACTTAGCCTTCAAAACTTTCCCCTGACCCAATTGAACCGAGAACACCTAGTGGCCATCCCAATCTCTTACCATATCCACTGCCAACATTAAGCCATTCAGATCACAACCATCAAAATTCCTTTTAAGCACACATGTAACGACCTGAAAATTAAAAAAAAGGCAATTTCAAAAATTTTAAAAGGAATTGACGATTTTACCCTTTTGAGGTCAAAAATTGACTTACTTCCAGTTACGTTTTGGATTTTTCGTAAAAACCATTGTATAGGCCTCAAAATCTGAGTCTGTAGATAGGCGATCTGTTAGAATCGGAGATTGTATGAGTTCGTTATGGCTCTAAATGGACCAAGGGAATTTTGGTAATTTTTGTACCAGAGGTATTTTGGTAATTTTACAGAGATATTATAGCTAATTTTTGAGGGATGGTTTTGGACCAGGTTGGAGCCGCCCAGATCAGGTCTTGCATGCAGACCTACGTGTCCACCTGCCTGGTGTTGAAGGCGAGTACAGGTGCAACTGCACCTGCTCGCGTGTGACGCCCACTCGTAGAGAGCCCCACCAATGCATGGCGACGTGTGTGGCGATCTCTCAATGTCTAGCCAATATGAGTTTTAATGTATTCATTGTTACGAACCCATTGGCACAGGGTTTGAGTGGATCGAACATCGTTTTGGGGTAGTTTAGGGTGCCTAAAGTGTTATATTCAATTTTAAATTCGTATTTAAATCGTGAAAATTAGGGGATTTAAATGTAAGCTTAATTGGAACGTTAGTGACCCTTGGGGGTGATTTATAATAGGTGGTACGATTTTTCGGAGTTACGGAGGAACGCGTGGATGGAGATTTAACTACGTGGATGGTGTGTAACTAGACTTTTATTTTATAAATTATTGTGCATACATAGTTAAATATTTTAACTGTTTTATTGCATGATTTATGTGATGAAGAGTCCAATATGATTTTCTAAATTATTATTTGACAATTTTCTAGCTTTATTGAATGGTCTTGGACACGTACTTTACCATTATTTGTGAAAATGGTTTTTTGGACTTAGGCATGGGTTTGAATGTATTATTGACTTGATTTTGAGTCAAGGTTTGTGTTAAATGAGTTTTCATGGTTTTATGAATTATTTATCCATGGTAAACCATCTTGGATATGTTAGCACTCAGACATCTGGAGCTCGGCTCCGCAAATCCTGATTGCTGTGATATGATATCTGTCAGATGCGAGCACTGCAGCCTGGGGTGGCTTCCTAGATATCACTGATTCTAAAAGATGGGACTCAGACATCCGGAGCTCGACTTTGCAGATCTTAAGGTTATCAAGCTATCTATGTAGACATGATATTCGACTGGTAGAGGCCAGGATGTGTAGCTGGAAGAGGCCATGTTATTAAGGATTGATTGGTTAATTTGTTGGTATTGCTTGGTTGGTTGATTGGTACTCAATTGGATGGTCTGATTTATAAATATTAATTGTCCAGTTTGATTTATTGATATTGTATAAGAGTGTTTTATGATTGTTTTTGTCCAACAATATATGATTTGTGTGATTTGAAATATGATTATTTATTTGTTTACATTTCATTTTATGCATGCATGCGTTATAAAACTGGAGGGTAAACGGTTATTTTCTCGTAAACCGTGTTTTTAAAATCTTTATTTTTGTCTACTCACACTTTTTGTGGTTTTGTTGACCCTTCATACCGTTGAACACAAATCGGGGCTGATTGGAAGATAGAAGCATGAACAGTAAGGCAGTATAAGTATCCCTTGTCTGATAAGAGTTGAGGGTAATTTTGGTATTTTGGGATTGTTTGTCAGATAGGAGCAGGACCAAGCACAATTATCAAAGTGTTTTTGGGAGCGAGTCCTGTCAACTTGGTATCAAAGTAAGGTTGTACTGAATTCTGTCTTTAATTGCCATGCCTTTAAGATGTGAGCCCCATGCACGACTAGTAATATGACGATCATACGAACCTAGGTTAGACTTAGGGTTGGAAGGAACCTTGGATTATTTAGGTCGAATGTTGGATATTGCGCCCCGGTATAGAAGGAATTATGTGGTCCCAGATATTAAGTAAGCATAGTGATTAAGGTCGTAGTGTTTTGGGCAAATTGGACCCAAATAGGATAGATGAGTAAGTTCCTCGATTATAGTGAGTATTTTAGGTTTTGAGGTAACAAAATATCTTCTATTGAACCTGGTACATATAACCACTTTTTGCATGATGACTAAGCATGTCGATTATGGCATGGATTGCGAATATCAGATTAGGTCTTGAATATCGGATTAGGTCTTGAATATCGATTAACGCTCGAGAGGAGGCGGAAGGTGGAAATATCGATTACAACTCTAAAGATCGAATGAAGGTTCAGATAGGAACCTACGACATGGTTGTAGGCCCAATAATTCCAGTTTTTGGACATATAAGTTTGAATTTCAAGGACGAAATTCTTTAAGGAGGGTAGATTGTAACGACCCAAAAATTCGAAAAAAGATAATTTCGAAAATTTAAAAGGAATTGATGGTTTTTCCCTTTTGAGTTCAGGATGCAAATGGAACCCATCTATAGTGTCTAGTAGTAGCCTCTACTAGTGACATGCCTATATCGAGCTAAGGCCTATTTGCTTCCTGATCAGCCCATCTAGGGATAAACCGTGGCGGGAAGGCCCATCACACTCTTAACCCATCCATCTTCATCCAAATCACCACACAACAAAGAGAACCATGTGAGAAGTTCACTCCTTCGCTTTGCAGACCCAGTTCTGCATGAAGACCCAACGAGGGTGGCCTCAAACCCACTCGCTCCGAAAGGAAAAAAACTTTTGTGCAAGATCATAATTTGGCACGCCCAATGGGACCCTTTCTAATGCATGACCAAGCTCATATATACTCAAAGACGCCAAGATGCTAAAGGGATATTTTTAAGGAATCTTTATTAAGAAACAATACCTGAGTTATCGACCCTGGAGGTTGACATGAAAGCACCCCGCAATACAGAAGTGGAGGATATCATCGTCAAAGTTATGGCTAAGGAGAAGTTCATGGAATTATTCAAGGATATCTTATCTCCTATAAGTTTGTAGATAGAAGCCCTGGATCGTCAGGTTCAAGAGCTTTGCAACCGCGAAATAGCTTTAGAAAGGGACACAATTGTCTCGCCTCCACTGATCTCAAGCTGTGACAAAGGAAAACTTCTCATAGAATTGGAGGCCTCAATTTTTAAACCCTTGATACCAACAGTTGCTTTCCCAAATGAACCAGAGATTGAAATACCAGAAAAAATCAAAGTTCGCTAAGAAATGCCAAGCTTCAATTTTGGGATATTTTCTAGAAACCAGTCGCCCGTTGGTCGGGAAGAATCCAAGCCCAGTGTGCCAACAAGAAATAGCGTACTGGAAAATTGGAAAAAGCATGATCCAAATGACGTAGAATCAGATGAAGAATTTGTGCCTAATAGAAGGCCATCCCAACATCAGGCCCTCATGAACAAGATGAATGAGCTAAGATGCTTAATAATAGGTCAACTAGCATCTCCTAGGAGAGTGAATGTCCTGACTTATAGAAAGCCTTACCTGACCTATATAGATCTAGAAAACCTTTGTCTTAGGAATTTCAAGCCACCAACGTTCACTCTCTTCACTGGAGATGGCAGTACTTCATCCCTGGAACGCATAGGTAGATTCTCGGACCAATGTGTAGCTATTGAAGACAACTCTTACCTCAAACTGCGGTTGTTCAGTAATTCCTTATTTGAGGATGTTTTCTTTTAGTGTACTTCACTACCTAAGGCATCCATCCACACTTGGAGGCAAATGGAAGCCAACTTTTACGAAGAATTCTACAAGATTGAACTTGAGGTCATAATCAATGACCTAACTACTCTCAAACAAGGGAAGAATGAGACAATTGAGGACTTCATTGCCTAGTTCAAAATGATGAAGATAAAGTGTAGGTTTCTCATAAACAATGCTCAGATGGTGGTTATTGAAAAATGAGCTCTAAGATTTTGCCACGAAAAAAAATTCAATGATACGATATTTTCTGATCTCCAAGAGATAGTAGTATCGCAACCAATTCGAGAGGCAGTAACGATGATACGAAAAGATCATGGTTGTGAAAGATGGAAATTCAGGCAAAGAACTCTGAAGTACCGCAAAATGAAGGATCTAGACACAATATATATAGAGCTTACCTTCGCATTAAAAAGGTCTTGGGGCAAGGCTTCCTAGAGAAGGAACCAACGACACCTCATGTAACCAGCAAAGAAATAACTAGTCCTCTCATCATAAATTGGAGGGAGAGAGGAGCTTCGAAAAAAAAATTTAAGGAAACTCTTTCTAAAGTAAAGAAGAAAGTTATATTCAGGAATTTTACTCAGGAAGACTTAGTGAGCAAGTAACCTAAGAATATAGAGATCCTGACTAAAGAAGAGACACCCAAACATGACATCCAAGAACATTATAGTTAGAATATGACCAAAAAGGAAATTGAAGAGTTTAAAAAAGATTTGCTGGAAGTTATGGAAATTGATGCCTTGTTTAACAAGGAATAAGAGAAACTCCAAGCTGAGATCGATGGGGTGGTAGTCCTACCACAATAATTGTCAGCAATATATATATCTCCAAGTCAACCAGGTGATAGGTGACATTATCAATTATGACCCATGTAACGACCCATCCTGAGAGCCGGGATTAGTAAAGTGATTAGTAACGGATTAGTGAGCCTAATCGGTGTTTAGTTGGGCCGTTAGCGTAGAATGACGATTTTACCCCTAGTTTGGGCAAAATGTTGACTTTGAGTTTGGGTGGTCAAGTGGACATTGACCGATGAACGTGACGTAGTTCGGGACGCCACGAGTCCGTAGACAGGTGGCACGTCCGATTCCGACATCCGAGGAGGAAGTTATGATGTTCGGAAGGTTGAGGGCATTATCGTAATTTGGGTAAAATAGGGGGAAATGTTGACTTTTCGTGTAACGAGGTTTTGACAAGTAGACCGAGGACCGTTAGGTAGATCTTGTCGTCCTGAATTCAACGACAGGAGGCATGCTTTCATCGGACATTGGACGGGCGAGATACGGGTCTAGAACGACGAAGGGTAAAACGGTAATTTTGACTCACAAGTAGGGGCATTTTGGTCTTTTGCACATTGGGATTTGTGTAAATAGGATCAGGACAAGTGTCCAGGATTTAATTGGATTTTTCCCTTGGGATGGTGACACGTGCCCTATGTCTAGTGGGTTCTAGGCATGTGCACGATTCCAATTATTTGGGCTGTGTAGTCGTGCATTCGAGAGGAAACAGAGTGAGGTTTGAGAGGGAAATCGATCAGGTGAAGGGAGTGTGTGAGTTGTTGTGATCTGGTGAGAGTGAACAGAGATGAAGGGAGAACTGATGAGTGAGTTGGAGTGAGAGATTTGTGAGGAAAACTGGTGTGAGGTGAGGGGTGAGTTCTCAGGGAAACAGAGAGGGTGTTTGGTGGTGGTGCAGCCGTGCTTGGTCAATCGAGGCTGGTGGTGGTGTCCAGAGGACGGAGGAGGATTAGAAGGGTCGCATAACCACGGAGGAGCTCACGGTGGCGGCCTGAGCACAGGTAATTTCTTCTAACTCTGTTGCTTGCTCTATTTTGCCGTTTAGATTCAAATCCATAGTCGTGAAGGTAGGGGCTGAGTCGAGGTGTTTGGTGAGGTCTGGTGAGTTTAGTAGGTCCCTAGGAGTCGTTTAAGGTCGACACCGTGACGGGGGAGTACACGGGTGGCCGGGAGGAAGAACAGAGTTTTGGGAGGTTACGGGTTCGAGTTAGGGAGGTGTGTTTTAGGTCGTGATGTCGAGTTTTTAAGGTTGGATTGAATTTCTTAGGATAGGACGAAGCTAGGGGAGGAAAAAGGAAGGAAAACGGATGGCGGACGGCGGAGAACTGGCCATGCCGGTCCAGAACAGTGCACGGGTCGAGAGGTTGAAGATGAATCGTGACTGTGCAAGCGCGTGAGGCCCACGTGCAGCCACTTTGGGTGGCGCTTGCGGTGGTTTCTGGGGAAACTTCCAACTAGGGTTTTGGCCTAGACATTGTAACAGATCTTTTGAGATAGGTTTCGGGTTAAACGGACGTTGTTTCGGGTTAGTTCCGCGAGGTCGAAGGTTTAGGGTCTTGGTTCGTTACGTTTAGAATCCGGAGAATTTTGTGGGGAATTGGGAGAACCTTGGTGGACGTGTTAGTGACGTGTTTTGGTGACGGTTGACAGGATTGGGAATCCCCGAGGAGGTCGAGGAACGTGCAGGACGTTCAGGACGCTAGTGACGTACCCGGTATCTGTGAGTGGACCCCTTCTCTATAATTGAGCATGCATAACTGCTTTTAATTACTTGTTTTATGGTTTTCTATGTGATTTCATGGTTATTTGAATATGCTATAACTGTTTTACTTAATTGCACGTTTTTCGAGAAAGTATAGTTTTCAGCACGTTTTACGAGAAAGGCTTGCTTTCTGATTATGATGCCGGGATTTTGGGATTTCAAACGATAAGTGATTTTCAATGATTATAAGTGGATTTTGATACATGATTTGATGATCAAGGTTTCGGTTTTAGAATCGGATTTCGGAAAGCGGAATTTGGTTTTAAAGTTGAAAAGTGGAATTTCGGATTTGGGTTCGAAATGACGGTTCTGGATGCCAGAAGGGCTTCAGATCAGTGATTTCGGATTCGGGTTTGGATATGGATTTCGAATTGGTTTTTAATGGTTTTGGATTGGATTTGCTGGATCTGATTATTGGGTTTAAAGACCCGGATATTGTGATTGACGGGGGACGGGCCCAGATTGGGTTTAAAGACCCGGATTTAGTTTAAAGACTCGGAGTTTGAAGACTCAGATATATTGATATTTCCCCCGTAGGCCTGTTGAGTTTAAAGACTCGGAGTTTAAAGACTCGGATATTATTGAGGCCTGGATTGAGTTTAAAGACTCGG
Source organism: Prinsepia uniflora (assembly GCA_032719365.1). Taxonomy (NCBI): domain Eukaryota; kingdom Viridiplantae; phylum Streptophyta; class Magnoliopsida; order Rosales; family Rosaceae; genus Prinsepia; species Prinsepia uniflora. The sequence goes on along the minus strand of CM064868.1, from coordinate 52,510,075 downwards.
GAGTTTAAAGACTCGGATAGGTCCAACATGTTTGATCGGATTGCTTGGTATTTATGCTTTATGAACTGGTTTTATGATGATTCTGCAATTATTTTGATGACGATCCTTATGTGATTTATGCCTGTTTTCAACTAATGGGTTATGCATGTATGTTTTCAAAATGGAGGGCTAAAACCTTGGTTTGCTTATGAAATGGTTTTTGGAAACTATTATTTTTATTTATGGTCCACTCACAGTTTTCTGTTTTTAATTGCCCTCCAGGTCGTGGAACTAGCGCGAGGGTTGACGTTGAGGCAGCGTCGGAGGCATAGAATACTCAAGAGTGACCCCGGAGTGATTTAAGTTTTCTGTTGTGCGTATATTCTTTATATCGGCTTGCTTTCCTTAAGTTGGTACTATGCTCTGTATAACTGCTGACTCTGGGATGTTTTAAATTCTCTTGCGTTTGACAGTGTAATTTGTGGTTTTCGTGAGGTTGTTCCGGTCTTTCGTTTTTGGGTTGTCAGACGGGAGCAGGGTTTAGTCCCTAATCCTGGGGGATTAGGGGTGGGCCCTGACAACCCATCTCGGGCAACAATCAAAATCCCTATGGATGAAGATGAAAATTTTGTCTCGAAGTCAACTTTCTATGAAGAGAAATCATTGTTATCCATCCCTATTAAGGAGAGGACATATCATCTATAGCATATCTTCATCACAACTCACCTAAAAGGCATTCCAATCGGAAAAATGATGGTTGATGGAGAGGCTTCCATCAATATCCTCCCCCTATAAAATGTTGAAAAAGTTGAATAGGACACTACATGACTACTTGTCGACTGCAACTATAATGTTCAATTTAAGCGGAACTAACACTAAAACTCACATGGTTTTACCCTTAGAGATTATGGTTGGTTCAAAGAAATTGATGTTATCATTTAATAAGTCATTATTTATGCATCATTTCGATGTCGATTCATATCCTCTTGACTTCTCTTTTGATTATATTTGTACAAACAATGGGAGAAAATGACTTATTTTGTGAGGAGTGTGCTAGGAAAGTGAAGTCAATTATGAGGACAATACGGAAATAACGGTCAAAATCAGAGTCAAAATGAATAAATGGTCTAAGTTGGACTTAAGACCCTAGTTGGGGTCTTGCACCTGAAACCTAGCCCTGCACCCAGTTTCTGCCTCTATCAGGTCCCAACCGAAGCTCCTGGAGAGCCCATGTAAAACTCCTTGATAGCTCCTAGACAACCTCTGGATAGCCCCTAGATAGCCTCTGGACAGCCCTTGACCTGGTCCTGTATCCCAATTTCTACCAAGATGCCTGTTCTAGAGTCCTATCTAGTTCCTAGAACCTCGCTCAATGATAAACTAGGTGACAAGATAGTGACACGCAAGTGACAAGCCATGGCTACACTAAGAGCCAATGATACCCAATATTGGACTCTTCGTGCCAGTAGGTTAGGAGACAAATTTTGGCCCGATTGATATCCATTTGAGATGCACTTTTTGCCCTTTTTCCAAGCGCACTATTAGAACCTGGTTCAGAGGTACTTCTAAAACTGACCTAATTCGAGTTTGTTCAAGGACCTAGGCCTGTTTCGACTGATTTCTAGTGTCTAAGAAAAGATCCGACTGCCCAGACGTATTCCACATGTCCTAATCGCAGCTTAGGTGAGGTCAGATTGTCCAAGATCAACCAAGAAAAGTTTATCCCTTTTCTTGGCAAAAAACACTTCATTTTCGCACTTGGATTTGGTTTGATAATCAATGCAAGTCAAAGACAACTGTTGTGTTCGAATTCTCTCGGATTGCACATATGTGAATTCTCCTATTTTTTTATCTCCAAGTCATGATTGGTTTCCAAGATAGGGTAAGGATCTTATCACAAATACTTGCCACTCAAGAAAGCCCATTTCTTTTCCAAGTTGGGTTTTGCGACGTGGACAACTATTCCAATCCGAGTTCTCCAAGGATTTTTGCTAAAGCTTTTTTTACATTCTAGGGGAATTAAGCCTCTATAAATAATCCTTCAATTAGAATACATTGTATCATCATCCAATAATAAAATAGTCCATCATAGTCTAGTTTATTTCCTTAGCCACTAAATAAATTCAACTTTCAGTTTCCTTTCGATTTTGGCTTAAGTTTTTGCATGTGAAGCTTGGGAGAAGAAGCTTGTTTGGGACTTCTATTGTGCATCATTGTTTCAACATTGTTTTGTATTCTAAATCTTTACTCCTTAAAATTTAGGGCATATATATGATGTCTTTCAATACAAGCATACGTGAGTAGTTACTTAGGATTGGGGCTGCTTGAAGCCCTAGTCATGTTAGTTTATATTTAGATTTCTAGCTCTTGATTATGATTATTATGCATGCTGAATAAGTTAGACTAATTTGCTTTGTGAGATTAATTTATGCCTACAAGCATTGCTAACGTTTTTGATAGATTAATTGCTTGATGTATCATAATATCATCTTTCAATTTCTAGCATCACATTTAGGGGGTGGACCCCTGTTCGTAGTCCAAACTCATGACAACCTAAAATTGAACATCACTTTTCTAGGGGTAGTGTAGTGTCATCAAATTTTCTTAGCACTTCTTTCATTATCTTAAAAGTGTATAATAGATGTTCTAGGTACGCATCGTGCTTAAAACATACTAAGTAAGAAAGAATGAATTGTGTGGGGTGGGCCTTAGCTGGACCTTCGTATGGGCACATAATTTATAGAATGCATAATAACTAAGTCAAGGAAATCTAATGAGAACTACATTTGGTTAGGGTCGATAGTAAGCCCTGATTTTATTTAATTAACCATCTTAAACCAATCAATCTTTCATTGTTTAAATTCTGGTTTGTTACTTAATTTCATAATCACCAATCAACAAAACCCCTAATTGAATTTACTTTGAGTCCAAGTTACATTAAAACCAAGCTAAAGTGGAATAACATTGAACAAGTCCCCAAGGGGATTGACCTTTGCAAGGCTACTATATTACTATTTTCTATGCACTTGCAAAGTATAACTATTAGAATTGTTGTCCATCTTAATTGTGCTCAATAAATCTTCTATCAACTTTTTGGATAAAATAGACAACATAAATAAATATGAAATCTATTCTATCCAATTTAATCTTACAAGTGCACAAATTGTGAAGATAGTAAAGCAAATAAGTAAGGGTTGAATCCCACAAAGACTTGTCTTAACGTTTGAATCCACATTATTACTTAGATTAACGAATTAACTCAGTTATTTATTAACAATAAAATAAAATAACACAAACTCATGCACACATGGGGGTTTTAAAGATTGAAGTAAGTAAAACAAATTAAAAGAATTAACCTAAAATAAAAATAAAAATAGTAGGCTAAGACACTTTATCCATCACTAACCAATTATAGTTTCTAATCAGATTTCCTTGACCTAATTAATTACTATGCATTCTCTGAATTGTGTCAAACCGAAGTTCTGGCTCAGGCTCACTCCACACAATTTATTTCTCTTACTTAGCATGTTCTAAATATGATGTGTACCTAGAACACCTATTATCTACCGTTTAAGATAATGCATGAAGTACTATGACATTTTAATGAGTTTAGATTTCAAATTTGGTCCACCCCCTAGAAAAGTAATGTTCAATCCTGGGTTGTCATGAGTTTAGATTACGAATTTGGTCCACCCCCTAAACATGATACTGCAAATTACAAGATGATATTATAGTACTATTTGGCGCCATTGCCAAGGACTTGTCCCTCAACAGTTTCCATATAGTTTGGAATTGTTAACTTAGTTCATTTTTTTGGGTATTAGTTTATGAGACCTACAAACTCAATGGAGGCATAAGCTCACGGGTCCACACCTTTCTCTAGGAAGTCTTATGTTCACGGGAGCCCACCACCAAGTCCTCATTGAATGGATGGATCACAACCAGACCCTGCCCATGTGCCACCATGTGTCCCTATACTCCTAAGGAACTTTGCTCCCCCTAATGTTCCCAAGGACCAGTTCCTGAGCTAAAATCTAGGACCATTCACATGCTGCCCACATTACATGGCCTCTCGGGCGAGGACTCTCACCTTCATATCAAAGAATTCGTGCATAACTCTCCACCTTACGTATCAATGAGACGAACAAGGCTGATAGTTGTTCGAGGTTGTTCCACTTCTCACTCAAGGACCGAGCTAAGGCTTGGTTCCACTCATTGGCACTCGCATCCATTAATACATGAAGGGACTTGACTTGCAAGTTCCTCACCTAATATTGCCCTAAAGAAAAAAAAACCAATGAATGGAAAGCCAAAATTATGAACCCAATGCAAACATTGGATGAAACTTTCTATGAATAGTGGGAACGATTTAACGAGATTCTTCGGGCGTGCTCGCACCATAACATTGAGGAGGACTATTTGATGTTTTACTTTTATGGAGGCCTTAAACACGATGATCAGAATACGGTCAATTCCTAATCCTAAGGGATTCTAGATGCGACCATTATAGAGGCACGAATGACCATTGAGAACATTGCTTAGAAGGAAAAAACAGTTTAGTTATAGAGGGCACTCCTTTAGACCCTTAGCCGAGGTTACACTTGATACCAAGGATAGTACCATTGCCCAACTCATGGAAATGGTCAAACAACTATGTAATGATATGGCCAAGGGAGTCTTGTTTGCGATGTGTGTTCGGTTCAAGTAGCCACCTCTTAAGAATGCCTTCTCGTGGAAGATTTAAACTTTGTTGGAGGTTACAATGCTTCTAGACCCTGGAATGATCCTTACTCCAATTCATACAATCCAAGGTGGAAGAACTATCCAAACTTTAGGTGGAGTAATAACCAAAAAACTGCTAATCCCATGCCATTACTGGAATTCCAGCATCATCAACTTACTGCTCCTCCAACGCCCTCGTAAGGGCCTTCATCGAGCTAAGGATCCAATTGAAATTCTTGGGAAGGCGTCCTTGCTTCCATGACACAAACTATTAATGCATTCATGAATGAAACACGTAACCAGCAAGCACAAACCCAAAATGTCATTGCAAACTTAGAAAGGCAGCTAGAACAAATTGCAAATCAACTTAAATATTTAAGAACCGTGCAAGTTCCCGAGCTAGCTCTTGATCAATATAAAAGGACATTGACATCCAAGTGTGATTGCTATAACCATTTAGAGAGACGCTCAACTTTCTGGGTCTATACCTCTTATGAGGATGACTTAATCACGGCCCTTGTCCCATATTACATTGGGCCCTTCTCAAGTCTGAATCAAAGGCTCTGTCTTAAAGAGACAAAAAATTGGGTCAAAAGAAAATGCCATGTTGGAGTTTTAACCGAGCACTTTCGTGTTCCTATTACACTTGGATGCGCCATTTAGCCAGCTCCACCATAAGACCATAAACAAACTCCATCCTTTCCCATGACAAGACACTGGCACCGCCTATGCCTTGTGCCCAGCAGCTGGCCACACCTAAATCTAGGTCGGCCCTAGACCTAGTTTTGGCTCTAGCTGGCTCTGCAGTACCCCAGAGACCTGCTAGCTCTTTTGTAATGACCCGTCCCAAATTTCATGATTAGATTAGTGACTAATCACGATTAGTGAGGCTAATCCGTGATTAGTAGAGCGAAATCGGACGAACGATGCGAAATGACCGTTTTGCCCCTAGTGGTGGCAAAACGTTGACTTTTCAATCGGGTGGTCAAATGGACTTTGACCGATGACCGTGACGTAGTTCGTGACGTCACGAGTTCATAGACAGGTGACACGTTCAATTCTGACGTTCAGGGAGGAAGTTATGACGTTCGGAAGGTTAGGGGCATTTTGGTAATTTTGGATAAAAGGGGTCAAATGTTGACTTTTTGACCGGGAGGTCCGATGGCCGAGGGCCGAAGACCGTTACGTAGATAAGGACGATACGAATCCGTAGACAGGCGGCACGTCGAATTCGGACGTTCGACGGCGAAGTTACGGTTCACGGAAGTTCCCAGTTACTATTCACGATGGCACGTTTTACGAGGCACTTTTGGACTTTAGTGGGCCCAGTTGCTTTTCAGCAACCAATGGATGAGTGACACTTGTCACCCATCCACTGGTTACCATCCCACATACATGCATCTCCCATTCCTTCATCATCGATCATTTTCCATTTTTCCTCCAACCAAACCCGATCCCATTTCTCACCCAAACCCATTCAACCCTTTCCAATGATCATATAGGAGAGACCAAAGAGTGAGGATGGACCGGTGGACGCTGGTGGCCGGCCCAGGATGCACCGCCGTGGATGGCGGAGGAGGAGGAGATCGAGGTAATCGGTTTTACCCGATTTTGTCCATTTTCAATATTAATTGTTATGGGCCGATTTGGATGTTTCCACTGAACTAAATAGGTTGCTAGGATAGTTTTAGGAAGGTTTGAAGGCTGGTTCATGACGGAGGAGGTCGTGGGAACGGCGGGGAAAAACTGGGCCGTGAGGTCCATTTCGAACGAGGGGTTTCGGGTGGGTTTTTCTTAGATTTAGGGTTTGGGTTAGATAGTAAATGAAGAAATAGGAATTTAGGAATTGAAATGGAAGAAAACAGATGAAAAATGAGGTAGAAGGAGGCCTGGACCGGTTACGCCGGTCCAGTTGCAGGGGTCGGACCGAACCGGCCGGTTCGGACCAGTCTGATCGAGGTAGGAGAAACACTGTTCACAGGCGCGTGGCTCCCACGAGCAGCCACTTCAGGCAGCACGTGTGGGTGCGTGGGGAGGAATTTGAGGAAGGTTCCAACATACGAAATCATCTATTCGATGTAACGAACATTTTGGGACTGGTTTCGTGTCGATCGGACACCGTCTCGATATGTTTCGGGGCATCGGATGGTTTAGGTTCGGTTTTAAAAATAGTTAAAAATACGGGAAAATTACGGGGATTTAGTGGGAGGTTAATTAAGTAGTTAGTAACCTTCTATTACGATTTGGACAGGTTCGGGAGTCCCGGTAATGGTGATCGGCTAGGGGAGCCGAATGGCACGCAAATCGAGGCGGCAGCTCGGACGGTCTGTGAGTGGATCTTGTTTTCTAAATTGGTGCATGCATAAATGTTTATTATATGTTTTATTACTTGTTTGATGATGCCATGGGTGCATTTGTATGTGGTTACGTATAAGCACGTATTTCGAGGTTTCGGCCTTATACGGTGCTTATACGGGTCTGTATTTCTTTATTAACTTAAATGATTTGGTTTTGGATTTCTAAAAGGATCAACTCGGGTATGAAACCCATTTGGTTTTGTCTCGGGCATATGACGCTATTTACGACCTTCGGGTCTAAATCGTGGTTGCGGCGGGTGCTATGTGCACGACGATCGACGATACGACGCTTGACTCCGGATTGGGATGTGTTTCTTCCGGAGAGGTCACGATGCACGATTCGTGGTCGGGCAGCCTGGGGAGGCTCGACTTCGGAGTGCTGACGGTTAAGGATAGCGATCGGTGAGGAGTGCACCATGATCTTGTGGTGGTCGCGTCGGTTGATTCATTCACGGCGACATACCAGGAATGAGAGCGGTCCTGGATGGATGGTTGCACGCATCACTATGATCGGAGTCGTGACTGACCCTTAGATATCGGGCACGGTGCCCAGTTGAGTCATATGTTCGGGCACGAGACCCAGTTACTTTATGGTTTATGATTTCGGGTCAGGGACCCTACGTGGATTTCCAAGTTCATGACGGTTTATGGGAACCGGCATGAACTCTGGAAAGGTCATTGTGGTTCATGACGGTTTATGGGAACCGGCATGAACCTTTGTCAGGTTATTCTGGTTCTTGACGGTTTATGGGGACCGGCATGAACCCTGGTTATGTTATTACGGTACATGACGGTTTATGGGAACCGGCATGTTACCTGATTATGGATATTATGGATCATGACGGTTCAGGGTAACCGGTCATGACTGTTTATGTTATGTATATATATGTTCATCTACCTTCCTTTACTTCTATTATCTCCTCCGGGGAGGGTCGTTGGCCTGGGTGGACCCCGGAGTAGTCACGGAGCACCGACTGAATGGAGTCACCCCCCAGTTGGGTTCCTTACTCTCAGGAAGGCTATGGTTACTATTACCTCGGGTAGGGTCAGTGGTCTGCGGACATTGACCTTGACTTTGAGATGACTCGGATTGAGACCCGGGTAGCACGCGCGTAGCTTTGGATACCGTGACAGGATTGGTTGTGTGACTTATATGTATATATGATATATGATATGTGGTGTGCACAGGTGTGCACAGGATTTGAGCAGTGGCTCGTGTACTTGGTTTCTTTATGGTTTAGGGCCGAGTCCCTTATGGATTTGGGCCGTGGCCCATACGGTCGTTTTCATTGTGGTCCTTTCGACCTTGGTTTATATCTGCTTTGGGCTTAGTCCCACATATGGTTTGTTTTGGATAAATGGTTTTCGAATGCATGCATGCTTTTTAGTGGAGGGTACAAATGTCTTCTTATGAAATGTTTTTATAAACTCTTTGTTTTGTCCACTCACAGTTTTTAATGTTTTGACTGCCCTTCAGGTTGACATCGGATGTGGACTGTAGCAGAGACCGAGATATCACATGCCTCCTCCGGATCCTGGCGTACTCTGATAGCCCGGGGGGGATTGGGATGGGTCCTGTCATCTTTTAACTCAAAAATCTCTCCCAATACTTTCAAACCATCTAAACAAGTGCCTTTTGAGTTGACTAATAATGTTTCAAACCAATTCCCTCACACGTCCAAAGAAAAAACAAGGATAAGGAGACGTTCGAGGAGGATATGGATTGAATGCTCAAAAAGCTTAACATTACATTCTCATTCACCAAGCTCCTCCAACATATGCAAATCTTTGCAAAACTTTTAAAGGACTTAGTTTCTGGAAAGCGAGGAGTAGAGCCTAAGGACTTCATATACATCAATTCGACCACTATAAATGCCTTGCATGGTATGCCACCAAAGGTTGACGACACCGACCCTCTATCATTCCCCTGTATCATCAAAGAACAGCACTTCAACCATCGTCTTTCTGATACAAGGGTGGCAGTAAGTATTATGCCCCATCATGCTTTTAAATCTTTAAATTTAGGTTCATTAAAACATTTTGAGATTTGCATAAAATTGGCATATTCCTTGATTACTAAGCTAATGGATGTGATTGAAGATGTTGGGGGTGCATATTGGGGATGTTAGAATTGATACTGATTTCTATGTCCTAGGGTTGGATGACAGGACCCATCCCAATCCCCCCCCGGGATTACCGTGGAATGTGCCCTGCTCCCGTCCAACAAGGGGTGTCAGACAAGGGATAACCACGAGCCACTGCCCAAACAGGGCATCCAGAGTGCGCAAGGATCGATGGAGGAGGTGTGCAATGTCCCAGTCACTGCTGCAATCGCATCCGTAATCAACCTGAAGGGCATTAAAACCAAAAGCTGTGAGTGGACAAAAAAACCAATAAATTTACCAAATACATTTATAAGACATTTATGCCCTCCAATAAAAACATATGCATGCCACCAAAACCAGTAACCAAAACGTTTGCTCAACCGAGCCCTTAGGGCCTTAGCCCAAAAACCGTTAACCAAAAACCAAGTGTGGGAACTCAGCCCAAAACCGTGGAATACCACCACCATACATATACGACCATGTGGGTCACCACCCACTACCATAAATGAACATTAATTCATTAAAATCACACAATCATAAATCCACCCGGAAAGCCATTTCATTAAATCGTATTTTACCATTACCATCACCAGCATCCCTGATGCTAGACGTCCCTGACGTCATGTCTCACGGTTTCATAAGCTACGCGTGCTGCCCGGGGTCTCTCCGGGTCCATATATCTGACATCCCTGATGTCTGACGTCCCAGACGTCAATCATAGCAATCCTGCTCCTGAGTCATCATACGGTCCGGCTGCTCCGTATGGTGACCCTTCACAGGCAATGCACCGTGACTTCCCCAGTGTCCCAGACATCTGGAGGAGACCATCATATATCCATGTGTACAGATGGTATATGGAAAAACAGTTTTATTAACTCATTTCACAACATCACAATGGGCCCTGCCCGAATTTTCCATAAAACAACACATTTCCATTTAGGGTCCCTGACCCGAAACCACATTTATTAAATATAGGGCCTCTGACCCGAAATCATCATTTTAATCCAACTGGGCCCCATGCCCGATAACATAACTCAAATGGGTCTCAGCCCGATTTTATACCAACTGGGCCCCTGGCCCGATTTTCAAATGGACTCCAAGTCCGAAATTTCCAAAACAAGTGGGCCTCAAGCCCGAGTTCATCTTTCCAATATAAAAACCATTTTATCATAATATTTATTTAACCACAAGCATGCAAAACCACAAATAAACCGTTAATCCCGATACACGTGAAATACGGAAAACACTTCGAAATACGTGCAACATACCCAAAATCAATACTCACAAATACCATCATAGAAATCATGTATATAAACCATATAACACATTTAAGCATGCATAGGATTTATAAAACCAAAGTCCACTCACAGACCGTTTTAACCGTGTGCCTCGATACGCGTGCCACCGGCCCTCCCGGGCCACACCACTATCACCGGGACTCCCAATCCTGTCCAAATCACATTAGAGGGTCACTAACCTCATCATTAACATCCTATCAAAGTCCCGTAATTTTCCCGAATTGTTACTTATTTTTAAACTTAATTAAAAACCTTCGGACATCCCGAACACTATCGAGACGGTGTCCGATCGACCCGAAACCAAATCCAAAATATCCGTTACATTAAATAGGACAGAAGTCATGTTGACCTCACCTCGAGATTCGTGCCCACGCGCCGCCACGCGCCGCCGTGAGTGGCTGCGCGTGAAACTCACGCGCCTGCTACAGTGTCACCAGCCCAACCCGTTTGTCTGGTAAACGGGTCCAATTCACCCGCGACACAACCCGGTTCCAATCCTGTCAATTCGATCCTAATTCCTTCAATTGATCAATCCATTAGTTTCGTTTTAAGTCCAATTACAAGTCTGTAAACTCAAGTACACAAATCCTTACCCAGATTCCCACGATTCGATGATGATCCACGAAGAACACCCGGTTACTGTGCAATCATGGAACTCCCTCAATTGATGCAGGTTTCATCCAATTGATGATTCCAGAAGCATCAATGGACCATGAGGAACAATTCCCCCACATCAATTGCATCAAACCGGTGCTCAAACGTCACGACTCAAACTCGAGCACCGTCACTGTTCATCAATGGAGTTCTGCCATTCTCCAACGTGTTCCTTCAATTGATGATCCCAGAAGCATCGTGGGATCATGGGAAGCAGTTTCCCCACCTCAATTTCATCCAACGAAGCCTCCAATTCCACGACTCAACTTCGAAATTCCTCCTCTGTCACCAAGTGTGATCAGAGCCAATTGGTGGCCAAATCCCTTCGTTCCTTCGACAATTCTGATCGTGGAACTCCGAGAAGGCTGAATGTAACCTCCAATTCGATCCTCACGGCCTTAGGATTTGATTTCGAATTTTCCCTCCCATAAACTAATTTTCGAATTTTCTGTCTCACCACCCACACTCAGTCCAAGTGTTTCCCGAAATGAATCCAGTCTCCCTAGCCTCTCAAGGCCCTCCATTCTGCCGTGAGAAGGCAGCCAAATCCTCCAGCCCTCACACTCTCTCTGTTTTGAAATTGTCCACGGGTAAGAAAAACAAAGAAGAAGAAAATGGGGGAAAAAGATGGAGAAGGAATGATGGTGTAGGAATGATTGTGTTTGGAGGGAAACAAGGATCAGAATTCAGGGGATGGGTGACACTTGTCACTCATCCGGATGTGCACAGTCAACGGTCACTATTCACTATTATATTATTATTTTAATCCCGGCCTCGGTTCGTTAGTTCGTTTCCTTGACCATAACGTCGTCGTCGGATCTCCGATTTCGGCATGCCGCCTGTCGTTGGATTCGTATCGACGATACCTACGTAACGGTCCTTGGCCCTCGCCCATCGGACCTCCCGGTCAGAAAGTCAACATTTGGCCCCTAATAAGCCAAATTACCAAAATACCCCTCAACTTCCGAACACCATAACTTTCTCTACGAATGTCGGAATCGAACGTGCCACCTGTCTATGAACTCGTGACGTCCCGAACTACGTCACGGTCATCGGTCAAAGTCCATTTGACCGCCCGAACAAAAAGTCAACATTTTACCCACGACCAGGGGCAAAACGGTCATTTTGCACATTTTGTCCGATTCCGCCCTACTAACCACCGTTCAACCTCGCTAATCAAGATTAGTCACTAAACTAATCCCGGAATTCGGGACGGGTCGTTACATTGGAAAAACCTGGTTCGAACGATGATCCCCCACTTATTTCTGGTAGGCATGTGTTAGCCATCAAATTGTGACATAAACATCAAGCAAGGGACCGTGACTATCAATGTTTTGGATAAGCTATACACCTTCAATAACCATGACCCCATTACGCATCTAAAACTATCAATGACTTTTCCTTAGAATTGCTGGGCCATTTATTACATGAAACCATTGTAGGGTCCAAGGTTGAGAACCACATTTCCTAGGATGCTATTAGACCTCCAGAGTTGCTTGAGTGCCACAGGAAGAACATGTTGGGCATACCACCAGTAGTGTTTCCTATACATTATGCCTCAATAGGAGATACCTCAGTTAAGGCTCAAGATCCTTGGCCATCTATCCATGATCGTACCCAAGTTCGATGGGCACCATAGCTACCATGGCTAAATAGTGCCTCTCATCAGCCTTATGGGTAACATCATTACTTTGGGGCCCTTCCATCGACCAATCTAAGTGACCCCATTAATCAGCTTGTAGTACCTACATAGTGTGCTAGCCCCGTCTTACCTAGATGTTAAATCAAGCAATTCTAGGAGCAACCTAACCCTGGTTTGTTCCTTTTAACTTTGTTTCAACTTTTACACTTATATATCTCTCAAACTATTATACGCATATCTTATTTATCATTTGCAACATTGAGGAAAATGTTTTATTTAGGTTTGGGGGTGTGGACTTTAAAAATTCATGTTAAAAATATGTATATTTTGAGGTACACGACCAGTTTTCTATTTTTTTATACTAGTTTTTGTACTTTAACTTTTTAATAGGAACGTATATGCCATAAGAATTTCTTTTTCTTTACTAGGAATCATACCATGACCATTGAATGCATAATTATGCACTTCACGATTACATGTATAAATAATTAAGTAACCAAATCAATTAAATTTGAGCAGCCCTCGAAAATTAGTGGAGACTACCTTGTGAGATCTTTGAGCCTAATTACTACTGTTTCTAATTGATCTACTGGTTTCTACTCTTAAACACTCTTCACTTTTGTTCAAATTGAAGGATTTCATTGTATTTCCATTGATGTTTAAAGAACTTTATCAATATAGATGCTCTTGATTTGATGTATGATTGTTTGTGAAGAGATGATATAGGCTATGTGTGCTTAACCTTCTAAAAGTCTTGTCCTTCCCAATCGCATGCTCCCTAAGCCCTTTTGTAGCCAAACACTTAGCTATTTCTTTCATCGCCCACATTACAACCTACCCAAGATTTCAGCTAATCATTAAGGCCATACCTGATAATATGAACTTATGTCGAGATTGCATCAAATACGATTCATGGTGAGAATGAGATGTGTAATACTATGAGCTGCCCTAGTCCATGTAATTGGCGTGTATTCTAAACTCAATTTGTGACATGTCTTTAGAAGTTTGAAGAAGTTATTGCATGATCTTGGTTCAACTAAAAGAAAAGAAAAAAGGAAAAAAAGAAGAAGATATATTTGTGAAAAAAGTTCATCATGAACCCGAAAAGAGTTCAAACAAAAGAAAGAAAGAAAGAAAGAAAGAAAAAGATTCCAAAGAAAAAAGAAAGTATAGAAAAGGAAATAGTGCGAGTTGAATCAAATGCCGCAAGTACCTCAAAGAAAGGAACAATGTCATGGGACTTAAGAAAGGAACAATGCCGTGGGACTTAAGCAAGGAAAAATGTTGTGGGACTTAAGCAAGGAACAAAATTCAGAAAAGTTGAAGATATAGCCATGACTTTCATACCTTGGCACAACTCAAGTTCTTGAATCCCATCCTTTCTTGCTTTACCAAGAGCCTAGCCCCATTATAACCATTGGTAAAGACCTATTTGATCTTGTGGACAATCATACTAAGGATTAAGATATGTATATGTTCTTAAATATCAATTCTACCATGTGATCTTTATTTCCATAAAGTGCCATTTTTTTTATTAAAATTCCTATGTAATTAACTTTGATTTCTTAAAATAAACTCATCACATATGTTTATTTGAGTGAAAGCCTTAGGATTCATGTGTACATTGAGTGATACCTAGGGAGGATTAGAGTCAAGGCGAAATCTTTCTAGGGTGCTTATATGACATTGTTTTCAAGCTTGATCATTTAAAATGTTGGTACATGCACCTAACACATGAAACGCACGGTTATGGCATATCTCTTGGTTTTTTGAAGCATGTTTTTTGTTTTTGGTTCCTATTAACCCATTGATGTATGATTTTCAGCATTTTACTTGTTTAAGTAAAACGTTTGGGGGTATCATGCTGTTACAACCCTCACAAGAATAAAACTTCTCTTACGAGGTAAACCTAGAGATTTAAATGCTTATTTTAATCAGATTGAATATTTTGTTTATAGTTTTCCTAAAATACTAGGAAAATGTAGGTTTAGGGTATTTGATAAGTCATTATTTATGCATTTTTTCGATGTCAATTCATATCCCTTTTACTTGTCTTTTGATTATATTTGTACAATCAATGGGAAAATGATCTATTTTATGAGGATTGTGCAAAATAGGAAAGTGAAGTCAATTATGAGGTTAATAGAAAAAGAACGGTCAAAATCGGAGTCAAAACGAAGAAATGGTCTCAAGTTGGACCCGAGACCCCAATTGAGGTCTTGCGCCTGAAACCTAGCCTTGCGCCTAGTTCCTGCGCTTGAAACCTAGCCTTACGCCTAGTTCTTGCACCTAGCCCAAGTTCCTGCCCCTATCGAGTCCCAACCAAAGGTCCTAGAAAGCCCTTGGACAGATCATGGGTAGCTCTTAGATAGCTCATGGACAACCCCTAGACAACCCCTAACCTAGTCCTACATCCCAAGTTCTACGGAAGTGCTTGTCCTAGACCCCTATCGAGTTCCTAGAACTTGGTCCGGTGACAAGCTCGGTGACAAGCTAATGAAAAGCCCTCGCCAGACTAACAACTAGCAGTACCTAGTATTGGACTCTTTGTGCTAGCTAGTTAGGAGACGAATTTTGACCTGATTGATATACACTTGAGACACACTTTTTGCCCTATTTCCAAGTGTATTATTAGGGCCTGATTCAGAGGTACTGCCAAAAATCATCTAATTCGGGCTTCTTCAAGGGCCTAGGCCTATTCTGACTAATTTCCAGTGTCTAAGGCAAGATCAGACCCAAATGTCTTCATTGTGTCCTAATCATAGCTTAGGTGAGGTCAGATTGTCCAAGATGGACCAAGAAAGGTTTATCAATTTTATTGTCCAAAAACACTTCATTTTCACACTTGGATTTGGTTTGATAATCAATGCTAGTCAAAGACAGCTGTTGTGTCTGAATTCTCTGGGATTGTACAATTGTCAATTCTCCCATTTTCCCTCTACATGTCGTGATTGGTTTCCAAGATAGGGCAAGGCTCATATCACAACTCATTACCACCGAAAGGAAACCCACTTCCTTTCCAAGTTGGGTTTTGCTCATTCTTACGACGTAGACAACTGTTCCAATCCAAGTTCTCCAAAGAGTTTTTATAACACCCCAGATCTTCGAAAAAATGGAAGTTTGGAGAGATTGGGGTAAAATTACGATTTTCCCCTAGTAAGGAAAAAAGATGTCTTTCTAACTTGAGCGACTTTTGCGTAATTTGAGAATACTGTCATGTAGATCTTAGTGCTCTGAGTTTGTAGAAAGGTAGAATGTTGGAATTAGGATCGTATGAGTTAGGAATAGGCCAAAATGGCCTAGGGGTATTTTGATAATTTTTCGTAGAAGGGAAAATTAGTAATTTAACATGAGGGATTCTAGGGTCATCTAGAATCTTCTCTTCTCCTTGTCTTCAGCCACCCATCGACTTCCCATCCATGTATAAATATGTGGGCTAGGCTGGGTTAGGAGTATTCGACAAGGAATGGCTGAAAGTGAGCAGAGAGATAAAAATGAAGGAGAAGTGCGCTGATATGAGAAAAACACAAAGAGGAAGAGGGGGAATGAGATAAGGAAGGAAAAATAGAGAGACTGTTGAGCTTTAGTGAGCGAGAGAAGTAGTAGCAGTGAGGATTTTGAAGAAACCCATGAGGTGCCCATATCAGGTTTCTTGTTCAGGACCAAGTAACGAGCCAACGTGTGCTCTAGCATGATTCTGAAGGTTGTACGACCCTCTTGGGTTAAAGAGGAGTGGCTCTAGACGTGGAGAAATAATGGAGAAGCTCCTAGAAGCCATAGCTGCAAGATGGGAATGATCAAACAATGAGCTCGCGTGAGTGTTTCTACCTTTTGATTCCATAGATCGATTTCCTAGATAATTTAGGTAAATTTTGATGTTTGGAATGTACAAAATGGATGTGAAATGACTGAGATATGGTTGGGTCCTAATCGCGGGTCAAATGTCCCGAATACCAGACATCCGCGGTTGGTCTAGGGAAGGGGACGACTGTGCAAGCGTGTGGTCAAGACGCGCAGAGGCCTTGCGGCGGCGCGTGCAACGTCTGCTGGCCTTCCGATCAACATGGAAGTTTCTTCTTTTAATTTTATGAATTTATTGGTATAATTTCTAGTATAATTGGACCTTGTTTGGGCATAGTTTTGAATATCTATTGTATTTTCTTTATAATTTAATTGTTCCTTAATTGGTCTTAAATTGTTCTTTAATTATGGTTAATTGATGGTTAATTGTGCTGATTAGACATGCTGATATACATGTGGTAATGGTGTGGTTGGGCGTACCTACTAAAGTGGTGGTAGGTATAGCCTTACATACTTAAAATCTTGTTTAAGGAAAAGAATTAGGAATTTCAATTATGTATTGAAATAACTATTAGTGCTAATTTGGTGGTTTTATATATATTTAATTAGAGAAACTATAAATTACATATTGGTTAATTATAGAGATTATTAGAAAAAACTTGTGGAAGTTATGTATTCGAGTACAATCTTGTTCGAATCCTAAGTAATATGTTAAGGTCGAAAATTAGGTTTGGTTACTTGACTGAAAATGGGACACAAGTAAAGTCAGTAATATCCCTTGTCTGATTAGAGTTGGCAGACGAGA
Source organism: Prinsepia uniflora (assembly GCA_032719365.1). Classification (NCBI taxonomy): domain Eukaryota; kingdom Viridiplantae; phylum Streptophyta; class Magnoliopsida; order Rosales; family Rosaceae; genus Prinsepia; species Prinsepia uniflora. Next base: position 52,492,712 of record CM064868.1, on the reverse strand, counting down.
GTAGGACCGGTCTGGTTCTCACGGGAACTTGAGACAAGTCCTGTCAGTTTTTGCTGAAGCTTCTCCTACATTCTAAAGGAATTAAGCCTCTATAAATAGTCCTTCAATTAGAATACACCAATAATAAAATAGTTAATCATAGTCTATTTTATTTTCATAGCCACTTAATAAATTCAGCTTTCAATCTCCTTTCGTTGTTTGCTTAAGTTTTTGGATGTGAAGCTTGGGAGAAGGAGCTTGTTCGGGACTTCTACAATGCATCATTGTTTCACTATTGTTTTGTATTCTAAATCTTTACTCCTTACAATTTTGGCAATTATATATGATGTCTTTCAATACATGCATGCATGAGTAGTTGCTTAGGATTAGGGTTCCTTGAAGCCCTAGACGTTTTAGTCTATATTTAGATTTCTGTCTCTTAATTGTAATTATTATTCATGTTGAATAAGTTAGACTACTTTGCTTCATGAACTTAATTTATGCCTATAAGCCTTACTAACTTGTTTGCATAAAATTATAGATGTAATTACTTGACGGACCATAATATCATCTTGCAGTTTGTAGCATCACCTTAGGGGGCGGACGCCTATTTGTTGTCCAAACTCATGAAAACCTAGGATTGAACATCACTTTTCAAGGGGTAGTGTAATGTCATCATATTATCTTAGCACTTCTTTCATTGTCATAAAAGGTAGATAATAGATGCTTTAGGTACACGCCATGCCTAAAACATGTTAAGTAAGAGAGAATGAATTTTGTGGGCTAAGCTTTAGATGGACCTTTGCATGGGCATTTAATTCAGGGAATGCATAATTACTAAGCCAAGGAAATCTAATGACAACTACAATTGGTTAGGGTCGACAGTAAGCCCATATTTGCCTTACTTAACCATCTTAAATCAATCAATCTTTCAATGTTTAAATTCTGTTTTGTTTGCTTAATTTCGTAATCACCAATAAAAAAACCCCAATTGAATTTACTTTAAGTCTAAGTTACATTAAAACCAAACTAAAGTGGAATAATGTTGAACAACTCCTCGAGGGATCAACCTTTGTAAAGGTACTATATTTTGTTTTATTTTGTACATTTACGATGTATAACTAGTAGAATTATTATCCATCTTAATTGTGTTCAATAAATATTCTATCATCATTCTTTGTGGTGGACAACATCGCAAGCTACAACGTTCTATTAGGGAAAAATTGGATTCTTAAGAGCATGTGTGTCCTGTCAGCCCTACACCAACAGATTGTTATATGGAATCCCCGACGATGCTACCTCCAAAGAAATATCTAGGAGATCATTTAGGCAGATGCAAGGAAATTCATGACCAATCCTACGGCTGTTGAAGCTAGCTCTTATGACCCTATGATGGGAAACATCAAGTTAATGATAAAAGACAAGAATGGGCACCCTAACAAGGTGATAGCCCACAAGCTGTTTGAATATAGGTTCCTAACTCACGAAGAGTATGGTGTGCCTTCCCCATGGTGGGAATATCAATATGAATAGTAAACCAAATAAAGAGGCAGACCGAGAAGAAGCAATCTAGTATACAACGGACAGATTGTTGGTGCACTAGATAGAACAGAGAAATGCTCATGCCATATCTTTCAATGAAGGAGATAGCTAACTTGAGCAAACTAAAGAATAAAATCCGAAGGGTTGAGCCGTTAACATGGTAGAATTTATTTGTGATATCGGAGAGGAAGGTGAAGAGAATGATAATCGACTAGACATCATCAAGTTTTGGTCATCATAAGTAGATAAACCCCCACCCGAAACCCAAGATCCTTTGGAAGAAATTAACTTGGGAACCAAGGAACCCCGACCAACCTATATTAGTGAGATATTAGAAAAGACAATGAAAGAAAAGATGACAAAACTTCTCAAGGAGTTCAAAGATTACTTCGCATGGCACTACATAGAGATGGCATGACTTAACAGGAAGTTGGTTAAACATCGGTTACCTATCAAGGAAGGATAAAAACCTATTTGTTAGCTTAGGAAGAGGACGTCTGTAGAAGCTGAGCTCAAGGTTAAAGAAGAAATTAACAAACTCCTCAAGGTGGGATTCATATGGATGTCCAAATATGCAGAATAGGTGTCCAACATAGTCCTAGTAACCAAAGTAAAATCCAAATAGGTCAAGCTATGCATCGACTACTGCAACCTAAATGAAACAACTCCAAAATATGAATACCTGATGTTAATGGAAGACATGCTAATGGATGGCGCTTTGTAGAACCAATTCATGTCCTTTATGAATGGTAATGTGGGGTACAATGAGATCCTCCTGACAAAAGATTATATTCACAAAACTGCATTCAGATGCCCTAGACACTTGGTAATACGCGTCATACCTTTTAGATTGAAGAACATAGGGTCTACGTATCAACAAGTGATGAATGTTATTTTTCATGAGATGATCGGGAAAAATCTGGAAGTATACATTGATGAAGTTGTGGTAAAATCCCAAGACAAGGAAAAACACTTTGAAGATCTTAGGAAAAACTTTTTTGAAAATGAGGTAACATAAGCTATGCATTCGGAGTCAAAGCATGGAATTTCTTGGGATTCCTAGTTCATCAAAAAGGGATAGAGATGGATAAAAACAAAGATAATGCAATCATGGATTCGCCTCCACCTAAGAGCAAGAAACAACTTCAAAGCTTACTCAGGAAGGTAAATTTTCTCAGAAGATTCATAGCTAATCTAATAGGGAAGATTCAACTTTTCTCCTTATTGGTCAAAATAAAAAAACATGAAAAAGCTCAAGTGGGAAGAAAAGCATCAAGCCGCTTTTAAAGAGCTCAATAACTACTTATCTTGACCTCTAGCCCTGATGCAACCTAAGAAGGGAAAACTTTTGAAGGTGTATATATTAGCATCACATAATACCATTGGGAGCCTACTGGTCTAAGATAACGAGGAGGGGAAGGAATATGCAATCTACTACCTGAGTTGAAATCTGACGGAGGATGAGGAAATATATTTGATATTGGAGTTATGTCCAGTGCTATATTTCACAGTAGTTAACCTAAGGCACTACATGCTACCTTTCACCGTCCAGATCAGTTCCCAAACTGATTTGCTAAAGTACATGTTGTTAGGGCCTCACCTAAGCGGATGGATAGGTAAATGAAGCATACTTTTATCCGAATTCAACTTCTAATATGTGCCACATAAGGGAGTGAAGGCCCAAGCTATTGCTTACTTTCTAACTAAGTATTGGGCTTTGATGTTGAAGAGGAAGTAATCTCGCGAATGAACATGTTTTCTATCCTACCATGGAAGTTCTACATTGATGAATCCAAGACCAAAGATTCGGGAGGATCCTGAATATGCCTAATTGACCCAATGGGACTTTACCATAAGTTTTTGTTCATATTTTATTGGGAAAACATAACCAAAAGTCAGGCATAATATGAAGCCTTCATCATCGGGATGGAAATCTTGATCGAGTTGGAAGCATGGTAGGTCGAGATCTAAAGAGACTCAGAATTGATGGTGAATCAAATAATAGAGACCTGAACATGTATGAATCTTTGTTTAATTAGTATAATGTTGTAACATTACTAGTGTCAAAGTTCGTCTATCCAACTATCAAACATATACCCTAAGAGGAAAAGTTGGCAGCCAACGAAATGGCCCAAGTTGGATATAGAGTCTTACTCTAAGAAGGGCAGTCCGACAAATTGATCAGAGCTAAAAAATGATCCTTATCATCTGAAAAAACTAAGGTAAGTTGAATATCTTTCTGTTATCTGTATTTTAGTCATGAACATTGACTTTTGGTTTTGGGAACTTGTTACACGTCTACCTAGGATCGTTACATAGGTTTCAGAATTCTATTTACGTAGACATGCATCACATTGGATACGGGTACCATATGGTAGACTTAGGGGACATAAACAGTTTTCGGAGTACATTCAATATATGACATTTTATTTACAAGTTTGTTTTGAAGTTGTTTGTTTGTGGGCATAAACCTCCCATGAGAGCAGGTATGGGTGACAAGTGTCACCATCCCATCCACCCCAAGAATGATCCTTACCATTTTCATCTCCCATTCCTTTGATCTTAGATCCAAAACCATACAAACCCAGAACCATCATTATTCTTCCTTCCTTGTACATGCAAGCTAGGAAATTGGGAAAGAGCAAATGTGTGAGAATGAGGGAAAGAAAAGAGGAAGAATGTGAAAGAGGAATGTGGAATCAGAACCTAGAAAAAACCATGTTGAATCCGTGGACTGACATGAACCATCCCCAAAATCTCAAGAAAACTGGATTGGCCCTACTCCCATCTGACGATTCTCGTCAAATAAGGGATTTACTACTCTTATCGCACTTTCAACTAATTATTCTTGATAAAAAGAATTCCTCCCTTGTGCGTTACGACCCACATCATCCCGCATACCCCGTCAAGAGGCGAAAACTTTCGATTTCTAATTAATCGCATATCCAATTTAATGTCCATATTAATCTTTAAGTTGTTTATAACAATCCTTAAATTCAATTATTCTTAATTCCACATACATCATAATTAAAGATCTTAATTCATTAAATAATCTTAATAGCAAATAGCAGTTTTACTACTAATATCAACCATAGTGGAAGCATCAATAATAACCACCACACATTTATAGGATGACAGTATAACTAACTTTTAAACAGCACAATTTGCTAGTTACTTATTCTTGTATACCCAATAGCTAAAACATACAAGTAACATAAAGCCTAACTCTATAATTTCACTACATTTCTCTTTGTAGTAACATTTAACCTTTATTACATCTAACTAAAATAATCTATCTTTTTAACCATAATCCTTAGTACCATTAATTTTTTGTATACCTTAAGCTCAAATACCCCTTAATAACAGTCCTTTATGATTTTCTAAATTTAACAACAAAATAATAATTAACACTTAAACTTTGGAAAATCACAACTATCTCCTATGATGTCTAAATTCATCCAACCTTATATCACTGGACTTGCAATAAAATAGGGAAGAACTTTCGGGTTGGACGGTTGCCCAGACAACATTACACGCCCCGCCACGCGCTAGGGGGACTCTCTGCACGTGGTGGCCACGAGCGTCTCATAGGTCGTCTTTTTCCTCGACTTGACCAGGTTGTCTGGTTCTTCAGGTCAAACCGACCGTGATCACGACCAACCATTGACATTCATTTCTTTCTTTCCAAACATCAATTTTCATCCAATTTAGCTAAGAAATCGATCTATGAAATCAGAAGGAAGAAATACTCACCAAAGCTTACTATTCGATCACATCATTACTTCAACCATGGCCTCTAGGAGCTGTCCAATAGCTTTTCTACGTCCCACACAACTATTGTTTGCCTTAGAAGGATCGTATGACCTCCTAGAACTCGTTGGGACATCCTGCTTCACAACTCCTTACACCAAAACCGAGACCCGACATCGGAACCTCACGGGTTCCTCGACCACCCTTATTGTTTTCTCCTCCTTTCAGTCTCTAAATCTTACTAGACTCGCCTTTTTTCCTTCTTTCATTCATTCTCATTCCATTTCCTCACCTCTTGCCACATTCCATTGACTATCCTTGCGATATACGGTGATTTCCTTTTACCAAACTAGAATCATGGAGAGTTTCTCCATCAGGTCCTGAGGGCATTATTTTTCCGACTAGCATCATGGAGTGTCTCCACCAAATGTTGGGGCTTGCCTATGCGTATTGTGGATATTCCGGCCAAGTAGCTGGCACCTACGAATTGGTGATTATTCCAGTCAGCCGACTCGGCGGAAATCGTAGATGAGTCGGAAGTTGACTTCTAATGTTTGTGAGTTTCTAGATGATTTTATAAACGGGGATTTCAAGAAAATGTGGCCCATATGTATTTTATATACATTTTATGTCCCGTATTTTGTGGGTTCACGGTTTATGATTTGAATTTTATATTTGAAATCCCCATGATTTTATAGCTTTAATTTGGATATTTTCTTTATATGCATGTGTAAAGACCTGTCCTAAATCTACGGGATTAACTAAGGCTTAAGTCAGGATTAATCGAGGATTATCAAACAATCGAAGCAAAATGACGATTTTTCCCTTAGAAAAGGTGAAAATTTTAACTTTTGAACCATGAGGTCCAATGCACGTGGACCAAGGATCATTACGTAGATCGAGATGATACAAGTCTATAGATAGGCGGCACGTCGAAATTGGATATCGTACGGGAAAGTTACGGGTCACACAAGGTTCGTGTTCATTTACAGTTGCACAGTTTTCAAGTTGTTTGTTTTTATTGGACCCCAAAATATCAGTTTTGGGACCATAGCATGAGTGACACTTGTCACCCACCCTATGGTCTAAATGAATGAATCATGTATCATCATCTTCACTTCATCTTCTTTGTTTTCCTTTCAAACTCGTGTCCACCCAAAACCCTCTCCATCTTCATGCTACACCATCTGGACTAGGGAGAGAGAGATAGTGAGAGAGGGGCCGTGAGAGTGACGGTGGATAGTGGAGCTACCGTGGGAGTGGCTGAAATTGTGAAAAATTGAGGTAACTAGTGGGTCCTAAGATTTGGGTTTTGGTGTTTGATGTTTTGGAACTATTCTAAGCCTATGGTTGTGTTTTTGGGGCTCATACGAGCTTGTAGGTGCAAAAAACAAAGGTTTTGGATGACGGGAGTGGCCAGAGCATGAGTTCAAAGTTTGGCCAAAACTTTTGGAGGCTATATCTTCAAAACCAGGTACTCTTTCACAATTATGGGTTCATATTTGGATTCCTTGGCTCGGGGACTATGATTTCCATATAAAGAACATCAAATTTGGTTGAGAAATGAAAGAGTTATCAAGGTTTGAAAAATGAGACAAAATGGGGGTTTCTAGTCACTACGACTACGGCGTACGGCTTCACTGATGGCTGACGTCAGCGTTGGCTGTGGCTGTCGACATTGTTGACGTTAGTGTTGACTTTGCTAACATCAGCGTTGACTTTTTGCTGACGCCAGCATTGGCTTGTGCTGATATCTGCATTGACTTTTTGGATGACGTCTGCATTGACATGGATGACGTCAGCGTTAACCTGGATGATGTCAACATTGACTTTGACCGTTGACTTTGTTGACATTAGCATTGACTTTGTTGACATCAGCGTTTACATTTTATTATATCAGTGTTGGCTTTTGCTGACGTCAGCGTTGACCGTTGAACTTTTCGTTAACCGAACTTTGACTAGCGCATGGGAGCGCGTGCGCACGACTTTTGAGGTAAAACTGATCTTATTCGAAAGATTTCGACATTCTATATCCAATGGTGGTGGTTTCAGGACGATCAGAGATCGTTTGATAGGTCAAATGTGGGGTTTTCTCCTCGATTCTGGAACCTTTTGGGGTTTTATATTTGGACTTATATAGGTTGATAGTAACCCTTGGGTGTGATTTGGATAGGCCCGAATACCCCGGAGGCTTGGGATTAGCTTACGGCTCATGATTTGAGTGTGTGGCAATACTGTGAGTGGACAGTTTCTTTCATAACTTTGATGCATGCATATGTATATGTTTTCACTGGCTTTGTGACATGATTTGCCATGATTACGATTATGATTTCGATTACTAGATAAATGTTGGACTTAAATGTGTTATGCTTATATCCCTAGTTTTGGATAATAATTGGTTGTGTATATTCTCGCTATGGTTTATGGTTCTTGATTTTATAATGGTTTTGAAAAATCGTGATTTGGGCATGGTGCCCGAGAGTCAACTATTTTGGGCTGGTGCTCGTGTGATAATTGTTTTGGGCTGGCGCTCGTGTGATAACTATTTTGGGTTGGTGCCCATACGATATCTGTTTTGTGTAATTGTTGTGTATTACAATGTGTTCTACTTTGGGTTCTGAATGCTGGATTGGTTAACCTCAAGCAATTGGATCGCCATTTCCAGAGTTAGACTCAGTAGATTCCCAAAGACGGGCTCAGACGTAAATGGGGTGGATTGCGCACGTACCAACGAGGTTGGACCCTGTAAATCCCGTACTCTCCTACCAGTAATTCACATGGGATGCTAGTTGGACTAGCCGCTAGTTGGACCACCATGATGAGGTTTGACATTGAGCTAGCTGGGCCAGCAAGAGCAAGTTGGGTATGTAATTTGGATTACGATTTTTATGATGCTTATGTGTTAAGGTTTAAAAAGCGGCTTAGAGCCGATGATTTCAGTAGCATGTGAGCCTGTGGGCCTTTTATCTTTATGTGGTTTTGGGTTGGAACTAGGGCGTTATATAGAAATTGGGGTTTTATTTAAAAGAAATGTTTTATTGGCTATGCCTGCATGTTTTCTAAAACATAGGGTTAAAAGATGTGTTTCAGAAAATGGTTTTCCAATATTTTATTTTCTGTCTACGTACACTTTGTTTTTGGTTTTGGCACCCTCCAAGTTGGTTGCTAACACGGGCTGCAGGGTGGTTGAGGCATCATGGTGAGTGCGTACTCTGATTTATCCAATCAGGTTGTGGTAGTATGCCTAGTGTGACACATAGATAGGTTATTTATATTGATTGCAAGGGTAAATTGTTCCTTTTAGGAGGATGTGTCAGACGGGAGCAGGCCTTTTCCCGCTAATCGAGGGGAATACGAGAAGGGTCCTGTTAATTTGGTATCAGAGCACTAGGTTGCTCTCTGTGGGATTATGCACTGGGTGTCTATGATAGTTTCATTTCGAAGATGATGCATCTACGACAACAGCCCCGTCATCAGCTTGGAAGTGAGAGTAAGGATAGGAAAAACGAGAAAAGTTAAATGGGGAAACACCTTGGATCTGTTATGTTAGGCATTGGATGCCGTGTTTTAGCTGGGTTGGACCCCGAGAAGGGTCGAGTTTTGTGTGGACCCAGCGGCCTGGAGCCGTGAAGTACTGGTAGATTGTATCCCAGGATAGTGGTTACTCAGAGTTGTGACCGAAGGCCAGTCATGATGGGTATACTTCTAGGAGCAGCATGGGTTGCTGACAACCCTAGATCACGAATGATTGAATGTAATCATAAGGAACATGTACTAGTGGATCGGATCCTGGGGGACTGATCCGTGGATCTCATGCTTGGAGCGGATAGTACGGGCAATGGGTTGCCCTAATGAACGTATGATCTCGATATCAATGCTCTTTTTGATCGATCTGCACAGAGTTGGCAGCAGACATTACTATCTAGGGATGTGGATGAGATCACCGAGAGTTGGCTAGAGAGCTGGAAATGGGGACATTTCTAGCTCCAGGATTTTGCATGGAAACCGTGCGTTGTTGGTGGTCATTGAGCGAGGGGTGGAGAGGATCCCAAGAGGGACGGTTGAGTTTACAGGTATAATCTAGTCCGGTGGGACTTCTGGACACGTGTATCACACATGGATATGAGACAAGTGTGTTTTCCTGCCTTGCTATGCACGAATGTTGATAAATTATAGACTTACGCTTTTTTATGTTTCATCGGAGTTATACTTTTTATTGACCAAGAGATGATCCCACTGGGTTGGGACCCGATTATCGGTACCCCAACAGGTACTATGCTAGTGGCTAGTTGGGTGAATGGATACCTTGCGAGTTTAATGGAAAGGTTTTGACTCTAACACAAACTGAACTCTCTGGACATTGATGATTGGGACATGATCCTAGGGATGGATTAGCGAACTGCACGTTACTCCTCTATTAGGTATTTGAGGAACCAGTTGTATTCGGTAGTTCTGAATTGTCACGATTGATCCTTTGGTGGGACCGGAGGATACTTCTTTCGAGACTTACGACTTAGATGCCAGGAAAATCTTACAGAATGGTTGAGAAAGATATAGGACACTCGTGGTGAGGTTGGTGGATAACATAGTGAGCTAGGGAAGATGTCGGTGATGTAGTAATCTCTGAATGGGTTGTCAAAGGATTTATGAGGTTGTCACCTTAGGAGAAGGTTCCGAGTACGTAAGCATTTCGCAACTACCATGTCGGACGGTACCGATGGTGTAGAGATCAGTGAGAGTAAAATTACAAGATGGGTGGATTTGGGGTTAAGTTGACTTGAAATGTCATTGATGGGAACCCCATTATACTTTGTCGAAGTTTGATGAAACTTTGAAAGTTGAATTTGAAGAGATAGCTGAGCGAGGAAAATTTGAATATACCTCATTGTCCTGAAAGTTCTTAGTGAACTTCTCATCACTCGTGGATGTTTAAGCGTGTAAGGTTAAGTTGCTTTGGGAAGTGTGATACGATCGTGGGAGGAACCCGACATTAGCTATTAACAGATACCATTAGTTGGTGATGATGCTAGGTGTCACCTGATGTGATGAGTATCGCTGGTTTTGTATTACACTCACGTTGATGAACTTTGATGTCATCGTCTTTAAAGTTCTTTATATGGGACATTATCATGGGCCACGTGGAGGAAATCCGTAATATAGTAGTGTTTACCTTCAAAAAAAATAACGGTGTGCCGAGATGAATGAGCATCGGTTTTGGCGAACCCGTGTTGGTGATATGGGTCAGGTTATATTGGCTGAGAGAGTAAGCGATGATCAAGACGATCGAGATTATTGAGAGGATCGAGTTGGTTGTGGATTAAGCTAAATTGGGATTGGCGTCTGCCAATGATGACGACTGAGATGGGATTCACTCAGATTGGACGAGTGTCATTGATTTTCAGGTGGAGGTTATCCCCGTGATTATAGTTTGTTGATGGGATTGAATCTGAGGGGAGTCAAATGGGTTGAGGTAATTGGTGTGAGCAGGGTTCTCAGAAATTTATGAACGTTCGATTGCAGCTCTAGTTGGACTACCTTGGGCGATGGTAGTGTTTTTGAAAATGATAGTAATGCATCGATACACGAGTTTAGATCAAGTACTTATGCTGCATGTGAAGGTTTTGCTTATACAGCCAGACAGGTGTGATATCTTGTGATGAACTATTTACCCATGTTTTGGGGCTCTATGTGGTTAAGTATGTACAGAAGCGTTGAACTCATTGTCTCTTAGGGAGATGGGCAGGACCTTTATAGATAATTTGGGCCTAATGTATTGGTATGCCGAAGACGTTGAACTCAAGACAAAGGAGTTGATTCGAGCTGGGTAATGACTATGACTGGATGTTTGAGTGTCATTCGACATAGTGATTATAGTAAGCGTTACCATGAGTAAGAGGGTTGCAAGCTCATTATTTCTTTTGCGTACAGTTCATCTACCTAGTTCTTAGAGCTTTGGTGAAGGGTTTGTGTTGATAGTTGATGATCGTGGAGTGTTATTAAACAATGTTCCTGTGAGATTAATATTGTTGGATCAGATGTGTTCAACAAAATTTTGGGATCTGATCCTTCGCATCATTAAGATGGGGGTCGAGGTAGGTAACCAACGGGACTTATCTCTCAGGATTGGTATGTCTTGGAAGACGTAGGTCGATTAACCTTGGAGGTTAACTGCTAGGTTTGGTTAGTGATCTGATCAGATTGTCACTGGAGTTCTCGGGGATTACGTGTTGAACATGTCTTAAGTATTGGTCGAGTGACTAGGAGAACCCCGAGAAGAGTTTGAGTAAGTAAGCAATTTGTCCAAATCTGGGATCGGACGGACATGGTCTATTGTTGAACCATGAGGAGGAGGAGGGGGGGGGGGGGGGGGAGATAATGATATGATAGTCGGATTGGATCCGTGATTGATGCGGTATGATATTCGGATGGGATCCGAGATGGACAAGGTGTGGTAGTTGGATGGGATCCGAAATTGACCCGAGAAGATAATCGAATTGGATCCGAAGGTAAAGTTTCATGGAGATACTGGGACCGGGCGTCGAACACTGTGTTCTAGAGGAGATAGGCTTTAGAAGGTTTGGTTAGCGGAACCCTAGTAAAACGGATTTGTGATTATCTCTACTAGAGCAAGTATTTGATGTGGTCAGAAGACATTATAGATGAGTAAGGTGCCGACACTAGTGCGAGTCGGGCATTGGGTATGGAACTCGGACGAAAGCAATGGAGCCGGTGGGTTATCAACTGGTCACGATGGTGCGTCGTGCCTATGGTTGACGAATGGAGACCGTCTAGCGGAAGAGGATTTATGTTGGCTCATTGAGAGCGAAGATGACAGGCCGGGTTCTGAGTTGTACTTGCGGGATGGCAGGTGAGGTCGACAAGTGTTTACGTATCGAACATGGTTTGAGCATGGAAGTTGGAGCATGACAGAAACGGCATCGAACGTGGTATCGAACGTGTTGACGTATCGAACGTGGTTTGAGCATGACAGACAGAGCTGGTCCAAACATTTAGAGGCCTAGGGTAAAAATAAAAAATGGGTCTTCAATTCGCATACTTAATTATTGAAATTTAAATTTTATAAATTGATTATATTATATTTTTATTAAGAAGCATCGTTACAATTTTTGCTATGAGAAAACTCATAAATTAGGACAAAACCCCAAACAAAGAAAAAAAAGTACATCATATCCAAAAAATTACATTTAATTTTTTAAAACAAATCTTATACTTTTTTTGTAAAATCAGTAAGCAATTTGCAATTATATACAAACTTTTATATTCAAAACAAGAATGTAATTAAATATTGTTAAACTAAGAACTTTTGTAGCAATGATCTTATCAATTTAGGTGAGTTTCTTGAAATTTTCCTGGAATGCGAAAAATATGTAATTAAAGATTCAAAAAGCACACAAAAAAAAAAACTAAAGAGGCATAATTTCTAATTTCTAACAAAGAGTAAGAACTGACATGTCATTTGTAATGTTAGATTCGTGGTTTAGACCCATAACATTAATCCTTTGATTATATGAGGGGGGGCCTTCCTGTCGTTAAAAACTACAACATTCATAAGGGAAAATTGCCAAATGGAAGTATTCAATTAGGGAAACTGTAATAGGAATTTTATTAAATTAAATTACTTATTTTTTAGGTTTGTAACTTAGGAATATCTCGGATAGAGCTTTCAGAAGGGAAGGCGAAAATGTCTAGATGTCTTCCACTAGAAAAGAAAATTGTTGAGAAATTGAGGTTAGGGTTTGAGAGTTTGAATGAGATTGCAAAAACTTAAAAATTTAGAACAATTGAGAATTTGAGATTGAAAGATTGATATTTAACCTTAAAACATTGAATTAGAATATTAAAACACTGCGTTTTCTTTTTGGAATTTTGAAGGAGACTTTCCTTTCGTTTCTTATTCACTCGTATCCCCCATCTAAATTATCATACATCTTACTATTTTTTGTAATATAATAAAAAAAAACTTAATTTTGGGCCCTTTAATATTTTTGGGCCCGGGGCCTAGGCCCCTCCTGCCCTGCCTATTGGCCGGCCCTGTTGACAGACGCGGCATGCCCCAATGTTCCTCCGTTCGTTTGCATCTGATAGAAGACATATGAAAGATTCTCTTGGAAGTTGGCTACATCAACCTCATGTCCATCAACCCATTGTTGCGGAGGGTAAAAATCCTAAGTCACTCTTACATTTATATTTTGGCGATGGTATCCTGTAAAATAACGAACAACCAGAATAAATAGATTGGAGAATAACATTTATAATAATATTTTGATGTCGATTAAATAAACAAACAAAATAATCTTGCACAAAGGAGATCCGGCTGATTATCCATGAGCCCCCATTGCCTAGATTTTTCTTCTTGTGCCTCGTAAATGAAACCATGCCTTAATTAAAACAGTTGTTTTTGAGTTCAGGATCATGTTACCAAGGGAAAAAAGAAGTATGAGGAACTGATCAAAGGATTAACTCTTTTTTTTTTTTTTTTTTTTTCTGTTGGTGTAAAGTCAGCTTAGATCGAAAGGGAGCTATATATGCAACTAGATAATTTTGTAGACTATCCTGCCACCCCAAAAGCATGGAATTGTAATATGTTTTGTCAGATTTGTAGTAATATCCGTCAGATGCACAAGTTCATGCCAAGATCATGCTTCTTGTGGTCAAGTATTATAAGCTGTGTTTATGATAAAGATGATAATTTGTATAACTTCCATTGGTAGCTAGAGCAGTCACATAATAACTACTTTTTCCTCTCTCCCTTTCTTAATGGCTTAATACTAATGTGCAGATGGAACTGTACACAATCTGAACGAGTATTTGAGATCCGTTCTACAGAGGCGGTGAAGGATACAGGAGTTGATACGACTGATGCAGTTTTTACCCAAAAGCTCGGTGTGGTCGTAACAGCGAATCAATTGGAGTTCTTTTCCTTAATTCCCTGATATATGAAATCCTCGAATCTAGAATGCTTATGTTTCCACGTCTAAGATGAGTTATTTGGTGGCGGTATCGTATTAAGATTGTTGGTTCATTGCTGCTGCATTTGTTCTTTGTCCTTGATACTTGTGAGAATTGGAAAACTATTGTATAGATTGTTATCGCATCTTTTATCTTTAACTCTAATCACAAGAAACAAATTTTGCACTCATAAATCCATATAGGGGAAATTGGTATTGTTTGGGATTACTCAAGTCATTTTATCTGCACTGCGGTGTCTGCAGTACTGTTTCTTCCTGGTGTTTCTAGTTGTTGAAATAAGTTTTGTAAATTTCTTTTGGAAAGTATAATTTCAGGCAAGACTAGTAACATATGTCCGCTTGTTGCTGTGGAGCTATTTAATTGGTTATGAATATGATTTTTATATAAAATGATATATAGAAATAGATTTAAGATAGAAGAAAATGTTCAAAAAATGATTAACTATTTACATACAACATCATTTACTCATTTATATGATTTTTCAATTGTTATAGTTAAAGATGAATATCGATTTTTATGGTAATATCAATAGTTCGTTTTATAGATATATTATTAGTAATAAAGGAAAACAAAGGGCACAACTTTGGATTTGATGATGATTCAAGATGAGGATTATGTTTTGAATTATTATTTTTTTTTTATTCCAATTTCAATTTCATGTCCATTATGTTTTTCATAATTATTAATCAATTCCTAGAAATATGTGAACCGTAAGATTACATGCTTAATTTAAAATTAAATTTCATATTGTTGAAATTGAATATTTAAAATTGTATAATTTTAGGATTATATGCTCCGTTGTTTTGCCTCAAAGTTTTTTTTAAATTTTTTTATTCTAATTATTTTAGGATATGTGAAAATGTTCAAAAGATGATCAACTATTTACCTACATTATTATTTGTTCATTTACAGCATTTTACATATATTATAGGAATATTGAATATCTAACTGTAAGCATGATTTTACATAAGTTATATAATCAGGATAATAATCTAATATAAGTTATATAACCAAGAAAATACTTTTTTGTTATATATTTTTTTATTAACAAACAAAATAAAAATATAATAGTAATAGTAATAGTTGTAGTAATAATAATATAAATATTTCATTAGACTCAAGGCACGAGATAATATCCCAAATTGAGTAAAAAAAAAAAATAATTACTATTTATAAAAACAATAATAATGGGTAGAATGATAAATAAAAATAAAAGGGAAATACTGAAATTTTACTACTGGAAAAAAAATAAGGGCAAAATGATTTAAGATGTGAGAAAACGTTTGACTAAGTATTACATACCTCATTATTCGTTTATTTATATAATTTTAATTTTACATATAATATAGCGATATTTTGAATAAATAACCAACCTTAAGCATAATTATATATAATTAAATATACACATATATATATATATATATTATATAAATAATTATAAAGGCTATTAAATAATATAAATACTATTAAATAATTATAAACTCTCATAGTCTAATATAGTTTATATAACCAACAAAATAGTTTGTTGTTTATTGATATAATTCTCTGTTAACAAATAACATAATAATATAATAGTAATAGTAGTAATGATAATAATATTATTTCATTAGACTCAAGGCGTGAGATAATATTGCCAAATTGATTAATAAATTAATAGTAATTATTATAACAAACAACAACAACAATAATAATAATAATAAATGAATATAATGTTTAAAGAAAAAGGGAAAAAATAAGGGGAATACTATTATAATTATATTGAAATGTATAGTATATAAATAATTTGATTTTGTAACTAGATTTGGGTTTACTTGTTTATTATTTTGTAGTTTTTTTTCTCCGTTTCTTATTTTGAAGTTCAAAATTAATATTGAAAAATGTAATTTTAGGTAGTATTTGATTTGTTTGTAAATTTGGTTATCAGGGATTATTTTATGCACATTTTATTTTTGTCAAAAATTACGTTATATATATTGAAAATCGACTTTCCTTTTTACAAAAATCTAATTTATCCTTTTTCTACTTTAAAATTCTATAGTGGAGATATCAGAACCAATAAAGCCTTCAATTATGATTCTGTGATCAACAGAGGTAGAGCGGCTTTAGGGTTCATCATCAGCTATAGAAATGATCTTACATTGTGGCCCCTACCCCTACCTCTTAGCCCATAACCCCTTAGCCCAATAACAGAAGTCCTGGCCCCTACCCTTCTAAGCCCATAACCCTTAGCCCAATAACCCAAGCCTTTCCCCTTAGCCCAATAACATAAACCCTTCCTTT
The DNA here is from genome assembly GCA_032719365.1 of Prinsepia uniflora. Taxonomy (NCBI): domain Eukaryota; kingdom Viridiplantae; phylum Streptophyta; class Magnoliopsida; order Rosales; family Rosaceae; genus Prinsepia; species Prinsepia uniflora. Next base: position 52,476,170 of record CM064868.1, on the reverse strand, counting down.
AGCCTTAACCTTGAACCCGCCCCAGCCTCGAACCCGAAGCACTTAACCTTACCCCACCCGAAGGCCTCCTGTAACGATCCGTCCCAAATTTAAAGGATTAATTAAGACTAATTATAGATTAGTGGGGCTAATTGGGAATTAGCCGAGGATTAACGGACGTTCAGGGTGAAATTACGATTTTTCCCCTAAACGAGGGCGAACGGTTGACTTTTGACCCGGGAGCTCTGATGGCCGAGGGCCGTTATGTAGGTCGGGTCAATAGGAGTCCATAGACAAGCGGCACGTCGAATTCGGGCGTTCGACGGAAAAGTTAAGGTTCACGGAAGTTTCGAGATACTATTCATGGCGGTACGTTTTACGAGATGAAAGTGGACTTTTTTCCTGAGTGGTGCGCAGATCGTTTCCGCATGCCCAATGGATGAGTGACAAGTGTCACCCATCTATTGCTTTCCTTACACAGACACATGAAACCAGCCTCCCTCAGTGTTCATTCGATCGATCCAAACCCAAACCCAGTGAACCCAAATCCAAACTCTTTCCATTTGATCTGTCTGAGGCCAGGAGAGAGTTGAGGACGAGTGCTGGATGAAGGAAAGAGGTGGCAGGCTGCTGGGCCATCGTCGACGGCGGTGGATTGCACGGCCAAGGTAAAACCTGATTCCCCTATATGTTTCAAAATTTCAAATTCGGGTTTTGCACATTAGGGAGCTTAGATGTTGCTTAGGATGGGTTTAGGGGATTTGTAGGAGGTCTAGGAGGTAGTTTTGGTGGCTGAGGATGGCTGAGAAAGCTGGGAACAGCAGCTGGAGAGATTTCGGTGGCTACCCACCGAATTCCATTTCCGGCCAATTTTGCCCAAATCGATCCTCCCAATCTCTTTCTAGTGATCCTAGGAACCTATTGGAACCCTTAGGATGAAACTTTGACCCCTAAAAGTGCCCTAAACCTAGAATGGAAGTTTTGGTTCAAAATGGTTTTCAGAACCAATGAGTTTTAGGCTTGGTTTCTAGTTTATGAGGACATGGTTAGATTGGAAATGTTGTTAGGAAGCCATAGGAGTTGGAATGGATGAAAAAGGATGAAAAATGAAGGTGATACAAGGCTGTACCGGTCACGCTGGTTCAGGCGGACCAGCTTTGTAGTTGGACTAGACCGGCCTGTTCGGGCCAGCTTGACCGAGCTTGAAGATGACACTGTTCCGGCGCATGGGTTTCATGCGCAAGAACTTCAAGCCGCGCGTGGGGCCATGTGAGGACACTTTTGGGGAAGTTCCAACATGTGGAATCATCTATTCGATGTAATGAACATTTTGGGACTGGTTTCGTGTCAATCAGACATCGTTTCGATAGGTTTCGGAGCGTCCGAAGGTTTAGGATCGAAGTTAAAAATAGTTAAAAATTACGGGGCTTTAGTGAGGGGTTATTTAAGTAGTTAGTAACCCTCTAAAGTGATTTGGACAGGTTTAGGAGTCCCGGTGACAGTGATTGGCCCGGGAGAGCCATATGTCACGCGTATCGAAACGGTAGCTCAGACGGTTTGTGAATGGACCTTGTTTTCTAAATTGATGCTTGCATAACTGTTTTATATGCTTTTATGAACATGTTTTGTGATGCCATGAGTGCATTTGTGTGTGTTTGCGTATTTGCACGTATTTCGAGGTTTTGACCTTATACGGTGCTTATATGCGTTTGTGCTTTCTTTAATGGTTTAAATGAAATGGATTTGGATTTAAAAAGGATAAACTCGGGCATGAGACCCATTTGGTTTTGTCTCATGCATGTGGCCCTATTGATGACCTACGGGTCTGAGTCCTGGTCGTTGTGAGTACTATGTGCACGGTGACGGACGATGTGATGCTCAACTCTGGACTGCGATGTGTTCCTTCCAGAGAGGTCACGATGCACGTACCATTGTTGAGCAGCCACTGGAGGCTCGACTTCGGAGTGCTGATGGTTCAAGATATCGATCAGTGATGAGTGCACCATGATCTAGTGGTGGTCGCGTCGGTTGATTCGTTCACGGCGACATACCAGGATTGAGGGCGACGGATGGTTGCACGCATGACTACGATCGGAATCGTGACTGACCCTGAGATATCGAGCACGATGTCTAGTTGAGTTATGAGTTCGAGCTTGAGGCCCAGTTAGTGTACGGTTATGATTTCGGGTCGGGGACCCTAAATGGATTTTCTGGATCATGACGGTTTATGGAGGCCGGGCATGAATCCCTTGAAAGGTTTTAAGAATGTTTCGATATATATATATATATATATATATATATTCATATACCTTCCTTTATATGGATTGTCTCTTCCGGGGAAGGTCGTTGGCTTGGGTGGACCCCGGAGTAGTCACGGAGCACTAACTAAGTGGTGTCCCCCCCGATAGGTACCTTACTTTCAAGAAGCCTTATGGATTATAACTCACAGGGAGGGTCATTGATCTACGGACATTGACCTGGGTGGACCCTGGGGAGACTTAGGATTTGAGACCTCGGGTAGCACGCACGTAGCTTTAGAAACTGTGACAGGATTGATTATGTGATTTATATTTATATGTTATATAATATATGATGTACTGATTTTGCACTGAGTCCCACATGAATTTGGGTAGTGGCCCGCATGATTGGTTTCATTTACGAATTTGGGCTAAGGCTTTAATGGTTGATAAATGGTTTTCGAATGCATGCATACTTTTTAGTGAAGGGTATAAATGTCTTTTCGATAAAATGTTTTTACTAAATTATTTGTTTTGTCCACTCGCAATTTTTAAATGGTTTGACTGCTCTTCAGATTGATCGCGGATGCGGGCTGTAATAGAGACCGAGACATCACATACCTCCTCCGGATCATGGCGTACTCTGAAGGCCCGAGCGGGCTAAAGTCGGAATTTCCCTTGTCTGACACTCTATGTCAAATAGGATCAGGCGCGTCCCGCGTTAATCTCAAGAGAGAGAGAGAGGGGGGGGGGGGTGGTTTCTGACAAGTGGTATCAGAGCAGGTTTTGCTCTCAAAGTGATGCACAGGTCGAGGATGTGATGTCTCTACAGTGGTAACAACTCGTCATCAACCTGATAGTTAGAGTAAGAGTATGAGGATTCAGTGGGATTGAATCCTAGTTAGACTACGTTTTTCACGAGATGCGATAGATTAGGGTATGATTGGCATCCTATGCCGCGTATGTCACGTGTTTCGAGAAAGTAGATCCCAAGTATGATCGGTATTCATGCGAATCCAACGGCTTAGAGCAGCATAGTTACTGGAGATAGGACCCAGTGAACCGATAGACACAGTAGGACGACTAGAGAGTCGGGATAGTTGAGTGTGCTGCAGAGAGCAGCTGGGGTCATGGATGACCTAGTGGATGACTTTTCAAAGCCGAGAGGGATGGATCGGTTAAGGTGGACGTGCTGCAGAGACCAGCCGGGTTCCTAATAACCCTAGTTGGTGGTTGATCGAATAAGTGACCAGGAGAGTGGTACTTGTCGATCGGATTCCGAGGTGGACCGATTGGTGGACGTTGTGTGTTGAGCGGTTGGTGCTAGCGGTGAGTTAACCGCTTAGGTTCGGAGTCTTGGTAGTGTTGTACATGAGTTGTGTCTGTACGAGCTCGTGGTAGGTACTACCATCGAGAGTGGCTTGGTTTTTGGTTGTTGAGAATTCAGGAACGTTCGGGGAGCGTTCATCTTCTAACTTGGATTGCCGGGATGGTCATACCGGATTTGTGGAGCACAAGGGCGGCAGAGCCCTTCCGACCCAAGCAGAGATAAGTGACGATTGCTAGGTAGGAGCAAGGTTTTAGGATTGGTTGATTCGCACTCCGAGTGGCGGTGATGTGATGACGATAATGAGAAGAGACGACGAGCTACGAGCCGAGGGTAGCTCAGTCGTGATGTACTCAGGACAAGGTCTTGCCACTACACGACGAGAATCGTGTGAGAGATGGTTGGGTTGACCATACCTCCTGAGTTTCGTGTACACTTATTTGATGAGAAATCTGATGGCGAGAAATAGAATGGGTCATTACAGTAGTTATCGACAGTCGTCGTTGGTCGGAAAGTTGGAAGAAGCCGAATAGAATCTATGGAAATGTTTAGTCCTGAAGGTAGGATTAAGCACTACAGTAATTATCATAAAATACTCTTAGTCGGGGAAGAAGGACTTCTAGCTCAGGAATTGAAACAGTTAAGCATGCTTCCAACATGGTTGCAACTGCTCTCAACTTAGAGGCCGGTGAAGGAGACTTCTCATTTTCTGCTCTTTAGCAGATAGTGCTGGGTGCCGAGGGTGACATAGGATGAACTTTGATGTCATCATCTTGGATTCTCCTTGATTTCTTCCATAGGTGGGATGACGAGGAGTGATTTGATAGCTAAGGATTCAAAGAGGGTGTAAGAGAGTGTAGTTGGTGAGATGACAAGACAGAAGTTGGATATGTAGAGAGTGTAGCCGTACTGTCTTGGTCATGATGAGGTGGTAGCGAGTTTCGGATTGGTGCGCCTAGGTAGACGTGGTTCGATTAGACAGCATGGGTTGGAACGTGTCAGGAAGTTAAACTATAAGGATCTAAAATCAACTTAGTATAACTGACCTGTCAAAGTGAGTGACAAGCGAGGCGTCGACATTCGTCTCGAGTGAGACTTACGAGCCGACGTGTAGCTCTCGAGGGTGAGTTGGAGCTTTGGAAGCTCTGGTAGTAGTGCATATCGACGAGTACGGGCTTATGGTGGACGTGTACGTTTACACGAGAGTACCCCGAGTAGAAGGGACATTGGTTGTGGAATTAGGACGGTTTGAATTTCGCGGACGAAATTATTTAAGGAGGGGATGTTGTAACGACCTGTCCTAAATGTAAAGGATTAATTAAGACTAATTACGGATTAGTGGGGCTAATCGGGAATTAGCCGAGTGACAGGACCCATCCCAATCCCCACGGGATTAACGCGGGATGACCCTGCTCCCGTCTGACATGAAGTGTCAGACAAGGGATATTTCCGACCTTTGCCCTCTCGGGCTATCAGAGTACGCCGGGATCCGGAGGAGGTATGTGATATCTCGGTGTCTGCTACAGTCCACATCCGCTGTCAACCTGAAGGGCAGTCAAAACATTAAAAGCTGTGAGTGGACAAAACAAAGAGTTTGTAAAAACATTTTAACGAAGACATTTGTACCCTTCACTAAAAAGCATGAATGCATTCGAAAACCATTTATCTGAAAGAAACCATCTATGGGAACTAAGCCCAAAACCATAATCAAATCAAATATACGGGCCACTGCCCAAATCCATAAGGGACTCAGCCCAAAATCATCATGAAACCAAGTACACGGGCCACTGCCCAAATCCTGTGCACATCACATATCACATATCATTTATATCATATGTACATATAATTCACACAACCAATCCTGTCACGGTTTCCAAAGCTACGCGCGTGTTACCCGGGGTCTCAAACCCAAGTCTCCCAGAGTCCAAGGTCAATGTCTGTAGACCAATGACCCGTCCTGAGGTTACGATCCAAGCCTTCATGAGAGTAAGGAACCCAACTGGGGGGCGACTCCACTCAGTCGGTGCTCCGTGACTACTCCGGGGTCCACCCAGGCCAAAGACCCTCCCCGGAGAAGATAATTGAAGTAAAGGAAGGTATATGAACATATATAAACATAACATAAATACTCATGCCCGGTCCCCCTAAACCGTCATGATCTATAGCATCCATGCCATTCATATATATATATATATATATATATATAAACATCCTCCATGCCCGGTTCCCATAAACCGTCACGTACCACAATAACCTTTCCAGGGTTCATGCCGGTTCCCATAAACCGCCATGAACTTGGAAATCCATCAAGGGTCCCTGACCCGAAATCATAACCGTAAAGTAACTGGGTTTCGTGCCCGAACATATGACATCATCTGGGTTTCGTGCCCGAACATATGACATCATCTGGGCATCGTGCCCGCTATCTAAGGGTCAGTCACGACTCCGATCGTAGTGATGCATGCAACCATCCATCCAGGACTGCCCTCAATCCTAGTATGTCGCCGTGAATGAATCAACCGACGCGACCACCACAAGATCATGGTGCGCCCATCACCTATCGATATCCTGAACCGTCAGCACTCTGAAGTCGAGCCTCCATCTGCTACCTGACCACAGATCGTGCATCGTGACCTCTTCGGAAGGAACACATCCCAATCCGGAGGCGAGCGTCGTATCGTTGATCACCATGCACATAGCACCCGTCGGGACCACGATTCAGACCCGTAGGTCATCAATAGCGTCATATGCCCGAGACCAAACCAAATGGGTCTCATCCCCGAGTTTATCCTTTTGGAAATCCAAAACCATTTCATTTAGACCATCAAAGAAATACAGACCCGTATAGGCACCGTATAGGGTCGAACCCTCGAAATACGTGCCTATACGTAACCACACATCTAAATGCACTCATGGCATCACAAATTAGTATTTAAAATATATAATAAACATTTATGAATGCACCAATTTAGAAAACAAGGTTCACTCACAGACCGTCCGAGCTGCCGCCTCGATTTGCGTTCTATACGGCTCTCTAGAGCCAATCACCATCACCGGGAGTCCCAAACCTGTCCAAATCGTAATAGAAGGTTACTAACTACTTAATTAACCTCTCATTGAAGCCCCGTAATTTTCTAGAATTTTTAACTATTTTTAATCTCGATCTGAAACCTTCCGATGCCCCGAACATTATCGAAACGGTGTCTGATCGACACGAAACCAGTCCCAAAATGTTCGTTACATCGAATAGAAGATTTCACGTGTTGAAAGGACCCTCAAACAGTGGGACACGCACCCCCACGCGCCCAATGAAGGTGCTGCGCGTGAAAGCCACGCGCGACACTATTCACCTTCTTCAACCCGCAGTGAACCGGGTCCGCCTGCACTGCACCGGCTGAACCGGTTCAAGGGCTAAACCCGTCCATTTCTATTTTGTTTTGTCCCATTTTAATCCTAATATCATCCTAACCATGTTTCCTATCGTTTTAAACATTAAAAACTGAAGAACAAACTCAAACCCGTACCTTCCAAGCTCGTCCATGGCGGGGGTGAGTACCTCCGCCGTCCACCGCCCATTCTAGGCAGTTCTAACCTTCAAAAACAATCCTAAACTTGTCCTAAGGTCCCCATAAACCGTTTCTAATCAATGAAAATCACCCAAACACTTTAAAACCCGAAAACATAATTTTGAAACCATACCTCACGGTTTTGACCTCCCCGTCGTGGCCACCGTCGTGGGCCATCGTCCATCCCTTCACTGTCCTCATCCTCTCACGGTCACACACGGGCACACAGGTTTATGGTGGTGAGGTGTGTGTTGTTTGTGCTAGAGAGAAAATGAAGATGGAGATAATGGAGGAAATATGGGGGGGTTCGGGTTTGATGAAGAACAAAGAGGAAAATGATAATATCTGATGAGAGAGAGATGGATCAGATGAATGGTGAGGATTGAGTGTTTAATTTGGAATGGAGGGCTAGGATTTAGTGCTTAGGAAGATTAATTATAAAAAAATAATTATATTAATATTTAATTAACTTAGATCCACTTTTTAGGGGATTGACCAATGGGATGAGTGACACTTGTCACTCATCCAGGGGTCCCACCAAAATATCTGGCCAATCAGAATATGCCACCTAATCATCGTCTCGAAGTACGTGCATAGTGAAACCGAACTTCCGTGACCTATAACTTCCCCGTTCGAAGTCTGATTTCAGCGTGTCGCCTGTCTATGGATTCGTATCGTCCCGATCTACGTAACAGTCCTCGACCCTCGGCCATCGGACCTCCTGGTCCAAAAGTCAACATTTTTCCCTTTTTAACTAAAATTACCAAAATGCCCTTAAACTTCCGAATGTCATAACTTCTTCCTCGAATGTCAGAATTGAACGTGCCACCTGTGTATGAACTCGTGACATCACGAACTACGTCACGGTCACCGGTCAAAGTCCATTTGACCGCCAGAATGAAAAGTCAACGTTTTACCCATTCTAGGGGCAAAACGGTCATTTTGCATCGTTCATCAGATTTCGCCCAACTAATCACCGATTAACCTCACTAATCATGCTTAGTCACTAATCTAATCCTGGAATTCGGGACGGGTCGTTACACCGAGGATTAACGGACATTCAGGGAAAAATTACGATTTTACCCCTAAACGAGGGTGAAAGGTTGACTTTTGACCCGGGAGGTCTGATGGTCGAGGGCTAAGGACCGTCATGTAGATCGGGTTGATACGAGTACGTAGACAGGCAGCACATCGAATTCGGACGTTCGACGAAAAATTTACGGTTCAAGGAAGTTTCGAGGTATTATTCATAGTGGTACGTTTTACGAGACGAAAGTGGACTTTTGTCCTGAGAGGGGCCCATATATTTTCCCCAGGCCCAATGGATGAGTGACAAGTGTCACCAATCAATTGCTTCCCTTACACAGACACATGCAACCACCACCCCCCCCCCCCCCCCCCCTCTTCCCTCTGTTTTCATTCGATCGATCCAAACCCAAACCTAGTGAACCCATATCCAAACTCTTCCCATCTGATCTGTCTGAGGCCAGGAGAGAGTTGAGGATGAATGCTCGACCAAGGAAGGAGGTGGCAGGCTACTGGGCCGCCGTGGACGGCGGTGGATTGGACGGCCAAGGTAAACCTCGATTCCCCTGTATGTTTCAACATTTCAAATTCGGGTTTTGGACGTTAGGGAGTTTAGATGTTTCTTAGGATGGGTTTATTGGATTGGTAGGAGGTCTAGGACGTAGTTTTGGCGGCTGAGGACGGCTGTGAAAGTCGGGAAAGACGGTTGGAGAGATTTGGGTGGCTACCCACCGAATTCCATTTCCGGCTAAGTTAGCCCAAATCGATCCTCCCAATCTCTTTCTAGTGATCCTAGGAACCTATTGGAACCCTTAGGATAAAGCTTTGACTCCTAGAAGTCCCCTAAAACTAGAATGGAAGTTTTGGTTCAAAATGGTTTTCAAAACCAATGGGTTTTATGCTTGGTTTCTAGGTTTTGAGGACATGGTTAGATTGGAAATGTTGTTAGGAAGCCATAGGAGTTGGAATGGATGAAAAAGGATGACAAATGAACGAGATACAAGGCTGGACCGGTCACGCTGGTTCAGTCAGACCGACTGTGAAGTTAGACCAGACCAGTCGGTTTGGACCGGCTTGACCGAGCTTGAAGAAGACACCGTTCCGGCGCATGGGTTTCACGCGTAGGAACTTCAGGCCGCGCGTAGGGGCACGTGAGGCCACTTTTGGGGGAAGTTCCAACATGTAAAATCATCCATTCGATGTAACGAACATTTTGGGACATCGTTTCGATAGCTTTCGGAGCGTCCGAAAGTTTAGGATCGACGTTAAAAATAGTTAAAAATTCGGGAAAATTACGACGCTTTAGTGAGGGGTTATTTAAGTAGTTAGTAACCCTCTAAAATGATTTGGACAGGTTTAGGAGTCCCGGTGACGGTGATTGCCCGGGAGAACCGTATGTCACGCGTATCGAGGCAACAGCTCGGACGGTCAGTGAGTGGACCTTATTTTCTAAATTGATGCATGCATAACTATTTTATATGATTTTATGAACATGTTTTGTGATGCCATGAGTGCATTTATGTGTGTTCGCGTATTTGCACGTATTTCGAGGTTTCGGCCTTGTACGGTGCTTATACGCGTTTGTGCTTTCTTTGTTGGTTTAAATGAAATGGATTTTGATTTAAAAAGGATAAACTCAGGCATGAGACCCTTTTTTTTTGTCTCGGGCATGTGGCCCTATTGATGACCTATGGGTCCGAGACGTGGTTGCGACGAGTGTTATGTGCACTGCGACGGACGATGCGACGCTCGCCTCCGGACTGTGATGTGTTCCTTCCGGAGAGGTCACGATGCACATACCATTGTAGAGCAGCCACTGGAGGCTCGACTTCGGAGTGCTGACAGTTCAGGATATCGATTGGTAATGAGTACACCATAATCTAGTGGTGGTCGCGTCGGTTGATTCGTTCACGGCGACATACAAGGATTGAGGGCGGTCCTGTACGGATGGTTGCACACATCACTATGATCGGAATCGTGACTGACCCTGAGATATCGAGCATGATGCCCAGTTGAGTCATGAGTTCGGGCTTGAGGCCCAGTTAGTGTACGGTTATGATTTCGGGTCGGGGACCCTAAATGGATTTTCTGGTTCATGAAGGTTTTTGGGGACCGGGCATGAATCCCTTGAAAGGTTTTATCGTTGGCCTGGGTGGACCCCGAAGTAGTCATGGAGCACTAACTGAGTGGAGTCGCCACGTTGGGTACCTTACTCTCAGGAAGGCTTATGGATTATAACCCCCAGAGAGGGTCATTGATCTACATACATTGACCTGGGTGGACCCTGGGGAGACTTGGGATTTGAGACCCCGGGTAGCACGCGCGTAGCTTTAAAAACCGTAATAGGATTGGTTATGTGATTTATATTTCTATGTTATATGATATATGATGTACTGGTTTTGGGCTGAATCCCACATGGATTTGGGCAGTGGCCTTCATGATTGGTTTCATTTACGAATTTGGGCTAAGGCTCTAATGACTGATAAATGGTTTTCGAATGCATGCATACTTTTTAGTGAAGGGTATAAATGTCTTTTCGATAAAATGTTTTTACTGAATTATTTGTTTTGTCCACTCACAACTTTTAAATGTTTTGACTGCCCTTCAGGTTGATCGCGGATGCAGGCTGTAGTAGAGACCGAGACATCACATACCTCCTTCGGATCCTGGCGTACTCTAAAGCCCCGAGCGCGTTAAAGTCGGAATTTCCCTTGTCTGACACTCTGTGTCAGACAGGATCAGGTGCGTCCCGCATTAATCCCTGGGAGGATTGGGACGAGTCCTAACACCTCCTTCCTCACTTCGAGTCTTCGTCTCTTTGATACTAACGAAGACTTGAGGATTTGAGAAACCCCACCCCCAAACACAGAAATCGTGTCCATCCTCCCCTCAGCTTATCTTTCTCCCTCATCTCTCTCATATGTCTCATCCCTCTCAAACTGAACGACATCTCACTGTCGCACACCCTGTTTCTCTAGTGTCCAGTCTTCATCTCCATCTCCCGTGACCTCTCCGCACGGCCCCCTACGAATGGTTCACTGCTCACAGCCTCACCGTTTAGTTGCTCACCGCTCGCTCACAGCCTCACCGTTTAGTTGCTCACCTCTCGCTCACAGCCTCGATCTCTCCAGTCCCGATCTCCCTCGATCTCTCTCACCTTTTCCCTCGATCGGCCGATCCCCCTCGATCTCCCTCGAACTCGGTTGCCCACTCCCTTGATCGCTCACTCCCCATCGAGATCGATAAAAACAGATTCAAAATCGATTCAAAATTGAACCAAACCAATTTAATTGGTTTTTGGTTCAAAAGGTTTTGAGGGTGAGAACGGTCCGAACCGAAACAGACTCCATATCTAGTTCGATTTCGACAAAAAAAGCGAACTGAAAAACCAATTAACATAGCTAATTAACAATGTCGCTACTCTACCTTGGCAGCTGGAAAATGTTTTGCGTAATGTGACAGGAATAGTTTGGAATTGCTATGTCTTTTTTAAAAAAAATTACTTCAGCTGTTCTTCTAAAAAAAATTATTTCTACTTTATTTTCATAATAAATATATACTAAAATAATTTTTAGTAAAGCAATTTCCAAAAATAACATGCATGACTACTAAAAATTGTTGTGAATAAGTGTAAGGTTTTCACAAGAGCGCAACCTACACGCCTAGTCTTACACTCGTCAGATCGGAAAAAAAAAAAAATCTTGCACTTAGGACTAGGCTAGAGGGAGGGTTGAGACACGAAAGAAAGAAGCTCAGTGCAATTTGGCGGTGTAAAATGCAATTAATAATGTCGAAAATTCCACGGTATCAATTCTTGAATTCCAATCCTAGAACATAGACACTGCGTTTTCAATCAGCAAAATTACAATCCTAGAACACTCAGTACTGCGATCCTTGAAAGCACACAGGGCTAATAAATAAATAAATAACGATAGCTAAATTGTTTTTAGGGAAAAAAAAAAAGAATACACAAGGAATTGTTGTATAACAATAAAATGGAGAACAAATATTAATGAGAACATAAGATCATCAATTCTATCTTTCATCACCTACCTGTGGTCAATTAGTTAAATTGTGTAGTTCAGCCACCTCTTCCTCTCTAATCCCTTGCTCATAAGCAGGTTTTCATGTTTCATCTTCACCTTCTGAAAGCAAGCAATCTTGTATTTGTTCCCTGTATGAAAACATAGGAGAAAAAAGAAAAATGCTGACTTAAAAAATGAACCTAGGCTTCCATGTCTCTTTTAAATTTATTTCACGAAAAAGGATATAGATGACTGATTCCACCATACATGACCAAAAAGCCGTCGATCAAATATTTTGTATATCATCCCAAAATAGCAATATGCAATATCTCAAAGATAGAGTGGCATCTAGATGGTCTCCTCTGGAGAATATCAACCCCACAGGTTTCTGATAATTTTAAAGTTTCAATTTGAAGTTTGCGGTAGATAATGGCAAAGCCATAAAGTTCAACTAGTGTCCTACAGTTTTCTCCCTTTTGAAAATGCCCAGCACCAGAAAATGTTTCTTCAAAGCTTAAGGAACTATGAAAATCCAAGCTCAGTTAAACTTCATACATGACTAATAAGTATACTATTCTCACCTGAGGACGTTATAATGGTCAAGCTTGTCATGCTTTGATCTGGCAACCAGTTGCTGAGGCAAAAGCTTATAAAATTCGTTTACTGACGAGGCTTGGGGAAGTATCTGAAACTGACAGCTCAAACAGCAGGCAGAACTTGTTTTGCGACTCTCAAGATTCTTCAAACCTACCATGTCAGATCTGCTGAGTGGGTTATTACAGATAAAGCAGAATGACTCCGAGGAAAAAGATTCATTAGGTCCAAGGTTATTTCTCTTCTGACGCCTTCTAGCTGCCAAAGGAACATTAGAGTCATCCATCTCTTGAATTCTGTTGAAATGAAAGGGAATAAGCTTTCCAGCAGTTCTCATAATCGTGCACTCTCGAGAAGGATTTTCTTCCTGGAAAACCAGAGTTCAATCAGCCTTGCCCATCACGTTATATAAGTTCAAATAGGACTCATATTTATGCATTCTTCCTAGAGTCTATTTGAAAAAAAAAAAAAAAAAGATAAATCTACTGGCTAAGTGTTTCTAACCAATGGAAAATTTACTTTTTAGTAAATTACATTTATACAAACATCACGTTAATTTTAAAACTTGCACTACTTTATCCTTCAAAACTAGCCTTATGAAATGATGGAGCAAAAGAAAACTAACTTATCCACTTCTACAAGGGGTTTGGTGATACCTTTTACAAAATTTTACATATAAGACTACAATTACGTAAACGATGAGTTGCCTTTAACTGTGTACCCTCCCAACCTTATTGAAGAACAAATCAAAAATTGCTCTTCAAGTGCATACTAGAAGTTTTCTTCCTAAGAGCTGACCCTCAAGGCCACTCTCTAACACATCTTCATCACTCATAAATGATAAAGAGGAACCAGGCCCAGTAATTAACTGCAAAAATGTCACGAATGATGAGACCAAGCCATTTATACCAGCACAAGGACTCCTTATTAACTCCCAAGTTTTTAGACTGCCCTGCCAAGATGGGAGATCAGACCTATAATTCAGTATGGATGAGCAAATGCTCAATGAAGCTATTAAGAAATGGCATAATTACAAACCCATCAAGGCGGCAAAGCGTGGTCAGCTCTTTCGCAAGACAATCACGAAATGGATGCACCACAGGGATCTCCCACCTTGAGTCAACATATTGTATATTGCCCGGTAAAGAATACCCTTGATCCTGTTGAAAGCAAATATAAATATGATATAACAAAATGTCTTTCAAGTTTCAGCATAAAGTCAAGGAAAAAAAGTTGTAGCATTGATAATGAAAGGCTTCCATTCCAAAAATCATATGGCTTAGTACTTTACTAGGGCTAAAAGTTGAAAAAAATGGAAGTATGAAGAGTTCAGAAAGCATAAAATATATGGGTCCATTATAAAAAGAACACACATGCAGCAACAGCTATATTAATGTAACACAATCCATTATCTGGGATGATGCCATTCTAGGGTCATTAATATAAACGAGACTTGCACATAAATATTTTGTTTGGTTGAAGAGAAATACAGCAAGAGAAGATGATATAATCTTAACTTAGCGAGAGGTATTTAATTGATCAATGTACAGGATTACCAATTATTATCAGTTTTAAAGCCATTTTTGATGTGGGATGATCAATGGCAGTTTAGTCTTTAGGCATTTAGGGTTTTTGGATTTTCTCTGTTTTCTGTTTTAATTAGGAGTAGACATGTTTTCATGTTCTATTAGGATTAGTTTATTTTCTGTTTTCTGTTTTACTTAGGAATAGGCATGTTCCCATGTTCAACTAGGATTAGGATGTTCTTTTTAATTCCAGTTTTTAATTAGGATCTAGTTTGTTTAATTCCCTATAAATTCCCCATTGTAATTCAATGAAGGGGAGATGAGTTTATGAATAAACGTTTGAGAATTATTTCCTGCAAAAGCACTATTTTGGTGTGAAGACCCTGGAGTGAATCTAGAACTATCTTTTAAGTTCTATGCTTGCGTTCTTAAAGTTTTCTTCCGCTAGTTCACTATTTCTTAGTTTTATATTCTGTCCTACGTCAAATTTGGTACCAGAGCAGATTCTTTCTCCTCTAGGCACCATTGTATGTCCACAATTCGTAGTGATTGGGCATATCCATCAAATATGAACACAGAAAGGATAGTACAACTCATAGAGAATCTGTCAAAAGATGTTGTTGGATTAACAGCAACATATGCTGGTTTAACAGCAGCAGTTGATGAAATTCGGACCACACAGCTAGAGCACTCCACCGCCTTGGGAATTCGTCAGAGCAAAGACCATGACAGAGAAAGAGAAGGCAAGCCAGCCGTTAATGAAAAGGTTATGAAGCCAAGTGCCGTTGATGAGATATTAGAGTTTTTGGCTGACTGAATGGAGAGGTAGAGAAGAAGAAAAATTTCAAGATAAAACGACCGCGGAAAATCAGGTTGCACAGCCAACACATTAGGAATCACTACCTGCATCAATTCCACCAGTGATGAGTGCTCCTTGAATTCAGGAACCTAGCAATATTATTCTTCAGATTCCTCCTATAACCCATCAACTTAAATTCAGGAAAGAAGACGTGCAACTTCCAGAACGAAGGTATTCTTGCTGAGATCAAATTCTTTAGAAAGCTGCTGAGCAAAGAGCACGGGAAAAAAGTGAAAGACTTATGTTGCAAGAGCATGAACAAATTGGGGAAAAGCGGAGGGGAAATCTGACCTCCTCTGAGTACCGTTGTATGTCCCCAATTTGTAGTGATTGGGCATATCCATCAGATATGTACGCAGAACGGATAGTACAACTCATAGAGAATCTGTCAAAAGATGTTGTTGGATTAACAGCAGCATATGCCGGCTTAACAGCAACAGTTTCTGAAATTCGGACCACACAGCTAGAGCACTCCACCGCCTTGGGAATTTGTCAAAGCAAAGACCACGACAGATAGAAAAGGCAGGAATTTCTGTCAACCAGCTGTTAATGAAAAGGTTATGAGGTCAAGTGCTGTTGATGAGATATTAGAGTTTTTGGCTGAATGGAGAGGTAGACAAGAAGAAAATTTTCAAGTTAGAACAACCGTGGAAAATCACCAAGAGATCAGAAATCACTACCTGCATCAATTTTGCCAGCGATGGGTGCTCCTTCAATTCATGAACCTAGCAATATTATTCTTCAGATTCCTCCTATGACCCATCAACTTAAATTCAGGAAAGAGGGCGTGCAACTTTCAGGAACAAAGGCATTCTTGCTGAGATCAAATTCTTTACAGAGAGCTGGGCAAAGAGCACGTGAAAAAAGTGAAAGACTTATGTTGCAAGAGCATGAACAAATTGGGGAAAAGCGGATGGGAAATCTGACTCTGCGGGCAGCCGTTAATGCCAATAATTATCCTTTTGATGTTGGCTGATGTCCAAACTTTTTGCTTAACTCTCCGGAGTCGAGTTTTTCAACCAGAGGAGAATGATACAGTATGGTCAAGGGCAGTTTAGCCTTTAGGCATTTAAGGTTTTAGCATTTTTTTGTTTTCTGTTTTTATTAGGAGTAAACATGTTTTCATGCTCTATTAGAATTAGTTTATTTTCTGTTTTAATTAGGAATAGGTCTGCTCCAATGCTCTACTAGGATTAGGATGTTCATTTGAATTCCAGTTTTTAGTTAGGATGTCTAGTTTGTTTAATTCCCTATAAACTCCCCATTGTAATTCAATGGAGGGGAGGTGAGTTTATGAATAAAATTTTGAGAATTATTTACTGCGAAAAGACTATTTTGGTGTGAAGCCAATTTCGGGTGTGAAGCCAATTCGGGTGTGAAGCCAGACCTATCTTTTAAGTTTTATGCTTGTGTTCTTAAAGTTTGTTTCCGCTAGTTCACTATTTCTTAGTTTTATATTCTGTCCTACGTCAATTTTATTGGGGAAAAAACTAATTCTAACAAAAAATGTAGTAAGGGTAATGCCTAGTATAAGGGACAACACGGATTCTAACAAAAAATGTAGTAAAGCTAATGCCTACTATAAGCCCCCAACATTCATTACAATATCATACATTTCTACAAGAATTTAATATATTCAGAAAGTAAGTAGTTTTATTTTCACAGGAAACTAGAGTCCAATTAATCTCATAAAAGGACAACCCTTGACAGTGGCTGTAATAACATGGCAAGCAATCCTCAAGACACATGATCCCAGAAGAAGTCTGTTGTATCCATTTTCAGAGGCAACCTGCATAAAAAATACAAAAAAAATAAAAAAAGCATTCTGCATGAATTAACTATGCTTCCCTTCATTGTATGTTTTCAATTGAGATATGCATCAAGATCAGAACCGGACCTTTTGCAAGGCCAACATCCGCATGTGTAGTAAAAGATCTTCTTTCCCAGTAGCATCAGGAACAGCATCCAACAACTTGTTTAATCTCTCTCTTCCATCACCTGAATCTGAAGAGTAGACACTTTCAATTGGTAGAACATACAATTCTTTTTTCGGTGGGACTTGATTATCCACAACCAATCTAATATCTTCAATCGCTTTCTCTAATTCACCAGAAGGAACAGAATAAACAGAACTTTCATCAATAAATGCAACTCCAACACCAAAAACTGGTAACGACCTTTCTCTACTCGCATCGAAATTCTTCTGTGCCTTATTATGCATCTCATGCACAAACTGTAAAGCAACCCTGAAACAAATAACATGTTTCCACATTTCAATAAATCTCAAGTCCAAAATGATATCTTTTGAATTTCCACAAGAGGCTGTGTCTGAAATCAATTTTATAAACAAATTCATCAAACATACCCATAATCTGACTCATTTCACACATCTATAAATTTGACCAAATTTCTACATTTTCTTACTAAGTGAAGCACAAATTCTAATAACAAACGAACATTCAAACGTGATCAAAAGAGCGAAAGAGGGCACCTCGAAGAAGGACCACCAGAGAAAGCGACGAGGACATTATCAGTAGGAGAAATCATGGCGTTGGAGGTCACAGCGAACCTGAACTTCCCGAACAGATTGCCGCGGAAGCAATCGGCGCAAAACCGCGCCTCGTCACCTCCGTCGGATTTGGAATAGATGGGTTGAGGCCTTACACTTGAGGCACAAACTATTGCCGTTGCTGTTGTTGCTGCTAATATTATTAATTTTTTCATGGCTAACATATTCTTCTTGAGTTTTGATAAAAAAAAAAAAACATATTCTTCTTGAGTTTTGTAGCAATTTGACTGACAAGCTGAGGCACCGCACGCCATGCTGACAGTGGTCTCTCTGAGACCTGAGCTGAATAGCGTAGTAGGATTATGGTGAATTGTATGATTACGTTTTACATAATTTTGGTGAATTGTACGGTTTTGGTGGAATTCATTGGTCCAATTTTTTTTCTTGTTCATCAATTCAATCCTTCATCTTTTCCTTATTAAATGTCTTTTCCTTTCCTCATTTTGATTCACAAATTGTATACAAAACTCAATCCAAATCCTATTCAGTTTTTCATAAATTAATAGGTCATGTCGAATTCGATTCCACCACTACACCATATATGGGAATATGCATCACTATAAAGTCATCATATAACTAGTAATCTGATGCTATTACTACTATAAGCATCAGTTCATCCGTTTAAAGTGTAAAACAACTTTAGTGCAAATTTAGATCAATGTCTTTTTAACAATTTAGTATCAGTTGATTATATAAACCGAAGTCTATATTGATTTTTTCCTTTTTAGTTTAGCACTGGCAGTTAAGAATTCAATCGACCGAAATCTTTACTAAAAAGCCAATCTATTTAAATTTTTTCCCTTCCTTTAAATTTAGCTTTCTCTCTCCTTGGCTATAATTCATTCCCACTAATTCAATTCTAGATTTTATTTCCCCCATCCCATTCTAAATGCTAAATAAAAACAGAAATTATAAATTAATTAAATGAAATTTATTTGAAAAAAAAAATTAAATGAAAACCTAACAAATCAAGTATTTCCTCATGCCACAGCTAATTCTAAATTCCCTCCCCTTCACTTTTCCAAAAACCCTTCCCCCCAATTATTCGCTCTCGTTCATTTCCCTCTAACTCTAGCGTTGCCGCTTGTGTTTTTCATTCCCCTTACTTAACTCTCAATTTCTGGAGAGACCAGAGGCAGAGGAGGAGTGAGGGAGGCTGGGTGATGGACGGAGGAGGCTTCACTGAGGAGTTCGATGGAGGAGGCTTCGCGGAGGAGTTTGACGGACAATTCTTCACAGAGGAGGTTGAACATGGAGAGAAGGTTGAACATGCCCTATGTTCGTATTCTTACAGTACCTCCTCTCAGATCTTAGCTTTCTTCAAGATTTGGCATCTGGGTTTTCATTAATCAGTGGCTACGGTGGGAATCTGATTTGGGTTTTTTCATTTGATTATTTCTTCTGTATTGGTTGTGGGTTTTGATCCTTTTGTTTTTGTTTTCTTTTTTTTTTATTGAAATTGATTCTGGTTTATTTCTTCTTCTTCTTCTTCTTCTTCTTCTTCTTCTTCTTCTTCTTCTTCTCTTAGGTGTACTTAATTCTGCGTCCAGTTTATGACCGGTGAAGGAATAAATGCTTCTAAATTGATCCAGGAGTACTTGTTTTGAATTTGATTGCAATCTGTGTTCGTAATATTTCAAAAATTAGGTACTCGTCTTTCTAGATTGGTGGTTATATGTATTTATCTGCATTTGATTCCAGTTAGGTTGATGGACAAAAAGGGGGACTTCATTTGAGCAGTTGGTATTTCTGCTGGATTTGTTTGGATATTTGTCAGCATTTCATCGTGCTGGAATACTTTTGTTTATATTATAGAATTGAATTGAACCCATTACTAAATGCTCCATCTTTTTTTAGTTGAGTTTGAGATTTCGATTCAAAGTTTGCATTTGTATTTGAGTTGGTTCAAGTGTGGTTGGATTTTGTGAATTCTCTCAAACTTGAATTGATGACATACGTTATGGCTTGTAGAGAAAATGTAATCCAATAGTGATAAGCTGTTTATTGGCCGCATATCTTGGGATACAAATGAAGAGCGCCTTAAAGACTATTTTAGCAGTTTCGGGGAGGTGGTAGAAGCAAGATCATGAAGGATCGGTGGTGCAGCTTTTGATGTTTCAGCTAAAAGTTCTCCTGGTTATGTTGGAGGTTATAGTGTTAATAAGAGACAACCGAATAGTGGTAAGAGCCACCTAATTAATAACCTATGCAACTTATTTTTTTAATCTTCTTATTAACCTATGTAATAGATTTTTTTAATCTTTTTATTAACCTATGCAACCTATGCAAATACATGTTTTGTTCTTTTGTTGTTGAAAGCTAGGGACCCTTTTTTTTTCTTTCTTCCAATAGATTGTTAGTTGGTTTACCAGATCATAGTGGAAATAAGGACCCTCTAAAACTTCTGAAATATAGTGGAAATATGGACTTTCTTACCAGATCATGCCAAGTTGGTACTTTACTTACCTTTCATCCTCTAGCCTATTCCATGGCCTTCTTATCAATTGCCTTATTTTAGATGATAAATTTGTTACTACGTAGATGTATCTTTTAACCTTTTATCCTTTATCAAAAGGCTTTAGCAGCCAGGTATTTATGCTGGCCAAGAAATGTGATGTAATGATCCGTCCCGAATTCCGGGATTAGATTAGTGACTAATGAAGGATTAGTGAGGGTATTCGGTGATTAGTTGAGCGAAATCGGCTGGACGGTGTAAAATGACCGTTTTGTTTCTAGTCGTGGCTAAAATGTTGAATTTTGACTCGGGGAGTCAAACAGGCGAGGGCTGATAACCGTGACGTAGTTCGGGACGTCACGAGTCTGTAGACAGGTGGCACGTCGAAATCGGACGTCAAACGGAGAAGTTATGGTTACGAGAAGTTCATTTGGACTATGCACATATTTCAAGGCGGAAACACTTGGCTAAATCTGATTAGTTGACTTTATAGTGTGGGACCCTTGGATGAGTGACAAGTGTCACTCATCCTATTATTCATTAACCCCAAAAAGTAGATCTTAATCATGATTGGTGGGTTTAATTTTATAATATTAGTTTTTGGGATTATTTTATAATATCCTTTAACCGCTTTCTCTTAATCTCAGCCATCCATTCCCTCATACCCCTCATCCTCACCATTCACTCATCTGATCCTTACCACCTAAACTTCACCTTCTTCTTCTTCATCGATCAAAACTTCATCATTTTCTAATCTAGGAGGATCTACATGATCCAGGAGGATCTACCAACAAAAATAAACATAATATAATATAATTATAACTAATTATATTATATTATTTTCAATTATTTAAAACCATAAAAACTAATGGTTTATAACGAATTGTTATAAACCATAAAAAGTTAATGGTTTCAAAATGAATTAGATTTTAGGCCATTCATTCTTTATGGCTTAAAATAATTTACTATTTTAGTTTAGTTAATTTTAGCAACCGAACCTTGTATAAATACGTAATTTATTCATTAAAATGAATGAGGCAATTCTAAAGGCAGAACTCAAAGCAGTTCCTTAGCTTCTTCCTTTTGTTTCTCTAATTGTCTTAAAATTCCCCTCGTTCCCTTATTCTTATAAACTAGGAATTCATATTTCTATCGACTAGAAGTTTTGGATCAAGTGGTATCAGAGCACCAGATCCGAGAGGGTGACGGTGGTTTATGGTCTCAACTCACAACCAATGCAAAGCTTCTGGAGAAGAACTTTTAGGTCCTTTGCTCGTACACCAAAAGCCAAGGTCCAAGAGAGACATTATGACTGGAGAAAACAAACAGGATATATCCAGTGCCTACCACGAGCTCGTACAGACACAACTCATGTACAACACTACCGAGACTCCGAACCTAAGCGGTTAACTCACTGCCGGCACCAACCGCTCAACACACAACGTCCACCAATCGGTCCACCTCAGAATCCGATCGACTAGTACAACTCTCCTGGTCAATTGTTCGATCAACCACCAACTAGGGTTATTACAAACCCGGCTGATCCCTCCAACACGTCCACCTTAACCGATCCATCCCTCTCGGCTTTGAAAAGTCGTCCACTAGGTCATCCATGACCTCAGCTGCTCTCTGCAGCACACTCAACTATCCCGACTCTCTGGTCGTCCTATTGTGTCTATCGGTTCATTGGGTCCTATCTCCAGTAACTATGCTGCTCTAAGCCGTTGGATTCACACGAATACCGATCCTACTTGGCATCTACTTCCTCGAAACACGCTACATACGCGACATAGGATGCCAATCGTACCTTAATCCATCGCATCTCGTGCAAAACGTAGTCTAACTAGGATTCAATCCCACTGAATCCTCCTACTCTTACTCTAACTATCAGGTTGATGACGGGCTGTTACCACTGTAGAGACATCACATCCTCGACCTGTGCATCACTTTGAGAGCAAAACCTGCTCTGATACCACTTGTCATGTAACGCCCCGAAAAATCCAAAAATTGTAAAATATTAAAATAATGTGAAAATGACGTTTTTACCCTTGATGACATATGGCTAAAAGTTGACTTTTTGTTTAAAATACTTTTTGCACATTTCTCGAGTACCGTTGTGTAGGTCTCGGAACGCTGAATCCGTAGACAGGTGGCACGTCAAAAACGGAGCTCGTATGAGGAAGTTATGGGTCTGAGAAGTTCAGGGGCAAAATGGTCATTTTTGACAAATGACTCATGTAAGTGCTAATTCATTTCAGCAAATGACTCATGTAATTCATCAAGTGACAAATGTCACTTCTTAGGGATGATTAGTGGCACTTAGGGCTTCAAATAATTAGTTAATTGAAGTTAACAAATAATTGGAATTCAATGAACAGTAACCGTACACGACCAATCTTCAAACACTGAACAGAGGACTTCATCCTTCACTTTGATCGAATTCTGTTGCAACCAGAGAAATTGGGCAAGTAATTAACTCAATTGAAGAGTGAAAAACCGAAAGGAAACCGACCCAAACCCATGGGATACCATACTGAATAAACCCGAAAAATCACCCAACACCATGATTTTCGATTCTATTTTTTTGGACGATTTCGATCGTAATTGAGGCGAGATTGAGCTTTCTGGGAACAAGACGAATCAAACTGAATCAATTGGGAAGGAAATTAGTGGAGAAACCGTGACGAACAGACCCTGCAACTAGTTCGGAAAATCGAGCTTGAGTCGAGGTACTTAGAGGTAAAATTTCATGAAATTGATCTTGATTTCGTGTTCATTATAATCCTATGATACTTCTGGTATGAACAATTGAGAGAAATAGGCTGGTTTTGAGTGGAACCCGATTAGGGACCCGTCGGGTATCTATGTTGAGTCGTGGACTTTGGGGCACGGTTTCACGAAATTGAGTTTACAGACCCTTAATCCATATTGAATTAATGCTAATGAGTGAAAGAAACGATAAAATTGACTTTGAATTGGTGAAGAACTATTCGGGTCTGATCGCGGGTCACAGACCCGAATACCAGAGAAACGGGCGAGAGAGAGATACTGTAGCAGGCACTGTTCACAGCGCGTGGCTTTCACGCGCAGCCGCTTGCGGCGGCGCGTGAGGGCGCGTGGCCGGGAATCTGGGGAAGGGTCCAACAACAATTTTGATACTCTCGATGATACGGACCTATTAGCGTTGGTTTCGCGACAATCGGATATGAACTGAGAGTAGTTCGTATACCCGAGGCGTATAGGTTACGTTTAAAATAATATTATTTTATTCCGACGATTAGGAAATTCGTACAGGAGATTATGTAACGAGTTAGTAACCTTATATTACTTGTTTGACAGGCCCGAATACTTCCAGGATATCGGAAGGAAGCGAACAACTCGAAACGGAACAATGTGGACGGTGTGTGAGTGGACTTTTGTTTTCTACCCTGAATGCATGCATATATGTTTTAAATGCTTTATAATATGATTGGAAATGATTTGGTATGATTGATACTTCGATATGATGATTTCTGAATTTTTGGGAATATTATATTATTTTTGGAATATTATATTATTTTATATGTTTTTGGGCACGATTTTCGAGAAAACTGTGAAACTGATATTTCGAGCTAAGGCTCGGGGTTTGAACATGATTTTGACTCGGTTTATGAGTCTGACATTAGATTTGATGGAATTGTGTTATAATTGAAATTGTGATTGCACAGATTTGCGTGAAACTGGTTTACGGATGTTGATAAATGATTTAACTGTTTTCACTGGTTTTCGGGATGATGATATTTGAGGGCTTTCGGTGTGGAATATGTTTCCCCCCGAAATGGACCCTGGAGATAACGCTCGCCTTCGGGATGGAAGTGTTTACCCCGAAGAGGTCACGTAGCACGATCTTTGTCGAGCAGCCGAGGGAGGCTTGACTCAGATCAGATGTGTTGGATTATATATGGATCGGTAAGTGATGTGTTCACGAGATCCGGATTGCCGGCTGGTGATGTGTTCACAGCGGCGGATGCTCGGGATTTGAGCGGTCCTTGAGCCTATTGATTTGCACGCGTTGCAGGGATAACGTGACTCTATATTGGACCTGGATTCTGTGTTTTTATTGATGTTTGAGATTTATATTCATATCTTAATTATTTGATTTATGAGTTATGATATGCATGCATGTTTGTAAAAACTGGAGGGTAAGACTATATTTTGATAAATGTATTTCTAAACTTGATTTTTGTCCACTCACACCTTTGATGTTTTATTTGCCCTCCAGGCCAGTGCACAGGTACTGAGGCTAATATCGAGGCTGAGGAATAAACGAACCGTTGCATACTCAGACACTTTGCAGCGTAGGATTTTGTTCCCTACATGTAAATATTTCTTATGCTCTGTAAACCTGTTGACTAGGTCAAGGGTCTCGGAATACTGAACTATCCCTTGTCTGACAATGTTATCGTTTATATGTGTTATATGTATATATTTGAAACTACTTTTGGTACTTTCGAGTTATTGTCAGACGGGAGCAGGATCTGTCACGGTTATCGAGGGATAATCGGGATGGGTCTTGTCAAATTGGTATCAGAGCACTAGGTTGCGGTCTGAATCTTGCACATTGTGTGCAGGTCTGGTTAACTGATCTGTTTTACGTACAGATACCTCAAGATGCCTCCGCGACGCGAGCCTCGTGCACAGCCTAGCGAAGAAATGGAGGGTCCAGACGTAGAGAGAGCTCAACATTTGGGGGCCACGAGTTTTACGGGTCAGACTAACCCAGATGAGGCATATGATTGGGTTACACATTTGGAACGGATTTTTGAAATCATGCGATGTCCACCAGGAGACATGGTTCCTTTAGCCACATTTATGCTGAGTAGACAGGCGTATCGATGGTGGCGTGGATTACAGTTGACCGGATTGGATGCCAACACCCTGAGTTGGGAGGACTTCAGGCATCGTTTCTTAGATCAGTTTTATCCTCGTTCTTTCCATAATGCCAAGGAAGTGGAGTTTCTTCAACTGACACAGGGAGATCTATCTGTGGCTGATTATGAGCAAAAGTTCTTGAATCTAGCAAATTTTGCCCCTCTGTATGTGTTTACCGAGGAGGACAAGTGCAGGAGGTTTGAGCAAGGGTTAAAGAATGAGATCCGTGGTGCCGTGACAATGGGATCATATGCTTCTCCGAGGGAGCTGTCTGATGCAGCTGCCAGAGTTGAGGTGACTTTACCAGCACCACAGCAGTTTTCAGGCTATGGTCGACGCCGAGAGCGACAGTATCAAGGAGCGCCGAGTCAGAGATGGCCAAAAAGGGGCGGTTCTAGTTCTGGATCATCGGGTGGTACTCGTTCGAGTTATGGTCGTGGGAATACACCGAGATTTGGGTCTCAATCTTCGGCAACAGTGCAGTCTAGTGAAGCATCAGTGAGATCAGCCAACCGACAGAACAGCGGACCCAATCGGGGTAATGTGCTTGTTTGCTTTTACTGCCGGGAGCCAGGCCATTTCAAAAAGGATTGCCCACGTTTGGTTGGTAGTGGTACCGGTTGGGGCACTGCCGAACAGAGTCGGAGTACGGCATCGACTTCTGATACGACTGGGGGGAGAGGAGCTGGTCGAGGACGTGGTAACTCACGAGGACGTGGTCAGACTTCGGGACCACAGGCTCGAGTATTTGCTGTTACTCAGCAGGAGGCTCGATCTACCCCAGGAGTGGTGACAGGTATGCTTCCTATTTTTGGGCGTCATGCACGTACCTTAATAGACTCGGGAGCTACTCATTCATTTGTTTCTCGCACTTATGCAACCTTAGCTGATAGAGAGATTTCTGAACTTGGTTGTGATATGGGAGTCGGTACACCGACTGGTGATATTTATGTCGTCAACCAAGTGATACGAGAGTATCCTGTCTTGATCGGGAGTGAGCATCTCGTGGTTGACTTAATTTTGTTAGATTTATGTGATTTTCATGTTATCCTTGGGATGGATTGGCTGACAACTCATCAGGCCTCTGTCGAATGTTTCGATAAGAGGGTGATACTCCGGAGTCCATGATTGCCGGAGGTGATATTCCAGGGAGATCGGCAAATTTTACCTGTCAAAGTCATATCAGCCCTTACGGCAGAGAAATTGATGCGATAGGGTTGCCAGGGTTATCTAGCACATGTGGTTGATGTACGGGATACCCCAGTTAGGGTCGAGAACATCCCTATCGTATGTGAGTTCCCAGATGTGTTTCCTGAGGACTTACCAGGTGTGCCACCGCATAGGGAGATGGAGTTCACCATTGACTTGATTCCTGGTACACGACCTATTTCTTTGCCTCCTTATCGCATGGCACCAGCTGAGTTAAGGGAATTAAAGGTGCAATTGCAAGATCTAGTCGATGTGGGATTTATTTGACCGAGTGTATCACCGTGGGGAGCCCCCGTACTGTTTGTGAAAAAGAAAGAAGGCAGTTTGAGAATGTGTATGGATTACAGGCAACTAAACAAGATGACGATCAAGAATAAGTATCCTTTGCCTCGAATTGACGATTTGTTTGATCAATTAAGGGGAGCTACATATTTTTCGAAGATTGATCTTCGTTCTGGTTACCATCAGTTGAGGATTCGAGAAGAGGATATTCCGAAAACAGCCTTTCGGACTCGGTATGGTCATTATGAGTTCCTTGTAATGCCCTTTGGGTTAACTAATGCTCCGGCAGCATTTATGGACTTGATGAACCGAGTATTCCGGAAATATCTTGATCAGTTTGTCATTGTGTTTATTGATGATATTTTGGTATATTCAAAGACTGCGAAGGCACACGAGAAGCATCTAAGACTTGTGCTTGGAACTCTGAGGGAGAATCAACTATTTGCTAAACTGAGTAAATGCCAATTTTGGTTGACGAGTGTGGGATTTCTGGGGCATGTGATTTCTGCAGAAGGAATTTGTGTTGATCCCCAGAAAATTGAAGCAGTGGAAAATTGGGAACAACCCAAAACAGTGACTGAAGTGAGGAGCTTTCTGGGATTAGCCGGTTATTACAGGCGTTTCGTGGAAGGATTTTCTACGATTGCTGTTCCTTTGACTCGTTTGACCAGGAAGGGAGTTAGGTTCATTTGGGATGAGACTTGCGAGCAGAGTTTTCAGGAATTGAAGAAATGATTGACATCCGCTCCAGTATTAGCTCTTCCAGATGACAGTGGAGAATTTGAAGTCTATACTGATGCATCCTTACACGGCTTAGGGTGTGTGCTGATGCAGCATGGGAAAGTGATTGCTTATGCTTCTCGACAATTAAAACCGTATGAGCGCAACTATCCTACCCATGATTTGGAATTGGCTGCAGTAGTGCATGCGCTAAAGATCTGGAGACATTATCTATATGGTGAGACTTTCCGATTGTTGACGGACCATAAAAGTTTGAAATACTTTTTCACCCAGAAGGAGCTAAATGTGAGGCAGAGAAGATGGTTGGAATTACTTAAGGATTATGACTGTACGATCGAATACCATCCTGGAAAGGCAAACATAGTGGCTGATGCATTGAGTCGGAAATCAGCACATTCCGTAGCCCATTTACGGACGTTACACTTGCCTCTATTGATTGAACTTCGTAAGACCGAGATTGTGTTGGGACTTGATAGTCAAGATGGGTTGGTAGCGAGTTTCCAGGTGCGACCAATCCTGATTGATCAGATCATTGATGCTCAGTTTCATGATGCGACTTTATGTATCCTTCGAATTGAAGTAGAAGCCGGAGAACGGCAGGATTATGCAGTGAATGAGGACGGAGCCTTAACCACAGAAGGGAGATTATGTGTACCTGCAGATGAAGCATTGAAAAAAGAGATTTTGGTTGAAGCTCATAGTTCTGCATATGCTATGCATCCGGGAGGAACAAAAATGTACCGTACGCTCCGAGAACATTACTGGTGGCCTGGTATGAAACAAGAAATTGCTGAGTATGTGAGTAAATGTTTGATATGTCAGCAGGTAAAGGCGGAGAGACAGAGACCTTACGGAGCACTGCAACCTCTTCCTATCCCTGAATGGAAATGGGATCATATAACCATGGATTTTGTGTTTAAACTTTCGAGGACGCCCAGAGGCCATGATGGATTTTGGGTGATTGTAGACAGACTTACCAAGTTAGCACATTTCTTACCGGTGAAGGAAGACTTTCAGATGACTCAGTACGCTAACTTGTTCATTGATGAGATCATCCGGTTACATGGTACACCTGCCTCTATTGTCTCAGATCGAGATCCGCGATTTACATCTAGATTCTGGCAAAGTTTACAGGAAGCTTTTGGGACGAGATTGCATTTTAGTACGGCATTCCACCCTGAGACGGACGGACAGTCGGAACGGACCATCCAGACCTTGGAAGATATGATGAGAGCATGTGTTTTGCAATTCCAGGGTACTTGGGAATCACATTTGCCATTAATGGAATTTGCCTATAATAACAGTTACCAAGCAAGTATTGGAATGGCACCTTATGAAGCCTTATATGGACGCCAGTGCAGAACCCCTTTGTGTTGGACAGAGGTCGGCGAAAGAAAATTGTCAAAGTCCGAATTGATTGATCTGACAACAGAGAAAGTTAAGCTCATTTGAGATAGACTCAAGGCAGCCCAGGACAGGCAAACGAGCTACGTGGATCGACGGATCAGGGATCTTGAATTTGCAGTGGGAGATTGGGTTTTCCTGAAGTTATCCCCTTGGAAAGGTATATCAAAAACATTCTTAAAACATTTCAAGGGATTCATGCCCGGTCTCCATAAACCGTCATGAACTAGAAAATCCATTTAGGGTTCCGGACCCGAAATCATAACTGTACACTAACTTGGCCTCAACCCCGAACTCATGACTCAACTGGGCATCGTGCCCGATATCTCAGGGTCAGTCATGATTCCGATCGTAGTCATGCGTGCAACCATTCGTCCAGGATCGCCCTTAATCCTGGTATGTCGCCGTGAACGAATCAACCGACGCAACCACCACTAGATCATGGTGCACTCATCACTAATCGATATCTTGAACCGTCAGCACTCAGAAGTCGAGCCTCCAGTGGCTGCTCAACAATGGTACGTGCATCGTGACCTCTCTGGATGGAACATATCCCAATCTGGAGGCGAGCATCGCATTGTCTGTCGTCGTGCACATAGTACTCGTCGCGACCATTACTTAAACCCGTAGGTCATCAATAGGGCCACATGCCCGAGACAAAACCAAATGGGTCTTATGCCCGAGTTTATGCTTTTTAAATCCAAATCCATTTCATTTAAACCAACAAAGAAAGCACAAATGCATATAAGCACCGTATAAGGTCAAAACCTCGAAATACGTGCAAATACGCAAATACACACAAATGCACTCATGGCATCACAAAACATGTTCATAAAAGCATATAAAACACTTATGCATGCATCCATTTAGAAAACAAGGTCCACTCACAGACCGTCTGAGCTACCGCCTCAATACGCGTGACATACGGCTCTCCCGGGCCAATCACTGTCACCGCGACTCCTAAACCTGTCCAAATCACTTTAGAGGGTTACTAACTACTTAAATAACCCCTCACTAAAGCCCCGTAATTTTTAACTATTTTTAACATCAATCCTAAACCTTCGGACGCTCCGAAACCTTTCGAAACAATGTTCGATCGACACGAAACCAGTCCCAAAATGTTCGTTACATCGAATAAATGATTTCACATGTTGGAACTTTCCCCAAAAGTGGCTTCACTTGCCCCCACGTGCAGCTTGAAGTTCTTGTACGTGAAACCCACGCGCCAGAACAGTGTCATCTTCAAGCTCAGTCAAGCCTATCCAAACCAGCTGGTCCGGTCCAATTTCACAGCCGGTCCGCCTGAACCAGCGTTACCGGTCCAGCCTTGTATCACCTTCATTTTTCATCCTTTTTCATCCATTCCAACTCCTATGGCTTCCTAACAATAATTCCATTCTAACCATGTCCTCAAAACCTTGAAACCAAGCCTAAAACCCATTGGTTCTGAAAACCATTTTGAACCAAAACCTCCATTATAGGTTTACTGCACTTCTAGGGGTCAAATTTTCATCCTAAGGGTTCCAATAGGTTCCTAAGATCAATAGAAAGAGATTGGGAGGATCGATTTGGGCTAACTTGCCCGGAAATGGAATTCGGTGGGTAGCCACTGAAATCTCTCTAGCCACCGTTCCTGGCTTTCTCAACCATCCTTAGCCACCAAAACTACTTCCTAGACCTCCTACCAATCCCCTAAACCCATCCTAAGCAACATCTAAGCTCCTTAATGTCCTAAACCCGAATTTGAAATTTTGAAACATATAGGGGAATCGGGTTTTACCTTGGCCGTGCAATCCACCGCGGTCCACGACGCCCCAGAAGCCTGCCACCTCCTTCCTTCTTCCAGCACTCATCCTCAACTCTCTCCTGGCCTCAGAGACAGATCAGATGGGAAGAGTTTGGATTTGGGTTTGGATCGATCGAATGAACACAGCGGGGGGGGGGGGGGGGGGGGGGGGTGGTTTCATGTGTCTGTGTAAGGGAAGCAATGGATGGGTGACACTTGTCACTCATCCATTTGGCATGTGGAAAAGATCTGGGCCCCACTCAGGACAAAAGTCAACTTTCGTCTTGTAAAACGTACCGCCATGAATAGTATCTCAAAACCTCCGTGAATGGTAACTTTTTCGTCGAACGTCTGAATTCGATGTGTCGCCTATCTACGGACTCGTATCGACCCGAACTACGTAACGGCCCTCGGCCATCGGACCTCTTGGGTCAAAAGTCATCCTTTGGCCCTCGTTCAGGGGCAAAATTATAATTTCACCCTGAACGTCCATTAATCCTCTGCTAATTCCCGATTAGCCCCACTAATCCGTAAATAGTCTTAATTAATCCTTTAAATTTGGGACAGGTCATTACAGGAGGCCTTCGGGTGGGGTAAGGTTAAGTGCTTCAGGTTCGAGGCCGGGGCAGGTTCAAGGTTAAGGCTAAGGGGAAAGGCTTGGGTTATTGGGCTAAGACGTTATCGGCTTAGAGGGGTAGGGGCCAAGACTTCTGTTATTGGGCTAAGAGGTAGGGGTGAGGGCTTCGGTTATTGGGCGTCGATTTATCAGGGATGGTAGGGGTAGGGGTAGGGGTAAGGGCTTCTGTTATTGGGCTAAGAGGCAATTCTAAAGGCAGAACTCAAAGCAGTTCCTTAGCTTCTTCCTTTTTTTTCTCTAATTGTCTTAAAATTCCTCTCGTTCCCTTATTCCTATAAACTAGGAATTCATAGTTCTATTTACTAGAAGTTTTGGATCATTTTCCCTCTCAAAACAAACACACGACACAACCATCTTACATCCCTTAAACTTCATCCTTTGCTCGTGGAACTTGAATGAAACCAAGAGGAGAGATTGAGGTGAGTCGACTAGTGGCTATGGGTCGAGCTGTCGTGGACGGCAGTGGACGGTGGCCGGGTTTGGTGGCTAGGGACCGAAATGGTTCCAAATGTCATAACTCATGTTTGGGGAGCCTGTTGATTGTTCTAGTTGGACCCAACGGGTTCTAGGGGCTGAGACAAGCGTAGGGGTGGTCGTGGTCGTGCACGGCGGCGATGGTGAGTGGCCTTCTCAAAAATATGTTGGTTTTGGTCTAAAAATGGCAGATCTTGTTTTAAGGAATGATAACTGTTTTTGGTTAGTTGGAAAATGCTTCTGAGGTTGCAAGGGATCGAAAGGGATTGGAAGCAAGGCCTGGGGTGGCCGGAGACGGCAGAGGAGATGGCCGTCGCCATTCTTCGATCATAGAGGTATGGTTTTGGTTCATGTTTGTGGTTTGAAAGCATAAATGGATAGGAATAGATTAGAGGAACCTATAGGGATTAAAATGGAGGAAAACAGGTCAAAACGGGTGACGAATGGCCGTGAACCGTGACCGCCGGTTCGGTTGGACCGGACCGATCTGAACCGGCTGGTCTGCAGAGGTAGGGGATGACACTGTTTGGCCCGTGGGCTTATGCGCAGCCCCTTTGGGCAGCGCGTCAGGGCATGTGAAGCATAGTTTGAGGATGACTTCAACATGACTTTTAATCTATTTGATGTAACGAACATTTTGGGATTGGTTTTGTGTCGATCGGACACCATATCGATATAGTTCGAGACGTCCGAAAGTTTAGGATCGAGTTTAAAAATATTTAAAAATTCAGGAAAATTACGGAGCTTCAATGCGAGGTTAATGAAGTAGTTAGTAACCCTCTAGTATGATTTGCACAGGTTTGGGAGTCCCGGTGAAGGTGATTTGCCCTGGAGGTTTACGCCACGCGAATCGAGGCAGCAGCTTACGCCATGCATAAATGTTTTTATATGTTTTATATGTTTTATGGATGTGATTCTATGATGATGATTTGGATATTAGTGATTTACATGATTTTACATATTTCAAAGTGACTTACGTATTTGCATATAAATCGAGGTTTACGGTTTTGCACTGAGCATACGTACTTATGGTTTTAGAAATGGTTTAATGAAATAGTTTTGGATTTGAAAAGGCAAAATTGGGCATGAGACTCATTTTTTTTGGAAACCCTCAGACTCGAAGTCCCTTTTAGTCACGTTAACGGGCCAAGGGCCCAATTGATTCGTGAACTGATTTCGGATTTGGAAATATGTAATCAGGCATGAGACCCCTTTGATTAAAAACTCTCGGACTTGAAGTCCATTTGATTTAACAAGGCATCGGGC
The DNA here is from genome assembly GCA_032719365.1 of Prinsepia uniflora. Classification (NCBI taxonomy): domain Eukaryota; kingdom Viridiplantae; phylum Streptophyta; class Magnoliopsida; order Rosales; family Rosaceae; genus Prinsepia; species Prinsepia uniflora. The sequence goes on along the minus strand of CM064868.1, from coordinate 52,443,297 downwards.
CAGAGGTCCAGTTGGTTTACGTATCGGGTTCGAGGCACAGTTGGTTTGCGTATCAGGCTCGAGGCCCAGTTGACTTACGTATCGGGCATGAGGCCCATTTGATTTACGATATCGGGCACGAGGTCCATTTGGTTTACGAAATCAGGCACGAGGCCCAGTTGGTTTACGAATCGGGCCGGAGGCCCAGTTGGTGTATGAATCTAGGCTTAGGACCGATTATGGTTTAAGATTGTGATTTCGGGTCGGGGACCCCATAAATGGATTTCTGGTTCATGACAGTTTATGGGGACCGAGCATGAACCTTTGAAAGGTTTGAGAATGATTTCAAAAATGTTTTTCATATACCATCCTTTATATATATATGGATTGTCTCCTCCGGGGAGGGTCGTTGGCCTGGATGGACCCCGGAGTAGTCATGGAGCACTAACTGAGTGGAGTCGCCCCGTTGGGCACCTTACTCTTAGGAAGGCTATTATGAATCATAACCCCCAGGGAGGATTATTGATCTACAGACATTGACTTGGGTGGACCCTGGGAGATTTAGGATTTGAGACCCCGGGTAGCACATGACAGGACCCGTCCCAACTGGACGTTGATAACCCGTGCCCGGTCCTACTCTCGTCTAACAAGTCAACTGAAGTCCCGAAACTATCCTTCAACACCTATTAGACAAGGGATAACCGCACTGATTTCCGTTCATGCCTCCGCCTCTCGATCAGCCCCGAACATCGTGCCACTACCTGGAGGTCATCAAAACAGAAAAGGCGTGAGTGGAAAAAAATCATATCATTTAAAACACATTTCAAAATACATCATTTACCCTCCAGTTTATCAAACCATGCTTGCATGGGGAAGAAACATATGAATCAATCACCAGCTTTCCATCCAAATTACATGAAACGTAGCAAATCCCGGCTCTCAAGCCAAACATGTGAAAACGTAATCACGTGGACACACAGACCAGAAAACCCGTACTCAATACAGTACGCAATCACAATCAACATCAGATAGCATTACTCACAAGTTCACAATCAATCAATCAATCACATCCGCACTATTCACAAGTGCACAAACAATTACACAGTCACACCCACACTACGCGTAGGCCAACCTCGGGAACTGCACTCAGGCACCATCCGAGTCATATCTATCATGTCTGGGGACTGCACACGCACCATCTAGACGTACCACATACTCGGGAACTGCACTCACGCAACATCCGAGTCACGTCTAGGAGCTGCACTCGCACCATCCAGAATATGATCCAGTATCCCAGTATCCACAATCACAAACATAATCCATTAAACAAACACATATTAATCATATCCATGACTTCAAACCAAGTCAAAAAGCATTCCCGACAGGGTCTCAAGCCCAATTGCCATTTACACGTAAATCCGTAAAATCACATTGAAAAACATTAAAATAATCCAAAAATCATCCTTGACTCACCAATTAAGTAAAAATATCCTTTTTGAAACCATTTTTGACTCTGGGCCTAGCCCAAAACATCATTTGCACATTTCTCGTAAAACGTGCCCGAAAGACCAATTAAATAATCATTAAATCACAAAATAATTATGCCACATCATCAGGACATCATTGCAACTCAAATCATGCAATCAATCATGTAAACCATTTAACTATGCATGCATAATGGTTTATAAAACAAACGTCCACTCACACACCATCCAAACCGCTCGCTTCCCTAGCTGCACGCATTTTCGTAATTTTCGACATTTTCCAGGAATCTAGAATCCTCAGAAATCGGACCCACGCGCCCTCACGCGCCCGCCGTGAGTGGCTGCGCGTGAAACTCACGCGCTGTGTACAGTGATGTTACAGTGTATCGTCCTTACACCGCTGTCCTGCAAATGGATCCGTAATCCAATCGAATTGAACCCGACCTTCGAAGAACATCGAACACTATTCATCGTCCAATCTCCACAATTTCTCATTGGTTTCCTTCAATTGATGCATCAGGAAGCATTGTGGGATTCTAATAAGCACATTTCCAAGTCCAATTTCATCATTCCACGTCTCAAATTCCTCGACTCAAGCTCAAAATTTGAAGTCTTCCCCCTCTCTGTTCTAGTCCAAAACAACTCCAATTTCTTTCATTTTTAATCTGATCCTGGTCGAAATTGATCCCAGAAAACGTAATGGAACCTCAATTTGAATCATCTCGAGCTAGAAGCTCAAATTCGAATTTTTGAAAGGTGTAAGTTTCACGGGTTTGGGTCTTCGGGTTTCTCTTCCTCTCTTCTCTTCTCATTCCCACTTATTTCCCTCTGTAAATTCATCCCACCATCTCAGATTTCACACTTAGGTTCATTCATCAAATTGATTGATGAATTTAAACAAAGCGTTGGCGGTTTTGTATTGTCCTTGTTAGGCATTCAAACAAAGCCACTAATCTCAGCTACATAGTGACAAGTGTCACTCAAGGAGCTATATGACTCGCCACTATGACTGCATCAAATTCCAGCCCAACCAAAATTACCATTTTACCCTTCTATACACAAATGACCAAAATGCCCCTAGCATTCCTCAATCCATAACTTTTACATCCGACTTCTGATTGACGCATGTCGCCTGTCTACGGATTTAGCGTCTCGAGACCTATCCAACGGTACTTCCGGAAAGTCCAAACAAGGTTCCGATAAAAAAGTCAACTTTCGGCCCTTATAACTAGGGGCAAACTCGTCATTTCCTTCCAATTTTCCAATTTTTCCTTTTTCGAATTTCCGGGTCGTTACAGCATGCACGTAGCTTTAGATATTGTGACAGGATTGGTTATATGATATATGATAAACGTGATTTCTTGAATTTGCGAAATTGTGTTTTGTGGATAATAAATGGATTTGGGCTGAGTTCCCACATATGTTTGATAAGATTATCGATTTATGTAAATGGATTTAGGCAAGGGCCCGTATGACTTGAATTTACGAAACTTTGGGTTGAGACCCTATCAATGGTTATTGAAACATATGTGGTTTGATAAATAGTTTTACTATGCATGCCTGCTTTTTAGTGAAGGGCATAAAGGTCTTTTATGAAATGTGTTTTATTAAACTATTGATTTTCGTCCACTCACAGTCTTTTCTAGTTTTTAATGCCCTTCAGGTTGATCACACTCCTCCACCGGATCCTGGCGGGCTCTGGAAGCCAGTTGGGCTGATGGTTTCAATTTATTCCCTTGTGTGACACTTCGTGTCAAACGGGAACATGACGCATCTCGTGTTAATCCCGGGGGGATTGAGATGGGTCGTGTCAAGTGGTATCAGAGCAGGTTTGCTCTTGTGATGTGCGCAGGTCGAGGATATGATGTTTTTTATGGGCTGCAGTTCGTTATCAACCGGATAGTTAGGTTGCTGGTATAATAGTTAGTAGGATTGAATCGTGGATCATTTTGGTTCGGCACTTGATGCCTGGGGTTGCCATGGTTCTATCGTGGTTTGGTAGTGTGGGACCCTACGGAGGGATGAACGTAATAGTACTTTAGAGTTTTAACCGTCCCCACAGTTATGTCGGGACCGTTGATTACGATACTGTAGGATCAATTTTGATGATAGTTAGGAGTTCTAACCATTAGATGGTCGGATCATGTGGGGTTAGATGGTTATGTTACTAGGAGCAGCTGGGTTTCCCCGAACCCCAACTGAGTGATGGAACCCCATTTGCGTGATGGTTAGGAAATGCAAACCCTAGTAGTGATTGGTGTTGTAGAGAATGAGAGTACTGAGGAGTTAGTTGATGACCTTTTTGGAAACCCAGTTGAGTTGACAGTAGGATTGGATTGACGTCCTTACGACGTCAGGACCGTGGGGTCGGTCATATTTTGGGTTATACTGGCCGAGGACAGTTGGGTTCAGGGGAACCCTAGGGTGTGATATTGGAACCCTAAGGTATGAAGTATGGTTCAGAAATGTGAGTTGGCGAGTGGTTTGACTTGACAACTTTTTGGGGTCGAGACCATTGTTCGATCATGTCATGTCAGCTTTAGTGATGGGACTGCACTTTGCAGTCAAGGTTGTATTAGTCGGTTAGACCTAGTTGGTCGAGTCGAGTTAAGATTGGTTAGAGATTGGTTGGACAGGTTACCAGGGTTGGTACTTGTCGATGGAATCCCAGAGTGGGGATACAGAGTAGTTAGTACGAGCAATTGATTCCGTTGGAGGTGGAGTCTCGATAGCGATGTCTAGTGGTTGGGTCTGCACGAGTTGTGGCAGGCACTACTATCGAGTGAGTCGTCAGGGTGACTGTACCCAGATTTGTTGGGTACGAGGGAGGCGGAGTTACTCCAACTTGAGTAGAGGTACGAGGTCCGTTGCTTGGTATTAGCAAATATCCAGGGTTTTCTGATTTGCACACGGTGTACTAGTGTCGATGCTTGTGTACTGGTGCTGGCGCCAGAAATTGTGATGACGATGAGTCACGAGTCGGGATGTGACTCCGTCGAGATGGGCATATGTTGGTATCTGTGATCCAGCAGTAGATCTCAGATAAAGTTGGACTGGACGGGATCCAGCAGGGAGTGAGACGTGAGGACAGATTAGTAATGGTCCACATCCTTTTGGATGTACATAATTGGTATAAACCGATAGGCGAACTTGGTACTGAGTTAGATTGGTTACGGACACGTGATCGATGTCCAAGTGTGTTGGTTCCGACATGGTTGGAACTTCGGAATCGAGAGAGGAGGTGATTGAGGTGACGAGAGGAGTGCGTGTTTTCCGCATTGGTAATGGGTATTTCGAAGACATTTAGGGTGACTTCTCATGTTCTGCCATGGCAGATGATGGTTATTGCCACTAGTACATGGATCGTGTATTGGTTGGTGGACCAATGATTTGGTCTTGGGTCATCAGGAGGAGTTGGGTATTTCGAAGTTAGGCGAATGAGATTTCTCATTTTCTGCTTGGTGGCAGACAATGTTGGGTTACATGGCGTGGTGAGTGCAGCGAGTTTGTTTGCATTCACGTAGGATGAATTTTGGTGTCATCGTCTTGGATCATCCTTGATTTTCCTAGGTGGAATGACAAGGATCGATATGAGGTAATTGAAGAGGACCCACAGTCTCGACGTGTCTTGTCATTGACTAATCGGTTTAGATGTGGAAAATGGTTGAGGAGTGATGTGATTGACGAAGGATTCATGAGGGTGTAAGACCATATGACATGAAATCTGGATTGTTAGCGGAGTGAGCATGTGTGGATCTTAGGTGGATCGGATTGTGATGTTGAGGACTTTGGGCATTGTTACTTTCGAGGATCGTGATCTTGATGATCTGGTTAGGTGGAGAGTTTATTGCCTATCTTGGATATTTGAGAATGAGAATATTGGGACTGAACTTCTTTTCGAGTTTAATCCTGTATGGTGTATTAATCGAGTGATATGTCGTTAATTAAGCATTATTTTATATTATTTTATACCCTTTATGTCAGGACCCAACACTCCTCGGTCAGGACCCGACTCATTAAGCACCATATTGTCCGCTTTGGGCCTCGCCCTCACGGTTTTGTTTTCGGGAGCTCGTGGTGCAACATCCCAGGGGGTCACCCATCATGGAATTGCACCAGCCTCAACTCGCTTAACTTTGGGGGTTCCAATCCCCCCCAAAGCCACTTGAGCTCCCAAAAGGCCTAGGGCTAGATAGGTGTGTGCCTACACATTTAAGGCACACCACCATCCTCTCCCAGACCATTCCCCCTCGCAGGAATGTGGGATCGTTCACCGCTCCTTCTAGGAAACGGGTCTTACAATCCACCCCCTTTAGGGCCCAGCGTCCTCGCTGGCACACTTCCCGGTCGGGGTCTGGCTCTGATACCAAATTGTCAGGACCCGACCCTCCTCGGTTAGGACCCGACTCATCTAGCACCATATTGTCCGCTTTGGTGCAACTTTCCAAGGGGTCACCCATCATGGAATTGCACCAGCCTCAACTCGCTTAACTTTGGGGTTCCAATCCCCCCCCCCCCCCCCCCCAAAGCCACTTGAGCTCCCAAAAGGCCTAGTGCTAGATAGGTGTGTGCCTACACCTTTAAGGCACACCACCATCCTCTCCCAGACCATTCCCCCTCGCAGGAATGTGGGATTGTTCACCGTTCCTTCCAGGACACGGGTCTTACACTTTATACTTGACTTTTAATATAAAAATAATAAACATTTAGACAAAATAATATATTTTGTGATATTTTTGTAGAAATAAATAAAGCTTGGAATTTGGAGCATTTTGGCGAAAGAATTGTCCCGATTGGAATTATAATGAATAAATTATGGCCGAAATTCGGTGAAATTAGATTAATTAATTTTAAAATTGAAAAAAATTCATTTGCAGCACAGAAAATAAGGCCCAGTCCGTCTACTGTAGACCACACGCTGCCCAAATTCCAGCCTGCCAGACCCACGCAAGCCCAGCCCAAAGCACGCTTGCTTTCAGCCCTGTTAGCCACCTATTCGGTGCACGCTTGCTGATGGCTCCCCGTCCTTTCGACGGGCGCCTGCCGAAACCTTTTTCATCCTGTAAGCGCGTGCACTAGCCTGTCCTCCTGCCTTTCAGGCCATCTGTCAGGACCGGCCCCAAATCCCGTGGAATTAACGTGGGACTCGCCTGATCCCGTCTGACACCAAGTGTCAAACTAGGGTAAATTCCATCTCTAGCCCTCGACGGGGCTATCAGAGTGCATCAGGATCGTAGGAGGAGGGGAGTGATGTCTTGTCTCTACTACAGCCCGCATCAGCGATCAACCTGAAGGGTATTAAAACACGAAAACAATGAGTGGACAATTTAATAATTTATTAAAATATTTTCGCATAAAGACATTTATGCCCTTCATAAAAGCATATGCATGCATTCAAAACCATTTATCAATTGTTCATAAAAACCACTTGAAAATATTCTAAAAACATTACAAGGGTTCATGCCCGGCCCCATAAACCGTCATGACCCATAAATCCATTTGGGTCCTCGACCCAAAATCACAACTCAAAAACCATCAATCAAAACATGGGAACTCAGCCCCAAATCATGTCACGTGGATCTCAGCCCAAAACCTTTCTCAGTGAAATACCAACACACAGAATACGGGGTCTCTACCCCCAAATCATTTCTAAAACATCGAATACGGGGTCTCGCCCCAAAACACTTCATAAAATCTCATATGTACCGTCATACGTATAACCCATCCTAGGCACTTCCGGAGAAGATGCCAACTCGGGGCACACAGCCCCTAGGGAACACATCCCCAATATAGTCACGATGTCAAATCTATACTAGTGTGCACACTACTCGGGGTCTCACTCCGAGTCTTCTCCCAGGAATCTCCATCTGGGAGGCTCAGTCACTGGATCTAGTCCGAGCTCTCTCTCTGGATCTAGTCCACACATCTCTCTGGAAACTGGTCCGGGACCACATCAAGTAACCTCCACTCCTGGAACGGGATCCCTATGGGGATACCCACTCTGGTCTGTGGATCGTGACTCTCCAGGTCGATGCTGGAGGAGACCATATAAACATATGAAGGGTTCATTCATTTCAAATACTTTCTTTCCTTTTCTCTTTCTTTCTCAAAACTCATTTCTCAACTGGGTCTCCTGCCCGATTCATTTCAATAGGATTCCTCGAATCCGATTCAAATCCATTTCACAGGCCTCGGCCTAAATCCTCAGTTCAACAGGGTGTCATGCCCGAATTCTCATTTCATAAACTGAACTGGGACTCAAGCCCGATTTCACAGTCAACAGGGCCTCAAGGCCGATATCACGACTAACTGGGCCCTAAGCCCGAAACCATAACTCAACGGGACCTCACATCCGATTTCACAACCAACGGGGCCTTAAGCCCGATATCTCAACTAAATGGGTCTCAGGCCCGATATAATAAATCAACGGGGCATCAAGCCCGATAGTAACCCTAACTGGGCCTCAAACCCGAATCGTAAACAAACTGGACCCTCGGTCCGATCGTATAGCTCAAATGGACCCTAGGTCCGATTCCTCGTCAAATCAAAGGGACTCCAAGTCTGAGAGTTTGCAAATCAAATGGGTCTCATGCCCGATTTCATATTTCCAAATCCAAAATCCGTTTATTAAACCCTTGTTGAAAACATGGTACGCAAATGTACGACATAAAGCCAAAAACCTCGAAAAACGTGCAAATATGTCGATCCTACGCTACCACAACCAAATGCACTCAAGGCATCACAAAATATATTCTAAAACAATTATACAACATTTATGCATGCATCGAATTCGAAAGAAGGGTCCACTCACAGACCGTCCGAAGTCGCGCCTCGATACGCGTGCCATAAGCGTCTCTCGGGCCAATCGTCGCCTCCGGGATTCCCGAACCTATCCAAATTAATTTAGAGGGTTACTAACTACCTAAATAACCCCTCACTAAAGTCCCGTAATTTTCCGGAATTTCTAACTATTTTTAAACGCGAACCTAAACCTTCGGACGTCCCGAACTATATCGAAACGATGTCTGATTGACACGAAACCGGTCCCAAAATGTTCGTTACATCGAATAGATGAAATTACATGTTGGAACCTTGCCTAAAATCTCCCCCACACGCCCGCACGCGCCGCCTGAAGTGGTTGCGCGTGGGAGCCACGCGCCTGTGAACAGTGCGTCTTCAACCTCTCGGGTTGGATTGGGTAAATATTGAAATGGGATGCACAGTTATGGTTGGATGCATGTATATGAAATGGTGGCCAGTGGATGAGTGACACATGTCACTCATCCATTTGTTGCTGAAATGCAACTGGGCCCACTTCAGTCCAAAAGCTTCTCGTAAAACATGTCACTGTGAATAGTACTTTGGTACTTCCGTGACCCGTAACTTCGCCGTCGAACGTCCGAATTCGACGTGCCGCCTGTCTACGGATTCGTATCGTCCTCATCTACGTAACGGTCTCTGGCCCTCGCCCATCGGACCTCTCGGTCAAAAAGTCAACTTTTGGCCCAAATTACTAAAATGCCCTCGAACTTCCGAACGTCATAAATTCCTCCTCAAACGTCGTAATCGAGCGTGCCACCTGTCTATGAACTCGTGACGTCACGAACTACGTCACGGTCATCAGTCAAAGTCCATTTGAACGTCCGAATCAAAAGTCAACGATTCGCCCATTCTAGGGGCAAAATCGTCATTTTGCCCGAACGTCTGCTAATCCTCGTCTAATCTCCGATTAGTCTTCGATTAGCGAGGCTAATCCGTCATTAACTCTTAATTAATCCTGCTAATTCGGGACGGGTCGTCACACCATCCGCTCCAATTTCTGCAAAGCCTGTGTAACGACCCGGAAATTCAAAAAAGGAAAAATTTGGAAAAGTTGAAGGAAATGTTGATTTTGCCCTTGGTTATAAGGGCAGAAAGTTGACTTTTTGGTCGGGAGCTTGTTTGGACTTTCCGTAAGTACCGTTGGATAGGTCTTGAGACGCTGAATCCGTAGACAGGCGGCATGCGTCAATCGGAGTTCAGATGACAAAGTGACGGGCCTGAGAAAGTGAACGGTAATTTAGTAATTTTGCAAAGGAAGGGCAAAATGGTAAATTGACGCATTGTTGGATTACTCAGCCAATTTGGTGAGTCAGTTAGCCCCTTGAGTGACATCTGTCACTTGGTGAGAGAGATTAGTGGCCTGAATTGTTATCTGATATTTGGATATATATATATATGTGTTGAATTATCAAAACTATGTGTGTGTGTGTGTGTGTGTGTGTGTGTGTGTGTGTGTGTGTGTGTGTGTGTGTGTGTGTGTGTGTGTATGTGTGTGTGTGTGTGTGTGTGTGTGTGTGTGTGTGTGTGTGTGTGTGTGTGTGTGTGTGTGTGTGTGTGTGTGTGTGTGTGTGTGTGTGTGTGTGTGTGTGTGTTTCCCTCCAACAAAAGCAGAGCATGATCTCAGGTGACCCAAGTAGAACAGACATGGTAAGAATTGGAAAATTCAAAGATTGGGTCGTGTAATTAGAGGAGTTGGACGTTGAAATTGAGCTTGGAAGGATGTTTGTATGGATCTTGCGAAGCTTTTGAGTGAATCAATTGCAAGAATTCAATTGGAATTAGTTGAGATTGAAGGATGAACAGTACCCGGGTGTTCATCGAGAAAGTCGAGATTGAATTGAAGGATTAAGGTATGGTTGATCCAAATTAATGTTACAGACCTAGAATTAACTTAGTTTTGAATCCAATGGACGGTTTAATTGAAGGAATTAGAGCAGGATTGAGCGAGATCCAATTGTTTCATCTCGTGGGCCAACTGGATCCGTTTTTCAGACAACTGGGTTGAGACGATGAACAGTTACTATTACTGTTGCAGGCGCGTGGACTCACGCGTAGCCGCTTGCTGCGTCGAGTGGGGGATCGTGAACGGGAATCCCGAGGTGAGTTCAACTTGACTTTTGTCCCATTTAATGTAACGAACATTTTGGCACTGGTTTCGAGGAAATCGGATATCGTTTCAATAGTGTTCTGAGTATCTGAGGTTTTAATATACGTTTAAAATACGTATTTAAATCCCGAAAAAAATTGGGGAAAATTATATGAGGTATATTGAAGTGTTAGTGACCCTATAATGATTTTGGACAGGAATGGTGATTTCTGGAATTTACAGTAAAACGTGCAGCTCGGAAAGCGAGCGATATGGACGGTGTGTGAGTGGACTTTTGTTTTCTACCCAGAATGCATGCATATATGTTTTAAATGCTTTATTATATGATGTGAAATGATTTGGAATGATTGATGTTTCGATATGATGATTTCCGGATTTTGAAAATATTATATTGTTTTATATGATTTTGGGCACGATTTTCGAGAAAACTGTGAAATTACTGTTTTGGGCGAAGGCCCGGGATTTGTGATTGGTTTTGACTTGGATTATGAGTCAAGAAATGATTTGATGGATTCGTAATACTTTTTGGATATATTTTATGGATTTATGTGAAAGTGGCAACTGAGGTTGCGATTGCACAGATTTGCGTGAAAATGATATTTTGGGCTTGAGACCCTATTGGATAGTGATTTTGACTCGGATTTGGAGTCACATGTGAATATGATTACATTGATGATTTTCATTTATAAAGTAAATTCTGGACACTGTTTTATGATGGATTTGTGGAACTTGCTTTGTGAAAGCTATGTTTCGGGAATAAGCCCTGTTGAAATGTTTTTGACTTGATTTGAGATTTGAATGGTTTTAAAATGAGATTACTGGATTTGGTGACTGTTCCACATATACCATCCTCTGTGATTTGATAGTCTCCTCCAGACGTCGTAGATCCTGGAGTAGTCACGATCCACTGCTTGGAGATGAGTAGCTCCGAGGGAGGCTCAGTCTCAGGAGTGTGAGATTATAATGATATCCTCCAGGCGTCGTAGATCCTGGCGATGATATCACCCCAGGCGTCGTAGATCCTGAGGAGGTACTCAGACATGAGACACCCGAGTTTGCACGCGTTGCATTGATATCGTGATGGTTACTTGGATATTTAGATTGGATATTGAGGATTGGTGGTATTGTGATTTATTGATATTTGTGTCCAGATACTTTATATCATGAACTGATTTGATGAACATGAGTTTTATGGACCATGGGAAAATATGTTTTGATTTTTTCGGTCCACTGTTCATACTTGATTGATTTCACGCTATTACTCATGTTTTATGATATGCATGCATGTTTGTGAAACTGGAGGATAAGAATGTATTTTGATAAATGTATTTCTAAAATTTTATTTTTGTCCACTCACACCTTTTCTGTTTTTATTGACCCTCCAGGTCGTGGCCCGATGAGCGAGGCTATTCGAGAGGTGAAGGCATGAGTGGGCACAGGTGCGGTTATCCCTTGTTTGACAAGTGCTGAGGGTAATTTCAGAACTTCAATTGACTTGTCAGACGGGAGCTGGACCGGACAGGGTTATCTATGTCCTTAGGGGACCGGTCCTGTCAGCTTGCTAGCTTGCTGCTGCCAACTCCACTGCCCCTATTTTCAGCCACTTTTCAGCAAAAAGCAAACTCAATTTCATCATTTCCATCACTTCTTCATGTACTATTTTATTGATATTTTTAAATTTTAATTTAGTATTTTTATTTAAACAATTGTGGCACTCCCTCTATAAATAAGGAGGTCATTTCATGTATTTTGGGAGTACCCATTAGTCCCATTTTTCCATTTCTTCCATTTTTCTTAGTTTTTAGTTTTTGGTTTAGTTCTTTTGTTTCTCCCTTTTGAGAGACATTTTTGGGGACCATTTGAACCTCTTGTAGATTTTTTTATTAATTAGCTTTCTTTTAATTCTTGTTCTTAATTTATGTTACTTTTATTTTTCTTAATTTCATTTCTTCTTTACTTTGTTCTTGTGATATTTCTTTGAGACTAAACACATTTTTATATTTTCCTTTAGAAATACCTAGGCCAAGTAATTCTAAGGCAATTCAAGAGTTTTAAAACCGAATTCCTCGTATTTCTTCTTCCATCTTCACAAGTTTCCTGCCGTTGATCGGTGATTCTTGTGAAAATCCATATTTTTCTACTTAAATTCTTGTTATTGTTATTGGTTTTACTTATAATTCAATCTATGTGTGACAGGACCCGCCCCGATCCCACTTGGGACCACAAGGGGACGTGCCCTGCTCCCGTCTGACACCCAATAATTCATACCAATTTTAACCTCAAAACATTTAAAAGCATAAATGACCAAATTAAAGTCATACATAAATTCCGAATTAAACGAATGTCAGACAAGGGATATAATCCAAAATTACAAATTTGCGAGCACGACTCTAAAGTAATCCTGCGGGTACACCGCCCAGCAGGGGTTCAGGTACGCAGAAGTAGATCTATGCCTCAGCCTCTGGCTCCTCCTCTACCTCAGTTTCCCGACCTGGAGGGGTTATCAAACAGTAAGGGTGAGTGGACCGAAACACAAGTTTATGAAATCGTTTGATAAGTAAAACATATAATTTACCCCTCCGTTTTCCAAATATGCGTGCACCATAATTCCAAAATCATAAACCATATAATATGAATCATAAGGCATATAGCAAAACCATAACCATAATTTTAGTTGCTGCACTATACACTCCAATCCCGACATCCCTGATGTCTGACGTCCCTGACGTCCAATAGGTCACAATCACAAGGCTACGCGTGCCACTCGGGTCTCAATTCCGAGTTCAATCCCCGAACCCCGTTCGGGTACAGCATCCCCGATGCTTAGCGTCATAGACGCTGGACGTACTAGACGTCCGTGACCTCTCCGGGGTACCTCATCCGGAGGAGACAATATAATATGGAAGGATCTATACAGTGCAGTAACAAATACATTTTATTGATATCCACATGCAAACATATATATACATAGGTAGAATCCGAACCAATCATTCAGTTTCATCGGACGGGTCTCAAGCCCAAATACCGTGAAACGTGTCATAACCATATTTTCCATATCATCAAAACCATCATTATTTTAGCATGTGAATAAGTATAATAAAACCAGAAAACATTTATGCACACAAGGGTTTAAGAAAATGGCCCACTCACAGTACAATCCTGCTAGAAACCGAACGTATACCCTCGTCCTGGTACAAATGTACAATCCCTGTCAAATCCAAGTATTCGTAAAGGTCAAATTAAACCCCCAACATTCAACCATGAAAGCCTAGGTCGAAACCGACCCGGGAAAGCCGCCCGAACGCGCTTCCCAAGGCAATAAACCTTATTTTGACCAACTTAATGATCTCCGATCGACCCGAAACCACCGCCATTGGATCCGGATCGTCGAAACCTAAAGAATGGTGGTGGTCCCACCAGAAACACTGTTCACACGCGCCCCCACGCGCCGGTCAACGTGGCGGTCAACGCAGGAACAGTTCCTGCTGACGTCATCGCTGACGTCACTGCTGACGTCAGCATGACGTCATGCTGACGTCATCTGACAGCTGTCAGGTCTGACGTGTCAGACTCTGACAGGTGCCACGTGTCAACATCCAATTGGTCCACCTCACTGATCTGTCAGACCACGTGTCAGATCTGACATGTGCCACGTGTCAGCACGGCACTGGTCCACGTCACTGACATGTCAGTGACACGTGGCAGTCCCTGACTGGTCCACGTCACTGACATGTCAGTGCTGACTGTGCACTGACATGTGACACGTGTCGGCTCACGGTTGGTCCACGTCACCTGACAGTCTGACAGGGTGCCACGTCAGCACCACTGTCCTCAGACGGGTTGACCCGTTTCTCTGCAACTTGGGTCGAACAGACCCGCGATCACGACCCGGTCACCATTTCTTCTACACCCAACCATTTTCACTCTGGTTTGTTCCTAGATGTTCGTCTTATACCCAGGAATAGTTCTAGCTAATTAAAATCAATAAACAAGGGCTGAAACAAAGACTTACCTCGATGAACAGACCCGGGTTCCCGTCGCCGTTTGCACTCCGTTCAGGCCACCTCCGGTCGTGAACTCAAGCCCAGAAGGTTCCTATAAGTCCCTAGAGTCGATTAGGATTAATAGGAAACAAAACTAAACGTGGGAATTCGAGTTACCAAAATCTGAGTTTTAGAAACCGTTTCGGGTTTTCCGGTTTTCCCCCCACGCCGCCGTCCTCCGCCGTGCTCACTGCCACCGTTCAGCCTCGCCGGCAAGTCCCCAATACACAGACACAGAGAGTGGATGGTTTGCTGGAAAGGTTGGATCGAAATGGCAGAATGTGCATATCGGGTAGGAAATATAAAGAAATGGAGGGAAGGAAATGGATGGCTCAGATTGAATCTCCAGATTAGATCAAGGGCTGAGATCTGATCTGGGGTTTTCAATCCAAAGGCTGACATTTAAAGCTGGTTCAAATGTTAATTAATCCAATAGTGGATCTGATCCAATCTAGCCAATGGGTGAGTGACACTTGTCACTCCCCCAGGTGTCCTTCAATCAGAATTTCTGAATATAATATTCGACACGAAAACCGAGACACGAACTTCCCGAATTCACGTTTCTGACCATAACTTCCTCGTACGAAGTCCGATTTCGGCGTGCCGCCTGTCTACGGACTCAGGACGTCGAGGCCTACCCAACGGTCCTTGAGTCAACTGAAAATTAGTTGTCAAAAGAAAAGTCAACATTTTTCCCCCGAGAGTCCAAATTACGGTAATGCCCCTGAACTTCCGATAGCCATAACTTTCACCCTGATCGTCCGAATCGGACGTGCCACCTGTCTATGAACTCGTGACGTCCCGAACTACGTCACGGTCATAGGTTAAAGTCCATTTAGTTCCTCAATCAAAAAGTCAACAATTTGACCATACCATTCACAGGGGTAAAATCGTCAATTCACACAAAAAATTACAATATGGAAATCCTCGAATTTCCGGGGTGTTACAACCTTCCCCCCTTAAGAAATTTCGTCCCGAAATTTCAAAGAAACAAATGAGGAAATTGTTCTCGCATCTGAGCCTCGGGCTCCCATGTGGCTTCTTCCACATCCTGGTTTCTCCAGAGAATTTTCACGAGAGGGATCGTCTTTCGACGTAGTACCTTGTCCTTCCGATCCAAGATCTGTACTGGTTGTTCTTCAAAGCTCAAATCCTCCCGTAGTTCGACAGGTTGTTCCCTAAGTACATGAGAAGCATCACGTACGTACATCCGCAACATCGATACGTGGAAAACATCGTGAACTCTTGATAGTTCTGGGGGTAGTGCCAATCTGTATGCAACCTTGCCAATTCTCTCCACGATTTCATAAGGTCCGATAAAACGCGGACTCAGTTTCCCCCGTCGGCCAAAACGGATAATCCCTTTCCACGGAGACAACTTCAGGAAGACAAAATCTCCCACTTCAAACTCCAAGTCTCGAATCCGTCGGTCGGCATAACTCTTCTGGCGATCCTGTGCCACCTTCAATCTTTCCTTGATCACGCGAACAGTTTCCATGGTTAAGTCCATTATCTCCGGCCCTACAGCCGCTCGCTCCCCTACCTCCGTCCAGCAGATAGGTGTCCTGCACTGTCGGCCATACAGTGCCTCATACGGTGCCATCCCGATGCTTGCCTGATAGCTGTTGTTGTAAGCGAATTCCATCAATGGCAAATGAGTATCCCAAGAGTCTTGAAACTGTAGTACACATGACCTCATCATGTCCTCCAGGGTTTGAATGGTTCTCTCAGACTGTCCATCGGTCTGTGGATGGAAAGCAGTACTGAAACGTAGGTTTGTTCCCAAAGTAGCTTGCAAACTCCGCCAGAACCTGGAAGTGAAACGCGGATCACGATCGGACACGATTGATTCCGGCGTACCATGAAGTCGTATGATTTCCTTCACAAACAGCTGAGCCAGTCGGTTAGGTTTATAGGTTTCCTGAACTGGCAGAAAATGGGCTGATTTGGTTAACCGATCCACGATCACCCATACTCCGTCCACTCCACTCTGAGTCCTCGGTAACTTAAAGACGAAGTCCATGGTGATGTGATCCCACTTCCACTCAGGAATCGGAAGTGGCTGCATAGCCCCATACGGTCTCTGCCGTTCCGCCTTAACCTGCTGACAGGTTAAGCATTTGCTCACGAACTCAGCAATATCCTTCTTCATTCCTGGCCACCAATAATGGTTCCGGAGGGTACGGTACATCTTTGTACCTCCCGGATGCATAGCATAGGCCGAACTGTGGGCCTCCTCAAGTATCTCGGCCCGTAACTCTGCCACTGCAGGTACGCACAAACGGCCCAATTTCACCAGTGCTCCATCGTCCCGGATGGTAAAATCCTGTCTCCCATCCGCATCGACCTCAATTCTGTAAATACAGAGTATCGGATCCTGCAGTTGTGCTTCAATGATCCGATCAATCAGTACCGGTCGCACATGGAAGCTGGCCAACAAAGCTCCATGCTCGTCAGTACCCAAAATAACTCCCGCCTTCCGGAGTTCCACCAGCAAGGGAAGATACACCACCCCAAGGTGTGCAATAGTTCCTGCTGATTTCCTGCTGAGTGCATCCGCCACCACATTGGCCTTACCCGGATGGTACTCGATCGTACAGTCATAGTCCTTCAGTAGCTCCAACCATCTCCGTTGTCTCATGTTGAGCTCCTTCTGAGTGAATAAATATTTAAGACTCTGGTGGTCGGTGTATATTCGACACGTTGCGCCGAACAGATAATGTCTCCAGATCTTGAGAGCATGAACCACCGCTGCCAACTCCAAATCATGGGTAGGGTAGTTCAACTCATGGGTCTTCAGCTGCCGGGATGCATAGGCGATAACCTTGCCAGTTTGCATCAACACGCAGCCTAGACCTTGCAGCGATGCATCACTGAAGACCACAAACTCTCCACTGTCATCCGGCAATGCAAGGACAGGTGCAGTGGTCAATCGATCCTTCAACTCTTGAAAGCTCCGATCGCACTGCTCGTCCCAGATAAACTTTACTCCCTTTCGAGTCAAACGAGTCAATGGTGCAGCAATTTTGGAGAAACCCTCCACGAATCTCCGGTAGTAACCTGCCAATCCGACGAAACTCCGCACCTCGGTCACTGTTGTCGGTTTAGCCCAGTTGGTCACCGCTTCTGTTTTCTGGGGATCCACGCAAATCCCATCCGTCGATATCACGTGTCCCAGAAAACCAATACTGCTCAGCCAAAACTGACACTTGCTCAGCTTGGCATACAATTGTTCTTGTCTCAGTTTCTCCAAGACCAGCCGTAGATGTTCTTCATGTGCACGGGCACTCCTCGAGTATACCAAAATATCATCGATGAACACAATCACGAACTTATCCAGGTAGGGTCGGAAGACCCGGTTCATCAGATCCATGAATGCTGCTGGAGCATTCGTCAAACCAAATGGCATAACAAGGAACTCGTAGTGCCCGTAACGGGTTCGAAAAGCAGTTTTCGGAATATCCTCCTCCGAAATCCTCAGTTGGTGATACCCAGATCGCAAATCAATTTTCGAGAAGCACTGAGCTCCCCGCAACTGGTCGAAAAGGTCATCAATCCTGGGTAGAGGATACTGGTTCCTCAATGTCACCTTGTTGAGTTGTCGATAATCAATACATAAACGGAGACTTCCTTCCTTCTTCTTCACGAACAACACCGGTGCTCCCCACGGTGAAGTGCTCGGTCGGACATACCCCAAATCTACCAACTCCTGCAATTGAGTCTTGAGTTCCCGTAACTCGGCCGGCGCCATCCGGTATGGTGCCTGGGATATAGGTCGGGTACCCGGGAGTAGTTCAATAGTAAACTCAATCTCCCGCGATGGTGGTAATCCAGGTAAGTCTTCCGGGAATACGTCCGGAAACTCACAGACCACCGGTATTTCGTCGATAACCGGAGTATCGACCCGTTCCGACACGACATGCGCCAGATAACCCTGGCATCCCTTCCGTAGAAGTTTGGTAGCAGTAAGTGACGAAATCACTTCAGGAGGCGAACCATCACGTTCCCCCTGAAAGATAACTTCCGGCAAACCCGGGCTCCGCAAAATTACTTGCTTGCTACAGCAGTCGATGAGCGATCCGTGCTCCGACAGCCAATCCATCCCTAGGATTAAATCGAAGTCGTGGATATCCAGAATAATTAAGTCTGCTGGTAAATCCACATCCTCAATTCTTACCGGGCACCTCTGAATCACCTGATTCACAAGGTACACGGTACCCATCGGGGTGCCAACACCCATTTCGCAATCTAAGGCTGATACCACACAATCAAGCAAACCAGCACAACTCCTCGAAATAAAAGAATGTGTAGCCCCCGCATCCATTAATACACGTACAAGAAAATTAAGGATATGTAGTGTACCTGTGACCACGCCTGGAGCAGTCCTCGCCTGCTGCTGGGTCATTGCAAACACTTGGGCCCTCGGCCCTCCGTTCCGTCCGCGCCCGCGCGCGCCACGTCCAGCACCACGGTCACCTCCCTGACCGCGACCTCCGTTAGTGTGGGACGCCGTGCTCTGCACCACACTCGAGCCCCCAGCGTCGTTGTTTTTGGACAACTGCGGACAATCGCAGGCATAGTGGCCTTCCTCTCCGCAAGCAAAACAAGTTACTGGCCTTGGCCTGCCCGAATGCCCACCAGATGCACCACTCCAAGATGAGTGCTGCCCAGAGTTGTGTCCAGATCCTCTGCCCTGAGAGCCTCCACGTCGACCCGACCAGCCACGACCCTTGAAGGATGAGGGTGCTCCTCTGTAGCTCCCTCCCCTGTTGTTCTTCCGGCCTGATGGCCCATGGTGTGGGCGATCCTGACGTCGCCCCTCCCCCGAAGGTTGTCGTGATTGGTGTGCCGCCAGACTGGCCTCGACACGCACCGCTGCGTCGACCATATCCCTCAGAGAAGCATGAGTGGTAGCAGTCACACTGGCCCGGATCTCCCCTCGGAGTCCAAGCTCAAACCGCTGGCATTTGTCCTCCTCCGTGCTTACGAATGAGGCAGCGAACCGGGAAAGTCTCCCGAAAGTTTGCTCGTAGTCTGAAACAGACATGTCACCCTGCTCCAGCCGCAGGAATTCCGCCTCCCGCGCCGCGCGAAAAGATCGCGGGTAGTACTGGTCCAGAAACCTGGAACGAAAAGCTTCCCAGGTAGTGGTATGGACAGACCACCCGGACATTTCGAGTCCATGCCACCACTGGTAGGCTCCTCCCTCCAGTAAGAAGGCCGCCAGAGTCACTCGTTCGCCCGGAGGGCAGTGCATCACCGAGAAGATCCTCTCCCACTTGGTGATCCAGTCGTGAGCATCCTCGGGGTTTGATCCCCCGCAGAAAGGAGTGGCTCCCAAACGTTGAGCCCTTTCGATGCTCGCGCATTCCATCTCTCTTTCTAGATCCTCGTCCGTTCGAGTATGCGGAATTCTCCTAGGAGGCATAACCAACTGTCAAGAGGCATAGATCAGAAAACAATATTCTTAAAAGTCGAAAAGTAACTAGTACTAATCGCTAGTCTAGCATGCAGACCAATACCCTAGTACTGACCACAACCTAGTGCTCTGATACCAAGCTGACAGGACCCGCCCCGATCCCACTTGGGACCACAAGGGGACGTGCCCTGCTCCCGTCTGACACCCAATAATTCATACCAATTTTAACCTCAAAACATTTAAAAGCATAAATGACCAAATTAAAGTCATACATAAATTCCGAATTAAACGAATGTCAGACAAGGGATATAATCCAAAATTACAAATTTGCGAGCACGACTCTAAAGTAATCCTGCGGGTACACCGCCCAGCAGGGGTTCAGGTACGCAGAAGTAGATCTATGCCTCAGCCTCTGGCTCCTCCTCTACCTCAGTTTCCCGACCTGGAGGGGTTATCAAACAGTAAGGGTGAGTGGACCGAAACACAAGTTTATGAAATCGTTTGATAAGTAAAACATATAATTTACCCCTCCGTTTTCCAAATATGCGTGCACCATAATTCCAAAATCATAAACCATATAATATGAATCATAAGGCATATAGCAAAACCATAACCATAATTTTAGTTGCTGCACTATACACTCCAATCCCGACATCCCTGATGTCTGACGTCCCTGACGTCCAATAGGTCACAATCACAAGGCTACGCGTGCCACTCGGGTCTCAATTCCGAGTTCAATCCCCGAACCCCGTTCGGGTACAGCATCCCCGATGCTTAGCGTCATAGACGCTGGACGTACTAGACGTCCGTGACCTCTCCGGGGTACCTCATCCGGAGGAGACAATATAATATGGAAGGATCTATACAGTGCAGTAACAAATACATTTTATTGATATCCACATGCAAACATATATATACATAGGTAGAATCCGAACCAATCATTCAGTTTCATCGGACGGGTCTCAAGCCCAAATACCGTGAAACGTGTCATAACCATATTTTCCATATCATCAAAACCATCATTATTTTAGCATGTGAATAAGTATAATAAAACCAGAAAACATTTATGCACACAAGGGTTTAAGAAAATGGCCCACTCACAGTACAATCCTGCTAGAAACCGAACGTATACCCTCGTCCTGGTACAAATGTACAATCCCTGTCAAATCCAAGTATTCGTAAAGGTCAAATTAAACCCCCAACATTCAACCATGAAAGCCTAGGTCGAAACCGACCCGGGAAAGCCGCCCGAACGCGCTTCCCAAGGCAATAAACCTTATTTTGACCAACTTAATGATCTCCGATCGACCCGAAACCACCGCCATTGGATCCGGATCGTCGAAACCTAAAGAATGGTGGTGGTCCCACCAGAAACACTGTTCACACGCGCCCCCACGCGCCGGTCAACGTGGCGGTCAACGCAGGAACAGTTCCTGCTGACGTCATCGCTGACGTCACTGCTGACGTCAGCATGACGTCATGCTGACGTCATCTGACAGCTGTCAGGTCTGACGTGTCAGACTCTGACAGGTGCCACGTGTCAACATCCAATTGGTCCACCTCACTGATCTGTCAGACCACGTGTCAGATCTGACATGTGCCACGTGTCAGCACGGCACTGGTCCACGTCACTGACATGTCAGTGACACGTGGCAGTCCCTGACTGGTCCACGTCACTGACATGTCAGTGCTGACTGTGCACTGACATGTGACACGTGTCGGCTCACGGTTGGTCCACGTCACCTGACAGTCTGACAGGGTGCCACGTCAGCACCACTGTCCTCAGACGGGTTGACCCGTTTCTCTGCAACTTGGGTCGAACAGACCCGCGATCACGACCCGGTCACCATTTCTTCTACACCCAACCATTTTCACTCTGGTTTGTTCCTAGATGTTCGTCTTATACCCAGGAATAGTTCTAGCTAATTAAAATCAATAAACAAGGGCTGAAACAAAGACTTACCTCGATGAACAGACCCGGGTTCCCGTCGCCGTTTGCACTCCGTTCAGGCCACCTCCGGTCGTGAACTCAAGCCCAGAAGGTTCCTATAAGTCCCTAGAGTCGATTAGGATTAATAGGAAACAAAACTAAACGTGGGAATTCGAGTTACCAAAATCTGAGTTTTAGAAACCGTTTCGGGTTTTCCGGTTTTCCCCCCACGCCGCCGTCCTCCGCCGTGCTCACTGCCACCGTTCAGCCTCGCCGGCAAGTCCCCAATACACAGACACAGAGAGTGGATGGTTTGCTGGAAAGGTTGGATCGAAATGGCAGAATGTGCATATCGGGTAGGAAATATAAAGAAATGGAGGGAAGGAAATGGATGGCTCAGATTGAATCTCCAGATTAGATCAAGGGCTGAGATCTGATCTGGGGTTTTCAATCCAAAGGCTGACATTTAAAGCTGGTTCAAATGTTAATTAATCCAATAGTGGATCTGATCCAATCTAGCCAATGGGTGAGTGACACTTGTCACTCCCCAGGTGTCCTTCAATCAGAATTTCTGAATATAATATTCGACACGAAAACCGAGACACAAACTTCCCGAATTCACGTTTCTGACCATAACTTCCTCGTACGAAGTCCGATTTCGGCGTGCCGCCTGTCTACGGACTCAGGACGTCGAGGCCTACCCAACGGTCCTTGAGTCAACTGAAAATTAGTTGTCAAAAGAAAAGTCAACATTTTTCCCCCGAGAGTCCAAATTACGGTAATGCCCCTGAACTTCCGATAGCCATAACTTTCACCCTGATCGTCCGAATCGGACGTGCCACCTGTCTATGAACTCGTGACGTCCCGAACTACGTCACGGTCATAGGTTAAAGTCCATTTAGTTCCTCAATCAAAAAGTCAACAATTTGACCATACCATTCACAGGGGTAAAATCGTCAATTCACACAAAAAATTACAATATGGAAATCCTCGAATTTCCGGGGTGTTACAATGTGTTGGTATTTTCTTTCTAACATTTGTAAGTACGAATGGAATCTCCATGTGTTTTACTTTTTGAATTTCTTTTACTTCATATGTTTGAGTGCTTAAACTTCAATTCGAAACTAAATGTTGATCCGTTGTTCGGGATATTTAGAATAGAGTTGAAGAGATTTAATGTTTGAATTTTAATAATAAAATAATAAAAAAATAGACAAAATAAAATATTTTTTGATATTTTTGTAGAAATAAATAAATCTTGAAATTTGGAGCATTTTAGCGAAAGAATCATCCCAATCGGAATTATAACGAATAAATTATGGACAAAATTCGGCGAAATTATATTAATTAATTTAAAAATTGAAAAAAAATGCATTTGCAGCCCAGAAAATAAGGCCCAGTCCGTCTCCAGTAGCCCACACGCGGCCCAAATTCCAGCCCCCCAGACCCACACATGACCAGCCCAAAGCACGCCTGCTTTCAGCCCTGTCAGCCACCTGTTCGGCGCACGCTTTCTGATGACTCCCTGTCCGTTCGACGCGCGCCTGCCGAAACCCTTTTCATCCTATCAGCACGCGTGCACTAACCTGTCCTCTTGCTTTTCAGGCCATCGACGCCGATTTCTGTAATGCCTGTCAGCTTGCTGCTGCCAACTCCACTGCCCCTCTTTTCAGCCTTTTTCAGCAAAAAGCAAACCCAATTTCATCATATCCATCACTTCTTCATGTACTATTTTATTGATATTTTTATATTTTAATTTAGTATTTTTATTTAAACAATTATGACACTCAGTCATTTCATGTATTTTGGGAGTCCCCATTAGTCCAATTTTTCCATTTCTTCCATTTTTCTTAATTTTTAGTTCTTCGTTTAGTTCTTTTGTTTCTCTCTTTTGAGAGACATTTTTGGGAACCATTTTAACTTCTTGTAGATTTTTTTATTAATTAGCTTTCTTTTAATTCTTGTTCTTAATTTATGTTACTTTTATTTTTCTTAATTTCATTTCTTCTTTACTTTGTTCTTATGATATTTCGTTGAGATCTCTTAAACACATTTTTATGTTTTCCTTAAGAAATACCTAGGCTAAGTAATTCTAAGGCAATTCAAGAGTTTTAAAACCGAATTCCTCGTATTTCTTCTTCCATCTTCACAAGTTTCTTGCCGTTGTTCGGTGATTCTTGTGAAAATCGATATTTTTCTACTTAAATTCTTGTTATTGTTATTGGTTTTACTTATAATTCAATATATGTATTGTTATTTTCTTTCTAACATTTGTAAGTACGAATGGAATCTCCATGTGTTTTACTTTTTGAATTTATTTTACTTCATATGTTTGAGTGCTTAAACTTCAATTCGAAACTAAATGTTGATCCGTTGTTCGGGATATTTAGAATAGAGTTGAAGAGATTTAATGTTTGATCGTTGTTCGGCGCATTAAATCACTAACTTAAGGTGAATCATATTATAAATAATAATCCGTTGTTCGGTGCATTTATAATATGAAAAATGTATGCATGTATTTGAGATGATTAAGGTAGGATTTCGTGATTAGTTCAATATGAGCATGATGTTAGAGTGTTGGTAAAAATATGTGTTTGAAGAAAGTTCACTAGTACAAAGGTTAAAGTAGAAGTAGAATTAAGTATTTAATTTTTTTTTACTTGTTTTCTTTATTTTATATTTACAACTCTTTCAAATCCCCCATATAATTCTCTATTCTCTTATTCTTTTATTCTTTTATTTTATTCTTTTATTGTTTATTGTTTATTGTTTATTGTTTATTGTTTATTCTTTTATCCCTTTATTTTTTAACTAATAGATTATTTAATTCTTTTATTATTTTATTCTTTAATTCATTAATTTATTCATTATTCTTCTCACTAATATATTATTAATGTTCCCTAATTTTCCCGGTTAAGAACGATCCCTATTTACCAATACTACATCTACACAAAAAGGGGTTTAAATTGTATCATACTCGAATTACGTGTTTAATTTAATGCGTAGTTTGGGCGTTATCAATTTTTGGCGTCGTTGCCGGGGTCTTGGATCATCCTTGATATTTCTAGGTGGAATGACAAGGATCGATATGAGCTAATTGGAGAGGACCCACAGTCTCGACGTGTCTCATCGTTGACTGATCGGTTTAGATGTGGGAAATGGTTGAGGAGTGATGTGATTGATGAAGGATTCATGAGGGTGTAAGACTCTATGACCTGAAATCTGGATTGTTAGCAGAGTGAGCATGTGTGGATTCTAGGTGGATCGGGATTGTGATGTTGAGGACTTTGGGCATTGTGACGATCGAAGATCGTGATCTTGATGATCAGGTTAGGTGGAGAGTTTATTCCTCTGTCTTGGATATTTGAGAATAAGGATATTGGGACTGAACTTCTTTTCGAGGTTAATCCCGTATGGTGTATTAATCGAGCGAGTAGGTGTCCGATGGGGTCGGATTTGGTTAGCCTTAGATGTGTGGATGGTGGGATTGGCTTCCCTATGAAGTCAATCGAATGTAATGTTTTAATCGAATGACCAGGTAACCGAGAGGTTCAGAGTTGGTGTGTCTCGGTAGACGTGGGTAAGATTGGATGCCCAGTTGACATGAGAGGATACGCCTTAGTAGGTGTGAGTCAGATTGGTATGTGTTGGATTACGTGATTAGGAGTAGACATATTGATGATGTTCGAGTGACCATGGGACTCGGAATGAGTGATGAGTTGGAGTTTTTAATCTGTCTAGTACTGGATTGGACAGATGGAAACCAGAAATGTGGTTTGGTTACGATCTAGGTTTGTAGGCTGGTTTGTGGATGGATGTACGTACCCTGTACGTTGTTCGAGGAACAATACTAGGCAGGCTTGTGGTGCCTAGTGGTGGTGGTATATAGGATATACCAGGGGTACGTTGGTGAGCGTGTTGGTAGTCGACTTAGTCCCGATACCAATGGATTAGTTGGGGACGTGAACTGGACATTGGATACTGTGCACTTGGTCAGGTTGTTTCTGATGGGTTCAGTTACACATAGGTCGTGTGAGATGTTGGTAAGTGTGTACTCAGGTTGATTGAGTTGGTGGCTAATGTAACCACAAGTAAGTATATTGTCAGTTTTCGATTGGCGACTGTCAAGTGGTGACAGTTTGGCGGGATGTTTCAACGTGGATCGATGAGTGAGATTTGGTGACTCCCAGTGGGAGCAGATGTCAAGATCAATTGGTGATTGAGGAAGGAATCGCCTAGTTGTTTGTGTCAGCAAATGGTAGAATTTTCGGGTGGTATTAACTCAAAACGTGTGATTACCGTCACTCAACGTGGTCGAGCGTAGTCCATGTGATGTGAGTGTCGGTGAAACGTCTGGTTGCAGACAAGTATCATGCTGGTTAGTTGGTGTACAAGTGTACATTTTTTGTGAGGTCGAAATTGTTTTCCACGAGGTGGTTGTAGAATCAGGATAGTTGGAATTTCGAGGACGAAATTAATTAAGGAGGGAAGGTTGTAACGACCTGTCCCGAATTCCGGGATTAGATTAGTGACTAATGAAGGATTAGTGAGGGTAATCGGTGATTAGTTGAGCGAAATCGGCCAAACGGTGTAAAATGACGATTTTGCCCCTAGTCGTGGGTAAAATGTTGACTTTTAACTTGGGGAGTCAAACGGACGAGAGCCGATGACTGTGACGTAGTTTGAGACATCACGAGTCCGTAGACAAGCGGCACATCGAAATCGGACGTCAAGCGGAGAAGTTATGGTCACGGGAAGTTCATTTGGACTATGAATGCATTTCGAGGTGGAAACACTTGGCTAAATCTGATTATTTGACTTTATAGTGTGGGACCCTTGGATGAGTGACAAGTGTCACTTATCCTATCGGTCATTAACCCCAAAAAGTAGATTTTATTCATGATTGGTGGGTTTAATATTATAATATTAGTTTTGGGATTATTTTATAATATCCTTTAACCACTCTCTCTCAATCTCAGCCATCCATTCCCTCACACCCCTCATCCTTACCATTCACTCATCTGATCCTCACCACCTAAACTTCACCTTCTTCTTCTTCATCGATCAAAACTTCATCATTTTCCCTCTCAAAGCAAACACACGGCACAACCATCTCACAACCCTCAAACTTCATCCTTTGCTCGTGGAATTTGAATGAAACCTAGAGGGGAGATCGAGGCGAGTTGACTGGTGGCCACGGGTCGAGCCGTCGTGGATGGCGGTGGACGGTGGCCGGGTTTAGTGGCCAGGGACAAAAATGGTTCCAAATGTCATAACTCGGGTTTGGGGAGGTTGTTGATCGTTCTGGTTGGACCCAAAGGGTTCTGGGGGCTGAGACGAGCCTAGGGGTGGTCGTGGTCGTGCACGACGGCGATGGTAAGTGGCCTTCTCGAAAATATGTTGGTTTTGGTCTAAAAATGGCAGATCTTGTTTTAAGGAATGATAAATGTTTTGGTTCATTGGAAAATGGTTTTGAGGTTGCAAGGGATCGAGAGGGATTGGAAGCAAGGCCTAGGGTGGCCGTGGTGGCCGGAGACGGCAGAGGAGATGGCCGTCGCCATTCTTCGATCATGGAGGTATGGTTTTGGTTCATGTTCGTGGGTTTGAAAGTATAAATGGATAGGAAATGGTTAGAGGAACCTATAGGGATTAAAATGGAGGAAAACGGGTCGAAAACGGGTGAGGAATGGCCGTGAACTGTGACTGCCAGTTCGGTTGGACCGGACGGGTCTGAACCGACTGGTCTGCAGAGGTAGGGGATGACACTGTTTGGCGTGTGGGTTTCATGAGCAACCTCTTTGGGTGGCGTGTGGGCTTCACGCGCAGCCCCTTTGGGCGGAGCGTGGGGGCACAGGAAGCATAGTTTGGGGATGACTTCAACATGCCTTTTAATCTATTCGATGTAATGAACATTTTGGGATTGGTTTTGTGTCGATCGGACACCGTCTCAATATAGTTCGGGACGTCCGAAGGTTTAGGATCAAGTTTAAAAATTCGGGAAAATTACGGGGCTTCAATGAGAGTTTAATGAAGTAGTTAGTACCCTCTAGTATTATTTGGACAGGTTTGGGAGTCTCGGTGACAGTGATTAGCTTGAGAGGCTTACGTCACGTGAATCGAGGCGGCAGCTTAGCACAGTCTGTGAGTGGACCTTGATTTCTAAATTGTGATGCATGCATAAATGTTTTATATGTTTTTTGGATGTGAATCTATGATTTTGATTTGGATATTAGTGATTTACATGATTTCACGTATTTTAAGACAACTTACGTATTTGCACGTAAATTGAGGTTTACGATTTTGCACTGAGTATACGTGCTTATGGTTTTAGAAATGGTTTAATGAAATAGTTTTGGATTTGAAAAGGTAAACTCGGGCATGAGACCCATTTGTTTTGGAAACCCTCGGACTCGAAGTCCCTTTTAGTCATGTTAACGGGCTAGGGGCCGAATTGATTCGTGAACTGATTTCGGATTTGGAAATATGGAATCAGGCACGAGACACCTTTTGACACGACCCATCCCAATCCCCCCGGGATTGCCATGGAATGTGTCATGCTCCCGTCTGACAAGAGGTGTCAGACAAGGGATAACCTGTTTCCACTGCCCAACCGGGCTTCCAGAGTGCGTAAGGATCGATGGAGGAGGTGTATGATGTCCCAGTCTCTGCTGCAGTCGCATCTGGAATCAACCTGAAGGGCATTAAAAACAAAAGCTGTGAGTGGACGAAAATAAACAAGTCTGTTTAAAACATTTATAAGACATTTATGCCCCCTAGTAAAAGCATATGCATGCACCATAAACCACTTTTCACATATTTATTCCGAAATAACCATTAGGGCCTTAGCCCGGAAACCAAAGCATAGTTTCAAATTCCAAAAGTCAATCCAAGAGTTATTTCATAAATTCAGTAATACTCATTTATTATTTTTCCATCTCCGGCATCCCCGATGCCTAGCGTCCTAGACGCTTGACGTTCCAGACGTCATATCTCACGGTATTAAACAACGCGTGCTGCCTGGGGTCTCACCGGGTCCATATCTCTGACATCCCCGATGTCTGACGTCCATGACGTCCAGCAATCCTGCTCCTGGATCACTATACGGTCCGGTAGCTCCGTACAATGAGCCGTCGCAGGCAATGCACCGTGACTTCTCCAGTGTCCCCGACACTTGGAGGAGACCAGGATATATATATATCCTCATATCGAGATGGTTTTATTAAACACATTTTATTATTCATTTCCAAAATATCACAAGGGCCCTGCCCCGAATTTCCATAAAACCGTCATAAGTCCAAATAGTTTATTAAAATCCGAAATAATTTATTCAATTCCATTTTAGGGTCCCCGACCCGAAATCACATATAGAAATCAACTGGGCCCCTGGCCCGATTTCATAAGTCAATTGGGCCCCTGGCCTGATTCATAAGTTAACTGGGCCCCTGGCCCGATTCATAAGTTAACTGGGCCCCTGGCCCGATTCATTTTATCAAATCCGTAACCGTTTCATGAAATCATATCCAACCACATTTATGGAAATCGGTGCAAATCCAGAAAACCTCGATTTTCGTGCAAACACGTAAATCACCTCGAAATGCGTGAAACCATTTAAATTCACCGATATTCAAAATAAATCATTTAATCACAATTATAACAACCATGAAACAGGTATGCATGCATCGAATTTATAAAACCAATGTCCACTCACAGACCGTTTAACCGAGCGCCTCGATACGCGTGCCATAGGGCTTCCCGGGCCACACCACTATCACCGGGACTTCCAATCCTGTCCAAATCATATTAGAGGATCACTAACCTCATCATTAACATCATATTCAAGTCCCGAAATTTTCCCGAATTTTTAAGTATTTTTAAACTGGATTTAAAACCTTCGGACATCCTGAACAATATCGAAACGGGATCCGATCGACACGAAACCAACGCCAAAATATTCGTTACATTGTATAGGATAAAAGTCATGTTGACCTCACCTTGAGATTCGGGCCCACGTGCCGTCACGCGCCGCCGTGAGTGGCTGCGCGTGAAAGCCACGCGCTTGCTACAGTGACTGCTACAGTGTTCCTTCTTCACCCGTTTGTCTGGTAAACGGGTCTGATTACCCGCGATCTGACCCGGCCAGATAACCATCAATTCAACCTTGATTCCATCCGTTCTTGATCCTAAAACAATCAATATCCAATAAATTTCAGTTCTGTGTCAATAATCAACATCGACAGGGATCAAATCAACCAATCCAAGCCCGAACAGCAAAACGAGTCGTCCTTAGTAATTCACCCAACTCAAGTGCATTCCCAAATTAACTTCACAGGAAGTATACTAGGATTAATACGAACCAATTCGCATGATTAATTGAACACGACATTACCTCAATCATCACGACTCAAGCTTGAGTTTTCCGGCCATCCACCTCGTCCGTCCACGGCCCTAGGAGCCTCAAAGCTTGCCCCATTTGATCTGGTTCGACTCGTTGAGGTTCCAGAAAGCTCAATCCATCATCAATTAGGCTTGGGCTGGCCTAAAACTAGAAGTTCGAATTTGAATTTCTCAAAAACCAGTTTTGGGTTTTCAGAGATATCCAGCACCAATTTCACTCATTCCTTTCATTCTCAATCACAGAGTGACCCTCTCGACTCACTCTCAATTCTAACAATCCAAATCAGTTCTTAAAAGCACCCAAAACCGTCCTCAATCCACTGTGTAAAGATCCCCTGCACTGACCCGAAAACATAATAAAATGGTGCCCACGTTCTTGTGATCGATTGCCAGCACAATACATGTGCAATCACACCCCACACTGTCCCAATTCAGTCCTTAAATTGATAAACAACCATGGGATCGATTGCACAAACATTCCACTTTCACGGCTGTTCAATGAAAATGTGCCCCTCCGTGTGAAATTACAATTCTGGCTTTGTGCAGGAAATTACCAAAATGCCCCTCACGCTTCCTGACCCGTAACTCGGTCATACAGACACCGATTGATGCGTGCCGCCTGTCTACGAACTCAGGGCATCGAGACCTTCCTAACGGTCCTTGGTCCTCGGCCATCGGACCTCCTGATCAAAAAGTCAACATTTCCCCCTTATTACGTTCAAATTACGAAAACGCCCATGAACTTCCGTACATCATAACTTTCCCCACGAACGTCGGAATCGAACGTGCCACCTGTCTATGAACTTGTGACGTCCCGAACTACGTCACGGTCATCGGTCAAAGTCCATTTGACCATCCGAATTAAAAGTCAACATTTTGCCCACGCCCAGGGGCAAAACGGTCATTTTGCACAATTCGTCCGAAATCGCCCAACTGATCCCAGATTAGTAAATCACAATTAAATATTATTAAATCTCGATATTCAGGACGGGTCGTTACAACCTTCCCTCCTTAAAGAATTTCGTCCTCGAAATTACCAATAACCTTATTCCACAACCACCTTGTGGAAGACATTTCGACCACATACCATGTGTACACCTGTACACCCACTTACTGGGACAACACCAGTCTCGTCTGTACCCAGACATCCCATCACAGTCATACGTCACAACAACAACACTCGACCATCTCGAGTGGAATTGATCACCTGATCCGCGATAAATATCGCCTAACCATTTAGCTGACTCCTACAGCTAGACGGTTCCCTTCCATTGCCAAAATATCCTTACATTTGCTCCCATTAGGAGTCACCAAATCTCATTTGCCAGTCCATGCTGAAACCACCAGTCAAACTGTCACCGCAAAGCTTTACCACCCTGGTAAAGCCCCAACCATCTGTCCGTCAGTGACAACACCACGTACTACATCACTCCCAATGTAGCGTAGGATCAACTACATGATCACAATTCGCAGGGCAAGCCCAATCCTGCGACATATATTAATCTCAATGTCCATAATCGCCGACTCCCTCAGCGAACCAAGACGTTGGGAAATCACGGTGTGATCAAGTCACACAAGGCTATTCGTGGTTACTCATACCACCAATTCACTCATCCTGAGTGTACGTATACCGTCAACTTACTCCATCAAGTGGTGTAACTGGAACACATGGAATACCCGCCCAGCAGTGATCACACATCACAATACTAGGGTTCCACTAGCCAACCGTGGCTAAGAGCACCTGCTCATACAATCACTGAACCCGACAAAATCACTCTGCTTGGCGCACAGTATCCACTGTCCAGTCCGCAACACAGCCAAACCAATGATATCGGAACCAAGCCGATTACCAACACGTTTAATCACACACCACGGGTACATCCCATGTACCGCCATTAGGCACCATTCAGCCTAACCAGCATCAATCCTCGTACAACGTACCCTGTACGTACATCAATCCATCAATCTGCCTACAACCATCTAGGTCGTAGCCAAACACGTTCCAATAATGGAGTACATTTTCCCAAACCATCGTGAGACAAATCGAACTCCACCCATCATCTAGTTCCAATTCCGAATCCGAATCCGCAATTTCGTAAGAAATCCCGAACCCGAACCCAGACATCATATTTTTAATCCATTTCCAAATCCGAATCCGAAATCATTATTCCGTAAGCTAGCATTGGAACAATCATTCCGCAACCAAATCCAGTAATCCATTTTCGAGTTTCGCAATCGAATTCTGAATCGTCACCCAAAAATTCGGTTCCAAAACCCAAAATCTTGTTTACGTCCACCAAGACGTAACATAACCGATCCTATCGGTTACCTGCTCAAAACACTCGATTGACTTCATAGAGAAGCCAATCCCAATATCCATACGTCAAGGTTGACAAAATCCGACCACATCAGAAATCTACTCAACCAAGTAACAAACCATATGGACTCACTCCGAAAAGAAGTTCAGTCCCGTCATCTACGACTCACATATCAAGGTATGAGTGATAAACTCATACCCAATCTGGATCATCACGATCACGGTCCAAATCCATCACTATGTCACCCGACTAGTAATATCACGATCCTAGATCGTCACATTGTCCAAAGTCGACAACATCACAATTCAGAACCACCTAGGATCCACACATGCTCATATAGTTAACAATCCATCTGAAAGCTGATTGTAGGGTCTTACACCCTCATTGAATCATTCGCCAAATTTCCCTTGGTGGAAAGATGACCTCGCATTTCACCACCAAATCCAAAATCGTGCACAACCTCTTGTGTCCAAAGGCTCCAAGCCAACCATGGGTCCACCTACCAATACACGCTCAACGTACTGGTAACAACAATCATCATCTGCCAAGGCAGAAATAAGAAGTCAACCCCAATGACTTCGGAATACCAATTACCAATGCGGAAACGAGCACTCCTCTCGTCTCCCAATCACAACTCTCCCCAAATCGGGAGTTCCAACCATCTTGGAAACAGACATGCTCCCAATGAGATGTCAAGTCCAACCACTGGACTGCCCACGTCCTTACCTCACTTGGACCACCACGTGTCCAAAATCAATTCATTACTCAGACCTCACGTCCGCCAATAATCATGTACGCACACACCCCGATTCCGAACGGGATATCTACAATTTTGCCTGAATGTGCATACCATATTGCCATGTCTCAGATCTCAACCTTTACAGGTTCAATCCTCAGGTTCCAAGTGATTCACAATCACAGAATCACACATCAATACCACGAATGATTTTCCCCGACTTTTCCAATTTCAATAATTTCCTTGTACTTTCTGGGGATATAAGAAGTGTACCATCATACCAATCTCGGAGTTGACAACAACTCCCCAAATCCACCAATTCTCATGACGTAGGGAACATCGTCCCTAGATTCCTCAAGTCTCAAACATATCTTAATATCCATTCCTCACATGTCATCATATACCGGTTGGGACTCATCCCAACACGACACAACCTTCACTGGATCCCATCCAGTCCATTACTCAACCACCACTGAGTCGCAGATACCAATCATCTGTCCATCATGACGGAGTCGCACCCCAACTGGTGGCTCATCGTCATCACAATCACTGACACCAGCACCAGTGCTAGTACCAGTACCAACGCACCATCATCAACACTAGTATCAGCACACTGGCATCCATACTAGTACTGGCCTAAAAGTACCAACATACCAACATCCATACATAGCACACGTGTGTGCAAAGTTGTTACCCTGGATCTCCGTTCATTCCGAACGACGATCCCGTAACACCACTCGTACCCCACGACTATGGGTACCTCAAATTTGACCACTGGCACATCCGGATAATGGACGATCCCTGAACATCCCCTGATCCCCCAAGTGTTAAAACCGCACTAAATACCCTCGATAGCCAATTATCTCGACACAACTGTCGTCCAACAGTCATCGCTTGTCAAGATCCGTATCCACACATCACACTACCATTCGATCCCACACGGAAATCCACATCATATATCGTAACCGCATCCGTGGATCGAAACCCATAAGACTCACTAGAGTCATCCACATGGTCATCCATGACCTCAGCCGCTCGTCGCAGCACCAGTTCTCATTTAAAGTTCACTTTTCCGATCCATCGATTATAAATGAGGGTTCCAAAATCACACCCTAGGGTTCCACCGAACCCAACTGCCTTCTGCAGTAAAATCCACAACCTGACCGACCCCGCGGTCCTGACATCGTATAGACGTCAAATCCAATCTAATCATCAACTCAGCGTGGGTTCCATCGTGGGTTCCACCACGAAGGTCGTCGGCTAATTCCGATGCACCAACACCCCGTACACTAGCCAACACTACCAGGGTCCATAATTTAGACCATTACTCAACTGAGTTTCGTATTTCCAATAAATTATTCAAATGGGGTTTCCTGAACCCGACTGTGCCCAGCAGCACAACAATCCATCATCACGTGACCGAACTGACGGTCCCACATTACCAGTTAATCGCATACAACCCACTTGGGTTGAATCGCATCAATGCACGGCGTATCGGGTCAAACACACCCAATCCACCATACAAACCCAAAATTATCTATCAGTTTGACAACGGAACTGCAGCCCAAAGAGACATCACACCCTCGTCCTTCGCGCACAAAAGAGCAAAACCTGCTCTGATACCACTTGGCAAGACCCATCCCAATCCCCTCGGGATTGCCATGGAATGTGTCATGCTCCCGTCTGACAAGAGGTGTCAGACAAGGGATAACCTGTTGCCACTGCCCAACCGGGCTTCTAGAGTGCGTAAGGATCGATGGAGGAGGTGTATGATGTCCCAGTCTCTGCTGCAGTCGCATCCGGAATCAACCTGAAGGGCATTAAAAACAAAAGCTGTGAGTGGACGAAAATAAACAAGTCTGTTTAAAACATTTATAAGACATTTATGCCCCCCAGTAAAAGCATATGCATGCACCATAAACCACTTTTCACATATTTATTCCGAAATAACCATTAGGGCCTTAGCCTGGAAACCAAAGCATAGTTTCAAATTCCAAAAGTCAATCCAAGAGTTATTTCATAAATCCAGTAATACTCATTTATTATTTTTCCATCTCCGGCATCCCCGATGCCTAGCGTCTTAGACGCTTGACGTTCCAGACATCATATCTCACGGTATTAAGCAACGCGTGCTGCCCGGGGTCTCACCAGGTCCATATCTCTGACATCCCCGATGTCTGACGTCCATGACGTCCAGCAATCCTGCTCCTGGATCACTATACGGTCTGGTAGCTCCGTACAATGAGCCCTCGCAGGCAATGCACCGTGACTTCTCCAGTGTCCCCGACACTTGGAGGAGACCAGGATATATATATCCTCATATCGAGATGGTTTTATGGAACACATTTTATTATTCATTTCCAAAATATCACAAGGGCCCTGCCCCGAATTTCCATAAAACCGTCATAAGTCCAAATAGTTGATTCAAATCCGAAATCGTTTATTCAATTCCATTTTAGGGTCCCCGACCCGAAATCACATATAGAAATCAACTGGGCCCCTGGCCCGATTTCATAAGTCAACTGGGCCCCTGGCCTGATTCATAAGTTAACTGGGCCCCTGGCCCGATTCATAAGTTAACTGGGCCCCTGGCCCGATTCATTTTATCAAATCCATAACCGTTTCATGAAATCATATCCAACCACATTTATGGAAATCGGTGCAAATCTGAAAACCTCGATTTTCGTGCAAACACGTAAATCACCTCGAAATGCGTGAAACCATTTAAATTCACCGATATCCAAAATAAATCATTTAATCACAATTATAACAATCATGAAACAGTTATGCATGCATCGAATTTATAAAACCAATGTCCACTCACAAACCGTTTAACCGAGCGCCTCGATACGCGTGCTATAGGCCTTCCCGGGCCACACCACTATCACCGGGACTTCCAATCCTGTCCAAATCATATGAGAGGATCACTAATCTCATCATTAACATCATATACAAGTCCCGAAATTTTCCCGAATTTTTAAGTATTTTTAACTGGATTTAAAACCTTCGGACATCCCGAACAATATCGAAACGGGATCCGATCGACACGAAACCAACGCCAAAATGTTCGTTACATTGTATAGGATAAAAGTCATGTTGACCTTACCTCGAGATTTGTGCCCACGCGCCGTCACGCGCCTCCGCGAGTGGCTGCGCGTGAAAGCCACGCGCCTGCTACAGTGGCTGCTACAGTGTTCCTTCTTCACCCGTTTGTCTGGTAAACGGGTC
The DNA here is from genome assembly GCA_032719365.1 of Prinsepia uniflora. NCBI lineage: Eukaryota > Viridiplantae > Streptophyta > Magnoliopsida > Rosales > Rosaceae > Prinsepia > Prinsepia uniflora. The sequence goes on along the minus strand of CM064868.1, from coordinate 52,406,837 downwards.
TGATTACCCGCGATCTGACCCGGCCAGATAACCATCAATTCAACCTTGATTCCATCCGTTCTTGATCCTAAAACAATCAATATCCAATAAATTTCAGTTCTGTGTCAATAATCAACATCGACAGGGATCAAATCAACCAATCCAAGCCCGAACAGCAAAACGAGTCGTCCTTAGTAATTCACCCAACTCAAGTCCATTCCCAAATTAACTTCACAGGAAGTATACTAGGATTAATACGAACCAATTCGCATGATTAATTGAACACGACATTACCTCAATCATCACGACTCAAGCTTGAGTTTTCCGGCCATCCACCTCGTCCGTCCACGGCCCTAGGAGCCTCAAAGCTTGCCCCATTTGATCTGGTTCGACTCGTTGAGGTTCCAGAAAGCTCAATCCATCATCAATTAGGCTTGGGCTGGCCTAAAACTAGAAGTTCGAATTTGAATTTCTCAAAAACCAGTTTTGGGTTTTCAGAGATATCCAGCACCAATTTCACTCATTCCTTTCATTCTCAATCACAGAGTGACCCTCTCGACTCACTCTCAATTCTAACAATCCAAATCAGTTCTTAAAAGCACCCAAAACCGTCCTCAATCCACTGTGTAAAGATCCCCTACACTGACCCGAAAACATAATAAAATGGTGCCCTCGTTGTTGTGATCGATTGCCAGCACAATACATGTGCAATCACACCCCACACTGTCCCAATTCAGTCCTTAAATTGATAAACAACCATGGGATCGATTGCACAAACATTCCACTTTCGCGGCTGTTCAATGAAACAGTGCCCCTCCGTGTGAAATTACAATTCTGGCTTTGTGCAGAAAATTACCAAAATGCCCCTCACGCTTCCTGACCCGTAACTCGGTCATACGGACCCCGATTGATGCGTGCCGCCTGTCTACGAACTCAGGGCATCGAGACCTTCCTAACGGTCCTCGGTCCTCGGCCATCGGACCTCCCGATCAAAAAGTCAACATTTCCCCCTTATTACGTTCAAATTACGAAAACGCCCATGAACTTCCGTACATCATAACTTTCACCACGAACGTCGGAATCGAACGTGCCACCTGTCTATGAACTCGTGACGTCCCGAACTACGTCACGGTCATCGGTCAAAGTCCATTTGACCATCCGAATTAAAAGTCAACGTTTTGCCCACGCCCAGGGGCAAAACGGTCATTTTGCACAATTCGTCCGAAATCGCCCAACTGATCCCAGATTAGTAAATCACAATTAAATATTATTAAATCTCGATATTCGGGACGGGTCGTTACAACCTTCCCTCCTTAAAGAATTTCGTCCTCGAAATTACCAATAACCTTATTCCACAACCACCTTGTGGAAGACATTTCGACCACATACCATGTGTACACCTGTACACCCACTTACTGGGACAACACCAGTCTCGTCTGTACCCAGACATCCCATCACAGTCATACGTCACAACAACAACACTCGACCATCTCGAGTGGAATTGATCACCTGATCCGCGATAAATATCGCCTAACCATTTAGCTGACTCCTACAGCTAGACGGTTCCCTTCCATTGCCAAAATATCCTTACATTTGCTCCCATTAGGAGTCACCAAATCTCATTTGCCAGTCCATGCTGAAACCACCAGTCAAACTGTCACCGCAAAGCTTTACCACCCTGGTAAAGCCCCAACCATCTGTCCGTCAGTGACAACACCACGTACTACATCACTCCCAATGTAGCGTAGGATCAACTACATGATCACAATTCGCAGGGCAAGCCCAATCCTGCGACATATATTAATCTCAATGTCCATAATCGCCGACTCCCTCAGCGAACCAAGACGTTGGGAAATCACGGTGTGATCAAGTCACACAAGGCTATTCGTGGTTACTCATACCACCAATTCACTCATCCTGAGTGTACGTATACCGTCAACTTACTCCATCAAGTGGTGTAACTGGAACACATGGAATACCCGCCCAGCAGTGATCACACATCACAATACTAGGGTTCCACTAGCCAACCGTGGCTAAGAGCACCTGCTCATACAATCACTGAACCCGACAAAATCACTCTGCTTGGCGCACAGTATCCACTGTCCAGTCCGCAACATAGCCAAACCAATGATATCGGAACCAAGCCGATTACCAACACGTTTAATCACACACCACGGGTACATCCCATGTACCGCCATTAGGCACCATTCAGCCTAACCAGCATCAATCCTCGTACAACGTACCCTGTACGTACATCAATCCATCAATCCGCCTACAACCATCTAGGTCGTAGCCAAACACGTTCCAATAATGGAGTACATTTTCCCAAACCATCGTGAGACAAATCGAACTCCACCCATCATCTAGTTCCAATTCCGAATCCGAATCCGCAATTTCGTAAGAAATCCCGAACCCGAACCCAGACATCATATTTTTAATCCATTTCCAAATCCGAATCCGAAATCATTATTCCGTAAGCTAGCATTGGAACAATCATTCCGCAACCAAATCCAGTAATCCATTTTCGAGTTTCGCAATCGAATTCTGAATCGTCACCCAGAAATTCGGTTCCAAAACCCAAAATCTTGTTTACGTCCACCAAGACGTAACAAAACCGATCCTATCGGTTACCTGCTCAAAACACTCGATTGACTTCATAGAGAAGCCAATCCCAATATCCATACGTCAAGGTTGACAAAATCCGACCACATCGGAAATCTACTCAACCAAGTAACAAACCATATGGACTCACTCCGAAAAGAAGTTCAGTCCCGTCATCTACGACTCACATATCAAGGTATGAGTGATAAACTCATACCCAATCTGGATCATCACGATCACGGTCCAAATCCATCATTATGTCACCCGACTAGTAATATCACGATCCTAGATCGTCACATCGTCCAAAGTCGACAACATCACAATTCAGAACCACCTAGGATCCACACATGCTCATATAGCTAACAATCCATCTGAAAGCTGATTGTAGGGTCTTACACCCTCATTGAATCATTCGCCAAATTTCCCTTGGTGGAAAGATGACCTCGCATTTCACCACCAAATCCAAAATCGTGCACAACCTCTTGTGTCCAAAGGCTCCAAGCCAACCATGGGTCCACCTACCAATACACGCTCAACGTACTGGTAACAACAATCATCATCTGCCAAGGCAGAAATAAGAAGTCAACCCCAATGACTTCGGAATACCAATTACCAATGTGGAAACGAGCACTCCTCTCGTCTCCCAATCACAACTCTCCCCAAATCGGGAGTTCCAACCATCTTGGAAACAGACATGCTCCCAATGAGATGTCAAGTCCAACCACTGGACTGCCCACGTCCTTACCTCACTTGGACCACCACGTGTCCAAAATCAATTCATTACTCAGACCTCACGTCCGCCAATAATCATGTACGCACACACCCCGATTCCGAACGGGATATCTACAATTTTGCCTGAATGTGCATACCATATTGCCATGTCTCACATCTCAACCTTTACAGGTTCAATCCTCAGGTTCCAAGTGATTCACAATCACAGAATCACACATCAATACCACGAATGATTTTCCCCGAATTTTCCAATTTCAATAATTTCCTTGTACTTTCTGGGGATATAAGAAGTGTACCATCATACCAATCTCGGAGTTGACAACAACTCCCCAAATCCACCAATTCTCATGACGTAGGGAACATCGTCCCTAGATTCCTCAAGTCTCAAACATATCTTAATATCCATTCCTCACATGTCATCATATACCGGTTGGGACTCATCCCAACACGACACAACCTTCACTGGATCCCATCCAGTCCATTACTCAACCACCACTGAGTCGTAGATACCAATCATCTGTCCATCATGACGGAGTTGCACCCCAACTGGTGGCTCATCGTCATCACAATCACTGACACCAGCACCAGTGCTAGTACCAGTACCAACGCACCATCATCAACACTAGTATCAGCACACTGGCATCCATACTAGTACTGGCCTAAAAGTACCAACATACCAACATCCATACATAGCACACGTGTGTGCAAAGTTGTTACCCTGGATCTCCGTTCATTCCGAACGACGATCCCGTAACACCACTCGTACCCCACGACTATGGGTACCTCAAATTTGACCACTGGCACATCCGGATAATGGACGATTCCTGAACATCCCCTGATCCCCAAGTGTTAAAACCGCACTAAATACCCTCGATAGCCAGTTATCTCGACACAACTGTCGTCCAACAGTCATCGCTTGTCAAGATCCGTATCCACACATCACACTACCATTCGATCCCACACGGAAATCCACATCATATATCGTAACCGCATCCGTGGATCGGAACCCATAAGACTCACTAGAGTCATCCACATGGTCATCCATGACCTCAGCCGCTCGTCGCAGCACCAGTTCTCATTTAAAGTTCACTTTTCCGGTCCATCGATTATAAATGAGGGTTCCAAAATCACACCCTAGGGTTCCACCGAACCCAACTGCCTTCTGCAGTAAAATCCACAACCTGACCGACCCCGCGGTCCTGACATCGTATAGACGTCAAATCCAATCCAATCATCAACTCAGCGTGGGTTCCATCATGGGTTCCACCACGAAGGTCATCGGCTAATTCCGATGCACCAACACCCCGTACACTAGCCAACACTACCAGGGTCCATAATTTAGACCATTACTCAACTGAGTTTTGTATTTCCAATACATTATTCAAATGGGGTTCCCTGAACCCGACTGTGCCCAGCAGCACAACAATCCATCATCACGTGACCGAACTGACGGTCCCACATTACCAGTTAATCGCATACAACCCACTTGGGTTGAATCGCATCAATGCACGGCGTATCGGGTCAAACACACCCAATCCACCATACAAACCCAAAACTATCTATCAGTTTGACAACGGAACTGCAGCCCAAAGAGACATCACACCCTCGTCCTTCGCGCACAAAAGAGCAAAACCTGCTCTGATACCACTTGGCACGACCCATCCCAATCCCCTCGGGATTGCCATGGAATGTGTCATGCTCCCGTCTGACAAGAGGTGTCAGACAAGGGATAACCTGTTTCCACTGCCCAACCGGGCTTCTAGAGTGCGTAAGGATCGATGGAGGAGGTGTATGATGTCCCAGTCTCTGCTGCAGTCGCATCCGGAATCAACCTGAAGGGCATTAAAAACAAAAGCTGTGAGTGGACGAAAATAAACAAGTCTGTTTAAAACATTTATAAGACATTTATGCCCCCCAGTAAAAGCATATGCATGCACCATAAACCACTTTTCACATATTTATTCCGAAATAACCATTAGGGCCTTAGCCTGGAAACCAAAGCATAGTTTCAAATTCCAAAAGTCAATCCAAGAGTTATTTCATAAATCCAGTAATACTCATTTATTATTTTTCCATCTCCGGCATCCCCGATGCCTAGCGTCTTAGACGCTTGACGTTCCAGACATCATATCTCACGGTATTAAGCAACGCGTGCTGCCCGGGGTCTCACCAGGTCCATATCTCTGACATCCCCGATGTCTGACGTCCATGACGTCCAGCAATCCTGCTCCTGGATCACTATACGGTCTGGTAGCTCCGTACAATGAGCCCTCGCAGGCAATGCACCGTGACTTCTCCAGTGTCCCCGACACTTGGAGGAGACCAGGATATATATATCCTCATATCGAGATGGTTTTATGGAACACATTTTATTATTCATTTCCAAAATATCACAAGGGCCCTGCCCCGAATTTCCATAAAACCGTCATAAGTCCAAATAGTTGATTCAAATCCGAAATCGTTTATTCAATTCCATTTTAGGGTCCCCGACCCGAAATCACATATAGAAATCAACTGGGCCCCTGGCCCGATTTCATAAGTCAACTGGGCCCCTGGCCTGATTCATAAGTTAACTGGGCCCCTGGCCCGATTCATAAGTTAACTGGGCCCCTGGCCCGATTCATTTTATCAAATCCATAACCGTTTCATGAAATCATATCCAACCACATTTATGGAAATCGGTGCAAATCTAAAAACCTCGATTTTCGTGCAAACACGTAAATCACCTCGAAATGCGTGAAACCATTTAAATTCACCGATATCCAAAATAAATCATTTAATCACAATTATAACAATCATGAAACAGTTATGCATGCATCGAATTTATAAAACCAATGTCCACTCACAAACCGTTTAACCGAGCGCCTCGATACGCGTGCTATAGGCCTTCCCGGGCCACACCACTATCACCGGGACTTCCAATCCTGTCCAAATCATATGAGAGGATCACTAATCTCATCATTAACATCATATACAAGTCCCGAAATTTTCCCGAATTTTTAAGTATTTTTAAACTGGATTTAAAACCTTCGGACATCCCGAACAATATCGAAACGGGATCCGATCGACACGAAACCAACGCCAAAATGTTCGTTACATTGTATAGGATAAAAGTCATGTTGACCTTACCTCGAGATTTGTGCCCACGCGCCGTCACGCGCCGCCGCGAGTGGCTGCGCGTGAAAGCCACGCGCCTGCTACAGTGACTGCTACAGTGTTCCTTCTTCACCCGTTTGTCTGGTAAACGGGTCTGATTACCCGCGATCTGACCCGGCCAGATAACCATCAATTCAACCTTGATTCCATCCGTTCTTGATCCTAAAACAATCAATATCCAATAAATTTCAGTTCTGTGTCAATAATCAACATCGACAGGGATCAAATCAACCAATCCAAGCCCGAACAGCAAAACGAGTCGTCCTTAGTAATTCACCCAACTCAAGTCCATTCCCAAATTAACTTCACAGGAAGTATACTAGGATTAATACGAACCAATTCGCATGATTAATTGAACACGACATTACCTCAATCATCACGACTCAAGCTTGAGTTTTCCGGCTATCCACCTCGTCCGTCCACGGCCCTAGGAGCCTCAAAGCTTGCCCCATTTGATCTGGTTCGACTCGTTGAGGTTCCAGAAAGCTCAATCCATCATCAATTAGGCTTGGGCTGGCCTAAAACTAGAAGTTCGAATTTGAATTTCTCAAAAACCAGTTTTGGGTTTTCAGAGATATCCAGCACCAATTTCACTCATTCCTTTCATTCTCAATCACAGAGTGACCCTCTCGACTCACTCTCAATTCTAACAATCCAAATCAGTTCTTAAAAGCACCCAAAACCGTCCTCAATCCACTGTGTAAAGATCCCCTACACTGACCCGAAAACATAATAAAATGGTGCCCTCGTTGTTGTGATCGATTGCCAGCACAATACATGTGCAATCACACCCCACACTGTCCCAATTCAGTCCTTAAATTGATAAACAACCATGGGATCGATTGCACAAACATTCCACTTTCGCGGCTGTTCAATGAAACAGTGCCCCTCCGTGTGAAATTACAATTCTGGCTTTGTGCAGAAAATTACCAAAATGCCCCTCACGCTTCCTGACCCGTAACTCGGTCATACGGACCCCGATTGATGCGTGCCGCCTGTCTACGAACTCAGGGCATCGAGACCTTCCTAACGGTCCTCGGTCCTCGGCCATCGGACCTCCCGATCAAAAAGTCAACATTTCCCCCTTATTACGTTCAAATTACGAAAACGCCCATGAACTTCCGTACATCATAACTTTCACCACGAACGTCGGAATCGAACGTGCCACCTGTCTATGAACTCGTGACGTCCCGAACTACGTCACGGTCATCGGTCAAAGTCCATTTGACCATCCGAATTAAAAGTCAACGTTTTGCCCACGCCCAGGGGCAAAACGGTCATTTTGCACAATTCGTCCGAAATCGCCCAACTGATCCCAGATTAGTAAATCACAATTAAATATTATTAAATCTCGATATTCGGGACGGGTCGTTACAACCTTCCCTCCTTAAAGAATTTCGTCCTCGAAATTACCAATAACCTTATTCCACAACCACCTTGTGGAAGACATTTCGACCACATACCATGTGTACACCTGTACACCCACTTACTGGGACAACACCAGTCTCGTCTGTACCCAGACATCCCATCACAGTCATACGTCACAACAACAACACTCGACCATCTCGAGTGGAATTGATCACCTGATCCGCGATAAATATCGCCTAACCATTTAGCTGACTCCTACAGCTAGACGGTTCCCTTCCATTGCCAAAATATCCTTACATTTGCTCCCATTAGGAGTCACCAAATCTCATTTGCCAGTCCATGCTGAAACCACCAGTCAAACTGTCACCGCAAAGCTTTACCACCCTGGTAAAGCCCCAACCATCTGTCCGTCAGTGACAACACCACGTACTACATCACTCCCAATGTAGCGTAGGATCAACTACATGATCACAATTCGCAGGGCAAGCCCAATCCTGCGACATATATTAATCTCAATGTCCATAATCGCCGACTCCCTCAGCGAACCAAGACGTTGGGAAATCACGGTGTGATCAAGTCACACAAGGCTATTCGTGGTTACTCATACCACCAATTCACTCATCCTGAGTGTACGTATACCGTCAACTTACTCCATCAAGTGGTGTAACTGGAACACATGGAATACCCGCCCAGCAGTGATCACACATCACAATACTAGGGTTCCACTAGCCAACCGTGGCTAAGAGCACCTGCTCATACAATCACTGAACCCGACAAAATCACTCTGCTTGGCGCACAGTATCCACTGTCCAGTCCGCAACATAGCCAAACCAATGATATCGGAACCAAGCCGATTACCAACACGTTTAATCACACACCACGGGTACATCCCATGTACCGCCATTAGGCACCATTCAGCCTAACCAGCATCAATCCTCGTACAACGTACCCTGTACGTACATCAATCCATCAATCCGCCTACAACCATCTAGGTCGTAGCCAAACACGTTCCAATAATGGAGTACATTTTCCCAAACCATCGTGAGACAAATCGAACTCCACCCATCATCTAGTTCCAATTCCGAATCCGAATCCGCAATTTCGTAAGAAATCCCGAACCCGAACCCAGACATCATATTTTTAATCCATTTCCAAATCCGAATCCGAAATCATTATTCCGTAAGCTAGCATTGGAACAATCATTCCGCAACCAAATCCAGTAATCCATTTTCGAGTTTCGCAATCGAATTCTGAATCGTCACCCAGAAATTCGGTTCCAAAACCCAAAATCTTGTTTACGTCCACCAAGACGTAACAAAACCGATCCTATCGGTTACCTGCTCAAAACACTCGATTGACTTCATAGAGAAGCCAATCCCAATATCCATACGTCAAGGTTGACAAAATCCGACCACATCGGAAATCTACTCAACCAAGTAACAAACCATATGGACTCACTCCGAAAAGAAGTTCAGTCCCGTCATCTACGACTCACATATCAAGGTATGAGTGATAAACTCATACCCAATCTGGATCATCACGATCACGGTCCAAATCCATCATTATGTCACCCGACTAGTAATATCACGATCCTAGATCGTCACATCGTCCAAAGTCGACAACATCACAATTCAGAACCACCTAGGATCCACACATGCTCATATAGCTAACAATCCATCTGAAAGCTGATTGTAGGGTCTTACACCCTCATTGAATCATTCGCCAAATTTCCCTTGGTGGAAAGATGACCTCGCATTTCACCACCAAATCCAAAATCGTGCACAACCTCTTGTGTCCAAAGGCTCCAAGCCAACCATGGGTCCACCTACCAATACACGCTCAACGTACTGGTAACAACAATCATCATCTGCCAAGGCAGAAATAAGAAGTCAACCCCAATGACTTCGGAATACCAATTACCAATGTGGAAACGAGCACTCCTCTCGTCTCCCAATCACAACTCTCCCCAAATCGGGAGTTCCAACCATCTTGGAAACAGACATGCTCCCAATGAGATGTCAAGTCCAACCACTGGACTGCCCACGTCCTTACCTCACTTGGACCACCACGTGTCCAAAATCAATTCATTACTCAGACCTCACGTCCGCCAATAATCATGTACGCACACACCCCGATTCCGAACGGGATATCTACAATTTTGCCTGAATGTGCATACCATATTGCCATGTCTCACATCTCAACCTTTACAGGTTCAATCCTCAGGTTCCAAGTGATTCACAATCACAGAATCACACATCAATACCACGAATGATTTTCCCCGAATTTTCCAATTTCAATAATTTCCTTGTACTTTCTGGGGATATAAGAAGTGTACCATCATACCAATCTCGGAGTTGACAACAACTCCCCAAATCCACCAATTCTCATGACGTAGGGAACATCGTCCCTAGATTCCTCAAGTCTCAAACATATCTTAATATCCATTCCTCACATGTCATCATATACCGGTTGGGACTCATCCCAACACGACACAACCTTCACTGGATCCCATCCAGTCCATTACTCAACCACCACTGAGTCGTAGATACCAATCATCTGTCCATCATGACGGAGTCGCACCCCAACTGGTGGCTCATCGTCATCACAATCACTGACACCAGCACCAGTGCTAGTACCAGTACCAACGCACCATCATCAACACTAGTATCAGCACACTGGCATCCATACTAGTACTGGCCTAAAAGTACCAACATACCAACATCCATACATAGCACACGTGTGTGCAAAGTTGTTACCCTGGATCTCCGTTCATTCCGAACGACGATCCCGTAACACCACTCGTACCCCACGACTATGGGTACCTCAAATTTGACCACTGGCACATCCGGATAATGGACGATTCCTGAACATCCCCTGATCCCCAAGTGTTAAAACCGCACTAAATACCCTCGATAGCCAGTTATCTCGACACAACTGTCGTCCAACAGTCATCGCTTGTCAAGATCCGTATCCACACATCACACTACCATTCGATCCCACACGGAAATCCACATCATATATCGTAACCGCATCCGTGGATCGGAACCCATAAGACTCACTAGAGTCATCCACATGGTCATCCATGACCTCAGCCGCTCGTCGCAGCACCAGTTCTCATTTAAAGTTCACTTTTCCGGTCCATCGATTATAAATGAGGGTTCCAAAATCACACCCTAGGGTTCCACCGAACCCAACTGCCTTCTGCAGTAAAATCCACAACCTGACCGACCCCGCGGTCCTGACATCGTATAGACGTCAAATCCAATCCAATCATCAACTCAGCGTGGGTTCCATCATGGGTTCCACCACGAAGGTCGTCGGCTAATTCCGATGCACCAACACCCCGTACACTAGCCAACACTACCAGGGTCCATAATTTAGACCATTACTCAACTGAGTTTCGTATTTCCAATACATTATTCAAATGGGGTTCCCTGAACCCGACTGTGCCCAGCAGCACAACAATCCATCATCACGTGACCGAACTGACGGTCCCACATTACCAGTTAATCGCATACAACCCACTTGGGTTGAATCGCATCAATGCACGGCGTATCGGGTCAAACACACCCAATCCACCATACAAACCCAAAACTATCTATCAGTTTGACAACGGAACTGCAGCCCAAAGAGACATCACACCCTCGTCCTTCGCGCACAAAAGAGCAAAACCTGCTCTGATACCACTTGGCACGACCCATCCCAATCCCCTCGGGATTGCCATGGAATGTGTCATGCTCCCGTCTGACAAGAGGTGTCAGACAAGGGATAACCTGTTTCCACTGCCCAACCGGGCTTCTAGAGTGCGTAAGGATCGATGGAGAAGGTGTATGATGTCCCAGTCTCTGCTGCAGTCGCATCCGGAATCAACCTGAAGGGCATTAAAAACAAAAGCTGTGAGTGGACGAAAATAAACAAGTCTGTTTAAAACATTTATAAGACATTTATGCCCCCCAGTAAAAGCATATGCATGCACCATAAACCACTTTTCACATATTTATTCCGAAATAACCATTAGGGCCTTAGCCTGGAAACCAAAGCATAGTTTCAAATTCCAAAAGTCAATCCAAGAGTTATTTCATAAATCCAGTAATACTCATTTATTATTTTTCCATCTCCGGCATCCCCGATGCCTAGCGTCTTAGACGCTTGACGTTCCAGACATCATATCTCACGGTATTAAGCAACGCGTGCTGCCCGGGGTCTCACCAGGTCCATATCTCTGACATCCCCGATGTCTGACGTCCATGACGTCCAGCAATCCTGCTCCTGGATCACTATACGGTCTGGTAGCTCCGTACAATGAGCCCTCGCAGGCAATGCACCGTGACTTCTCCAGTGTCCCCGACACTTGGAGGAGACCAGGATATATATATCCTCATATCGAGATGGTTTTATGGAACACATTTTATTATTCATTTCCAAAATATCACAAGGGCCCTGCCCCGAATTTCCATAAAACCGTCATAAGTCCAAATAGTTGATTCAAATCCGAAATCGTTTATTCAATTCCATTTTAGGGTCCCCGACCCGAAATCACATATAGAAATCAACTGGGCCCCTGGCCCGATTTCATAAGTCAACTGGGCCCCTGGCCTGATTCATAAGTTAACTGGGCCCCTGGCCCGATTCATAAGTTAACTGGGCCCCTGGCCCGATTCATTTTATCAAATCCATAACCGTTTCATGAAATCATATCCAACCACATTTATGGAAATCGGTGCAAATCTAAAAACCTCGATTTTCGTGCAAACACGTAAATCACCTCGAAATGCGTGAAACCATTTAAATTCACCGATATCCAAAATAAATCATTTAATCACAATTATAACAATCATGAAACAGTTATGCATGCATCGAATTTATAAAACCAATGTCCACTCACAAACCGTTTAACCGAGCGCCTCGATACGCGTGCTATAGGCCTTCCCGGGCCACACCACTATCACCGGGACTTCCAATCCTGTCCAAATCATATGAGAGGATCACTAATCTCATCATTAACATCATATACAAGTCCCGAAATTTTCCCGAATTTTTAAGTATTTTTAAACTGGATTTAAAACCTTCGGACATCCCGAACAATATCGAAACGGGATCCGATCGACACGAAACCAACGCCAAAATGTTCGTTACATTGTATAGGATAAAAGTCATGTTGACCTTACCTCGAGATTTGTGCCCACGCGCCGTCACGCGCCGCCGCGAGTGGCTGCGCGTGAAAGCCACGCGCCTGCTACAGTGACTGCTACAGTGTTCCTTCTTCACCCGTTTGTCTGGTAAACGGGTCTGATTACCCGCGATCTGACCCGGCCAGATAACCATCAATTCAACCTTGATTCCATCCGTTCTTGATCCTAAAACAATCAATATCCAATAAATTTCAGTTCTGTGTCAATAATCAACATCGACAGGGATCAAATCAACCAATCCAAGCCCGAACAGCAAAACGAGTCGTCCTTAGTAATTCACCCAACTCAAGTCCATTCCCAAATTAACTTCACAGGAAGTATACTAGGATTAATACGAACCAATTCGCATGATTAATTGAACACGACATTACCTCAATCATCACGACTCAAGCTTGAGTTTTCCGGCCATCCACCTCGTCCGTCCACGGCCCTAGGAGCCTCAAAGCTTGCCCCATTTGATCTGGTTCGACTCGTTGAGGTTCCAGAAAGCTCAATCCATCATCAATTAGCTTGGGCTGGCCTAAAACTAGAAGTTCGAATTTGAATTTCTCAAAAACCAATTTCGGGTTTTCAGAGATATCCAGCACCAATTTCACTCATTCCTTTCATTCTCAATCACAGAGTGACCCTCTCGACTCACTCTCAATTCTAACAATCCAAATCAGTTCTTAAAAGCACCCAAAACCGTCCTCAATCCACTGTGTAAAGATCCCCTGCACTGACCCGAAAACATAATAAAATGGTGCCCACGTTCTTGTGATCGATCGCCAGCACAATACATGTGCAATCACACCCCACACTGTCCCAATTCAGTCCTTAAATTAATAAACAACCATGGGATCGATCGCACAAACATTCCACTTTCACGGCTGTTCAATGAAACAGTGCCCCTCCGTGTGAAATTACAATTCTGCCCTTGTGCAGAAAATTACCAAAATGCCCCTCACGCGTCCTGACCCGTAACTCGGTCATACGGACCCCGATTGATGCGTGCTGCCTGTCTACGAACTCAGGGTATCGAGACCTTCCTAACGGTCCTTGGTCCTCGGCCATCGGACTTCCCGATCAAAAAGTCAACATTTCCCCCTTATTACGTTCAAATTACGAAAACGCCCATGAACTTCCATACATCATAACTTTCACCACGAACGTCGGAATCGAACGTGCCACCTGTCTATGAACTCGTGACGTCCCGAACTACGTCACGGTCATCGGTCAAAGTCCATTTGACCATCTGAATTAAAAGTCAACGTTTTGCCCATGCCTAGGGGCAAAACGGTCATTTTGCACAATTCGTCCGAAATCGCCCAACTAATCCCAGATTAGTAAATCACAATTAAATATTATTAAATCTCGATATTCGGGACGGGTCGTTACACCTTTGATTTACGAACTCTCGGACTTGATGTCCATTTGATTTAACAAGGCATCGGGCTAGAGGCCCAGTTGGTTTACGTATCGGGCTCGAGGCTCAGTTGGTTTGCGTATCGGGCTCAAGGCCTAGTTAACTTACGTATCGGATATGAGGCCCATTTGGTTTATGATATCGGGCACGAGGCCCATTTGGTTTACGAAATCGAGCATGAGGCCCAGTTGGTTTACGAATCGGGCTGGAGGCCCAGTTAGGATATGAACCCGGGCTTAGGGCTCAGTTATGGTTTACGATAGTGATTTCGGGTCGGGGACCCATAAAATCGATTTCTGGTTCATGACGGTTTATGGGGACAGGGTATGAACCTTTAAAAGGTTTGAGAATGATTTCAAAAATGTTTTTCATATACCATCCTTTATATATATATATATATATATATATATGGATTTTCTCCTCCGGGGAGGGTCGTTGGCCTGAGTGGACCCCGGAGTAGTCACGGAGCACTAACTGAGTAGAGTCGCCCCCGTTGGGCACCTTACTCTCAGGAAGGCTATTATGGATCATAACCCCGAGGGAGGGTTATTGATCTACGGAAATTGACCTGGGTGGACCTTGGGGAGA
This sequence comes from Prinsepia uniflora, assembly GCA_032719365.1. Taxonomy (NCBI): domain Eukaryota; kingdom Viridiplantae; phylum Streptophyta; class Magnoliopsida; order Rosales; family Rosaceae; genus Prinsepia; species Prinsepia uniflora. Next base: position 52,391,816 of record CM064868.1, on the reverse strand, counting down.
CTTGGGATTTGAGACCCCGGGTAGCACGCACGTAGTTTTAGATACCGTGACAGGATTGGTTATATGATATATGATAAACATGATTTCTTGGATTTGCAAAATTGTGTTTTGTGGATAATAAATGGATTTGGGATGAGTTCCCACATATGTTTGATACGATTATGGATTTATGTAAATGGATTTGGGTAGGGGGCCGTATGACTTCAATTTATGAAACTTGGGGCTGAGACTCTATCAATGGTTATTAAAACATATGTGGTTTGATAAATGATTTTACTATGCATGCCTGCTTTTTAGTGAAGGGCATAAAGGTCTTTTATGAAATGTGTTTTATTAAACTATTGTTTTTCGTCCACTCACAATCTTTTCTGGTTTTTAATGCCCTTCAAGTTGATCTCAGATGCGGACTCTAGCTAAAACCGAGACATAACACTGCTCCACCGGATCCTGGCGCGCTCTGAAAGCCGGTCGGGCTGATGGTTTCGATTTATTCCCTTGTCTGACACTTCGTGTCAGACGGGAACATGACGCATCCTGTGTTAATCTCGAGGGGACTGGGATGGGTCGTGTCATGTGATGCTTTGGAGTGGTAGGTTTATTACGCTTTAAAGTTTACTTAGACTAAGTTTGGGGGAACTTCAAAGTACCAAGAGATTAAGCTATAGAATAAATGCACTATAAACAATTAAGTAGAGGGATTTTTAAGTGTCTACATAAACGTAATACCTCTTTAGTGTATTGCATCTAGTCATTTGAAAACGGTCCATCTAATGTTTTGTAGAACATTTTTAATTATTTAGCCTAAATATCATTGTACTTTGAAGTACCTCATCCAAAATAACGAATGTAGAAACTATAGGACTAAACTTAGAAGGAAAATGATTTCAATCTTGAGTCATTGTAATTAGATTCCATTGGTGTTGGTGGAAGCAGCTGGCCAGCAACTTTTACAACTTGACTAGATATGATTATTAACCCTTCGGTAGAATAGTTCAGACTAAAATAGTTGGAAATTTTTAATGATAGGTAGAAAGCTCGATACGTAGATGATGTCTTATTGAAGTAAGCTATTCATGTTCATCTTACATGGTGCTTCGACTATTGATTACAGACTTTGTTTTTCCTTTAATTCTGATTTTACAAAATTAGAAGTCAGTTTTGTACCAAAGCTTAATGCTTCCTAAAAGTATCCAAAGATGAAAAGCATTGGTCTCTTCAGCTCAGTTTTGTGAGCAGCCTTTGCACCTTTGCACCTCTCAGTTTGGGGCTGTTTGGGTATCTACATCGTCTCTACATTTCTGTGTCTTTATCCATCTATACCTTCTGTTTTCTTTATAAATTTGTTCTCTAACCGAATTTTCTCAGGCGATGTAATTATAGAGTGATAATGGGGGTGTAACGATCCGTCCCTAATTTTAAGGATTAATTGGGGATTAATGAAAGATTAGCGAGGCTAATCGGGGATTAGTTGAGGATTAACGAACATTCATGTAGAAATTACGATTTTGCCCTTGAATAAAGGTAAAAAGTTGACTTTTGACTCGGGAAGTCCGATGGCCGAGGGTCGAGGACCGTGTAGATCGGGTCGATACGAGTCCGTAGACAGGCGGAATGTTGAAATCGGACGTTCGACGAAAAAGTTATGGTTCATGGAAGTTCCGAGGCACGATTTACTATGGCACGCTTTACGAGGCAAAAGTGGACTTTGTCCTCAAGTGGGGCCCAAATATTTGAATCAGGCCCAGTGGATGAGTGACAAGTGTCACCCATCCATTCCCTACTTAACACAGACACATGCATATCCATTCCCCCTGTCTGTGTTCATCCAACCCGATCGATCCCAAAACCCATTCCCCCTCCCCTTTTGATTTTGAGTGAGGCTAGGAGAGGATTTGAGGATGATGATTGGACTGAGAGGGATGGTGGCAAGCAGTAGGGCCGTCGTGGACGGCGGCGGGAGCTCACAACCAAGGTAAAAACCGTGACCCCTGTTTATTTCAAATTTTGATTTTGAGGTTTTGGACGTCTAGGATGTTAGTTGATGATTAGGGGATGTTGTGGGAGGTTGTTGAGTCGTGTAGAGCCACAACATGTGGCTGAGGACGGCTGAGCTGGTCATACTACGGCCGTGAAGCATTTTCGGTGGGTAGCCACCAAATTTCAATTCCGGCTAAGTAGGCTCAATCTAAACCCACAAACATTCCTATCATGATCCTAGGAACCTAATAGAACCCTTATGATTGAGTTTTAGCTATTGGTTATGCCCTAAACATAGAATGGAGGTTTTGGGTTTAATGGGATTTTTGAACCCATACGATTTCGGATTGGTTTCCTAGTTTTGATTGCATAAAAGGATTCATAGGATAGATTTAGGAAGATTGGTGGCAAGAATGAAGAAAAAGAACGAAAAATAAGGAGGATAGGGCCCTGTAACGATCACACTGGTCCAGTTGGACCGAATTGCAGGTGAACCGGCTGGACCGGTCTGGTCGAAGGTTGAAGACAACCCTGTAACCGGCGCGTGAAGTCCACGCGCAGGGCCTTCAGGCGGCGCATAGCGGCACGTGGGGGGAGAGTTTGGGGAAGGTTCCAACATTTAATTTCATCTGTTCGATGTAACGAACATTTTGGGACTGGTTTCGAGTCGATCAGACATCGTCTCAATATAGTTTGGGCTGTCTGAAGGTTTGGGATTGCATTTAAAAATAGTTTTAAAAAAATCCTGAAAAATTAAGGGGCTTCACCGAGAGGTTAATGAGGTTGTTAGTAACCCTCTAAAATAATTTGGACAGGTTTGGGAACCACAGAGACAACGATTAGCTCGGGAAGGCGTATGTCGCGCATATCGAGGTGGTAGCTCGAATAGTCTGTGAGTGGACTTTCTTTTATGTATCAATGCATGCATAAATTTTTATAAACGTTTTAATACATGTTTTGTGATGCCATGAGTGCATTTGTGTGAGTGTTTACGTATTGGCACGTATTTCGAGGTTTCGATTTTATACGTGCTTATATGTGTTTATTGTTTTGGTTTTAAATGAAATGGTTTTGAAAGGTAAAACCGGGCATGACACCTATTTGGTTTTGGTTTTGTCTCGGGCATGTGGCCCAACTGATGACCCACGGGTCTGAGTCGTGGTCGCGACGGGTGCTGTGTGCACGTCGACGAATGACATGACGCTCGCCTGCAGATTGGGGATGTGTTCCTTCCGGAGAGGTCATGATGCACGTCCCGTGGTCGAGCAGCCACTAGAGGCTCGACTTTGGAGTGCGGACGATATAGAAGATCGATCGGTGATGTGTGCACCATGATCTAGAGGTGGTCGCGGCGGTTGATTTGTTCACGGCAACATACTAGGAATGAGAGGGGTCCTGGACTGATGGTTGCACGCATCACTATGATCGGGATTGTGACTGACCCTGAGGTACCGGGCTGAAGGCCCAGTTAAATTGTGAAATCGGGCTAGAGGCCCCGTTGAGTCATAAGTTCAGGCTGGAGGCCCAGTTGACTTGTGGTATCGAGCGTGAGTCCCATTTGTGGTTTTTCGTATGTATATACTCTCCTTATGAGCGTATTGGTCTCCTCCAGACGTCGTTGATCGTGGAGTGTCATGATCCACTGCTTGGAATGAGTGCATCTAAGAGGGAACACATTCCAAGAGTGAGAGATATGGTATAATCTCGGACTGGGTCCGCAGACCGTCCTCCAGACATCGTAGATCTTAGATTTTGGACGAGCCTCCCAGACGTCCTGGGGGTAGACTCGGAGTGAGATGTCACGACCCGGCCCATCTAACACAATATTGTCCGCTTTGGTTCCAGCCCTCACGGTTTTATTTTCGGGAGCTCACGTGCAACTTCCCCGTGGGTCACCCATCATGGGATTGCACCAGCCTCAACTCGCTTAACTTTGGGGTTCCAAGCCCCCCCAAAGCCACTGAGCTCCTGAAAACAAAACCGTGAGGGCTGGGCCCAAAGCGGACAATATTGTGTTAGATGGGCCGGGTCGTGACAGAATGGTATCAGAGCCAGACCCCAACCGGGAAGTGTGCCAGCGAGGACGCTGGGCCCTAAGGGGGGTGGATTGTAAGACCCGTGTCCTGGAGGGAGCGATGAACAATCCCACATTCCTGCGAGGGGGGAATGGTCTGGGAAAGGATGGTGGTGTGCCTTAAAGGTGTAGGCACACACCTATCTAGCACAAGGCCTTTTGGGAGCTCAGTGGCTTTGGGGGGGATTGGAACCCCAAAGTTAAGCGAGTTGAGGCTGGTGCAATCCCATAATGGGTGACCCACTGGGAAGTTGCACGTGAGCTCCCGAAAACAAAACCGTGAGGGCTGGGCCCAAAGCGGACAATATTGTGTTAGATGGGCCGGGTCGTGACAGAATGGTATCAGAGCTGGACCCCGACCGGAAGTGTGCCAGTGAGGACGCTGGGCCCCAAGGGGGGGGGTGGATTGTAAGACCCGGTCTTGGAAGCAAGATCGGTGAGAAAGACACGTGAGCTTGGAAAGGTAAGATCGGTGAACGATCCTACATCGCTCGCTCGGGGAGGGAAAGGTGAAGTACCTTATATGAGTGGACACGTATCTATCTAACACAAGGCCTTTTGGGGGCTCAGTGGCTTTGGGGGGATTGGAACCCAAAAGTAAAGCGAGTTGAGGCCGGTGCAATCCCATGATGGGTGACCCACTGGAAAGTTGCACGTAAGCTCCCGAAAACAAAACCGTGAGGGCTGGGCCCAAAGCGGACAATATTGTGTTAGATGGGCCGAGTCGTGACATGAGACCCCGAGTAGTGTGCACACTTAGAGATATCGTGACGGGTTATTGATTTGGTACATGAGGTGTCGAGGATGGGTTTTATATATGTATATATGTTTGTATGAGTTTTCACTAAGTTGGCATTGGGTTGAGATCCACGTGTGTTGGTTTTGAGCTGAGACCCACGTGTGTCAGATTTGGGCTGAGTTCCCACTTGATTTGGTTTGGGCTGAGTTCCCAGGTATGAATGTTTTAAGAAATGGTTTTTGAATGCATGCATGCTTTTTAGTAAAGGGCATAAATATTTGTTTATGAAAATGATTTTATAAATTATTTGTTTAATCCACTCACAGCTTTCGATGTTTTGAATGCCCTTCAGGTTGCTCGCGGATGCGGGCTATAGTAGAGATCGAGACATCACATTCCTCCTTCGGATCCTAGCGCTCTCTGGTTGTCCCGGTTGGGCTAAGGACGAAATTTCCCTAGTTTGACACTTCGTGTCAGACTAGATCAGACACGTCCCACGTTAATCCCAGGGGATTTGGTGTCAGGACCCGTCCCAATCCCCCCGAGATTAACGTGGGACGACCCTGACCCCGTCTGACACAGAGTGTCAGACAAGGGAGAATTCCGACATTAGCCCGCTCGGGCCTTCAGAGTACGCCAGGATCCGGAGGAGGTATGTGATGTCTCGATCTCTACTACAGCCCGCATCCGCGATTAATCTGAAGAGCAGTCAAAACATTTAAAAACTATGAGTGGACAAAACAAATAATTTAGTAAAAACATTTTATCGAAAAGACATTTATACCCTTCACTAAAAAGTATGCATGCATTCAAAAACCATTTATCAACCATTACGACCTTACCCCAAATTCGTAAATGAAACCAATCATGCGGACCACTGCCCAAATCCATGTGGGAGTCAGCCCAAAACCAGTACATCATATATTATATAACATATAAATATAAATCACATAACCAATCATGTCACGGTTTCTAAAGCTACGCGCGTGCTACCCGGGGTCTCAAATCCTAAGTCTCCCCAGGGTCCACCCAGGTCAATGTCCGTAGATCAATGACCCTCCCTGAGGTTATAATCCAAGCCCTCATGAGAGTAAGGTACTCAACGGGGGAGACTCCACTCAGTTAGTGCTCTGTGACTACTCTAGGGTCCACCCAGGCCAACGACCCTCCCCGGAGGAGAGATTCCAATTAAGGAAGGTATATGAATATATATATATATAACGAAAACATTCATGCCCGATCCCCATAAACCGTCATGAAACTAGAAATCCATTTAGGGTCCTTGGCCCGAAATCATAAACATCAAGTAACTGGGCCTCGTGCCCGAATTCATGACTCAACTGGGCATCGTGCCCGATATCTCAGGGTCAGTCACGATTCCGATCGTAGTGATGTGTGTAACCATCCGTCCAGGACCGCCCTCAATCCTGGTATGTCGCCGCGAATGAATCAACCGACGCGACCACCGCTAGCTTATAGTGCACTCATCACCGATCGAAATCCTGAACTGTCAGCACTCCGAAGTTGAGCCTCGATCGGCTACCCGATAACGAATCAAACATCGTCACCTCTCCGGGAGGAACACATCCCAGTCCGGAGGCGAGCGTCGTATCCTCCGTCGCCATGCACATAGTACCTGCTCAACCACGACTCAGACCCGTAGGTCACCAATAGGGCTACGTGCCCGAGGCAAAACCAAATGGGTCTCATGCCCGAGTTTATCCTTTTTAAATCCAAAACTATTTCAATTAAACCAACAAAGAAATACAAACCCGTATAGGCACAGTATAAGACCGAAACCTCGAAATACGTGCCAATACGTAACCACAGACAAATACACTCATCACAAAAAAAGTATTAAAACATATAATAAAAATTTATGCATGCATCGATTTAGAAAACAAGGTCCACTTACAGACCGTCCGAGCTGCCGCCTCGATACGCGTGCCATTCGGCTCTCCCGGGCCAATCACCATCACCGGGACTCACAAACCTGTCCAAATCACTTTAGAGGGTTACTAACTACCTAATTAACCTCTCACTAAAGCCCCGTAATTTTCTGGAATTTTTAACTATTTTTAAACTCGATCTTAAACCTTCAGACACCCCGAAACCTATCGAAACGATGTTTGATCTACACGAAACCAGTCCCAAAATGTTCGTTACATCGAAAGGATAATTTTGTGTGTTGGAAGAATCTCCAAAATGTGGCCCACGCGCCCACACGCGGGGCCTGGAACCCCTGCGCGTGAAGCCCACGCGCCGGGCACTGTGGATCTTCCCGGTCCTTTAGCGGCCAGTCTGAATCGGCCGGTCCTGTGCAGCCGGTCAAGCCAAACCGGCGGAACCGGTTCGGTTCCATATCTCCTTCGTTTTTCATCCTTTTTCACCCATTTCAACTCTTATACAATCCTAACAACATTTCCACCCTAACCATGCCCTCAAAACCAAGAAACCAAGCCTAAAACCCATTGGTTCTAAAACCCATTTTGAACCAAAACTTCCAACCTTGGTTCAGGGCACTTATAGGGGTCCAACCTTCGACCTAAGGGCTCTAATAGGTTCCTAGGATCCCTAGAAATAGATTGGGCGGATTGGTTTGGCCTAACTTGGCCGGAAATTGAATTCGGTGGGTAGCCACCGATATCTCTCCAGCTGACGTTCCCCGCTTCCTCAGCCGTCCTCAGCCTCCAAAACCTTCTTCTGAGCTCCCTACCAACCTCCTAAACCCATCCTAACCAACATCTGACATCCCTAACGTCCAAAACCCAAAATTGAAATTTCAAAATGTAAAGGGTCACGATTTTTACCTTTTCCCTGGGCCAACGCCGCCGTCCATGGCGGTCCTTTCTTCACCCAGCCACCATCACATCCTCATAGCCCTCAGTCACTCTCTGTTTCACTCTCATATCGAACTAGGTGGGGGAAGGGATTTGGGGTCGTGCTTTGGAGGGTTCGGGTTTGGTGGGAAATGGAGCAGGGAAGGGAGAAGCAGATGCATGAAGGAAAAGGAAGGGGCAATGGATGGGTGACACTTGTCACTCTTCCATTGGGCCACTTCAAAAGATCTGGACCCACATAAGTCAAAAGCTCCCCGTTTCGTAAAACACACAATAGTGCCCTGAAACTTCCGTGAACCGTAACTTCTCCGTTTGACGTCCGATTTCGGCGTGTCGCCTGTCTATGGATTCGTATGGACTCGATCTACGTAACGGTCCTCGACCCTGGGCCATTAGACTTCTCGGTAAAAAATTCAACATTTTTCCCACGATCAGGGGCAAAACGGTCATTTTGCATCGTTCGTCCAATTTCGCCCAACTATTCACGATTAACCTCTCTAATCCTTGATTATCCACTAACCTAATCTTGGAATTCGGGACGGGTCGTTACATTTGGGGCGGGTCCTGATAGAGGGGTTCATTACATGATTGATTTGTAAATCCTTATGGGGTACCTCTTACCCACAACTTAACTGTAATCTTAGGTTTCTGTGCTGTAGGATTATTCCTTTTGTGTGGAGCCTTGTAACAGCCGGCTATATTGAACAATCAATATAGCTGGGGTATGCGCTTCTCATGCCATGAAAATCTTTGCTGTAGTCATACAGTGAGAAGGATTTCTGTACCTGACACACTCTTATCTTTTTATCATTTTTAATCTTATTTTAAGGTTGTTGTCAGCACCCTTGGTCTTCTTTTTATTGGGAAGCTGCTTGAACCTGTTTGGGGTTCTAAGGAGTTCTTGAAGTTCATCTTTTTAGTTAACTTTTTAACTTCCATATGCACTTTCATCACTTATTTTGCTCTGTACTACATCATAACGAATGAAACTTACCTGTAAGTACTATGAAAGTATTCATAGTTAGAGAAATAACATGTTATTTGGAAGCCAGTGGTTTATATCCTTGTTCTTCTTCCTACTTTTTCATTTTTGGTCCTTTTGCATGATGGTTTTTAGTAACAAAGACAACCTATGGTTTGTTACACTATCTTCCTCTTTTGTCCGTTCAAGCAGCTAAATTGGAAAGTGAATGAACTTAGGCTCTGTTTGTTTTAGGACATATATGGATTTGGATTTCATAATAAGGCTAAATTTGTTGGTTAGGGTATCAATGGATGTATGCTAGGATTTGAATAAGAAGAAAAGTGAAGAAAGCAGATGGATCCCAAATGTCGTGCATTTAGTGATGGAATTGTGTGAGGGCGGTGAGCTCTTCGATCGTATTGTGGCAAGGGGGTTGCATGTTCTCTTTGTAATTATATCATACCTGTTCTCTCTCAAAAAGCTTGTTCTGTAAAGAGCTTTCCATTTTACATTGTGTTCTTCTATGCAAAGCCTGAACAAGGGGTTGCACATTTTGTTTCCTGTCTAAACCCTTTCTAAACCCTTTCCCTTAGTTTCCTGTCTCAAAAACATAATGCACATTTTTTTCATACAAGCAAAAGTGTAGCTGTATGTTCCATAGGTTATACCTCATGTGTGGTGATTTCTCCTTTTGCAGAGCATCCTTGGCTCCAAAAGGCTAAGAAAGCTCCGAACATTCCCCTTGGAGATGTTGTTAAGTCAAGGCTTAAGCAGTTTTCAATGATGAACAGATTCAAAAGAAAGGCATTAAGGGTTGGTTGACTACTCTTTGAAACTTTCTTATGTGTTTGGTGTATTTTAATATGTTATGGGCAAGGACTTATTTAAGTGGAACTTCGAACAGGTTATTGTAGAGTTTTTTTTTCCATTGATGAAGTTGAAGACATTAAAGAGATGTTTAAGAGACACTGATAACAATGACATTGTTTCAATTGAAGAGTTAAAATTTGGGCTTCGAAATTTTGGATCCCAGCTTGTCGAATCTGAAGTTCAATTGCTTATTGAAGCAGTGAGCATTGCTTCATATTGTACTTTCGTCAGCTATTTCAGCCTATTATTACACAGCAAACACTTGAGTTCTTGATGGTATTAATCTTCTTATTGTGAGATGTTTTCAATAAATAAAAAAATCTAACCTTAGTTAGGCAATGCTGTCGCCTGTGTACTTTAATTTAATGTGGACGTAAGAGGGAGCTACATGCAATACATATTCCTAAGACAGTTTGACAAGAGTATCAAATGAGTCTTGTCATCACCTAATGACTTAAGTTTTTGGGTGAGGTATTACTTATTTTATAATACATTCAACCTATACACTTGTAATACTAAGAACAGTTTTAGTTCCAGGAAACAAACTTCGTGTTGTCCTTTGGTTAAAAACTACGAATAATTCTCAAAAGATGCATTCTTAGGAAAATCACTTAGTCATCCATCACTTCAGTGGAACAAAAACAATCATTTGTAGAGGTTGGTTCTATGTGCATTCTTAGATTTTTTTTCCATTGTAAATAGTATAAGCACTTTTAAATATGCACTTGCATAAAGTGTCTTGAATTCTAGACTCAATGCTTCGTCTTTGGACACTATCATTACATATTTACAAGAAAAGCAAAGTAGTTGATCTATGGAAAGGAACGATGGGTGAAGGTGATTACCAATCATATCTTGTTTATGTAATGTATGTGGATTTCGGATTTCATGTTTTCATATTTAATTTGTTAGTACTTCTAGTTTTGTGTCATTTTGATGTTCAGTGACCATGGTTCCTCAACACATTCACTTTTCAAAAGTACTGACTGAGAACTATAATTTTCGTTAGTAGATCAGTCCCTTCCTATTCTAATTTGGTGAGTTTGTTGGTAACGGGTTGATATTAATGGGAAGGGGACGTTGGACTATGGAGAATTCATTGCGGTCTCCCTCAACCTCCAAAGAATTGCCAATGATGAGCATCTTCACAAGGCATTTTCCTACTTTGACAAGAATAGCAACAGGTACATTGAGCCAGACGAGCTCCGTGATGCATAGATGGAAGACGGGGCAGATGATTGTACAGATGTTGTAAATGAAATCTTTCAAGAAGTGGACATAGACAAGGTGAGGACCCAAAAGACAAGCTGACTATGACCCCACTACATTCCCTATCATGATAATATGGGGATAACAAACTGATGTTTTTTTTTATGGATGCAGGATGGGCTTATCAGCTACGATAAATTTGTGGCTATGATGAAAATTGGGACGGATTGGAGAAAGGCTTATCGGTATTACTCAAGACAAAGATTCAACTGTCTAAGCATAAAGCTGATGAAGGCACATTTTCTAGTATTATAAAATTGTAAGCACATTTTTATTTAATTAATGACATGAATTAGCATTTGCTTTTGAAAAGCAACAATGCATATTTATGTAATAATTGATGTCTTTAATTTCAATGATTTAAAGTCGGTGATAGGGATGCCTAATACCCAAAAAAACTTACAAAAAATTATAAAAAACCTGATGTTAATAGTCTATAATGACATCAATTCAAACAAAAAATTGTAGTTTATAGTATGAAATTGCATCAATACTTTATTGACAGTACCCGTCCCCGAAGGACATAGATAACCGTGCCCGGTCCTGCTCCCGTCTGACAAGTCAACTAAAGTTCCGAAATTACCCTCAGCACTTATCAAACAAGGGATAACCGCACCTGTGCCTACTCATGCCTCCATCTCTCGAATAGCCTCAATCATCGCGCCACGACCTAGAGGGTCAACAAAACAGAAAAGGTGTGAGTGGACAAAACAAACTTTTAGAAATACATTTATCAAAATACATTCTTACCCTCCAGTTTCACAAACATGCATGCATATCATAAATCATGAGTAAAATATATCTGGGCACAAATGTTTATAAATCACAAATCTCATTAAAACCACGGGACTCACTTTCATATCCAATCTCATAGTCACGTTATCCCTGCAACGCTTGCAAATAAATAGGCTCAAGGACCGCTCAAAATCCGAGCATGTCGCTATGAACACATCACCAGTCAACAATCCAGATCATCGTGAACACATCACCGACCGATCTCCACATAATCCAGCACATCTGATCTGAGTTGAGCCTCCCTCGGCTGCACGACAACAGACCGTGCTACGTGACCTCTCCGGGCGAACACATCCCATCCTGGAGGCGAGTGTTATCTCCAGGGTTCATTCCGGGGAAACACATTCCCAACCGGAAACCCTAATATCCACAACACAGGGTGCACTCTAAGGGAAAGATATTCCTACCTGAAAGCCTTAAATATCCGCAACATATCATCACCATGAAAACCAGTGAAAAACAGTTGCATTTGAAATCAAAACCATTTTGAACACAGGGTCTCAGCCCAAAACATAGTTTCCTCAAAATCCATAAAACCAGAGTCCCGATTATTTCATAAATCCGAAAACCATCCATATCATCATGTAATCACATGGAAATACCAATCCAATCAAAATATCATTTTCACGCAAATCCATGCAATCGCAACTTCAGTTGCCATTTTCACATAAATCCATAAAACATATCCATCCAAAAAGAATTACAAATCCATCTAATCAATCTCTGACTCATAATCCAAGTCAAAACCAATCTCAAATCCCGAGCCTTCGCAAAAAACAATAATTTCACAGTTTTCTCGAAAATTGTGCCCAAAACAATATAAAATAATATAATATTCCCAAAATCTAGAAATCATCATATCTGAACATTAATCATGCCAAATCATTTCAAATCATATAATAAATTATTTAAAACGTATATGCATGCATTCTGGGTAGAAAACAAAAGTCCACTCACACATCGTCCATACCGCTCGCTTTCCGAGATGCACGTTTTTCCGTAAATTTCAGAAGTCGCCATTCCTGCCCAAAATTGTTATCGAGGGTCATTAACACTCCAATATACCTCATATAATTTTTCCCAATTTTTTCGGGATTTAAATACGTATTTTAAACGTATATTAAAACTTCGGATACACAGAACACTATCGAAACGGTATCCGATTTCCTCGAAACTAACGCCAAAATGTTCGTTACATAAAAAGGAACAAGTTCAGGAGTTATGCCCATGTGCTGTCACACGCCGCCGAAAACGGCTGCGCGTGGGTGCCACGTGCCTGCTATAGTGCAGGGCACTGTTCATCGAGAATATGAGTTCTGCTATGCTTTTGAGTATGGTTTTGGATGGATGATTTATGTTATACGCTTTCAGTTTTACTAAGGATTTGTGGACATGTTTTGGATATGATTTGAGATTTGGAAGTGAAATTCGGGCAAAAGTCCCATTTCGATAATCGTGATTTTGGTTTTTGAAAATTCCCAGTTTAGTTTTGGTTTTTGGATTTCAATGAGTTTTCTTATGTTGGAAAAATGGTTTTGGGTTTAAAGACCCGGAAAAAGAGAAAAACTCACTGGATCTGGTTTTGTGTTTAAAGACTCGGATTGATTGACGGGGGAAGGGCCCTGGATTGATATGTTTTGAGTTTAAAGACTTGGTATATGTTTTGAGTTTAAAGACTCGGTTATTGTGATACCCCCCGATGCCTATGATTGTGTTTTGAGTTTAAAGACTCATTGATATCTTGGGAAGGCCTGGTTATTTGCGCATGGTTTTGAGTTTAAAGACTCGGGCGCACTTGAGATCCAGTAAACTTGTATGATCGATGTTTTTCACTGGTTTTCCAATGTTTTGGGTTGTGACCCGAATAACTTGTTTCTTATGGATTTAGGGTCGAGTGCCCGAACTTTGGTTTTGATTTCTGCCGATTTCCGCACTTATGCATATGGTTGTTTTAAGTTACTTGGTTATGCATGCATGTTTTCAAACAGAGGGTGAACCTTGGTTTATTTTCATAAATTGTTTTATAACTCTTATTTATTTTTAGTCCACTCATACTTTTAATGTTTTTAAGACCCTCTAGGTCGTGGTGCTAGCGCCGGGGCTAACGATGAGGCAGAGGCGGAGGCTTGCGCGTGTAGCCAACTTTTAGTAGGATTCTCGTCTTATCTTGTACTGTACTATGCTCTGTGCTACTGTGGACTTGTTGTATTATAAATTCTCCCTGATCTGGCAATGTATAAATTGTGGGTTTTTGTGAGGTTGTTTTGGTCTTTTGTGTTGGATTGTCAGACGGGAGCAGGGTTCGTCCTGGTTATTGGGGTGCTAATCGGGGTGGGTCCTGTCAATGCAGCTCACACCCAAGGTTGGACAACATATAATGAAATTATGATACAGGCGGCGGTCCACGCCAAGGCTGAAACACTGAGCCAAAAGTCCAACGCAGCCAGTGTTTACCAACCTCCCTGGGCCGACTCGGTAAAAACATACATACCAAGCATCCCTGATCAGCAAGGCTCAGGATAGCGCCCTCAAGAGCAGAGGCAACAGAGCTATGGGGGAAAACGAAAAGACTACCCCTATAGCAACAACCTGTACAACCTCGGAAAGAAGGGTAAAAACCCGAATCACCAAGATAGACACAGGGGGAGCGGTCAAACAATGGGGAAAAGCGAGTTCCTCGCTCCAAGTACGAGACCTACACCATCCTCAATACTCCCTATGAGAACGTCCTTCTCAATGTGGAACACATGATCCCGAAGTCTACATGGGCGCCAGCGAAGGGCAAGCTTGGCAAAGACACATGAATTTACTGCCAATACCACAAGTACAATGGCCATAGCATTGACCAATGCGTTGCATTCTGGGATCTGGTGGAAGCTCTGGCCCGAGATGGGAAGATCAACCAATTTCTCCAGCACACACCACCTCCACCTCGCAACCCACAAATCAATACAATTTCGGGAGGGCCATCCATTTCTTGCCTGCTCAGTTCCAACCGAGCAAAGAAGAACTTCTTGAGAGCCACCAAACAGAATCACCAGCTTTTTAGCATCGAGGAGGGAAGGGCCAAGAAGACAAACCGACTCGGGTAGGAACCCATCACATTTTCGGAAGAGGAGGAACGGGGGATCATCTATCCTCACGACGACCCCGTTGTCGTTATGGCAGAAATATCAAACTTCGACGTACAGCGGGTGATGGTCGACACCGGAAGCTCTGTCAATGTCCTATTCATGCGAGCATTCAAACAGTTGGGTATCCCAGAATCTAGCCTGGACCGTTCCCTTACGCCGCTCTATGGCTTCACTGGGGACTCCATCGTCTCGCACGGAATGGTCACCCTACCAATTTCCCTTGGGTCACATCCACATAGGGCAACCATGGTCGCACCTTTCCTAGTGGTGGACTATCCCACGGCTTACACCGCCTTTCTCAGGCGGGGAATACTTAACCAAATGAAGGCAGTCGTTTCCACCCACCTACTTTGAGTAAAGTTCCCAACCCCTATGGGGATTGGCCAAGTCCGAGGCGTCCAAATGGCTGCAAGAGCATGCAACTCTGTCACCCCGATCCAACCACCAAAGGAAACCATGTCAGTGACAGAATCGGCGTTTGAGGCTGAGCCCGTCAACCCTCAAGACGCACAGAGAATACAAGACGGCCCAATCGAGGACCCGACATGCCCGGTATCTCAACCGATGTTATCTTCCACCGGGTCAGTATCGATCCGGCATACAAGCCTGTCGAGTAGAAACGTCGCCTCTTTGACGCGGAGAGGACCGAGGCCATGAAGGCAGAAATCGTCAAACTCAGCACCATTCATTTTGTCCGAAAGGCCGTTTATGCCACCAGGGTAGCCGTTTACCGACTTAAACAAGGCTTGCCCCAAGGACAGTTTTCCTCTACCAAAGATAGACCAACTGGTCGACGCCACGGCAGGGAATGAGCTCCTAAGCTTCATGGATGCTTACTCAGGCTACAATCAATTTTTTATTCATCCGACAGATCAGATACACACAACCTTCCGGACAGACCAGGGCTTATACTGCTACAATGTCATGCCTTTCGGAATCAGGAACGCAAGGTGACAGGACCCATCCCAATCCCACCGGGATTACCGTGGAATGTGCCCTGCTCCCGTCCAACAAGAGGTGTCGGACAAGGGATAACCAAAAGCCACTGCCCAAACGGGGTATCCAGAGTGCGCAAGGATCGATGGAGGAGGTGTGCAATGTCCCAGTCTCTGCTGCAATCGCATCCGTAATCAACCTGAAGGGCATTAAAACCAAAAGCTGTGAGTGGACAAAAATCAATAAGTTCATCAAATACATTTATAAGAAATTTATGCCCACCAATAAAAACGTATGCATGCCACAAAAACCAGTAACTAAAACATTTGCTCAACCGAGCCATTAGGGCCTTAGCCCAAAAACCGTTAACTTAAAACCAAGTGTGGGAACTCAGCCCAAAACTGTGGAATACCACCACCACACATATTAAAACCATGTGGGCCACCGCCCAAAGCCATAAACATAAATCCATAAATTCAAAACTATTTAGGGTCCCCGACCCGAAATACCATAACATAACTAATAATCCATTTTTACCACATAACACAAATCCAACCGAAAAGCTATTTCATATATTCATTAATCCATATTTACCATTACCATCACCAGCATCCCTGATGCTTAGCGTCCCAGACGCTTGACGTCCCTGACATCATATCTCACGGTACTAAGCAACGCGTGCTGCCCGGGGTCTCACCGGGTCCATATCTCTGACATCCCCGATGTCTGACGTCCCTGACGTCAATCATAGTAATCTTGCTCCTGAGTCATCATACGGTCCGGCTGCTCCGTATAATGACCCCTCGCAGGCAATGCACCGTGACTTCCCTAGTGTCCCAGACACCTGGAGGAGACCATCATATATCCTCGTATCCAGATGGTGTATGGAAAACAGTTTTATTAAATCATTTCACAATATTACAATGGGCCCCGCCCGAAATCTACATAAAACAACATAATTCCATTTAGGGTCCCTGACCCGAAATCACAATTATTAAACATAGGGTCCCTGACCCGAAATTACTATTATAATCCAACTAGGCCTCATGCCCGATTTTATGAACCACTGGGCCCACGACCCGATTTGTAAACCATTGGGCCCACGACTCGACTATATAAACCAACTGGGCCCCTGGCCCGATAATATCACTCAAATGGGTCTCAGCCCGATTTCATAACAACTGGGCCCCTGGCCCGATTTCATAAGCAACTGGGCCCCCGACCCGATTTCATTAACTAAAATGGACTCCAAGTCCGAGGTTTCCAAAATAACTGGGCCTCAAGCCCGAATTCATCTTTCCAATTTCAAAACCATTTCATCATATTATACCCAAGTCCATAAACATGGAAAATCCGTGCAAAATCGGAAAACCTCGAGTTACGTGCAAGCACGTAAATCGCCTCGAAATACGTGAAACCGTATAATTTACCAACAATCAAATCAACATCATACAATCACAATCATAATCCATATAAAACATTTAAGCATGAATAGAATTTATAAATCCAAAGTCCACTCACAGACCGTTTAACCGTGTGCCTCGATACGCGAGCTATAGGCCTTCCCGGGCCACACCACTATCACCGGGACTCCCAATCCTATCCAAATTACATTAGAGGGTCACTAACCTCATCATTAACATCCTATCAAAGTCCCATAATTTTTCCGAATTTTTAACTATTTTTAAACTTGATTTAAAACCTTCGGACATCCCGAACAATATCGAGACGGTGTCCGATCGACACGAAACCAATTCCAAAATGTTCGTTACATTAAATAGGACAGAATTCATGTTGACCTCACCTCGAGATTCGTACCCACGCACCGTCACGCGCCTCCGTGAGTGGCTGCGCGTGAAACCCACGCGCCTGCTACAGTGTCACCAGCCTAACCCGTATGTCTGGTAAACGGGTCCAATTTGCCCGCGAGACGACCCGGTTCCAATCCTATCAATTCAGCCTTAATTACAACAATTGATCATTCAATTAGCTTTGTTTTAAGTTCAATTAGAGTTCTGTAATGATAATTTCACCAAAACCTACCTCAAATCACACGACTCGAAGATGAACATCGAAGAACTCTCGAACACTGTTCATCTTCGAAAGTCGTCGATATCAAACGGCTTCCTTCAATTGATGCAACCAGAAGCTTCAAAGGACATAGGTAAACTCTTTCCCCATCTCAATTGCATCAATCGAAGCCTCAAACTCCACGACTCAAACTCGATAGCCGTACACTATGCAATAATGGAACTTCATCAATCTCCAACGTTTTCCTTCAATTGATCCTTCCAGAAGCATCGTGGGATCCTCAGGAACATAATCCCCAGTTCAATTTCGTCAATCAAAACCTCCAATTCCTCGACTCAACCTCGTATTTCCTCCTCTGTCACTAAGTGTGTTCAAAGCCAATACGTTGCCAATTCCCTTCGTTCTTTCGACGATTCTGATCGTAGTGATCCCAGGAAGCTCGAAGTGAGCTCAATTTCGATCCTCACGGCCCAATTCCCAGTATTTGAATTTTCCCCCCAAAATTTCTAAAATCCGAAACCCAAAATCTAGCACTCTCTCAATCCCTCGTGTTTCCCTTGGTATCTCAATCCTTCAATCACTCATTTTTCTCACAAGAACGGCAGAGGAAGGGAGCCAATTCTCCCAGTTCAGTCCCCCCCAATTTGTGCACCGTTGGAAGAAAATGTAAAGAAAAATAAAAGGAAATGATGGAGGACAAAATGATTAGAGATGGTGATGGTGTTTGGAGGGAAACAAGGAGCTGGAAACAAGGGATGGGTGACACTTGTCACTCATCCGGATGTGCACAGTCATCGGTTACTATTCATTATTATATTATTATTTTAATCGAAGCCTCGGTTCGTTAATTCATTTCCTTGACCATAACTTCGTCGTCGAATCTCCGATTTCGGCATGCCGCCTGTCATTGGATTCGTATCGACGAGACCTACGTAACGGTCCTTGGCCCTCGTCCATTGGACCTCCCGGTCAAAAAGTCAACATTTGGCCCATAACATACCAAATTACCAAAATGCCCCTCGACTTCCGAACATCATAACTTCCTCCTCGAATGTCAGAATCGAACGTGCCACCTGTCTATGAACTTATGACGTCCCGAACTACGTCACGGTCATCGGTCAAAGTCCATTTGACCG
Source organism: Prinsepia uniflora (assembly GCA_032719365.1). NCBI lineage: Eukaryota > Viridiplantae > Streptophyta > Magnoliopsida > Rosales > Rosaceae > Prinsepia > Prinsepia uniflora. Next base: position 52,373,051 of record CM064868.1, on the reverse strand, counting down.
CCCGGTCAAAAAGTCAACATTTTGCCCACGACCAGGGGCAAAACGGTCATTTTGCACATTTTGTCCGATTTCGACCTACTAATCACCGATCAACCTCACTAATCGAGATTAGTGACTAATCTAATCCCGGAATTCGGGACGGGTCGTTACACAGGGGCCACCTACCAGCGCCTGGTAAACTTCATGTTCGCCGACTAGATTGGGAAAACAATGAAGGTTTACGTGGATGACATGCTCGTTAAGAGTAAATCGACTGACCTACACATCCCCAATCTCTCGCGGATGTTCGACGTCCTCAAACGATACCGGATGAGGTTGAACCTGGCCAAATGCGTCTTTGGAGTCGGCTCTGGGAATTCCTGGGCTTCATCATTAGTCAGAGAGGTATTGAGGCCAATCCGGAAAAAATCAAGGCCCTAGTCGATATGGAGCCCCCGCGAACCCAGAAGGAAGTGCAAAGCCTAACCGGACGGGTCACAGCCCTTACACTATTCATCTCCAAAGCCACCGACAAGTGCGTGTCTTTCTTCAAAGCCCTAAAAAGCAAATCCAAACACATTACCTGGACGGAGGAGTGCACTAAGGCTTTCACTGAACTCAAGGAATACATGGGCAGAGCGCCGTTGTTGGCGAGACCTGACACCGGGGAAACCCTTTACATGTACCTATATGTCTCCGCTTCTGCCACCAGTTTGGTACTAGTTAAGCGTAAGGATGGTGCTGAGCACCCGGTGTACTATGTCAGAAAGGCCTTACAGGACGCCGAGACAAGATACTCTGACCTAGAGAAGCTCGCCTTCGCCCTCATCATGTCCTCTAGAAAGCTTAGGCCATACTTCCAGGCTCATTCCATCATTGTCATGACCGACAGACCACTTCGGCAAGTACTCCAGAAGCCCAAAAACATCGGGGCGATTACTCAAGTGGGCAATAGAACTTAGCAAATTCGACATCGCCTTCAATCCCCGCACCGCCGAGAAGGGACAGGCCGTGGTTGAATTCATTTCCGAATTCTCCTAAGTTCCAGCGGTGGCCGCACATGAGGTCACACCATCCGCTCCTCCATCCATAACACATATTTTGGATGAAGAGAGCCCCCAGATCGACCTTGCTCGGACGACTTGGCTCCTCTACGTCGACGGGTCGGCCTGCCACAATGGTTCCGGAGCTGGACTTGTCCTTACCACACCGGACAAGGTCCGAATGGAATACGCCCTTCGTTTTCAATTCAAGGCCTCCAACAATGCCGCAGAGTACGAGGCCCTCCTTGCAAGACTCCGCCTCGCCAAGACCATGGAGGCAAAGCAGATTAGAATATATAGCGATTCACAGCTTATCGTCAACCAGATCAACAACGAATACGAGGTCAAAGACTCTTCCATGGTGGCATACAGAGCATTGGAAAAGTCTCTTCTATGTGGTTTCCACAGTTATGCTATCACCCGGATTCCACGCTCCGAAAATAGTCACGCCGATGCTCTTGTCCGGCTTGCCTCCTCCCTCGATGAGAAACAGAGCCGCAAGGTCCTGGTCGAAATTCTTAATCAACCTAGCACCCAATGCTCGGCGGGTTGTGCAATAGATACTGACTGCACGTGGATGACCCCGCTGTTGGGATTCCTCACAAACGGAACTCTCCCTTCCGACAAGACCGAGGAAAAAAAGATCTGGCGGCAGGCAGCACGGTATATACTCATCAATGGCCAACTCTACAAGCGGGGATTTACTCTGTCCCTCCTAAAATGTGTCGTCCTGGAGACAGGAAAAGCCATTCTGGAAGAGATACATGCCAGTATTTGCGGAAATCACTCTGGACCACGATCGTTGGCCCATAAGGCTTTCCGACAGGGTTTCTACTAGCCAACTATGCATGGGGATGCGGTAGAGCTGCCCAAACGGTGTGATAAATGTCAACGGTTCGCCCCTCTCCTCCATTTACCTCCCGAAAACCTCACACCCATGGTCAGCCCCCTAGCCCTTCTCACAGTGGGGACTTGACTTAATCGGGAAAATGCTGGCAGGGAAGGGAAAGACAGAGTATGTGGTGGCAGCAGTGGACTACTTCACAAAGTGGATAGAGGCAAAGGCTTTGGTTTCTATCACCACGGCCTAGATTGAAACGTTCGTCTTCCAAAATATTATTTTTCGTTTCAGTCTCCCGCACACAATTGTCACGGAAAACGTAAAGCAATTCAACAACGCACGCTTCCGTGCCTTTTGTGACAGACACAATATTCGTCTCTGCTTCGCTTCACCGGCTCACCCTCAATCCAATGGACAAGTAGAAGCCATCAACAAAATCATCAAGTACACGCTGAAAACGCAGATGGACGAGGCCAAGGGCAAGTGGTCGGAAATCCTCCCCAACGCACTATGGTCATATCAGACTTTCTACCGCACAACGACAAATGAAACCCCCTTCTCACTGACTTTCGGAACGGAAGCAGTCATCCCTGCTGAACTAAACGAAACTTCTTACCTAGTATCGATCTATGAACCCGAACAAAACAACCATCAGCTCGCACTCAGTCTAGACCTCATTGAAGAACACAGGGATCAGGCTAACCTTAGGAACATTGCCTGCAAGCAGCGGCTCTACAATTACCATAATGCCAGAGTCAAACACCGGGGTTTTCAGGAAGGAGACTGGGTCCTTCGAAAAGTCAGCCTCGCCGCCAAGGACAGCTCGGCCAAAACTCTCGGCCCAAATTAGGAAGGTCCCTATCGGGTTACAAGAATCTGTCGGCCCGGCACCTATGAATTGGAAGACTCAAGTGGGTGAAAACTGGACCACCCATGGAATGCCGACCACCTGAAGAAATACTTCATTTAAAACATTGTATTTTTTTTCTTCATCTTATAACTTGCTGTAATTTGCTGATTATGGCGCCCGTTATTTATGAACTCTTCCATTTACCCAGCATTTGTAACCTAAAGCTAACATTTAGACTCAAACATACGAGTCAGGGTTCGGTCTTACTCGGCCTACACCCCAACACTTTCTATTTTGACTCAAACTTTCGAGTCGGTGTACAGCCTTACTCGGCTTACACCAACACTTAGACTCAAACATACGAGTTGGGGTTCGGTCTTACTCGACCTACACCCCAACACTTGCTATTTTGACTCAAACTTTCGAGTCGGTGTATAGCCTTACTCGGCTTGCACCAACATTTAGACTCATACATACGAGTCGGGGTTCAGTCTTACTCGGCCTACACCCCAACACTTGCTATTTTGACTCAAACTTTCGCATCGATGTACAGCCTTACTCAGCTTACACCAACACTTAGACTTAAACATACGAGTCGGGGTTTGGTCTTACTCAGCCTACACCCCAACACTTGCTATTTTGACTCAAACATACGAGTTGGGGTTCGGTCTTACTCGGCCTACACCCCAACACTTGCTATTTTGACTCAAACTTTCGCATCGGTGTACATCCTTACTTGGCTTACACCAACACTTAGACTCAAACATACGAGTCGGGGTTCGGTCTTACTCGGCCTACACCTCAACACTTGCTATTTTGACTCAAACTTTCGAGTCGGTGTATAGCCTTACTCGGCTTGCACCAACATTTAGAATCAAACATACGAGTCGGGGTTCGGTCTTACTCGGCCTACACCCCAACACTTGCTATTTTGACTCAAACTTTCGCATCGATGTACAGCCTTACTCAGCTTACACTAACACTTAGACTTAAACATACGAGTCGGGGTTTGGTCTTACTCAGCCTACACCCCAACACTTACTATTTTGACTCAAACATACGAGTCGGGGTTCGGTTTTACTCGGCCTACACCCCAACACTTGCTATTTTGACTCAAACTTTCGCATCGATGTACAGCCTTACTCAGCTTACACCAACACTTAGACTTAAACATACGAGTTGGGGTTTGGTCTTACTCAGCCTACACCCCAACACTTGCTATTTTGACTCAAACATACGAGTCGGGGTTCGGTCTTAATCGGCCTACACCCCAACACTTGCTATTTTGACTCAAACTTTCGCATCGGTGTACAGCCTTTCTTGGCTTACACCAACACTTAGACTCAAACATACGAGTCGGGGGTTCGGTCTTACTCGGCCTACACCCCAACACTTGGTATTTTTGACTCAAACATTAGAGTCGGTGCACAGCCCTACTCGGCTTACACCAACACTTTGACTCAAACAAACGAGTCGGGGTTCAGTCTCACTCAGCCTACACCTCAACACTTGGTATTTTTGACTCAAACATTAGAGTCGGTGCACAACCCTACTCGGCTTACACCAACACTTAGACTCAAACACACGAGTCGCGGTACGGGGTTACTCGGCCTACACCCCAACACTTGGTATTTTTTGACTTAAACATTAGTGTCGGTGTACAACCTTACTCGGCCTACACCGACACTTAGACAAACAGGTAAGTTAAAGGACCACTCGGTCTACAACTCTTATTCGATGGTTCAAATCAGATTTCATTCACTGGGCAGACCCATTAAGCTCGGTCTGCAAGAGCATTACAAAATTGCAACAAATTTAAACAATTACAAGGATGTCCTAAACTAACTCTTCCATCTGCTGCTCGGCTTGCGGTGCTACCTCCACCTCTGGTTCTGGTTTTTTTGGAGGGTTTACTGGGTCGGCCTCTGGCTGGGAGCTTGGCTGCACAACTTTCTCTTCCTCCTCCCCCAAATCGTTCTCAAACATGTCGGCTGTGATATCCTGGCCGAGCCAGGGGGTCTTCACGGTCAGACCGGTGTTGTGTAGGAAAAGGTTTCAAAAGAACTCCTGCTCGCAGTCGGCGGCGTACTCGTTCTTCAGCTTGTCGAACTCCTCGGAAGCTTTGAACTCGGCCACCGCAGCCTGCCTTGCTTCTTCCAGGTAGACCTCCCTAGCCGACTTCACCTGACAGAGCTCCTTCCAGTTCCGTAGTCGGTCCTTCTCCTTGGCCTCCAGGTCGGCCTTCACCTAATCCCTGGAGGCTAGGGCCTCCTGAGTCTTCCACCTCTCGGCTTCCAACTTACGAGTAAGGTCGGATGCTTCCTTCATAGCCCTCTCGGCCTCTTGAAGCTTGGGAGTGAGCTCCTCCTACTTCTTCCTCAGCCGACACCCTCCTCTGGGCATTCCCAAACTGGAGGTAGACTTCACCGAGGGCCTGCACATGACACAACTTAGTACACACTCAACTCGGCCTATATACAACACTTGCAAATTAGAAAAGACCACTTACATTGCTGAGCAGCAGTAGGGCCTTCTCCATCTTTTGATCAGCCGACCGGCACTGAACCTCGGCCATCTCTTCCAGGGGAGTGGAGGCCCCATGGCAGACTCCGTTGAGAAATGGCACCATCTGCCTCGGACAGCAGAGGGTGGCCTCGGCACTAGACCCCTCGCTGATTGCCTCTCCCTCGGTGAACACACCAAGGTTCACGTCCCCCCTCCTCTGGAGCATCTCCAGGATCCTCGCATCCAACCGAGGGGGGACGGTGGAGGGTTGAACTCTGGGGCTAGCATGGTCCTCTTGCCCCCAATCTGATCCTGAGCCGATAGGATCGTCTCGGCCTCCTCTTTAGCCTTCGCTCGCCTGGGATCAGGAGAAAGAACTCGGTCTCTTTTAATGACGGCATGTATCCTTTTCGGCGACCGAGGAGGAGTTTGCGACCTCGGTTTTGAGGACTGGCCCTATTTCGCACGGTCGACCCGCTCATGTTGTCCTTTGTCAGCTCGATCTTTTTTCCTCTTGAGGAGGAGTTCAAGGTGCTCGGCAGCCTTTGACAAAGAGGTGGACTCCCAAGAAGTCTTGTTGGCCTTCATCCTCAACTGCTCACAGTCTTTGAAAATACGGCTACCAAGGTGATACGGAACTGAAACACCGAGCAACCGGTCAGTATATATATATATATATATATATATAAAATAACACAAAAACAATTACCCTCGTCGGTGTCGATGAGGCCGGCTTTATACTGGAACCCAGGTAACCGAATGATACGTCGGTTCCGATTAAGGTCGTCCAAGATCTCCCTCACTTGGTGAACAATGGCTTTCTCTTCTGGAGAGATCTCTTCTTCGGGGAACAAACCTGTACACCGAGAATCAATCAGCCAACATAGCCATACTTAGAGCATACAAAATATAAATAATCACATCAAATGGTCGGCCTATGCTACACCTATACACCTTGAGTTTGAAATTTGGACGGTATTGGAGGTCCCTCGGTGTTCCCTCCCCAGTTACCACCGACCAGGCAAAACTTAGTCTTGTATGACTTCTGGGAAGTCGGTATGTCCAGGATGAACTCCCCCCGTTTGCTCTTCTTGTGATGGCGGACGAAGACCCACCCGGTACTATGCTGTTGAAACCCAAACTCATGCAAGTACATGAGTTGGGCATAGGTTGGCTCCGGTTGCTCGGCCCATCTGAAGGCTGTATAGAGGGAGCAGAGCACAATCCACATGTTAGGATTAAGTTGACCGAGTGCCACCCCCATTTTCTTCACCATCCTCCGCAGCCAGGGGTGCAGGGGCAGCCTTACCCCATGGTGCACCAGCTCGGTATAGAACAACGCCATACCGGCCGGAGGGTTACTCGGTCTCTCCTCTTTTGTTGGCAGCCTCATCGTCACTAATTCAGGAACGCCGAACTCGATCCTCATCTTCATCAAGCCCTTCTCGGTCTCCTTGTTGACCATTTCGTCAACAGTGAAGGCCGCACGATCAATCGGAACTGCGTCCAGGACCGACTCATCACCGGTCGGTCTTACTTTGTTCAGCCGTACATCGCCCTTGTCTCGGCCGTGGGTCAACTTCAACGCTTGGTGAACGCCCACCTTGACTATTGTCTCGGCGTCCACTAAGAGGTTTCCACCGCCCGATCTACTTGTTGGTTCAACCTCTGCACAAGTCTCTGTTGTCCTACCAGATGACTCGGCCGTACTATACACCGACTGTACCCTATGTTGTGCCTCGCCCGAGTGGGCCTCGTCCTCACTCCCGGAGACGGGAATGAGAACCTGCACACTACTACCTGACGACTCACCGCCCTGTCAGTCGTAGCACTTACCCTCGGATACCGAGTCACTATCGACAGACATCTACAAAAAAGGAGAAACAGAACTTAGAAGACCGACTCGGACCTACGACGATCTGACCACATACTTCACCAAGTTCATGGACAGTTCTACACAACCTCCTACTTTAATCGAAAAACTAGACTTGAAAGAATGCTTACCGTGTTCTTTCACGGAGGATTGTTGGTCGGAAATCGCAACCACCATAAACATCACCGTCGAGAGCTAATCGAAAATCGCCTTCCTAGTTCGATAGAGTTTCCCCAATTTTCTCAAAAACACAAAGTGAGTAAATCGGTGAAAGATCCTCATATTTATAGAAATGGTGCACAGACTACGAGGCGTCACCCCTCTCAGTGGCAGACACGTGTTGCGCCCAATCAATCTTACTGAACACGTGTCAACCATCTATTCGAGGAAGCCCAACCGTCCTTCCTCACCTCAACACCGACTCACGTACACCGCTCGGTGCCCTCAACTCCCCTGCAGACATTGGACCTCGCCACCGACCCACATACATCGCTCGGTGTCCTCCACTCCCCTGCAGCCGTTTGACCTCGACATTGACTCATATACACCGATCGGTACCAGAAACTACCGAGCCAGCTGATTGGCCCTCTTTACCGACCATTGTACCACCACCGATCTACCAAAACAATACTTGACTGACCACACTGCGGTTCGCCGAGTTGTGTTCCCTAAAGACCGACCTATTTTACACCTCTTAGCGGTGACCGAGACTGTCTCGGCGGACTCTCCCACCAGGGGACTTGGGGGGACTACATGTATACTTCCCACCAGGGTCTGATAGAATGAGACAAGCCCCCGACCGAGAAATTCCACCTCAGTCAATGACTTGGGGGACTTCTGTTGACACCATATCTGACCAGACCCACTGAGTCGTATACTTAAAGCCCAGACTCCGTTCAAAGGCCCAATACTACCGTACTTACACAGCCCTAACACTGGGCCCAATGCGGGATGCCACATGGAAGTCTATCCACCGTCGATCTACGTAACACGTGTCGGCACGTAAATCGAGGGGCATCTGTCCCACATCGAAACTATTGGAATTGAACATCCTGCCTACCCATACATAAGAGGTACACATTTCCCAATAAAGGTAACTAATATTTACTATTCACAATTTCTCTACCAAACTTGCCATTTAGTATTTCCTCTTACAAACAAAGTAACTGACTTGACCGTCGGAGAACCTTAGGCCGGCACCACACCGGTGCCCGTACTAACGGAAAACCCGCGATCCACCGAAGTTGACAGGTCACGAAGAGGGACACGCGTCATTTGGTGATTGGGCAACGAGTAATCGACAGTTGAAACATTTAACGTTTCAACAAACAATAAATAAGCGCAAAGAAGAAATAAAAAGCCTAAAATTAAAGAGTCCAAAGTTAACTAACATCCACAATATAATCAAATCCAAAAAAAAAACCCTAAAATCTAAAGAGGTTTCCATCAGCCGCCACCTCCGAGTACCCAGCTAGCACAGCAGAGAGCATTCCAATATGAAACCAAAGAGGTCGATCTGAAGAGCATGGTTTGGAAATACTAAGTCACCAAGGATTGACATACACAAGCGCTCAACAAGGTCAAGATTGACCCATAAATTCCACCACCCAAACACCCAAATCTGAAATTTAGGGAAGTGTTGTGGATGAAAAAAAGAACAGTGACCATGCCCATTGAAGGGGCCAAGTGTGAAGCCAAAATAGAGCCAAGGGCAATGGGTTTGGGGAAGACCGATGTGGACCAAGGGTGAGAGCTAGAAGAGGATGTAGGGATGTTTTTATGTGAGGAGAAGGGCTAAAAAGAAAAAGACAAAAACTAAGCATACCAAAATCGGCCAAGGTGACCGGAAGACCAACGATGAACGCCGAGATTGAAAATTTCCAATGTCCAAAATTCCATCTCGAGAAGTGAACATCACCACCAACACCAAGCTCCGATGCAAGTCGCTAGAATAAGGCAATGGGCTAGAACCAGCAAAACAAAAAGGAAGGGAGAACCGGATTACATGAAAGGGAGGAGATGAGGAAAGTAAGGTCGGAGCGATTTGATTTATTGAATACATGATTTTCAAAAACTTTTAAAACTCTCCATTGAATACACCCTCTAGTGAGAATGATTGCACCCATTGACGCCGCATATTTTTGGCTGGAGATGCTGTGTGCCCTTTTTCTATTTACTGTTACTTCCCATTTTGAGTAGTTTTCAATAGGAAAAAATAACTTAAATAATTTTCAATGTTTTTCTATTTACTGTTACTTTTCATTTTAAGTAGTCTTATATATAAATTTCTTCCAGTAGTCTTATATATAAATTTCTTCCACACCCCTACCACAACAATTCCTCCACCTTCTTCATTCCCTTTTTCTCCCGTGTATTTTTTCCTCCACCTCTAACACAAGTAAAACTAAATCTACGAAATACAGAAGGAAATGGTTGTCGAACATCGTCAATGTTAGTTTTTAGTTCAATGTTTTCCCCTTCCAATTAAAGATAGAATTCCCAGACGTTAATTGCTCTAACCTGTGAGATAAACATTCATGCGCATGTAACCAAAAATGAACAGTTCCACATAAAACAACCAAAACGGACTAATGATTTTACCTTTAAGAAACCTTTCTTTAGGGTAGCAAAATCAACACGAAATAAGGATAGCATAAAGATGTAACCAGAGTAACACAATTCCTCTCTGTGATGAGGGACGAAACTAATCAACCTCCATACCAAAAGTGGCTTCACCTAAAACCGTCTGAAGCACCTTCGTCCTTTGCCTAGCTAGTGCAACACAGTCCTGCAATGAGAAAGAATCTTCATCGTAAGCATCTGGATCATGACTTCGCTGGTATTCTTCATAGGCCATTGTTTTCTAATGCTCTTATCAACGTATTTTAGCAAATTAGAACTTTATTGTATACATGTATTTTCTAGAAAATATAGGATAATTCATGGACTTTATCTAAACTTCTACACTAGCATCCTTGTGCGCATTTGCAAACTGGAGCAATTGTATATACATAAATAGTAAATCACCAAAGTGGAGCACCACTGTCAAAATAATAACTAGACGGTGGAAAGAAGTGGTCCACCTGGCTACAAAACTTTGAGTTTGAGTTCTGATAATAACTCACCTGGATAGCTGATGTATAGGCAAGAAATGGTCCGGCTGGCTTGTAAAGAGACACGAGTTGAGCAGATGAATCCAAAACCACAGTTAAAAGAGTTTCCATGATGGACTCTTCCTCTGCTGTAGGGTCAGCCAAGATGTAATTCTTATGAAGTATGCATGTCAATGAAAATGGAATACTGCTTAACGTGAGTTTCCCCCTCCCTTTATTGACTGGCTCTCGATGTTCCTCAGACATAACTACTACTTTTCCTTCGTCATTTTTCGAAACTGCAGGTACCTGCACTGCAAGTCATCGAAGTTATATGAAGAAAAACACTGCAGCACAACACTTATAGCGTTCAAATTATACTTCTGATCATAAGTTGCAAGAGAAAAGAACCGAAGAGCAAAACCGCATGTTACAATTTTATGCATTGTCTTTTGTTCAACTAGAAGATTTTATGGGGATTATATTCAATAATTTTATCACCTCCCAATTGCACCACTCATCTATATCATCTCTTCCCTCACTTTTATTCCATTTGCATAAAGCAACCCTTTCTGCTTCAAGGATGCTATGGGGAAACCATTTCTTTAAACAGTGGCATAAATGTCGTAATGAAATTGTAAATAGAAGGGAAAATAATTTAATCTTCTTTACTAAAAACAGAAATAGGGGCACAGTTTCCATTAAACAGTACTAGAGATGCCAAAGCAACACTTGAATTAATTATAGGATGACACAAGAAGACCTACAAGTTGGATAGTATAAATCAATTGTAATTTGTTTGATATCTCATGGTAAGGAGAACTACGAGAGAGTTTTTGTCCTTGTAAAATAGGCATTTATGAGGAAACACCATAGAACTTTAACATGACTTGGTTAATTTGCAGCAATATTTTTCAAATACAAATCTTTTCTTTCTTCCTTCCTTCGATGCATAATGTTTCCATATATTTAGTCGGGTACGAAAGCTGATAGGTTGAAAACGGAGTGCAATTTGGGAAACTAAGATAATCCCATATTGATGATTTCTGATGATGTGATGGTTGTAACACTTACAGTGAGAAAAGGCAGCAACCGCTGACAGCAAAGCAGCATCGAAAAGAGATCCATCAGCATCCAAACAATATATGTCCTGCAGCGAGACAAATCAGACACTATTCATAATATAAAAATGTAGAAACATAAAAAAGAAAGAAAAAAATAACATAGGCATTGGCATCTATGACTGTTCTAGTTTCCAAGTCGTTACCAAGTAGGCCATCCAAGCAGCTTTTCCACTGATCAAGGATAACTCCTCCAAATTAATCATGCCAGAACTACAAAAACCAAGACAACTGGTAAATTCCCAAGCTGAAGATATTAAATGAAGCATCAAACAGAAATAAGAAAGTAGAAAAACTCGAAGAGAGTTTTGACTGTTGAAAGTACATTGAGAACAGCCTCAAACGCTTCTCAATTGAAGCAAAAAAACCAACTGAAATAAAGTCAGCGTCCACAAAATAAAAGTGAACATTTTGATTTCAAGATACATAATTCCTGTTAAATATGCTATCAGCATCTTCAAAAGTAGGGGAGGATGGCTTGTTGTTTTATAAGATTATGGCCTCAGGTAAATTGTGTCATGTACTCAAATATTTGGGAATAAGAGATAAAACACAGTTGAACAGATAAAAGAAGTTCTATAAGCAAGAAGAATTGGCACACAACTCAAACCATCTATGATATAAATGTGGACAGACCACTCAAACAAAACGAGCAAAAATGAGAACTTCAAATAAAGAGACTTTAGCTGGAACTGGATGAACGAAGCACAGCTAGATAGAAAATTGTCTTGCCTTAAAATAGCGTCAGATAAATGCTTAGACACAACCGGTGCTGCCTCAGCTGGCCTGCCAGGCCTAACATTTGGTGAACAAATCGGAGGCATGTGGAAATCAATTGCTGAAAATATAAAAGTTTAAGTGCAAACAACCAGTTAAACAAAGATGAGACAAAGATAAAATATACTGGAAAGAAGAAATTAACAAGTTGAGCAACCGAACCTATGCATCCCTCATCTGGCAACTCCTTTGAAGGGGTCATGACTTCCATCTTTACAGCCGCCAGCATCCTCTAAACACAAAAGCTCACCAGTCATATATATATATATATATATATATATATTATATCATTATCAATCTAAGACAGGCACACATGAGTGAATAGAGAAAGGAAATTACAGTTGCACCAATATTCACTAAAGCTGACCCATCAGCAGATGCAACAGTCCCTACATAGGCAAGAAAATAAGGGTTCAGCTTAAATGTTTAAATGAAAGTGAAACTCATGGTTGCAAGACCACAGTAAAACCATTTAAATGAAGAATCCAAGTGATCAATTCTAATACAGGTTTTAGCTGACCTAGTTCTATCGACGTCTTTCTTGCTTCAGAAAGTGACCTTCCATCAGGTCGTATAGATTTATTAAGATAGCTCTCAAAAAACTGAAGAGGAAAAAGGCATCTGAAAGCATCCATGTCCATTTCCGACAGCATAAACCCAGAAGCATCAGGAAGCCCCATTCTCTCTTCTTTATCAAGTGATTCTTGTCTTCCAATGGTATGTCTTGCCTCACAAAGTAAAGAGGCATACTTTCAGCAACCAAAATAACAATTCAACCACAAAGATAAAATGAACTATTCACTGAATTTTAAATACAAAGCTGCAGCTGATTGAACTATAGGAATGAAGATTCTGAGGCAGAGGGGGATCTATTAAGAGGCAAGGGTGGTCAATTGACCACCCCAACTCCTGAAAACCTCGATTAAAGCTTCCATCTTCAAGCCAAAAACATCTAGCATCTTGCCCTCTAAGTGCTTCAATAAGTAATTGCTTACCTTTGTGTCCCCTCTAACCCCCCCTTGCTTTTGCGCTGAGTTCTGCTCGCCCACTGCCTCTGCGCTCCACCTCTGAGGGCAATTACACCGCTCCTGAACCTCAACATTCGACTCCGTCTTCGAAAGCGGGTTCGGATCTAAGTTTGGGCTGTAAGCACGATTTTAGCATTCTGGCCCATTTTAACTCTTTTAGAATCCCGGCCCATTTTAACCCTTTTATCCCAGCCCATTTTAACTTTTTTTTTTTATTAGGCAAAAAATTTCTTAGAAATTTTTCTCAGAGGATGTCATCAAAATTCGAATTTGAGACTAATTATTTACAAATTAACAGTAAAACCAACTAAACTAAATCTACATGACTGACCCATTTTAAGCTGCAATAAATTAATATGTAATATTATTAGTTTCGAGTTAAAAATGTCTAGTTTTTTATTGCATAATATTTAATTAGGCGAATTTGGTGCAAATCATATAATCCATATTTATATCATATGAATCAAAAAATATCTTCCCATATTAACAAAGTTGATTAATAAGAATAAATTAATTCAATGCCTATCAATTATCAATTAGAATGATTTTATTTGAACATATTGATTGATCATTTTATTTAATTCACAGCTATGAATTTTTTGCTAAAAGAAAAAAAAATTAACTAAAATATATAAAATATAATTTAATTTATTAACATGTCATAACGTATTAAGTGACACGTCAAATATGGTCAGTTATTATAGTCGAATATCGTAAGTTTAACTATTGTTTAAGGTCATCCTTGAAGAACTCAAAAATTTGAGTTCGAACCCATATTTAGTTGGATCATGAATATGTTAGGTTCTAAAATAGAAATTAATGCATCGGTAAATTTCGTATCTAGTAAGTATTTTTTTCTTACTAACCACTTTATTATATGGCACTTCTACATCAGTAGATATGCCATGAAATATGCTTCAATTTAACTCGCCATAATCAAACATAATAACAGGTGCACCAAGTTTTGTGCCAAATTTTATATTTTGTACTTACAAATAATGGATAGTAGGTAATTGATAAAAGAATGCATGTTTACTTACAAATAATGAGGAAGTAAATCATCGGTGAAAATGTACCCGAAAATTATGCAATTATTCTCGTTGATACATACATTTAATAACCATTTAACATTCGGACGTTTACTAATTATTTTAAACACTAGCATGTGTCTTTCATTTATCACTTTTGTTAAGTGTTACATATACATCAGTAAGTAGGAAATCGGTGAAAGAGTACATGTTTATTTACAAATAAGGAGGAAGTAAATAATCGGTGAAAATGTAAGACACTTCACCGATGAGCTCCCAAAGCCAGTGAGCTCCCAAAAGGCCTTATGCTATATAGATACGTGCCAACATATATAAGATACTTCACCTTTGTCTCCCCGAGTGATACGCAAAAACTAAGCATTAAATTAACACTTATTAAAAAGGCATGCAATTTAAAAACTCTTTTTGTAGATATAGCATTGGCAAATAGGGATCGTTCTGGACCTCGTGATATTTATACATTAAACGATAATTATAAAAGGTATAAAATGATGCTTAATTCAAGGCTTATCACCAAGCAATGTGAGATTGTTCACCGTTCTTCCCAAGACATGGGTCCTACAACATGTGTCTTTGGTACATGTACACCGGTGGATGTATAATAACCTTCCACCTAATTCAACGCTACATCAACATACCTTAATCATGTAACGACTCGGAAATTCGAAAAAGAAAAATTTGAAAAATTTGAAGGAAATGACGATTTTGCCCCTGGTTATAAGGGCTGAAAGTTAACTTTTTGATCAGGACCTCGTTTGGACTTTCCGTAAAAACCGTTGGATAGGTCTCGAGACGCACAATCCGTAGACATGCGGTGTCAGGGCCCACCCCTAATCCCCCGGGATTAAGGGCTAAACCCCGCTCCCGTCTAACGTACGCATGACACAAGGGCTAAACAACCGCCTAACCTCCGTATGACACGTAAGTCGGACAAGGGAGTTTCAGACCAACCACCTCAACAACCTCAAACTCCCCAGAGTGCGCAAAGCCTACTGTGGATTTGGCATGCGATGTCTCCATCTCTCTCAACCGACAGCCCGCACCACAGCAACCTGGAGGGTATCGAAAACACGAAAAGACTGTGAGTGGACAAAAATAAAAGTCAAGTTCAAAACAGTTATCAGAAAACACATACATTTATACCCTCCATTTTAAAAACCAATGCATGCATATCAATTTCATATCATAAAACCATGTACAAAAACCAAAGCACATTTTACCTTTTTCCACAACCCGGGCCTCAGCCCCAATATCACCAGAAGCCATTATAACCAATAAAAACCATTTCATCCGGGCTACTGCCCAAAACATCATCATCAAGTCTCAGTGAAAACCCAATACACATTTAAAACCACATTCTCATTCATCGAACCTGCTGGATCTATCCGAGTCTTTAAACTCCCGAGTCTTCAAACTCAATCCAGGCCTTAATCATATCCGAGTCTTTAAACTCCCGAGTCTTTAAACTCAAGGCCTACGGGGGAAAATCAATATATCCGAGTCTTTAAACTCCCGAGTCTTTAAACTCAATCCGGGTCTTTAAACCCAATCCGGCCGGTCCCCCGTCACATATATCCGGGTCTTTAAACCCAATATCCAGATCCAGCAAATCCAATCCCAAAACCATTTGAAATCATTTTCCATTTCCATATCCAAACCCGAATCCGAAACCACTGGTCTGATGCCCTTCCGGCATCCATAACCGTCATTCCGAATCCAGACCCAGAACTCATTTCCTTCTCATTTTCCGGTCCGAGTCCGCAACCATCATTCCGTAAGCTAGCATCCGGAATAACCATTCCGAACCCAAACCCGAAATCCGCTTCAAGTCCCGAATCGAATCCCGAATCGTCACCCGGAATTCCGATTCCGAAACCCGAAATCTCATTTCCGAAAACACCTTTGAATTGAGCCTCAAGCCCGGAAATACTTTTCAAAATCCTTTACTTTCCTTAAAATCCGACCGTTAAAATCAGGTTTCGTAAAACGTGTAAACTGTCATTTTCCTCAAAAAACGTGCACAAACCATAAACCATCACGACCATAAATCAAATCATAGAAGCTAGTATAGAAATCATATAAAACATATATGCATGCATCAAGAGTTAGGAAGCAAAGTCCACTCACAGACCATTTCAGCGTCGCCTCGATACGCGCGCACTTACGCCGTCCCCGGCCAGTTTGCTATCCTCGGCTTTCCCAAACCTGTCCAAATTCCATAACGAGGTTACTAACTACTTCACGCTACTCATACTAAAACCCCATAACTTTCCCGAATTTCTAACGTACTTAAAACGGGACCCTAGACCTTTAACCCCGCAGAACTACTCCGAAACGACGTCCGAAGAACCCGAAACTTAATCCATTGGATTCGTTATAACATTTAGAACAAAAACGTAGTTGGACGCTTCACCGGAAACCGCTGCACGCGCCCCCACGCGCCGCCCAAAGTGGCTGCGCGTGGGCCTCACGCGCCAGCTACAGTGCCATCTTCAACCTGTGCTGAACCGGCCGTCGCAGGCTGAACCGGCGAGAATCCTTCTCCGCCGTCCGGCCACCGTTCTCCTCCCTTTCTTCACCATTCTCAACGTCCAGACCTACTCTATCCATCCCCATCCTTCAATCACCTCAACACGGCCCCATACTTGTCGACTCAAGCTCGAAACCAGACGGCCCGAAATCCCCTGTTCCACACTCCGGCCACCCAGGTCCTCCCCCATCACGGTGGCGACACCAGAACACTTCTAGGACCCCACTAAGTCTCACACAACTCACCAAAAACCCCAACTCGTACTTAAAACTCACGACTTTCAAATTGAAACAAAACGGAAAAACAGAGGAATTGGAAATTACCTCTCCTGCCGCTCACCGCCGTGGACTCCGCCGCGTCCCTAGGTATCCACACACCTCCTCCGTCCTCCGCGCACCACCTGCCGCTTCCCTTGATTAAGTACACGACCGCACTACCGCACCTCCACCCCAACTCCTCTCTGTTTCTCTGGTTTTCCCCCGTGAGTTCTCACTTCACACACACATGAGCACTGCATCTCCCAATCTCCTCAACACTACCCTGCACTCTGAACCTCCCTCTGATCACACTCCCCTACTCACAAGCTCACACTTGCCCGGCCGTCGATCGATTTCACCCCTCAGCCTCACTCTCTGTTTTTTTGTCCTCTTCGAAGAACACGGCTGCACATTTTTAAAATACCCGTGCACATTTGTGTAGAACCCACTACACACCCACCACGCGTCACAATCCACTCCACACACTCCCACCTGGCCTAATCCCAGCCGTCCATTCCTTTCCTTCTGTGCACAAATCCCAATGTGCCACAATGACCAAAATACCCTTCTTTTCAACTCATATTTACGATTTAACCAAAACTTCCTAGACCCGTAACTCTCGCCCTGTAAGTCCGATGAAGACATGCCGCCTGTCATCGAACTCAGGACGACGAAATCTATCTAACCATCCTAGGTCAACCTACCAAAACTCGATTATTCAAAAAGTCAACTTTTCCCCTTAATTCACCCAAATTACAGTTATGCCCTCGACCTTCCGAACATCACAACTTCCTCCTCGGATGTCGGAATCGGGCGTACCACTTGCCTATGGATTCGTGACGTCCTAAACTACGTCCTGGTCACTGGTCAACACCCATTTGACCACCCGAACTAAAGTCAACATTTTGCCCGAACCAGGGGCAAAATCGTCATTCTACACTTACGGACCTATCGGGACCAACTAACCACCGATTAGCCTCGCTAATCCCACCTTAATCACGCTACTAATCCCGACTCTCGGGACGGGTTGTTACATGCGGCATGCATCAATCGGAGTTCGAATGACAAAACTACAGGTCTAGAAGTGTGAGGGGTAGTTTGGTAATTTGTGTAAGCAGGGACAAAATGGACTTTTGGGCAGGTGAATGGCTGATTCAGCTTGCTTAATGACTCATCTAGATTGGGGAGTGACATCTGTCACTTTGCAAATGCTGGGTAGTGTCACAATTAGACGGTGGGGTGAATTATCGAGTTTCACATTTAACCCATATGTGTGGGTGTTTGAAAAATAGAGGGGAAGTCCTCTCATGTGACAATTTGAACCCGTAGGCTGAGAACATGAGAACAAAAGGGAATTGAGAGAAGGAAAACAAGGAATTAGAAGAAATTGATTACCTAGAACTGTACAGGAAACCCGAAACCCCCACCCGAAATCCTTGATTGAAAGCTTGGATTTGAATCCGGATTTGTGTGATTTATTGGTGGAAACAAGATTTTGGTGAGTTTATGGGAACTTAAACGAGTTGAATGACACCAAAATCGAAGAGAATTGGAGAGGAATGAACCCAGATAGACCCTGGTTTCAATTCGAAAACTCATCTATGAGTTCGAGTAATTGGAAGGAATTAAAGCTATAATTGGCATCGAAAACAAGTTCATAAGAGTTCCTCGAAGCTTTTGGATGGATCAATTGAAGAAAAATAAGTGGAATTGATGAAGTTCGAAGAATGAACAGTGCACAGGTATCCTTTGAATATTCATATTCGAATCGAATAGATTGAGGTAAGGATTGGTGTAATTGACATTACAGATCTCTAATTAAAGTTAAAACGATACGATTAGCTGAATTAATTGAAGAAATTGAGTGGAAATTGACAGGGATTGAGTAGGGTTATATCACGGGTTGCAGGACCCGTTTAACAGGCAATCGGGTTGAGAAGATGAACAGTGCCCTACACTGTAGCAGGCGTGTGGCACCCACGCGCAGCCACTCACGGCGGCGCGTGATGGCACGTGGTAGCTTTTCTCTAGGTGAGTTCAACATGAAACTTGCTCCTTTTAATGTAACGAACATTTTGGCATTGGTTTCGAGTCGATCAAACACCTTTTCGATATAGTTTCGAGGGTACGAAGTGTTATGTTTTGTTTTAAATTTGTATTTAATTCAAGAAAAAATTATGGGAAGTTAAGATGATCTTAATTGAGTCATTAGTGACCCTTAAGAATGATTTTGGACATGACTTGGGATTCCTAGAAAGTATAAGAAATTACGGAAAGGCGTACAGCTCGGAAAGCGAGCGATATGGACGGTGTGTGAGTGAACTTTTGTTTTCTACCCAGAATGCATGCGTATATGTTTTAAATGCTTTATTATATGATTTGAAATGATTGGCATGATTAATGTTTCGATGTGATGATTTCTGGATTTTGAGAATATTATATTATTTTATATTGTTTTGGGCACGATTTTTTAGAAAACTGTGAAATTGCTGTTTTGGGCGAAAGCCCGGGATTTGAGATTGGTTTTGACTCGAATTATGAGTCAGAGATTGATTTGATGGATTTGTAATGCTTTTTGGATATATTTTATGGATTTATGTGAAAATGGCAACTGAGGTTGCGATTGCACGGAATTACGTGAAAATGATATTTTGGGCGCGAGACCCATTTGAGATGTGATTTTGATTGGATTGGTATTTCCATGTGATTACATGATGATATTGATGGTTTTCGGATTTATGAAATAATCAGGACTCTAGTTTTATGGATTTTGAGGAAACTTATGTTTTTGGGGCGAGACCTTGTGTTGAAAATGGTTTTGATTTCAAATGCAACTATTTTTCATTGTTTTTCATGGTGGTGATATGTTGCAGATATTAGGGCTTCCGGTTGGGAATATGTTTCCCCAGAATGAACCCTGGAGATAACGCTCGCCTCCGGGGATGGGATGTGTTCGCCCAGAGAGGTCACGTAGCATGGTCTGCTGTCGTGCAGCCGAGGGAGGCTCGACTCAGATCAGATGTGCTGGATTATGTGGAGATCGAGCAGTGATGAGTTCATGACGATCTGGAATGTCGGCTGGTGATGTGTTCACAGCGACATGCTCGGATTTTGAGCGGCACTTGAACCTATTTGATTTGCACGCGTTGCAGGGATAATGTGACTAATGAGATTGGATATGGAAATGAGTCCCGTGGTTTTATTGAGATTTGTGATTTATAAACATTTGTGCCCCAGATATATATTACTCATGGTTTATGATATGCATGCATGTTTGTGAATCTGGAGGGTAAGAATGTGTTTTGGTAAATGTATTTATAAAAGTTTGTTTTGTTCACTCACACCTTTTCTGTTTTATTGACCCTCCAGGTCGTGGTGCGACAATCGAGGCTAATCGAGAAGTGGAGACATGAGTGGGCACATGTGCGGTTATCCCTTGTTTGGCAAGTGCGGAGGGTAAATTCGTAACTTCAATTGACTTGTCAGACGGGAGTAGGACCGGGCACCGTTATCAAAGTCCTTCGAGCACGGGTCCTGTCAAATCAAACAAAATAATAGCTATACAAAATTTTCATACTACAATTCATATTAAGAGCCCAGTAGCTAAGAGCTGTAGAGGGAGTGATTGAGATCCTCATTATTGGTTGGTTGAATACCAGTTACCCCAGGATGACGACTTTTGAAAGTTGTGAATGATGATTGGTCTGAAACTCGAGTCATCTAGTTGCGATCGAGTTGAGATTGGTTGGATAAGTACTTATGGATTAGATCATGAGGCGACTGATCGATGGATGATACTCATTGAACAGATATTACAGGCGGTGAATTTCCTGCATGAATGCGGAGTCTCGATAGCGGTGTATTCTTGGAGTGGTCTGCACGAGGGTTGTGACAGATATGGCTATCAACGAATGTGTATGAGACGACTGAGACGTTGAGGATTCGTCAGTCGTAGTAAATGTCGAGAGGTGAGATTTATGAACAGATGCAGAGGTATGTGAGATTGTCACCGCACACAGGAGACGATGATGGACACGACAATAATAGGAAATGATGAGCTTTGGTCGGTGGCGATTGTGTCGAGATACCATATCATCTCCACTGAGATGATTGAGATGACTGAGATGAGATTGGTGGAAACCAACCTCGATAAGTGAGATGAACCGGATAGAATCCAGCAATGATCGAACAATTCCAGAGGACGATAGCGTGTCGAGAGGACGTGATTCTTGAATTTGATTATGGAGCATAATGTATGCCTGTATGGGAGACAGGTTTTGTCTTGCCTTGGAAAGTGTGCACGAGTGTTGTGTGCAAGAGGTGCTCCCATAAAAGTTGGGATAGGCGAACCAGGTGGTTCCATCACTACCTATTGGATGTGCATAGACGGTATAATAAAAGACAGATTGGGTTCCAGGACACGTGGATTGATGTCCGAGTGAGTTACTGCTTGGAAGCTAGAAAGGTACTATAGGATGACTGTTTTGGATTTGGGATTTTAGTTGGTTATGTCGAGTGTCCCGATGTGTCATCGGTAGGGTTACATGGTTGCCGCAGCTAGATGGAGTTTCTCGGGTACGTAACCCAGTTTGTATCCATATGGTCCGAAGGTACTGATAGAGTTGAGATCATTGAGAGTCTAGTCAGAGGACTTAGTGGAATTAGGATTCAGTTCACTTGGAATGTCAC
The DNA here is from genome assembly GCA_032719365.1 of Prinsepia uniflora. NCBI lineage: Eukaryota > Viridiplantae > Streptophyta > Magnoliopsida > Rosales > Rosaceae > Prinsepia > Prinsepia uniflora. The sequence continues at coordinate 52,351,417 of CM064868.1, read as the reverse complement.
TAATGAGGAATCCATGTCTCTTATAGAAGTTCGATGGAACTTCAAGAGTTATTTATGACAAGAAAGCTGGGAAGTGTAATTATACATCATTCTCCTGAAAGTTCTTAGTGAACTTCTCATCACTCATGGATGTATAAGCTTGTAAAGGTCGAGCTAATTTGAGGAGTGATACGATCGTGGGAGGACCACTACATTAGTCATTAACAGATATTATTGGAAAAGTCATGTTTGCAACATGGTTGAAATTCCTCTTGGGTTCAAAGAGAGTGTAGATTTTACACATAATGATGATGGTGCATTACGAAAACATGGTCGATTATGTGTACCAGAAGATGAGGAGCTGGAGATGGAACTTTTACAATGCGCAGCGAGGACCGACAGTGAGTGGACTTTGGTTTATAAAATGATGCATGGATATATGTTTTTATTGTTATATGATTATGATTTGAAATGCCTGAGGTGCATATTATGTTGATTTGATAATAATTTGCAAATGAAATGCTTTGTGGATTTGAAATGTCGATTTCTGGAAGATTTCACGGAGATGCGTGAAATTGCTATCTCGGGCTTGAGGCCCAGTTTGAAATCATAGGTTTTGAATGATTACATGGAGATATGTGAAATCAGGGATTTGATTAGCAGTTTTTAGATGATTTCACGAGGATGCGTGAAATCAGTATTTCGGGCTTGAGACCTAGTTGATTTAACGTTTGACTCAGAGTATAGTCAAATGGGAAATTGAACCGCGATTTGAATAATTAAATGATTTTCGGATTTGAAAATGATATTCAGGCTCGTGACCCTATTAGAAAGATAATGAACTCCGAGAGCGAGTCCATGTGTATGGGAAACCATGGTTTGGGCCAAAGGCCCTATTGTGATGATTACGTGAGGAAATGATTTTAGGTTGTGACCCAGTTATGACTTATGAAAGATATTTCGGGCATGGGACCTAGTTATGGATTTGGTTGATAGGATTCGAGGAATCCTGGATTTGAAAAATGTTTTTGGACCCGAATTTTATGAGATTGTGGAAACTGATTTTGGGCTGAGACCCTATGCAAAATAATAGTTTTATTTGAGAAACAACATTTTTGAAAACGTGTTTCCACTATTTTTATTATGACCATTCTTGGTGATTATGAGAGGGTCTCCTGTTGCAAATATATTTCCCCCGGAGAGAACCCTGGAGATAACGCTCTCCTCCGGGATATGTTCCTTTCGAAAAGGTCACGATGCACTGCTTGTTATCATGCAACTTAGGGAGGCTCGACTCAGGAATGCTTATATATGAGATTGGTCGGTGATATATTCACGACGATATGGAGATTGTCAGCCGTTGATATGTTCACGGCGACATGCTCGGATCTGAGCGGTCCCCGAGCTTATTTGCACGCGTAGCATGGATAATGTGACTAATGTGACATGAGATGTTGGCTATGAGAATGGATCCCGAGATTTTTGATTGATTGATTGTGTCCAAACGTTTTTAACCATGTGTTGGTTTTACGTTGAAAGTACTTGTTTTTCATTTGTATTGTTTTATTGAAAAGTACTGTTTTAACTTGATATGCACGCATGCTTTATAAAATGGAGGGTGAAAGAAATCTTTTGGGAAATGGTTTTAATTAATTTTGTTTTTGTCCACTCACACATTTTTTTGTTTTTGACAACCTTCAAGTTGATCACAGATGCAGGTTGTAACAGAGATCGAGACATCTCATGCCATCACATATCCTAGCGTAAACTGGATAACCTCGAGCACAGATTTATTCCTTGTCTGACACGTGTTGTCCGACGGGAGCAGACACATCCCACGATAATCCAGGGGGATTATGATGGGGTATGTCAAGGTAGTATCAGAGCACTAGGTTGTTCTTGGGGTGATTACGCATATGTCGGATGTGATGTCTCTACGATAAGAATAACATGTCATGAACTTGATACTGAGGGTAGGACTAGGAAAGTGACATAGGGAGGAACCCCAAATAGCTTCTATTTGGCATTGGATGTCGTGTTTTAGTAAGGATTGACTTGAGTAGGGCTTAGTAGACCCCGAGGAGGGCTGAGTTTCTTGTGAGCCCAACGGCTGAGAGTCGTAGAGTTATGAGTGATTGAGATCCTCAAATGGTAGATACTGGTTGGTTGGATACCAGGTACCCCATGATGACGACTTTTGAGAGTTGTGACCAATGATTGGTCCGAAACTTGGGTCATCTAGTTGCGATCGAGTTGAGATTGGTTGGATAAGTACTTGTGGATCGGATGACGAGGCAACTGATCGATGGATGATACACTTTGAGCGGATAGTACAGGCAGTGAATTTCCTGCATGAATGCGGAGTCTCGATAGCGGTGTATTCTTGGAGTGGTCTGTACGACGGTTGTGACAGACATGGCTATCAACGAATGTGTATGAGACGACTGAGACGTTGAGGATTCGTCAGTCGTAGCAAATGTCGAGAGGTGAGATTTCTGCACAGATGCAGAGGTATGTGAGATTGTCACCGCACACATGAGACGATGATGGACACGACAATAATAGGAAATGATGAGCTTTGGTCGGTGGCGATTGTGTCGAGATACCACATCATCTCCAATGAGATGATTGGGATGACTGAGATGAGATTGGTGGAAACTAACCTCGATAGGTGAGATGAACCGGATGGAATCCAGCAATGATCGAAAGATTCCAGAGGACGCTAGCGTGTCGAGAGGACGTGATTCTTGAATTTGATTATGGAGCATAAGGTATGCCTGTATGGGAGACAGGTTTTGTCTTGCCTTGGAAAGTGTGCACGAGTGTTGTGTGCAAGAGGTGCTCCCATAAAAGTTGGGATAGGCGAACCAGGTGGTTCCATCACTACCTATTGGATGTGCATAGACGGTATAATAAAAGACAGATTGGGTTCCAGGACACGTGGATTGATGTCCGAGTGAGTTACTGCTTGGAAGCTAGAAAGGTACTATAGGATGACTGTTTTGGATTTGGGATTTTAGTTGGTTATGTCGAGTGTCCCGATGTGTCATCGGTAGGGTTACATGGTTGCCGCAGCTAGAGGGAGTTTCTCGGGTACGTAACCCAGTTTGTATCCATATGGTCCGAAGGTACTGACAGAGTTGAGATCATTGAGAGTCTAGTCAGAGGACTTAGTGGAATTAGGATTCAGTTCACTTGGAATGTCACTAATGAGGAATCCATGTCTCTTATAGAAGTTCGATGGAACTTCAAGAGTTATTTATGACAAGAAAGCTGGGAAGTGTAATTATACATCATTCTCCTGAAAGTTCTTAGTGAACTTCTCATCACTCATGGATGTATAAGCTTGTAAAGGTCGAGCTAATTTGAGGAGTGATACGATCGTGGGAGGACCACTACAGTAGTCATCAACAGATATTATTGGAAAAGTCATGTTTGCAACATGGTTGAAATTCCTCTTGGGTTCAAAGAGAGTGTAGATTTTACACATAATGATGATGGTGCATTACGAAAACATGGTCGATTATGTGTACCAGAAGATGAGGAGCTGGAGATGGAACTTCTGGAGGAGGCCCATAGATCAGCTTACGCGATGCATCCAGGTGGAACCAAGATGTATCGTACTCTTAGAAAACACTAGTGGTAGCTCGATATGAAGCGAGAGATAGCAATGTCCGTGAGTAGGTGCTTGGTGTGCCAGCAGGTAAAGGCTAAAAGACAGAAACCATATGGATCCTTCCAGTCTCTTCCGATACCTGAGTGAAAATGGGATCATCTGATGATGGATTTTGTATTTAAACTTCCAAGGACGCATAAGGGGTTTGATGGTGTTTGGGTGATTTTGAACAGATTAACCAAGTCTGCTCATTTTATTACAATACGGGAAAACTATAATATGGAGCAGGGTGCTAGATTGTTTGTGGATGAGATTGTGAGGTTACATGGAACTCCAGAATCAATTATTTTGGAAGAGTTTGCAGAAGGACTTGGGAACCAAGTTGCATTTTAGTACTATTTTTCACCCTCGTACAAATGGCTAGTTTGAGTGAACAATTTAGATTTTGGAGGACATGATGAGAGCATGTGTATTACAATTCCCCAAAGTTGGGATACTTATCTGTCATTGATGGAGTTGGCATATAATAATAGTTATCATTCTAGCATCGGGGATGGCCCCAAATGAAGGGTTGTTCGGACGCTAGTGTTGAACACCCTCTGCTAGACCGAGGTGGGAGAAAGAAAGTTGTTAAATCCTAAGGTTGTAGGTGAGTTAGAACAAATAGTTAAAATAGTCGAGGAGCGATTAAAGACTGCATAAGATTGTCAGAAATGTTATGACGATCGTCAAACTCGAGAGTTAGAACTTACAATAGGAGATCAAGTTTTTCTAAAATTATCTCCTTAAAAAAAGATTCTACATTTTGGTAGACATGGAAAACTAAGTCCCCGATACATAGGACCATATGAGATCACTGAAAAAATAGGTATAGTCGCATATCATTTAGCATTACCCCGAGATCTTTCCCGAGTTCATGACATGTTTCATGTTTCATTGCTTCAAAAATATGTACCAGTTGCACCACATGTCATGGATTGATTTTGGGGACCATTTAGAGCATTTTGATCTAAGTAGGAAGGAAAAAGGTTGAAAAATGATGAATTTAGAATCGGGACGACTGCGAGGTTAGGGGAGACACTAACATGGCACTACTGACGGGGCATGATATGTCTGATAGTATGCTGACGTGACAGGTGATGTGGTAGCCACGTGGTTGCCACCTAGCGGCCACGTGTTAGCCATGTGACAACCCTATTAGAGTCTGTCAAGACATGTGGCACCATGTGTGAGCACGTGGCTGCGTGGGAAGGCTGTCGACCTTCCTCCAGTGCCTGGGTTCGAATCAAGAGGCACAACGGTGCGTGTCTGATATTTTTCATTGTTCTGAATCCAATAGTGGTAGTTACAAGGCGATCAGACATCGTCTCAGAGTAGTTTAAAGGGTTTAAAGTGTACATTCCTCGTTTAAAAATTTGTATTCAAATCTCGGGACATATGGTTCGTATTAGGAAATTGCCTAGGGCTTTTATGACCCAAAATTTATGATTTCTAACAAGCGACATGACCTCTGGAGCTGGTAAAGATTTATAACAAACGACACGACCTCTGGAGCAGGTAAAGATCACCACACAAATCGAGAATAATCACGTAATAATCATTGTGAGTTGACGTTTCTTCTTATTAAAAGATTGTGCAGGAATATTTGATAAAATGTCAAGGTAATGTTGTAACGACCCGAATTTTCATAAATAATATTTTAATGTAAAATGACCTTTTTGCCCTTAGTGGGGGAAAAGTTGACTTTTGACCCAAGAAATATTTTGAACTTTGAGCTATGACCGTGACGTAGATTGGGATGTCACGAGTCCGTAGACAGGAGGCACGCCGAAATCAGACTTCGTACGGAGAAGTTATGGTCACCGGAGCGAAAACGGAAAAATTTACGTCTCGAAAACAGTATTAATTAATTAATACCAGATTAGTTCGGAGATTAATTAGGGACACTTGGATGAGTGACAAGTGTCACTCATCTGTCAGCTAGGGTTTCACATGGGTGCATTTGATTGGTCCATTATTTAAACATTTCAAACCTCTCTCCTTCTCTCATTCGTCGGTTTCCTAAAACTAAAACAAACAAACACACACACCCGTTAGCTGCACCCTACACCACTCAAACCCGACCACCCCTTTTGCACCGTCCACCTTGAAAGCTGATAACAGATCGACTGAGAGAGCGACTAGGACGAACATGCGACGTCGCGGGGAGGCAGAGCTGCGACGGAGCCACAACGGAGAACTCGTGTTTTGGATCGAAATTGGAAGTCATGTTATAATGTGTGTTTCTCGTTTTAATCGATCCTAACGTGTGCTAGGGACTGAGGCGAACCTACAAGGCTAGATCTCGAGGCAACCAGCGGCCAGAGTTGCGAGTTATCGACGACGGAAAACTACAGTTACTGTTCATCGAGTTGCAGGTATGATCTAGGCCCTTTTTAGTGTTTTTGTTTAGGTAGATCTGTTACTGGGACTTAGAAGATCATCTAGAAACAAACCAGAAGAAAAATGGATGGAAAATGAGGAAATGACAGCCAGGTCAAGTCGCGAGTCTGCGTGACCCAGTTGCAGATGTTCGGGTCGACCCGTTGTGAAGTAGGAGATGATGATGTCAGCATGCTAGGTATGATGAAATCAGCATAGATTCCTTTTGTTGTGCACCTATACACCATTTGGGTAGGTTGAGCACTGTTTTTGTAACATGACAATTATGCTCGTATTTTGTATTTGTACTATCCCTGGTCTAACAGCATTGAACTTTGAATTCGTATGTTCAACTTTATTTATTTAATTCGAAAGACTTTAGTTCGGTCAAGGGTATTTTCGGTATGTTTAGAGTCGTTGTCAGACGGGAGCAGGGCATATCCCCGGGTGGTCCTAGTGGGATCGGGATGAGTCTTGTCAAGTTGGTATCAGAGCCCTAGGTTAGTGGTCAGGGTATTAGGTTAGCGGTTTGTACCTTGTACATTGTCGCTTTAAATGTCATTTAACATATCTATGCCTCTTAACAGTTTTGTTATGCCTCTGAGATGAGATCCCCTAGCACGGATCGAGGAGGAGTTAGTGAGGGAGATAGAGAGTGCAATCATTGAGCTGGCCTAGCGTTTGGGTGCCACGATCTTCAGGGTGGGGTTAGAGCCCGAGGAGGCACACCAGTGGATCGACCGTTGGGAGAGGATCTTCACGGTGATGCATTGTCCACCAAAAGAGTGCATGGTGCTGGCGACCTTTCTGTTGGATGGAGGCATTTATCGCTGGTGGCACAACCTGGTGATGTCTAGGTTGACTGTTCAATCTATTTCTTGGGAGTCTTTCAAGGAACGATTCCTTAACCAATACTATCCGAGGTCTTTCCACAACGCCCATGAGATCGAGTTCCTTCAGCTCCAGTAGGGGAGCCAGACCGTGGCGGAGTACGAGCAGTCCTTCCTGATGCTATCTCGCTTCACCGAGGCCTTCGTAAGCACGAAAGAGGACAAGTGTCGCAGGTTCGAGTTGGGGCTCTGCGGAGAGATTCAGGCCATGGTGACGTCTACCCACTTCGATTCCCTGCGAGACTTGACATATGCTGCGGTGAGGGTTGAGGCCAGTCTCTTGGTGCAGCAGCGGACTGCTGGTGAGACACGACAACGAGATCGTCCCCATCTTGGATTTTTGGGCCATCGGGGCACGAATGGTGGCCATTCTAGGGGAGCTTCATCATCGGGTAGCTGGGGATAGTTTGGTTAGCATGGGAGTCCCCAGAGGTCGGGATAGAGGTTCAGTTCCTAGCAGTAGCATGTAACGACCCGGACTTTTGGAAAAGGAAAATTCGGAAAATTTGAAGAAAAAAACGATTTTGCCCCTGGAAAGTGGGCGAACGGTTGACTTTTGGCTCGAACGGTCAAACAGACTTTGACCGATGACTGTGAAGTATTTCGGGACATCACGAGTTCATAGACAGGTGGCACGTCTGATTCCGACGATCATGAAAGAAGTTATGACATTCGGAAGTTCAAGGGCATTTTCATAATTAGGTCGAAAAGGAGGAAATTGCTGACTTTTTGATCGACCACTATTTTTCCCGGAATTCAAGGACCGTTAGGTAGATCTCGATGCCCTGAGTCCGTAGACAGGCGGCACGCTGAAAATCGACCTCGGGCGGATGAGGAGGGGCATTTTGGTAATTTGGTGAAGGAACGGTAAAATGGTAATTTTCCAAGGCTGCAATTTGAAACTGTCGTGAATGGGTTTAGAGGGAATTGTTTAACTAAGGATGGATTAGTGGCTGGTTGGGCAAAGCACTGATGTATTATTTATGCTATTGTTTGGTTTGGGCTGAGCACGGGTATGCAATGGTGGGTTTGGGAACAGGTACTGTGCTGGTGCTTTGAAATTGAAAAACAGAGCATGGGCATGACTTTGTGCACGAGTGGGGTTGGGAATGGAGCACCGTTGCTTTTGATTTGTTTATGCATTTGAGTGAGGGAACAGAGATAGAAGACAGAGCACGGGTTGTGTTGTTTGAGGTGGGGTGCGGGAAACAGATGCACAGTGAACTGTGTTTATGTTTTTGAAATGGAAAAACAGAGACCGATAAACCTTTGCTTGATCGACCTCCCCACTAACGAATTGAGAGAAAATGAGGGCTGGAGAGGATTTGAGAGGATAAAATAGTGTGGAAAAAAGAGAGAAACAGGAAGGAAAACCCCAGAAAAATTGAACCCACTCGAAAACCTTGAGAGCTCCCACTTAAGATCAAATTTTGAATTGGACGGTGAATTGATGGAATCAGAGGTGAGGTTGAGCTTCTAGACGTCCAACCGAGTTGAATGGGATCGACAGTAAAGAAAATGGTTTAGAGATGAGCCCAGACGACATTTGAGTTCAGTTTTAGAGATTCCAGTTGAGTTGGAATGGTTAGAGGGATTAGAGCTTACAATTGAGATCGAGGACAGGTTTCTGGTAATCATGCGAAGCCTTTGGTTTGATCAATTGAAGGAAAACGGTGAGGATCGATGAACTTCGATGCAGAAATAATGTTCGGATGTTTAGTAGGAATCTGAGCTCGAATTGACGTATTGAGGTGAGTTCTGATGAAATTTAAATTACAGAACCCTAGTTAGCTTCCTAATGGTGCTTTTCGATGAATCAATTGAAGAAATCGATGACTAATTGACATAATCCCAGACGGGTCACGCCGCGGGCCAACCAGACCCGTTTATTAGTGAGACGGGTTGGGACGACGACTGTAGCTTTTACTGTATCAGGCGCGCGGACTCACGCACAGCCACTCACGATGGCGCGTGAGGGCGCATGGGCTCAATTCTCGAGGTGAGTTCAACACGACTTTTGTCCTATGCAATGTAACAAACATTTTAGCGTTGGTTTCGAGTTAGTCGGACACCATTTCGACTTTGTTTCGAGGGTCTGAAGGTTTATATTACGTTTTTAATTAATATTTAATTCCCGAAAAATTATGGGAAATTAGTATGATGTTATTTGAGTCCTTAGTGTCACTGAGGAATGATTTCAGACAGGATTTGAGATTTCTGAAAAATGTCAGAAATTACAGAAATGCGTGTAGCGCGAAAACGAGCGTTATGGACGGTGTGTTAGTGGACTTTGCTTTCAAAATTTAATGCATGCATAAATGTTTCTATGATTTCTATGGTTATGATTATGACTTGTGATAATTACGATTTCCGTATTTATACGTATTTCAATATGCAATACGTAATTACATGTATTTTGAGACTATGGTTTCTCTTATGCCTTGATGATCGATTTTACATGATTTGTGCATATCATGATTTAAGGATGTTTTGATTATGATTGTGAGTATGACTTATGGTGTTGACACAAATTTCGAGATTTTTACGGATTTGTGCGTTTTACGAGATTTCGAGTATTTTGTGATTTGATCATGGTTTTGATGCTTTGACCTTGGGATTTGAAATATGATTTGATTTCAAAGATTTAAAACGGATTTTGGAAAAGGTGATTTCGGGCTTGATGCCCAGGGCATAAAAGTAATTTTAATGAAAGAGATTCGGATTTCGGAAACGTGAAAGTGGATTTTCGGATTTGGGTTCGGAATGGTTATTCTGGATGCTAGCTTACGGAATAATGGTTTTGAATTCGGATTTGGAAATGGATGGTGGATATGATTTGAGATTTGAATGTGAAGTTCGGACATAAGTCCTATTATGACAAAATGTGATTTCAGACTGGTTTTGGAATTTGAATTCCGATGGATTCTGGTTTGGTTGTGAATTACATATGTTTTGGGTTTAAAGACCCGGTACTATTTGTAACGACCCGTCCCGAAAGTCGGGATTAGCGAAGTGATTAGTACCGGATTAGCTGAGTTAATCGGTGGTTAGATGGTTACTTTTGAACTTTGGACTCAGAATGACGATTTTGCCCCTAGAATGGGCAAATTGTCGACTTTTAGTTTGGGCGGTCAATTGGGCATTGACCGATGACTGTGACGTAGTTTGGGACGTCACGAGTCCGTAGACAGGTGGCACGCCCGATTCCGACATCCGAGGAGGAAGTTATGATGTTCGGAAGGTTGAGGGCACTTTCGGCATTTGGTTAAAATAGGGGCAAAAGTTGAATTTCCGTACGATGTAGTTTTTACACGTAGACCGAGGACCATTAGGTCGATCTCGTCGTCCTGAGTTCAACGACATGCGGCATGCGTTCATTGGACGTAGGACGAGTGAGTTACGGGTCTAGAACAGCGAAGGGTAAATTGGTAATTTGTACAATTGAGGGTATATTGGTCATTTACAGCCTAGGGACTTGTGTTCAATGGGTATTGGATACTTGGCAGCTGTTGGATAAGGAAGCCACATGAGTTTGACACGTGGTCCTCTCTGGATGGGCTTAGAAGCATCGTCCACCGCCTTGAACCTGTTTAAACGGTGAACCGTGGAAAAACAGAGACCAATCGACTGTGGTGAGTGAGGGAATCATGTGTGAGTTATTTGTGAGGGCGAGTGAGTGCTCAGTGTGGTGATGGGAAGGTGGAATTGTGGTGGAGCAGCCGTGAAGCCGTCGTGGACGGTGGGTTTCGGGTTAGGAGAAACAGAGGATAAAACAACCATGGATTCAACCTCTTCAAATCCCCATCAGGTGTTGCTGATTTGTGAACAAAATATGGGAAGAAGGATGAGACAAACTCACTCGACTGTAATTTAGGACCTGAGATGGACGGTAAGGCCCAAACTAGGAACTTTTTTATTTGAAGTCGATCATGGTGGATTGAAATTGAATGGCTAACGCTTTAATTGTTGCTTTGGGTGTGATTTTGGAAATCAAGACCTAGTGGCACAGTTTGGGGTGACCGGAATATCAAGAACGCCGTTGGGGGGGGGGGGGTGGAGAAACCTCTGGTTTTCTTCGATTCGAACAGGTAAGAACAGGTCTTTACCTCATGGTTTCGCACACTAGATCGATTAAGTAAAAGGGGACGAACCTAGGGGAAGTAAAAGAATTAAAAAATGGATCTAAATAAGCAAGAACCGTGAACGCCGGACCGGCTGGACCGAATCGGTTTAGACCGGGTTTTCCCAAGGAAGACGATGACACTGTGCTGGGCGCGTGGCTCCCACGTGCAGCCCCTTTGGGCGGCGCGTGAGGGCGTGTAGAGTCCCTTTTGGGGAAGTTTCCAACACGACTTTTAAAGTACTCAATGTAACGAACATTTTGGCGCTGGTTTCGAGTCAATCAGACATCATCTCGACATGTTTCGGGCAGTCCGAAGGTTTTAAGGCTAGGTTAAAAATAGTTAAAAATACGGGAAAATTATGGGACTTGAGTAGGACTTTTGTGAAAGTAGTTAGTGACCTCGTTATGGTTTTTGGACAGGTTCGGGAAAGCCGAGGATAACGAACTGGCCGGGAACGGGGTAACTGCACGCGTATCGAGGCGACGTCGAAATGGTCTGTGAGTGGACTTTGCTTTCTAACTCTTGATGCATGCATATATGTTTTTATATGTTTTCTATACTAGATTCTTTGATTGGATTTATGATTGTGATGGTTTACGGTTTTTGCACGTTTTTCGAGGAAATGACGGTATTTCACGTTTTACGAAATTTTGATGGATATTGTGATTTGAACTTGGTTTTATCGATTTAATTTCAAAGAAAGTAAAAGGATTTTGGAAAGTGTTTTCGGGCTTGAAGCCCAGTTCAAAAAGTGGTTTTAAGAAACGTGATTTCGGGTTTTTGAATCGGAATTCCGGATGACGATTATGGATTCGATTCGGGACTTGGGAGTGGATTTCCGGGTTTGGGTTCGGAATGGTTATTCCGGATGCCGGCTTACGGAATGATGGTTGCGGACTCGGATCTGGAAAGGAGATAGATATGAGTTCTGGGTTTGGATTCGGGATCCTGATGAGATTGCGGATTCGGATTCGGAAATGGAAAATGGTTTTCAAACGATTTTGATTGGATTTGCTGGATCTGATTATTGGGTTTAAAGACCCGGATTATGATTGACGGGGGACAGGCCCGGATTGGGTAAAGACCCGGATTGAGTTTTAAGACTCGGGAGTTTTAAGACTCGGATATTGATATTTCCCTCGTAGGCCTGTTGAGTTTAAAGACTCGGGAGTTTAAAGACTCGAATTATATTGAGGCCTGGATTGAGTTTAAAGACTCAGATAGATCCAGCAGGTTCGATGGATGGAAATGTGGTTCAAAATGTTTTGGTTTTCTCGGTGATTGATGATAACGGTTTTCAAGGATGGTTTTCGTTGGTTATAATGGTTTTCGATGGTTTTGGGCTGAGGCCTGGAATTTGAGAAAAAGGAAAATGTGTTTGGTTTTCGTACATGGTTTTATGACATGAATTTGATATGCATGCATTGGTTTTTGAAATGGAGGGTATAAATGTACTTGTGTTTTCTGTTAACTGTTTTTAAACTTATATTTTATTTTTGTCCACTCACAATCTTTTTCGTGTTTTCGATACCCTCCAGGTTGTTGCGGCACATGCTGTTGATCGAGAGAGACAGAGACATCACCCATACGATCCACAGTAGTTCGATACACTATGGGAAGTCTAGTTACCAATGGATGATTGGATCGAGACTCCCTTGTCCGACTTACGTGTCGCACGAAGGTTGGACGTTGGTTTAGCCTTCGTGACATGCGTAAGTCAGACAGGAGCATGGTTTAGTCCTTAATCCTGGGGGATTAGGGGTGGGCCCTGACACTATTGCTGGATGATGTTTTAGGTTTAAAGACCAGGTTGATTGATGACGGGACGGGCTCGGATTGGGTTTGAAGACCCGGATTGAGTTTAAAGACTCATGAGTTTAAAGACTCGATTATTGTGATATCCCCCGAGGCCTATTGATTATGCTTTGAGTTTAAAGACTCGTTGATATCCCGGGAAGGCCTAATTATGCGCATGGTTTTGAGTTTAAAGACTCGGGCACACCCAGCAGATTGATTGACTTCTGAATTATTGTTCATTTCCGATGTTTTCGGATGGGTTGGGCACTGGCTCGGTTTATGTGGCTTGATGGGTTTTTGGACTATGTTCTTGTACTTGGATTTGATTCATGGTTTTAGGCTGAGGCCATGTGTTCATGATTGTGGGCTAAGACCCGAAGGTGAAGAAAAGGAAAATGAATTTGATTTTCATACACGGTTTTCTTACATTGGAAATGAAATGGAGTGTGAAATGAATTTCGAATGCATGCAGTGGTTTTACGTGGAGGGTAGAAATGTCTTTCTGCAATTGTTTTATAAACTGATTCTTTTTTGTCCACTCACACCTTTTGTGTTTTTATTTACCCTCCAGGTTGTGGCGCATTAATCGAGGCTGATCGAAAGGCGGAGGCATAAGTGAATACGTGTGTGGCTATCCCTTATTTGGCAACTACTGAGGGTAATTTGGGAACTTCAGTCGACTTGCTGGACGGAAGCAGGACCGGGCACGGTTATCAATGTCCCTTCGAGGGCGGTCCTGTCAATTTGGTATCAGAGCACTAAGTTGCTGATTCTGTTGCCACATCATGCCTCCGAAGCGTAAGCCTCGTGCGCGACCTGGTAGTGAGACAGGTAGACGAGGGTGTATAAGACCTTGTGATAGATCTCGGATGAGATTGACCCTGGGTTGAGGGTCAGGTGTTATTTAGCGTACACCGTGAACTACTATTTGTTAGACATAGCATTGTGTGGGTCACAAGGACGAATAAGCCTAGAGGCTAGAAAGATTGCACAATCGAGCAAGTTTTACTCGTGATGAGATTATTCACAGTGGATTCCTTACATGGAATGTGTATTTAAAGAGTATAAAATGTGATGGGATATCCCTTATGCCTTATCGGTCGTATAAGATAGGGTTGACCATTGGTATTTGCTCGGTGTCTGGGTATGTCAGTGATGGCATGATTGATTGGTATGAGATTGGACTCAAGAGGAGTCGAGATGTGGATGTGGGACTCAAAATAAGTCAGGATGTTGGTTAGAAACTTGAGGTGAGCCATGGTAAGGTATCAAGGTTCGAGAGGAGCCAGAAAGGCTGATTGAGGAACGTTTGGCACTTAGGATGCCAAGGACTGGTATACGGTCAGGTACTAAGGACTTAGGGAATCATGGCTTGGTCTTGGTTTGGACTTATGGGTCAGTGTCCTTAGTGATTGAGGTTTGGGCGGAGACCCAAGGTATACAAGGATTGCGACTTAGGAGACAGTCAAGTTCAGTGGGACGCAAGTCGGGTCCACTGGGAGGTAAAGTAACAAGGGTAATTATATAGTAATAGTTATGATTGTGATTCGTCTTGCCATATCATAAAGAAATGGTTATACAGATTGATTGATATAAGTGAGATGGCACTGTTGGGGTGTGATAGAGTGAGGATTGGCTCCTATACTGACTGTCGATATGACAGGCGAGGGAAGAGTTGGTGGGGGCCGTAATGGACCATAGAGGCGTGATTAGTTGGGACCACATGCCCGGGGATTTGCAATTCCTTCGTAGGAAGTCTGAGTAACCCTGGAGTGATGATATGGATACCTATTACTTGTGGTCATGATGTAAGATTAACCAGGACGTATGTATTAGGTAGGTCCCAGGTTATCCACTCTTCCATGTCTTGAGATTGGCTATTGGTCGGATATGGTGTCGTTTGTGATTGGTTTTGGTGTGGAAGTCATTGAACTAACTAGAGTTATCGATGTGATACTTTGATATTAGTCATGTGGTAACCTTGGTATTTATATATGGTAAAATTGGTGAGATATAAGGGGGGTAGACCTATCGATGTGAGGATACCCAGGATGACTGGTGTTTTTCGCCTAGTGGCTGACTTATATTTGGATGAATTGGATGTAATCCTTGGAACGGATTGGTTGATGGCCCATGAGACCTCTATCGAGTATGTTGATTAGAGAGTGACATGTGGAATCTATGATTCCGGAGGTTATATTTCAGGGGAACTCGAGGGTGTTACACTTTAGGATGATTTTGATCCTCACAACCAATAGATGGTTGGTATGAGGTATTCAAGTTTGTTGGTACATGTGTGGTGTATGTGTTTCGTGTATGAGAGGCCTAGTGAGGGCTGAGGATGCCCAGATTTCTCAACATACTCCTGAGGTTTTACCAGGATAAGAAATTGAGTTTATGATGATCTGAGTTTACATGTTGATTTTGGACAACTTAATAGGGTAACAGTATGGAATAAGGATTCCGTATCACGAGTTAAGGAATTTTGGTTTCGTGGGAAGGTTGTGAGTAGTGACCTTAATAAGAGAGGCCAACTTGGTGGTGATTGTCGATTTGAGTAAAAGTGAGAAAAGGATAATGTTCGGATTTGATATAGCTAAGGTTAATTGATGGTGATACCCTTGGATAGCCAAATGGGCTAGTTATAGTTGAGAGATGAGGAGTCGGGTAGTCTGACCACAGTTAGATGATGTATGGTTCCATGATTGACGATTGGTTGGTTGGTGTACTTACATGTACCGATGGGCGTGTAATATACTGAACAGATGTATTGAATGCCCTCAGAGAAAGAGATAGTTGAATAAGTGTTAGGTCTGATAGACCAAAGTAGGTTTGGGGAACATGAGTTGGTATGAGATTTGTTGGAGACCACAAAGGATTGTAGGGTTCTCTCCCATATTTTTCCAGTTATGGTGATTGACCCGGAAGGAGGTTAGAGTTATTGGAACTGAGAACTGAGGTTGAATGGTTACAAGTGGAGGAATAGTGACTTATGTTCGATGGTGATCCCTCCTGTGTGTATATTGAGATGTACCACGAGATTTGGGACTCGATGAGTCGTGTGTTGATGCTACTTAAACCCTCAGAAGTTGACCTTCCTTGTATGAGTTGAGATCGACCCACGGGGTTGAGTATGCAGAGGTCATATACCTTTAGGAAGTAATGTACGAGTACCGTATCGACCTTTAGGATTGGTAATAATGGATGAAAAGAAAAGCTTAGTGTGTGATAAGGCGATGGTCGGGATATATTGAGATGACGACCACATTGTCGGATCAGGTATTACTTGGGGAGAGGATTGTCATGTTTGATAGCCTAAGGATAGGTGAAATCCTGTTAGTTACGAAACTCCATAGGATTGGAGTAGTACATGAGTTCTGATAACTTGGACGGTTGGCGTCCAACTGCAGGACCATACTTGGTGTATGGTGGAGTCGAAGTTAAGAAAGGGATGTGCCTTGCGATATAGTACGAATGATTGTACTGAGTGCTTATTGGCATTAGGAAGGAATCAGGAGGAAAGGTTAAAATCATTATACATATTGACCCTAGGAAGGATATGGTGTAATTAACCTAACAAGGGGAATGCGTTCCCGAGTTATTGAACCTTATTAGTTTATTGGCCTGGTGGCCTGATGACACATGTGAGAATTTAGCCATTGGATCATGTCACGAGTGGACGACATGTAAACAAGAAGATATGACAGACCTTCGTGTTTCCTGGATTGTGTGGACTCGAACGTGAGCTAGGCTACGTATTCCGAGTAAGTATATGGTATGACTGCCCATGGGGCAGGGGTTTACAGAAGGTTTGAGGCTGGTGGTATGATTTCTATAAGTGGGTATGACTTATACCCAGTTGAGAGTGATTATGTTTCAGGATTATCGTAGACATGTATCCTCGGGAAAATATTATGGCTCCCACTAATTGGAATTTCGAGGACGAAATTCTTTAAGGGGGTAGGTTATAACGACCCGGACTTTCGGAAAAGGAAAATTAGGAAAATTTGAAGAAAAAGACGATTTTGCCCCTGGAAAGTGAGCCAACGGTTGACTTTTGGCTCGAGCGGTCAAACAGACTTTGATTGATGACTGTGAAGTAGTTTGGAACGTCACTAGTTCATAGACAGGTGGAACGTCCGATTCCGACGATCAGGGAAGAAGTTATGACGTTTGGAAGTTCAAGGGCATTTTCGTAATTAGGTCGAAAAGGAAGAAATTGTTGATTTTTTGATCGACCACTATTTTTCATGCAATTCGAGGACCGTTAGATAGGTCTCGATGCCCTGAGTCCGTAGACAGGCGGCACGCTGAAAACAGACCTCAGACGGATGAGTTACGGTTCTAGAACGAGGATGGGCATTTTGGTAATTTGGTGAAGGAAGGGTAAAATGGTAATTTTCCAAGGCTGCAATTTGAAATTGCCGTGAATGGGTTTAGAGGGAATTGTTTAACTAAGGATGGATTAGTGGCTGGTTGGGCAGAGCACTGATGGATTATTTATGCTATTGTGTGGTTTAGGCTGAGCATGGGTATGCAATGGTGGGTTTGGGAATAGGTACTGTGCTGGTGCTTTGAAATTGAAAAACAGAGTGTGGGCATGAGTGTGTGCACGAGTGGGGTTCGGAATGGAGCACCGTGGCTTTTGATTTGTTTATGCATTTGAGTGAGGGAACGGAGACAGAAGACAGAGCACGGGTTGTGTTGTTTGAGGTAGGGTGTGGGAAACAGATGCACAGCGAACTGTGTTTATGTTTTTGAAATGGAAAAACAGAGACCAGTAAACCTTTGCTTGATCGACCTCCCCACTAACGAATTGAGAGAAAATGAGGGCTGGAGAAGATTTGAGAGGATAAAATAGTGTGGAAAAAAAGAGAGAAACGGGAAGGAAAACCCCAGAAAAACTGAACCCACCCAAAAACCTTGAGAGTTCCCACTTAAGATTAAATTTCGAATTGAACGGTGAATTGATGGAATCAGAGGTGAGGTTGAGCTTCTAGACGTCCAAACGAGTCGAATGGGATCGACAGTAAAGAAAATGGTGTAGAGATGATCCCAGATGACATTTGAGTTCAGTTGTAGAGATTCCAGTTGAGTTGGAATGGTTAGAGGGATTAGAGCTTGCAATTGAGATCGAGGACAGGATTATGGTAATCATGCGAAGCTTTTGGTTTGATTAATTGATGGAAAATGGTGAGGATCGATGAACTTTGATGCAGGAACAGTGTTCGGATGTTTAGCGGGAATTTGAGCTCGAATTGACGTATTGGGGTGAGTTCTAATGAAATTTAAATTACAGATTCCTAATTAGCTTTCTAATGATGCTTTTCAATGAATCAATTGAAGAAATCGATGACTAATTGACAGAATCGCAGCCGGGTCACGCCGCGGGGCAACTGAACCCGTTTATCAGTCAGACGGGTTGGGACGACGATTGTAGCTTTTACTGTAGCAGGCGCGTGGACTCACGTGCAACCACTCACGGCAACACGTGAGGGCGCGTGGGCCCGATTCTCGAGGTGAGTTCAACATGACTTTTATCCTTTGCAACGTCACGAATATTTTAGCGTTGGTTTCGAGTTAATCGGACATCGTTTCGACTTTGTTTCGAGGGTCTGAAGGTTTATATTATGTTTTTAATTAATATTTAATTCCCGGAAAATTTTGGGAAATTAGTATGATGTTATTTGAGTCCTTAGTGACACTGAGGAATGATTTCGGATAGGATTTGAGATTTCTGGAAAATGTCAGAAATTACGGAAATGTGTGCAGCGCGAAAACGAGCGTTATGGACGGTGTGTGAGTGGACTTTGCTTTCAAAATTTAATGCATGCATAAATGTTTCTATGATTTCTATGATTATGATTATGACTTGTGATAATTATGACTTGGCACGTCCCTATTGGCCCACGTGTCTGACAGTTTGGCAGGTGGATGATGTCATTAGCTAACGTCATCATCCTTGTCCTCTCGACAGGTCTGCTATTCGGGTCGCACAAACCCGCGACCCGACCCGACTGTAACTCGCCCATTTTTTACCCATTTTCAAAACCGTTGCTACCCCTAAGATTGCCTAGGTACCTAGGTTGGATCTATGCGTTCAAATTCAGCTAAACACGCAGAAAATTCATAGCTTAAGTCGAGCAACAATGGAGGCCTACTTTCCCATCCAGTTCCTCGTCGATCCTAACACCGTCGTGCCTATTTCTGTGCTTCAATAAACTCGTACTGGCCCTAGAGAGTAACTGGGTCCTTAAACTCACATAACAAGGCCCAAAAATCTAACCCAAATGTGACCCGATCATGAGGGTTTTGGGTTTTACCTGTGAACGTGTCTTCTTCACCGTGCACCGCCGTTCTCAACCCTGAATCGTCGTCCAACACCTTCTTAGTCACTCCTCAGGCTCACTAAAAGAAGATGAAGGTTAAGGGAAGGTGGTCAATGGTTGTGTGTGTGTATTTACAAAAACTTGGTTCATGGTTGAATGAGCATTGAGAGAGAGAGAACATATACATGCATCCAAATCTTTTATGTAAATGGACCAGTTAGATGAGTGACAAGTGTCACTTATCTGATTGGTCCAAGGAATCAGTTGACCAATCCAATAATGCCATTTGGCCCTAAATCTCGGAAAACGTAATAGTAACCATTAAACTCCGTGACCCATAACTTTTGTATCGAACATCCAAATTTGGCATGCCGTCCATCTACGAATTGGTGGCGACACGATCTACGTAATGGTCAAGGGTCAACCCCAAAACAGTGTCCCGATCAAAAGTCAACATTTTACCCACCAGGGGCAAAATGGTCATTTTGCAATAATTAAATAGAAATTACAATAAAATAATGTTCGGGTCGTTACATCAGCCACTGAAATTGTTGGTCAAAATTGGAGGGAAGAAGCTGGTCAACGCACAGTCAAAAGCTAGTAGTTGGTGTTGGGTTGCAGAAGGGACTTTCAGTGGATACTGGCCGAATCAGGACGAAGTAGTTCTGGAAATACGCGCCGCTATCTGATACTATTCCTTGGGTTGTCTTTGTGGATTCGGTAGGTTCCTACCGAATTCTTGAGTGGTTTTTGGTTACTTCCTTTCATTCAATCATAACTTAATCAATATAACTCCGATTGAGGTGATTCTTTTGCCTAGATTCTCGTAA
This sequence comes from Prinsepia uniflora, assembly GCA_032719365.1. NCBI lineage: Eukaryota > Viridiplantae > Streptophyta > Magnoliopsida > Rosales > Rosaceae > Prinsepia > Prinsepia uniflora. The sequence goes on along the minus strand of CM064868.1, from coordinate 52,331,431 downwards.
TTCCAAGCTTAATCCAATTCTGGATAATTCTCACAAAAGATATTATTTTCTCCTATTGTTTGATATTTAAACATTAAAAGATAAGCATAAAGGGTATAAAATGATGCTTAATTCAAGACTTATCAAATACCCCCACACTTAGACTTTGCTAGTCCCGAGAAAATACGAAAACAAACTAAGGCTTTGAAATATCATTTTTTTTTCTTTTTCTAAAAATAAAAAAACTACTGAGTCCTTAACCATTTGTCTCAAATTGTAATAACATAACTATGGCATCAAAGATTTAAACTAATAAGGTATATAGAATAGGGAATTCAAAAGTTAATACATCATAACAAAATGCCTTTTCAATTAAGACAAAGAGTAAACTTGGTGAAATATATCACAACATGAGTAAAAAAAGTATGAATCAACTCACAGAGATATGCACTCGTGTTTCCAACTCAGTGTGTATATGGTTTGTGTTTGCACTCAAGGGTCAGAAAGATGCTCACATAATAGAAAGTAAGTTATTTCATAAAAAATTCAAACATAAAGCATAAGATAGTGAACATACTTGCACAAATGAACCAAAACCATAAGCTTATTCATATGATAGACACAAGTAATCAAAATTTACTCATCTCAAGGATCATAAGGTCTTTAATTGAAGGTTGTAACAGGGCTAGGTATAGAGGTAAGGAATTTTAAGATAGTGGTGTTAAATTCTGTTCCAGGACTCAACTAAAGACTTCATTACATAGGCATAAGTGTTTTCCATAGTCATAGGCCAAGTATCAACTTTTTGGGCCTTAATCTTCATTATCAACTTCTTTGAATTTGTAATTGGGACAAGGGTCCAAAAAGTTTCATGTAGGCCTCTAATCTTCATTGTTCCAAATCACAAGCGTAGGGGACTTAACTCAAAACTCAAATTTAGTACCTCATAGAACTTTTGTTCTTGATTGTATTTTCTTTTTCATCAATTTATTTTTTTCTTTCTTTCTTTCTTTCTTTTGAGAGGTAATACAATGGATAAAAACATAGTTTGAGAAAGTCATTCCCTATACTTACATATAAGTTTTCATTCATCACATCACTTTTTTGTATCTCACGCCTTTTTGTATCTCACGCCATCTTTATGTTCTTCAACCAAGTCCAAGAAACAAGGGTAAAGGATGTCTTATACTAGGCTTATGTGAATAGATGTTTATGGTGATGAAAGAAAGGCTTAATGTAGGCTCAAAGTGGTTAAACTAGGGGGATCACACTTTTGTGATCAAGTAGGGACATGGATATTTGGATAAGTGGTGTTAGCCCTATTGCCTTATTCATGTCCAAAATCAGAGAATTTATTGACTTAAAAGCTTGTAAAATCACATAGAATAAGTTCTACTACTCTAGAGTTTATTAAAAGCTATGACAAGCAGTTATGAGGTATATGTACTTCAGTTTAAACAAAGAACTCCTATGAATCACTCAACTAAGAAGTATATAAGGCTCTAAAGCTCACATAGGGTTCATATGATTCATAGAAATATTAACATGCTCATTATGTACCAGTTTATCATGTATTAACTATTACAAGTCATAAACATTCAATCATAAAGCATTAACAAATGAATTCATGTTGTAGTGATCATCTTTTAGCCATGTTATCTTCATTTAACCGTCATTTTTATCATCGAAAGGTTAAAGGGTATCCTAAAACGTTTTAAAAACACTAAATTAAACAAAAAGACTCGAGACTAAAGACTAAAACACATAAAATATTTTTGGGTTTTTGTTGTTTTTTTTGGATTTTTTTCTTCTATTTTTGAAATAAGACTCAATAATGTTGTGAACCTCTCCCCCACACTTAAATCTGACATTGTCCTCAATGTATGAAAGTGAAAGCATATAATCTAATTAAGGAGGAATGATTCACGAAAAGAAAGAAATAAAGACATACATTAACTAAAGTGAAGAGAGTGAAGAGTTTAAGAAAGCAAATCTCCGTTTGATGGCTCTTTCAGGTCCCTGTCATTCGGTTGCCTCCCAAGAAGCGCTTAAATTTAACGTCTTTAGCCTAGACAAAGTGCTTCAACCAACTCATACGATGCGAGGTCTATTCCCCCTTTCAGACTCCACATCGAACTCACCAATTGCCTCTAGGTAAGGTGCCAAGCCATCTTGAATCTGAGGGTAAAGTTCGTTTGCCAACTATTTGACAAGAGCATCCCCAAGTCTAGTTCATGGACCTTACATTAAGTGAATTGCATATTGGGTTTTCCTTCAAGATAGCTAGGTGAGAATATGTACATTAAAAGAAGGAGAGATATAGAAAGGAATATACACGAAATAGAATTGTATGTACAAAGAACGGTTTATATACAAGTGAGAAGCAAAGAAGTATAAACAGTTTAAGAGTATGCAAGGTAGAGTCGCGAAAATGGCATGTAAAGGCACAATTTCCAAAAACGTCAAAATTAATGCAACACAAAAAAGTCTACATGATAAATGGGGTGAATGCATAAGAAGGAAAGCGTTAGAACCTGCATAAGCCATAAGAGTTACGTAACTTTGCATGAAAAGAATGGCCTGCATGACTGGACCCATCTCGATCCCCCTGGATTATCGTGGGATGTGGTTGATCCTGTCTGACACCGCGTGTCAGACAAGGGATAAATCCATGACCCCCTCGGGTTTATCCAGATTGCACCAGGATCTGTGGCGACATGTGATGTCTCAATCTCTGCTACATCCCCCATCAACCTGAAGGTTATAAAAATAAAATAAAAGTTGTGAGTCGACAAAAATAATATTTTATAAAAACTGTATATAAAAAAATACACTTATACCCTTCACTTAACACATGCATGCATCAAAAAAAGTATTTCAGATACTTTTCCGAAAAGAAAGACGTATTGATTTTCAAATCAGATACAATGAAAACGTGGCTCAATCAAAGACATTTCCTCAGTAGGGTCTCAACCCAAATCCAAATCATACAGGGTCTCATCCCAAATCAAACTACACAAGGTCTCATCCCAAATCGAATCACACAGGGTCTCATCCCAAATATAAACCACGTGGGATCTCAGCCCAAAACAGATCAAATGTCAAAATCTGAGTCATTAAACTCAACACAACATTATCAGTCATGATTATAATCAAGCAACGAGTGCATATAAGCTCAGGACCCCTCAAAATCCGAGCACGTCCCCATGAACACATCACCAGCCGACCATCTCCAAATCGTCATGAACACATCAATGACCGATCTCAGATACTATATGCACTCCTGAGTCGAGCCTCCCTCAAATTCCGCCTCTCTCGACTGCTCGACAGTAGAGGCATAGTGACCTCTCCGACCTCGGAGGCGAGTGTTATCTCTTGGGTGTTTACCGAGGAAACATATTCACACCGGAGGCCTTATCATAATCATCATGCTCATCATTTTGAAAACAGTGGAACCATTTCTATAAATCACCAGATCTGTTTCCATAAAATCATCATTTCAAAACCAATGTTTAACAACACTTCATAATCCAGGATTCCTCGAATCCTATCAAATCCACAACTGGGTCTCATGCCGGATCATAACTCAAGGATTCCTTGAATCCTATCAAATCCACAACTGAGTATTATGCCTGAAATATCTTTCATAAATCATAACTGGGTCATAGCCTGATATATCTCACGTTTGACTATACTCTAAGTCAAACCACAAATCAACTAGAACTTACACCCGAAAGATATTTCCAAATCTGAAAACCATTTCACGATTCAAAACACATTTCCTGACAGGACCCATCCCAATCCCCCCGGGATTAGTGCGGGATGACCCTGCTCCCGTCTGACACGAAGTGTCAGACAAGGGATATTTCTGACCTTTGCCCTCCCGGGCTATCAGAGTATGCCAGGATCCGGAGGAGGCATGAGATATCTCGGTCTCTGCTACAGTCCACATCCGATGTCAATCTGAAGGGCAGTCAAAACATTAAAAACTGTGAGTGGACAAAACAAAAGTTTATAAAAACATTTCATAAGACATTTGTACCCTCCACTAAAAAAAATGCATGCATTCGAAAACCATTTCTCCAAAACAAACCATATGTGGGACTAAGCCCAAAGCAGATGTAAACCAAGGTCGAAAGGACCACAATGAAAACGACCGTACGGGCCACTGCCCAAATCCATAAGGGACTCAGCCCCAAACCATAAAGAAACCAAGTACACGAGCCACTGCTCAAATCCTGTGCACACCTGTACACACCACATATCATATATCATATATCCATCACATACATATATATAAGTCACACAACCAATCCTATCACGGTATCCAAAGCTACGCGCGTGCTACCCGGGTCTCAATCCGAGTCATCTCAAAGTCAAGGTCAATGTCCGCAGACCACTGACCCTACCCGAGGTAATAGTAACCATAGCCTTCCTGAGAGTAAGGAACCCAACTGGGGGGTGACTCCACTCAGTCGGTGCTCCGTGACTACTCCGGGGTCCACCCAGGCCAACGACCCTCCCCGGAGGAGATAATAGAAGTAAAGGAAGGTAGATGAACATATATATACATAACATAAACATTCATGACCGGTTCCCCTGAACCGTCATGATCCATAATATCCATAATCAGGTAACATGCCGGTTCCCATAAACTGTCATGTACCGTAATAACATAACCAGGGTTCATGCCGGTCCCCATAAACCATCAAGAACCAGAATAACATGACAAAGGTTCATGCCGGTTCCCATAAACCGTCATGAACCACAATGACCTTTCCAGAGTTCACGCCGGTCCCCATAAACCGTCATGAACTTGGAAATCCACGTAGGGTCCCTGACCCGAAATCATCAGTGTAAAACAACTAGGTCTCGTGCCCAAACATATGACTCAACTGGGCACCGTGCCCGATATCTAAGGGTCAGTCACGACTCCGATCATAGTGATGCGTGCAACCATCCATCCAGGACCGCCCTCAATCCTGGTATGTCGCCGTGAACGAATCAACCGACGCGACCATCGCAAGATCATGGTGCACTCATCACCGATCGCTATCCTGAACCGTCAGCACTCCGAAGTCGAGCCTCCCTAGGCTGCCCGACATCGAATCGTGCATCGTGACCTCTCCGGAAGGAACACATCCCAAATCGGAGGCGAGCGTCGTATCGTCGATCGCCGTGCACATAGCACCCGCCGCGACCACGATTTAGACCCGAAGGTCGTAAATAGCGTCATATGCCCGAGACAAAACCAAATGGGTCTCATACCCGAGTTGATCCTTTTGGAAATCCAAAATCAAATCATTTAAATCAATAAAGAAATACAGACCCGTATAAGCACCGTATAAGGCCGAAACCTCGAAATACGTGCTTATACGTAACCACATACAAATGCACCCATGGCATCATCAAACATGTAATAAAACATATAATAAACATTTATGCATGCACCAATTTAGAAAACAAGGTCCACTCACAGACCGTCCGAGCTGCCGCCTCGATTTGCGTGCCATACGGCTCCCCGAGCCGATCACCGTCACCGGGACTCCCAAACCTGTCCAAATCGTAATAGAATGTTACTAACTACTTAATTAACCTCTTACCAAAGCCCCGTAATTTTCCCGTATTTTTAACTATTTTTAATCCCGAACCTAAACCTTCTGATGCCCCGAAACATATCGAGACGGTGTCCGATTTACACGAAACCAGTCCCAAAATGTTTGTTACATCGAATAGATGATTTCGTATGTTGGAACCTTCCCAGATTCCCTGCCACGCGCCCTCACGCGCCGCCTGAATTGGCTGCGCATGGGCTTCACGCGCCGCTACAGTACCTGCTGACGTCATCGCTGACGTCAGCATGACGTCATCACTGACAGCCCCTGACAGTGACACGTGTCTCGCTCCCATTGGCCCACTGTCTGACATGTCAGTCTGACACTGTCAGATCTGACATGATGACGTCATCCCTAACATGATGACGTCAGCAGGATGACGTCACCTGTCATCCCTGCCCTCCCGCGGGTCGACCCGAACATCTGCAACCGGGTCTCCGTGACCCGCGGCTTGACCCGGACGGTTCTCCGCCGTCCGACCACCAAAATTCTTCCCGTTTGTCCCATTTTCATCCTCTAATCCTAACCTACAGTCCTATGACCTTAAAATGGAAGAAAAAAATCGAAAACCCGTACCTTCAATTCGGCCATGGCGGCCGTGACTTCTCCCGCCGTTTGCGGCTATTCCAGGCCGTCCAACGCCTCGAATCCAATCCCAATCATCTCCTGGGATTCCTAGAAACCTTACCCAATTAATGGAATCGAGTAAAACCCATTAAAACCCAATTTCGAATTTTTGAAGTTTTCTTACCTCACGGGTTCTCCTCCGCCGTGTCCTCCACCGTGGGCCACCGTCCACCCTTTCCGTCCTCAGCCCTTCACACTCCCCCCACGGTCACTCCCAGCTCATACAAGTGATGAATGGTGAAGTGTGATTGTGTGTTTTGGTTTTTGAAAGAAAATGAAGAAAATGAAGAAAAATGGGGTTATGGGTTTCGGGTGGAAGGATGAACAAAGATGAAGGAGGATGGCTGATGAGAGAAGGAGATGGAGGGTGTGGATTTAAAATGAATTTGGAATGGATGGTTAGGATTAATGGTTGTTAGGTTTAATTATAAAATAATTAAAATAATAATATTTAATTATTTAGATCCACATTTTGGGGGATCAAGTCCATGGGATGAGTGACACTTGTCACTCATCCATGGGGCCCACCAAAATATCCACCCAATCAGATTTCGCCAAAACGCCCCCGTCTCGAAGTTCATGCATAGTGAAATCGAACTTCCGTGATCTATAACTCTCCCGTTCGAAGTCCGATTTCAGTGTGCCGCCTGCCTATGGATCCGTATCGTCCTTATCTACGTAACGGTCTTTGGCCCTCGGCCATCAGACCTTCCGGTCAAAAAGTCAACTTTTGACCTCCTATTCACCCAAATTACCAAAATGCCCCTAAACTTCCGAACGTCATAACTTCCTCCCCGAACGTCGGAATTGAACGTGCCACCTGTCTATGAACTCGTGACGTCACGAACTACGTCACGGTCATCGGTCAAAGTCCATTTGACCGCCCGATTGAAAAGTCAACGTTTTGCCACCACTAGGGGCAAAACGGTCATTTCGCATCGTTCGTCCGATTTCGCCCAACTAATCAAGGATTAGCCTCACTAATCATGATTAGTCACTAATCTAATCCTGGAATTTGGGACGGGTCGTTACATTTCCAACATACCTTTTACTATCATCCAAGTCAATGTCCATATCCAACTGGGACTCTTGCCCGAATACCGATTTCATGCATCCCCGTGAAATCACTCAAATTGTAAATCAAATCCTTAGTTTTATGCCTCTCCGTGAAATTGTCAAATCATGTAAAACACATGCATGTACAAACTCGACCGAAGCCCAAACATCATATAAAACAGAAATCTCGATCCACGTGCAATATTACATTTTCTACGAAAATACCAAAAAATCATATAAAAAATCACATGCAATCAATGCATATCAAATCATGTTTATAAAGCATACAAAACAGTTATGCATGCATCATATTTCCCAAACAACAGCCCACTCATAGACCGTCCAAGCTGCGCCTCGATATCCTCACCGTAAGCCACTCCGGGGCTAATCTATACTCTCCGGGATGTCCATACCTGTCCAAATCATACTCAAAAGGTCACTGTCAACCTATACAAGTCCATATTAGAAACCCTTAATAATCTAGGAACGGTCAACGTGTCCCAGACACGCTTCCTAAGGCTAAAAACCTTTAGATGACCTAACAAATAATCTCTGGTCGACCTAAAAACACCACCATTGTATTTAGATCATCGAAACCTTGCGAATGGTACTGGTCTCACCTTGAACGGTCAACTCTGACGTCAGCCTGACACTGTCAAGTCTGACACGTGTCAGCCCTTGATAGGTCCACGTGTTTGACATCTGACATGCTGACTGCACCTGATAGCATGCCACGTGTCGACCCATGATTGACCCATATTTGATAGATGATGACGTCATACACCGGAGTCATCATCATCTTCATTGAGCCGGGTCGACCCAGTTTACTATAACAAGTTAACCAGACCCACGAACCGACCCAACTTGTTCTTCGTCTTCCAACCACCAAATCGTGCCATTTTTAAAGCCCTAGACTCATAATGACCCCTGAAATCATCCTATAACCTCAAAAGGGTCAAAAATTACCTCGATTTCTTTGACCAAGCTTGAATAGTGATGGTCAAATTTCATGCTTGCTTCCACGTCATTCCTAGCCACCATAGTCCATCCTTCTGGTCTCGTTGAGGTCGTCTGGTTCTTAGGAACCTATTTTGGTCATCAAAACGGCCCAAAAAACCTCCAAACCCAACTTAAAAATTTTGGCCCTTTTAAACGGTTTCAGGTTTTACATGGTCTTGGCTCCTGGCTGCTCCACTTTTCTTCTACCCTTCTCTGTCGTCTCTTCGCCGTCCTTTCCCTTCCACTCAGTACAAAAGATGATGGTATAATCATGGTGGGTGGTTTTGTGGGTGTTTGTTGGTTACAGGTGAATAGATTAAACAGAGGAATGAAGGATGCATGAATAAAGATGATGAGCAATGGAGGAGTGACACTTGTCACTCATTCACTGGGCTTGGTCAAAATATTTGGGCCTCACTAAAGGACAAATGTCAACTTGCCTCGTAAAATGTGTCACTACAAATAGTTCTTGAAATCGTCTGTGACCTGTATCTTTCCCGCACGATATCGGATTTCGACTTGCCACTTATCTAAGGACTCGTATCGTCTCGATCTACGTAATGGTCTTCTGTCCTCATGCATTGGACCTCCCGGGTCAAAAGTTAACTTTTTACCTTTTTAAGGGCAAAACTATCATTTTACCCCAATCATTCACTAATCCTCGATTAGTCCTTGATTACTTCTCGATAATCCATCATTAATCTCAATTAATCCCATAAATTCGGGATGGGTCGTTACAATATACCCTCCTTAAAGTAATTTCGTCCTCGAAATTCCAATTAACTCAATTCCATATCCTAACTGCGGAAATCCAATCATGTCCCCGACCCGAAGCACACGTTTCCACGTGCATGTCCAATAGTTATCTACAGTACGCATACCGAATTAAACATCACTCGACGTCAATTACAATCCAACGATCAATGCTTCATCTCAGCTCATACTCGGTGACCGTGTCCAAAAGCAATTCTTCATTGCTGGAACCTCCCATGTTCAATCTCGAATCTCGAATGAGATATCGACAATCGTCGATCTTACCTGTCACTCATGCAGGTGTGCTTAGAATCCGATCTGACAATCTTATTGTACTAAGCTGACATCCTATTCAGCTTTTCAGCCTGACGATCCTTCTCAACTGGGAATTTATACTAACATCTCGTGTAGTATGCAATCTGCCGACCTGATCAACCTCTGATCATGTTGTACATCACACATCCTATCTCATAAGAAGATTTCTTAACGTCCAACATTTTCACCATACTCAATACGTTGACGACACACCGTCGTTCCTAGCTAGTAACTCACGGCTCCACTACTTTTCCATTGAGCAACTTTGATCCTAACTATCCCTAAAGTCCTATTACTGTACCTCGTCTCATCAAGAGACCAACACTGTTATCCTGACTCGAGCAGCTTGACTCACTCTAGAGTCCTCGTACCATTTCTCGTTTACAATATCTCATGTCACTTAGTGACCTACGCTGTAACTTCGACTCGTCTCAAGTCTCAAACTGACACCTCACATGTCGTATTGGTACACCAATCGACGTCTCACTCGTCCTAAGTGTACCTGAACCCCATCGAATACTTGCTCTAGCAGGGATAATCACACACATAATCACCAACGTTCTTCTGGCCCATCATGGCCCTAAGCTCCATGCTCATACAATCGTTGAACCCTCTAACACCACCCTACACTAAGCACAGTATCCGATGTCCGATCCTCGTACTCAATGTACCACCAACATCAGACCCCATCCGATTATCAGATTATGATACCAGCTTGGACTCAATTTGATGATCGTCCCACATTTATATCGATCAGATTGCTCCACTTAGCGATCTTGTTGTCCAACCTGCACTACTCACAAGTGCATCCATACGCAACCACCCCCTCGGATCTCATCTATCCATCATATGACTACATGCCAATCATCGTAAAACCATCATAGGTCAAACATATCTGGACACAATCAATCATTCCAACCCTCGGGACTCATTCTCATATCCAACCTCTGTCTTGTATCATTCAACCTCGTCATCCTTGCGATTCTCGATCGCCTAGATTCACTCGATCCACGGTGGATCCATACTAGATTTCTCTCGGCTAATAACCCGTAATCTAGGAGTAAGGTCTTACACCCTCTTTGAATCCTTCCAGGAGCGGTGAAGAAAGTTTCACTAAGAACTTCCCAGAAAAGGGATTCTATTTCAGCACGATTTTTGTAGGTAACTACTATAGTAGAAAATGAGAAGTCTCCTTCACCAGCCACTAATATCCGTCAATAACTACTGTAGTGATCTCCTCACGATCACCCCACTCCTCAACTCAGCTCTCACCAGCTCCTACATCCATGAGTGATTAGAAGTTCACTAGGAACTTTCAGGATATAGATTCCTAAAAACTCTCGAAATTTGCTGGATTCCACTTCCGAAGTTCGATGGAACTTTAACAAAGAATACGAGGTTTCCCATCAGTGACATTCCAAGTCAGCTAAACCCCCAAATCCACTAAAAACATCTTAGCTCATTGAGCTACCCAGGGATATCACAACACGTGTCCCATCTCTCGAACAGTCGTCCTACTATATTTTATTGGCTTGGAGGCCGTACTTACTCAAACATCAATCCACGTGTCTTGGTTTTCAAGACACATCCTATAGTACCTTCCAGCACCATTTATGCACATTCAATAGGTAATGATGGAACCAACTAATTTGCATGTCCTAACTCTATAGATCAACTCCTGCTCACCACTCTCGTGTAGACTTGTCAAGGAAAGACAAACCTGTCTCTAATCCAGTCATATGGGTATGCCTCCATAATCCAGTTCAACAAGGAGGATACTGTGATCCCAATCACATCCTCTCGAAGCACTCGGCGTCCTCTGGAATCATAAATTTTTGTAACCCTCTACAGCGATCGGCTGATTTCTACTGACATTCTCTCAACTCATCTTTGTCGAGTTTCTACCTGTCACATCTCAGTCACTGCTGGATTCCATCCAGTTCATCTCACTCATCTCGGTGGAACTGATGTGGCATCTTGACCTATCGCCACGACCGAAGCTCGTTGTCTCCTTATGTGATCTCACTCAGTTTTAACCGAGCCAAATTGAAAAATCTCTGCTCATAATGAGCTACCATCACATGCTTCTGCCATTCTCAGATTCACAAACCACCAGTCCTTAGCCTCACATTCAAATTTATCCAAATCCTCTACAATGGGTGCAGGAATCTCACCTCTCGGCACCCGCCATGACTGACAAATCCTTACCATCTCCGTCGTCACGGAACTATGAGCACATCACGAAAAGCCCAAGTCTCTGTGCATGTAGGAGGAACTCCGGCCCTCAACTCTCGATTTAGGGCGAATGCAACGTTAGGAACGTTCCTCGAACGTCACCCAACTCTCGATATTTTCCACTTTATCTATCGTTAGCAACGTCTGCATGAACCTCGTGCAGACTAATCTAATAATGTAATGACTCGGATTTTCGAAAAAGGAAAAGTTGGAAATTTTGAAGAAGAAGACGATTTTGCCCCTGGAAATTGGGCGAATGGTTGACTTTTAGCTCGGGTAGTCAAACGGACTTTGACCAATGACTGTGACGTAGTTGGGGACATCATGAGTTTATAGATAGGTGGCACGTCTGATTTCGACGATCAGGGAAGAAGTTATGACATTCGGAAGTTCAAGGGCATTTTCGTAATTAGGTCGAAAAGGAGGAAATTGTTGACTTTTTGTTCGACCCCTATTTTTCACATAATTCGAGGACCGTTAGGTAGGTCTCGATGCCCTGAGTCCGTAGATAGGCGGCACGCTGAAAACGGACCTCGGACGGAGGAGTTACGGTTTTAGAACGAGAAGGGCATTTTGGTAATTTTGTAAAGGAGGGCAAAATGGTAATTTTGAATGGCACAGTTTGAAAACAGCCGCGAGTGGACTTATTGTTTAACAGAGTAAGTGGATTGTTTAGGGAATTGTTTAACATCAAGTGACAATTGTCACTGAGAGAGGTTGGATTAGTGGCAATGTGTAGTGGTGGGAAACTTAAACTATGAGATAGTGTGTTTAGTGCACAGTGAACAAGTGCTGTGCTGGTGTTTTTGAATTGAAAAACAGAGTTCAAAAACCTGAAACCGTCCTTGGGTAAATTCAAATTCGAATTTTCATTTTTAGGCCAGCCCAAGTCAAATTAAGGTGAGATTATGTCTTCTGGAATCCTAATTAGTCGATCCAAATCAATAGATGCAAGCTTCGAAGCCCTTGGAGCCATGAACGAACATGGTGGAAATCTAGAAATCGCGAGCTTGTGTTTGTGCAATTGGAGGTAAGTTTTTATGAAATTGATTACAAAAGAACCTTTATAGTAAGCCTACGATGCTCCCTAAGTAGTTAATTGAAGAAATCAGGGACTGTTTAATGAATTGGGACGTTGAACTTTTATTAGAGCTTGAACTTAATCGAGTTAGTTTGAGGTAGTGACGACTGAAATGGATGTTACAGACCTTTAATTAAGTTCATTTCGATGCTAGTTGAGGGTTCAATTGAAGAAAACAAGTTAATTGTGGCAGGAATTGAATCGGATCGAGCACGCGGGTCGCATACCCGTTTACTAAGCCAGTCGGATGAGGAAGACGACTGTGCGGTTACTGTAGCAAGCGCGTGAGACTCATGCGCAGCCGCTTTGTGGCGGCATGTGAGGGCACATGGGCTCGATTCTCGAGGTGAGTTCAACACGACTTTTATCCTATGAAATGTAACGAACATTTTAGCGTTGGTTTCAAGTTAATCGGACACCGTTTCGACATTGTTCCGAATGTCCGAAGGTTTATGTTACATTTTTAATTAATATTTAATTCCCGAAAAATTATGGAAAATTAGTATGATGTTATTTGAGTCCTTAGTGACACTGAAGAATGATTTCGGAGAGGATTCGAGTTTTTGGAAAATGTCAGAAGTTACGGAAACGCGTGCAACGCGAAAACGAGCGATATGGATGGTGTGTGAGTGGACTTTGCTTTCTAAAGTTTAATGAATGCATAACTATTTCTATTATTTCTATGATGATGATTATGACTTGTGATAATTACGATTTCCGTATTTATACGTATTTCAATATGAAATACAAAATTGCACGAATTTCGAGACTATGGTTCTCCTATGCTTTGATGATGGTTTAATGAACGATTTCATATGAATTGCGCGTGTCATGTTTTGATGATGTCTTGATTATGATTGTGAGTATGACCTACGGTTTTGACACGTATTTCGAGATTAGTACGGATTTGTGCATTTTACGAGATTTCTAGTATTTTATGATTTGATCATGGTTTTGATGCTTTGACCTTGGGATTTGAAAAATGATTTGATTTCAAATATTTTTAACGGATTTTGGAAAAGGTGATTTCGAGCTTGATGCCCAGGGCATAAAAGTAATTTTGATGATTGAGATTTCGGGTTTCGGAAACGTGAAAGTGGATTTCCGGATTTGGGTTCGGAATGTTTATTCCCAATGCTAGCTTACGGAATAATGGTTCTGAATTCGGATTTGGAAACGGATGGTGGATATGATTTGAGATTTGAATATGAAGTTCGGACATGAGTTCCATTTTGAATAAACGTGATGTCGGAATTGGTTTTGGAATTTGATTTCTGATGGATTCTGGATTGGTTGTGAATTACACATGTTTTGGGTTTAAAGACCGGGTACTATTGCTGGATCATGTTTTAGGTTTAAAGACTCGGTTAAGGGGGAGGGCCCTGATATGTTTTGAGTTTAAAGACTCGGTATGTGTTTTGAGTTTAAAGACTCGGTTATCGTGATACCCCCCGAGGCCTATTGATTGTGTTTTGAGTTTACAGACTCGTTGATATCCCGAGAAGGCCTGATATATGTGAGTTTAAAGACTCGGTAATTGATATCCAGCAAACTAATTGACTTGTAAATTGTTGTTGATTTCTGATGCTTTCGGATGTGTTGGGCAGTGGCCCGGTTTGTGTGGTTTGATGGATTTTTGGATTATGTTCGTGTATTTGGATTTGATTTATGATTTTGGGTTGAGGCCCAGTGTTTATGATTGCGGGCTAAGACCCGAAGGTTAAGAAAATGAAAATGATTTTGATTTTCATACACGGTTTTCTTATTTTGGAAATGAAATGGATTTTGAAATGATTTCCGAATGCATGCATTGGTTTTACGTGGAGGGTAGAAATGTCTTTATGTAACTATTTTATAAACTGATTCATTTTTGTCCACACACACCTTTTGTGTTTTTATTGACCCTCCAGGTCGTGGCGTGCTAATCGAGGCTATTCGAGAGGTGGAGGCATGAGTGGGCACACGTTTGATTATCGCTTGTTTGGCAAGTGCTGAGGGTAATTTGGGAACTCCAGTCGACTTGCCAGACGGGAGCAGAATCAGGCACGGTTATTAAGGTCCCTTCGGGGACGGTCCTGTCAAATAAGCACTCAGCTATTGAGACTCCGCATTCATGCGGTAATTCGCTGCTTGTACCAACCGTGTACCAACCGCTCGAAAGTGTATAATGCCCTAATTGGTCCACCCTGTGACCCAATCCATAAGTACCATTCTCTTGATAACGTGTCCAACCAATCTCAAATTAGGGTTATAACGAACCCGGCTACTTCTAGCAGCACATCTATCCTGACCAACCGTTAATCACGACTCTACCAGGTCGTCATACTCAGCCCTCCACGAGGTCTATAACACTAAGACATGGCATATGTATGCCAAACAGTCTCTGTTCGGGGGTTATTCCCACCTAACTTTCCTATTCTTACCCTTACTATTAGGTTGATAACGAGCTGTTATCACTGCAGAAACATCACATCCTGCACATGCGCGACACTCTAAGAGAAAACCGTGCTCTAACACCAATTTGACAAGACCCATCTTGTAAAGACCAGTCCAAATTTTTTGGGATTCATTAAGGATTAAGTGTGGATTAGCAAGGCTAATCGGGGATTAGTCGAGGATTGTCATACGTTCACGGTGAAATTACGATTTTTCCCCTAAACGAGGGTAAAAAGATAACTTTTGACCGGAGAGTTCCAATGATTGACGATCGAGGACCGTTACATAGTTCAAGTCGATACGAGTCTGTAGACAGGTTGTACATCAAAATCGGAAATTCGACGAGAAAGTTACGGTTCACGGAAGTTTAGATGTAACGACCCGTCCGAAATTCCTAGATTAGATTAGTGACTAATCACGATTAGTGAGGTTAATCGGTGATTAGTTAGGTGAAATCCGACGAACGATGCGAAATGACCGTTTTGCCCCTAGCCGTGGCAAAATGTTGACTTTTCGTTCGGGCGGTCAAATGGACTTTGACCGATGACCATGACGTAGTTTAGGACGTCACGAGTTCATAGACAGGTGGCACGTTCAATTCCGACGTTCGAGTAGGAAGTTATGAAGTTCGGAAGTTTAGGGGCATTGTAACGACCCATCCCAGAAATTAGGATTAAGACGGTGATTAGTGATGGGTTAGTGAGCTTAATCGGTGGTTAGTTGGTTCTTATAGGTCCGTTAGTGTAGAATGACGATTTTACCCCTAGTTCGGGAAAAATGTTGACTTTTAGTTCGGGGGGTCAAATGGACTTTGACCGATGACCGTGACATAGTTCGGGAGATCGCGAATCCGTAGACAGGTGGTACGCCCGATTCCGACATCTGAGGAAGAAGTTATGATGTTCGGAAGGTTGGGGGCATTGCCGTAATTTGGTTAAACTAGGGTAAAGAGTTGACTTTTCATATGATCGGGTTTTGACACGTTGAACTAGGACCGTTAGGTAGATCTCGTCGTCCTGAGTTCGATGACAGGCGGCACGTATTCATCGGACATTTGACAGGCAAGTTACGGGTCTAGAAAGATAGTGGCATAATCGCAATTTTGACTTAAAAGGAGGGGCATTTTGGTCTTTTGCACATTGGGAATTGTGCAACTAGATTGTGCCAAGTGTCCTGAGAAGATGGAGATATTTGTGAGAGAGATGAGGGGATGGTGACATGTGGCAAGTGTGTAGTGGGTTCTAGGGAGTGCACCGGTGTGTTCAAAATGGTGCAGGTGTGAGTGCCCGTGTGTGTTCGAACAAGAGAGAACAGAGTGAGGCAGAAGAGTGAAATCGAGCGATGGCCGGGAAGGTGTGAGTTCTGTGAGTGTGTGAGTGTGATCAGAGGGAGATGGCGAGTGCAGGGTGGTGTTGAAACGGTTGGGAGGTGAAGTTTTCGTGTGTGTGCGAGAGGTTAGGTCTCAGGAAAAACCAGAGAACAGAGAGGAGTTTGGGTAGTGGTGCGGCCGTGTAATCGATCAATTGAGACTACAGGTAGTGCACAGGGGACGGAGGAGGACCGGAGGAGTTACGTACGCACGGCTGAGCTCACGGCGGCGGCCTGAGCACATAGAATTCGTCATCCCCGTTAACTTGCTCTGTTTTGTCGTGATTTTCAAACAGGAAGTCGTAGGTTTTGAGTGTGAGTCGAGGGATTTGGTGAGTTGGGTGAGCTTTAGGAGGTTCCTAGGAGTCATATAAGGTGGTTGTCGTGACGGGAGAGTGACTGGGTGGCCGGGAACCAAAGCAGGGGACTGTTCGGGTTTTGATTTCGATCTTGAGACGACGGGTAGGACGATGTGTCGAGGTGTTAGAGTGAGGGGAATAGGTTGCTTAAGACTGGTCGGTGAGATTGGTGAAGATAGGGAAGAAAACGGTGAAGGAACGATGGAGAACCGGGAACGCCGGTTCAGACCGGTTCGCCCAAGGTAGACGATGATGAATAGTGATCGTGTGCAGGCGCGTGAGCCCCATGCGCAGCCACTTTGGGGGGCGCGTGGGGCGCGTGCAGCGGTTCATGGGAAAACGGTCAACATTGTTTTTGGTCCAGGAGTTCTAACGAGTCCAATGGAGTTAGTTTCGAGTTAATCAGACGTCAATTCGAAGTAGTTCTGCGAGGTTGAAGGTTTAGGGTTCCGGTTTGTTACATTTAGGACCCTGGGAATGTTGGGGAAAATTCTTAGTAGACGTGTTAGTGACGTACTTTGGTGACTTGTGACAGGATCGGGACTTCTCGAGGAAGCTGAAGAACGTACGGGACGTAAGGGGCGTGGGTGACGTGCCGGTGACTGTGAGTGGACCCTTTCTCTAAACTCAAGCATGCATGACTGTTTTCTATAATTATTTTATGGTTTTACATATGATTTCATGATTGTTGAATATGTGGTGTTGGTTTTACATAATTGCACGGTTTTCGAGAAAATACGGTTTTCAGCACGTTTTACGAGAAAAGTTTGGATTCTGATTTTGATGTCATGAATTGGGGTTTTCAAACGATGAGTGGTTTTCAATGACTATAAAGGGCTTTTGGAACATGATTTGATAATCGAGGTTTTCGGTTTTGAAATTGGATTTCAGGAAACGAAATTTGATTTGGAAAGTGGATTTCCGGATTTAGGTTCGGAATGACGGTTTTGGATGTCGGAAGGGCATTAGACCTGTGATTTCAGATTTGGGTTTGGATATGGATTTAGAAATGGTTTTCAAATGGTTTTGGATTGGATTTACTGGATCTGCTTATTGGGTTTAAAGACCCGGATATTGTGATTGACGGGGGACGGTCCCGGATTGGGTTTAAAGACCCGGATTGAGTTTAAAGACTCGGATATATTGATATTTCCCCCGTAGGCCTGTTGAGTTTAAAGACTCGGGAGTTTAAAGACTCGGATATTATTGAGGCCTGATTAAGTTTAAAGACTCGAGAGTTTAAAGACTCGGATAGGTCCAGGAGGTTTGATCGGATAATTGAAACTTATGTTTTATGACGTGGTTTTTATGATGCTTATGACATGATTTCTATAATTGTTTTTATGATGATTCTGCAAATGTTTTTATGACAATCTTTATGTGATTTATAACTGATTTCAGTAAATGGGTTATGCATGTGTGATTTCAAACGGAGGGCTAAAACCCTGGTTTTATTATGAAATGGTTTTCGGAAAGTATTTTATTATTTATGGTCCACTCACACCTTCTGTTTTAAATTGCCCTCCAGGTCGTGGAGCTAGCGCTGGGATTGACGTTGAGGCAGCGTCAGAGGCATAAAATACTTGAGAGTGACCCCGGAGTGCTTTAGATTTTCCGTTGTGCGTGTACCTTGTTTTATTGGTTTTCTTTCCTTTGTGTTTTGGTACTATTCTCTGTAAAACTTCGATTTTGGGATGTTTAAATTTTCTCCTGCGTCTGGCATGTAGTTTGGTGGTTTTTCGTGAGGTTACTTTGGTTTTGTGTCGGGGTGTCAGACGGGAGCAGGATTTACCTCGGTTTCCGGGGTGGAACTGAGGTGGGTCCTGACATAATGCATGAGGATCGAGGACCGTTACATAGTTCAAGTCGATTCGAGTCTGTAGACAAGTTGCACATCAAAATCGGACATTCGACGAGAAAGTTACGATTCACGGAAGTTTAGATGTAACGACCCGTCCGAAATTCCTAGATTAGATTAGTGACTAATCACGATTAATGAGGTTAATCAGTGATTAGTTAGGACGTTCGACGACGAAGTTACAGTTTACGGACGTTTCGGGGCACTATTGCGTGAATTACGAAACGAGTTAACTTTTGGACTCTAGTGGGCCCCAGATATTTAGTTCCTGCCCTATGGATGAATGACAAGTGTCACCATCCACTGGCCCTTCCCTTACATACATGCATCGACTATTTCCTTCCCCATTTCAAAACAACCCGTTCTCACCCCACCCCCTTGAACCAATCCAAACCTTCACCCATGACCATGATTGAGGCCCAGAGGCTAAGAGGAGGAAGTGAGGATGTTGGTGGCCAGCAGGAAGCCACGCCGCCGTGGACGGCGGCCATGGACCCGAAAACGTACCCAGTTAGACCCAAAACTCATTTAAATTTGATTTTGTTGTTATGGTTAGTATTAGATGATTAGGAAATGGTTTTTAGGTTGTTAGGAAGGTATTAAAGAGGTTTGGGGTGGTGGTTTGGGCTGAGCAGCCGTGAGGGTGGTTGGGAAAAACTTGAACCGTGAAGTTCAATTTGGAACCTTGGGTTTTAGGTGTTGTTGATTAGTTTTAAGGATTGGATTGGTTAGGAAACATAAAAATAGGAATTTGGGGATTGAAATGGAGGAAAACGGACAAAAAATGGAGGAGGAAACAGCCTGAACCGGTCACGCTTGTCCAAGAAAACCAGAGGACCAAACCGGCCGGTCTGAACCGGGCTGGATCTCAGTGACGATGAACAGTACCCTGGCGCTTGAGCCCCAAGCGCAGGGCTTGTCTTGGGCGCGTGAGGGCGCGTGTCCCACTATTTGGGGAAGTGTCCAACATACGAAACACTCGATTCAATGTAACGAACATTTTTGGACTGGTTTCATGTCGATCGAACATCGTTTCGATAATGTTCTGGGCATCGGAAGGTATAGGATCGAGTTTAAAAATAGTTAGAAAATTGGGAAAATTATGGGACTTAAATGAGAGGTTAATGAGGCTATTAGTAACCCTCTAAATGAATTTGGACCGGTTTGGGAATTCCGGTGGCGACGATTGACCCGGGAGACGGTTATGGCACGCGTATCGAAGCGGGTCTTCGGACGGTCTGTGAGTGGACCTTGATTTCTAAACTGTGATGCATGCATAAATGTTTTATATGGATTATGATGTGATTCTATGGTGTTGATTTGGATATTGGTGAATTATATGATTTCACGCATTTCGAGGCGATTTACGTGCTTGCACTTAAATCGAGGTTTTCTGATTTTACTATGATTTTCCATTCTTATGGTTTTGGAAATAGTTTAATGAAATGATTTTGGATTTGAAAAGGTAAACTCGGGTTCGAGACCCCTTTGTTCGGAAACCCTCGGACTCGATGTCCCTTTTAGTTACGTTCTTGGGCCGGAGGCACAATTGGTTCTTAAATTGATTTCGGATTTGCAAATATGGAATTGGGCATGAGACCCATTTAATTTACGAAATCGGGAACGAGGTCCAGTTGGTTTACGATTCGGACTGGAGGTCCAGTTTGTATGTGGATTCGGGCCTGGGACCCAGTTATGTGTTATGATGGTGATTTCGGGTCAGGGACCCTAGAAATGGTTTTTATGGTTCATGACGGTTTATGGGAACCGGCATGAACCCTTGAAATGGATTTACAGGTCATGACGATTTATAGGAACCGGCATGAACCCTTAGAAAGGATTTTATGGTTCATGACAGCTTATGGGGGCCGGGCATGAATCCTTGAAATGGTTTCAAGAATGATTTCAAAAGGCTTTTCATATTCCATCCTTTATATATGATTGTCTCCTCCGGAGAGGGTCGTTGGCCTGGGTGGACCCCGGAGTAGTCACTGAACACTGACCGAGTGGAGTCCCCCCCCCCCCCCCCCAGTTAGGTTCCTTACTCTCAGGATAGGCATGGTCCATTACCTCCAGGGAGGGTCATTAATCTACGGACATTGACCTGCGTGGACCTTGGAGAGACTTGGGTTTGAGACCCCGGTTAGCACGCGCGTAGCTTTATTGTACCGTGACAGGTTCTTGGATATGAAATATAATCAATAAACATGATTTCAATTGGTTTGGGAAATTGTGTTTTATGATGATAAATGGTTTTGGGCAGGAGCCCGTGTGACTTGTATTTACGGAATTTGGGTAGGAGACAGTAATGATGGTTGTTTAAACATGTGTTTGGATAAATAGTTTTACTATGCATGCATGCTTTTTAGTGAAGGGTATAAAGGTCTTTATGAAATATGTTTTTATAAACTCTTTATTTTTGTCCACTCACAGTCTTTCTATTTTTAATACCCTTCAGGTGGGATACGGATGTGGATTGTAGCAGAGACCGAGATATCACATGCCTCCTCCGGATCTTGGCGTACTCTGATAGCCCAAGAGGGCAGATGTTCGGAAATTTCCCTTGTCTGACACTCCGTGTCTGACGGGATCATGGGTGTTCCTCGTTAATCCCTGGGGGATTGAGGACGGGTCCTGACATTAGAGATACTATTGCATATTTTACGAGACGAGCGACATTTGTCCTATGTGGGGCCTAGATATTTGTTACTGAACCCAATGGATGAGTGACAAGTGTCGCACATCCATTGATTCCCATCTCCCATACATGTATACCCATTCCCTCTATTTCATTCGTCTTCTTTGTTTTTCTTAACCCGAAACCCCCCATACCCGTGCAACCAAAATACCCACCCCACCATGTCCTTTTATGCTTGGGCTATAAAGAGAATGAGAATGAAGGACTGAGGTTGACGGAGGGGTTGAATGGTTGAGAACAGCGGAGCCACGGCGGAGGTAAGAAACCCGATAACCCATTTTAGTTGAAAATTGGATTTTGAGTTTTGTACATTTTGGGTGGTTTCTAATGATTGGATGATGTTTGTGGGGTTAGTATGAATCACCGGGAATCAAAATCGGGGAGGAAGGATGGATGTATGATGCAGGCAGGAAGCTTGAAGATGGTCGTGCCAGTTCATGATCAACCAAGAACCTTCTAGCCATTGTGGGTCGATTTTGGTGTCACAGATCCCTTCATGGGAGTCAGATGAACCCATAGGAACTAACCAGATCGAAAAATGGGGTCGAAAATGGAAGAACAGACCAGGTTGGGTCCGTGGGTCTGTATGACCCAGTTACAGAGATTCGAGTAGACCCAAATAGAGGACAGGGATGATGACGTCATCATGTCAGATCTGACATGTTAGCTGACACATGTTAGATGTCAATGATGACATCACTGCTGGCATCAGTGTTGACATTGTTGACTTCAGCGTTGACCAACCAATTTGACCCGCATTTGGGGGTGCATGTGCACGTATTTCGAGTTGGGACCAGGACTATTTTGAATATTTCGACGATACAAATCCAATGGTGGTGGTTTCGAGTCAATCAAAGATCATTAGGTTGGTCAAATAGAGGTTTAAAGCTTAGGGAAGCGTGTCTGGGACACGTTGACTTTTTCGGGAATATTGGGGGTTCTTGATATGGACTTGTCTAGGTTGGTAGTGACCTTTGAGAATGTTTTGGATAAGTCCGATAACCCAGAGAGGTCGAATTAGCCTGAGGAGGCTTATGACATGCGTATCGAGGCGCAGCTTGCGCGGACTGTGCGTGGACTTTGTTTTATGATTATGATGCATGCATAAATGTTTTATATGTGTTTATGAACATGTTTTGAGATTCCATGAGTGCATGTGATTTAAATATGAATTGTTTAGCATTTTCAGAGGAAAATGAGTTATTGCACGTAGTTCGAGATTTTTATTTTATATGATGATTGTGCTTCAGTCGAGTATACTACGTGCTTGTGTTTTATGTGATTCCGAAGGTTTCATGGAGAGGCGTGAAATCGAGTAATTGATTTACAGTTTTGGAGGATTTCACGGAGATACGTGAAATCGAAATTCGGGCATGAGTCCCAGTTGAATGATGATTTGAAAGTATTTTGGAAATGAGAAATGGTTTTCAGCTTTGGAAATATCTTTCGGGCATGTGAGCCAGTTGATTTGAGGTTTGACTTAGAGTATAGTCAAACGTGAGATAAGTTGGGCATATGACCTAGTTATGAGTTTTGCGAAAGATATTTGGGCATGTGACACAGTTGTGGATTTTATAGGATTCGAGGAATTCTGACATATGAAGTGTCGTTGGGCACTGGATTTTCGGGCTGTGATCCATTTGGTGATGTTCCGTGCTTGATGCCCTATTGATGATGGTATTCGAGTAAGTCCCGGATGATATTCCGCTTGCCTCCCGACTACGGATGTGTTGCTTCCGAAGAGGTCACGATGCACTGCCTATTGTTGAGCTGCCGCAGGAAGCAATGACCGAGGGAGGCTCAACTTAGGAGTGCTGATGTTATCCTTTGAGATCGATCGGTGATGTGTTTGCAATAATCTAGAGATGGTCACGGCCAGTGATGTGTTCACTGCGACATGCTAGGATTTTGAGCGGTCCTGAGTTATATGCACATGTGCTAGGATTAGAATCGTGACTGAAATTGAGGATGGGACCCGTACTTGTGAGCTGAGGTTCTCTATGTGTTTTCAGTTTGGACTAAGACCCGTACTTGTGTTCTATGATCTAGTTTGGGCTGAGACCCTATTAAGATACTAGCTTTGATTAAGAAGAATTTTTCACTAGATTTGATTTGGGAAGAAATATGTCTTGCTTCCGAGAAAGTATTCGAAATAACTATTTTATGATGCATGCATGCTTTTACGTGAAGGGTATAAATGTATTTTCGATAAACTGACTTTTATAAACTTTTGTTTTGTTCACTCATAGCTTTTATGGTTTAAATACCCTTCAAGTTGATCGCGGATGCGGGCTGTAGCAGAGATCGAGACATCACATGCCACCACCGATCCTGGCGTACTCTGATGGACCACAAGTGAGGGACGAGTTTATCCCTGGTCTGACACACGGTGTCAGACGGTAGCAGGTATATCCCACGATAATCCAGGTGGATTGGGATGAGTCCTGTCAAGGTGGTATCAGAGCATGAGTTTCTCTTAGAGTGACGCGCAGGTGCTAGATGTGATGTCTCTGCAGTGGTAACAGCCCATCATCAACCTGATAGTTAGGGTGAGAGTATGAGGATTCAGTGGAATCGAACCTTGGTTAGGTTATTTTTGGCACGTGGTGCGATGGTTTATGGTTCGATTGGCATAGGGTGCCGTGTTTTAGTAAGATTTGATCCCGAGTAGGATCGATGTTTATGTGAATCTAATGGCTTAAATCGTAGTGTTACTGGTGGATGGAACCTAGTTGACCAATTGTCTCAGTATGATGACTTTGAGAGTCGGGACCGTTGAGCGGTCATGTCGGATATGGTATTGTGTCAGAGTAGTATCAGGGGAGGTCGTCGATGAGCCTGGTTAAGACTGTTGGGAATAAAAAATTTGGATCCTATTTGGCATGAGACGCCATGTTTTGGTGTGTTGAATTCCGGAAGGATTTTGATTGGCAAAGGATGCCACGGTATAGATGTTGTGTGGCTTGGTATGGCATGCATGATTGTGGCATATTGTGGTGGAGAAGTGCCTAACACTGAGTAGAGCCAAGTTTCATGTGGATGAGATCCTTTGATTGTGGTTATTAGTTGGTGGAGTGCCAGTCAACCCCGTATGACAACTTTTCGGAGTCGAGAGTGATGGATCGGCTGGGATGGACGTGCTGTAGTGAGCAGTCAGGTTCGTGATAACTCTAGCTTGCGATCGATTGGACAAGTTACTAGGAGAGTGGTACTTGTGGACCTATCGAGGATATTGTGAGTTGAGCGGTTGGTGCCTGCGGTGAGTTGACCGCATGAGTAAGGAGTCTCGATAGCGGAGTGTTTCTGGGATTAGTCTGCACACAGTTGTGGCAGACGCCGCAATCGATAAACGTGGACGAGTCTTATCGAGTAGGATAGGCTCATGTCACAGTGACGACTGAGATGAGTAGGGTGTACCAGATAGTCCACAAACATATATCGAGAAACCAGATATTTATAACCCATAACAATTTCTTAAAAAAAATACATGTCTCAAAATGCAGGCGTAAGCCACACACAATATATGCAAAATCTCGTAAAATGTGCATTTAAAGAGATTTCCATAAAATCCCCAAAAATTATGTAAAATTCATAATCAAATCATCATTACATAAATCACATAATAAAACATTTAAAACATGTAAATATTCATGCATAATAAGTTAAAGAAAAAAAAAGGTCCTGTCACAGATAGTCGATATAGTCGAATCCCAAATTGCACGCCTTTCCGTAATTTTCGGGAACCTTAGTACCAATCATAAATCACACCTATGGTCACTACTTTTCCCAATTAATCTTATTTTTAGTTCCCTTAATTTCTCAGAATTTTAAACGAATTAAAACTAAAGCATAGATCTTTCAACAGTCAAATCTGCCTCGAGACTATGTCTCATCGTCTCAAAAACTATACCATTAAATTTGTAGCAACCAAAACCTTAAAAAGTATGTTGACGGGAATCCCAAAATTTCGGCCACGGGCCCACATGCGTTGTGTAAAGTCCCACTGTATAGGCTTCCCAAGCAAGGCACCGTTCATTGTCTTCCTTAGTGATTGACCCGATTTCTTGGTTTTCAAGTCGCTCGACCCGGCGACCACGATCTAACGGGAAACTACTTATTTGTTCATCATTTTTCATGTTTTAAACATCCAAATAGACTCCAAAAAAAGATCAATGATAATAAAACTACAAAAACTCACCTCGATGAGGTAGCCCAAATCCATGAACTTCGGTTAGGGTTCCAAAGGCCATATCTACCACGTTTCTACGTCATCTTCCCCTCTTGTCTCAAAATAATTGTATGATCTCCAGGGACATACTCAAATGTCTGTTTCCAAGATTCTCGGCTCACAATTGAGAACCTGAAATAGTAACTCACGGGTTCTTGGCATCCTTCCCTTCACGGTTTCCTCACTGTTTCTCCTCCCTTCTCTCTTTCTTTCCACTTTCCTCTTCTCCCCTTCTTCCTTTCTTCCTCGCTTGTTCTTCCTCTTTTCCCCCTAATTTTCTCCTTCATGATTGCGCTTTATGGTTTTCTTCCTTCTTTTCTTCACATTTCGATTAATTCTCACCGAACTCACTCACGCCATCATGTATACATATATATAATGACTAAGTCGGTTGAAGGGTAAGGAGGGAGAAAGGGCCAATTTATTCTAAACAAGTGTCACCATCAACAATATCTCATGTGTAAAATTACCATTTTCCCCTAGTTAATTTTGACCCATATCAAACCCAATCGATATCCGATTTCGACAATCAGCATGTTTATGGAATTAGTAGTTCGAGTCGTCCATATTGGTCTTTACCAAATATCCAAAAAATGCCAAAGTTAAAAAAGTCAACTTTTGACCCTATAAGAAAAAAACTGTCATTTCCATTTAATCTTTTTAATTGTTACTTTTCTCGACTTTCCACATCGTTATTTTTTTAATTTTTTTAATTGTTACTTTTCTCCACTTTCCTCACTGTCATTTCCACTGTCATCCTCAAAATTTCTTCCCGGAGTTTCAGTTTTATCTCCATACTCAAATTAGACAACTAAGTTGCTTCAACGTTAATGAGCGCTTACCTTATCGACCGAACGACCGAAGCTACTATCCGCAAATCATTAACTCCTAAACACAAGAATTATAGGAATGGTAATCTACTGAATTAGCCTCCTATTATGCGCCAATGTTTGAACAGGACTGTTGACCTTTACCAAAAGAAAGAAGAGTTATTGGCTAGTACTTATTGATTTCCTTCTGAAAAGGATTACTAAATTAAAACTTAGTTTGAATATAAGTAACTCCGGGATCTCTTATAACCTATCTATACCACATGAGCGCCCTTCGAACCAAACTTGGTATCGCCCGGGCCATCTCCAAGGAACTGCACTCCCTTACATCTAGACATGTCTAAAATCTCATTATACCTTTCAGGGCCTGGTCTCTTCCAGTCGCACATAACTTGATCATCAATTCAAGCACCGATGAAAATGCACAATAAGACTATACATAAATTTGTCCCCCGAACATTACCTATTTGGGAAAACACCTTATCACTACAGTGGGCATATTCCTCAAAATCACATAACCATAGATCGTGGGACCATAACAACCACAAAACTTCCTTAAAAATGTGGCCCACATTTCCTCAAAATCCATTCTAATCAAGTAAAAAAAATTACGTAGACATAGATATTTTTAATGCCAAAATCAAATCAATAGATCACCTAATTAATTCTGGAAACTCGGGTACAAATCTAATTTGCATTAGCAACTTTGAAAATTGTACTAGACATGGTCCGAGTCATACTCAAGCGCCTATCATAATATGAATAAGATATCCCATAAGTTGAATCACACCAACCCTATAACCAAGCTAAATCAAGTCTCAACTTGAGTATTAATCATACTGCATAATAGCACTACACATAAGCTAGTATCCCGAGCATCAACCATCTGGGGACATCCTTAACTTCGACCATTTGAGAAAACATATTAACCTAGTGGTGGACACAATTTATGGATTAAATCATACAAGTCTCACAATCGAACACAAATCCATGATTCACATTTCAAATCAAAACATTACTAACCATGGTTAAATCCAAGTATCATTTCACAAGCTACCACCAAACAATCATGTCCAAAACCACACAAAACTCATCTGATACACTTACTAATCTTAATACCGAGCTAAAACATAACCAAAACTTGGGCTTGCAACCATAACTTGAGTTCTTATTAAACTCATGTGCATTACTCGAGATTGTAACCAACAATGTCACTTTCTAGCTTCCTTCCGAATTATAGTTCCCAATTCTAACTTTTCTTAATTCTCAGGCCAATATTCTGACTCATGTTTGAATCCTAATCAATATCCAAATTCATAGCACCATAGAATTTTTCAAACATAAGACATTGTTGTCTCTATTCATCCCGTAGTTACATAGGGTCTCCCGAAGGGTGTTAGAACATGTGTTTCCTCATTCCAATTGTATAACCACCCACCCCAAATCAAGGACATATAGCCTTTCCAATTTTTATCGTCATTGTTTATCCATTTTTTTTATAACATGTCAGATTATCATATAACAACATCGTTATCCACACCTTATCTTACCAGTCTAAAATTTACATAGGTTATTCCTCAACCTATATGTGATATGTCATGTGAGTACTTCCTAAGTATCTATAAACACTACATGACTTCGAAATGGTTCTGAGGGAAATACCAAACTATAACTATTAGAACTATTCTTTCAACAATCTCATATGGTCCAATATAACAAGGACTCAACCATATCTACTAAGTTGCATAATACCCTAATTGGATTTTCTAAAATCTGGACAGTCCTCTCAAATTGTTTATCCCTCGGAGGTGTATAGCAATGCAAAAATGTAAGGCTTTTCAAAACAAAACTCCCAAAAATCCTCTCTGAATCTAATTATAATCCTTGGATTTAAGTCAAACAACTTTTCCTTTGCAAATTCATGCAGTCTATTAGCCCTATCAATCAACCGTTTCGTAAATTGTTCTCTACGAAAATTTTCTCTTACTGGTAAGAGTTAGCCAAACTTATAATCCATCAATAATCAACCAGACCTTATCATAATTTATTTGGATTCTTAGAAACTAAAATACAAATCCTATCGTTAAGTGGATCTAACATCTAAAAACAACGGCTAAATTTCACATAGCTTTCATCACTCGGTTATTCAATTAATCTTTATTTTGTACTATTATATACCTCTTTGTACTTGACGTTTAATATTAAAATACTAAACAATTGGAGAAAATAAATTATTTTTTGGGAAATTTGCATAAATAAATAAAGCTAGGAATTTGGAGCGTTTTGGCTAAAGAATTGTCCCAACCGGAATTATAACGAAAAAATTATGGACGAAATTCGGCGGACAGTCCAAATTTATATTAATATCTAGCCCAAATAATTGCAGCCCAAGGCCCAGAAATTCAAGCCCATTTCACCTCTACAACCTAGAACCAGCGGCCCAAAAATCCAGTCCAAGCCCAGCGACGAGCCTAGCCCAGAACCCCAATCCTCCCTTCTCCAAGCTCAATCGTTCAGCCTAAACGACGGTGCAGTTCGCGAGCCCAGCCCGCAACGTGTACTAGCAACGTCTACCAAAGCCTTCCTTGCATGCTCGGCACATGCCTCCCGAATATTTCTTCCCCTGTCATCGCATTTCGCACGAAGATCATAAGGTCTACTCTGCAAGGCCACACTGAATCCCACCTTACCTGTCAGTGCGCCCATGCTAAAATTCAGACTGTAATTTCAGCCAACTGTTATCGAAAATCCAAAGACCCATGCCCTGTTGCTCAACTGCTCCACTTTCCCTGATTTTCCTGCAATTTAAGGCCAAATCAGTCCCAAAATCATCATTAATCATCATTGTTCATCAGTTTTTATTGTTTATATTTTATTTTTTTTTGTATTTTATTATTTGAATTTTTGGCACTCCCTCTATAAATAAGGAGGCCATTTCATTTGTTGGGGGTCCCCATTTTACTCCTTTGTTCCTTTTTCTTAGTTCATTTTAGTCTCTTTGTTTAGTTCTTTTTTCTCTCTTTGGAGAGACATTTTTTGGGACCATTTGTAATTTCTTGTAGATTTTCTTCTTAATTAGTTTTCTTTTAATTCTTGTTTATAGATTTGTCTTTATATGTTGTTTCTCAATTTCATTTCCTTTACTTTGTTCTTAGATTTTCATTAACTTCTCTTTGTACACATTTTTATGTTTTCCTTAAGAAAAACCTAAGATTAGGTAATTCTAAAGCAATTCAAGAGTTTTTAAGACCAAATTCCTCATTATTTTTCTTCCATCTTTACAAGTTTCTTACCGTTGTTAAGTGATTCTTGTGAAAAACCATCTTTTTCTACTTAAATTCTTGTTACTGTTCTTTATTTTACTTATAATTCAACATATGTGTTGATATTTTCTTTCTAACATTTGTAAGTAGGAATACAATCTCCATATGTTTTACTTTCTGAATTTCTTTTACTTCATATGTTTTAGTGCTTAAACTTCAATTCGAAACTAAATGTTGATCCCCTGTTCGAGGCATTTAGAATAGGATTGAAGAGATTTAATGTTTGACCGCTATTCGGCCCATTAAATCACAAATTTAAGGTGGATTATATTGTAAGTAATAATTCGTTGTTCAATGCATTTATAATATGAAAAATGTATGCATGTAATTGAGATGATGAAGATGATTTTGTGATTGCTTCAATATGAGCACAATATTAGAATGTTGGGAAAAATTGTGTCTATTTTAGGAGCAGTTTAAATAATATTTTTGTTAATTTGAATTTAATTCTTAATTTGTTAAATTGTAGTTTCGGCTACAAACTCGTAAAACTCCCATTTAATTCTTTAATTCTTTAATTCTTTAATTCTTTAATTCATTTATTTTTTCATTAATTATTTAATTAATTATTTTATTCATTTGATTATTCATTATTCTTTTTCACTAACACATCATTAATGTTCCTAATTTCCCCGATTAAGAACGATCCCTATTTACCAATACTACATCCACACAAAAAGGGTTTAAATTGTAAATACTCAAATTACGTGTTTTAATTAATGCGTAGTTCGAGCGTTATCAATTTTTGGCTATCAGGACCCGACCCTCCTCGGTCCGGACCTGACTCATCTAGCACGATATTGTTCGCTCTAGGCCGCAGGACACACCAGCTCAGCCTGCAAGGTTTTATTTTCGGGTGCTCATGGTGCAACTACTCAGTGGGTCATCCATCATGGAATTGCACCAGCCTCAACTCGCTTAACTTTAGTGTTCCAACCGAACCCAAAGTCACTAAACTCCCAAAAGACCTCTTGTTAGATAGGTGTGTGCCTGCACATTTAAGGCACACCACCAATCCCCTCCCAGACCATTCCCCTCGCAGGAATGTGGGATCGTTCACCGTTCCCTCTAGGACATAGACTTTTACAATCCACCCCCATTAGGACACAGCGTTCTCGTTAGCACACTTCCCGGTCGGGATTTCGCTCAGATACCAATTTGTCAGGACCCGACCCTCCTCGGTTAGGACCTGACTCATCTAGCACGATATTGCCCCCTCTAGGCTGCAGGACACACCAGCTCAGCCCGTAGGGTTTTGTTTTCGGAAGCTCACAATGCAACTTCCTAGTAGGTCACCCATCATGGAATTGCACCAGCCTCAACTTGCTTAACTTTGGAGTTCCAACCGAACCCAAAGCCACTGAGCTCCCAAAAAGCCTCGCTAGATAAGTGTGTGCCTACGCATTTAAGGCACACCACCAATCCCCTCCCAAACTATTCCCCTTGCAGGAATGTTGGATCGTTCACCATTTCTTACAGGACACGGAGTTTTACATTGGCGCCGTTGCCGGGGAAATTGAAAATCATTTTTAATTTGTTAGTGTATGTATATAAATTGTGCATATTATACTTGTTTATAATTTTTATTTTTGTTCATATTATATTTTTTTCATAATTTTCTTACTATATTTGTTTATATTCTTATACTTGTTTATATTATAATTTTTCATTTTATGTTTGTTCTTATTATATTTGTTTTTTTTATACATGTACATATTATACTTGTTCATAATGTTTATCTTTATACATGTTCATATTACTTGTATAGTTTTTTTTACATACTTGTTTATTTTTTTTATACTTGTCCGTAACTTTTATTTTTATACTTGTTCATAATTGTTATACTTGTTTACGATTGTACAAACTTGTTCATTTTATACTTGTTCATATTTTAATTGTTTATGATTGTACATATTTGTTATATTTGTTCATAATTTTGTTTTATTTTTTTTTAACAATATTTGGTCATACTTGTAAATAATGTTCATATTATACTTGTACATAATGTTCATATTATACTTGTACATAATGTTCATATTATACTTGTTCATAAATTGTATATTATACTTATTCACTTTTTATTTTTTTCTATTTTTTATTTCTTTTGAGTTGTCGTTTTCTCAAAAAAAAATTCGAAAAAAAATGTTTTTTTTCTTTTCAAACTTAGTTGTTGACAGGACACACCTCATTTCCCCCTTGGGGACCACTGGGGAAGACCTGCTCCCATCTGACAAGTAACCCAAAACACCACAAATACACTTTCGAGGGTTTTATTACACAAATACCCCTACCGAGGGTTCTAGATACACACCGGTGTGTTTAATGTTACAACATGTCAGACAAGGGAAATGAACATTATGTTCATACTAATAAGAATAAAGATAACACCTGCCCCTCATGGTGTCCAAACACAACGGTGATATTTATGCCTCAGCCCCGGAGTCGATGCCCTCCTCGGTTTCCTCTCCTGAAGGGTCAAGAAAATATTCAAAGTGTGAGTTGACCAAAAATAAAACAGTTATAAATTCATTTGAATATATATATATATATATATATATATTTGACCCTTCATTTCCTTAAACATACATGCATTCAGTAGAAAACATAGAAATACGATCAATTATAAAGACATATAACATTTCTATATATATATATATGTATATCTATACAAAAATACATCTGGGCACGTCTAACATCAATTCAAATGTAACTATGTCTCCACATATCCCTTCCTCGGCATCGAAGGCAAGTTCGACGCCAAGTCGGGGCACATAGCCCCTAGGGAACAAATCCTAGATAATGGTCACTATTCATATCTAAAGGTATGCACACCACTCGAGGTCTCACTCCGAGTCTACTCCCAGGAATTCTCCGTCTAGGAGGCTCTATCTCTAAACCTAGTCCGAGCTCTATCCTGGATCTAGTTCGAGTATCTCTCCGGAATCTAGTTCGGGACCATAACACAATCTCCCACTCCTGGAATGGGTTCCCTATGGGGATAGCCATTCTGGTCAGTGGATCATGACCTTCCAGGTCGACGTCTGGAGGAGACCAATCCGAAAGCTGGAAGGGTATATACATATACGTAGGAAAACCTTTACAAAACCGTCTTTCCAAACCATGTCAAAACTTTTACCCAGAATTTCTTTATAAACCAAATCTTTAGGTCAAAAGTCTCAAATCACCAATACATTCATTTGAGTTACAAATCATCTCGAAAATACCGTTGACTCTCTCAAATCCGAGTCAACGCTCGTCAAATGGGTCTCAAGCCCGATACGACCATTTTCACGTAAATCTGTGCATTTCTCGAAATCCGTGATTCAATTCTCAAATCCCAACATCATAAAACATTTAGCATAAAACAATTTAGAAAACAAGTAAAACAGTTATGCATGTATTCATTTATAAAATCAACGGTCCACTCACCGTCAGTCCTTGCTGCGCTAACGAACCATTTACACCTGTCCTGAAGCTAAATACAACGTCTGAACCTGTCGAAATACACTTAAGGGTCACTAATTGACTCTACTAGGTCTAGCATCTAAACTTAGAACGAAACCGGCCCGGGAACGCGCTTTGAACACCCTTCCCGAGGCTCATTCCTTCAATTTGACCAACATAACGATCTCTGATCGACACGAAACCACAACCATTGCATTAGTATCATCGAAACCTTGAAAATGGTACCGGCCCCACAAAAAGTACTGTTCACACGCACCCCCACGTACCCAGTCAACGCTGCTACAGTAAAGCTAACGTCAACATCTAGCATGTGTTAGTCTCTAACTAATCCCTATTTTGACATTTTTAACAAGATGACGTCATCATGATGTCAGAATGACGTCAGCATGATGACATCATCATCTCTGTCATTCGGTGGATCCCTACCGAGAACCTACCCTATCGTTCGGCTGGCCTCTACCGGGAACCTACGGCGTGGCTCGGTTGGTTTCTATCGAAAAATTAGAGGTGGGGCCACCGTGACCCACGACCATGGCCCTACCAGAAAACCCCTTCCCGGTCACCATTTCCATCGTTGTTGGTTCCTACAGACTCACCTCAACCTAATCTACCAATCTATAACCTCAGAATCGAGAGACGGAGTCAGGTTTGTTACCTCTGGGTCGAAGGAGCTCTGCCCAGTTTTCAATTTCTTCCTCTGCCGCGTCCGGTGGTCCCTTCCTCTCGAACTAGTTTGTGGAGGCCTCAAATATGTCGTCCTAGCATCTCTGTGTTCCTAGTTTTGCTCCAGTGTGAAGGTAGGCGGTGTGGGTTGAACAGTCAACGTCCTGGGTTTGTTTGCCCATCACGGTTTTTGGGTGGTCGTTGGTTGCAGGTGGTTGGGTTGACGACGGTGAAGACGATGGTGATGAAGGTGATTTTCAGTGCCGCTGAGAGATCGATCTCGGGTGGAAGAGATAAACGAGGAAGGAAGATGGATGTTCGTTGTATGCAAAATGGGTTTCATGGGCAAAGTGAGAAACAAAGAGGGCTTGGTTCATGCATCCTATAATTTGGGCTTTTGGGCTAGTTAGATGAGTGACATTTGTCACTCATCTAATTGGTTCAAGATTCCAAATCTTACCAATCAGTTCAATCCACTTGTCCCGAATCTCGAAAAATGAAATAGTAACTCGTAATATCCTTGACCCATAACTTTCGCTTAGTGTCAGGACCCGACCCTCTTCTGTCAGGTCCCGATTCATCTAGCACGATATTGTCCGCTTTGGGCCTCGCCCTCACGGTTTTGTTTTTGGGAGCTCACGGTGCAACTTCCCAGGGGGTCACCCATCATGGAATTGCACCAGCCTCAACTCGCTTAACTTTGGGGTTCCAATCCCCCCCAAAGCCACTGAGCTCCCAAAAGGCCTCATGCTAGATAGGTGTGTGCCATTGTCAGGACCCGTCCCAAATATGGCCTCGATACTTGGGACGAACCCTGCTCCCGTCTGACAATCACACTTACAATATCAAAACAAACAAACAACCTTCACACAACTATAAGCATAACTATCAGACGAAGGAGTAACATATACACAACAGCCAGTCAGAGCATAGTTCTACAAAATGGACACAAAAGTCCTACAATGCTAGTCTTGCAACGGAAGGATGTCGGAAGCTCTATGCCTCGATATCTGCCTCAACGTTCACCCCTGCGCTATCACCACGACCTGGAGGGAAAATTTAAAACCAAAAGGGTGAGTGGACTAGAATAACCAAAGTTGCAAAATCAGTTTATCACTAACTCGAGGTTAAGGAAAAATAAGAATTTGTGTTCCCTCCGTTCTTAAAACAGGAATGCCCAACGAAGTAATAGAAAATCATAACATGAAACATCATAAGAAACAGAAACACTATAAAATCTCATAAGAAACAGATACACTATAAAATACCATAAGAAACAGAAACACTATAAAACGGATAGAGAAATCATAGTTCAGCATCAAATCATCATTTCCGATTAAACCTGCTGGACCTATCCGAGTCTTTAAACTCAATCAGGCCTTAAATGAAATCCGAGTCTTTAAACCCCCGAGTCTTTAAACTCAATAGGCCTATGGGTGTAATATCATATATGTCCGAGTCTTTAAACTCAATCCGGGCCCGTCCCCCGTCAATATCAATTCGGGTCTTTAAACCCAATATCCAGATCCAGCAAATCCAATCCATATTCAGTGTAAACCCAATTCGTAATCGCTCGCCAAAACTCAAATTCGAAATCCCCGGTTCGAAGCCCTTCCGGCGGTTCGAACCGACATTCCGAACCCAAATCCGGAAATCCAGTCTTATACCCAGAAATCACACATAAGCACAAATCATATTTCATAACCCATTGATCCTTATCAGAAAACATTTATAGGTTGAAATTGTAATTATGGCATCAAAATCCGAAAATCGGCTTTTTCTCGAAAAAAGTGCAAAATCTCGGAAATGTCTCGAAAAACGTGCAAAATCATCAATCACATATAATCATCATTCAAAAGCATAAAAACATATTTAAGATCATGAAACATCAATAAAACAGTTAGGCATGCTCGAAGGAAAGAAAGAATCCACTCACAAATTCAGAACGAGTCACTCGCGCTCCGTGCGCTCCTCGACTGTCTCGGGTACCTCCCGTCCTGTCAGAATGCACTAAATAGGGTTACAAATACATCAAGGATCCTAATCCTAATTTTCCCAATTTTTCGGGAATTAAATAATATGTTAATCCTAGACCCTAAACCGTCCAGATTCCTGAAAAACTCCGTAACACCGTCCGGTTAACTCGAAAGCTATACCAAAAAACTCCTTAGGACATTTAGAACCAAACTCATGTTGGAAGCTTGGCCGGATTCCTCTCCACGCGCCTCCACGCGCCGCCCAAAGTGGCTGCGCGTGGGCCTCACGCGCCTGCTACAGTGCCCTTCAACCTTGAGCAGACCCGGTTCAGCACAGTGGTCTGCAACTGAACCGGCGTCAGCGGTTCTCCGCCGTACCTGCACAATTCCTCTCCCTTTCTTCACCTAAAGCTTCGTCCAGTTCCAACCTATCCATTCCCCTCACTCTCCTGGTTCGATTCACCACTCAGCTTCACAACTGAAGCTCGAAAGAAACACACAGACGACCCCTATTTCACGATCCAGCCACTCCGGTCATCCCCCGTCACGGTGGCAACACCAGACAGTTCCTAAGGTCCTTCTACATCTAACTCGACTCACCTTGACCGTTGACTTGTGCCCAAACGTCACGACTCGAAGTTTGAACCCACGGCTAAAACAGAGTACAGAGTACTCTCTGTCGACTGGCTCCGCCGTGTACGTCCCCGTCACGGCGACCATCCAACACCAATCCTAGAACCTCCCTGAACACCACTGCACTCACCACTCCCTTCGATTCTCATCCTACCCTCACGACTTTTGAATTGAAAAAGCACGGGAAAACAGAGTAAAGAAGTTTACCCGT
Source organism: Prinsepia uniflora (assembly GCA_032719365.1). Taxonomy (NCBI): domain Eukaryota; kingdom Viridiplantae; phylum Streptophyta; class Magnoliopsida; order Rosales; family Rosaceae; genus Prinsepia; species Prinsepia uniflora. Next base: position 52,294,723 of record CM064868.1, on the reverse strand, counting down.
CGATTCCGTCTCCGCCGCAAGCGCCGCCGCGTACCACGGTGTTCGTTGGACTCCCTGCAGCCTCCTGAACGTTCCACGGTCGTGATTTGAGCCACCACACGGCGTAGCCACCACCACGAACTCACGACCTCCCTGTTTTCCTCAAATATTTGCCGCACCACCACCGCGCCGCCGTGCACGATTCCAGTCCCAAAACACGATCCACACCTCACCTTCATCTCTTTGTCACTCTCACTAGTCATCAACTCCCTCACCTTTGCACCGAATCGATCGAACACCCACGATTTCTTCCCCTCTATTTCTCTGTGTTTCCAACGAGTGCACGGTTCAAAATTAGACAAAGTGTGGCCGTGCACACGTTAGTAGCTCCTGGAACCATCCAGTGCCCCCACGTGTCCATCAGCCATAGGCCAGCACAAAAAATCTCTGCCACTTGCCCTTATCTGATTGGGCTGAGGGAAAATGACCAAAATACCCCTTGTACAATTAATTACCGTTTTGCCCTCGAACGTTCTAGACCCGTATCTTTTCCGTCCAACGTCTGATGACAGCGTGCCGCCTGTCGTTGAACTGAGGACGTCGAGACCTATCTAACGGTCCTCGGTCTACGTGAAAATCACAAGTCCTTCAAAAAGTCAACATTTTCCTCGTTTACTCAAAATTACGGTAACGCCCCCAATCTTCCGAACGTCATAACTTTCCCTCCGGTTATCCAAATCGAACCTGCCACCTGTCTACGGACTCGTGACGTCCTAACCTACGTCACGGTTAAGGGTCAACACTCATCCAATCGGTAATTCAAAAAGTCAACTTTTCGTCTACTATTCACAAGGGCAAAAACGTCCTTTTACACAAAATTTTACAAAATTACCTTTTTACCCTTCCCGAAGGTACGGGTTGTTACACTTAGGGTCTCCAAATCCGGCATGTTTGTCTACGAACTCAGGGCGACCCGATCTACGAAATGGTCAAAGGTTCAAAGTCGTACGACGCTTCGGGTCAAAAGTCAACATTTTACCTTGACTAGAGGCAAAATGGTCATTTTACATATAATTTCCATTAATTAAATAATAACAAATATCCGGGTCGTTACAGTTGTCATTACTTATTTTATTTTATTTTAAAAAAAATCCGAAATTGAAAAAATAAAAAATTATTTTTAAAAATTTTCTTATCTTAACTTTGTTATAGTGTAAATATATACTTGTAAATAAATCTTGTGCATAATCAATATGTTAGTGTGAATATCCATACTTGTGAATAAATTGTTCATACTTATATAAATTGTTCATATATAAATTGTCATATTATACTTGTAAATTGTGCATAAAACCATACTTATGAATAATTCTTGCATTCATGCATTAGTCTCGGCTATATGTAGATCACTTTTACTTCGAAATTTAGATTTTGATCTTTAATGCAATAGGTGAAGTCTCGTTTGTTAACTCTCACATGCGGTGTTTGTTAACACTTGATTTATCTTATTTTCTCTGGAGTAAGAATCTTTCTAGGGCGATGTCTAGGACAAGAGACGGTACTCATAACTGGTTTTGGATCTAAGAAAGGGACATAAATGGAGTTTAAGCCTCGGGATGTCTTGAAATTAGCCTTGCATCTTATGTTTATTCTTTCTAACTTGGTCACCTTTGAACTTGCCCAAACAATTAACTAAATCTAAGATATTTACTTGGGCCGCACGGACGTACAAGTCTCCATCTAAAATTTGAAGCTATGTGAATTATATATATCTTTGACTTCCCCATTGTGTAAATATTGTTTCTTATTGCATTTGTAAATTGCATAACCTCCCTAAGGTTTCATGATGCTCGGATTTCGTCATCGGGCCCCCTAGACTAAGTGAATCTAGGGAAGTGAGATAGAAGGTGCAGGTCATTCTGTCATGCATTGTCACATAACTTTTATGTTTTGTGCAGGTTCTAACAATTTCTCTCTTATGCATTCACATCATTCTTCATGTATATACCTATGTGTTGTATTAGTTTAGACACTCTAGGAACTTGTGCATTAGCTTGATTTTACTGTGACTTTACTTTGTGCATTCTAAACGTGTTTACACTTTGTTATTCCTTACTTGTATATATGTTATTTCATACTTGTATATATTTTATTACATTTTTTTTTTACTTTTTCTTATCTTACTTGTCATGATAACTTAACTTGCATCTTTAGTTTAACTTGCATTGCATCTTTAACCTAACTTGCATCTTTAACCCAAATGCATCCCTAAGTTAAATTTGCATATCTAACTTTCATTCTTGACAAATGTACATCTCTAACTAACTAACTTGCAATTCTGTCTAGACTGGATGGACATTAAACTTCAAGAGCTTGTTGGGAGGCAACCCAATGTGTTGCGGGTTGTTTGTATACATCTTTTATGAGTGATTCATAAGTTCTTTGTTTAAATTGATATACATATACCTCATAACTACTTGTTATAGCTTTTAATGAACTCTAGAGTACAAGAATTTATTCTATGTGATTTTCAAAGCTTTTAAGTCAATAAATTCTCTGATTTTGGACATAATTAAGCCATTAGGGTTAACACCACAAATTCAACATCCATGTTCCCTCTTTTGTGCACACAAGTTGTGACCCCTTAGTTTTAACCCCTTTGAGCCCATATTAAGCCTTTCTTTCACCACCATGATTATCTAAACACTTGAGCTTAGTATAAACATCATTTACCCTTGTTCCAAGGACTCGGTTGAAGACATGAAGATCGTGTGAAGAAAAACTGATGATGTTTTGAAGACTTTTATGTGTATTATTTGGATTTACCTACTCAAAACTTTGTTGTATTATTGACACTTGTTATTACCTTGATATATGAAAAAACAATAAATAAAAAAAAGAGAAAAAGAAAAAAAATGTTTTGAGTCTCTATCAAGGTAATAAGTTTTGATTATGTAATATTTGAGTTAAGTCTTTTGCAATTTTAAATCTGACACAAAGAATAATTGTGAGGCCCAACATGCTAAAATTTGGCCTATGTTCGAAGGGATGATTTCTTGACATCATTGCACTAAGGACGGGAAGTTATGTTACGTTTTGGGAGTTTATTGAGTCTTGACAACCTTCGTAAAGACCTTATGATCCTTAAGATGATAAATTTGATTAGTTGACTCAATCACTTGAGTAAGCTTATGGTTTTGGTTCATTTGTGCAAGTATGTTTAATTTTTATCTTGAGGTGTTTGTTTGAGATTTTGCAAAAGTACTGTATTTCTATTATGTGAGCATTTTTCTCACATACTTTGAGTGAAAACATCAACCCTTACAAATTGAGTGAATTTATGAGTGCATATCCTTGTGAATTGATTCATACTTGTTTTATTCATGTTGAGATCCATTTCATCATATTTACTCATTATCTTACTTGTTGAAACATTGTGTTACCATGTATTAACTCATGAATTCCATATGCTTAAATCCTTAAAGTGAAAATCTTTGATGTCGTGATCATAATAATGAAATATTGAGACAATTGGTTAAAGGCTTACTTGTTTTGAATTCTTAGTTTAATTTTAGTATTTGCTAGGGACTAGCAAAGTTTAAGTGTGAGGGTATTTAATAAGTCTTCAATTAAGAATTATTTTGTACTATTGTATACCTTTTATACTTAACTTTTAATATTAAAATACTAAACAAATGGAGAATGTAACGACCCGGAAATTCGAAAAAGAAAAATTTGGAAAATTTGAAGGAAATGACGATTTTGCCCCTGGAATTGGGCAAACGGTTGACTTTTGGTTCGAGCAGTCAAACGGACTTTGACCAATGACTGTGACGTAGTTCGGGTCGTCACCACTTCATAGACAGTTGGCACGTCCGATACCGACATTCGAGGAGAAAGTTATTATGTTAGGAAGTTTAAGGGTAATTTGGTAAATTGGTTAAAAGGGGTCATTTGTTGACTTTTTGATCGGGACCATGTTTGGACTTTCCGTAAGTACCATTGGGTAGGTCTCGAGACGCTGAATCCGTAGACAGGCGGCATGCGCCAATCAGGGTTTGAATGAAAAAGTTACAAACCTCGGAATGCTAAGGGCATTTTGGTAATTAGCCATGAAGGGCATTTTGGTCAATTGTGTTTAAGGGGGCAAATTTTTCCTTTTGTTACTGTGGATGACTTATTCAGCTTATTGAGTGACATTTGTCACTTTAATAAGACGATTAGTGGCTTAAATTGATGATGGTGCAAGTTTGATTTAGGCGGTGTGGATTTAAACTAAGGAAATAAGTTGTGTGTGTGGTTTTGAAAGACAAACAGAGGAGAAGTGTGATCTCAGGTGACAATTGAACAAAAACAAATGAAATCGAGGGATTGAGAGGAGAGAAATTCGAAGGAGAAATGGGGAGGAAAACTGTGAAAGAAAAACTGAAAACCATGGAATCCGAACATCAAACCTTTATTTAGTTTTGAATTCGGGCTTCTCCATTTGGACCCTCTTTGATTCAATTGACCCTGAATTCATCTTCCTGAGATTATTTTGAGTCGAATCCAATCAAAAACGAAAGAAAAGGACGTTGTTTTGACTGAGAACAAACATGGCAAGAACTGGAAAACTCAAGTATTAGTTAGTGTAATTAGAGGAGTTGGATGTTGATATCGAGCTTGCAATTATGTTTATATGGCTCCTGCGAAGCTTCTGAGTGAATCAATTACACGAATTCGATTGGAATTGATGAAGTTCGAAGAGTGAACAGTGCACAGGTAGCCTTCAAGTTTTCATCTTCGAATTGAATAGACTGAGGTAAGTATTGATATAATTGACATTACAGATCTAAAATTCAAGTTAAAACGATACAATTAGCTTAATCAATTGATGGAATCGACTGGAAATTGGCAGGAATCCAGTCGGGTCAAGTCGCGGGCCAACCGGACCCGTTTAACAAAAATACGGGTAAGAACGACGACATTGTAGCAGGTGCATGGGCCTCACGCGCAGCCGCTTGCGGCGGCGCTTGGGGGCGCGTGAGTGGGATTTTCAAGGTGAGTTCAACATGACTTTTGCCCTATTTAATGTAACAAACATTTTGGCACTGGTTTCGAGGAAATCAGACACCGTTTCGATATTATTTCGAGGATCCGAAGGTTTATGTTACGTTTAAAATACGTATTTAAATCCCAGAAAAAATGAGGAATATTATGGGAGGTATATCGAGATGTTAGTAACCCTCGATAATGATTTTTGACAGGAATGATGACTTCCGAAATTTACGGAAAAACGTGCAGCTGAGAAAGCGAGCGATATGGACGGTGTGTGAGTGGACTTTTTGTTTTCTACCCTGAATGCATGCATATATGTTTTAAATGCTTTATGATATGATTTGAAATTATTTGGTGTGATTAATGTTTCGATATGATGATTTATCGATTTTCTGGATTATTATATTATTTTGGGCACGATTTTCGAGAAAACCGTGATATTGTTGTTTTGGGTGAAAGCCCGGGATTTGTGATTGGTTTTGACTCGGATTATGAGTCGGAAAATGATTTGATGAAATTGTAATGTTTTGGATACCTTTTATGAATTTATGTGGATAGTGAGTTTGACTAGGATTTGGAGTCACATGTGAATATGATGAAATTGATGATTTTGATTTATAAAGTAAATTCTGGACAAGGTTTTCATGATGGATTTTTGGAACTTTCTTTGTGAAAGCTACGTTTCGGGCAGAGGCCCTGTTAAAATGTTTTTGATTTGATTTGAGATTTGAATGGTTTTAAAATGAGATTACTGGATTTTGTGACTGTTCCACATATACCATCCTCTGTGATTTGATAGTCTCCTCCAGACGTCATAGATCCTAGAGTAGTCACGATCCACTGCCTGGAGATGAGTAGCTCCGAGGGAGGCTCAGTCTCAGGAGTGTGAGATTATGATGATATCCTCCAGACGTCGTAGATCCTGGAGATGATATCACCCCAGACGTCGTAGATCCTGGGGAGGTACTCGAACGTGAGACACCCGAGTTTGCACGCGTTGCATTGATATCGTGACAGGTTACTTGGATATTGAGATTGGATATTGAGGATTGGTGGTATTATGATTTACTGATATTTGTGTCCAGATACTTTATATCGTGCACTAATTTGATGAACATGAGTTTTATGGACCATGGGAAAACATGTTTTGATTTTATCGGTCAACTGTTCATACTTGATCTATTTCATACTATGACTCATGTTTTATGATATGCATGCATGTTTGTGAAATTGGAGTGTAAGAATGTATTTTGATAAATGTATTTCTAAAACTTTATTTTGTCCACTCACACCTTTTCTGTTTTATTGACCCTCCAGGTCGTGGCGGGATGATCGAGGCTATTCGAGTGGTGGAGGCATGAGTGGGCACAGGTACGGTTATCCTTTGTTTGGCAAGTGCTGAGGGTAATTTCGGAACTTCAGTTGACTTGTCAGACGGGAGCAGGACCGGACACAGTTATCCATGTCCTTCGGGGATGGATCCTGTCAGACAAAAAATTTATTTTTGCAGGAAATTTGCAGAAATAAGTCAAATAGGAATTTGGAGCGTTTTGGCAAAAGAATAATCTCGATCGGAATTATAACGAAGAAATTATGGACAAAATTCAGTGGACATGCCACATTTATATTTAATATCCATCCGAAATAATTGCAACCCAAGGCCCAGAAATTTCAGCCCATGTTTGACAGGACCCACCCTGATTATCACCCCAATAACCGAGGTGAACCCTGCTCCCGTCTGACAACCCAACACAAAAGACCGAAACAACCTCACGAAAACCCACAAATTACACTGTCAGACGAAGGAGAAATTACAACATCCAAGAGTCAACCGTTATACAGAGCATAGTACCAAACAAGATAAAACAAAACCACACACAGAGTACACGCACAACGATACACTGAAACCACCCCGGGAAAACTCTATGCCTCCGACGTTGCCTCAACGTCAACCCCTGCGCTAGCTCCACAACCTGGAGGGCAGTTAAAAACCAGAAGGTGTGAATGGACCATGAAGAATAAAAGTTTCAAAAACCATTTTATAAAAAAACCAGGGTTTAGACCTCTGTTTTGAAAACATGCATGCATAACCCAATTTCTGAAAACATTTATAAATCACATCATTTTCATCATGGAAACCGCAGCAACATAAACACAGTAGGAATATCAGATACCAATATAATCATCCGATCAAACCTGCTGGATCTATCTGAGTCTTTTAAACTCCCAAGTCTTTAAACTCAATCCAGGCCTCATTATAATCCGAGTCTTTAAACTCCAGAGTCTTTAAACTCCAGAGTCTTTAAACTCAACAGGCCTACGGGGGAAATATCAATATATCCGAGTCTTTAAACTCCCGAGTCTTTAAACTCAATCAGGGTCTTTAAACCCAATCCGGGCCCGTCCCCCGTCAAATATAATCCGGGTCTTTAAACCCAATAATCAGATCCAGCAAATCCAATCCAAAACTGTTTGAAAACCTTTTCTAAATCCATATCCAAACCCGAATCTGAAACCACTGGTCTGAAGCCCTTCCGGCGTCCAGAACCGTCATTCCGAACCCAAACCTGGAATTCCACTTTTCAACCATAAAACCAAATTTCGTTTTCCAAAATTCGATTCTAAAACCGAAAACCTTTACTCAAATCCATTTAGAATCAATGAAAACTATTTATCGTTTGAAATCCCAAAACCAAGGAATCATAAGCAGAAATCAAGCCTTTCTCGTAAAACGTGCCAAATACGTCATTTCTCAAAAAACGTGAAATCATGGAAAACAGTTATAGCATATTCAATAAACATGGAATCACATATAGAACCATAGATCAAGTAATTAAAAGAAGTTATGCATGCTCAGTTATAAGGAAGAAGTCCACTCACAGTTACCGGGCACGTCACTCACGTCCTGTACATCCTGTACATTCCTCGTTCGCCTCGGGGATTCCCGATCCTGTCACAAGTTACCAAAACTCGTCACTAACACGACAACTAAGTTCCTCCTAATTTTCCCCAATTTTCCCGAACTTCGAACGTAACTAACCAGGACCCTAAACCTTCAACCTCGTAGAACTAACCCGAAACAACGTCCGATCGTCCCGAAACTTTTCCCAACGGATTCGTTACAACGTTCAGACCAAAAACCTAGTTGAAAGGTTCTCCGAAATCCTCTCCACGCGTCCCCACGCGCCGCCCAAAGTGGCTGCGCGTGGGCCTTACGCGCCTGCACACAATCACTGTTCATAGTCTTCTTCGATGGGTCGATCGGTCTGAACCGGCGTTCCCGGTTCTCCGTCCTTCCTCCACCATTTTCGTTCCTTTTTCCTCCAGTAGCTTCGTCCCCTTCCTAATAATATATTCTCTTCAACCAAACACGACGACACGACCTCTAAACCACCTCCCTCAAGCTCGAACTAAAACCCGTCAAAAACCTGTTCAAGCTCCCGGCCAACCGTACAATCCTCCGTCTCGGTTTCGAATCATGGTGGTTCCTTGGGACCAACTAAACTCACTAGAACTCACCAGACATCTCGACTCAGTCCCAAAAGCCACGACTTCCAGCTTAAAAATAAACGGCAAAATAGAGCAACCAAAAGAAATTGAAGAAATTACATGTGCTCATGCCGCCACCGTGAGCTCCGCCGAGCCTACTCGACTCCCCTCAGGTCTCCCGACACGACCACGGGTTCAATTTGATGGTTTGGTCACTGGAAGTGCACAACCGTGCATGGTGGTCCTCGACTCTATGTCCATTGGTTTTCCTCACAGTTCCAAGTCTCCCCTCACGCTCACGACCTCCCCAGAACACTCATCAGCCTTCCACTTAGTCTCTACTCACTCACTCGATCACCAGAACACACAAACACACACTGGAATCGATCAATTCCTCCCTAGCACCGTCTCTGTTTTTCTCTCAAGCACGACTAAGCCAAACACAACCCCTTTAAATTTTGCACCGTGCAACCTTGTAGAAACCACTAGCCACAGCCAACGTGTCCACAATCCCCTGGTCCAAACTCAAAATATCCAATCCTTCCTGTACACTTGGCCTTATCATATTGGCCCAATTCCCAAGGCACAAAAGACCAAAATGCCCTTGTAAATCAAACTTGCGAAAGTGACCTCAACCTTCCGAACATCATAACTTCCTCCTCGGATGTCGAAATCGGGCGTGCCACCTATCTACAGACTCGTGACATCCCGAACTACGTCACGATCATCGGTAAATGTCCAATTGACCGCTCGAACTAAAAGTCAACATTTTGCCCAACTAGGGGTAAAATCGTCATTCTGCGCCCAAGGTCCAAAGTAACCCACTAACTACCGATTAACCCAGTTAATCCACCACTAATCACCTCACTAATCCTAACTTCCGGGACGGGTCCTTACAATCTACCCTCCTTAAATGAATTTCATCCCGAAATTCCACAACTCGTACTTCACGCCTGGGTCTCCTACCTGGTGGTCAACTTTCGTCAAAACCAACTACTCTGGAAAGTTCCTAACCTATCATCTCCACCTTGGGTTTTTCACAACACTCCCACTACCAGTTCAACACTTTTGACCCTCTCTCAGTACGACTAGAACTTCATGGTATACGCAAGGGAAACTCTACGAACGTAAAGAAACAAAGATATTTTAAAATACCTCATTTAAGCGTACCCAATAGAGTTCATAGAGTACATCCTCATGTACATCCTTGGTCGACAAAAACTACGAATCGAAGGTAGACCGCTCAAACCAAAAGGAAATCCTACCGACCGACTTACCTTCACGTCCCTCAACTGCTCCGACGACCCTGCCGGAATAAATCAACAAAGTCCTAAAGGCACTCCTAGATTGTGGGTTCTCTTCAATAACCTCATATCGATCAGTTCTAGTCACTCATTTCCAGGTCTTTCCATCACTTCAAGTCACCTAGGCGAAAATCCTAAACTCTACCCCGGGATCCAACAAAAAGAGGCACAACACAACCAAGGATAGTAAAAGTACCTGTTGCGGTACCGGGTGCTGATTGAGCCTCCTGCTGAGTCATAGCAAACACTCGGGCCTGGGGTCCTGAAGATCTACCACGTCCCCTCAATCTACTAGTGGCACCACCACCTCCTCTGGAGCCTGCAGTCCCTGACGCTGACGCCGTGCTCCGTCCTAGCTCCGCCACTCCTCGGCCTACGCCGCCCTCCTGGGGTAACAATGGACACTCACGTCGGAAGTGACCTCGCTTCGCACAGTAGTAACACACATCCCGACCGGGACCACTACTCGGTCTCCCTATAGACGCAACAGACGTCGCACTGACTTACGGAGTCGGCTGTGCTCGGTGTCCCCGGAACTCTGAACTCTGGAAACTACCAGGTCTGCCAAAATGAACATCGCCCGCCGACGATGCTCCGCTGTAGTTTCCCCTCTTCGGTACCCTTTGGCTTGGAGCTCCAGAAAAAGGTGGCTCCCGGCGTCGTACTAGCAAGCTAGCCTCAACCCTCACCGCAGCATCCGACAACTCTCGGAGGGTAGTAAACGATCTAGTCATCACTATGGCTCGAATCTCACCTCGCCGGCCCAACTCAAACCTACGGCACTTCTCGGCTTCAGTAGCCACAAACGCAGGAGCAAAACGAGACAACATCTGAAACTTATGTTCGAACTCAGCCACACTCATACTCCCCTGTTGGAGTTGTAGAAACTCAGCCTCCTTGGCATCGCGGAAAGAATGAGGGTAATACTTGACAGGACCCATCCCTGACAGGACCCATCCCAATCCCCCCGGGATTAGTGCGGGATGACCCTGTTCCCGTCTGACACAAAGTGTCAGACAAGGGATATTTCCGACCTTTGCCCTCCCGGGCTATTAGAGTACGCCAGGATCCGGAGGAGGCATGTGATATCTCGGTCTCTGCTACAATCCACATCCGTTGTCAACCTGAAGGGCAGTCAAAACATTAAAAACTGTGAGTGGACAAAACAAGAGTTTATAAAAACAGTTAATAAGAAGACATTTGTACCCTCCACTAAAAAGCATGCATGCATTGGAAAACCATTTAACCAAAGAAATCATACGTGGGAACTAAGCCCAAAGCAGATATAAACCAAGGTCGAAAGGACCACAATGAAAACGACCATACGGGCCACTGCCCAAATCCTGTGCACACCTGTACACACCACATATCATATATCATATATACATCACATACATATATATAAGTCACACAACCAATCCTATCACGGTATCCAAAGCTACGCGCGTGCTACCCGGGTCTCAATCCGAGTCATCTCAAAGTCAAGGTCAATGTCCGCAGACCACTGATCCTACTCGAGGTAATAGTAACCATAGCCTTCCTGAGAGTAAGGAACCCAACTGGGGGGTGACTCCACTCAGTCGGTGCTCTGTGACTATTCCGGGGTCCACCCAGGCCAACGACCCTCCCCGGAGGAGATAATAGAAGTAAAGGAAGGTAGAGGAACATATATATACATAACATAAACATTCATGACCGGTTCCCCTGAACCGTCATGATCCATAATATCCATAATCAGGTAACATGCTGGTTCCCATAAACCGTCATGTACCGTAATAACATAACCAGGGTTCATGCTGGTCCCCATAAACCGTCAAGAACCAGAATAACCTGACAAAGGTTCATGCCGGTTCCCATAAACCATCATGAACCACAATGACCCTTACAGAGTTCATGCCGGTTCCCATAAACCGTCATGAACTTGGAAATCCACGTAGGGTCCCTGACCCGAAATCATAAACCATAAAATAACTAGGTCTCGTGCCCGAACATATGACTCAACTGGGCACCGTGCCCGATATCTAAGGGTCAGTCACGACTCCGATCATAGTGATGCGTGCAACCATCCATCCAGGACCGCTCTCAATCCTGGTATGTCGCCGTGAACGAATCAACCGACGCGACCACCACAAGATCATGGTGCACTCCTCACCGATCGCTATCCTTAACCGTCAGCACTCCGAAGTCGAGCCTCCCCAGGCTGCCCGACCACGAATCGTGCATCGTGATCTCTCCGGAAGGAACACATCCTAATCCGGAGGCGAGCGTCGTATCGTCGATCGCTGTGCACATAGCACCCGTCGCGACCACGATTTAGACCCGAAGGTCGTAAATAGCGTCATATGCCTGAGACAACACCAAATGGGTCTCATACCCGAGTTTATCCATTTAGAAATCCAAAATCAAATCATTTAAATCAATAAAGAAATACAGACCCATATAAGCACCGTATAAGGCTAAAACCTCGAAATACGTGCTTATACGTAACCACATACAAATGCACCCATGGCATCATCAAACATGTAATAAAACATATAATAAACATTTATGCATGCACCAATTTAGAAAACAAGGTCCACTCACAGACCTTCCGAGCTGCCGCCTCGATTTGCGTGCCGTACGGCTCCCCGAGCCGATCACCATCACCGGGACTCCCAAACCTGTCCAAATTTTAATAGAAGGTTACTAACTACTTAATTAACCTCCTACCAAAGTCCCGTAATTTTCCCGAACTTTTAACTATTTTTAATCCCGAACCTAAACCTTCCGATGCCCCGAAACATATCGAGACGGTGTCCGATCGACACGAAACCAGTCCCAAAATGTTTGTTACATCGAATAGATGATTTCGTATGTTGGAACCATCCCCAAATACCCCGTCACGCGCCATCACGCGCCTATGGAATGCAATGCACGTGGGCCTCACGCGCCACCGCACAATGCCTTCTTCAACATGCCGCGAACCGGCCGGTCCGATTTTTCCTGCAAATCCGGTTCGCCTGGACCGGCGTGACCGGTCCAAGGCCCTCCCATCTTCATTTCTCGTCCATTTGGTCCCATTTCAATCCTAAAAATCATATTTTCTCATTTCCTATCCATTCCAATTAATAAAACCAATTAAAACCTCCTAAATCAATCCATAAAAACCACCCCCTCACGACCCCTGTTTTCCGATTCCGTCCCCAGGCTTCACAGCCGTCAACCCCCGTTCAAAACCTCCTTAAAACTATCCTAGCAACCTAACTAACTCATCCTAATCGTCCAAAAGCAACCATAACATCAAAATCAATTAAAAAGGGAATTTGGGCCTTACCGTGCACCCGCACGGGTTCGTGGCTCCACCGCCCACGACGGCGCCTTCCTGGGCCGGCCACCGCGTCCCACATCCTCCCTCACTCTCTGGTCTCAGTCCTGGTCAAGATGGGGTTGGGTTGGTTGGGTTTAGGTTGCACAAAGAGGGAGAGAAATGGTGAGATCGGGTGGGTTTGGGTTTGGCCGCCTGTCTATGGATTCGTATCGTCCTTATCTACGTAACGGTCTTTGGCCCTCGGCCATCGGACCTCCCTGTCAAAAAGTCAACATTTGCCCCCTTTTAACCAAAATTACCAAAATGCCCCTAAACTTCCCAACGTCATAATTTCTTCCTCGAACGTCGGATTTGAACGTGCCACTTGTCTATGAACTCGTGACATCACGAACTACGTCACGGTCATCGGTCAAAGTCCATTTGACCGCCCGAATGAAAAGTCAACGTTTTGCCACCACCAGGGGCAAAACGGTCATTTCGCATCGTTCGTCCGATTTCGCTCTACTAATCACGGATTAGCCTCACTAATCGTGATTATTCACTAATCTAATCTAGGAATTTGGGACGGGTCGTTACAACCTTCCCTCCTTAATTAATTTCGTCCTCGAAATTCCAACCGACCTAATTTTAACCGTTCTTCCCTCCTTAATTAGTTTCATTCTCGAAACTCCAACTATTCGGATTCTACTTCCATCTCGTGGAAAATACGTGTACACTAGTAAACCAACTAACCAGAACAAAACTCGTCTGCAACCAGACGTACCACTAACACTCGTGTCGCATCGACTCCGCTCGACCACGTCGAATGACAGTAATCATACGTCCCGAATTGACACCGCTTGTCAAATCTACCATTTCGTTCATACAACAACTAGACGGTTCCTTGCTTAACCACTAACTATCCTGTCGTCTGCCCCCACTGAGAGTCATCAGACCTCACACCACGATCCACGCTGACACCTCTACAAACTGTCACCACTTGACAGTCACCAGTCAAAAACTGACACTATACTCACCCGTCGTTACACTAACCACCAACTCACTCAACCTGTGTATACGTATACCAACAAAATACCCGACCTGTGTGTAACTGGACCCCTCAGAAATACCATGACCCAACGCACAGTATCCAATGTTCAGTCCGCGACCCCGACTAATCCAATGGTATCGGAACTAAGCCGACTACCAATACGCTCACCAATATACCTCTGGTATAACCTATATACAATCACCATACACCACAAGTCTGCCCGGTATCGTACCTCGAACAATGTACAAGGTACGTACATCAATACCAACTTGACTACAACCACAACAATAACAACAACACGACCACCTAGGTCGTAGCCAACACATTCCTATTAGGAGTTCATCTGTCCAATTCAGCATTAGACAATCGAAACTCTAACCCCTAATCTATTTCCAAATCCGAATCCGGATCCGCAATTTCGTAAGAAATCCTGAATCCAAACTCAGAGATCATATCCATAATCATGTCCAAATTCGAATTCGAAATCATCATTCCATAAACTAGTATTAGGAATAACCATTCCGAACCCAAATCCATAAAAACAAAATCCACAGTCAAGTTCTAGAATCAAATCCTGAATCGTCACCCAGAATCCGATTTCAAAACCCAAATCCAGAAATCCTCTTTCAAGTTCCAAAATCAAATCCTGAATCGTCATCCAGAAATCTGATTCCAAAACTCGAAATCTCGTTCTCGTCTAACGAAACGCACTATATCCGAACCTATCGGATACCTGTTCAAACAAGTTATACATTACCCTCGATTGACTTCATAGGGACGCCAATCCCAATATCAACACATCCAGGCTGACCATATCCGACTATGTCGGAAAACTACTCATCGGACAACTACTCAGGCGAGTAGTAAGCCATATGGGATTTACCTCAAAAAGAAGTTCAGTCCCATCATGCTCCACTCAAACATCCCAGTAAGAGTGATAAACTCTCCACCTATCTGGATCATCAAGATCACGATCCAGATCCATAACGACACCCAAAGTCCTAAAACAATTCCCACATCTAACCAGATCAGTTAGCGACGAGACACGCCGAGACTGTGGGTCCTCACCAATTACCTCGTATCGATCATTGTCATTCCACCTAGGAGAATCAAGGATGATCCAACACGATGACACCAAAACTCAACCTACGTGAATGCAGACAAAACTCACTGCACTCACCACGCCACGTAATTCAACATCGTCTGCCACCATGCAGAAGATGAGAATCTCAGTCACCCGACTTCGATATACTCAACTCCACTTAATGACCCAAAACAAATCCCGGTTTCACCAACCAATACACGACCAATGTACTAGTGGCACAACCATCATCTACCGTCATCTACCATTGTAGAACCTGAGAAGTCACCCTAATGACTTCGACATACTCATTACCAATGCGGAAGACCTGCATTCCACTCGTCACCTCAATCGCAACCTCTCGCGATTCCGAAGTTCCAACAAGATTGGAAACAACATACCTGGACATCAACCACATGTCCCCTAACCAATTTAGCTCTATATGAGATCCACTCTGGGACTACAGATACCGAACACATACGTAACTCGATAGAGTCATATCCCGATTCGTAACTCATCGTCGTCGCAATCACCGGCACCGACACCAGCACTAGCACTAGCACTAGTACTAGCACCATCACTATCACTCGTCAGCATCAGCACACAAGCATCCTCACTAGCATCAGTACTGACGTTAGCACACCGTGTGCAAAACTGACCACTCTGGATCTCCGCTCCTACCGAACAACGATCCCGTACCTCAACTCGTATTGGAGAAACTCAGTCTCCCTCGTACCTAACAACTATGAGTACAGTCATCCTGACAAGTCATACGAGAAAAGGAAACGTCCCCTGAACGTCCCCGATTCCCAACAACCACAGCTACAACCACTCTCGGTAGTAGTGTCTGCCACAGACTCGTGCAGACCCAACTACCAGACATCACAATCGAGATTCGCGTCCAACAGAATCAATCGAGCGTACCAACTACTTCGTATCCCCACTCCGGGATTCCATCGACAAGTACCAACCTTGATAACTTGCCCAACCAATCACTAACCAGTCGTTACTCGACTCAACCACTGTCGTCTACCAGGTCACCCATGACCTTAGTTGTACCAACAATCCATCACAACTGAAGTAGCACGACAACCAACTAGGTCAAACCGATAAGTACAATCCCGACTGCGAAGTGCAGTCCTAACACAAGCTGATATGACTAGACCGACTAACGAACCCCAAATCCGAATAGTCGTCAAAGTCACACCACTCGCCAACTCACATTTCCGAACCATACCCCCAAAGTAGGGTTCCACGATTACACCTAGAGTTCCGCAGAACCCAACTGCATAAGGCAGTAAAATCCACGATCTGACCGACTCCGCGGTCTTGACATCGTAATGACGTCAATCCAATCCTACCGTAAGTCCAATCAGGATCCTCGAATCCGGCTGCTAACTGCAGACTGCAGTAAATCCATTTAACTCAACATAATCTGACCATCTAATGGTCACAACATCGAATCAGTCGTCGGAACCGATCCTACCACATCCTGAAGACGATCCCAACTAACCGTCTCACGATCACACTCTAGAATACGAACACGTCAATCCTTCCGTAGGGTCCCACACTGTCAACCTTGACAGAACTATGGCAACCCCGGCCTCAAATGACGAACCAAGGCATGCCAATCCTACTAACTATCGAACCGGCACCTCAACATCAAGTTGACCATGAACTGTAGCCCATTGAGATATCACATCCTCGACCTGTGTACATACTCCAAGAGCTGCACGGTTGCTCGAATAGAGACAACCCCGCTCTGATACCACGTTGACAGGACCCATCCCTGACAGGACCCATCCCAATCCCCCCGGGATTAGTGCGGGATGACCCTGCTCCCGTCTGACACGAAGTGTCAGACAAGGGATATTTCCGACCTTTGCCCTCCCGGGCTATCAGAGTACGCCAGGATCCGGAGGAGGCATGTGATATCTCGGTCTCTGCTACAGTCCACATCCGTTGTCAACCTGAAGGGCAGTCAAAACATTAAAAACTGTGAGTGGACAAAAAAAGAGTTTATAAAAACATTTAATAAGAAGACATTTGTACCCTCCACTAAAAAGCATGCATGCATTGGAAAACCATTTAACCAAAGAAATCATACGTGGGAACTAAGCCTAAAGCAAATATAAACCAAGGTCGAAAGGACCACAATGAAAACGACCATACGGGCCACTGCCCAAATCCTGTGCACACCTGTACACACCACATATCATATATCATATATACATCACATACATATATATAAGTCACACAACCAATCCTGTCACGGTATCCAAAGCTACGCGCGTGCTACCCGGGTCTCAATCCGAGTCATCTCAAAGTCAAGGTCAATGTCCGCAGACCACTGATCCTACTCGAGGTAATAGTAACCATAGCCTTCCTGAGAGTAAGGAACCCAACTGGGGGTGACTCCACTCAGTCGGTTCTCCGTGACTACTCCGGGGTCCACCCAGGCCAACGACCCTCCTCGGAGGAGATAATAGAAGTAAAGGAAGGTAGAGGAACATATATGTACATAACATAAACATTCATGACCGGTTCCCCTGAACCGTCATGATCCATAATATCCATAATCAGGTAACATGCCGGTTCCCATAAACCGTCATGTACCGTAATAACATAACCAGGGTTCATGCCGGTCCCCATAAACCGTCAAGAACCAGAATAACCTGACAAAGGTTCATGCCGGTTCCCATAAACCGTCATGAACCACAATGACCTTTACAGAGTTCATGCCGGTTCCCACAAACCGTCATGAACTTGGAAATCCACGGAGGGTCCCTGCCCCAAATCATAAACCATAAAGTAACTGCGTCTCGTGCCCGAACATATGACTCAACTGGGCAACGTGCCCGATATCTAAGGGTTAATCACGACTCCGATCATAGTGATGCGTGCAACCATCCATCCAGGACCGCTCTCAATCCTGGTATGTCGCCGTGAACGAATCAACCGATGCGACCACCACAAGATCATGGTGCACTCCTCACCGATCGCTATCCTTAACCATCAACACTCCGAAGTCGAGCATCCTCAGGCTGCCCGACCACGAATCGTGCATCGTGACCTCTCCGGAAGGAACACATCCCAATCCGGAGGCGAGCGTCGTATCGTCGATCGCCGTGCACATAGCACCCGTCGCGACCACGATTTAGACCCGAAAGTCGTAAATAGCGTCATATGCCCGAGACAACACCAAATGGCTCTCATACCCGAGTTTATCCATTTAGAAATCCAAAATCAAATCATTTAAATCAATAAAGAAATACAGACCCGTATAAGCACCGTATAAGGCCGAAACCTCGAAATACGTGCTTATACGTAACCACATACAAATGCACCCATGGCATCATCAAACATGTAATAACACATATAATAAACATTTATGCATGCACCAATTTAGAAAACAAGGTCCACTCACTGACCGTCCGAGCTGTCCCCTCGATTTGCGTGCCATACGGCTCCCCGAGCCGATCACCGTCACCGGGACTCCTAAACCTGTCCAAATTTTAATAGAAGGTTACTAACTACTTAATTAACCTCCTACCAAAGCCCCGTAATTTTCCCGAACTTTTAACTATTTTTAATCTCAAACCTAAACCTTCCGATGCCCCGAAACATATCGAGACGGTGTCCGATCGACACGAAACCAGTCCCAAAATGTTCGTTACATCGAATAGATGATTTCGTATGTTGGAACCATCCCCAGATACCCCATCACGTGCTGTCACGCGCCTATGGAATGCAGTGCGCGTGGGCCTCACGCGCCACCGCACAGTGCATTCTTCAACATGCCGCGAACCGGCTGGTCCGGTTTTTCCTGCAAATCCGGTTCTCCTGGACCAGCGTGACTGGTCCAAGGCCCTCCCATCTTCATTTCTCGCCCGTTTGGTCCCATTTCAATCCTAAAAATCATATTTTCTCATTTCCTATCCATTCCAATTAATAAAACCAATTAAAACCTCCTAAATCAATCCATAAAAACCACCCCCTCACGGCCCCTGTTTTCCGATTCCGTCCCCAGGCTTCACAGCCGTCAACCCCCGTTCAAAACCTCCTTAAAACTATCCTAGCAACCTAACTAACTCATCCTAATCGTCCAAAAGCAACCATAACATCAAAATCAATTAAAAAGGGAATTTGGGCCTTACCGTGCACCCGCACGGGTTTGTGGCTCCACCGCCCACGACGGCACCTTCATGGGCCGGCCACCGCATCCCACATCCTCCCTCACTCTCTGGTCTCAGTCCTGGTCAAGATGGGGTTGGGTTGGTGGGGTTTGGGTTGCACAAAGAGGGAGAGAAATGGTGAGATCGGGTAGGTTTAGGTGTGTGCGTTTGAAACGGGAAAAGGAAATGGTTTGCACGGTGCATGAAGGAATATGGTGTCCATTGGATGGGTGACACTTGTCACTCATCCATTGGGCATCAACACAAATATCTGGGCCCACTAGAGTCCAAAAGTGAACCCGTTTCGTAATTCGTGCAATAGTGCACTTGAACTTCCGTGAACCGTAACTTCGCCGTCGAACGTCCGAATTCGACGTGCCGCCTGTCTATGGATTTGTATCGTCCTTATCTACATAACGGTCTTTGGCCCTCGGCCATCGGACCTCCCTGTCAAAAAGTCAACATTTGCCCCCTTTTAACCAAAATTACCAAAATGCCCCTAAACTTCCCAACGTCATAACTTCTTCCTCGAACGTCGGATTTGAACGTGCCACCTGTCTATGAACTCGTGACATCACGAACTACGTCACGGTCATCGGTCAAAGTCCATTTGACCGCCTGAATGAAAAGTCAACGTTTTGCCACCACTAGGGGCAAAACGGTCATTTCGCATCGTTCGTCCGATTTCGCTCTACTAATCACGGATTAGCCTCACTAATCGTGATTAGTCACTAATCTAATCTAGGAATTTGGGACGGGTCGTTACAATACTGATCCAAGAACCGCTCCCTAAACGTCTCCCAAGTCACGGTGCGGGCGTCCCAGCCAGACAACTCGAACGTATATCACCACTCATACACTGCACCGTCCAGTAAAAAGGTAGTCAGTAACACTCGATCCTCCGGTGGGCATCACATCAGTGAAAATCTGCTCAAGTCTCGTGATCCACCTCTGTGCTTCCTCAGGATCTGCCCCTCCCCCCCCCCCCCCCCTTACTAAACGTCGTAGCCCTGAGCCGTTGGGCTCACTCAATTATAGAACTCTCCGCATCTCTCGCCGCTTCTTCAGGTCGTGGATGGGGTTCACGTCTCGGAGGCCTCGTCAACTGCACGGTGAAAGAGGCATAGAATCAGTCAAACAACCTAAACACAACCTCACAACCGATAAAAACCAACAAACCTATGCTCTGATACCAATTGACAGGACCCACCCCGATTATCACCCCAATAACCGACGTCAACCCTGCTCCTGTCTGACAACCCAACACAAAAGACCGAAACAACCTCACGAAAACCCACAAATTACACTGTCAGACGAAGGAGAAATTACAACATCCAAGAGTCAACCGTTATACAGAGCATAGTACCAAACAAGATAAAACAAAACCACACATAGAGTACACGCACAATGAAACACTGAAACCACCCCGGGAAAACGCTATGCCTCCAACGTTGCCTCAATGTCAACCCCCGCGCTATCTCCTTGACCTGGAGGGCAGTTAAAAACCAGAAGGTGTGAGTGGACCATAAAGAATAAAAGTTTCAAAAACCATTTTTTAAACAAACCAGGGTTTAGCCCTCCGTTTTGAAAACATGCATGCATAACCCAATTTCTGAAAAACATTTATAAATCACATCATTTTCATCATGGAAACCGTAGCAACATAAACACAGTAGGAACATCAGATACAAATATAATCATCCGATCAAACCTGCTGGATCTATCCGAGTCTTTAAACTCCCGAGTCTTTAAACTCAATCCAGGCCTCAATATAATCTGAGTCTTTAAACTCAACAGGCCTACGGGGGAAATATCAATATATCCGAGTCTTTAAACTCAATCAGGGTCTTTAAACCCAATCCGGGCCCTTCCCCCGTCAAATATAATCCGGGTCTTTAAACCCAATAATCAGATCCAGCAAATACAATCCAAACCCGTTTGAAAACCTTTTCTAAATCCATATCCAAACCCGAATCTGAAACCACTAGTCTGAAGCCCTTCCGGCGTCCAGAACCGTCATTCCGAACCCAAATCCGGAATTTTGCTTTTCAACTATAAAACCAAGTTTCATTTTCCAAAATTCGATTCTAAAACCGAAAACCTTTACTCAAATCCATTTAGAATCATTGAAAACCATTTATCGTTTGAAATCCCAAAACCAAGGAATCATAAGCAGAAATCAAGCCTTTCTCGTAAAACGTGCCAAATACGTCATTTCTCAAAAAACGTGAAATCATGGAAAACAGTTATAGCATATTCAATAAACATGGAATCACATATAGAACCACAGATCAAGTAATTAAAAGAAGTTATGCATGCTCAGTTATAAGGAAGAAGTCCACTCACAGTTACCGGGCACGTCACTCACGTCCCGTACGTCCTGTACGTTCCTCGTCCGCCTCGGGGATTCCCGATCCTGTCACAAGTTACCAAAACTCGTCACTAACACGACAACTAAGTTCCTCCTAATTTTCCCCAATTTTCCCGAACTTTGAACGTAAATAACCGGGACCCTAAACCTTCAACCTCGTAGAACTAACTTGAAACAACGTCTGATCGTCTCGAAACTTGTCCCAACGGATTCGTTACAACGTTCAGACCAAAGCCTAGTTGGAAGGTTCGCCGAAATCCTCTCCACGCGCCCCCATGCCCCGCCCAAAGTGGCTGCGCGTGGGCCTCACGCGCCTGCACATAATCAATGTTCATCGTCTTCTTTGATGGGTCGACCGGTCTAAACCGGCGTTCCCAGTTCTCCGTCCTTCCTCCACCATTTTCCTTCCTTTTTCCTCCGGTAGCTTCGTCCCCTTCCTAATAATCTATTCCCTTCAACCAAACACGACGACACGACCTCTAAACCACCTCCCTCAAGCTCGAACTAAAACCCGTCTAAACCCTGTTCAAGCTCCCAGCCAACCGTGCAATCCCCCGTCTCGGTTTCGAATCCTAGAGGTTCCTAGGGACCAACTAAACTCACTAGAACTCACCAGACATCTTGACTCAGCCCCAAAAGCCACGACTTCCAGTTTGAAAATAAACGGCAAAATAGAGCAACCAAAAGAAATTGAAGAAATTACCTGTGCTCAGGCCGCCACCGTGAGCTCCGCCGTAACAACTCAACTCGCCTCAGGTCTCCTGACACCACCACGGGTTCAATTTGATGGTTTGGTCACTGGAAGTGCTCAACCGTGCACGGTGGTCCTCGGCTCTATGTCCTCTGGTTTTCCTCACAGTTCCAAGTCTCCCCTCACGCTCACCACCTCCCCAGAACACTCACTAGACTTCCACGTAGTCTCTGTTTTTCTCTCAAGCACTACTAAGCCAAACACAACCCCTTTAAATTTTGCACCGTGCAACCTTGTAGAAACCACTAGACACAGCCCATGTGTCCACAATCCCCTGGTCCAAACTCAAAATATCCAATCCCTCCTGTACACTTGGCCTTATCAGATTGGCCCAATTCCCCTGGCACAAAAGACCAAAATGCCCTTGTAAATAAAAAATTACCATTTTGCCCTTCGCCGGTTTAGACCCCTATCTCGCTCGTCTGATGTCCGATGAAAGCATGCCGCATGTCGTTGAACTCCGGACGACGAGATCTACCTAATGGTTCTCGGTCTACGTGTAAAAACCCTGTCGTGCTAAAAGTCAACTTTTCCCCCTTCGTTTACCCAAATTACGAAAGTGCCTTCAACCTTCCGAACATCATAACTTCTTCCTCGGATGTCAGAATCGGGCGTGCCACCTGTCTACGGACTCGTGACATCCCGAACTACGTCACGATCATCAGTAAATATCCAATTGATCACCCGAACTAAAAGTCAACATTTTGCCCAACTAGGGGCAAAATCGTCATTCTGCGCCCAAGGTCCAAAAGTAACCCACTAACTACCGATTAACCCAGTTAATTCACCACTAATCACCTCACTAATCCTAACTTCCGGAACGGGTCCTTACAATGTTTCCTCTCGAACCCAGAACCAGCGGACGGAAAATCCAGTCAAAGCCCAGCAACGAGCCCAGCCCAGAAGCCCAATCCTTCCTTTTCCAAGCCTAGTCATTCGGTCCAAACGATGGTCCAGTTCCCTTGCAATCCCAACCTACAAAGCTCACTAGCTGCGTCTACCGAGGCCTTCCTAGCATGCTCGGTGCACGCCTCTAGAACGTTTCTTCTGTATCGACCCATTCTGGAATCCGGGATTAGACTAGTAATTAATCATGATTTGTTGGGAATTTCAGTCGACTTGCCAGACGGGAGAAGGACCGAGCACGATTTTCAATGTCCCTTTGGGGGCGGTCCTGTCAATTTGGTATCAGAGCACTAGGTTGCTGATTTTGTTGCCACATCATGCCTCCAAAGCGTAAGCCTCGTGCGCGACCTGGTAGTGAAACGAGTAGGCGAGGGAGTGTGGGACCTCGTGATAGATCTCGGATGAGATTGACCCTGGATTGAGGGTCAGATGTCATGTAGTGCACACAGTGAACTACTATTTGTTAGACATAGAATTGTGTGGGTCGGAGGGACGAATGAGACCGGTGGCTGGAAGGCCTCATAATTGGGCAAGTTGTACTATCTCTCAGGCCCTATTGGTCGTATAGGATATGGTTGAGCATTGGAAATTGCTCGGGGGCTAGGTATGTCAGGGATGACATGATTGATTTGGTAGGAGACTGGACTCGAGAGGAGTCGAAATGTGGATTGTCAGAATGATGGCACCCATAGTTGTGGAGTACGGGTAATGATACGGGGTCGTCGCTCGGTATGAGCGGGGATCCAGGGCTATCAACTTTGCACACTGTGTGCTAGTGTGGATGATTGTATGTTGGTACTGGTACTAGCGCTGGTGCTGGTGCCGGTCATTATGATGACGATGAGCCACGAATTGGAATGTTACTCTATCATGATGGACATATGTTCGGTATTTGAGATTCAGTAGTGGTTGACTGATGGACTGTATAGGATCCAGCAGAGATTTTCAGGTATTGGGATAAGTCCCAACAGTGATGAGGTGACAAGAGTTGAGTAATTCCCACTCGGAATCAGCGTATGTGCATAAATAATTATTAACGGACATAAGGTCTGAGTATTGGATTGATGGCGGACACGTGGTTGTCCAAGTGAGTGGCAGATGTAGGAAGTCCAGTGGTTTGACTTGACATCTCATTGGGAGCGTGTTTGTTCCCAACATGGTTGGAATCTTAGTTTCAAGGAGAGTTGTGATCGTGGAACAAGAGGAGTGCTCGTTTCTGCATGGGTAATAGGTATTCTGAAGTCATTAGGGTTGACTTCTTATTCTCTGCCCTGGCAGACGTTGATTGTGGTTACCAGTAAGTTGAGCGTGTAGTGGTTGGTGGGCCCATGTGTGTTTTGGGGTCATCAGGAGGAGTTGCGTAACTCGAAGTTAGGTAAATGAGATTCCTCATTTGCTGCGTGGTGGCAGACGATGCCGGATTACATGGTCTATGCGAGCATGTGTGGATCCTAGGTGGATCTGGATTGTGATGTTGGGGACGTTGGACATGGTGATGATCTAGGATCGTGGTGATACCAGTCGGGTGACGTGGTGACGGATTGGATCGTGATCGTTTTGATCAGGTTAGGTGATGAGCCTATCGCTCTGTCATATATGTTTGGATTTAGGAATAGTTGGACCAAACTTCTTTTCGAAGTTAGTCCGTACTCGAGCGAGTTGGAATGTTTATAATAGACTCGAGGATTTGACTTGTGAATGATGGGATTGGCTTCCTTTCGAAGTCAATCGAATGTGACGTGGTAATCGTTGAGCGAGTATCCGATAGGTTCGGAGTTGGTGTGCCTCAGTGGATTTGAGTGAGGTTAGATGCTTATTTGGCATGACTGTACACGCCTTGGTGAGCGTGCTTGGATTGGTACATTTTGGGTGACGTAGCTGGGAGTAGATGTTGGGATTACTGGTCGGGTGACCATGGGATGCAGGATGGCCGATGAGTTGGAATGAGTGATTTGTCTAGTATGGGATTGGACAGAGGAACCCCAGTGTCAAACTATGATGGACTATGAACCTTGTGTGGGCTTGTTGGAGGATGGATGTACGTACCCTGTACGATGTACGAGAATCGGTACTGGACAGGCCGAGTGGTACCTGGCGACGGTACATGGGAGGTACCAGTGGTGTGTGGTTGAACGTGTTGGTAATCGGCTTAGTTCCGAAACCATTGGATTTGGTTGTGAGCGTGAACTGGACATCGAGTACCCTGCACTGGCAGAGTAATTTTGTTGGGTTTAGTGATCTTTGAGCAGGCACTCTTAACCACGGATGGCTAGCGAAACCCTAGTGTGGCGATGTGTGATCACTTCTTGGCTAGTATTCAATGTGTTTCAGTTACACCACCTGATTACGTAAGATGACGGTATACGTATACTCAAGATGAGTGAGTTGGGGTTAGTATAACTACTAGTGGCCTTGCTTGATGTTATCACGTCTTGACATTGCCAGCGTCATGGTTTGCTGAGGGAGTTGACCGTTATAGGCTTTAAGCTCGATATATGTCGCAGGATTGGGCTTGCCCTGCGAGATGAGATCATGTGGTTGATCTTACGCTACATTGAGTGAGTTGTAGTACGAGGTGATGACACCGATTGGCTGATGATTGGAGATTTACTAGGGTGGTAAAGCTTAGTGGTGGCAGTTTGATTGGTAGCGTCAGCATGGACTGACAAGTGAGATTTGGTGACTCCTAGTGGGAGCAGACGTCAGGTCAGGTATATTAGTGATTGAGACGAACCGACTAGCTGAAGGAGTCAGCTAAATAGTGGAATTGACAAGCGATATTAAGGGGGATGTGATGGGACCTCTGAGTATAGATGATGTTAGCAGGTGTACGAGTATACACGTGTTGCGAGGTCGAAATGTTTTCCACGAGGTGGATGTGGAATAAGGGTAATTGGGAATTCGAGAACGAACTAATTTAAGGAGGGAAGAATGGTTGAGATTAGATCGGTTGGAATTTCGAGGACGAAATTCTTTAAGGGGGGAAGGTTGTAACGGCCTGTTCCGGAATACGGGATTAGACTAGTAATTAATCATGATTAGTTGGGGATTTCAGTCGACTTGCCAGATGGGAGCAGGACCGGGCACGGTTATCAATGTCCCTTCGGGGGCGGTCCTGTCATCTTCCCCTGTCAGCGCGTCTCGCGCGAAGATTGTAAGGTCTGCTCTACAAGGCCACGCTGAATCCCACTTTACTTGTCAGTGCGCCCATGCAGAAATTCAGACTACAATTTCATCCAACTGCTGCCAAAAATATAGAAACCCATGCCCTGCTACTTAACTACTCCACTTTCCCTGATTTTCCTACAATTTCAGCCCCAAAGTCATCATTAATCATCATTGTTCATCATTTTATTTTTATTTTGTTTATATTTTATTTTTTTGTATTTTATTATTTGAATTTTTGGCATTCCCTCTATAAATATGGAGACCATTTTATTGGTTGGGGGTCCCCATTTTTCCCCTTTATTCCTTTTTCTTATTTCATTTTAGTTTCTTTGTTTAGTTCTTTTTTCTCTATTTTGAGAGACATTTTTGGGAACCATTTGTAACTTCTTCTAGATTTTCTTCTTAATTAGTTTTCTTTTAATTATTGTTTATAGATTTGTCCTTATATTTTGTTTCTTAATTTCATTTTCTTTACTTTTTTTTTAGATTTTCTTTATCTTCTCTTTGTACGCATTTTTATGCCTTACTTAAGAAAAACCTAAGGTTAGGTAATTCTAAAAAAAATTTAAGAGTTTTTAAGACCGAATTCTTCATATTTCTTCTTCCATCTTTACAAATTTCATGTCGTTGTTTGGCGATTCTTGTGAAAAACTATCTTTTTCTACTTAAATTGTTATTATTGTTTTTTGTTTTAATTATAATTCAATAGATTTGTTGGTATTTTCTTTCTAATTTTTGTAAGTAGGAATACAATCTCCATGTGTTTTACTTTATGAATTTCTTTTACTTCATATTTTTTAGTGCTTAAATTTTAATTCAAATCTAAATGTTGATCCGTTGTTTGATGCATTTATAATAGGATTGAAGAGATTTAATGTTTGACCGCTGTTCGGCGCATTAAATCACAAACTTAAGGTGGATCATATTGTGAATAATAATATGTTATTCGGTGCATTTATAATATTAAAAATGTATGCATATAATTGAGATGACGAATATAAGATTTCGTGATTGGTTCAATATGAGCATAATGTTTGAGTGTTGGTAAAAATTGTGTTTGAATGAAGTCTATTTTAGGAGTAATTTAAATAATATGTTTGTTAATTTGAATTTAATACTTAGTTTATTAAAATATAGTGTTGGCTATAAACGCTTAAAACCCCCCCCCATTTAATTCTTTAATCTATTATTCTTGTATTCTTTTATTCTTTAATTAATTAATTCTTTAATTCTTTTAATTCTTTTAATTCTTTAATTATTTTATTCTTTAATTCATTTATTCTTTCATTCATTAATTAATTTGATTATTCATTATTCTTTTTTATTAACACATTATTAATATTCCTTAATTTCTGCGATTAAGAATGATTATTATTTACCAATACTACATCTACACAAAAAGAGTTTAAATTGCATATACTCGAATTACATGTTTTAATTAATGCGTAGTTCTATCATTGGGATACTTCTTAGTTCCTTCAAAAGGCATCATATAAGTTGAGACATAGAATCCATGGACTTCCTAAATATGAACCATTACATTGGCTTTCGTTAAACAGTTCCTAATAAAATTATGTACAATTCTTGACCAGTTCCACTTACCTTTATTATCATGGATTTAGATCCTTTCATGTTCTCTGGGTAAAAAAAAAACTTTTAAACTCTTATGTTCCATAAAGTCATGTACCACTATTACCAATTCCAAGTCATACATGGCATAGTTTAAGCCACAAAGTGTTAATTGTCACCTATGTAATAACCTTTTTACCTCTAAGCCTCCATAGTTTTATAAACATGTCAACATACAATGAAACATAAACAAATAGACAATCAAGTTCCAAAACTCACAAGTCATTGACCAAGAGACCACAACAATTATAACACACTCTTAAGAAATCTCTACGACCCTCAATATCAGGGAATCAAGGCGTCTACCTCATGGCCACATTGTGGCTCAATAACTGATGTAACGACCCGTCCATAATTCCATCGGATGAACGATGCAAAATGACCGTTTTGCCCCTAGTCGTGGCAAAACGTTGACTTTTCATTCTGGTAGTCCAATGGACTTTTACTGAGGACCGTGACGTAGTTTAGGACGTCACGAGTTCATAGACAGGTGGCACGTTCAATTCCGACGTTCGAGGAGGAAGTTATGACGTTCGGAAGTTAAGGGGCATTTTGGTAATTTTAGTAAAATGGGTCAAATGTTGACTTTTTGACCGGGATGTCCAATGGCCGAGGGCCAAGGACCATTACGTAGATAAGGACGATACGAATCCATAGGCAGGCGGCACGTCGAATTCGGACATTCGACGGCGAAGTTACGGTTCACGGACCATTCGGGGCACTATTGCACGTTTTACGAAATGTCGTAGCTGTTGTCCTTAAGTGGGCTAGATATTTACAAGGGGCCAATGGATGAGTGACAAGTGTCACCCATCCATTGCATAGCCCACACATATTCATGCATCTTCACCGTGCATCGATCATTTTTCCTTTCTCCCTACACAACTAAACCCGATCTCACCCCACCCCCTTAAACCAATCCAAACCTTCAACCATGACCATGACAGAAGCCCAGAGGATGAGAGAATGAAGGAGGGATGGTGGTGGCCGGCTGGAAGACACGTCGCCGTGGACGGCGGCCATGAACCCCAATAGGTACCCGGTTAACCCATTTTCCCTCTATTTGTCGATTTATGCATTATAGGCCGTTTGTATCGGTTTAAATGGGTTATTTAGGTTGCTAGGAGGTTTCCAGGATGGTTTTGGTAGGTGTTGGACGGCTGTGACGCCGTGGGAAGGTTTTGGAACCTTTGAATCGTGAGGTTCAAGTTGGACCGGTCGCGTTTCGTGGGTTTTAGGGGTTGTAGTTAATGGGGTTGGACTCCTAGGATTAAAATAGAAATTATAGGATTGAATTGGCTTGAAATCGGACAAAAATACGGGTTGTAGGGGCTGGACCGGTCACGCCGGTCCAGTTGCAGAGATTGAACCGGGCCGGCCGATCTGAACCGGCCGCTGGAGGTTGATGGTGATGCTATGGTACCGGCGCGGGGGCCCACGCGCAGGCAACTTCCAAGGCGCATGACGGCGCGTGACAAGGAATTTGAGGATGGTTCCAACAAGTCAAATCATCTATTCGATGTAACGAACATTTTGGGACTGGTTTCGAGTCGATCGGACATCGTTTCGATAGGTTTCGGGCTGTCCGAAGGTTTAGGTTTGGTTTTAAAAATAGTTAGGAAATCGGGAAAATTATGGGACTTCAATGAGAGGTTAATGAGGCTATTAGTAACCCTATAAATGAATTTGGTTTGGGAGTCCCGGTGATAGCGATTGGCTCAGGAGAGCCTATGGCACGCAAATCGAGGCGGCAGCTCGGACGGTCTGTGAGTGGACTTTGATTTCTAAACTGTGATGATATTGATTTGGGAATTTGTGAATTATATGGTTTCACGTATTTCGAGGCGATTTACGTGCTTGCGCATAAATCAAGGTTCCGGGTTTACTCTGATTTTCCATTCTTATGGTTTTGGAAATGGTTTAATGAAATGATTTTGGATTTGAAAAGGTATACTTGATTTACGAACTCCCGGACTTGAGGTCCAGTTGATTTAACGAGGCATCGGGCCGGAGGCCTAATTGGTTTACAATTCGAAACGGGGGTCCAGTTTGTATGTGGATTTAGGCATAGGGCCCAGTTATGTATTACAAATGGTTTTTACGGGTCATGACGGTTTATGGGAACCTGCATGAAGCCTTGAAATGGTTTTTACGGGTCATGACGGTTTATGGGAACCGGCATGAACCCATGAAAGGTTTTATGGTTCATGACGGCTTATGGGGGCCGGGCATAAATCCTTGAAAGGTTTCAAGAATGATTTCAAAAGGTTTTTCATATTCCATCCTTTATATATGATTGTCTCCTCCGGGGAGGGTCGTTGGCTTGGGTGGACCCCGGAGTAGTCATGGAGCTCTGACTGAGTGGAGTCGCCCCCCAGTTGGGTTCCTTACTCTCAGGATGGGGATGGTTCGTTACCTCCAGGGAGGGTCATTGATCTACGGACATTGACCTGGGTGGACCCTGGAGAGACTTGGATTTGAGACCCCAGTTAGCACGCACATAGCTTTATTTTACCCTGACAGGTTCTGGATATGAAATATAATGGATAAACAAGATTTCAATTGGTTTGAGAAATTGTGTTTATGATCATAAATGGTTTTGGGCTGAGATTCCACATATGGTTACTATGTTATGGTTTTCAGTAAACGGTTTTGGGCAGGAGCCCGTATGACTTGTATTTACGAAATTTGGGGCTGAGACCCTAATTATGGATGTTTTAACATATCTGATTGGATAAATGGTTTTACTATTCATGCGTGCTTTTTAGTGAAGGGTATAAAGATCTTTTATAAATGTGTTTTACGAAACTTATTACTTTTTGTCCACTCACAGTCTGTCTGTTTTTAATACCCTTCAGGTTGACAGCGGATGTGGACTGTAGCAAAGATCGAGATATCACTTACCTCCTCCGGATCCTGGCGTACTCTAATAGCCCAGGAGGGCAAAGGTCGGAAATATCCCTTGTCTGAAACTTAGTGTCAGACGGAAGCAGGGTCATCCCTCACTAATCCCGGTGGGGATTGGGATGGGTCCTGTCAGCATGGTATCATAGCAGGGTTGCTCATGTTACTCTGAATTCCAGAGCTTATTTTGCGCGATACTTTGTACGCAGGTCGAGGATGTGATATCTCAATGGGCTACAGTTCGTGATCAACCTGATTGTTGGGGTGCCAGTACGATAGTTAGTAGGATTGGATCGTGGAATGTCTTGGTTCGGCACTTGATGCCGGGGTTGTCATAGTTCTATCGTGGATGACAGTGTGGGGCCCGACGGAAGGTGAATGTAACGGTACTTTCGAGTTTTGAATCGTGTGACGGTTAGTTGGGATCGTCTTTCTCGATGTCGTAGGATTGGTTCCGACGACTGGTTGGATGTTGTGACCATCCGATGATCGGATATTGGTTGAGTTAGATGGATTTACTACTGTGAGCAGTCGGATTCGAGGAATCCTAGTGGAACTTACGGTAGGATTGGATTGACGTCTTTTCAATGTCGGGACCGCGGGGTCGGTCAGATTATGGATTATACTGCCTTATGCAATTGGGTTCAGAGTGACCCTAGGTGTGATTGTGGAACCCTACCCTAGGGTGTATGGTTCGAAAATCCGAGTTGACGAGTGGTTTGACTTGGACGACTATTCGGATTTGGATTCGTTAGTCAGTCTAGTCATGTCAGCTTGTGTTGGGACTGCAATTCGCAGTCAGGATTGTACTTATTGGTTAGACTTAGTTGGTTGTCGTGCTACTCAGTTGTAATGGACTGTTGGTTCAACTAAGGTCATGGGTGACCTGGTAGACGACGTTGATTGAGTCGAGTTACGACTGGTTAGTGATTAGTTGGAACAGTTATCAGGGTTGGTACTTATCGATGGAATCCCTGAGTGGGATACAGAGTAGTTGGTATAGGCGGTTGATTCCGTTGGATACGGAGTCTGGATATTGAGATGTCTGGTAGTTAGGTCTGCACGAGTCTGTGGCAGGCACTACTACCGAGGATGGTTGTAGTTATGATTATTGGGAATCGGGGACGTTCAGGGGACGTTTCCTTTTCTCGTATGAGTTATCCAGGTAACTGTACCCAGAGGTGTTGGGTACGAGGGAGGCAGAGTTTCTCCTATTCGAGTAGAGGTACGGGGTCGTCACTCGGTATGAGCGGAGATTCAGGGTTGTCAGTTTTACACACGGTGTGTTGATGTTAGTGTGCTGCTACTAGTATGGATGCATGTGTGCTGGTACTAGTACAGGTGATAATGCGTTGGTGCTGGTACTCGTGCTGGTGCAGGTGCCGGTGATTGTGATGACGTTGAGTCACATCCGTTGAGATGGACATATGTTCGGTATCTGTGGTTCGGGAGTGGATCACGGATAGTTGGGGACATGTGGATGATGTCCGAGTGTGTTGGTTCCGACATTGTTCGAACTTCCAAATCGCGAGAGGTTGCGATTGAGGCAACGAATCGAATGCGGGTTTTCCGCATTGGTATTGGGTATTTCGAAGTCATTTTGGGTGACTTCTCAGATTCTACCATGATTGATGATGGTAGATGATGTTGATGATGTAGATGTTGTTGGTTGCCACTAGTACATTGATCGTGTATTGGCTGGTGAAACCGGATTTGTCTTGGGTCATCAGGTGGAGTGAGTATATCGAAGTTAGGTGACTGAGATTTCTCATTTTCTGCTTGGTGGCAGACGATGTTTGATTACGTGGCGTGGTGAGTGCAGCGAGTTTTGGTTGCATTCACGTAGGATGAGTTTTGATGTCATCGTGTTGGATCATCCATGATTTTCCTCGGTGGAATGACAAGGATTGATACGAGGTAATCAACGAGAACCCACAGTCTCAGCGTATCTGGTCGTTGACTGATGTATTTAAGATGTGGGAAATGGTTGAGGACTTTGGACGTCGTGACGATTCTCGATCGTGACATTTATGGTCGGGTGACGTAATGATGGATCTGGATCGTGATCTTGATGATCTAGATATGTGGAGAGTTTATCACTCTTACTGGGATGTTTGAGTGGAGCATGATGGGACTGAACTTCTTTTCGAGGTAAATCCCGTATGGTATATTACTCAGGTGAGTAGTTTTCCAACGAGGTCTAATTTTTTCAGCCTTAGAGATGTGTTGATATTGGGTTTGGCTTCCCTATGAAGTCAATCAAACTTATTGATGTAATCGTTTGAACTGATATCTGATAGGTTCGGATATGGTGCGTCTCGGTAAACGAGAACGAGATTTTGGGTTTTGGAATCAGATTTCTGGATGACGATTCAGGATTTGATTTTGGAACTTGAAAGAGGATTTCTGGATTTGGGTTTTGGAATCGGATTCTGGGTGACGATTCAGGATTTGATTCCGGAGCTTGACAGTGGATTTTCTTTTATGGATTTGGGTTCGAAATGGTTATTCCAAATGCCGGTTTACAGAATAATGATTTCGGATTCGAAATTGGACATGATTATGGATATGATTTCTGGGTTTGGATTCGGGATTTCTTTCGAAACTGCGGATTCGGATTCGGATTCGGAAATAGATGATGGGTTGGAGTTTCGATTTGTCTGATACTGGATTAGACAAGTGAACTCCATAATTGAAACGTGATTGGCTATGACCTAGGTGGTTGTAGTCTGGTTGATGGGTAGATGTACTTACCTTGTACGTTGTTCGAGGTACAATACCAGGTAGACTTGTCTTGCCTGGTGACGGTATATAGGTTATACCATGGGTACGTTGGTGAGCGTGTTGGTAGTCGGCTTAGTCCCGATACCATTGGATTAGTCGTGTACGTGAACTGGACATTGGATACCGTGCATTGGGTCATAGTGATTCTGGTGGGTCCAGTTACACACAGGTCGAGTATTTTGTTGGTAAACGTGTACTCAGATTGAGTGAGCTGGTGGTTAGTGTAACCACAAGTGGTCATCGTGTCAGTTTTTGACTGACGACTGTTAAGTGGTGACAGTTGTCGGAGGTGTCGGCGTGGATCGTTGAGTGAGATTTAATGACTCCCAGTGGGAGCAGACGTCAGGATTGTTAGTGATTGAGCAAGGAAACCGTTGAGTTGATTGTGTCAACGAAATTATAGATTTGACAAGTGGTGTCAATTCGTAACGGGTGGTTTCTGTCATTCGATGTGGTCGAATGTTGTCGATACGACGTGAGTGTTAGTGGTACGTCTGGCTGTAGACGAGTAAGTATTGTTCTAGTTAGTTGGTGTACGAGTGTACACGTGTTTCGAGGTCGATTCTACTTTCCACGAGATGGATGTGGAATCAGGATAGTTGAAGTTTCAAGAACGAAACTAAATTAAGGAGGGAAGAACGGTTGGAATTAGGTCGGTTGGAATTTCGAGGATGAAATTAATTAAGGAGGGAAGGTTGTAACGACCCATCCCTAATTCCATGATTAGATTAGTGACTAATCACGATTAGTGAGGCTAATCCGTGATTAGTTGGGAAATATCGGATGAACGATGCAAAATGACCGTTTTGCCCCTAGTCGTGGCAGAACGTTGACTTTTCGTTCGGGCAGTCAAATGGACTTTGACCGATGACCGTTACGTAGTTTAGGACGTCACGAGTTCATAGACAGGTGGCACGTTCAATTCCGACGTTCGAGGAGGAAGTTACGACGTTCGGAAGTTAAGGGGCATTTTGGTAATTTTAGTAAAAAGGGGTCAAATGTTAACTTTTTTACCGGGATTTACGATGGCCGAGGGCCAAGGACCATTACGTAGATAAGGACGATACAAATCCATAGGCAGGTGGCACGTCGAATTCGGACGTTCGACGACGAAGTTACGGTTCACGGACGTTTCGGGGCACTATTGCACGTTTTACGAAATGTCGTAACTGTTGTCCTTAAGTGGGCCAGATATTTACAAGGGGCCAATGGATGAGTGACAAGTGTCACCCATCCATTGCACAGCCCACACATATTCATGCATCTTCCCCGTGCATCGATCATTTTTCCTTTCTCCCTACACAACTAAACCCGATCTCACCCCACCCCTTTAAACCAATCCAAACCTTCAACCATGACCATGACAGAAGCCCAGAGGCTGAGAGAATGAAGGAGGGATGGTGGTGGCCGGTTGGAAGCCACGCCGCCGTGGACGGCGGCCATTAACCCGAATAGGTTCCCGGTTAACCCATTTTCCCTCTATTTGTCGATTTAAACATTATGGGCCGTTTGTATTGGTTTAAATGGGTTATTTAGGTTGCTATGAGGTTTCTAGGATGGTTTTGGTAGGTGTTGGACGGCTGTGATACCGTGGGAAGGTTTTGGAACCTTTGAACCGTGAGGTTCAAGTTGGACCGGTCGGGTTTCGTGGGTTTTAGGGGTTCTAGTTAATGGGGTTGGACTCCTAGGATTAAAATAGGAATTATAGGATTGAATTGGCTTGAAATCGGACAAAAATACGGGTTGTAAAGGCCTGGACCGGTCATGTCAGTCCAGTTGCAGAGATTGAACCGGGACGGTCGGTTTGAACCGGCCGCTGGAGGTTGATGGTGATGCTACAGCGCCGGCGCGTGGGCCCACGCGCAGGCAAGTTCCAGGGGCACATGACGGCACGTGACGGGGAATTTAAGGATGCTTCCAACATGTCAAATCATCTATTCGATGTAACAAACATTTTGGCACTGGTTTCGAGTCGATCGGAAATCGTTTCGATAGGTTTCGGGCTGTCCGAAGATTTAGGTTCGGTTTTAAAAATAGTTAGGAAATCGGGAAAATTATGGGACATCAATGAGAGGTTAATGAGGCTATTAGTAACCCTCTAAATTAATTTGGACAGGTTTGGGAGTCCCGATGATAGCGATTGGCTCGGGAGAGCCTATGGCACGCAAATTGAGGCGGCAGCTCGGACGGTCTGTGAGTGGACTTTGATTTCTAAACTGTGATGCATGCATAAATGTTTTATATGGATTATGATTGTGATTATATGATATTGATTTGGAAATTTGTGAATTATATGGTTTCACGTATTTCGAGGCGATTTACGTGCTTGCACGTAAATCGAGGTTTTCCAGTTTTACTCTGATTTTCCATTCTTATGGTTTTGGAAATGGTTTAATGAAATGATTTTGGATTTGAAAAGGTACACTTGATTTACGAACTCCCGGACGTGAGGTCCAGTTGATTTAACGAGACATCGGGCCGGAGGCCTAATTGGTTTACAATTCGGACCGGGGGTCCAGTTTGTATGTGGATTCTGGCCTAGGGCCCAGTTATGTATTACAAATGGTTTTTACGGGTCATGACGCTTTATGGGAACCGGCATGAACCCTTGAAATGGTTTTTACGGGTCATGACGGTTTATGGGAACCGGCATGAACCCAAGAAAGGTTTTGTGGTTCATGACGACTTATGGGGGCCGGGCATGAATCCTTGAAAGGTTTCAAGAATGATTTCAAATGGTTTTTCATATTCCATCCTTTGTATATGATTGTCTCCTCCGGGGAGGGTCGTTGGCCTGGGTGGACCCCGGAGTAGTCACAGAGCACTGACTGAGTGGAGTCGCCCTCCAGTTGGGTTCTTTACTCTCAGGATGGGCATGGTTCGTTATCTCCAGGGAGGGTCATTGATCTACGGACATTGAACTGGGTGGACCTAGACTTGGGTTTGAGACCCCGGTTAGCACGCTCGTAACTTTATTTTATCGTGACAGGTTCTGGATATGAAATATAATGGATAAACATGATTTCAATTGGTTTGAGAAATTGTGTTTATTATGATAAATGTTTTTGGGCTGAGATCCCACATATGGTTATTATGTTATGGTTTTCAGTAAACGGTTTTGGGCAGGATCCCGTATGACTTGTATTTACGGAATTTGGGGCTGAGACCCTAATTATGGATGTTTTAACATATCTGATTGGATAAATGGTTTTACTATTCATGCATGCTTTTTAGTGAAGGGTATAAAGATCTTTTATAAATGTGTTTTACGAAACTTATTACTTTTTGTCCACTCACAGTCTTTCTATTTTTAATACCCTTTAGGTTGACAGCGGATGTGGACTGTAGCAGAGATCAAGATATCACATACCTCCTCCGGATCCTGGCGTAGTCTGATAGCCCGGGAGGGCAAAGGTCGGAAATATCCCTTGTCTGACATTTCGTGTCAGACGGGAGCAGGGTCATCCCGCACTAATCCCGGGGGGATTGGGATGGGTCCTGTCATCTGATCCATGAACCATTTGATTTCTAGGGTTTCATTTCCTTCAAATATCACCAAGTCAAGATTTTTTTACTTCACTATCTTTTCCATCTTCCTTATCAACAAAATTGCAATCAATCCCATTAATCTCTTTTATCGAACCCAATTGTCACTACCCCAGTTTTGTTTTTTTTTTTCTTGGGGGGTGGGGGATGGTGTCTACGCTAATTCTGTGAACTAGCATCACATGCCCCTAAATAATTTCACTAGTTACCCAAAATGAACACGTACTATATTTGCATGCAACTAGTCCTTCTCTAGAGTATTAATTCTTATCAATTCAGGAACAATCAAAATACCTTTGTTAATCCATAAATATTGCTGAGGTATTCCTTAATCTAAATAACATTACTAAGAACTCATAATGTCCCTATTTCGTCTGGAGGGCTATTTTTGGAATATCATTCTCCTCTTCTCAACCTTGGATCATAAATCAATGTCTAGCCCATTTCCTGCTCAAACTTATCACTTATCCAAGGGGTATTTATTACATACTATCACCTTATTGAGCTACCTGAAATCATTACACAATTGCAACTTATATACTCAACAACTAGACTTACCAGGCCCGTAATGTCGCTTTGGGTTCTACCTCGACCCTTATTCAATATTCAAACGATAACAACATTTCTACCTTCCGACTCTTCCTGAGCCCTAAATTCCCTATTCCGACACTTCTCCAAGTTCTGTTCCAATGTTTTGACTTATTTCCAAATCTTAAATAGAAATCTAGACTCTCATTGAGGTTTTATTTTGATATTCATAGTCCATACCATTACAGATATGCTTAATCGTTAAAAAAAATATCACTACACATGTTGGTTCCGACCGAAAGCCATTCATCATCTTAAACCTCAAACGCTCACTCTGACCATAAAACTAATTTATTTATCACATCCAGGTCCAACATGCTATCAAATACTATGACATTCGCTCCTGAGTTCGCTTACTATCCGGACCCATACAATTTTTCCCTTATCAATATGTAACCTTCACTATTCAAACCGATAATCGAAATCTATTTCCAGTGTTATAACTATTCTGGGCTCATATACTCATCCCTCTCTGCTACGGCGTGCATGTGGCT
The DNA here is from genome assembly GCA_032719365.1 of Prinsepia uniflora. Lineage (NCBI taxonomy): Eukaryota > Viridiplantae > Streptophyta > Magnoliopsida > Rosales > Rosaceae > Prinsepia > Prinsepia uniflora. The sequence goes on along the minus strand of CM064868.1, from coordinate 52,256,180 downwards.
GCATCTTGGAGGCATGATATCAGCAACGCCAACACAAAATCGGGCTCTCTTACCAAGTTGACAAGACTCGTCCCTAATGTACCTTGAAAGGCATGCTCGATCCAGCTCTTATCTGACAAGTAACCCAATAATACCAAATTTACCCACGAACCTTGTCAAACAAAAGATACTCGCACTTTTTTTCAGTTCATACTTCCGCTTCTCTTTCAGCCTCGAATCCTAAGCAACGACCTTATAGGGTTAATTAGAATCATGAAAACGTGTGAGTGGACAAAAAGAAATATTTTAAAAGCATAGTTCAAAAACATGAGTAATTTACCCTCCATTTTGTAAAACCCAGCATGCATATGAAAAATCATCATATCTCGATAAAACATATAATAACGAGAAATCTCAGAATACCTGTAAATACTAGTAACTCAATAAATATCCGTAAATCAACTCATATGTGAAAACCCCAAGCATAACCTTATCAACCACACATAACCAACACATCCTCGATGCTCAATATCAATCATATCTACTACATTATCGGTAGGCAAAACCACTCGGGAAAGCAGAGCCCAGCTCAAGACGTTCGAGTGCGAACTGACCCAAAAAAACATAGCCCAACTCTGGACGTCTGAGCCATAGCCCAAATAACTAGTCTCAGAAAACAGAGCCCCGCTCAAGACGTCTGAGACTAACCAACCGCTCAAGGAAGCAGAGCCCCGCTCTAGACGTTTGAACACCAATCATACCCGCATCCCGAGGAGGGATGACCATAACACAACAATCCACAAACATATATTGAGAAAACAGATATTTATAACCCATACAAATTTCTATAACCAAATTCATGTCTCCGAATCCAAGCCTAAGGCCAAAATAAATTATATGCAAAATCTCGTAAAACGTACATTTAAAGCGATTTCTGTAAAATCCCCAAAAGTCAGATAAAAATCATAATCAAATCATCATCACGAAAATCATATAATAAAGGATTTAAAACGTGTAAATATGCATGCAGAATAAGTTAAAGCAAAGAAAAGTCCATTCATACGCCGTTCATATAATCGAATCCCAAATTGCACGCCTTTCCGTAATTTTTGGGAACCTTAGTAAATATCATAAATCACGTATAAAATCACTACTCATGCCAATTAAACTAATTAAAACTAATGCATAAATCTTTGAAAAGTTAAAAACTGCCTTAAGAAGATGTCCAATTGCCTCAAAAACTGTACCATTAAACTCATAACATCGAAATCCTTAAAAAGTATGTTGACTAGAATCCTAAAATCCTGCTCATATGCCCATACGCTTCGTCCAAAGTCCCTGCACGAGGGCCTCACACGCCAGGGGGCTCTGTTCATCGTCTTCCGTAGTGCTCGACCCAGTTTCCTTGTTTTGAGTCGCCCGACTAGGCAATCATGTCAGAACTGGAAACTACTTCGTTTGTCACCGTTTTTCACGTTTTAAACGTCCAAATCCTTCTATAAGACTCCAGGAAAGGATCTATGATAATAAAAAAAACTATGAAAACTCACCTCGGTGACGTAGCCTAAATCCACGAACTTCACGCATGGTTCCAAAGGTCATCAAAACCACGTTCATGCGTCCAAAATCTTCCCTTCTTGTCTCAAAATAATCATATGTTCTCCAGGAACATACTCAGATGTCTGTTTCCAAGGTTCTTGGCTCTTAACTTTAAATCCAATGTAGGAACTCACGGGTTATTAGTATCCTTCCCTTCACGGTTTCCTCACCGTTGCTCCTCCCTTCTCTTTTTCTCTTCTCATTCTTGTTCTCTCCTTCTTCCTTTCTTCCTCTATAGTTCTGCCCCTCCTCCTTTTGATTTTCTCTGACTCGATTTGGCTTTATGGTTTTCTTCCTTCTTTTCCTTCTCTTTTCGGTCACTCCTCACCGAACACACCCACACCATCATACATATATATTTATATAATGAGTAAGTCGGTGGAAAGGTAAGGAGGGAGAAAGGACCAGATTATTCTAGACAAGTGTCACCATCAATAATATCACATTTGTAAAATTACCAAAATACCTTTGGTGCTAAAATTACTATTTTTCCTATAGTCAATTTTAACCATATCAAACCCAATCAATATCCAATTTCGACATACTGCTCGTCTTTGGACTCAAGCCTCCGAATCCTTTGTAACTGTTTTTACGAAATATCCAAAAGATGTCCAAATCAAAAACTCAACCTTCGACCCTATAGGGGCAAAATTATCATCTCTGTTTAGGTTTTCTAATTTTTATTTTTCTCGACTTTTCGAGTCGTTACAATCATCCTTATATGCTTTAGTAGTTGACTTTAACATTCAATATGGTTAGTTTGTGACAGGACCCGTCCCAATCCCCCCGGGATTAACGCGGGACGACCCTGCCCCCGTCTGACACGAAGTGTCAGACAAGGGATATTTCCAACCTTTACCCTCAATCCTGGTATGTCGCCGTGAATGATTAAACTGACGCGAGCACCACAAGATCATAGTGCACTCATCACCGATCGATATCCTGAACCGTCAGCACTCCGAATTCGAGCCTCCCTCGGCTACCCGACAACAGATCGTGCATCGTGACCTCTCTAGAAGGAACACATCCCAATCTGAAGGCGAGCGTCGTATCGTCGGTCGCCGTGCACATAACACTTGCCGCAACCAGGATTATGACCCGTAGAACGTAACTAGAGTCATATGCCCGAGACAAAACCAAATGGGTCTCATACCAGAGTTTATCCTTTTGGAAATCCAAATCCATTTCATTTAAACCATCAAGGAATTACAAACCCGTATTGGCACCGTATAAGGCCGAAACTTGGAAATACGTGCCAATACGTAACCACACTCAAATGCACTCATGGAATCACCAAACAAGTATTAAAACATATACTAAACATTTATGCATGCACCAATTTAGATAACAAGGTCCACTCATAGACCGTCTGAGCTGCCGCCTCGATATGCATGCCATACGGCTCTCCCGAGCCAATCATCGTCACCGGGACTCCCAAACCTGTCCAAATTGTAATAGAAGGTTACTAACTACTTAAATAACCTCCCACTAAAGCCCCGTAATTTTCCAGAATTTTTAACTATTTTTAAAGTCGATCCTAAACCTTCGGACACCCCGAAACCTAACAAAACGATGTCTGATCGACACAAAACCAGGCCCAAAAAGTTCGTTACATCGAATAGATGATTTCATGTGTTGAAAACATTCCCAAAAGATGGGACACGCACCCTCACGAGCCCATGGAAGCCCCTGCGCGTGAGCCCACGCGCTGTGCACTATTCATTATCTTCCTCACGCGTTGAGCAGGGTTCTCTGGCTCTTGGACTGGCCGAACCGGTCTGGACCGGTTCAACACCTAAACTCATCCTTTTTTGGTCCATTTTAATCCTAATATATTCCTAACATCAAACCCTATCATTTTGGCTCCTAAAAACACTAAAACTCGAAGGAAAACCATACCTTCAAGATTGGCCATGGCGGTGGTGAGTTCCTCTGCCGTCCATTGTCCATTCTAGGCCTTCCCAGCCTTCAAAAACAATCCTAAACTTCTCCTAAGGTCCCCAGAAGCATAACCCAATCCTTAGGTTCGACTAAAACGTACTAAAAACCGATATCCAAAATTTGAATAAAAACTTACCTCGCGGGTTCCCTCCGTCGTGGCCACCATCGTGAGCCACCGTCCTTGTCATCACAGTCCATCATCATCTCAGTCTCTCACTATCTCTCTGTTGTCAGTCGCAGGTGATGAGGGAATGTGTGTTGTTTGTGTTAGAGAAATGGAGGAATGGTGAAATGGATATGGTTTTCGGGTTTGTGAGAAACAAAGAAAAGTGATGTTATCTGATGATAGAGGGGAGGATTAGATGAATGGTGAGGATTGAGTGATTTAAATTAGATGGAGGACTAGTATTGAGTGTTGGGTGGGTTTAACTATAAATAATTAAAATAATAATATTTAATTATGTTAGATCCACGATTTAGGGGTTTTAGCCAATGGGATGAGTGACACATGTCACTCACCCATGGGTCCCACTTAAAATATCTGGCCAATCAGAATATGCTATCTAATCATCGTCTCGAAGTACGTGCATAATGAAATCGAACTTCCGTGACCTATAACTTTCCCGTTCTAAGTCCGATTTAGGCGTGCCGCCTGTCTATGAACTTGTGACGTCCCAAACCACGTCACAGTCATTGGCCAAAGTCCATTTGACCACCCGAATGAAAACTCAACGTTTTGCCCACGACTAGGAGCAAAATGGTCATTTTACACCATTCGTCCGATTTCGCCCAACTATTCACCGATTAACCTCACTAATCGTGATTAGTCACTAATCTAACGCTGGAATTCGGGATGGGTCGTTACAGTTTGAGACATTAATATCAGTATATATATAGTGTAACGACCCATCCCAGAAATTAGGGTTAAGATAGTGATTAAGGTGGGATTAGTGAGCTTAATCGGTGGTTAGTTAGTCTCGATAAGGTCGTTAGGGTAGAATGACGATTTTGCCCTTGGTTCGGGCAAAAAGTTGACTTTTAGTTCGGGCGGTCAATTGGGTTTTGACCGATGACTAGGACGTAGTTTAGGGCGTCATGAATTCGTAGACAGGTGGCACGCCCGATTCCGACATCCGAGGAGGAAGTTATGATGTTCGAAAGGTTGAGGGCATAACCGTAATTTGGTTAAAGTAGGGGGAATAGTTGACTTTCCGTACGAATGGGTTTTGGTATGTTGACCTAGGATACATAGATAGATCTCGTCGTCATGAGTTTGACGACAGGCGGCACGTATTTATCGGACTTACGATGTGTGAGATACGGGTCTAGGAAGGTAGTGGCAAAACCGTAATTTTGACTTAAAAGGAGGGGTATTTTGGTCTTTGCACATGGGGATTTGTGCAGCAGAGAGGGACAGATGGATGGCTGGGATTGGGCCATTTGGGTGAGAAGGGACAGGATTGTGACATGTGTTGGAGGGCTAAGAACAGAAAACAGAGGCTGTGGAATTGAGAGAAATTGGGGGGTGATCGTGGGTGTTGGTGAGTTGTGAGTGTGTGAGAGTGATCAGAGATCAAGAGGGAGACAAAGAGGAGGTTTGGAGGTACGGTGGCAGTGTGTGGGTGAGTTGTGAGTCACGGGAAAACGAGGGAAGAAACCAGAGTGAACAGAGAGATCGTGGTGGTGGTTGTGCCGTGTTCGACCAATCGAGGCCAGAGGAGGTGTCCAGAGGTTGGAGGTGGACGGGAGGAGCCGTGTCCTCACGGCTGAGCTCACGACGGTGACAGGACGACAGGTAATTTCTGATTTCCCTTTCGATGCTCTGTTTTGCCGTCTAGTTTCAGACGCTAAGTCGTAGTTATAGGGGTAGAATCGAGGAGTCTAGTGAGGTCTAGGGGACTCAGTTGAGTCCTAGGTAGCTGCTGGTTGTGCTGCCATGACAGAGAAGTGTACGGCGGAGTCCAGACGACGGAGAGTACCCTGGATGCTCTGTTTTATCCGTTTTGCTCAGTTTGAAAGTCGTGGACTTAGGGAGTGAGTCGACGGTTTTGGTGAGTGAGGTGAGCTTCAGGGAGGTTCTAGGAACCGTCTACGGTGGTTACCGTGATGGGGGGAGACCTGGGTGGCCGGAGAAGGAAACAGGGGACTGAACGGGTCTGATCTCGAGTTAGGGACGATGACTTAGGGGCTGTGTCAAGGTGTCTGAGTATGGAGAATGAATAGCTTAGGTCTGGACGATGCTGTTGGTGAAGAGAGGAGGTGTTTTGGTGCAGGTACGACGGAGAACCGTTCTCGCCGGTTCGATTTGCAGACACTGTGTCGAACCGGGTTGGCTCGAGGAAGATGATGCACTGTAGCAGGCGCGTGAGGGCCACGCGCAGCCACTTTTGGCGGCGCGTGGGGGCGCGTGCGGCGGCGGTTGGGGAAACGGTCAACATGGTTTTTGGTCTAGGAGTTGTGACGAGTCTGTTGGACTTGGTTCCGGGTTGATCGGACGTCGATTCGATGTAGTCCCGCTAGGGTGAAGGTTTAGGGTTTCGGTTCGTTACGATTAGGACCCAGGGGATTTTTGTGGGAAATTAGGAGAGTCTTTGTAGACGTGTTAGTAATGTACTTTGGCGGTTGTTGACAGGATTGGGAGTTCCCGAGGAAGCTGAGGAACGTACGAGACGTTCGGGACGCGATTGAGAGCTCGGTACTGTGAGTGGACCCCTTCTTAAACTTAAGCATGCATAACTGCTTTTCTATAATTATGTTATGGTTTTATATGTGAAATTATGATTGTGAATATGTGGTGTTGGTTTTACATAATTGCCCGTTTTCCGAGGAAGTGCGTATTTGGCACGTTTTTCGAGGAAAGTGTGATTTCTGAATATGAAGTTATGGTTTTGGGATTTCAAAGAATAAATGGTTTTCAATGATTATAAGTGGATTTGGAAACCTGATTTGATGATCAAGGATTTTCGATTTTAGAATCGGATTTCGAGAACGAGATTTGGTTTTAAGATTGGAAGTGGATTTCCGGATTTGGGTTCGAGATGACGGTTCTGGATGCCGGAAGGGCATTGGACCAGTGATTTTGGATTCGGGTTTGGATAGGGATTGAGAAATGGTTTTCAAATGGTTTTGGATTGGATTTGCTGGATCTGGTTATTGGGTTTAAAGACCCGAATATTGATTTACGGGGGATGGGCCCGGATTGGGTTTAAAGACTCGGATATATTGATATTTTCCCCGTAGGCCTGTTGAGTTTAAAGACTCGGATATTATTGAGGCCTGGATTGATTTTAAAGACTCGGGAGTTTAAAGACTCGGATAGGTCTAGCAGGTTTGATCGTAAAATGATGATTTGATATTCACGTTTTATGATGCTTATGATATGATTTCTATAACCATTTTATAGTGTTTCTGTTTCTTATGATGTTTTATGGTGATCGATTTATAAATGTTTTAATAACTGAGTTATGCATGTGGTTTCAAAACGGAGGGCTAAACCTGGTTTTCTTATAAAATGGTTTTGGAACTTTTATTTTATTCTGGTCCACTCACACCTTCTGTTTTAAATTGCCCTCCAGGTCGTGGAGCTAGAGCGGGGTTTCGGCGTCGAGGCAGCGTCTGAGGCATAGAAGTCGCGAGAGGGATCCTGGAGTGTTTTTCTTTTTCCGCGTGCGTGTATCTAGTTTATCGGTTTTCTTTCCTATGTATTTGGGACTATGCTCTGTAAACTTTTAACTTCGGGATGTATTGTATAGTTTCTCCTGCGTCTGACTGAGTATTTTGGTGGTTGCGTGTGAGTTTTACTTTGGTGTTGTGTCGGGGAGTCAGACGGGAGCAGGATTTACCTCGGATTTCGGAATGAAACCGGGGTGGGTCCTGACATATAGTCATTTTGCTTTATGTATCTTGTTTAGAGAGTCAGCCTTGGTTCTAAGGGGTCCTTATATGCCCTTTGTTAATATCTTGGAAGTCTGATGCCTATTTTGAATTCTCTGCACATCAAGTTCATGTGTGTGACGTCAACTTATTTTCATATATGTTGGATTTTATATTGTTGTTCTGATCTTCAGTTCTAGGTTTCTTTGAAAAGCCAGACAATGCAACGAGAGAGGATGTTGGAGCTAATGATTCCATGGTTAGTCTCTGATGAGGTTGCGCTTTGCTGCTCGTGGAATTCTAAATGGTTACATTTTGAGGCATGCAATGAATTTGCTAGATAGACTCGTAGTTTTTAGAAGATCGCAAAAAATAATGCATTTTCTGTTGTCTTTTTGGCTTTTAATTTTTGTAAGAATGTTGGATAAATCTTCTCTAAAGATTTATATACATGAATTTTTTTTTCAAAAGCGTTTATGTGATTCAAAAGTAATATAAAATACAAATCAAATCATGAAATGCGACAATAGGCTCAAAATTAGCCTTATCACCACTAACGTAGCTGACAGTTTTTATATAAAGCGTCGTCTAATTACATTATAGACAACACTTTTTTCATTCTAGACGACAGTTAAAAACCGTCGTCTATGATATAATCAGACGACAATTTTTAATAAAAACTATCGTTTGATTACATTTTAGACAACAGTTTTTAAACTTTAGGTGGCAGTTAAAAACTGTCATTTGTGATATAATCGGACGACGGTTTTTAATATAAATTGTCATTTGATTGCATTCTAAACGATGATTTTTATATTTTAGATGACAGCAAAAAGTGTCATTTAAAGCCCAACCAGACGATATTTTTTAAAAATAATTGCTGTTTGATTAGGTTTTAGACGACACATAAAAGGTGTTGTCTGAAATATTTTAAATAGATGTCACTCACATAGACGTCACTTATTAATGTATTTAGACGACAGTTTTCTACTTGTTTCTACTCTTAAACACTCATCACTTCTATTCATAATTGCATGATCTCATCACATCACTTTGCATAAGAATTAACCATATAGATGCTCTTGTTTTAAGTGTGGTTTTCCACAAAAAGTGATGTAGGCTATGGCACCATTTGGTATGGCTTTTTTTTTCTTAAAAAGTTGCTTTATTTGAAAGTGAAGCAATAAAAAAGCGTCTGGTAAATTTTTTTTTTTTTAAGTAATGGGCTTTTGATAACAATTTTTGAAAGCTCTCTATATGTTGCTTTTGAAAGCTACTTTTACAAAATTATTTTAGTGTATAGCTACTTATTATGAAATTAGCAAACATCACTTTTTAAAAAAAGTACAGCTGAAGCAATTTTTCGAAAAAGCACAACAATCCCAAACTGGCCCTATGTGTGCTTAAACCTCTAAAGGCCTAATCATTCCCAATTGCATGCTCCCAAAGCCAACTTTGAAGCCAAACACTAAGCCTTTTCTTTCATCACCCAAGTTATAACTTACCCAAGTTTTAGCTACACATTAAGGCCATACCCTATAATCAGAGTTTGTGTTAAGGTTGCATTGAATGAGAATCATGGTAAGAATGAAAGGGAAAAAGTAAGTGTTAACCAAGTTCAAACACATTGCCATTCAAAGTTCACAAGTTCGTGAAGTGACAAACCATTTTAAAGTTGAAGAAACCATCGAATGATCTTGGCTTAATTCAAAAGGAAAAAAAAAAGAGAAAAATGCGAAAACAATGTCAATTGAGCCAAGAGAGCCCAAAACCTCGCACTTTTTCATCAAGGAGGCACATTTCCACGGGCCTCAAGCAAGGACTCATTATTAAAATTTTAAGTTCAAGTCATGACATCACATGCCTTGGCACATCTCAAGTTCTTTGAATCCTATCCTTCCTTTCTATACCCTATAGGCTTGGTCCCATTATAACCATTGATGGAAGACCTAACTGATCATATGGACAATCATATTAAGTATTAAGGTATGCATCTATGTTCTTAAATTTCAATTCCTTTCATGAGATCTTATTTTTACAAAGTGCTATTCTTCATTAATATTCATATGTGATTAAAACTTGAATTCCATAACATAAACTCATCACATATGCTTGAACGAGTGAAAGCCCTAGGATTCTTTTGTATTGAGTGAAGCCTGGTGATGATTAGAGTCAAGGCGAAATCTTTCTAGGGTGCTTAGATGAAGTTGTTTTAAAACTTGATTGTTTAAAATGTTGGCATATGAACTTGACACATGAAAGTCGCGGCTATGGCATATTTCTTGATTTTGTGAAACATGTTTCTCTCACCTTGGCTCCTATTAGTTTGTAATGTATTGTTTCTAGCATCATAGTTGTCTAAGTAAAACATTTGTGGGTATCTTGATGCTATAACCCTCAGAAGGCAAAAATTCTCCTATGAGGTGAACGTTTCCTTGTTGCATTAACCTATTTTGATCGCATGTCTTGACCACCCATTTTCGATAGTTGACCGCTGAATTCTGAAAATGAACTATTCCAACAACTGATTTCCTTATTCATGATGGAAAACTTCTCCAAATCAAAGATGGTTTTCCTTTCCTTTCTTATCAAGGAAACCATAGTACATTAGGACTCCAATTTATCACTATTCTAAACCTTTTTCCTTCTAGGATTTAAATGGCGAACTTCTAATTATATGAGGATTAATTTTCTCTTAAAAAAGGCAGGCTTAGGCCAATGTAAAAAAATCATCAACACACCTTACATCTTACATACCTTCCACCCTAAATTAGTCCTAGCCATAAAACACTTTTATACACTTTTATTTCAGTTTTCATTGTAATTGAAGAAGAAGTCTGAACATGGAGCTTCAGATGCTTCTTGTCTCTTAGTTGTATTTTATCCCTTACTTTGATTCGTTATAAGTTTCAATACAATTTTACATTTTGTTGTTTTATTCAATTATGCAGCAGTAGACTTTCATTGGATTAGGCTGCTTGAAGCCCTAACCATGTTAGTTCATAATTAGATTTTTGGCTCTTGATTGTGATTCCTATGCATGTTGAATTTGATGCATTACTAAGCTTCATGAAATTTATTTATGCTTATAAACCTTGCTAACTTGTTTTCATGTAATTATAGATGTAATTGCTTGATGGACCATAATAGCATCTTACAATTTGTAGCATCAAGTTTAGGAGAGGGAATCCTATTCGTAATCTAAACTGATGAGAATCTAGGATTGAACATCAACTTTCTACGGGTAGTGTATTCTTATTAAATTTTCCTATTACTTCATGAATTATCTTAAACGGAAGGTAATAGACATTCTAGGTACGCATCATATTTAGAACATGCTAAATAGGAGAGAATAAATTATGCAGAGTGTAACTTAGCCAGACCTTCGCATGGGCACTTAATTCAGAGAATACATAGTAATTAGGTCAAGGAAATCTAATGAGGAATTATAATTGTTCGTGTTTACTTCCTTGTGTGAAATGTTAAACCATCAAAACCCCCTTTTATACGTATTATTTTAATCTAAGAATCTAAACTAAATTGGAAATCATCGTTAAACAAGTACTCGAGGGATTGACCTTTGTGTGCTACTATACCACTATATTCGATTTTGTGCACTTGCAAAGTTATAACTAGTAGAATTGTTGCTCATCTTAATTGTGTTTGGTAAATTTTCTATCAAGTTTTTGGCGCCGTTTCTAGAGACTTGTTCCTCAAAGGTGCCCATTCAGTTCAAACTCTTAATTGTATATATTAACTATGTTGATTTAATTAAGTTTGTATACTAACTCAGTTTACAATTTTTGTTTGTACATATGAACAACTCACATATGCATATGGTAGTGCGAAATTATCCATAGATGCAGACAGTTGCTTGGAACGATCCATACCCATTCCTTCATGGGTGGACCAATCTAATTTCTATTACAGGAATATCCCAATCCATACAACCCAGGATGGTGCAATCAGCCTAATTTTACATGGAACACCAACCAATCAGTTCCTACCTACGTCCCATCTCCATATTCATTCTTTGTTTTAGACCATTATGCAAAGTACGGTTGCTACTACTCAAGAAGTATGAGAAGCGAATAATCATTTGGATGTGATACTTGACAACTAAATCAAGCAGTTTGTATTCCACGTGAGACTAAGCGAGACATGGCACCCTCCTCACCAAGTGATGTCATTGACGATCCTTATAATGAAGCTATCATCAGCCAACTCTTCCACAAATGCTTGCCATAGACGGTTTATTTTCCACTGCAGGCCATGACATGACTTTAGTAGGGCGGTTTGCGAGAATCTCATCACTGGAAAAAGAAAGTAGAACTACCCAAACATTAGTGACCAGTGTCTGTCGAGTCCGGAAGCCCAGCGGAGCAGTAGATCAAGCAACATCGGAACCTGTCCCAAATTTACGGGATTAATTAAGGTCAATGAAAGATTATTAGGGATTAAGGACTAATCGGGATTAGTCGAGGATTATCGGACGATTTGGGAAAAATTATGATTTTGCCCTTGGAAAGGGCAAAATTTAACTTTTGACCCTAAAGGTCCAATATACGAGGATCGAGGACTATTATGTACTTCGAGACAATACGAGACTGCACACAGGTGGTACGTCGAAATCAGACATAGAACGGGAAAGTTACGGGTCACGGAAAAATCTAGGAACTATTCACGATTGTTCAATTTTTGAACTTAGTTGTGTTTAATAAGACCCAAAATATCTTTTGTGGACCAATAGATGAGTGACAAGTGTCACTCATCCATTGATCTACACACATACACATACACATACACATACACATACACATACACATACACATACACATACACATACATGCATCATTCATCATCTTCATTTCAGTCATCTTCCTTCACCCAAAACCCATACCCACACCTCATTGCTTCACCTTCTTCATGTGTTATACTTAGGAAAGACAAAATGAGAGAGTAAGATGGAGAGATGGACCAAGACGATGGTAGGGACGGTTGCAGGGAGGCTGGAAACCCGTGAACCCAACTAACTCGAAACCAATTAGATTTGGTTTTTGAATTTTACACATTTGGGACATGTTCTAAAGCTTGTTGGTGTTCTATGGGTCCGTACGAGTGTCTGGGGGATCAAAAACAGGGGCTGAAGATGGTTGGACATATCTAGAAGGGAGTTTGAAACTGGGTCGTGAAGATCGAGCTTGAACAGGTAAATTCTAGAAATTTTCATCCTGATTTGAGGTAATAGAACCCTTGCGGGGCTCAAGGCTAGTCGATAGGAAGGAAAATGGAAGAAAATAATGGCTAAATGGCTGAGATATCGCCGGGTCGAGTGGCAAGTCAAGTCGACCTATTACAGTCAAACAGGTCGATCGGTTTGGAGGAAGACGGTGATGACATGGTAGTCCACATCATCACCAGTTTGGGATTCCTGGATGTAAGACCCGTGTCCTAGAGGGAACGGTGAACAATCCCACATTCCTGCGAGGGGGGAATGATCTGGGAAGGGAATGGTGGTGTGCCTTAAAGGTGTAGGCACACACCTAGCACAAATGCAGGAGCGAATCGGGATAGCATCTGGAATCTCTGCTCATACTCGGCGACTGTCATGTTTCCTTGCTTCAACTGAAGAAATTCTGCCTCTTTAGCATCCCGGAAAGAGCGAGGATAATACTGGTCTAGAAACCGCTCCCAGAAGGTCTCCCACGTCACCGTATGTGCATCCCAGCCGGACAACTCCAGCGTATACCACCACTCACACGCTGCTCCATCCAGCAGAAACGTAGCCAACAAGACCCGGTCCTCTGGAGGACAATGCATCACCCCGAAAATACGCTCAAGCCGGGTGATCCATCGGTGAGCTTTCTCTGGGTCTGCCCCACCGGAGAACGTAGTAGCCCCAAGCCGCTGGGCTCTCTCAATCGAAGCGCTCTCAGTTCCTCTCGCCGCTTCATCTTCAGGTCGTGGAGGGGGTTCACGTCTCGGAGGCATGGTCGAACGTACGCTGAAAGAGGCATAGAGTTCGTAAAACAACCTAGATACGACCTCATACTGACACAAACCGACAAACCTATGCTCTGATACCAATTGTATATATGTATTTACTTCTTCGTCTGATAGTTATGCTTATTATGGTATTGAGGTGATTTTGGTACTGTAGGTGTGATTGTCAGACGGGAGCAGGGTTCGTCCCGGGTATCGAGGTGATATTTGGGACGGGTCCTAACACTGGCCACGTGGCCAACTAGGGGGCACCACGTGGCGATCTGTAAGAGTTTTCAGGTCCAGTTAGCAGGTGATGTGGCAGGTCCACATCAACCATTGTTAGGCCACATGGACTAGTGAGAGGGTGCCACATGGACTAGTGAGAGGGTGCCACATTGCATTATGTCAGAGATCTATCAGAGGTGTCAGATGACGTGGTAGGTGACGTGGTAGTCCACGTGGACCAATGAATGGTGCCATGTGGCATGGTGTCAGAGATGTTAGAGACACGTGTCAGGACACGTGGCACCAATCAGGGAGTGCCGTGTGGGAGCTGTCAGACCTAACAAGTGTCAGGCTGTCAGACCTGACAGGTATCAGACTATTAGACCTGACAGGTATCAGGCTGTCAGACCTGTCTAGCTGTCAGACCTTTCAGGCCGACATTAGCGTTGACCATGATGACATCAGCGTTGACCATGACGTTAGTGTTAACTTTACTGACGTCAGTATTGACAGTTGTCCTTCGTTGATCGGCGTGTGGAGGCACGCGGGCATGAATTTTGAGGTTAACCTAATCTTGTACGAAATGTTTCTACGTTTTGAATCCATTGGTGGTGGTTTCAGGTCGATTGGAGATTGTTTAATAGGTCATTTAGAGGTTTTAGCCTTGAGAAGCGTGCGGGACACGTTGACCATTATAGGATGTGTGAGGGTCTTTGATATAGACATGTATATATGGTTAGTGACCTTTGGGTATGATTTGGATAGGTTCGGATGTCCCAGAGAGTATGGATTAGCCTTGGAGTGGCTTATAGCGTGGATATCGAGGCGCAGCTTGGACGGTTTGTGAGTGGACCTTGTTTTATGAAATTTGATGCATACATAGCTGTTTTATATGTCTTATGAACATGATTTGAGATGCCTTGTGTGCATATGATTTAAATATGTTTTATATTGCATTTTGTACGATATTGCACGTAGTTCAAGATTTATGTTTAATATGATATTTGGGATATGCCAACCATACTAGGTGCATATGTTTTATACAATTTTGATGGTTTCACAGAGAGCCGTGAAAACGAGGATTGATTATCGATTTTGAATGATTTCACGGAGATGCGTGAAATCGGTATTCAGGCTTGATTTGAATAACGAAATGGTTTTCGGATTTAGAAATATCTTTCAGGCGTATCTCCTAGTGGATTTACTGTTTGACTTAGAGTATAGTCAAACGCGAGGAAATGATATATCAAGATGTGACCCAGTTATGAGAATTATGAAAGATACTTTGGGCATGACACCTAGTTGTGGATTTGATAGGATTCGAGGACTACTGGATTATGAAATGTTTCTAAACACTAGTTTTATGATGGTTTTTACGATGGTTTTGTGGAAATTGATTTGATGAAATTATATCCGGGCGTAGACCATATTAAGATGTTTTGAAATGATTTGTGAAATGTTTTCCACATGACAATCCTCTATGACGTGATGATAGCCTCCAAACGTCGTGTGAATCCTGGAGCGGTGACGAGGAAACTTCCTGTAGGAGTGTCGGAGATGGACATTTTTCAGACGTCGAACCAGGAGTTTCAAGCCTGTAGATGCCATTGCTCAGGCGTTGAGCCAGGGGTTACAAGCCTGAGTTAGAACAGCTAGTGGTCGAGCCACGAGCTCCCAAAACCTGGTGTATATGTGGATTTATATCCCAAGTCGCACGCGTAACGCTGATATCATGACTAGTGACGATAATATGAGGATATGATGATATGAGATAAAGAGGATTGGTGATTATGTACATGAGACTTCGGATGTGAGTTTATGTATCGGCCATAGGCCTTGTTGAGATGTTTTATTGAAATTGTTTTGGGCTGAGATCCCACGTGGTTTGATTTGGGCTGAGACCCATGTGATTTGGTTTTGGGCTGAGACCCTACTGAAGAAATGGCTTTGATTGAGAAGCATTTTTCACTGTATTTGATTTGAAACGCCATATGATTGGGTTTTAACTAAAGTATTTGAATTACTGTTTTCTAATGCATGCATGTTTTATGTGAAGGGTATAAATCTACTTTCGATAAATGATTTTATAACTGATTATTTTAGTCCACTCACAGCTTTTATGTTTTTGATACATTTAAGTTTGATCGCGAAAGCGGGCTGTAGATATCACATGCCACCACAGATCCTGGCGCACTCTGTTAGACGGGAGCAGACACATCCCACGATAATTCAGGGGGTTGGATACCAGTTATCCCAGTACGACGACTTTTGAGAGTGGTGACCGATGATTGGTTGAAACTCGGGTCATCTAGTTGCTACCGAGTTGAGATTAGTTGGACAAGTTACCGAGAGAGTGGGGCTGGTGGATCGGATCACGAGGTGACCGATCCGTGGATTATACTCGTTGAGCGGATTGTACGAATGATGAGTCGCTAGTATGAGCGGTTAGTAGAGATAGCAATGAGCTCTTTGGATTGGGCTGCATACGGTTTGTGGCAGACGTTGCTATCAATAGACGTAGTTGAAAATATCTAGAGTTGGATGATGTTCGCAGAACGTTTCTAAAGTTGTGTTTGCCCCAGTGATGTTGAGCCGAGAGCGGCAGAGTTCCTCCGACATGAGCAGAGACTTGGACTTTGTCGAGATGCGTCCATGGATCAGTGACGACTGAGACGATGAGGATTTGTCAGTTGCGTCGGGTTGTCTAGAGGTAAGATTCTTGTACCGATTGTAGAGGATTTGGATGAACTTGATTGCGATGCCAAGAAGCGGAGGTTCGTGAATCTGGGACTAGTAGAGGCATGAGATTGTGGCTCGGTATGAGCAAATTTGGGGTTTTAGTTTGGTTCGCACACATTGTGACTGTGACACCGATATGAGATGATGAACTTTAGGCGGTGGCGATTGGTCGAGAAGCCACATCAGTTACACCGAGATGGGTGGTGGCGATTGGAATCCGAAAACGATCGGCTGATTCAGGAGGACGCCAAGTGCGTCAAGAGGATGTGATTGTAATAATAGTATCTCCTTGTTCAATTGGATTATGAAGGCACGTGGTATTCCTGGATTGGAGACACGTTTTTTCTTACCTTGGAATGTGTTCATTAGGGTGGTGAGTAGGAGTTTATCCTATAGAGTTGGGACATGCGAACCAGGTGGTTCCATCACTACCTATTGGATGTGCATAAACGGTACTGGAAGGTACTATAGGATGTCTCCTGGAAACCAAGACACGTGGATTGAGGTTCGAGTGAGTTATGGCTTGGAGGCTAGGAAAGCACTATAGGACGAATAAGGTTTTGACCTTAAGGTCGTTGGGACAGGAGGCACATGTTGTGATGTCCTTGAGTTGGGATGTTTTTCGTGGAATTGGGAGTGAGTTGACTTTGAATGTCACTGATGAGGAATCAATGTCTCTTGTTGAAGTTCGATGGAACTTCGAGAGTTATTTCTGACAAGATAGCTGGACAATGTAAATATACATCCTTCTCTTGGAAGTTATTACTAAACTTATCATCACTCATAAGATGCATAAGCTTGTAAGGGTCAAGCTGATTCGAGGAGTGATGCAACAGTAGAAGGGTTCAAAGAGGGTGTAAGAACGTAACACCCAGATTATGGGTCATGTTATGATGAATGATGGCTACGAGAGCTAGTATTGATCCTCAGTGGATTGAGAGTATCATGATGAGTAATGATTGAGTTTGGATTGGTATCAACCAATTATGATGATAAGGATTGGATTCACTCCGACTGGATGAGTTTTGGTGACTGTCGGGTAGGGATTATGCCCGTGATTGCATCCTGTTGACGGGATTGACTTGGAAGGACGTCAATCTGATATGAATTTGTAATTGAGTGAGCAGAATGTTGGCTACTACTCTAATTTGGTTATTCCGAGTGTGCCATGGGATTTACAAATGAGAAGATAACTTAGGTATCATTTAGGAAAAGATGAATAGCCGATGCCTCGAGTAGCATGTTGGCATGTTCATTATTGCTTCAGATGGAGAGATTGTGTTATTGGTAAATGACCATGGAGTGTTGATGGACGAGTTCAGGATTGGTACGTCTTGGTGGCATGAATCGGTTAACCTTCAGAGTGAATCAAGGAATAATATTGGTTAGTGAACTAATTGGATTATCTTTGGAGTTGGTCAAGTGACCACGAGGACTCAAAGAGGACGTTAAGTATAGTGTGATCTGTCCAGAGCAGAGAACAGATAGACCGATTCCAGTATCGGAATACAATTGGCATGTTAGCCATGTGATGGACGGATAAGATCCGAGATTGTGGTGGCACGTGGACTTGAGTATGGATATTGGTATGCAGTTGGACGTTGCCTGAGTGCAGTCATTGAGCAGGCCAGGGTAGTGCCTTAGTGATTGTGTGTGGATGCACCAGTGAGTAGTGTAGGTTGGATAACGAGATCATTGAGTTGAGAATCTGATCGATGTGGTATGATCATCAGATTGCGTTAGAGAGGGACATGATATGGTACTCAGATGAGGTCTGATGTTGATTGTATATTGAGTACGAGGATCAGACATCAAATATTGTGCACTAGTGCAAAGTGGTTTTATAAGGTTCAGGGATTGAGTGAGCATAGAGCTCAGGGCCATCTGGGCCAGAGGAACCCTAGAGATTTTGTATGTGATTATCTCGGCTAAAGCAAGTATTTGATGGGGGTACAGATGCCTCCTATATGTATTGAGTGACACTTTGGGACTCGATATGAGTCAGAACCACAGTGTTAGTCGCTGAGTGACACGAGATACGAAGTTGGGACTCTAGAACGAGTCGATTGTGTCGTTAGTGTCTCGGAAAGTCATAGTGGAGCCGTGAGTTACCAGCTGGACACAACAGAGTGTCATGAGTACGTTGGACGTTGGGAAAAACTTCTTATGAGACAGGACTTATGATATAGGTTTGGTATTGACACGACCCATCCCAATCCCCCTCGGGATTAACACAAGATGTGCCATGTTCCCATCTGACACGAAGCTTCAAACAAGGGAAAATTCATACCTCAGCCATACGAGGCTCCCAGAGCGCGCTAGGATCGGTGGAGGAGTGCCATGTCTCGGTCTCTGCTACAACCCTCATCCATGATCAACTTGAAGGGCATTAAAACAATTTAAAAACTGTGAGTGGATGAAAATCAATAAGTTCATAAAACACATTTCATAAAGACATTTATGCCCTTCACTAAAATGTATGCATGCATTTGAAAACCAATAATCAAAACAATTGCTTAAATAAACCATTAGGGCCTTAGCCTAAAAACTGTAAATCTAGAACCAAGTGGGCCACTGCCCAAATCCATAAACACCGAAATACCATTTCATAAATCCAATAATCCATGTTTACCACATAACCATCCTCGACATCCCAGATGACTAGCATCCCAGATGTTTGACGTCCTAAACGTCATATCTCACGGTAAAAGCAACGCGTGCTGCCTGGGGTCTCTCCGGGTCCATATCTCTGACATCCGAGATGTTTGACGTCCCAGACGTCTAATCATAGCAATCTTGCTGCAAAATCACTATACGGTCTAGTCACTCCGTATAACGACCCCTCGTAAACAATGCAATGTGACTTTCCCAGTGTCCCAGACACCTAGAGGAGACTATCCATAGATCCTCGTATCAAGATGGTATATGGAAAATAGTTTTATAAAGTCATTTCAAAACATCTCAAAGGGCCCTGCCTGGAATTTCCATAAAACATCACAAATCCATTTATGGTCCCCGACCCGAAATCACGTTTATGAAACATAGGGTCCCAGACCCGAAATCACATTCATAAATCACAATTGGGTCTCATGCCCGATTTCATAAACCAACTGGGCCCCCGGCCTGATAACAAAACTCAAATGGGTCTCACCCCGATTTCATAAACCTACTGGGCCCCTAGCCAGATAATATAACTCAAATAGACTCCAAGTCCGAGGGTTTCCAAAACAAATGGGTCTCATGCCCGAGTTTATCTTTTCAATTCTAAAACCATTTCATCAAACCATCACCAAGACCACAAGTACGTAAAACTAAAATAAAACCATAAACCTCAATATAAGTACAATTGCGTGATTACCTCGAAATACATGCAACCATGTAAATCACCAATGCCACAATCGTCACTATAGAAATCATATATATAAAACATATCAAACAGTTATGCATGCATCACAATTTAGAAAACATTGTCCACTTACAGATCGTCCTACGCTGCCACTTCAATATGTGTGCCATAAGCCTTCCCGAGTCACATCACTATCACTGAGACTTCCAAATATGTCCAAACCACAATAGATGGTTACCAACTACCTCATTAACCTCTCATTAAATCCCTGTAATTTTCCCAAATATTTAAACGTATTTAAATTCGATCCTAAACCTTCGGACATTCCGAACTATATCAAAACGATGTCCGATCGATACGAAACCAATCCCAAAATGTTCGTTACATCGAATAGATGATTTCACATGTTGAACGCTTCCCCAAAAAGCCCCCCACACACCCCACACGCCGCTCAAAGGCGCTACACGTGGCATCACTATTCACTTTCTTCAACCTCGGGTAGACCAGTTCACTAGTCTGGCTGATCCAACTGAACAAGCATGACCGGTCCAAGCCCATATCTTCCCATTTTTTCATCCTTTTTCTTGCTTCATTCCACCAATCTTCTCTAGTCTATCATAGGGATTTTTCTATGTGATCAAATCGAAGAAAACTAATTTAAAACCGGTGACCATTTAAACCCAAAAGTTCCTATCCATGTTCTGGGCATAACCAAGGGCCAAAATCACATCCTAGGGACTTCATTTAGCTTCTAGGGACCTAAAAAATAGGTTTAAGGCTTCGGTTTGGGTTTACTTGACCTTTGGAGGTTTCGGCCGGTTGCCACCAAAATCCTCCACAGTCGTTCCACCGCCGTGATCTCTTTCCTCCGGCCACCCTCAGTCATTAACTCAATCCCCAACGACTCTTAGAACCTCTAGCAACCATTTTCAATTGTTAGAATCGATCAATAAGCACCAAAATGTGGTTTACCATTTTTGAATTAAAAAACAGGGCATTCGGTTCCTTACCTTCGAACTTCCACCACCGTGCACGACGGTTGACACCACCACCACCACCATCAACGTCTCATCTCACTCTCTCACTTTCATACACATACCAAGCCCAGATAATGAGGATTGAAGGTTTGGGATTGGATGGGTTGCACAGTCACGGGTTTTAGGAGGAAAAACCAAAATGATCGATCGAAGGGGAGAGAGAAATATCCCACTGTGTGGGAGAATGGGCCAATAAGATAAGGGACACGTGTCACTTACTGATTGGTCCACCCAGATTTCCAATCCAATCCAAACCTGCTACATGTCCACCTTTCTCAATTTTCGTGCAATAGTATCGTAAAACGTTCTAGACCCGTAATTACTCCGTTGAACCTCCGATTTTGACTTGTCACCTGTCTACGGACTCGTGACATCCCGATCTACGTCACGGTCATCGATCCTCGTACGTTTGACTCCCTGATTCAAAAGTGGAAAGAAAATCCGGCCTCATATCATATGTACACTTGTACACCCACTAACCAAAACATTACTTGTCTGCACCCGGACGTTCCACCAATACTCACGTTGCATCGACTACACCCAACCACATTCAGTGACATTGATCACACATTCTGAGTCAATACCACCCGACAATTCTACCATTACGCTGACACACCTAGCCAAACTATCTCACGTGCTAGTCACGAATCAATCTGACATCTCTCCCACATCGAGAGTTACCAAATCTCACAATTTCTCTGTATTTCCTGAATTTTACAATGCCGACATCACATGTCCCATAAGGTCGTACTCAGTTGGCAATCACGGCTCCATGGTCATAATTCGAATCACCGACACACCCTAACTCACTCTAGAGTCGCACCAAGGTACCTCGTACCAAAATTTCCTCAAAATCCATGTTACCATTAGTGAGAGTCACAGAACAGCCGATCCACGTAAAACAACCCGTGGTTACACCAACCACCAACTCACTCAACCTGAGTATACATATACCAACATCTCCATCCACCTGCGCGTAACTGGACCCCATTGAATACCTGCCTAGCAGTGATAACACATCCCAACTCTAGGGTTCCACTAGCCATCCACGGCTCTGAGCACCTGCTCATACAATTAATGAACTCATCAGAATCACTTTGGCCTAGCGCATAGTATCCAATGTCCAGTTCATGATCTTAACCAATCCAATGATATCGAAACTAAGCCAACTACCAACATGCTCAACCACACACGACTGGTACATCCTATATACCGTCACCAGGCACCACTCAGGCCTGTCCAGTATCGATCCTCACTCAACGTACCCAGTATCTACATCCAACCACCAACCAGCCTACTACACAACTCGTAGCTAAACACGCTTTAATTCTGGAGTACATCTGTCCAATCCAATACTAGACATATCAAATACTCCAACTTATCATCCAACAAAAGTCCCATGGTCACCCGACCAGCATCACAATGGCTACTTCCAATCACATAATGTAAGACCCGTGTCCTAGAGGGAACGGTGAACGATCCCACATTCCTGCAAGGGGGGAATGGTCTGGAAGGGGAATGGTGGTGTGCCTTAAAGGTGTAGGCACACACCTATCTTGCACAAGGCCTTTTGGGAACTCAGTGGCTTTGGTTTCAGTTGGAACTCCAAAGTTAAACGAGTTGAGGCTGGTGCAATTCCATGATGGGTGACCCCCTGGGAAGTTGCACCGTGAGCTCCCGAAAACAAAACCGTGAGGGCAAGGGCAAGGAGGCC
Organism: Prinsepia uniflora; assembly: GCA_032719365.1. Taxonomy (NCBI): domain Eukaryota; kingdom Viridiplantae; phylum Streptophyta; class Magnoliopsida; order Rosales; family Rosaceae; genus Prinsepia; species Prinsepia uniflora. The sequence goes on along the minus strand of CM064868.1, from coordinate 52,233,742 downwards.
CAAAGCAGACAATATTGTGCTAGATGAGTCGGGTCCTGGCCGAGGAGGGTCGGGTCCTAACAAGTAATCCAACATGTACCAATCTGATTCATGCCCACCAAGGCGTTCCCATACATGCCAAATGGGCATCCAATCTCACCCACGTCTACTGAGACACACCAAACCCGAACCTATCGGTCACCTGCTCAAATGATTACCATACCATATTCAATTGACTTCGAACGGAAGCCAATCCTATCATTCCCATATACAACTCCTGTTTTTTCATCTCACTAACTAAACCACAAGATTCCTTAACTATCTCACAAAATGATTCTCCTCTGTTCCTAGTTAGCACAATCAGCAAGGTGAAGTCTGCCAGCATGACACAACATCACGATCCACGCTATCCTGATCCAGCACATAACCTGCTCATCAAGAACACGATCCAAATCCATCACCACATCACTCGATTATTAACATCACAATTGTCGATCGTCACAAAACTTTAGATCCTCAACATCATGATCCAGATCCACACATGTTCACTCTCAGCTAACGACCAGATTTCAGGTCATAGGGTCTTACACCCTCTTTGAATCGGCATACTATCACATTGTTCCTTAACCATTTCCACATCTAAATCGATCAGCCAACGACGGAACACGTCTAGACTGTGGGTCCTCTCCAATTACCTCATACCGATTCTTGTCATCCCACTTAGGGAAAATCAAAGATGATCCAAGACGATGACATCAAAATTCATCCTACGTAGGTGCAAACACAAACTCACTGCACTCAACACACCATATAACCCAACATCGTCTGCCACCAAGTAGAAAATGAGAAATCACATTCACCTAACTTAGAACTACCCAAATCATCATGATGAACCAAAACAGATCACGGGTCCACCAACCAATACACGATCACCGTACCGGTGACACCCAACATCATCGGTTACAGGGCAGAAAAAATGACAAGTTCACCTTCACCAACCAATAATATATGTTGACAACTTCTCAACATCCATCGCCAATTCGAAATCAAACACCCTCCTCATCATCTCAATCACAACTTCTCTTGATTCTGAAGTTCCAACCATGTTGGAAATAGATATGCTTCGAACTAGATGTCATGTCCAACCACTGGACGCCCAATCTTCAACTCACTCGGACAACCACGTGTTTACAACCAATCGATCACACATACCTTCTGTTCGTTTATAATCGTTTATGCACATCCAAAAGAATGTAATTCATTACTATTTTGTTTTCTCATCTCAACCATTATAGGATCAACTATCGGGTCTCCATGTTATTCACAATCAAACAATCTCACATCAACACTACCATTAATTCTCTTTGACTTCTTCCGATTTCAATAAATCCTTAGCACTTCCTCGTAATACTAGAAAAACACAACTACTCAAGTTTCGGAGTTGAAGACAACTCCCCGACTCTACTGATTTCCATGACGCCCTCTGCGTCATCCAAAACTCCTCGTGTCCCAATCGTACCCTTTCGTCCATTCATCACTTAGTCAACTCATACCTGTTGGGACTTAACCCAACCCATTACAATCCCTGCTGGATCCTATCCAGTCCATCACTCACCCATTGTCGAATCTCAGATACTTAACATAAGCCCATCACGAGGGAGTCACATCGCAACTCGTGGCTCATCATCATCATAATCACCGGCACGCAGTGTGCGAACTAGATGACCCTGAGTTGTTACTCATACCGAGCAACAACCGCATACCTCCGCTCAGGTTAAAAGAAGTCTGCCTCTCTCGTACCTCACAACTATGGGTACCACCACTCTGACAATTCACAACAAGATAATGAACGTTCCCTGAACGTCCCCCAATTTTCAAAAACCATACTACAACAATCACCCTCGATAGCTAGCCATCTCCACACGGCTATTGACCAATAGTCATCGTTATAGAGATCCACGTCCACACATCACACTATTATTTGGTCTAATTTGGGATTCCATATATCATCTCATAACCGTACTCGTGGATCGAATCCCATTATTTCACTTCGTTTCGGGCCAACCAATCCCTATAGTTCCAACTAGACTCACTAGAGTCATCCACTTGGTCATCCACGACCTCAACCGCTCTCTGCAGCACAAATTCCAATCCATCAATCACAATCTGCGGTTAGATCCAACAGACTACCTCGACTTCGGAAAGTCATCCAATCCACAACAACAACAGACTCACAATTCTAGTTCCTCAATCACAACTAAGGTTGGCCTTTCCAGACCATCCATCACAAATTAGGGTTCCACAATCACACCCTAGGGTTCCTCTGAACCCAACTGCCCTCTGCAGTACAATCCACAATTTGACCGACCCCGCGGTCCTGACATCGTATGAACGCCAATCGAATCCTACAATCAACTCAACTAGGGTTCCTCAAACCCAACTACTCCCAATAGCATAACAATCTAACATCACATGACTGAACCAACGGTCCCACATTACCAGTTCGTCACATACAACCCCACTTGGGTTGAATCACACTGACGCACTGTGTATCGAGCCAATCACACTCTAACCACTAATCATTCCCACTAACTATTAGGTTGATAATGGGCTGACCACGTAGAGACATCACATCCTCGACCTGCGCGTATCACAAGAACTACACGAATTTCTCAAATAGCGACAACCTCGCTCTGATACCACTTGACACGACCCATCCCAATCCCCTCAGGATTAACACGGGAAGTGACATGCTCTCGTCTGACACGTAGCTTCAGAGAAGGAATAATTCATACCTCCACCCATACAGGGCTCCCAGAGCGCGACAGGATCTATGGATGGTCTCCTCCAGGTGTTTGGGACACTGAGGAAGTCACGGTGCATTGCCTGCGAGGGGTTATTATACAGCGCGACCGGACTCTATAGTGACTCAGGAGCAGGATTGCTATGATTAGACGTCTGGAACGTCAAACATCTGGGATGTTAGAAATATGGACCCGGAGAGACCCCGGAAATTACGCGTTGCTTTTACCGTGAGATATGACTTCTGAGATGCCGAGGATGGTTATGTGGTAAATATGGATTATTGGATTTATGAAATGGTATTTTGGTGTTTATGGATTTGGGCAGTGGCCCACTTGGTTCTGGATTTACGATTTTTGGGCTAAAGCCCTAATGGTTTATTTTAGTAAATGTTTTTATTACTAGTTTTCGAATACATGCATACTTTTTAGTGAAGGGCATAAATGTCTTTATGAAATGTGTTTTATAAACTTATTGATTTTTGTCCACTCACAGTTTTTAAATGGTTTTAATGCCCTTCAGGTTGATCACGGATGCGGGTTGTAGCAGAAACCAAGACATCGCACTCCTCCACCGATCCTGGCACACTCTAGAAGCCTCGTATGGGCTGAGGTATGAATTATCCCTTGTCTGACGCTTTGTGTCAGACGAGAGCATGACACATCCCATGTTAATCTAGGGGGATTGGGATGGGTCGTGTCAAGTATAACAGGATTGGAAGCATGATTGCCAGATCAGAGGTTTTGCAGAATCGGGAGGTTGAATACTGCACGAGATGTTAGCATGGATTGTTAGCTGAGTAGGATCGTCGAGCTAAAAAGCTAAACAAGATTTTGAGCACACGTGCGTAGGTGACAAGAGAGATTGACGAGCGTTAGAATCTCGTTGAGACTTAAGATCGAGTATTGGAGGTTCCTAGTAATGACAGATTACACTGGGATACGATCATAGAGTATGAGCTGAGTTTCAGCATTCACCGTTGGATTGTGGTGGACATTGAAGGATGTTTTGTCAGGACCCATCCCAATCCCCCAGGGATTAACGCGGGACGCGCCTGATCCTGTCTGACACGGAGTGTCAGACAAGGGAAAATTCCGACTTTAGCCCGCTCGGGGCTTTAGAGTATGCCAGGCTCCGGAGGAGGAGTGTGATGTCTCGGTCTCTGCTACAGCCTGCATCCGTGATCAACCTGAAGGGTATTCAAAATATTAAAAGCTGTGAGTGGACAAAACAAAGAATTTATAAAAACATTTTCACGAAAAGAAGACATTTATACCCTTCACTAAAAAGCATGCATGCATTCGAAAACCATTTACCAAACCATTAGAGCCTTGGCCCAAAATCGTCAATGAAACCAATCATACGGGCCACTGCCCAAATCCATGTGGGACTCAGCCCAAAACCAGTATATATCATATAGTATATAAATATAACATATAACCAATCTTATCATGATTTTCAAAGCTACGCGCATGCTACCGGGGTCTCAAATCTCAAGTCTCGCCAGGGTCCACTCAGGTCAATGTCCGCATATCAATGACCCTCCTTGGGGGCTATAATCCATAAGTCTTCCTGAGAGTAAGGTACCCAACGGGGGCGACTTTACTCAGTTAGTGTTCCGTAACTACTCCGGCGTCCACCAAGGCCAACGACCCTCCCCGGAGGAGAAAATCCATAAATAAGGATGGTATATGAAATTCTATTTCGAAAACATCCTTAAAAACTTTCAAAGGATTTATGCCCAGTCCCCATAAATCGTCATGAACCCAGAAATCCATTTAGGGTCTCCGACCCGAAATCACATTCGTAAACCAACTGGGCCTCGAGCTCGAACTCATTACTCAACTGGGCATCGAGCCCGATATCTAAGGGTCAGTCACGATTCCAATCGCCATGATATGTGCAACCATTCGTTCAGGACCGCTCTCAATCTTGGTATGTCGCCGTGAACATATCAACCGACGAGACCACCTCTAGATCATGGTGCACACACCACCAATTGATCTCCTAAACCATCAACACTCTGAAGTTGAGCCTTTAGTGGCTGCTCGACAACGGAACGTACATTGTGACCTCTTCGGAAGGAACACATCCTAGTCTGGAGGCGAGCGTCGTATCGTCCGTCGCCTTGCACACAACACTCGTCTCGACCACGACTCAGACCCGTAGGTCATCAATAGGGCCATATGCCCGAGATAAAACCAAATGGGACTCATGCCCGAGTTTACCTTTACAAAGCCAAAACCATTTGATTTAAACCGAAATCACAAACATGTATAAGCACCGTATAAGGCCGAAACCTCAAAATACGTGCAAATACGTAAACACACACAAATGCACTCATGGTATCACAAAACATGTTCACAACCACATATAAAACATTTATGCATGCATCAATTTAGAAAATAAGGGTACACTCACAGACCGTCCGAGCTGCCACCTCGATACGCGCACCATACGCCTCTCCCGGGCCAATCACCGTCACCGAGACTTCCAAATCTGTCGAAATCGTAATAAAGGATTACCAACTACTTAAATAGCCCCTCATTAAAGTCCCCTAATTTTCTGGAATTTTTAACTATTTTTAAACCCAATCCTAAACCTTCGGACATCCCGAACTATATCGAAACGATGTCCGATCGAAGCGAAACTAGTCCCAAAATGTTTGTTACATCGAATAGATGATTTCACATGTTGGAACCATTCCTAAAAAGTGGGCCATACGCCCACATGCGCGCCTGATGTCCCTGCGCGTGGGTTTCATGCGCTGGGCTACAATTTTCCTTCTTCCTTCAGCGAGCTGGCCAGTCCAATTCTGTTCTGCACAGCCGGTTCGCCTGGACTGGCGTGACTGGTCCAACCCTCTAGACCTTTCGTTTTTCATCCATTTTCACCCATTCCAATTCCTATAGTTTCCTAACATCATTTCCAACCTAACCATGTCCTTAAATCTAAGAAACCAAGCCTAAAACCCATTGGTTCTGAAAACCATTTCGAACCAAAACTTCCATTCTATGTTCAGGGCATAACCAAGGGCCCAAAATTAATCCTAAGGGTCCCAATAGGTTCCTAGGATCACTAGAAAGAGGTTTGGGGGTTCGATTTGGGTCAACTTGGCAAGAATCCCAATTCAGTGGGCAACCACCGAAAATTCTCCAGCTGCTATTCAGGGCTTGCTCAGCCGTCCTCAGCCTCCAAAACCTTATCCTAGACCTCCTACCAACTTCCTAAACACATCCTAATCAACATCTAATCTCATAAACATCCCAAAACCCGAAAATGAAATTTTGAAAACAAAGAGGGGTTCAGGTTACCTTTTTCTTACCGTTCCTCCGCTGTCCAAGGCAACTGGCCGTCCTGGTACCGTCAACACGTCCTCTCCTTCATCCTTGAATCCTCAGTCACTCTTTTGGCATCACAAAGATTCAGATGGGAAGGGTTTGGATTTGGGTTCGCTGGGTTTGGGTTGGTCGATCGAATAGGAAAGGGAGGGATGGATATGCATGTGTCTGTTTTAGATGGGCAATAGATTGGTGACACTTGTCACTCATCCATTGGGCCTGTCTAAAATATCTGGGCTCCACTGAATGACAAAAGTCCCCAGTTTCGTAAAACGTGCAATAGTTCTTCTGAACTTCTGTGAACCATAACTTTCCCATCGAATGTCCGATTTCGATGTGCCGCCTCTCTACGGACTCTTATCGACCAGATCTGTATAACGATCCTTGGCCCTTGGCCATTAGACCTCCCGGGTTAAAAGTTAACTTTTTGCCCTCGTTCAGAGGTAAAATTGTAATTTCACCCTTGACGTTCGTTATTTCTCAGCTAATTCCTGATTAGCCTCACTAATCCGTAATTACTTCTTAATTAACCCTAAAATCAGGGACGGGTCATTACACGTTTGGTTACAGTTGAGTACTGTGGATGAGTGTTGGACATGTACCTAAAATTGGAGGAAGGATTGGATGTCCACAGTGGAATGAGTCGATTTGAATTTCGAGGATGAAATTCTATAAAGGGGGAAGATTGTAAAGACCCGTCCTGAATTTCAGGATTAATTAAAGTTAATGATAGATTATTAGGGATTAAGTAAGGACTCATTGGGATTAGTGAGGATTATTATACGATTTTGGAAAAATTATGATTTTACCCTTAGAAAGGGCAAAAAGTTGAATTTAACCTGGGAGGTCCAATGCACGAGGACCTAGGACTGTTACGTAGATAGAGATAATACGAATCCATAGACAAGCAGCACGTCAAAATCAAACATCGTACGGGAAAGTAACGGGTCACCGAAGGATCTGAGAATTTTTCGCGATTGTTCGGTTTTTTAATTGAGTTGTCTTTAGTCAAACCCAAAATATCTTTTGTGGACCAATAGATGAGTGATAAGTGTCACTTATCCATTGATCCACACACAGACATACACATACATGCATCATTCATCATCTTCATTTCATTTCGCTTCCTTCACCCAAAACCCATACCTATACCCCATTGCTTTACCTTCTTCATGTTTTCTGCTTGGGAAGGACAAAATGAGAGAGTAAGATGGAGAGATGGACCAGGACGATGGCAGGGACGGCGGACCCGTTGCGGGGTGGCTGGAAACCCTTGAACCCAGGTAACCCAAAACCCATTAGATTTGGTTTTTGATTTTTACACGTTTGGGACACCTTCTGAAGCTTGTTTGCTGTTCTATGGGTCCGTAAGTGTGTATGGGGATCGAAAATGGAAGCTAAGGATGGCTAGGCAGCTCTAGAAGGGAGTTTGAAAGAAAAATAGAAGAAAATGGTGGCCGGACGGCTGAGATACGTCCGGGTCGAGTCGCGGGTCAAGTCAACCCATTACAGTCAAACGGGTCAACCCGCCTAGAGGAAGGTGATGATGACGTGGAAGTCCACATCATCATCTGTTAGGGCTATCAGGCCATGTGGCCAACCAGGGGTGCCACGTTGCGATCTGTCAGAGTTGTCAGGTACGGTTAGTAGGTGACGTGGCAGGTCCACATCAGCCATTGTCAGACCATGTGGACTAGTGAAAGGGTACCATATGGCATTGTGTTAGAGATTTGTTAGAGGTGTCAGATGATGTGGTTGGTGACGTGGCAATCCACATCAACCATTGTCAGACCACGTTAACCAATGAAGGGGTGCCATGTGGCAGGGTGTTAGAGATGTCAGAGACACGTGTGAGGACATGTGGCACCAATTAGGGAGTGCCAGGTGGTAGCTGGTAGCTATCAGACTTAATAGGTGTTAGGGTGTCAGATTTGACAGGTGTTAAACCTGTCAAGCGACGGCAGCGTTGACTTTGCTAGCGTTAGCATTGACCGTTGACCAGCGCGTGATGACTTTGATTGGCGCGTGGTGGCACGTGGGCATGAATTTTGAGGTCAACCAAATCTTGTTGAAAAGATTTCAATGTTCTGAATCCAATAGAGGTGGTTTCAAGTCGAGTGGAAATCGTTTGATAGGTCATTTAAAGGATTTTAGTCTCGAGAAGCATATTTGAGACACGATGACCGTTCGAGGATGTGTGAGGGTCTTTGATATAGAGTTGTATAGATGGTTAGTGACCTTTGGATATGATTTGGACAGGTTCGGATGTCCCAGAAAGTATGGATTAGCCACGGAGTAGCTTACGACGCGGATATCGAGGAGCAGTTTGGATGGTCTATGAGTGGACCATGTTTTATAAAATATGATGCATGCATAACTGTTTTATATGTCTTATGAACATGATTTGAGATGTCTTGAGTGTATATGATTTAATATGTTTTGTATTACATTTGTTATGATATTGCACATAGTTCGAGATTTGAGTTTAATATGATATTTGGGCTTAGGCCAAGCATACTACGTGCATGTGTTTTATACGATTTTGATGGTTTCACGGAGAGTCGTGAAATTGACGATTGATTATCAGTTTTGAATGATTTTGCGGACATGCCTGAAATCAGTATTCGGGCATGAGTCCTATTTGGATGTTGACTTTGACTTGGATGACAGTCAAAGGTGTTTTGGAACATGATTTGAATAACGAAATGGTTTTTGGATTTAGAAATATCTTTCGAGTGTACGTCCTAGTTGATTTACAGTTTGACTTAGAGTATACTCAAAAGTGAAGAAATGATATATCGGGCTTTGACCTAGTTATGAGAATTATGAAAGATATTTCGGGCATGAGACCCAATTGTGGATTTGAAGGATTCGAGGAATCTTGGATTATGAAGTGCTTCTAAACACTAGTTTTATGATGGTTTTTATGATGATTTTGTGGAAACTGATTTGATGAAATTATATCCGGGCGTAGAACCTATTGAGATGTTTTGAGATGATTTTTGAAATGTTTTCCACACGACCATCCTCTATGATGTGATGATAGCCTCCAGACGTCGTATGGATCTTGAAGAGGCCACGAAGACACTACCTGCAGGAGTGTCGGAGATGGAAATTTTGCAGAGATCCCATGTGGTTTGATTTGGGCTGAGACTTATGTGATTTGGTTTTGGGCTGAGACCCTACTGAGGAAATGGCTTCGATTGAGAAGCATTTTTTAATGTATTTGATTTGAAACGCCATATGCTTGGCTTTTAACTAAAGTATTTGAAATACTGTTTTCTGATGCATGCATATTTTACATGAAGGGTATAAATGTACTTTTGATGAATGATTTTATAACTGATTATTTTTGTCCACTCACAGTTTTTATTTTTTTTATACCCTTCCGGTTGATCGTGGAAGCGGGCTATAACAGAGATCGAGACATCACATGCCGCCACAGATCCTGGCATAATCTAGATAACCCTGAGCGTGTTACAGATTTATCTTTTGTTTGCACGTGGTAGCAGACGAGAGTAGGCACATCCCACGATAATCCAGGGGGATTGGGATGGGTCCTATCAATACCTCTCCAAAATGATCTGCTTAAGCAATGGGACAACCCCAATTCTGAACCTAAAACTTCATCTTTTTTTTTTTATTATAATGTTGATTTAATGACCAACCATGATCTATTACCTTGCACTTGCAGATTGGAAATTGAAATGGAAGAAGAATGGGAGGACGAGAATGGGATGGAGGAAGGTGAAAAAGGCACCTTGGCAGATTTAGAAGCGAGGCCCGAAGCAATCATGTGGGAAGTCATTGAAACCCATGGACACATTTGAAGAGGCACTTCATAAAAAAAATCCCCAAAGGATACACTCGAGAAACATATCATCTTTGGAGGAGGTTTATAGCTCTAAGTCCTTTGTTTTGGCCCAACATTATGCATGAACTCAGGACATTACTCGGATCCGACAGGAAGCCTGCGATATTACCTAACAGCACTGCATTGTCCCATAATCTATGTTTTAATTTTCTTGTGACCCTACCCCAACTTCAGTCTCAAGATGTATATAAGCCACTAGGCACTATTGTGCCCATATTGCTACTTCAGCGCACGAATCAACCAAGGGATGAGGACACGGAAAAAAACACGCTAGTGACATGCCAAGTGCTACCCACCATAGCACCTCATGATAGTCACGTGGCCACCATCCTAGCTACACCCATCATGGCTTCTGCCCCTGTTGTAACAAGTAGCTAACCCATGCTTAGGTAGCCCCTTTTGATGCCTTTACCATACCCATTACTGTAACGCCCCGGACATTCTGAAAATGTAATATTATAAAATATTGATTAAAATGACGTTTTTACCCTTGTGATTTGTGTGGTCAAATTTTTGACTTTTGATTGGAGGGTCGAACGGACGTGGAGTGATGACCGTGACGTAGTACGGGACGTCACGAGTTCATAGAAAGGTGGCACGTTCGATTCGGACGAACAGGGTGGAAGTTACGAGGTTCGAAGTTCAGGGGCATTATCGTAATTGGACGTTATAAAGGGAAAAAGTTGACTTTTTGTTTGACAATTGATATTCATTTGACTCGAAGACCGTTATGTTCGTCTCGACGCCCTGAGAACAACGACAGGCGGCACACGTGAAACGGACGTCGGATGACCGAGTTACGGGTCACGGAAGTTGGAGGGCAATTTGGTAATTATTGCATAGAGGGGCATTTTGGTCATTTTCACGGCGGTTAGTGTAGCACCACCGTGAAAAACAGAGTGCGGCCGTGGAGCTTTGTGCGTGCAATTGTTTACGGCTAAGTGGACTGGTGAGTGGGTTTAGTTTATGGATTTTGAGGTTGTGGGAAGCATCCATGCGTGTCTGGGCAGAGACAGAATGCACGGGAGAGGTTTTAAATTTTTTCTTGGGGTCTGTTTGCGGGAAGCAACTGCAGAGTGACCAGCTGAGGGATTCTCACGGGTTGTCGTCTCACTTCGATCGATTAACTGAGTTAGAGGATGTGGGGAGGTCATTTTGGTTCAGTTTGGGAGCTGAGTTTGTGAGGAACCGTGAGGAAACATTTTCTGGTTTTTGGGGGAAAATCGCAGAGTTCAATTTCTAAGGGTCGAGGGGTCAATCTAAACACACTGTGAGACTTCTGGGAGTGAAATAATCACGACGGTGCAAGAACTGAAGGGATTGGAGCCCGTTTCGCCCAGGAACCTGAGTTGCGGTTCAGAAAAGAACCAGTTGGAGGGAAAAATTGAATTCGATTTCTGAGGCTTGTTGATCGAAACCAAGGGCCATTGTAGTCTTTTGGGAGCAAGAGGAAACCAACCGCATCGATTTTGAAGGACGACAATCACGAATTGGCCATGAACTGAGCTCCCTGGTTCTGAGAATTTTCGAGCTTGAGGACGACGACTTCCAGGTAACAGCGAGTTCAATTGTTTGTGCTATTGTGTTCGTATAGGTCCCCTTAAGCTACTGGTGAGATTAATTGGAGAATGGAGTTAGTTTGGGTGAGTTCTGGGTGACGACCCGTTCGTCTGTTCAAGTCTGGGTTGAATCGATTTAGGAACAGTCGAGGTTAATAATTAGTACAGACCTGAAATTAATGGGTTAGAGAAGATAATAGGATTGAAAACGGGAGGAATTGATTGAGAATTGAGCTTGAGATGGTCGGGTTGAGTCGCGGGTAACAGACCCGTTTATCAGTCTATCCGGGTAAGAACGATGACACTGTAGCTTGGCGCGTGGCCTTCACGCGCAGCCACTTTGGGCGGCGTGTGACGGCGCGTGCGATGTCATCTCTGATCACGGTCAACATGGAAATTGTTCCTTTCAGTCTAATTAACATTTTAGCTTTAGAGTTCGAGTTGTTCGGGAGTCGTTCGGGATAATTTCGGGAGCTCGGAAGTTTAGGTCCTTAAGGTTTATTTCGCCGAAAAATCCGGGAAATTAGGGAAAAATCATACGAGCTATTTGAGGATGTTTGTAACCCTTCTTGTACGTTTTTACAGGCCCGGACACTTCCGAAGCTACGGAGGAGCGCGTGGGACGCGATTGACGCGTCCTAAGACTGTGAGTGGACTTTTTGATTTCTAAATTGGGCATGCATGACTAATTTTCTTGTTTATCTTATGGTTTTACATATGTTTTTGCGATGGTGATATGATATATCGGTTTTACGTGTTTTCACGCTTTTCGAGATATTTAACGTATTTCACGCATTTCGAGGTTACGGTTTTCGCTTATGCATGCGTGTTGATTTGATGAAGTATCTGGATATGATTATGCATGTCATGGGTTTATGATGTTTTGATCATAATTGTGAAGTGATTTTCGGAAATTGCATGTGTTGGAATTTGCATGTGAATTCGGACATAAGTCCTATTATGATGTGATATGTTTTCGGAATGATGTTGGAAAACGGTTTGTGATGAATCCTGGTTTATTGTGTTTAAAAACGGTTTTGGGTTTAAAGACCCGGTTAATGGTTGGATCTGGTTTTGAGTTTAAAGACCCGATATGTTGATGACGGGGGTGGGCCCGAGAGTTGGGTTTAAAGACCCGGATTGAGTTTAAAGACTCGTGAGTTTAAAGACTTGATTATTGTGATACCCCCGAGGCCTACTAATCATGTTTTGAGTTTAAAGGCTCGTTGATATCCCGGGAAGGCCTAGTATTGAGTTTAAATACTCGGATGGATCCAACGGCATAATTGTGATTGTTGATTCACTTTTTACTTGGTTTGTGCAATTGATGTTTCAAAATGACAGTTTCTGGAATCTGGTGATACTAAATGGTTTTACATGAGTTATGACGATTTTCTGTAACGTTTTTCATGTGTTTCCGGAAAAAGAGTTTTTCAAAGGTTTTATACGTGATTTCTGAATATTCGGTTATGCATGCGTGTTGCAAAACTGGAGGGCGAACCCGATTTCGGAAAAACTGCTTTCTGGAAAACTTATGTTTCGGTCCACTCACACTTTGTTGTTTTAAATTGCCTCCAGGTCATGGTACAAGCGTGGGGGCAAGCGCCGAGGCAGAGGCGGAGGCATAAAGTTTTCCGTTGCGGAGTAGTTAGTTCACAGAGTAGGATTTGTTCTTTAACCTGTTTTGTAATATTATGCTCTGTGAAACTGTGGACTTGACGTCCAGTCGGATGTTTTTGTTTAATCTCCCTGGTCTGACAATGGGTGTGTTGTAATATTAATTAGTTTTCCGGTCTTTTGGATTCGATTGTCAGACGGGAGCAGGATGCTCCCCGATTATCGAGGCGATAATCGGGGTGGGTCCTGTCAATTACTCTGCCGAAGGGCACGCATGTGGCCCCTAATCTACAACAAGTCGTGACCATACTATTGCCTATGAACGAAGGCATAGAGTTTTTGGAACAAAATAAAATTCTTATATGCAAATATGAAGCATGCCAATTTAATATTAATGAGGTATACTTGGATGTGAATTCTTATGTAGTTCCTAACGATATTATACCTATTCTTCGTAGGTCCAACAACAAAAGCATAAGGAAGGACATAACAACTCTCAACTTGGTCCTATTCAAGTTTAAACGAAGAAGCAAACGAAAAAGGACCAAGGTTGAAGCCTAGAGTGTACAAGGCACAAAGCTGTTCCACCATGAGCATTGTCCACAGAAGACATTTGAGAACGGACAGGAACAGCTCACATTCAAATCATTTCTCAACCACTTTCTGGACTAGTTACATTCTCATAAGTGGACTACTTTTTATGTGTCTAACACTTTTTTTTATGTAGTGAGGATTCCACAACAATTGCCTTACTTTTGGTACCATTTTGATGCTACAACTCATGGCATACCACCAAATGACTAGTAAGCTATGCATGTCTTGCTTATAATAAAGCACTCTTAGGAGGCAACCTAGCCCTGGTTTGTGTCCTTTCTTTCTTTTATGTTTCTGCCCTTGTTATCTCTCCAACTTCTATGATGCTTTCCTATTTATTGTTTGTAACATTTAGGACAATGTTCCATTTAGTTTGGGGTTATGGATTAAAATTTTTGATAGAAACATCTAGGTTTGGGGGTATACGGCCTTCTATTTCATTTTACTAGTTTAGTACTTTTAACTTTTTAATAGGAACATATATGCTATATGAATTTCCCTTGCTTTAGTAAGAGACACGTCATGTCCAAAAAGTTCATAATTTGCATTTCACAATGCCATGCTTTAAGTGATTAAGAGAACAAAGCAATCAAATTTGAGTGACCTTAGAAAATTAGTGGAGACTTCCTTGTGAGATTTTTTAGCCTAATTATCATTCTTTCTGAGTGATTCACTTGGTTCTACTCTTGAATACTCATCACTTTTATTCATAATTGCATGATCTCATCACATCACTTGGAATTGATTTTTAAAAAAACTATATCATATACACGCTGTAGATTTGATGTGTGGTCTTCCACAAGAAGTGATGTAGGCTACGTGTGCTTAAACCTCTAAAGGCCTTATCCTTCCCAATTGCATGCTCCCAAAGCCAATTTTTAAGCCAAACACTAAGCCTTTTCTTTCATAACCTAAGTCATAACCTACCCAAGTTTCAGCTACCCATTAAGGTCATACCCTATAATCTGAACTTGTGTTAAGGTTGCATTAAATGAGAATCATGGTGAGAATGAAAGTGAAAAAGTAGGTGTTGCCCAAATTCAAATACATTAGCATTCAAAGTTCACAAGTTCATTAAGTGACAAACCATTTTAAAGTTAAGGAATTCATTCCATGATCTTGGCTTAATTGAAAAGAAAAAAAAATGCATATCAAGAAACCTGAAAAGGAAAAAAAATGAAAGATTAAGAAAGAAAAGAAAAAAGTTTCGGAAACAATGTCAATTGAGCCAAGTGAACCCAAAACCTCGCACTTTTTCATCAAGGAGGCACATTTCCAAGGGCCTCAAGCAAGGATTTATTATTAAAATTTAAAGTTCAAGTCATGATGTCACATACCTTGGCACAACTCAGGTTCTTTGAATCCTGTCCTTCCTTTCTATACCACATAGGCTTAGCCCCATTATAACCATTTATGGAAGACCTAACTGATCTTATGGACAATCATGTTAAGGATTAAGGTATGCATCTATGTTCTTAAATTTCAATTCCTTTCATGAGATCTTATTTTTTTTATAAAGTGCTATTCTTCATTAATATTCATATGTGATTAAAACTTGAATTCCATAACATAAACTCATCACATATGCATGAACGAGTGAAAGCCCTAGGATTCTTTTGTATTGAGTGAAGCCTGGTGATGATTAGAGTCAAGGCGAAATCTTTCTAGGGTGCTTAGATGAAGTTGTTTTAAAACTTGATTGTTTAAAATGTTGGCATATGAACTTGACACATGAAAGTCGCAGCTATGGCATATTTCTTGATTTTTTTGAAGCGTGTTTCTCTCACCTTGGCTCCTATTAGTTTGTAATGTATTGTTTCTAGCATTATAGTTGTCTAAGTAAAACATTTGTGGGTATCTTGATGCTATAACCCTCAGAAGACAAAACTTCTCCTATCAGGTGAACTTAGAAGTTTAAATGTCCATCTAAACTAGATTGAGTCTTTTATTTTTCTGTTTTTCCTAAGGGACTAGCAAAAGGTAGGTTTGGAGGCTTTAGCATAAGACCTTGGCACCATTAACCAGCAATTAACAACCATATTTTCCTCATTTCTTCAACCACCGCTTGCCAAATTTTTTTCAGCCCTTCCTTGATGCGTTGATCTACTTTGACCACATTCCTTAACCACTCATTTTTGGTAGTTGACCATCGAATTCTGCTCCTGAACTATTCCAGCAGCCGATTTCCTTATTCAAGGCGAAAATTCTCCAAATCAAAGTTGGTTTTGTTTTCCTTTCTCCTCAAGGAAACCATATTACATGAGGACTTCAATTTCTAATTATTCTAAGCCTTTTCCTTCTAGGATTTAAATTTTGAACTCCTAATTATTTGATGATTAATTTTCTCTTATAAAAAGAGAGGCTTAAGCCAATGTAAAAAAAAATCATCAACACACCTTACATCTTACACACCTTCCACCATAAATTAGTCCTTGCTACAAAACACTTTTATACACTTTTATTTTAGTTTTTCATTGTAATTGAAGAAGAAATGCTGAACATGGAGCTTCAAGGAGCAGGCTTGTTGTCTCTACCATGGCTTCAGAGTTCTTTGTTATTTTTTATCCCTTACTTTAATTTATTATAAGTTTTAATGCAATTTTACATTATCTTTTTTTTCAATTCAATTATACGAGGGGAATCTTTCATAAGATTAAGGCTGCTTAAATCCCTAGCTATTAGTTCATAGTTAGATTTTTGGCTCTTTACTGTGATTCATATGCATGCTGAATTTGTTGGATTACTAAGCTTCATGAACTTAATATATGCTTATGAGCCATACTAACTTGTTTGCATATAATTATAGATGTAATTGACTTGAAAACCGTAATATCAGCTAACAATTTGTAACATCAAGTTTAGGAGGGGGATTCTATTTGTAATCTAAACTCATGAAAATCGAGGATTGAGCAACACTTTTCTAGGGGTAGTGTAGTGCCATTAAATTCTCTTAATGCTTCATTCATTATCTTAAACTAAGGTAATAGGCATTCTAGGTACACATCATATTTAGAACAAGCTAACTAAGAGAGAATAAATTGTCTGAAGTGAACCTTAGTCGAACATTTTCATGGGGATTTAATTAAGAGAATGCATAATAACTAGGTCAAGGAAATCTAATGAGGAACTATAATTGGTTAGAGTAGATAGTAAGCCATGATTCACCTTAGTTAACTAATTCAAGCAATTATCATCTTTACATTGTTAATCTAATGAGGAACTATAATTGGTTAGAGTAGATGACATTGCAACCTTCTTTTTCATCCATTGTCATCTCGATCATTTCTCAAGGAAGTTCATAAAGGGTAAGATCACCTATCATTTGGTTGACTTGGCGATATACCCTTATCAAGTGTTCTGGTAGCACTACCACTACATTGATCTCAAACTGAACTTCTTCTTGTTCCTTGTCCAAAAAGTCATCCATCCCCATGACTTCCAACAAATCTTTCTCAAATTATTCTAATTCCAACTTGACCATAGTCTCCTTGGATGTCACATTCGGGTGCTTCATTCATAGTTAGGATTTTTGTATCTTTTCCTAAGAAAAATTACCGAACACGATTCGTCTCCTTATTTTGGTAGTAATTTATGAGATGGTGGCTAGAAAGGATACCATTCTTGGTTGTTTGCTGGGAACTTTTTTCTGCCTCCAATCCATTTTCGCAGAACTAGTTAACTCTTTTTTGGTTACAAGAGAAGTTAATTGTTCTTTCTTCTTTTTGGAAGGATTGGTTCCTAAGCCCTTCTGGGTGCGAAGGTAAGCCCTGTATTTCCTCTAGATCCTTCATTTTTCAGTTCTTCCTAACTTTTTGGCTTGCTTTCCATCTTTTCCACCCACGTACCACTTTCCCCTTTGGATTATAGCAATGCGAAGGTTGGTATTTTTGGTGATCTTCTCGAGAAGAGCCATTCCTTTGTCATGTAAACTTTGTTGGTTGACTTTCACCCTAGTCTGCTGACTAGCTACCTACTGTTGTTTTTCTTTTGATGTTTTCTAATATTTTGAAAAAAGAGCTTCATATAGTTTCTCTTTAGGGCGATTTGGGACAAAATTCTTTTCTAAGTTCTGAGCTAATCTTCATACTGACTTCCTTCTGATTTCCCAACTTCGTCTTATTATTTGAGGTCAGTGTTACCATAATACATTCCGCTTTGCACTTGCAACATAGCACTATCTCGTCCTTGATTGTAGCAGGTATCCTCTTAATTTGGAAAGCTTCTAATTGGTCTCCCTTTGTTGCCTTGGCCTTCTTTTCATGTTGAGGCCATTGGAGATTAATCATATTAACTGATGTCATTAGGACTGGGTCAGTATCACCCAGTCCCACTGGGTCTTTAGGGATTGGGGCTAAAGCAATGTGCCCGTGGTTGATTAACCTTTATATTATGTCCCTGAATTGAACACAAGTGGTTGTGGCATGGTGTGGTGTGGTGAGACATGGCATTTACAAAATTATTTTCTCTTGATATCCTTAGGCTTGGGCATTTCCTACTTGGGATCTGGCTTGATCATCTTAAACAACACCAATTTTTCATAGACCTCTCTAACTTTAATGAGATCAAACGAGTAATAACCAAACACTAGTATCTTATTCATGAAAAGGATGTCACTTAGGATAACAGGTTTTTGTTCCAAAGCCGATTTGATTAATGATTTGAAGGTTCTGCTTCTGCTGTTGTTCCTCTTCGAGAAGCCTCTCAAATTTGATTGTTGATACTACTATCTCTTGGAGATCAGAAAAGGAAGTATCATTGTATTTCTTTCAGAGGGAACATCTAAGAGCTCGTTGTGCAATAACCACTATTTGAGCATTGTATTGGGGGAATCTACACTTCATTTTCAACCTCTTGAACCTAGCAATAAAGCTCTCAGTTATTTCATGTTCTCTTGGCATGATAGTAGTTAGGTCATTGATTGTGACTTCAGGCTCCACCCTATAAAATTCCTCATGGAATTTGGCCTCTATTTGCACCCAAATGTATGCGGATGCTTCAGGTAACGAAGTATACCAAGAGAAAGCATCCCCAGACAGGGAATTATTGAACAACCTTAGTTTAAGATTGGGGATATCCTATACAACTACATATTGGGATAAGAATCTCCTTATGTGTTCCAAGGATGAGGTACTGCCATCTCCACTGAAGAGTCCAAACGCTGGTGGTTCGAAATTCCTGGGGAATGGGTTGTCTTGATCTATAAAGGCTAGGTAAAGGTTTATGTGGATCAACACATTCACTCCTTTGGGAGGTGCATGTTGTCCTAATATCTTGCACCTCATTTATGCCGTCTCGTTCATGAGGGCCAGTGTTTTACCATACGGGGTGGCCTTCGTAACGACATGTCTGAGGCCACCTTTGGATGCATGGAACCGGGCTGCGGAGTGAAAGAGCAAGCTTCGTATGGGTCTCTTTACTGAGGTGTATTATATGTGAAAAATGTTAGATGGGTTGAAAGTATAAACTAACGGGCCTTCGCGCGACGGTTTATCCCTAGATGTGCCGCCACCAGGAAACAAATATGCCTTAGCTGCCATCCAAGTAAGCATACCACTAATAGAAGATGCTGCTAGACAGTTGTAGATGGGTTCCACTTGTGGCCAAGAACCTTTCTTATGATCAAACGATTGTGCGGCAAGCAGATTAGATAGCTTGCATTGTTCTTTTATGTGCCTTCTTCTTAATGTATCTAAAGACTGTAATATTTTTTCTTTCTAGCGTAGTACAAGTTCATGTGAATTCCATGATATTCAACTTAGAAGCTTCTTACTTTAATGAGTTAGTAGTTAGATATGTAGATTTCCACAAGTAGGGAAAATAGTATCGGGCCAAGGCACAAAAATGGTTTTACGACAAACACATTTGGATGGTAAATCCCGAGTACTAATCTCTTCTTAAGAAAACTTGGTTTATATTGAAATGAAAGTGAGGTACAAATACTGAAAACTAAATGTGGTAGTATTGAAGTGTGAAAAGTAAAATTATAAGTGCAAAAAATAAATTATTTCCTTCGTAAAGTAGCCTTGAGCAGGCATGAGATTCATGAAATCATCAATTGAAATGAACATCAGTCGGAATCATGCTATAGAGTGGCAGAACATTCAAAAATATGTTGAGACGTCAAGGGAGAGGTGTTTGGATGCCTCAAATGCTTGTTTGGGAGCTGTCGGAATGAGATTGGTATTTGTGGCCTTTATAGCTGATTATGAGAACAAGTCGGGATAAAGGAAAAAGGTCTTTGATGCTAACTTGGGTTGCATGTCTAAATAAAGGAAAGCATGTTGTTCTTGAGTGAAGAACTGAAAGGAGGTAAGAAAAGAACTAAATATTGATTTTAGATTGAAAGAAACAGATTGTTTCTAAAAAGGCAAGCCTTTAAAACAATGAAATTTTTGTGAGTTTGCAATTATTTTGAAATTGATTGAGTTTGATCAATTTACTTGGCTGATTGTTTGATTGGTTATCTTTTGCGAGCTCTGTTATAGTTATCTTATCGAGGACATCCCCTTTCCCTTCTTATTACTAATGTGCGTCAGAGTCATTCTCCCCTCCCCCACATCTGCGCGCTCCAAGTGGGTGTTTTGGGCCTGATTCTTCGCTTTTTGGACTTTTAATTCCCTAAGTCATTTGCTTTGGCCCAAGGAAAGATTTTTTTCAGGTGTAAATAAAACTGCAATTGAAATTTCCATTGGCTTCTAATGAATGGTTTTTTTTTCACTCATTAACTTATACGCTTTATATGAGCACTCCCTTTTATTTATGTAATTTACCCTTTTAAGTGGTTGAAATAAAGGCTATTCCAAAGGGCAGTATATTGAGGTTTGCAACACCTAGACTTGTTCGTCATTCTGCAGTAGAATTCAATGTTTTACCATTCTAAAACACATAAGGAGAAGTGTTGATGACAAATGGGAGGGTAAATAAAATTGCCTTTTCAAAACTATTCAACTGAAACTATTGATTCTGTGTTTCTGTGATTGGTTATGCATTGTCTTTCCCCATTCTTCCAACGCCAAGCAAAATACTAGAAAAATATAAATGTTCAAGTTGGTGGACAAATGTTTCATTTTCCTCATAATTAAGAAGCCTTGTTTATTTCTTCATCAAATCTCCAATGATAAGTTTGCAAGACTAGGAATCAATGAAGTAGGAATCCTACAATCCTATAACTCACATTTCTTTAATTTAAATTTTTTTATTCATCCATTTTATAAGAAAAATTCTTCCAACATTAAAAAATTGTGTTTATATTCAAGGTGTTTGCACTGTTAAAAAAAACAATGGAATAATATAAAGACCATGTGTCATTGCCTTGTCCATTTGATTATAATTGGCTCTCATTCAAAACTGTGGACTCTTGAGTTCTGATTTAAGTTTTAAAACTCCGCACAAAGGGTAAAAACAGAAATGATATGGACATGTGTTATGATACTTGGTCCCATGGATGCCACACATAGAAATATCAAACTCCTTAAGGGTTAAGAGACTTCAGGCCAAGGGGATATGTTTCCCTTTATCTTCATCATCTACACTTTGGTCACAAAGCTCCTAATGGGTTCCTTGGGAAATCCATTCCAGCCAATGAGAATGCACGAAGCTCCATCAGAATGACCCAACAGGATTAGATAAGTACAGTTGCATTGCCCGCTTCTTGATTCTCTCCCTCTCACTCAAATTTCCTTCACTAGTGACTACCCATTAAGCCACGTGTCCTCAACTTCCACCAATGACCACCAAAACCAAAACTAACTGTTTCAGGCTCACTCGCCAACTCTGCTCTCCATCTCCCTATTCCATTCATCTCCACACAAACTATAAAACTGCCATCTTCAATACCCCCAAGAAAAAGACCTGAAAACTCAATCTCAGGCACAAATTTGCAGAGAGAGAAACCATTCCCCTCCCTCTGTATTCCCGCCTTTGTCTGCGATTCTCTCTCTCTCTCTCTCTCTCTCTCTCTCTCTCTCTCTCTCTCTCTCTCTCTCTCTCTCTCTCTCTCTCTCTCAAGTCTCAAATTTGAAACAGAGGAGGGGTTTGTGGTGGTGGGATTGGGATACATAGTGAAGAGAAGCTGGTTAAAGATGGCTTCCTTGGTATCATCACCATTCACCTTACCCAGCACAAAATCAGACCAGCTTTCTTCACTTTCCAGAAAGCAATACTTTCTCCACTCATTCCTGCCCAAGAAAATCAACCAGAGCAACTTAAAGTCGGCCTCTCTCAAGGTGAAATGTGCAATGGGGAATGGCCTCTTCACCCAAACCACCCAAGAGGTTCGGCGTATTGTCCCGGAAAACAAGCAAGGCCTCCCAACGGTCAAAATTGTGTATGTGGTGTTGGAAGCCCAGTACCAATCATCACTCACGGCAGCTGTCGAGTCTCTCAACAGCAACACCAAGTATGCCTCTTTTGAAGTTGTCGGTTACTTGGTGGAAGAGCTTCGTGACCTTTCGACATATAAAATGTTCTGCCAAGACCTTGAGGACGCCAACATTTTCATTGGGTCTTTGATTTTCGTGGAGGAGTTGGCCATCAAGGTGAGGGATGCTGTGGAGAAAGAAAGGGACAGACTTGATGCAGTTTTGGTGTTTCCTTCAATGCCTGAAGTCATGAGGCTCAACAAGTTAGGTTCTTTTAGCATGTCTCAGCTTGGCCAATCAAAGAGCCCATTTTTCCAGCTTTTCAAAAGAAAGAAGCAATCTGCTGGCTTTGCTGATAGTATGCTTAAGCTTGTGAGGACTTTGCCCAAAGTCTTGAAGTACCTGCCCAGTGATAAAGCCCAGGATGCCAGGCTTTATATTCTCAGTTTGCAGTTTTGGCTTGGAGGGTCCCCAGATAACTTGCAGAATTTCTTGAAAATGATTTCTGGGTCTTATGTTCCGGCTCTCAAAGGAGAAAAGATCCCATATTCGGACCCAGTTCTGTTCTTGGATAGTGGAATTTGGCACCCTTTGGCTCCTTGTATGTATGATGATGTGAAGGAGTATTTGAACTGGTATGGAACCAGGAAGGATGCCAATGAGAAGCTCAAGAGCCCGAATGGGCCGATTGTTGGGCTGATTTTGCAGAGGAGTCACATTGTTACTGGTGATGAAAGTCACTATGTGGCTGTGATCATGGAATTGGAGGCAAAAGGGGCTAAGGTGATACCGATTTTCACCGGGGGACTTGACTTTTCAGGGCCGGTTGAGAAGTTTCTTATTGATCCGGTGACTAAGAAGCCCTTCATCCATTCTGCAATCTCCCTTACTGGTTTTGCTCTTGTTGGGGGGCCAGCAAGACAGGATCATCCAAGGGCTGTCGAAGCTCTGATGAAGCTCGATGTTCCATACATTGTTGCATTGCCTTTGGTGTTTCAGACAACTGAGGAGTGGTTGAATAGCACTTTGGGATTGCACCCAATTCAGGTGGCATTGCAAGTGGCTCTCCCAGAACTCGATGGAGGCATGGAGCCTATAGTTTTCGCTGGCCGGGATCCCAGAACAGGTTAGTGAAGCTTCTTATTCTCTTACTATGCCTGTATTTGGAAGCGTTTGAAATTATGGGGATAATGCTAGCCAAGCAAATCAAAATTCAAGCGCTTTAAGCCTTTTACTGACTGATGGAACCAAAACTGCACAGTTATACTTTATTCATAGTCCTGATCTTCCTCTTCGTGTCAAATCTATTTAAAGGATTGCTGAATTGAAATGTGATTGCAGGGAAATCACATGCTCTTCACAAGAGGGTAGAACAGCTTTGCACCAGAGCAATCAGATGGGGTGAACTCAAAAGGAAGGCAAAGGTATTTACTTAGTTTTGTGTTTTCTTCTTTCTTCCAAAAACTAAGGAAGTTGGTTCAAAAGCCACGTCTACTATCTGGTAGTCACTAATGAAGTAATGAGTAATGAGATTGAGTCTTTTCTTTAGTCAGTGCTTAAGATGTAATATATTCGTAACTGATAAATTCTACGAATATGATAACTTAGAATTAGCATCGGTCTCATGCTTCAGTCAATTCTTTAGAAGATAGAACTTTGATCTTAATGGTGTTGATAAAGATTAAAGTACCTTTAATCGCATGTATTTTCTTCATCTGGAATGTATCTATGCCTTAGAATGACATACTCAACCTCTGGCTATTCATTGAATAAATTTGTACACTGATGCAGGCAGAGAAGAAGCTGGCCATCACAGTCTTCAGTTTCCCTCCCGACAAAGGAAATGTTGGAACAGCTGCCTATCTGAATGTTTTTGCCTCCATCTTCGCAGTTCTGCAAGAGCTGAAAAGAGATGGTTACGATGTTGACAACCTTCCAGAGACTTCGGAAGCATTGATAGAGGATGTGATTCATGACAAAGAGGCTCAATTCAGCAGCCCAAATCTGAACGTGGCTTACAAAATGGGAGTCCGGGAATATCAGAGTCTAACTCCATATGCCACTGCATTAGAGGAAAACTGGGGAAAACCTCCCGGGAACCTCAACTCTGACGGAGAGAATCTATTAGTATATGGGAAACAGTATGGTAATGTCTTCATCGGAGTTCAGCCTACCTTTGGCTATGAGGGTGATCCGATGAGGCTACTCTTCTCCAAATCAGCTAGCCCACATCACGGATTTGCAGCCTACTATTCGTTTGTTGAGAAGATTTTCCAAGCTGATGCCGTTCTACATTTTGGTACTCACGGCTCACTAGAATTCATGCCCGGAAAACAGGTGGGGATGAGTGATGCCTGTTTCCCTGACAGTCTGATAGGGAACATTCCCAATGTCTACTACTATGCTGCGAACAACCCATCTGAAGCTACAATAGCTAAGCGCCGGAGCTATGCCAACACCATCAGCTATCTGACCCCTCCTGCAGAAAATGCCGGGCTTTACAAAGGCCTTAAGCAGCTGAGTGAGCTTATCGCCTCCTACCAATCCCTTAAAGACACTGGCCGTGGGTCGCAGATTGTTAGCTCAATAATCAGTACTGCCAGGCAATGTAACCTTGACAAGGATGTAGATTTGCCTGAGGAAGGAGTGGAAATCTCGGCAAAAGAAAGAGATACTGTGGTTGGAAAGGTGTATGCCAAAATCATGGAGATCGAGTCCCGTCTATTGCCTTGTGGGCTTCATGTCATTGGTGAGCCACCGACAGCCATGGAAGCAGTTGCAACTCTGGTGAACATTGCTGCACTAAACCGTCCAGACGAAGGGATTTTCTCCCTCCCAGCTATCTTGGCTGAGACTGCTGGAAGAGACATAGAGGAAATTTACAGAGGAAGTGATAAAGGGATACTGAAGGATGTAGAGCTTCTTCGGCAAATAACAGACACATCACGTGGATCAGTTTCCGCGTTTGTGGAGCGTACAACAAACAGCAAGGGTCAAGTAGTTGATGTAAGTGATAAACTGAGCTCAATCCTTGGGTTTGGTATCAACGAACCTTGGGTTCAGTACTTGTCAAACACAAAGTTTTACAGGGCTGACAGAGACAAACTTAGAACATTGTTTGTGTTCTTGGGAGAGTGCTTGAAGCTAATTGTGGCTGACAACGAGATAGGGAGTTTGAAACAAGCATTGGAAGGCAAATATGTTGAGCCAGGGCCGGGTGGTGACCCCATCAGAAACCCAAAAGTGTTGCCAACAGGGAAGAACATTCACGCACTTGATCCACAATCTATTCCCACAACAGCAGCAATGCAGAGTGCCAAAGTTGTGGTGGAGAGGTTGATAGAGAGACAGAAGATTGACAATGGGGGAAAGTATCCTGAGACAATAGCACTTGTTCTGTGGGGTACCGATAATATTAAGACTTATGGTGAGTCCTTGGCTCAGGTTTTGTGGATGGTTGGTGTAATGCCGGTTGCTGATGCTTTTGGACGAGTCAACAGGGTTGAAATAGTAAGCCTTGAAGAGCTTGGAAGACCCAGGATTGATGTTGTCGTCAACTGCTCAGGAGTTTTCAGAGACCTCTTTATCAATCAGGTATTCTCATCTCTTTTAGCACCTATAAATTTGGCACTCATAATTGCATGATAAACTTGTTGCTTATGATTACTAAATGGAAATTTACTGTCTGCAGATGAATCTGCTTGACCGCGCGGTGAAGATGGTAGCTGAACTAGATGAGCCAGTTGAGCAGAACTTCATCAGGAAGCATGCGCAAGAACAAGCAGAAACCCTGGGGATTGGGGTTCGGGAAGCTGCAACTCGGATCTTCTCCAATGCCTCGGGATCATATTCCTCCAATATAAACCTTGCTGTGGAGAACTCCTCGTGGAATGATGAAAAGCAGCTGCAAGACATGTATTTAAGTCGGAAATCATTTGCCTTTGATTCTGATGCCCCCGGTGCAGGCATGGCTGAGAACAGAAAAGTCTTTGAGATGGCTCTGAGCACAGCTGATGCAACATTCCAAAACCTTGACTCATCGGAGATCTCGCTCACTGACGTGAGCCACTACTTTGACTCGGATCCAACAAATCTGGTGCAAAACCTAAGGAAGGATGGGAAGAAACCCAGTGCGTATATTGCTGACACCACCACAGCTAATGCCCAGGTGAGAATTTTGTTAGCTATTATTTCAATGCTAAATACCGAGAAAATGTTCTTACTTCACAAGCTCGTCTTGCAATGCAGGTTCGCACCCTCTCCGAGACTGTCCGTCTTGATGCAAGGACTAAGTTGTTGAACCCTAAGTGGTATGAAGGAATGTTGTCGAGTGGATACGAAGGTGTCCGTGAGATTGAGAAAAGGCTTACTAACACAGTCGGGTGGAGTGCAACTTCTGGCCAAGTCGACAACTGGGTTTATGAAGAGGCGAATTCAACTTTCATTAAGGATGAGGAGATGCTGAACAGGCTCATGAAAACAAATCCTAACTCCTTTAGGAAGCTGTTACAGACATTCCTTGAGGCTAATGGACGCGGTTACTGGGACACTGATGAGCAAAACATTGACAAGTTGAAGGAGTTGTATTCAGAAGTTGAAGACAAAATTGAGGGAATCGATCGGTAAACTCAATGTTGACAACAATGTAAATTAATTTGCAAATAACATTATGATTTACTTGACCTCCTCTCCTCTCTCCCTGGGCCCCTTCCCTTCCTTTCGACAGGCAAACCCTCTAGCAAATGTTTAATCTGCTTTCTTAACCAGTTCCCCATTGTAGTTCAATTCCTTTTTCGGAGATATATGCATCTCTACTGTTAATTTGCAGACATTTATGTCTTATAAATACATGTATTCACAATCTGTCAGAAGTCTTCAGATTCTTTGCATTGGTAGCTTTCAACTGTTAAAATGACACAACTAGCGTTGAAAGAAGAAGGCTTTTTATTCAACATGTCTCCTCAACATGAATTTTAGTCTCAAAATGATCCTGAATTTGATTTTATGGCAAAATATTTCATGAATTTCCTTTTTGTCTCAAGTTGCTTAGCCTATTTTTCTTATTCACCGGCAACATAAAGGGCAAACTTGTCAATTTGGATAAATCATCAATTTCTTTATTTTTTATTTTTTATTTATTTTTTTGAAAGTTAGCAATTCTTCCTTGTCTCTATCTTCCCCACATTAATACGAGAAGAAAATACTCATAAATATACACTTCTCTGCTCAAGCAGCTGATTCTATACGGTCTCGGGCCCATTTCTATCTTTTCCCCAAATTTATGACAATTTCCAGCGATAGGGCCTAAAGGGCTACTTAAATTAAAATTTAGGATTTTAAAATTAATTTTTTAGTAAATATTGTAGGGTTATATTTTACCATCTCTATCAGTTAATAGGCTATGTTATATTTCGTTTAATTTTCTATAACTTTTTAAATATATATTTAAATTTAATGAATTAATAAATGCACTAAATTCACATCTTAATTATGGTTTAGATAAATGACAAAATAAAAATATTTCTTATAAGATTTTTTTGTCATGTGTCAGCTAGTGAAATTCGTAATTTTTATTAGTTATTTTAAAGTAATAAAATCATTAAGATATTACTAAAATAATTTGCCACGTGTAAACGGGCGATTGATTCTCAAGATTTACTATCTCTTAGTTGTCCTACTTAATGTAATAAATGAATTTTAAATTTTGCAAAATTCGAATAATAATATTTTAAACTTCATTGAAAATAGTATTTTTGTTATTAATTGATAAATTTAACTTGAAATAACCTAAAAGTTATTAATAACTAGATAGTTTTTACTGTTACCAAAATCATATTTAACCGACTTTGGATATTACATTTCTTTTTCAAATTTGAATTACATAACAATATAATTTTTTTACAACGTTTAGCTTTTTAATAATCATCGATGGGTTCTAACCTGAAATCAAAACTTGAGGAAAACCTTTCAACATCAACCTTAAGTTCTTCAATGTCCTCGTTGTTTACCAAATCCTTGTTGAAGTCCTTGAGTAGTTTTCTATTCTCTTTCTTGATTTTCAAAGTCAGAGTTACAGCCCTGTGAAGGAACTCCCCAGTCTGCTCAAAGTCCTTCTCAACCAAATTTCTTGACGTCATGGCCGAAGCACCTGTTTTTAAACATGCCATAACATAATTAAGTGCACCTGTAACATTTATAGAATTATTGAGAGGTCTTCTTCATCTTTAATTAACTAAAATAGCTTTTGTTTTCCATTCGCAATCCCTCAGGAACATATTATACAAATAGCATCCCCTAACTAGATTCCTAGTGATTGCTCAAATACTGATCCGACATTGCAGGACATTGCATTTGCCATAATAAGAAGACCAGATTCTCAACAAGGAATGAAACACTATAAAATTATCGATGTTT
The DNA here is from genome assembly GCA_032719365.1 of Prinsepia uniflora. Classification (NCBI taxonomy): domain Eukaryota; kingdom Viridiplantae; phylum Streptophyta; class Magnoliopsida; order Rosales; family Rosaceae; genus Prinsepia; species Prinsepia uniflora. Next base: position 52,205,202 of record CM064868.1, on the reverse strand, counting down.
TCAAAACCTGGATCCATCTACACAAATTCACAACAGTGTAAGCATTGAGGAGAACAACAAAAATATCCCAAGACATTTAGAATGGATCTCAAGAAATGCAGACTAAATATAAATCAGACTATACGAGCCAAAACCAGATTTGCTCAGCCAAATCAAGTAAAATATACAAACTCAATATAAGAACATCAAAATTACACAAACCCATCAGTTCTGATAACGTACAGAACAAAAACCACCAAACCACACCGAAAAAAGCATATACTTGAGTAGCAACAAGATACAAATAGAACCTGTTCATACCTTATCGGCCCAGACCGACCAAGGGGCCCAGTCCATTACCAAGTACATCAAGCCTAGACCGACTCCAGAGGCCCAGCCCTTCGTCAGTCGGCACGACGACTCAGACTGACTGATAGGTCCAGTACTCTGTTAGCCCCGTGCCACAGACAGACTCTGGGGGACCACCCTCCATCCGTCAGTGTGTCAGGCCCAGACTGACCAGAAGGCCAAATACCTTCGCCCACACAAGCCCAAGGGGTCCAGGCCCACTCAGACAAAGCAAACCCTAGTAGGGCCTGGCCAGCACCGGCAAATGGACGACTCCTACATGTGTCGGCCCCACGACAGCTGACAGTTGTCCCACATCGGAGAATGTATTTATTATACTCACCACACCCATACAAAAAAGGGGTCCATTTGGCGTATAAAGATAACTAAGCATTTACTATTGACAACTACTTTGGCAACACACTTATTACCACTCTTTATCACACAGACCGACCACTAACTTGGACGTCAAAGTACCCTTGGGCTGGTACCACACCGGTGCCTATACTCTAGCCGACCAACTAGTTTTCTCCCTTTTCAGGTCTATTCCAAGGCATGTGGCAGAGCAGCATTCGCTCCCTAAGTTGGCACATTTTGTGCATCAATAGTTTGGCGTCGTCTAAGGGAAACTGACTACGTTTGCCCTCTATTCTACCAAGCTAAAAACAATGTTACCCTCCCATCTTCTAGCATGTAGGACAACGCAGATGGCGAAGTTACACCCACACCCGGCCGAGGGCCAAGGGACACCTCATCCGAGGTGCTCCGAGCACTAGAAAAACTACAACGCGACATGGCCGAGATCAGGGCCAACGGCTCCCAGGTCGAAGTTCGCTACACCGAACTCAGCAGGCAATACACCGAGGTTGTCGTCCAGCTACAGGCTGCACATGCCGAGCTGAATGCCCGCCGCGCCCAGGACGAGATCCGTGGGGCCGACCAGGTCGTGGCCGAATGCGCGGAGTGCACCGAGAGGGTCCACCAGACTGTTGATAAAGGCAAAGCCATCACCACGACCGCACCGACCGAGAAGGTCCAAAAACTCCTGGTCATACCCAGGAAGGGGGATAAGGGTACCAGGATCTACCGCGATGCTCTCGAAGTGCTGAGCGAAACCTCCCGCATGTTCATTGACTTCACCGACCTGAATAAGGTATGCCCCAAGGACAATTTCCCTCTGCCCAAAATTGACCAACTGGTCGACACCACCACCGGGCACGAGCTCCTTAGTTTCATGGATGCTTATTCAGGATACAATCAGATCTTCATGAATCCAGCCGACCAGATACACACTACCTTCCGTACCGACCAGGGTCTGTATTGCTACAATGTAATGCCCTCCGGTCTAAAGAACGCTGGGCGACCTACCAGCGACTAGTCAACTACATGTTTGTCGACCAGATCGGCAAAACCATGGAGGTCTACGTGGATGACATGCTGGTCAAAAGCAAGATGGCCGACCAGCACATTACCAATCTCACTCGGATGTTCGCAGTCCTCAAAATGTTCAGGATGCGTTTGAATCCGACCAAGTGTGTTTTTTGGGTCCGCTCGGGCAAGTTCCTTGGCTTCATGATCAACTAGCGGGGCATCGAGGATTTGGCTCCCGCAGAGGAACTCTTACTCTTCTTCCTCTGCTTGTCGATCCCGACCAGCCGACCCAACCTCTCGGCAGCCCGCGGGTCAAAATTGGGCAACGTCTGAGATGTCGAGCCAACACTCGGGGCCTGTTTCCTCTTTTCCCCAACCTTCTCCTTAGGGTCAGCACTGCCCGACCTGGTCTTTTTCCTCTGCTCATCCAACCTGGCCATTTCCTACTGTTTAGCTTTGTGCGCCGCTCGATCTATCCGTTCTTGAAGTCTTTGGGGACAACTTGCACCGAACACCAAGTGTCAGCACAAAGATGAAACAAAACAAGAAAAAAACAAAAAAAAAACAAACAAACAAGACACAATGACAGAGTCACTTACCAAGATTGGGGATTAGACCGACCTCGTGCAGTAATTAGGGTACCGGAAACGCATTTCGGTGACGCCACGGGGGAGCACAGACTTTCCTGACCCGCTCACAGGCCTTTCTCTCCTCATCAGTTAGGATCGCCCCGGGCAGAGTCCCTGCAAAAACAAAACACACCTCGGTCAGTCATTTTCGCACCGGCCCACACACAATTTACAAATAATTAAATAGGTTAGAGACCGACCCTCGGCGCCTAGATCCTGAAATGACGACCGGATTCCCCGTCCTCCCTAGTTCCCCCTGACATAGATGAATTTGGCCTTATATGTCTTCTGGGAGGATGGTAGACCGTAGATGAATTCCTCCCTAGTCATCTTGTCTTTACACCGAGCATGCACCCAGCCCGTGCTTTGCTACTGCTGTGTAAATTTGTAGAGGTGGACGACCTGGGTGTAGGTCTGTTGCTTTTCTCCCGCTCTAGTGAATGCGGCGTATACGCTGACTAGAATGATCCAGACATTCGGGTTCAACTGATTGAGGGCAACACCCAGCCCTCGAACCATCCTCCTTAGATAGGGATGTAGTGGCAGCTAGACGCCAAGACTATAGAACAGAGCCCATCCTTCAAGTGCCTCGCTTGGCAGCTCAGTGGGACCGACCACCCGCAGCTCAACGTCCGCGGGCACTGCCCACGCCGACCAGAATTTTTTCACCGACACCTCCGTCTCCTGGCTCTCATATGCGTTTATCGACCACACCTATTAGTCAGACATCGGACCACTGCGAAAAGAGACAGCAAAAAACGCCTATTAGTCACCGACCACTATTTTCCCATAATCGAACCACTATTTTCCCATAATCGAACCAGTGTCCGAACCCCTGTTCATCCACAGTCCACACCAAAGGAACAAAAAAACAAAGCAAGGGTCAGAAACCACAAGGGAAGGAGGTCATACCTTGTACTTAAGTGACGGTCGCCCTCACCAAAAATCACACCACCGTCACGTTGATCAGAAATGCTCGTCGGAATTCGTCTCAACGGACAAAACTCTCAAAAAGTAAAGTGCGTGAAAGTGAAAAGAGTTAAAAATGCTTTTTCCCACTAGGCGCAAGTCGGCAACCGAAGCATCGCCTTTTTTCGCGTGACATTTATTACACTGTGAGCTGTTTGCCATAGACGCCACATGTATTCTCGCCACTCGCTGGCAGCCAATGGTTATGAATCCCAACGGTCTTGTCGACTGACCTTTGACACAGACGGCTCCTCGACTTCTGGACCTACTGACACAACCCGGGCAGACTTTGTTTTCCCTGCCTACACCGACCGACTCACATCCGATTGGTCTACCCACCGCTTTCCACCACCGACTACTCTGCTCGGTTAAATCACTCGCCTGGGAGACTTGGGGGATTAGAAGCATACACATCCGATATGGGGCACTCTTTTTTGAAGTCCCCAACCGAGAAATTCCACCTCGGTCACGAACTTGGGGGACTTCTGTTCATACCATATCGGCCTAGATCGACCAAGGGGCCCGGACCCAATAGATGGCCCAGTCCATTACCAAGTACATCAAGTCCAAACCGACTCCAGAGGGCCAGCCCTCCGTCAAGACCGACCGATAAGTCCAACACTCTGTTAGCCCCGTACCACAGACAGACTCTGGGGGGACCACCCTCTGTCGGTTGGTTGTCAGGCCCAGACCGACTAGAAGGCCCAACACCTTCGCCCAACACAAGCCCAAGGGGCCCAGGCCCACTCAGACTAAGCAAACCCTAGTAAGGCATGACCAGCACCGACACGTGGATGACTTCTACACGTGTCGGCCCCATAAAAGCTGACATTTGTCCCACATCGGGAGAATGTATTTATTATACTCACCACACATATACAAAAGGGGTCCATTTGGCGTATAAAGGTAACTAAGCATTTACTATTGACAACTACTTTGGAAATACACTTATTACTACTCCTTACCACACATACCAACCATTGACTTGGGCGTCGGAGTACCCTTGGACTGGTACCACACCGGTGCCTATATTCTGACCGACCAACCAGTTTTCTCCATTTTCAGGTCTATTCCAAGACACATGGCAGATCAGTATTCGCTCCCTAAGTTGGCACATTTTGTGCATCAACAGAACACAAACGCTAAATTAAGTTCAAACCCAGAAATAAATTTAGCCTAACTAAATCCAAAATATAGAAAACAGAGCAATTGAAGACAAAAGATGTAAAGATCCAAGCACAAGTCATTAGCTTTCACCTTCTGATGATATGGTATTTGGGACTCGGAAATGGAATGCGAATGGTATTGTAATATGCAAGTTTTGATATTTAATGTCAATTGTCCTTTGGATCAAAATATGGTTCATTTAGTAAGAATATTAAAATCCTTCTGCCCACCATTCACATCACGGCTAAAAAAGAAGAACCACAACAATATGAATATAGATAAATACTAATTTAGCCATGATCAAAGAATGAAATTCGGCGCCAAAATCCGTAAGAAAAAAAATATGCAAATCTCCAAGTTTTCAAATAACTAACAAAAACAAAGAAACCCAGGTGGTAAAATGGCAGAAGAAGCTGAAAGAGTCACCAGTGAAGTTAATGAAGAGCTTGATATCCTTTTTGGAGTCATGGGCATCCATCAAAAGAAACTGGTTAATAATAGTGTTAGCCACAAAGTCATCAATGCTACTGCCTAAGAAAACAATCCTCTCGTTCAGTAAAAGTTCCATGGGTCGGCCCTCAGCGCCCTTCATTGCTATAGGTGGCACCTATTGAGATGAGGAAATCAGGGGCAAGTCGTCAAGCGATTGGGACCTGGAGGTGAAGGTGGTGTTTGGGGTTTGGGGTTTCGATTTGGATTTTTTTTTAAATGCTAAAAGTATTTTTAAATTTATAAATGCGCTTCTTAAATCAAAAATATGTATTTGAAATTTTTTTAAAAGGGTTTCATATCAAAAGTACAAATACTTAAAAAAAGGTTTTTGAGAAGTACTATGTTTGTGCATCTTTTCATAAGTGTTTCTCATGTTTCTCATAAAAAGAAAAAATACTTCGTTTTCTTTTAATGAAACTTTCAATATTCCAATAATATTTTTATTTTTAATTAGTAATATCATAAATGTCCAAATTCACCATATTTTAGTTATTAGTTATTTTAATTTGTTCATATTCACGTATAACCCTCGAGGGTTATGAATTCCTCTCCATTATACGCTATTTACAGCCCTTGACAGACGATCTCGTTACTACTATATTCGTGGATAATCACTTTGACGTTCTTATCTCCCCATAATGACGGGAAGATTGTCTAATCAAAGTGACTATCCACAAATACAACGGTAATGAGATCGTCTATCAAGAGCTCTAAATAGCGTATAATGGAGGGGGATCCATAACCGACATATATGCCCATCCTTCGTTGAGGTCTAATTTGTGTATGTTGTGACGACACAATTGGCACGTGACTACACATCCAAACATGCATAAGTACGAAACTTCGAGTTTGTACCCAGTCACTAGCTGTAACATAGAATAGGGTTGGATGACAGTGGACCTCAACCGGACCAACATTGCTGTATGCAAAATTGTATAGGCCTCACACAGAAACTAGAAGCTTAGTGCACGTTACCAAGGTTAATTAGTGTTTCTGTGAAACCATTATGGGTGTGAATATAGGGAACCTAATATTCATCATCAATCCCAAAGGGCATGCAATAGTCATCAAATGATTTCGATGTATACTCTCTGGTATTATCGAGTCTGATAGTGACAGGATCCGGCTCAAATTTTCACAGAAATCAGACCGGTTCTACTCCCATCTGACAACCCTTGTTAGAAAAGGGATACCATTTACTTTGGCTCGCTTATCAATTAGCCAAAAAAATCCACCTCGTATGGGGTACTTCCCACGTTCAACCCACTTATAACGAAAAGTAATGGAAGCTACTAATTCAGCCAAATTCAAACCTTAATTCCATGCTATACTTATCACAATTACAATACGAGTTATTAAATTAAACTAAAAGGCCACAGATTATACAACATAACCGCTCAATTTCCTTATATTACCTAAGCTTTATTACAAAATGTATATTGAACTATATTGTGATTTAAGTATTTAATATCATCAAAATCCTTACCAATATTCCAAATAACTCCTTTATTTTTCATATTTGAGCTTCATCATTAATTACCAAGTAAAATCGTTATGATTATCTAATGTCCGAGTAACTGAGTAAAAATTATAACCAAATTCTAATTAATCAAAGAAATGAGCATAAGAAAACTTTAGAATAAATCCACAGTCAATGCCAATCCTAATAGGATCATCAAATATGGAGTACCACAAGCTTATAAGTTTACTAAGCATAATTAATCAACAAATCATTTCAACACGCACATCTCTTGTCAAGAAAAAAGGTCCTTATAACTTCCATAACACTAACCATCCTAATTCACCTATAAAGCTTATTACGGTCATCATAAACCCCTGATGCAACTCCCATAATTTCCAAAAAATAAAAGCATATTTTAAATATTAACATAAAAAAATAGACGTCCAAAATAGTACTTAAATGAAGTCTGATTATCTTACAGAATATACCATTAAACTCGGAATGAAGAAACAAGAACTTTTCATGTTGACCACAACCCAAGATGGCGCCGCACGCGCCCTCATGCATGGGTGAAGGCCACTGCGGGCCACATGCCTACAGAGGTCACCTTCAACCTCAAGCGGGTGACCCGTTTTCCTACTATTCGGGTCATTCGACACGTGATCAAGACTCAGCCAAAACTCAGCCATTTCATGACCAACTTTGATGTCCTAGTAGTCAATTTGAATCATCTTGAACCTAGTAGCATCTCTATAGTGTTAGAATGAAGGAAAACGTACCTGAGTTTATTGTGTACTCCTTCAAAGCATCGAGCATGGCGCCATGACCAGACATGCAACCTTTCTGTGTTAAACTCTTCATTATTCAACCCTAACACGAACGTAGAGACTTACAAAGCGTACTATGACCTTAGTTTCAAGCTTTAACAACCTCGAACCACCTTGAATTTCTTGGCCCATATTCGAACATTCACGGTCACACAAATTTGGGTCTCCTCACCTTCCTAGATTCCTTTCTAGCCTTCTCTTTGTTTCTTTTCCTTCACTTCTCCTCCTTATTGGCTTCATTCCTCCCTGGTTCCCTCTTGGTGGCCGTTTCATAGTGTTTACCCTTTTCGACCTCCACCCACTGAGGTGCCTCCCACAACATACCACACCTATTTATAACAATATATGTCGGTGGAAGGGAGAAAAATAGAGAAACAGGAAAACAATTCTAGAATTTTCTAGGTCCACTATGTAAAATTACCAAAATGCACTTTAAGACAAAGTTACCATAATGCCCCTAATCATTTTTTACCTATAACAAACTTATCCGAACTCTTTTTTTCTACATGTCGCTTGGCTATGTACTCATTAGGCCGAGACCTTTGTAACGGTCTCAACCAGAAACATGAAAATTTTCAAATGATCTACATGGTGGTTGGAATGTCCACAAATTTCCCTTTGTATTCTATACATGAAAGGATGGAGTCTTTTACTCAGCTTTGCATATAATAGTCTAATATTGATTTTTTTTCTAACGAGAAAATTTGGCATAGTACTTCATTAAACACAAAGACTATTAAGGGTATGCCCATGCAATGCAGTGAGGATACAACACATCATCACCTTAACCTGGGTGTCCCAACTAGTTATGCCATAATAAGCAGTTACTCGTACAAGTTAACTTCTAGCTAGCACTTGGCTAGCTTCTGGTTAACTTCTCTAGTGTATTCTTTGGGCCATGCGAAGTGGAGATTATGCAAAGGTATTCAACTTTCCTTTCGTTAGTGGTTTCAACGTGATAACTATTGACTCAAATATCTTTAAATATTGACAATAATTTTCTGGAACTTGAAAAATATAATACCTCATTGGTAATTCCGTATCATTTGACTATGGTTTTCTGTCATCCAGACTATAAATTTCCCCACAAAACATGCATATTGGTAGATTTAATTCAATGGATCACATACATAAGGATAAATGTTTGTATGGAATTAAATCATATTTGAGCAAAACCACATTTTCAATTTCGAGAAACATAAATCACTTATTTAATCCATATATGGGAACTTATCATTCTGCGAAGCACATCTCTCGAGTTCCGAAATTCGCGTGATACTCGTTTGTAAGTTGCAATATAGATCGTGATCGGTATTATTTTCGAAGATATTCATACGTAAATTTTAAATCTTATAAATAATGAACGATATGTCATTCATATCTTACTTTGGTTAAGATGTTACGATGATGAGTATCATGCATTTTCAGAGTGCTTGCAATGATCAAATTATCACAATAGGTATTTTGGATAAATTTGTCCATAAGCAACTAATGAGAAGTGTAAGTTCTATGACTTAATATAATAAATCGGATTTAAAACATATAAAATCTATTGGCTTTATGATGTTTGTTGAATTTATGAAGGAAACTCCGGGTTCCTATTTTTCATAGCAATTGCCAAAATTACGAGTTCGATAATTAGTATGAACTATTGGTACGTTTATAAATCTCCAGTTCATTGATGAACGTCTAGTTCATTTAAATAAATAAATTTTCTAAATAAATAAATATTTAAATTTAAAACATTAAACAATGTAATTAAATAACACGTAGTAATAGTTTGAATGAATGCTTCTAGCATAAGATAATTTTATACATTAAATAAATACTTCAGGCATAATGTTTAAATAACTTGATTTAATGCTTCGGGAATTAAGATCCATGTTTCAAGCTCAAAAGTGAAAAAGAAAGAAAACAAAAGGAAAAAAATGTTTTTTTTCTAGAATGTCATGGTCTGGTTCATATGGTTCGATTTGACTGTACCAAAGCAGTTCAAATAGAAAAATTTGGTTCGACTAGACTAGTTTTGTTTGATTAGACTGATTCGATTCAACTGCATCAGTTTCATACAATTGGACCGGTTTAGTTTTTCTGGACTAATTTGGCTGGATTGGTTCGATTTGAGCCGACCGGTCAAGCCAATCTGAGTCGTTGGCCTGTTGTGTTTGTTGGCCTTTTGGACCGCACTTAGATCTGCTGGGCTTAATGCGACAACTTGATGGGCTATTGGTAGCCTACTAGGCTATTTTATTTGGGCCTACAAGGCTAGCCTACTGATAGGTAGCCATCTAGGCCACTTCTATTATTCAGTCTTCTAGGCCTTAAGCAACCTCTGGTTAGATGAAGTTGGTAGTATTCTGGGTATGGACTCAGCTTAATGATAATTTATGTCAATTTGTGTTAATTCATTGCAATTAATTTTTGTAAATTAATGACAATTTATGTCAGGACCCGTCCCAAATCCCACAGGATTAACGTGGGACGTGCCTGATCCCGTCTAACACGAAGTGTCAGACCAGGGAAATTCTGTCCTTAGCCCAACTGAGACTACAAGAGATGTAAGACCCGTGTCCTGGAGGGAACGGTGAACAATCCCACATTCCTGCGAGGGGGGAATGGTCTGGGAGGGAATGGTGGTGTGCCTTAAAGGTGTAGGCACACACCTATCTAGCATGAGGCCTTTTGGGAGCTCAGTTGCTTTGGGGGGGATTGGAACCCCAAAGTTAAGCGAGTTGAGGCTGGTGCAATTCCATGATGGGTGACCCCCCTGGGAAGTTGCACCGTGAGCTTCCGAAAACAAAACCGTGAGTGCAAGGGAAAGGAGGCCCAAAGCGGACAATATCGTACTAGATGAATCGGGACCTGACAGAAGAGGGTCGGGTATTGACAATTTGGTATCAGAGCCAGACCCCGACCGGGAACTGTGCCAGCGAGGACGCTGGGCCCTAAGGGGGGTGGATTGTAAGACCCGTGTCCTGGAGGGAACGGTGAACAATTCCACATTCCTGCGAGGGGGGAATGGTCTGGGAGGGAATGGTGGTGTGCCTTAAAGGTGTAGGCACACACCTATCTAGCATGAGGCCTTTTGGGAGCTCAGTGGCTTTGGGGGGGATTGGAACCCCAAAGTTAAGCGAGTTGAGGCTGGTGCAATTCCATGATGGGTGACCCCCCTAGGAAGTTGCACCGTGAGCTCCCGAAAACAAAACTGTGAGGGCAAGGGCAAGGAGGCCCAAAGCGGACAATATCGTTCTAGATGAATCGGGACCTGACAGAAGAGGGCCGGGTCCTGACAAGAGAGCACCAGGATCCGGAGGAGGAATGTGATGTCTCGGTCTCTGCTACAGGCCGCATCCTCAATCAACCTGAAAGGCATTCAAAACATCAAGGTTGTGAGTGGACAAAATAAATAGTTTATAAAAACATTTTCATAAAAAGACCTTTATGCCCTTCACTAAAAGCATGCATGTATTCGAAAACCATTTCTCAAACATAGAATAGGGGGCCTTGGCCCAAAATCCAAATCAAGTGGGAACTCATCCCAAATCCGATACATGTGGGTCTCAACCCAAATCCAACTCACGTGGGTCTCAGCCCAACGCCGTCTCAATGAAAACTCATACAAACGTATATATAAAACCCATCCTCGGCATCTCAATGCCCAATCAATAACCTGTCACGATATATCTCTAAGTGTGCACACTACTCAGGGTCTCATTGTAACAACCCGTCCCGAGAGCCGGGATTAGTGGAGTGATTAAGGTGGGATTAGCAGGGCTAATCGGTGGTTAGTTGGTCCCGATAAGGTCATTGGCTTAGAATGACGATTTTGCCCCTAGTACGGGCAAAAAGTTGATTTTTAGTTCGGGTGGTCAAGTGGACTTTGACCGGTGACCAGGACATAGTTTAGGACGTCACGAACCCATCGGCAGGTGGCATGCTTGATTCCGACATCCGAGGAGGAAGTTGTGATGTTCGGAAGGTTGGGGGCATAACCGTAATTTGGGTAAAATAGAGGGAATAGTTGACTTTTTGTATAATCGGGTTTTGAGATGTTGACCTAGGATGGTTAGATAGATCTCGTCGTCCTGAGTTCGATGACAGGCGGCACATATTCATCGGGCTTACGAGGTGTGAGATACGGGTCTAGAAAGGTAGTGGCAAAACCGTAATTTTGAGTTAAACAGAAGGGTATTTTGGTCTTTTACACCTGGGGAATTGTGCAGAGAGAAGGGCAGGTGGACGGCTGGGATGGAGCCATTTGGTGAGAGACTGGAGTGGATGGTGACACGTGGATGGCCACCAGAGGGTTCTAGGATTGTCTAAAATAGACACGGGCACATTTTGGGTGGATTTAAACCGTGCATTTGGTTTTGGGAAGAAGAGAAACAGAGAGGTGAGGCGGTGAGGTTCTTGGTCGATTCAGTGAGGGTGTGAGGTTTTGGTGAATGGTGAGAGTGACAGAGAGGAGAAGAATAGCTGGTAATTGGGTTTTGGGAGTGAAATCGTGGGGGATAAGTGCTGGTGGTAAGGACTGAATTTCAGAGAAAACAGAGAGAGTTGTGGGACAGAGGTGGTGGCTGTGCCGTGTGTTGGCTTAATTCAGGCTGAGAGAAGACTAGAATGGCTCTGTGGACTCCAGGGAGTGCGACGGTGTACACGGCGGCGATCGACAGCAGGTAATCCCTCACCCCCGTTCAGTTACTCTATTTTTCCGTTAAGTACAAACCGTGAGTCGTGAGTTTAGAGGACGAGTCGAGAGTTTTGGGGAGTTGGGTGAGACTCAGTGATGTCCTAGGAGCCGTCTACGGTGGTTGCCGTGACGGGGGAACGGCTGGTTGGCCGGGATGAAGAACAGGGGATTGATCGGGTCTTCCTTCGAGTTAGGGACGATGATATAGGGGTTGTGTTGAGGCGTCTGAGTAAGGGGAATAGATTGTGGAGGATTGGACGAAGAGGATGGTGCAGAGAGGGAGGAGAATGGTGGCCGGACGGTGGAGAACAGGTCTCGCCGGTCCAGTTGCAGCGGCCGGTTCAGCACAGTGCACTCGAGGTTGGGGGTGACACTGTAGCTGGCGCGTGAGGCCCACGCGCAGCCACTTTGGACGGCGCGTGGAGGCGCGTGCGGCAGTTCTGGGGAAAATGGTCAACATGGTTTTTGGTCTAGGTGTTGTGATGAGTCTATTGGAATTAGTTTCGGGTTAATCGGACGTCGTTTGAGGTTAGTTCCGCGAGGTTGAAGGTCTGGGGTCCCGGGTAAGGTACGCTTAGAAGTTCGGGAAAAGTATGGGGCTTTAGTATGAGTAGCGTGAAGTAGTTAGTAACTCCGTTATGGAATTTGGACAGGTTCGGGAAAGCCGAGGATAGCGAATGGCCGGGGACGGCGTAAATGCGCGCGTATCGAGGCAACGCTGAAATGGTCTGTGAGTGGACTTTGTTTTTTTTAACTCTTGATGCATGCATATATGTTTTTATATGATTTCTATACTCGCTTCTATGATGTGAATTATGTTTGTACTGGTTTATGGTTTTGTACGTTTTTCGAGGAAAATGACAGTTTACACGTTTTACGAGGTTTTGATAACTATCGTGATTTGAACCTGGTTTTAACGGTTGGATTTTAAGGAAAGTAAAGGATCTTGAAAAGTATTTTCGGGCTTGAGGCCCAATTCAAAGGTGTTTTTGGAAATGAGATTTCGAGTTTCGGAATCGGAATTCCGGGTGACGATTCGGGATTCGATTCGGGACTTGAAGCGGATTTCGGGTTTGGGTTCGGAATGGTTATTCCGGATGCTAGCTTACGGAATGATGGTTGCGGACTCGGACCGGAAAATGAGAAGGAAATGAGTTCTGGGTCTGGATTCGGAATGACGGTTAAGGATGCCGGAAGGGCATCAGACCAGTGGTTTCGGATTCGGGTTTGGATATGGAAATGGAAAATGATTTTAAATGGTTTTGGATTGGATTTGCTGGATCTGGTTATTGGGTTTAAAGACCCGGATATATGTGACGGGGGACCGGCCAGATTGGGTTTAAAGACCCGGATTGAGTTTAAAGACTCGGGAGTTTAAAGACTCGGATATATTGATTTTCCCCCGTAGGTCTTGAGTTTAAAGACTCGGGAGTTTAAAGACTCGGATATGATTAAGGCCTGGATTGAGTTTAAAGACTCGGGAGTTTAAAGACTCGGATAGATCCAGCAGGTTCGATGAATGAGAATGTGGTTTTAAATGTGTTTTGGGTTTTCACTGAGACTTGATGATGATGTTTTGGGCAGTAGCCCGGATGAAATGGTTTTCATTGGTTATAATGGCTTCCGGTGATATTGGGGCTGAGGCCCGGGTTTTGGAAAAAGGAAAAATGTGCTTTGGTTTTCGTACATGGTTTTATGATATGAAATTGATATGCATGCATTGGTTTTCAAAACGGAGGGTATAAATGTATGTGTTTTCAGATAACTGTTTTGAACTTGACTTTTATTTTTGTCCACTCACAGTCTTTTCGTGTTTTCGATACCCTCCAGGTTGCTGCAGTGCGGGCTGTCGGTTGAGAGAGATGGAGACATCACATGCCCAATCCACAGTAGGCTCTGCGCACTCTGGGAAGTTTGAGGTTGTTGAGGTGGTTGGTCTGGAACTCCCTTGTCCGACTTACGTGTCACACGGAGGTTAGGCGGTTGTTTAGCCCTCGTGTCATGCGTACGTTAAACGGGAGCGGGGTTTAGCCCTTAATCCCGGGGGATTAGGGGTGGGCCCTGACACTCATTCTGAGTCTACCCCCAGGATCTACGACGTATGGGAAGAATCGTTCTAAATCCAAGATCTACGACGTCTAGAGGATGGCCTGCGAACCCAGTCCGAGACTATACCAGATCTCACACTCCTAGAATGTGTTCCCTCTTGGAGTCACTTACTCAAAGCAGTGGATCGTGAAACTCCAAGATCAACAACATCTGGAGGAGACCAATATGCTCATAAAGAAGGGTATATACATACTAGTATGGAAAACCACAAATGGGACTCACGCTAGATACCACAAGTCAACTGGGCCTCCAGCCCGAACTTATGACTCAACGGGGCCTCTAGGCCGATTTCACAATTTAACTGGGCATCAAGCCAGATACCTCAGGGTCCGTCACGATTCTGATCATAGTGATGCGTGCAACTATTAGTCTAGGACCGCTCTCAATCCTGGTATGTCCACGTGAACATATCAATCGCCGCGACCACCTCTAGATCATGGTGCACACATCACAAATCGATCTCCTATACCGTCAGCACTCTAAAGTCAAGCCTCCAGTGGATGCTCGACCACGGGACATGCATCTTGACCTCTCCGAAAGGAACACATCCCCAGTCCAGAGGCGAGCGTCATGTCGTCCATCGCCGTGCACACAGCACCCGTCGCGACTATGACTCAGACCCGTAGGTCATCAATAGGGCCACATGTCCGAGTAAAAACTAAAACCAAATAGGTGTCATGCCCAGTTTTACCTTTTCAAAGCCATTTCATTTAAACCGAAACTACAAACGCGTATAAGCACGTAAAAAACTGAAAACCTCGAAATACGTGTCAATACGTAAACACACACACAAATTCACTCAAGGCATCACAAAACATGTATTAAAACACTTATAAAACATTTATGCATTCATTGATTAATAAAAGAAAGTCCACTCACAGATCGTCCGAGCTACCGCCTCGATATGCGCGTTATACGCCTTCTCGGGCTAATCGTCGTCTCTGAGGTTCCCAAACCTGTCCAAATCACTTTAGAGGGTTACTAACTACTTAATTAACCCCTCACTAAAGCCCCCTAATTTTTCGGGATTTTTTTAACTATTTTTAAACTGGATCCTAAACCTTCGGGCACCCCGAACTATATCGAGACGATGTCCGATCGACTCGAAACCAGTCCCAAAATGCTCGTTACATTGAATAGATGAAATTACATGTTAGAAGTTTCACATATGGTTTCATATATGGTCATGGTCATGGTCAGATGGGGGAAGGGTTTGGATTGGGTCGAAGGGTTGATCGGGTTGGCGGGGAAATGATCGAACAAAGAGGAAGGGATATGCATGAATGGGAAAATGATGGGGAAAGGATGAATGACACTTGTCATTCATCCATTGGGCCTGTCCTAAAAATATTGGGGCCCCACTTAATACCAAATGGCATCCGTCTCGTAAAACGTTCAATAGTTCGTTCGAACTTCTGTGAACCGTAACTTTTCCGTCGAACGTCCGAATTCGACTTGTCGCCTGTCTACGGACTCGTATCACCTCGATTTACGTAACAATCCTTTGCCTCAGCCATCGGACCTCCCAGGTCAAAAGTTAACTTTTCGCCCTCGTTTAAGGTCAAAATCGTAATTTCGCCCTGAGCAGTCGTTAATCCGTGGCTAATTCCCGATTAGCCTTCCTAATCCGTCACTAAATCTTAATTAACCCTTAAACTTAGGGACGATTCATTACTATTTATTTGCTTCAATTAATGGAAATTAATTTGTAATGATGCTTATTGTTGATTTTCCTTTGTTTTCGTAATATAGCATTCTGGACTATTATTTTGTGTGCAACTATCATCATTATGATATCATATCATATGAAAATCACAGCATCATATTATCATATATATCATGTCATCACATCATGCATATACCATATCTCATCTCATCATATGAACATCACCATAATCATCATGGCATCATCAAACATATCACACATCATATGTTCATCATACTATATCATCATACATCATATATTATATAAATCATCATGGCATGGCATCATGTATTCATCATATGCATACATCATATTTTCATCACGTCATCATCATACATCATCATGCCATATCATAACATCATATATTCACCATGTCAACCTCAACCCATCATCATATTATCACCATGATTCAGCATATATATCATTATATATTATCATATATATCATCACATCACAAACATAATTCTCATGCCATCATCATGTAATCATGAAATTAAAGGGTAGTTGAACTTATCTCTGTGGTGGAGAAATCTTATGGGTTAGAATCTGAGATTTTTTAGGGCCACAACTGAAGTGATCTTTGTGTGGGAAGTTTCTGAAATGGCATGTCGTTTATACTTGAATGACAAGTTGGTTTTTTCCATAAAATGACACATCGTTTTTCCTCCAAAATGACGCATCGTTTTGTTCTTCATCAACAACACCGAGTCGTACTCCAACGTCGTCTGGGTTCTTTTTTTGGGTCATTGTCTTTTCCAAAAAATCTGAGAACCTTTCCCTCCGTGCGATGATGATGATCTGGGGAGACCGAGCATTTCGTGGCTTTGGCACAAGACGAAGGACGAAGACCAAGGGGTACTAGATGTTGAGTGTCGAGCCAATTTTGCTTTTGGCGCTTTAGCAAAAATTCTCGCCGCCTCAGTTAGTCTGAGATCGCCAGCCTCTTGTACGCGCGGAGGAGATCATGCAATGCCATTTAGGATGTCACTTGAATATACCCATGGCTACAAAAATTTGAGGGAAAGTCTAGTTCTAGGGTGGCGTTGGTCATTATGAATCCATCTACATATTTGAGGGTTCTTGTTGAACTCCAAAGGTGAGACCACCGTCGAGACAAAACATAAGTTCGGATAGCTTCGTTCAAGGGCAAGAAGGAGATGATGGTGATAAGGAGATGGTCGGGAAAGTTTGACAAACAATCCATCTTTGTTTGAGACCTTGGGTAGTGCATAATTTGAGAACTTTTTGGGAGATGCAGGTTTCAGTTTTTTTTTCCTTCTCCTGGCGGCATGTGTGGAATGAAGGAAAATAAAGGTGGGAAAAAACATTGTAATGGTTAGGACATCGTGCTGATAACGTGTTGTGAATACGATCAAAATGTATCAATTCATTCATCTAAATCCTTTATATAGGACTAGGGTTATATTACAATATATGGATGAAAAATTCCATACATAGAAATAGCCATACCCTTTCATATATTTACAACAGTTATTATTATTTTTTGTTTTGTATAGGTAAACACTATCTAGTTGATGCTAGTTACTCAAAGATGAAAGGGATATATAGGACCTTATAAGGGTAAACGATATCATATACCTTAATTTTGATGTGGAAGTAAACCAAGAAGGAAGAAAGAAATATTTAATCATAGACATTCATCACTACGATGTATAAATGAAAAACCTTTTGGCGTCTGGAAAAATAGATGGAGCATAATACCTCAAATGCATAATTTTCCAATAGAAAAACATGTTCAAATTTTTGTTCCTTTAATGGCTCACTATAACTTTATATTGTAACGCCTCAAACTTTTATAAATAATATTTTAATGCAAAATGACCATTTTTCCCATAAGGGGGAAAAAGTTAACTTTTGACCCGGGAGACTTTTAGGACTTTAACCAACGACCGTGATGCAGATCGGGATGTCACGAGTCCGTAGACAGGCGGCACATCGAAAACGGACGTTCGACAAAAAAGTTATAGTCATGGGAGCGAAATCGGTTAACTCGCATTTCGGGATTCGATTAAAATAATAATAAGTGGCTGAATTATTGTGGACCCTTGGATGAGTGACAAGTGCCACTCGCTAACTTCCCCTAAAATGTGGATCTTGTCCCATTGGTTACCCCTTTTTATATTCTAAAAATCCTCCCACCGTCCATCATCTTCATCCCATTAAATCTCCTCTCATCCTCACCCATCGTCATCATTTGTTTCCTTCGAACCCGTGCACCTTCCCCCTCCCAATCCCCCCCCCCCCCCCCCCCCCCCAATTTCACACAAACACCATAACCTTCACCATTATCTATCACTGACTAACTGAGGGAGCTCGTGAATGTGTGACTGCAAGGGTGTGACAGTGAGAAAAGGACGAGACGACATGGAGGAGCTCACGGCCGTACACGACAGAGGTAGGCTGGAAAACCCGAAACCACCCATTTTCTCTCATTTTCGAAACTCCTATTTTTGACGTGTATGGATCAATGTAATGCTTTAGGAACCATTCTAGGGTCAAGGACGAGTTGTTTGGTGCTGGTTTCGTGGATCCAGGTGGCTGGAAACTGAAGAACACGATGGAGGAAGACTCATCTGCGTGAAACGACTCGTCCCGAATATCGTGATTGAATATTAATTAATTATGGATTTAGAATGACTAATCGAGGATTAGTTGAGAGAATTAGGACGGACGGTGTAAAAAGACCGTTCTACCTCTAGAATTGGGCAAAATGTTAACTTTTGACTCGGGGAGTCAGACATACGAGTACAGAGCGCCGATACCTAGATCGGGATGTTTTGAGTACGTAGACGGGTGGCACGTCGAAATCGAACGTCGAACAGAGAAGTTATTGTCACGGGATCGAAATCAGGAACTTACATCTCAGGATTCGAATTAAATATTACATAATTTTGGTTAGCGCCGATATTTTAGTGTGGGGCCCTTGGATGAGTGACAAGTGTCACTCATCCCACTGGCCATCTCTCCCAATTTGTGGATCTCAATTGTGATTTGATGGCTAAGATTAAAATAATATGATTTATTTATTTTTGTTTATTTTATATATCCCTCACATTTCTCTCTCACCCCACAGTCGTCCATCTCTCTCAGCCTTCTCATCCTCACCGTTTATCCCTGTCATCTGATCATCATCATCGAACTTCATATTTCTTCCATGCACACCTCTGCACCCTCTTAATTTCGTACAAACACCATAACTACTACCTACACCTCTTTTGTGGCCAACTGGGGGAGACTGTGCTTGTGAGACTAGAACCGAAGACAACGCGACGGCGGCGGACTGAACACGACGAGGTTACGACAGTGAAGGACCAGGATGAGGTCAGTGGATGTGATTGGAGGGGTTGTGGTGACCTGAGACAGCCGTCAACAGAGCTCAAAAGTCGAGCTTGCTGTTCAATCATCGAAGGTGAGGTCCAGACTGTTTCTTCTGTTTTTGTTTAGATAGAGAAGTTATTGGGGATTAGAAGAAGATTTAGGACTTTAAAGGATCGAAAATGGGTCGAAATTGAGTGAGTAATGGTGTTGAACCGGTCACGCCGGTCAAGTTGGACCGGATTTGCAGAGACTGAACCAAACCTGGTTCGGCGCGAGGATAGGGACGACCGTGTACAGGCGTGTGGCACCCACGCGCAGTGCCTATGGGTTGCGAGTGAGGGCGCGTGGGCTCCTTTTTCGAGGCACGGTCAACATGAGTTATTATCTATTCGATGTATCGAACATTTTGGGACTAGTTTCGAGTCGATCAGAAATCATTTCGATATAGTTCGGGATGTCCGAAGGTTTAGGAT
Source organism: Prinsepia uniflora (assembly GCA_032719365.1). Lineage (NCBI taxonomy): Eukaryota > Viridiplantae > Streptophyta > Magnoliopsida > Rosales > Rosaceae > Prinsepia > Prinsepia uniflora. The sequence continues at coordinate 52,185,642 of CM064868.1, read as the reverse complement.
CGAGTTTAATTACTTTTAAAATTCGAAAAAATTACGGGGCTTTATTGAGAGGTTAATGATGTGGTTAGTAACCCTCTAGTATAATTTGGACAGGTTCGAATATTCTGAGGATACTGATTTTTTGCACGGGGAGGCTTATGGCACACATGTCGAGGCGGTAGCGTAGAACGGTCCTTGAGTGTACATTATTTTCTAAATTTGTGATGCATGCATAATCGTTTTATATGTTTTACATATGTGATTTCTATGACAATGATTGTGGTATTGGTGATTTACATATTTGCACGTATTTCGAGATGTTTTCCGTAATTATACGTATATCGAGGTTTATGATTTAAATAATGGCTTAATTGTATGATTTTGGATTTGGAAATATGGAATCGGGCTTGAGACCCATTTATTTTACAAACTATCGGACTTGGAGTCCATTTGATTGAATGAGGCATCGGGCCAGGGGCCTAGTTGGTTTACGGAATCGGGCAAGAGGCTCAGTTGTGTTTTATGAATATGATTTCGGATCGGGGATCCATAAATGGATTTGAACAAATGGTTTTCGATGTGAAAAATCGGATTTGTGGATTACGATGGTTTTATGGAAATCCCGGGCGTAGGCCCATTTGAACGGTTTGAGATGATTTATGAAATGGTTTTCCATATACCATCCTTATATCTATGGATTGTCTCCTCCAGTCGTCTGGGATGATGGAGTAGTCACGACTTTTTGCTTGCGAGGGGTCACTACACGGAGCGACCAGACCGTATAGTGACTTAGGAGTAGGATTGCTAAACGTCTGGGACGTTAGACATCTGGGATGTCAGAGATTGACTCGAGTTGAGACCCCAGGTAGTACGCGTAGCATGGACTGTGACATGACGTCTTGGACGTCAGGCGTCTGGGATGCCGAGGATTGGTATATAATGGTATTGGATTGAATTGTGATTCTTGGCTTTACTGGATTATCTATGTGGATTTCCAGATTTATTGGATTTATGATTTGGTTTTCGGTGTTAATGGATTTGGGCAGGGATCCACATGGTTTGGATTTATGGTTTTGGGCTGAGTTCCCACTTACTTGGATTTATGGTTTTGGGCTAAGGCCCTAATGTTTTAATTAAAGTAAATGGTTTGATTATTGGTTTTCGAATGCATGCATACTTTTTAGTGAAGGGCATAAATATCTTTTTAATAAATGTGTTTTATGAACTTATTGATTTTCGTCCACTCAAAGTTTTTAATAGTTTTAATGCCTTTCAGGTTGATCACGGATGCGGGATGTAGCAGAGACCGAGACATCGCACTCCTCCGCCGATTTTGGCCCACTATGGAAGCCCTGAACGGGCTAAGGTTTGAGTTATCCCTTGTCTGACAAGAAATGTCAGATGGGAGCATGGTACATCCCGCGTTAATCCCGGGGGGGATTGGGATAGTTCATGTCAAGTGGTATCTGACCCAGGTTTGCTTTTGTGGTATGCGCAAGTCGAGGATGTGATGTCTCTATGGGCTGCAGTTCGTTATCAACTTGATAGTTAGGATGCTGGTACGAGAGTTAGTAGAAATGGGTCTTTGATAGTTTCGACTCAGTATTTGATGCTTATGTGTGCAATAGTTCTATCGTGGTTTGGTAGTGTGGGACCCTACTGAGAGATGAACGTAATAGTGCTTTAGAGTTTTGACCATGGGACGGCTATGTCGGGATCGTCTATCACAATATTGCAGGATTGGATATGATGATAGTGTGGAGTGTGACCATTAGATGGTCGAGTTTTGTTGAGTTGGATAGTGGTGCTGCTGAGAGCAGCCGGGTTTCTCGAACCCTAGTTGTGATTGATGGTTTAGAGAATCTGAGTACAATAGAGTTAGTAGATGACCTTAGTGGGTAACCTTAGTGTGTGATGTATGGTTCAGAAATGTGATTCGGCGAGCGGTTTGACTTTGGCGACTTTTCGAAGTCGAGAACGTTGGTCGGTCATGTTATATCATTTTTGGTGATGGTACTGCCATCTGCAGCGGAAGTTGTGATAATCGATTAGGCCTAGTTGGTTGTCGTACTACCCTAGTTTGTGATGGATAGTTTGGTGTAGCTGAGGTCGGGGATGACCTGGTGGACGATACTGGTTGAGTCGAGTTGAGACTAGTTAAAAATTAGTTAGAGATTGGTAGGACAGGTTACCAGGGTGTGATACTTTGTAATGACCCGTCCCGAATTCCGGGATTAAATTAGTGACTAATGAAGGATTAGTGAGTTTAATCGATGATTACTCGAGTGAATACGGACGAACGGTACAAAATGACCGTTTTACCCTTGGGTTTGGGCAAAATGTTGACTTTTAACTCAGGGAGTCAAATGTTCGAGGACCAATGACTGTGACGTTGATCGGGATGTCACGAGCCCGTAGACAAGTACCACGTCGAAATCAGACGTCAAACGGAGACGTTATGGTAACAGGAAGTAAAATTGGACTATTCACACATTTTGAGGCGTAAATTTTATGGCTAAATCTGATTGGCTGATTTAATATTGTGAGGCCCTTAGATGAGTGACAAGTGTCACTCATCCCATTGGTCATCTCCCCTAAAAAGTGGATCTCACTTCTGATTGGTGGGATTTTTTAATATTTTATAGTTTTCCCTCCCATCTCTCTCTTCTTCTCCGTGCACGACATCTTCACCATTTTCATTTCCTCTCTAAACAAACACCTAACACATCACACAAACAGCCTTCAATCTATACCAATTTCTGTTAGGCCTTGAATGAAAATGATTGTGGGTGAGAATGGGGACAGAGTCGTGGAGGTTGAGGATGTTGACATGGACCGTCGTGGACGGTGGCCGTGAAACCCATGAGCCCTATTTTGGGTTCCAAATCGTGGTTTTCGATTTTGGAGTTTGTTGATCGAATTGGTTGCCTAAATGATGTTCTGGAGGTTGCTAGGAGTTGTTCTAGCATGGAATGGAGGCCAGCCCTGGACGGTGGCCGGGAAACCCGACGTGGTAATCTTGAAGTTCAAAAATGGCATTTGGGTTTTTGGTGTTTGTTAATCGATATTGATGATGGAAATACGTTCTTGGAGGTTGTATGAATATTTTGGGACCAAAAACAAGGCTCAAGGTGGCCGGAATCGTGTAAACACGATGGAGGAAAATCAAAGGCTTGAAGGATGATCGGGAAGGTGAGTTTCACGATTTTTTTTCTTGTTTTAAGTGGCTAGATCGATTGTATAGGGTAGGACAAAGCTAATAGGATTTAAAAGATTGAAAAAGATGAAGAAATGGACGTTGAATCGGTCTGGTCGGTTCGGCTGGACCGGGTTACAATGGACCGGACCGAACTAGGTCTAGCGAGAGGTTGAAGATGAACAGTGCTAGGCGCGTGGACTTCACGCAGAGCCGCTTACGATGGTGCGTGGGGGCGCTTGGGAGGTATTTAGGGAATTTGTTCACTATGAATTTTAATATATTCGATGTGAAGAACATTTTGGGACTGGTTTCATGTCGATCGAACATCGTTTCGATATAGTTCGGGGTGTCCCAAGGTTTAAGGGCTAGTTTAAAAATAGTTAAAAATACGGGAAAATTACGGAGCTTTAATGAGAGATGAATAAGGTAATAGTAACCCTCTAGTATTATTTGGACAGGTTTGGGAGTCCTGGTGACGGTGATTTGCCCGGGGAGGCTTATGACACGTATATCGAGGCGACAACATAGGACGGTTTGTGAGTGGACCTTGATTTCTAAACTGTGATGCATGCATAAATGTTTTATATGTTTTATATATATGATTTCTATCATGATGATTATGGTATTGGTGATTTACATGATTACACTTATTTCAAGGAGATTTACGTATTTGCATTTATATCGTGGTTTATGGTTTTACACTGATTATACGTGATGTGGTTTCGGTAATGGTTTAATGAAATGGTTTTGGATTTGAAAGGGTAAACTCGGGCATGAGACCCATTTGTTTTGGAAACCCTCAGACATGAAGTCCATTTAAGTTATATTATCGGGCCAAATGCCCAATTGGTTTATAGATTGATGATATGATTTCAAATTTGGAAATATTGAACCGCGCATGAGACCCATTTGATTTACGAACTCTCGAACTTGGAGTCCATTTGATTTAATAAGGCATCGGGCCAGAGGCCGAGTTGGTTTATGAAATCGGGCTCGAGGCTCATTTGGTTTACGAAATCGGGTTTGAGGCGTAGTTGGTTTACATGATCGGGCTTGAGACCCAATTGGTTATGATATCGGGCATGAGTCCCATTTATGGTTTATAAAGGTGATTTCAGGTTCGGAGACCCTAAATGGATTTGGATTTGGAAACATGGATTTCTAGTTTCATGACGGTTTATGGGGACCGGGCATGGGTCCTTTGAAAGGTTTGAAAGGTTTTGAGAATGATTTCAAAATGGTTTTTCATATACCATCTTTGTATTTATGGATTGTCTCCTCCGGGGAGGGTTGTTGGCCTGGGTGGACCCCGAAGTAGTCACGGAGCACTAAATGAGTGGAGTCGCCCCCGTGGGGTACCTTACTCTCAGGAAGGCATATATGGATTATAACGCCCAGGGAGGGTCATTGATCTGCGGACATTGACCTGGGTGGACCTTGGGAGACTTGGGATTTGAGACCTCGGGTAGCACGCACGTAGCTTTTGAAATAGTGACAGGATTGGTTATATGATAAATGGTAAACATGAATTATTGGATTTCAGAAATGGTATTTCTGTGTTTTATGGATTTGGGCAATGACCCACATACTCAGATTTACGGTTTTGGGCTGAGTTCCCACATATGGTTGATATGTTATGGATTTGTGTTAAATGGATTTGGGCAGGGCCCGTATAACTTGGATTTACGGAATTTGGGGATGAGACCCTAATAATGGTTATTTGGATAAATGGTTTGGTAAATGGTTTTCGAATGCATGCATGTGTTTTAGTGAAGGGCATAAATGTCTCTTTATGAAATGTTTTTTTATTAAACTATTTATTTTCGTCCACTCACAGCTTTTTTTGTTTTTAATGCCCTTCAGGCTGATCACGGATGCGAGCTATAGCAGAGATCGAGACATCACACTCCTCCACCGGATCCTGGCGCACTCTAGAAGTCGATTAGGTTGAAGGTTTTGAATTATCCCTTGTTTGACACTTTTTTTCAGATGGGAGCTTGGCATATCCCACGTTAATCCCGGGTGGATTGGGATGGGTTGTGTCATACTTATCGATGGAGTCCCGGAGTAGGGATACAGAGTAGTAAGTACTGGAGGTTGATTCTAGCTAGATGCGGAGCCTCGATAGTGATGTCTGGCGGTTGGGTCTGCACGAGTCTGTGGCAGGCACTACTATCAAGGGTGGATGCAGTTGTGGTTGTTGAGAATTAGGGGACGTTCAGGGAACATTCATTTTCTTGTTATGGTTTGTCAGAGTGGTGGTACCCATAGTTGTTAGGTACGAGGGAGGAAGAGTTCCTCCAACTTGAGCAGAGGTACGGGGACGTTGCTCAGTATGAGCAAAGATCCAGGGTTATCTAATTAGCACACTCTGTGCCAGGGATTGTGATGACAATGAGCCACGAGTTGGGATGTGACTTCGTCGTAATGGGTATACGCTCGGTATCTGAGATTCGGCAGTGGATGAGTTGGACTAGATAAGATCCAGCAGTAGATGAGATGTGTTGGGACTCTAACCCAACCGTAAGTATGATAACTGATGAGATTGGATGATTAAGTGGTAAATGAATGAAATGGTAGGAATGAATAGGCGAGTTACGGTACCAAGTTTGGCATGGTCCAGACACGTAGTTGATGCACGAGTGAGTTGGTTTCAACATGGTTGGAACTTTAGAATCAATAGAAGTTGTGATTGGGACGATGAGAGGAGTTTTTGTTTCAGTATTGGTGATGGGCATTCCGAAGTCATTGAGGGTGACTTCTCATGTTCTGCCCATGATAGATGATGGTTGTTATCTCCAGTACGTTGATCGTGTATTGGTGGGTGGACCCGTGGTTTGTTTTAGGTCATCAAGTGGAGTTGGGAAATTCGAAGTTAGGTGAATTAGATTTCTCATTTTCTACTTGGTGGCAGGTGATGTAGGGTTACAGGGTGTGGTGAGTGCAGTGAGGTTGTGTTTGCACTCACGTAGGATGAATTTTGATGTCATCGTCTTGGATCATCCTTGATTTTCCTACGTGGAATGACAAGGATCGATGCGAGGTAAGTGGAGAGAACCCACAATCTCGACGTGTCTCGTTGTTGACTGATCTGTTTAGATGTGAAAATGATTGAGAAGCGATTTGATAGTATGCAGATTCAATGAGAGTGTAAGACTCTATGACCTGAAACTTGGTAGTTAGCTGAGTGAGAACATGTGTGGATCCTAGGTGGATCTGGATCGTGATCTTGATTATCAGGTGATGTGGTGGGTTAGGATGGCGTGGATCGTGATGTCGTATCCGTGCTGGCAGACTTCACCTTGTTGATTATGCTAAGATAGGAGCAGAGGAGAATCATTTTGTGAGACAGTTGAAGAATCTTTTGGAATAGTTAATGAGATGACAAGACAAGAGTTGGATATGTGAATGTTGGGTCGACTTCTTTTCGAAGTTAATCCAGTATGAGACGGTAGTTGAGTGAATTGAGGTTTATATGATTTGTCTTGGATATTTGGATATGGGGATGATGGGACTAATTTCCTTTCAAGGTTGATCCCGTATGATATATTAATAGAACGAGTGGGTATCCGACGAGGTCAGATTGGTCAGTCTTGGATATGTGAATAATGGGATTGGCTTCCTTTTGAAGCCAATCGAATATGATATGGTAATCGAATGAGCAGGTAACCGATAGGTTCGGAGTTAGTGCGTCTCGGCAGACGTGGGTGAGATGGTCATGCCTTGGTGGGCTTGATTCCGATTGATAAGTATTGGATGACGTGATTGGGAGTAGACGTTGTGATGCTGGTCGGGTAACCATGGGACTTGGAATGGATGATGAGTTGGAGTATTTGATCTGTCTAGTACTAGACAAAACAGATGGACTCCAGAATTGTGAAGTGTGATTAGCTACGAGCGATGTAGTGGACTGGTTGGTGGATGGATGTACATACAAGGTACGTTGTATAGGATGTACCAGTGGTATATGGATGAACGTGTTGGTAGTCGGCTTAGTTCCGATATCATTGGATTGGTTGAGGACGTGAACTGGACATTGAATATTGTGAGCTGGGCCAGAGTGATTTTGATGGGTTCAGTGATTGTATAAGTAGGTGCTCAGAGCTGTGGATGGCTAGTGGATCCCTAGAGATGTGATGTGTATCACTACTAGGAAGGTATTCGATTGGGTCCAATTACACACAGGTCGAGTGAGATGTTGGTATACGTATACTCAAGTTGAGTGAGTTTTTGGTTAGTGTAACCGCAGGTTGCTTTGAGTAGATCGGCTGCTCTGTGACTCTCACTAATGGTAGCATGGATTTATGAGCAAATTTTGGTACGAGGTACCTTAATGCGACTCTTGAGTGAGTCAAAGTTGTGTTGGTGATTCGAGTGATGACCATGTAGCCGTGAGTGCCGGCTAAGTGCGACATTATGGGATGTGTGTTGTTGGCATAGTAAAATTTAGGAAATGCGGAGAAACTGTGAGATTTGATAACTCTCGGTGTGGGAAAGATGTCGGATTGATTTGCGATTAGGAAAGTGGTGACAGTTTGGCTGGATGTGTAAGCATGGATTAATGAGTGATATTTGGTTACTCCACGTTTTGAGCAGATGTCAGGATGGACTGGTGATTGAGATGAACCATCAAACTAAATGTGTCAGTGTAATGGTAGAATTGTCGGGTGGTATCAACTCAGAACGTGTGATCAATGTCACTCGACGTGGTCGAGTATAGACGATGCGACGTTAGTGTTGGTGGTCTGGTTGCACACAAGTATTATGTTGGTTAATAGGTGTAGACGTATACATGGGATGTTAAACCTGACGGTGAGATTGAGCTTGTTTTTCCACGTTGTGGATGTCAAACTGGGTTAGTTGGAATTTCGAGGACGAAATTTGTTTAGAGGGGAAGGTTGTAAAACCCGTCCCGAATATCAGGATTAAATATTAATTAATTATGGATTTAGAATGACTAATCGGGGATTAGTTGAGAGGATTCGGATGGAAGGTGTAAAATGACCATTTTCCCCATGGAATTGGGCAAAATGTTGACTTTTGACTCAGGGATTCAAACGTATGAGGACCGTTACGTAGATCGGGACGTTACGAGTACGTAGACAGACGGCACGTCGAAATCGGACGTCAAACAAAGAAGTTATGGTCAGGGGATCGAAATCGGGAACTTACATCTCGAGATTCGAATTAAATATTACTTAATTTTGGTTGCCAGATATTTTAGAGTGGGGCCCTTGGATGAGTGACAAGTTTCAGTGACAGGACCGCCCCCGAAAGGGGCATCGATAACCGTGCCCGGTCCTGCTCCCGTCTGGCCAGTCGGCTGAAATACCCAAGTTATCCTCAGTACGTGCCAAACCAGGGATAGCCACATGTGCTTACTCATGCCTCCGCCCCTTGTACAGCCTCGAACAACGCGCCACGACCTGGAGGGTCAATAAAAACCGAAAGGTGTGAGTGGACAAAAATAAGTCAGTTTAGCAAAACAGTTATAGCAAACGTTTTTACCCTCCGCGTAAAAAACCAATGCATGCATACAAAAATCATTTCGCAATCGGTCAAGATTTTCCACATAAGAAAAACTGTGTATCAAATTTCAACATAAGGAAAAACTCGTATGAACCTCAAAATCATTTTTCCTTCCTCAACCATCGGGTCTTAGCCCGCAATCACAATCACCGGGCCGCAGCCCAAAACCACGAATCAAAAACCAAATGCACAACAAGATCCCCAAACCAACAACCATATACCGGGCCCCTGCCCAACTCAACTGAAACATCAGAAATCATCAATAAATCACAAGTCAATCATTTTGCTGGATATCAAGTGCGCCCGAGTCTTTAAACTCAAATCCATGCGCATAAACAGGCCTGCCCGGGATATCAACGAGTCTTTAAACTCAAAACATAAGCAATAGGCCTCGGGGGTATCACAGTAACCGAGTCTTTAAACTCACGAGTCTTTAAACTCATTAAGGGCCCTCCCCCGTCATCAATTAACCGAGTCTTTAAACTCAAAACGTGCTCCAGCAATAGCACCGGGTTTTTAAACCCAAACTAGTTTTCAAACACAACCACGGGTCTTCAAACCCAAAGCAGTTTTCAACGGGTCTTTAAACCCAAAACATTTTTCGATCACAACAATGCGGGATTCATCCCGAAATCACATTTTTCACAACAGGACCCATGGTCCGAAATTCCACATTCATTTTCCCCAAATCATACTTTGCAAACATAATCAAATCATCATGAAACACGGAGCATGCAAAAATAGACCAAATCACTTTATTAAATCCTTTTTCATTCCCGAATTCGAATTCGCAATAATGACTCCGTAAGCCGGCATCCGGAAGCATCATCCCGAACCCAAACCAAGAATCCACTTTATTATTTCCGAAAACCGAAACCTCGTTCGTTAAAATTTCTTTTATGCCCCGAGCATCAAGCCCGAAATCACCTTTTACAAAAATCCATTTTAATTCCTTGAAATCACTTCTTTTCTCAAATCTCATTATCAGAACATCAAGACCACAATCATAAATACCAAAATCACAGTCCAAGCAAAATATACTCAAAACCCACATTTAAAATCCTCAAAATCACAAGTCTCATTTTAATTCCCCAATTCAAACATCAACAGTGATCAAATCACAATAACTCAAAATCTCGTAAAACGTGCAAATCCGGAACTTTCTCGAAAAACGTGTCAAAATCGTAAGTCACACTCGCAAATCATAAACGACCTTCTTAAATCATTTTACACCCATTTCATATAACTTCTTCCATTAAACCATCATTAAGCATACGAGTGACCATAGTCTCGAAATACGTGAAATTTTACATGTATAGTAAAACGCGTATAACTACGGGAATCGAATACGTATAAATACGAAAATCAAAATCAACCACAACTTATAATCATGATCGTAAAATCATAGAAATAATTTATGCATGCATTAAATTTTGAAAGCAACGTCCACTCACACACCGTCCAATAGGGCTCGGTTTTACGCCGCACGCGGTTCCGTAATTTCCGATATTTTCCAGAAATTCCAAATCCTGTTCGAAAACATACTTTAGTGTCACTAAGGGCTTACATAACAGCATACCAATTTCTCATAAATTTTTTCGGGAATTAATCATTAATTACAAACGTAATAGAAATCTTCGGACCCTCGGAACCACATCGAAACGGTGTCCGATAATTTCAAACCCAACGCTAAAATGTTCGTTACACTATATAGGACAAAAGTCGTGTTGAACTCACCTTGAAATTCGGGTCCACGCGCCGTCACGCGCCGCCGCAAGCGGCTGCGCATGACACCCACGCGCCAGCTACAGTAACCCCAACGGTCACCATCTTCACCCGACTGCCTGGTAAACGGGCCATTTGACCCGCGACTCGACCCGATCCAATTCCTGCGAGAAACCACCTAATTTCTTCAATTGATCCCACGACTAGACTCGCAGTACACTCAATTAGGGGTCTGTAATACTCATTCAAATCGACACAGTCCAAAACCAACTCAACTAACCTTCTGTTCCAATCACGGTTCAACATTCCTATTCAGCAACCTGTCACCGTTTTCCTTCAATTAACTGGCCAGGGAGCATCGAAGACTTACCCTGAGGATGATTTTGAAATCAATTTCGCAAGAGCTTACCTTCATGTCCACAACTCAACGCTCAATTTTCCTCCCGGTCACCAGGTCCGATCAGAAACCGTACAGCATCCAGTCACCTCCCAATCGCCCTGGATCGACTCGACTTCACCCCAGGAGGCTAAATGAGGCCTTAATTTGCCATGGGTCGACCTACATTTCGAATTCGAGTTTGAATTCTCCAAACACGAGCTTCGGGTTTCTGGGTGCGGTTCCACTCGTTCAATCCACTGCATCCCCACATACCCAACACACTCGACCAAAATCACTCTCTCACCCTGTCTCAAACTCACACCCGAGTCGCTCTAGTAGAAAAACGGCCAGCCATCACTCACACTCTGTTTTTCCCTCAGAGACACCCGCACAGTTTGAATACCCCAACCCACGAATGTGCACTCTCAGACCCAAGTACCAGCACCCCCACATACTCTGATGACCGCACACGACGCCAACACCCGTGGGAAGACATTCTGGTCTCTCTGCACAAAGGGTTACCCGCACTGCCCAGAAAATGTCATGGTTTAATCCTCCCCGTGCACTGGGTTTGCACCAGCCCAAGCCACTACCTCAAAAACCTTAAACAATCCTCCCCACTCAGCCAATATCGGGTAAAAGAATTCCCCAAATTCCTTGGGCAGACAAAACTATCCTCCCCAGCCCATGCTCTGTTTTTCTGAGGGGAAACCACCCGCGCACGGCTGTCCCACGGCTGTCCCCAAGGCTAATTTACCATTTTGCCCTCGATTGACAATTTACCAAAATGCCCTCAAGCAATCTAGACCCGCAACTTGGTCATTCGAACTCCGATTGACGCGTGCCGCCTGTCGTTGTACTCGGGGCTTCGAGATGAACCTAACGGTCTTTGGCCCTCGGCCATCGGACCTCCCGATCAAAAAGTCAACATTTTCCCCCATTACGTCCAAATTACGGAAATGCCATTGGGCTTCCGAACGTCATATCTATCATCTCGAACGTCGGAATCGAACGTGCCACCTGTCTATGAACTCGTGACGTCCCAAACTACGTCACGGTCGTTGGTCAAAGTACATTTGACCGCCCGAATAAAAGGTCAACGTTTTACCCACGACTAGGGGCAAAACGGTCATTTGGCATCGTTGTCCGATTCCACCCAACTAACCACCGATTAACCCTCATTAATCATGATTAGTTACTAACCTAATCCCGAATTCCGGGACGGGTCGTTACATTCAGTCATCTCATTGGCCATCTCCCCTAATTTGTGGATCTCAATTGTGATTGGATGGCTACGATTAAAATAATATTATTTATTTATTTTTGTTTATTTTATATTTCCCCCACATTTCTCTCTCACCCCCCAACCGTCCATCTCTCTCAGCCCTCTCATCCTCACCGTCTATCCCTCTCATCTGATCATCATCATTGAACTTCATATTTCTTCCCTGCAAACCTGTGCACCCACTTCATTTCGCACAAACTCCATAACTGCTACATACACCTCTCTTGTGGCCAACTAGGGGAGACTGTGCATGTGAGACTAGAACCGAAGATGAAGCGACGGTGGCGGATTGAAAATGGTGGGGCTACGACAGTGAAGGAGCAGGACGAAGTCAGTGGACGTGATTGGAGGGGTTTTGGGGACCTGAGACGGTCGTGAAAAGAGCTCAAAAGTCGAACTTGCTGTTCAATCATCGAAGGTGAGGTCCTAGACTTTCTCTTCTGTTTTTGTTTAGATAGAGTCGTTACTGGGGATTAGAAGAAGATTTAGGACTTGAAAGGATCGAAAACGGGTCAAAATTGAGTGAGTTATGGCATTGAACCAGTCACGTCGGTCCAGTTTGACCAAATTTGCAGAGACTGAACCGAACCCGGTTCCACGCAAGGACACGGACGACCGTGTACAGACGCGTGGCTCCCACACCCAGTGCCTTTGGGCAACGTATGAGGGCTTGTGGGCTCTCTTTTCGAGGCACGATCAACATGAGTTTTTATCTATTCGATGTAATGAACATTTTGGGACTCGTTTCGAGTCGATCAGACATCGTTTCGATATAGTTCGAGAAGTCCTAAGGTTTAGGATCGAGTTTAAATAAGTTTAAAATTTTTGGAAAACTACAGGGCTTTAATGAGAGGTTAATGAAGTGGTTAGTAACCCCTAGTATGATTTGGACAGGTTCGGATATTCCTAGGATGGTGATTTACCCCGGGGAGGCTTATGGCATGCATAATCGTTTTATATGTTTTACATATGTGTTTTTTGTCAGGACCCGTCCCAATCCCCCCGGGATTAATGCGGGACGACCTTGATCCTGTCTGACACGGAGTGTTAGACAAGGGAAAATTCCGCCATTAGCCTGCTCAGGCCTTCAGAGTACGCAAGGATCCGGAGGAGGTATGTGTTGTCTCGATCTCTGCTAAAGTCCACATCGGTTGTCAACCTGAAGGGCAGTCAAAAAATTTAAAAGCTGTGAGTGGACAAAACAAAGATTTATAAAAACATTTTATCGAAGACATTTGTACACTTCACTAAAAACCATGCATGCATTCGAAAACCATTTAATCAAAAAAATCATATGTGGGAACTACGCCCAAAACCATAACCGAAACCAAGTACACGGGTCACTGCCCAAATCCATGTGGAACTCAGTCCAAAACCTGTATACATCACATATCATATATCATATACATATAAAACACATAACTAATCCTGTCACGGTATTTAAAGCTACGCGAGTGCTACTCGGGGTCTCAAGCCCAAGTCTCTCAGGGTCCACCCAGGTCAATGTCCGTAGATCAATGACCCTCCCTGAGGTTATAATCCAAGCCCTCCTGAGAGTAAGGTACCCAACGGGGGCGACTCCACCCAGTTAGTTCTCCGTGACTACTCCGGGGTCCACCCAGGCTAACGACCCTCCCCGAAGGAGACATTCCAAATAAGGAAGGTATATGAATATATATATATATATATAGAAACATCCTTAAAACCTTTCAAAGGATTCATGCCCGGTCCCCATAAATCGTAATGAATCATAAAAACCTTTCAAGGGTTCATGACGGTCCCCATAAACTGTCATAAACCTAGAAATCCATTTAGGGTCCCTGACCCGAAATCACAAACGTAAAGTAACTGGGCCTCGTGCATGAACACATGACTCAACTGGGCATCATGCCCGATATCTTAGAGTCAGTCATGACTCCGATTGTAGTGATGCGTGCAACCATCCATCTAGGACCGCCCTCAATCCTGGTATGTCGCCGTGAACGTATCAACCGACGCGACCACAACAAGATCATGGTGCACCCATCACCGATCAATATCCTGAACCTTCAGCACTCTGAAGTCGAGCCTCCAATGGCTGCTTGACGACGGTACGTGCATTGTGACCTCTCCGGAAGGAAACACATACCAGTCCGGAGGCAAGTGTCATATCGTCCGTCGCCGTGCACAAAGCACTCGCCACGACCACGACTCAGACCCGTAGGTCATCAATAGGGTCATATGCCCGAGACCAAACCAAATGGGCCTCATGCCCGAGTTTATCCTTTTTGAATCCAAAACTATTTCATTTAAACCAACAAAGAAAGTACAGACCCGTATCAGCTCCGTATAAGGTCGAAACCTCGAAATACGTGCCAATATGTAACCACACACAAATGCATTCATGGCATCACAAAACAAGTATTAAAACATATAATAAACATTTATGCAAGCGCCAATTTAGAAAACAAGGTCCACTTACAGACCGTCCGAGCTGCCGCCTCGATACGCGTGCCATATGGCTCTCCCTTGCCAATCGTCGTCACCGGGACTCCCAAACCTATCCAAATCACTTTAGAGGGTTAATAACTAACTTATTAACCTCTTAATAAAGCCCCGTAAGTTTCCGGAATTTTTAACTATTTTTAAAATCGATCATAAACATTCGGACATCCTGAAACCTATCGAAACGATGTCTGATCGACACGAAACCAGTCCCAAAATGTTCGTTACATCGAATAGAAGATTTCGTGTGTTGGAACCCTCCCCAAAACATGGGCCACGCACCCCCACGTGTGTCCTGAAGCCCCTGCATGTGAGCCCACACGCCGAGCACTGTAGCGCCATCTTCAACCTTTGGCTAGTCCGAACCGGCCGATTGTGTGCAGTCCGGGCCAACTGGACCGGCGTGACCGGTGCAGGTCCTTACCTCCTTCATTTTTCGTCCTTTTTCTTCCTTCTTTCCACTAATCTTCCTAAATCTATCCTATGAACCTAAATATGTAAACAAAAACACCTAAAACCTATAAAAATCCATTGACCCGATCTTCCTCCTCATGGTTCAACAACCCAGGTTTGTTCCCAGGCTTCACAGCCACTTACCAACCTCAAAAACCTTCCTAATACCTTCTTAGAACCTTAATGAACTCATCGTAATCATCCAAATTACCAAAATGCCCTCGAACTTCCGAAAATCATAACTTCTTACTCGAATGTCGGAATCGGGCGTGCCACCTATCTATGAACTCTCGAAGTCACGAACTACATCACATTCATTGGCCAATGTCCATTTGACCGCATGAACAAAAAGTCAACGTTTTGCCCACGACCATGGGCAAAACATTCATTTTGAATCGTCCTTCCAATTTCGCCCAACTAATCACGGATTAAACTTACTAATTGTGATTAGTCACTAATCTAATCCTAGAATTCGGGAC
The DNA here is from genome assembly GCA_032719365.1 of Prinsepia uniflora. NCBI lineage: Eukaryota > Viridiplantae > Streptophyta > Magnoliopsida > Rosales > Rosaceae > Prinsepia > Prinsepia uniflora. The sequence goes on along the minus strand of CM064868.1, from coordinate 52,170,130 downwards.
GGGTCGTTACATTTTCTATGATGATGATTGGTATTGATGATTTACATATTTGCACGTATTTCGAGTTATTTTTTGTATTTGTACGTATATCAAGCTTTATGGTTTTTATAATGGTTCAATGGTATGATTTTGGATTTGGAATATGGAATCGAGCTTGAGACCCATTTGGTTTATGAACTATCGGACTTAGAGTCCATTTGATTGAATGAGGCATCGGGCAAGGGGCCCAGTTGGTTTACAAAATCGGGCATGAGGCCCAGTTGTGTTTTATGAATGTGATTTCGGGTCGGGGACCCGTAAATGAATTTGGATAAATGGTTTTGGATTTGAGAAATCGGATTTGTGGATAACGATGGTTTTATGGAAATCCCGAGCGTAGGCCCATTTGAACGATTTGAGATGATTTATGAAATGGTTTTCCATATACCATCCTTATATCTATAGATTGTCTCCTCTAGTCAACTGGGACGATGAAGTAGTCACGGGACATTGCCTGACAGGACCCATCCCAATCCCCCCGGGATTAACGCGGGATGACCCTGCTCCCGTCTGACACAAAGTGTCAAACAAGAGATATTTCCGACCTTTGCCCTCCCGGGCTATCAGAGTACCCCAGGATCCAGAGGAGGTATGTGATATCTAGGTCTCTGCTACAGTCCACATCCGCTGTCAACCTGAAGGGCAGTCAAAACATTAAAAGCTGTGAGTGGACAAAACAACCAGTTTATAAAAACATTTTAACGAAGACGTTTGTACCCTTCACTAAAAAGCATGCATGCATTTGAAAACCATTTATCTGAAGAACCACATGTGGGAACGAAACCCAAAACCATAATCAAATCAAATATACGGGCCACTGTCTAAATCCATAAGGGACTCAACCCAAAACCATCATGAAACCAAGTACACGGGCCACTGCCCAAATCCTGTGCACATCACATATCATATATCATATATACATATCATTCACACAACCAATCCTGTCACGGTTTCCAAAGCTACGCGCGTGCTACCCGGGGTCTCAAACCCAAGTCTCTCAGAGCCCAAGGTTAATGTCCGTAGACCAATTACCCATCCTGAGGTTATAGTACAAGCCTTCCTGAGAGTAAGGCACCCAACGGGGGCGACTCCCACTCAGTCAGTGCTCCGTGACTACTCCGGGGTCCACCCAGGCCAACGACCCTCGCCGGAGGAGATAATAGAAGTAAAGGAAGGTATATGAACATATATATACATAACATAAATATTCATGCCCGGTTCCCTTGAACCGTCATGATCTATAGCATCTATCCCATTCATATATATATATATATATATATAGAAAACATCCTCCATTCCCGGTTCCCATAAACCGTCATGTACCACAATAACCTTTCTAGGGTTCATGTCGGTTCCCATAAACCGCCATGAACTTGGAAATCCATCTAGGGTCCCTGACCCGAAATCATAACCATAAAGTAACTGGGTCTCGTTCCCGAACATATGACATCCACTGGGCATCGTGCCCGATATCTAAGGGTCAGTCACGACTCCGATCGTAGTGATACGTGCAACCATCCATCCAGGACCGCCCTCAATCCTGGTATGTCGTCGTGAATGTATCAACTGACGCGACCACCATAAGATCATGGTACAATCATCACCGATCGCTATCCTGAACCGTCTGCACTCCGAAGTCGAGCCTCCCCAGGCTGCCTGACCACGAATCGTGCATCATGACCTCTCCAGAAGGAACACATCCCAAACCGGAGGCGAGCGTCGTATCGTTCGTCGCGGTGCACATAGCACCCGTCGCGACCATGATTCAGACCCGTAGGTCATCAATAGCGTCATATGCCCGAGAAAAAATCAAATGGGTCTCATACCCAAGTTTATCCTTTGGAAATCCAAATCCATTTCATTTAAACCAATAAGTAAATACCAACCCGTATTGGCACTGTATTGGGCCGAAACCTCTAAATACGTGCCAATAAGTAACCACACAGCCAAATGCACTCATGGAATCGCAAACAAGTATTTAAAACACATAATAAACATTTATGCATGCACCAATTTAGAAAACAAGGTCCACTCACAGACCGTCTGAGCTGCCGCCTCGATTTGCATGCCATACGACTCTCTCGAGCCAATCACCATCACCGGGACTCTCGAACCAGTCCAAATTGTAATAGAAGGTTACTAACTACTTAATTAACCTCCCACTAAAGCCCCGTAATTTTCTGGAATTTTTAACTATTTTTAAACTCGATCTGAAACCTTCCGATGCCCCGAACATTATCGAAACGGTGTCCGATCGGCATGAAACCAGTCCCAAAATGTTTGTTACATCGAATAGAAGATTTCACGTGTTGAAGACATCCTATAAATGTGGGCCAGATGCCCTCACGTGCCCCGAGATACCACTGCACGTGGGCTCCACGCGCGGTACTGTAGCATCACCATCAACCTTGCAACGGCTGGTTTAGACTGGCCAGTCCGGTCTTTTTCTGCAACTGGATCGGCGTGACCGGTCTAGGTCCCTACAACCCTCATTTTGGTCTGTTTTCAACCCAAATCGATCCTATTCTTCAAGTTTAGATCCTAGCAACCTAAACCAATTAATTAAAACCCCTAAAACCCACGAAATCCAACAAGTCCAACTTGAACCTCACGGTTCAAGCTTCCCAAAACCGTCCCTGGTCTCCTACAACCTCTAACCATCCTCAAAATCATTCTAACACCTTCCTAATAAGTCGCTAAGCTCATCCTAATCATCTAAAACCAACCATAACAACAAAAGCACAAGATTGGATCAAAGAAACCAAAACTGATCCATACCTTCGGATTTGGGTCTCAGCCGTGCATGGTGGCTCCATCCTGGCTGGCCACCATCCTCCTCAGTCATCCTCTCACTCTCCTGGTTCCTCAGATGGCCATGGGTGAAGGTTTGGATTGGATTGGATTGGTTTGGGTACAAAGGTTGAGATCGGGTTGTGTTTGTGAAGGCAAGGGGAATGGTCGATGCATGAATATAAAGGAAGGGCCAGTGGATGGGTGACACTTGTCACTCATCCATTGGACAGGGACTAAATATCTGGGCCCACTAGAATCCAAAAGTGATCTGTCTCGTAAAACGTTCAATAGTGCCCCGAAACTTCCTTGAACCGTAACTTCTCCGTCGAACGTCCTAAATCGACGTGCCGCCTGTCTAAGGATTCGTATCGTCCCGACCTATGTAACGTTCCTCAGCCCTCGGCCATCGAACATCCCGGTTAAAAATTCAACATTTTGCCCCTTTTAACCAAAATTATAAAAATGCCCATTAACTTCCGAACATCATAACTTCTTCCTCGAATGTCGAAATTGAACGTGCCACCTGTCTATAAACTCGTGACGTCACGAACTATGTCACGGTCATCAGTCAAAGTCCATTTGACTACCCAAATGAATAGTCAACGTTTTACCCACGACCAAGGGCAAAACGGTCATTTTGCATCGTTCGTCCGATTTCGCTCAACTAATCACCGATTAACCTTACTAATCGTGATTAGTCACGAATCTAATCCTGGAATTCGGGACGGGTCGTTACATTGCCTGCGAGGGGTCACTACACAGAGCGACCATACCGTATAGTGACTTAGGAGTAGGATTGCTAGACGTCTTGGATGTCAGAGATTGACTCGGGTTGAGACCCCGGGTAGCACGCATAGCTTGGACCGTGACATAACGTATGAGACATTAGGCGTCTGGGATGCCAAGCATCTGGATGCTGAGGATTAATATATAAGTGTATTGGATTGAATTGTGATTCATGGCTTTACTGGATTATGTATGTGGATTTCAGATTTATTGGATTTATGATTTGGTTTTCGATGTTAATGGATTTTGGCAGGGACCCACATTGGTTTGGATTTACGGTTTTGTGCTGAGTTCCCACTTACTTGGATTTATGGTTTTGGGCTAACACCCTAATGTTTTAATTAAAGTAAATGGTTTGATTATTGGTTTTTGAATGCATGCATACTTTTTAGTGAAGGGCATAAATGTCTTTTTAATGAATGTGTTTTCATCCACTCACAGATTTTAATGGTTTTAATGCCCCTTAGGTTGATCACTGATGCGGGCTGTAGCAAGAACCGAGACATCGCACTCCTCCACCGATCCTGGCATTCTCTGGAAGTCTTAAACGGGCTGAGGTTTGAGTTATCCCTTATATGACACTTCGTGTCAGACGGGAGCATGACACATCCCGCGTTAATCCCGGAGGGATTGGGATGGTTCGTGTCATTGCGGGTTTTGAGTTACAGGTATAAATCTCGAGCTTTTGAATTGTTTTTGGATCCATAGAACCCTAGGCTAGACTTAGACGAGCATGTAGGAAGAAATTGCATCAAAAATGGACTTGAAACGAAGGATAAATGAACGGGTCGAGTCGTGGATCGCGGTGACCAGGTTGCAGGAACCCAGGTCGACCCGGTTGGAGGTCAGGGATGATGACATCAGCATGTGATAGGTCATAATTTGTGCATGTTTTATCCATAATTTAATGCCCTTTTACTTATAATTTGTTAATATTTCGTTCTATACAATTGGAGAAAATAATATATTTTGTGAGAAATTTGTAGATCAAATAGAACTTGGAATTGCGAAAATTTGAGCAAAAGAATCACCTAAATCGGAGTTGAAACGAAGAAGTTATGAAGGAAAGAAAATGACACAGTAATTCGGCGGATACCCACCAAAATGACCATCAGGGAGTCATTGAGCATGCACTGTAGTGCGTCCTCAGATTCGGCGCGCACCTACCGAAAACCTGAATGCTCCTTCCGCGCGCGTGTGCTGAAGAGGTGGATCCCGATTCGGTGGACTGCAACTGAAACTGTTCCAGTAGCTTTAATTCCGGATTTCCTTCTATTTTTAGGTTATTTTCAAGTTCTTTCCACATTTATTCTCCATATTGTATAGGGATTTTGGTCCTATTTCCTTTTCTATTCTTATTTTTAATTCCTTTACCTGTAGGAAAGGTTTTAATTAGATTTCTTAATTAATTAGGAAGCCTTTTCCTTATAGAATTTAATTAAAAATTCATATTTTTAAGTGGATTACTTATTCTCTTATAAATATGGGCATTAGGATTTATTGTAGGGGGGCCGAATTTACCTTCCTAGGTCCCAAAACTCTATCAAAATTCATACTCAGTTTATATACATAGTTAGCCGCATTTTATAATTGTTTTATGCTTTTAGATTCAAGTTTGTGCTAAGGAGGACGTAAGGCTTGCGAGAAGAAGAGTGTTTGAGCCCCTTTTCCTACTCCTTGATATTCTTTAGTATTTGTGTTTATTTATTCTTTTATCATTTTATGTTTCTTATGCATTTAATTATGTTATTCATTTATTTAATAATGTTTGAGTAGTGTAATTAGGGCTAGAGTTACTTGAAGCCCTAGCCATATTAGTTCGTGTTTGATTTCTGGCTCTTGATTATGATTGTTATGTATGCCTGGATTTGTTGGATTATTGTTATTCATGAACTCAATTTATGCTTATAAGCTTAGCTCCCTTATTTGTGTATAATTGTCGATGTAATTGCTTGAGGGATCGCCTCGATGTTTGTGTTCACCCTGCAATTTGTAGCATCACGTTTTAGAGTGGGAATCTTATTCGTAATATATACTCATGACTTCCTAGGTCTGCACATCACTTTTGTAGCGACAGTGTAGTGTCATTAAATCTTCTTCATGTTTCATGCATTATCGCACACCATCGATAATAGTTGTTTAAGGGCGGGCACATGCGCTTAAACATGCAACCTAAGAGAAGATAATATGTGTGGGGTGAACACGGGCACTTAATTCAGATACATGCATAGTAATCTAATCAAGGAAATCTAACGGAACTATAATTGGTAAAGGTGGATAGAACCCCTAGCTCGACTTAGTTAGTTTTATTAGTTAATTTATTTCATTCATAAAAGGTAACAAACCCTCCATTGCATTTTAATTACTCCACTTAAGTCAATTGAGTTAAACGGAATTGGATATCATTGAGCAATTCTTTGTGGGATTGACCTTTTCTTGCATCTTCACTACCTATACGTCTTGTGCGCTTGCAAAGTTTATTACACATAGAGGTTTTTCCTAGTACATCTTTTTTGCTTGGTAAAATCTCTATCAAGTTTTTGGCGCCGTTGCCGGGGAACTTGTTCCTCAACGGTGTCCATTTTATTTGATTCCTTTGACTTAGTGGTTTTTCTTTTTGTTTTGTATATAACCTTTTCATTTTGTTTATTACGTGTTTAGGGACATGGAATCTTGGAATAGCTATTATTTTTCTCAAAGTTGGGCATACGAGCCCTATGCAAACATTCCTTCGGTTCCAAATAATCATGGGGGATGGGCATACGCCCAAGATTGTATGTACATGCCTGAGTCTTACAATTAGCCCTATATGGTGCCATACAACCACGGATGGAGTGAACCATCACCCTACCCTTGGACTCCTCCTCCTTTGGATCCTAGCCCTGTCCGACCTCAAAAAACATTTCATGATGCACTAAACGAGGCCCGCTCGCAAAAAACGCTACGAGAAGCCCTCTTAGAGGACAAGGAACTAGAGCACCTTCGACTTAAACTTCTTTGGGAACCAGATTGGGATGATGCGGAAAATGATGTGTATGTCCCCTTGCCACCCACGGACAGTACCAATGAATGCACCTCAGGTCATGCTCTTGTTGTTCATGAAATAGAACCAAACCCGCAGGCATTGCACCAAGTTTTGGCCGAGGTCCCTGAAATTCCAGCACCTATCCTTGCTGCCTCAACTCCTCAAGCACCTCTTATCCTTATTTTTCCAAGGCCTTCCTTATCCTTATCTTCACCATTTAAGTTCCTTACTCAATTTAGTTGTTTTGGTGAGAAACTTGATGTTGTGCCTAATGGTTTGTGCAGGTTTAATGGTCCTTGTAGGAGGCAAGACAAAGGAAGTATCAAGATGGTGGTATGCACCTTTGAGACATTCAGCTCCACCCAAGGCTCAAGGCCACAGCCCATGCAACCCAAGGACCCTCCATGGCCCCCACACTTCGATCATTATGCTTACTTGTCTATTGGGATCAAGCAGTTTTTACTTACATTCAAATCTTTATTGTACTTGTTCCCTGAAATGTTAAAGTCCAGGAAGTGGATTTCTACTTGTAGAAATAATCAATTCATTTATGTTGCAGGCAAGATACCACTAAAGGAGAGCCAGGTTTGGAGCCCCTCAAGTGCCTCTTGGACCGCAAGCATCATAGGTGCTCAACTTTGCCCTGGTTTGTTCCCTCTTTCATATGGACGTTTTTTACCTTCTAACTCATGATTTTGTCTTCCTTTTATGCTCAAAACATTAAGGACAATGTTTCATTTAGGTTTGGGGGTATTGGACTTAAGTTTAGGGGTACACAATTCAGTTTCTGTTTTGAAATGCTTGCTGTTTTTTTTTTTAAATTTTCTGCTCTGATTTCCTTGCTTTTTTTTTGTTTTCTGTTTAGAATTCTTTGCTGTTTTTTGTTTTGTGATGCTAGTTTTTATGCCTAAACATGTTAATATGAATGTATAGAACATGAGAATTGCTTGTACTTACTAAGGATCATTGCCATTGCCATTGCCATTGAACTCACACTTGCACTTCACGATACCATAATCAAGTGATTAAGCAACCAAAGCAATTGAATTTGAGCATAATTAGAAAACTAGTGGAGAATACCATTGTGAGATCTTTGAGCTTGATTTCTTTTATTTCTGATTGATCTACATGTTTCTACTCTCAAACACTCATCACTTTGTTCATAATCGCATGATCTCTTTCTATTTGCATTGATGTTTAAAGAACCATATCTATTGAATGCTCTTGATTTGATGTATGATTGTTTATGAGATGTGATATAGGCTATGTGTGTTTTAGCTCTTAAAGGCCCTTCTTTTCCCGTCCAAATTGCATGCTCCCTAAGCTCCTTTGAAGCCAAACACTTACCCGTTTTGTTCTTCACCTACAATATGACCTAACCAAGTTTTGAACCGTTCATAATGGCTACACCCTATAATCTAAACTTGTGTCAAGGTTGCATCAAATGAGATTCATGGTGAGGAGGAAATATGTTGATGTTTTGTGCTACTTATACTCATGTGATGGAAGTATGTTTGAATGGAAAAGATCGTTCAAAACTCAGTAAAGTGAGGAAGTTATTGCATGATCTTGGCTCAGCTCATATAAAAAAAATGTATCAAGTTCAAAAGAAAAGAAGAGAATGCAAAAGAAAAAAAATAAGGAAAAAAATGTGAAAAAAAAAGAGAAAAGAAAACAAAAAGTAATGAACTTTGAGTTGAGTCAAGTGAGCCAAGTACCACAATTAGAGCATTTTTGTGAGCTTAAGCACGGTTTCATCTAGACTCAAGGTCCTAGTCATGACTTCTCATGCCTTGATGCGGTTTAGGTTCTTTGAATTCCAACTTTCCTTTCTAAACCCACGAACCTAGCCCCGTTACAACCCTTGAATGAAGACCTATTGATCTTTTTAATGGTTATGTAAAGGATTAAGGTACGTATCTCTGTTATTAAACTTCAATTCCTTCGTGAGATCATATTTTCAGATAAAGTGTTGTTCTTCATTGAAATTCATATGTGATTAACTTGATTGTCCTTACATAAAATCATCACATATGCTTGTTGAGTGAATGCCTTAGGATTCTTGAGCGTATTGAGTGATGACTAGTGAGGATTAGAGTTGAGGCGAAATCTTTCTAAGGTGTTTAGATGACGTTTTTTTTCTAGTTTGATCATTTGGGATATTGGTATAAACACTCGACACCTTGAGTTCACGGTTATTGCATGTTTCTTAGTTTGCATGAATTTTTTTTCTATTCTTGATTTTTATTAACTTGTTGATGCATAATTTCTAACATCCTTTGTGTTAAGTAAAACGTTTGTGGGTATCGTGCTGCTATAACCCTCGGGAGACAAAGCTCCTACTACTAGGTGAACCTAGAGGTTTAAATGCTTATCTTAACTAGATTGAGTCTTCTGTTTTTGTGTTTTTCTCGAGGACTAGCAAAATATAGGTTTGGGGGTATTTGATATGTCATAATTTGTGCATGTTTTATCCATAATTTAATGCCCTTTTACTTATATTTTTTTTAATATTTCGTTCTATGCAATTGTAGAAAACAATATATTTTGTGAGAAATGTGTAGATCAAATAGAGCTTCGAATTACGAGAATTTGGGCGAAAGAATCACCTAAATCGGAGTTGAAACGAAGAAGTTATGAAGGAAAGAAAATGACATAGTAATTCAGTGGATACCCACCGAAATCACCATCAGGAAGTCCTTGAGCATGCACTGTAGCGTGTCCTCAGATTTGGGGCGCGCCTGCCGAAATCCTGAAAGCTCCTTCCGCGCGCATGTGTTGAAGAGGTGGATCCCGATTCGGTGGACTGCCACTGAAACTGTTCCAGCAGCTTTAATTCTGGACTTCCTTCTATTTTTAGGTTATTTTCAAGTTCCTTCCACATTTATTCTCCATATTGTATAGGGATTTTAGTCCTATTTCCTTTTGTATTCTTATTTTTAATTCCTTTACTTGTAGGAAAGGTTTTAATTAGATTTCTTAATTAATTAGGAAGCCTTTTCCTTATAGAATTTAATTAAAAACTCCTATTTTTAATGGGATTACTTATTCTCTTATAAATATGGGTGTTAGGGTTTATTGTAGGGGGGCCGAATTTACCTTCCTAGGTCCCAAAACTCTGTCAAAATTCATACTCAGTTTATATACATAGTTAGCTGCATTTTATAATTGTTTTATGCTTTTAAATTCAAGTTTGTGCTAAGGAGGACGTAAGGCTTTGGAGAAGAAGAGTGTTTGAGCCCTTTTTCCTACTCCTTGCTATTCTTTAGTATTTGTGTTTATTTATTCTTTTATCATTTTATGTTTCTTATGCATTTATTTATGTTATTCATTTATTCAATAATGTTTGAGTAGTGTAATTAGGGCTAGGGTTACTTGAAGCCCTAGCCATGTTAGTTCGTGTTTGATTTCTAGCTCTTGATTATGATTGTTATGTATGCTTGGATTTGTTGGATTACTGCGCTTCATGAACTCAATTTATACTTATAAGCTTAGCTACTTTATTTGTGTATAATTGTCGATGAAATTGCTTGAGGGATCACCTCGATGTTTGTGTTCACCCTGCAATTTGTAGCATCATGTTTAAGAGGGGGAATCTTATTCGTAATCTAAACTCATGACTTCCTAGGTCTGCACATCACTTTTCTAGGGACAGTGTAGTGTCATTAAATCTTCTTCATGTTTCATGACTTCCTCATGACGTCAGATACAGGCATAGTAATCTAATCAAGGAAATCTAACTGAACTATAATTGGTAAAGGTTGATAGAAACCCTAGCTCGACTTAGTTAGTTTTATTAGTTAATTTACTTCATTCATAAAATGTAACAAACCCCCCATTGCATTTTAATTACTCCACTTAAGTCAATTGAGTTAAATAGAATTGGATATCACTGAGCAAGTCTTCGTGGTATCGACCTTTGCTTGCATCTTCACTACCTATATGCCTTGTGCGCTTGCAAATTTTATTACACGTATAGGTTTTTCCTAGTACATCTTTTGTGCTTGATAAAATCTCTATCAGCATGCTGACGTCATCATGTCAGACCAGTCAAAGCTGCAACCAATCTTAGGGGGACACGTGGCACTGTCAGGGGTCTGGCACGTGTCAGTCAAGATGTCAGTAATGAAGTTAGCTGATGACGTCATCTCTAACTTGTCAGTCTGACAGCTGTCACGTGTTGTCAGCGGTGACGTGGCACGTGGGAGCGAATCTCGAGGTGGGACTGACACCATTTTTAAGGTTTCGACGATACAAATCCAAGGGTGGTGGTTTTGTGTTGATCGAAGATCGTTAAGTTGGTCAAAATTGGGTATATTTCCTCGAGAAACATGTCCGAGATATGTTTTCGGGACGATACAATTCCTAGGTCTTAGGTATGAGTTTGTAGGAACCCATAGTGACCTTTGCATATGTTTTGGACATGACAGGGACTGTACCATAGCATCAGGACTGGTTTATACGTTCGGTTTAGCAGCTGAACCGGACTATGAGTGGGCCTTTGATTTCACTAACACTTGCATGCATAAACTGTTTTGATTACTTTATTCAATGATTTTAATTGAAATATTTGGATACCAAGATTTACTATTTTGCACATTTTACGAGATGTTGGCATGAGACCCGTCTGGTTAGTATATGAATTATTCTCAAAATCAACCACGGTTTTCGATGATTTTCCTTAGTTCTGCACTGTATAGACCTACCCTAGCTTTACTGTCTCCTCCAGTTATTGGTACCCTGGAGTGGTCACAGCGTATTACCTCCAGTTATTGGTACTCAGGAGCAGGATTGCATACATTGGACGTCTGGGACATCAGGCATCTGAGATGTCATACCTAGAGTGGGCGCGAGATTAGGGCTTGGGATTGAGACCCCGGGCGACATGCGTATCCTTGGGACTATGACCTTATTAGCAATCTAGGACGTCAGACATCTGGGATGTCCGGGTTAGGATGTATAGTGCAACTTCTTTCATGATTATGATTATATTATTTTGTTTATGGCTATATGATATATTATTATGGATTTCGACTCTGATGCATGCATGATTTGAAAATGGAGGGGTAAAACCGTATGTTTACTAGATGCTTAAACTGTTTTATAAACTTTATATTTTCGGCCCACTCACCCTTATTGTTTTACTAACCCCTCTAGGTCTTGCTACTGAGGTAAATGAGGACCTGGAGTCTGAGGTATAGACCTGACGTTGCGCACCTGTATACCCTTTTGGGTAGGTTGGCATTGGGTGTAACCTAGATGTCGTGCTCGTTATTTTTATTTCGAACTATCCATTGTCTAACATTGTTGAACCCTTGAGACTTAAGTATGAACTTTTTTATCGTAATTTATTCATGTTGAACTATTTAAGGGTGATTTTGGTATTCTTGGGTTGCGTGTCAGATGGGAGTAGGGCACGTCCCTAGGTGGTCCTAGGGGGATCGGGATGAGCCCTGTCATATATGGATTCATTCCATGACAGATGTTGACTTTAAACGTTACAATGATGGTGATGATGATCAGCTACTTCCATTAGGCCATGAGTGAAGGATTAAAGAGGAAGACATTGCCAAACACAATATTACTCATAGAAGAAAGGTAGATGATGAAAGAGAGAGAATTGCCAATCTTCTTGTATCTAATTAGTATTTATTTTTCATTTTTTTAAATCGATTTTTAAGGACGTTGAAGTGAAATAATATCATTTTATATTTCTGAAAGCATTTTTTGTTTCCGTTTCCAAGCGCTCTAAAATTAACTGCAAGTACTTTTTTAACAATAAAAATATTTTTATGAGTGCATATCAAACATCAAAATTTTTATGCATAAAAATGTTACTAAATAAGCGCTACTAATCAAAAGTGCTAATATTTAAAAGTGCTTTACTAGAAACACATCTAAACGAGAACTTAATTGTGGAAATTTTGGAAGATGGAATGGGAATGTACACAATGGTTTTGGCACGAGAGCTTTGAAAAGCTTGGAAGCTAGGTGTAAGAGGATGAAGAGGATGAAGGAGAGAAAAGAAAGAACTAGATGTAGCGAGTGGGAAGGCTTGGCACAAGTAGCAATCCAATTCCAAAAATTTAAATTTAATAAGTTTGCTACATGCCCATTTTGATGCTTTGGGACAAATTTTAAGTTAAATAAGTCTAAAAGTTAAATTCAATTGTGTACTACTGCAGATACTATAAGTAGTCTATTAATTAAAGAACATTAAAATGCATGTGCATATATAGGTTACTGGATTGATTAATTAAGGACTTGGACCCACATGATGAACAACGACATAAACTAACAAAATGAGGGTCCATCATTTAATCCATCCCAAAAAACCAGCTATATTTGACGGTCTTTTAGTCCAAAGACATATTTTCTGCCTTTTAATCCATATTTGGAGATAATTTTTTATCAAAAAGTAGCCTAATTTTAAGATACGGTTAGAGATGCCCTAATTCTCCCAAATTGAAGCCAAGCCTTTAGTCAAAGTTAAACGCCGCCATTCATGAGGCTTTCAGCTCTTGAAAGCAATGATGTGAACACGATTAGAATCATCTCATTCATTCAGTTAAAGCTCCTTTATATAGGACTAGGGTTATGTTACAATATATGGACGAAAACTTCCTTATATAGAAATAGACATATACTTTAATATATTTACAACACTCCCCCTTGGATATTTCATGTAATGGTACTGCTTGGCTACGCGTTTATGTGTTGCCTCGTTAAAACCTTGCCAGGTAACAAAAAACCCTATGGGACAAAAATAACCCTAGTCGAAGGAAAAAGAGTACAACGCGCGTGTAAGTGATCATGTAACGACCCTGACTTCCGGAAAAGGAAAATTTGGAAAATTTGAAGAAAAAGAAGATTTTGCCCCTGTAAAGTGGGCTAATGGTTGGCTTTTTGCTCGAGCTGTCAAACGGACTTTGACCGATGGCTGTGACATAGTTCGGGACGTCACGAGTTCATATACAGGTGGCATGACTGATTCCGACGATCAGGGAAGAAGTTATGGTGTACGGAAGTTCAAGGGCATTTACGTAATTAGGATGAAAAAAGGGAAAATGTTGACTTTTTGTTTGACCACTATTTTTCACCCAATTCGAGGACTGTTAGGTAGGTCTCGAGACGCTGAATCTGTAGACAGGTGGCACACGTCAATCGGAGTTCGGATGACCAAGTTACGGGTCTAGAAGCGTGAAGGGCATTTTGGTAAATTGTCAAAGTAAGGGCAAAATGGTCATTTTGAGGGTGCAGTTTGAAACAGCCGTGAGTGGGTGTTTTTGAATTGAAAAAAAATAGAGTATGGGCAGGAGTGTGAGTGTGTGCACGAGTGAGGTTGGGAATGGAGCACCGTTGCTTTTGATTTGTTTATGCATTGAGTAAAGGGACAGTCGACTTGCCAGACGGGAGCAGGACCGGGTACGGTTATCAATGTCCCTTCGGAGGTGGTCCTGTCAATTTGGTATCAGAGCACTAGGTTACTGATTCTGTTGCCACATCATGCCTCCGGAGCGTAAGCCTCGTGCGCGACCTGGTAGTGAGACGGGTAGACGAGGGTGTATGAGACCTCGCGATAGATCTCGGATGAGATGGACCCTGGATTGAGGGTCCGATGTTATGTAGAGTATACTGTGAACAACTGTTTGTTAGACTTAGCATTGTGAGGGTCCCAGGGACGAAGGAGCCAGAGGCTAGAAAGGGTGCACAATCGAGCAAGCTGTACTCGTGATGAGATTATTCACAGTGAATTCCTTAAGTGGAATGCGTGTTTAACGAGTCTAAAATGTGATGGGATATCTCTTGGGCCTTATAGGTCGTGTAAGGTATGGTTGACCATTGGTATTTCTCGGTGACTAGGTATGTCAGTGATGGCATGATTGCTATGAGATTGGACTCAAGAGGAGTCGAGATTTGGATGCGGGACTCAAACGATCCATGATATTCGTTCGAAATGTAAGATGAGTCAAGGTAAGGTGTCAAGGCTCGAGAGGAGCCAGAAAGGCTGAGTGAGGAACATTTGGTACTTGGGATGCAAGAACGGGTATATGGTCAGATATTGATGAGTTAGAAAATTGTGGCTTGGTCTTTTTTAACTTGTTTATTGGACTTATGGGTCAGTGTCCTTAGTGATTGAGGTTCGGGCGGGGACCCGAGGTATAAAAGGATTTGGACTTAGGAGTTAGTCCAGTTCAGTGGGACGCAAGAGTGGGGAGAGTTGGTGGGGCCCGTAATGGATCATAAGGGTGTGGTCAGTTGGGACCACATGTGCGGGGATTTGCAATTCCTTCGTAGGAAGTCTGAGTAACCCTGGAGTGATGACCTGGATACCCATTACTTGTGGTCATGATGTAAGATTAACCAGGACGTATGTACTTGGTAGGTCCCGGGCTATCCACTCATCCATATCTTGAGATTGGCGACTGGACGGATATGGCGTTGTTTGCGATTGGTTATGGTATGGAAGTTGTTGAACTGACTAGAGTTACCAATGTGATACTTTGATCATAGTTATGTGGTAACCTTGGTAGTTATATATGGTAAAATTGGTGAGATATAAGGGGGGTAGACCTTTCGATGTGAGGTTACCCAGGATGACTGGTGTTATCCGCTTAGTGGCTGACTTAGATTTGTATGAATTGGATGTAATTCTTGGATTGGATGGGTTGATGACTCATGAGACCCTTATCGAGTATGTCGATTAGGAAGTGATGTGTGAAATCTAGAATTCCAGAGGTTATGTTTCAGGGAGACCCGAGGGTGGTACCCTCTAGGATGATTTTGATCCTCATAACCAATAAATGATTGGTATGAGGTATTCAAGTCTGTTGGTCTCATGTGTGGTGTTTGTGCTTCATGTGTAAGATGCCTAGTGAGGGCTGAGGATTCCCAGATTTCTCAACAGAATCCTGAGGTTTTGCCAGGATGAGGAATTGAGCTTATGATGATTTGAGTTTACATGTTGTTTATGGACGACTTAATAAGGTAATGGTATGGAATAAGGATTCCGTATCACGAGTTAAGGAATTGTGGTTTCGTGGGAAGGTTGTGAGTAATGACATTTTTAAGAGAGGCCAACGTGGTGGTGATTGTCGATTTTGAGTAAAATAGAGAAAAGGATAATGTTCGGATTTGATATGGCTAAGATTAGTGGATGGTGATACCCTTGGATAGCCAATGGACTAGTTATAGTTGAGAGATGAGGAATGTTAGGGCCCACCCCTAATCCCCCGGGATTAAGGGCTAAACCCCGCTCCCGTCTGACTTACGCGTGACACGAAGGCTAAACGGACGTCCAACCTCCATGTGACACGTAAGTCGGACAAGGGATTTTCGATCCGACCGTCCAAAAACTTCCGAACTTCCCAGAGTGCGCAGAGTCTACTGTGGATCGTACGTGTGATGTCTTCGACTCTCTCGATCGACAGCCCGCGCCGCAACAACCTGGAGGGTATCGAAAACACGAAAAGACTGTGAGTGGACAAAAATAAAGTATAAGTTCAAAACAGTGATCAGAAAACACAAAGACATTTATACCCTCCGTTTAAAAAACCAATGCATGCATATCAATTCAAGTCATGAAACCACTCATATTAAAAACCATCCAAGAAAAACCATTTGAAAATCCGTATCAAAATTGTTATGCAAATCCAGGCATCAGCATCAAATCTCAAATCAATCTCAAATCTATTAACTTAGTCCCAAAACTCATCAAATCCAATTCATCCGGGCCATTGCCCAAAACATCAGAAAAACCAGTGAAAATATCAATCAAATAAGTTTACTGGATCTCAAGTCCGCCCGAGTCTTTAAACTCAAAACACAATGCGCAAATAGCCAGGCCTTCCCGGGATATCCGAGTCTTTAAACTCAAAACATATACCAAGTCTTTAAACTCAAAACATATCAATCCAGGGCCCTCCCCCTGTAAATCAATCCGAGTCTTTAAAATCAAAACCGGATCCAATGGGTTTTTCTCTTTTTCCGGGTCTTTAAACCCAAAACCATTTTTCATTCAATCAGTGAAAACCACAGAAAATCCTTCTCCGAATTCGCAACAATGATTCCGTAAGCTAGCATCCAGAACCATCATCCCGAACCCAAGTCCAGACTTCCTTTCCAGGTCTCAAAACCAAATCCGAAATCTCATTTCTGAAATCCAGTTTCAAAACCGAAAAGTCATGAACAGGGCTCCAAGGCCAAAATCACTTTTCCAAAATCCATTTCAAATCCTTGAAATCAAATCATTAAAACCATCGTCAAATCACAAGAGAAATTGAAACCTCGTAAAACGTGAAATTTCGTAAAATACCTCGAAAATCATGCAAAACCGTAAACCATCAAGATCATAAAGCAAATCATTGAATCACGTATGAAAACATATTAAAAAAATATATGCATGCATCAAGAGTTAGAAAGCAAAGTCCACTCACAGACCATAGCATCGTCGCCTCGATACGCGCGCCCTTACGCCGTTCTCGGCTATTCCGCTATCCTCAGCTTTCCCGAACCTGTCCAAATCCCATACTAAGGTCACTAACTACTTCACAAAGGTCATACTAAAGCCCCATACATTTCCCGTATTTTTGGATATTTTTAACCTAGCCCTAAAACCTTCGGACAACCCAAAACATATCGAGACGATGTCCGATCGACTCGAAACCAGTGCCAAAATGTTCGTTACATCGAATACTTTAAAGGTCGTGTTGGAAGCTTTCCCAAAAGGAGCTCCACGCGCCCTCATGCGCCGCCCAAAGGGGCTGCGCGTGAGGCCCACGTGCCACATTATTCATTGTCTTCAACTTCTCGTTGGATCGGTTCAGACCGATTCGAACCAGCCCGGTCCAACCGAACCGGCGAGAGCAGTTTTGTGTCCATTTTCAGTCCAGTTCTAACCATTTAAATCCTGGTAGCTTCGTCCTAATCTAACCAATTGTTTTAACTATTAAAAACATGGAAAACCAGGTAGAAAGGTACCTCCTAGATCGATCAACATTCCTCCGATTTACTCCTTCTCTGTTTCCAAGTTCCAGGCCACCTTTCCTCATGGTTTCAAGTCCAAATGGTCCCTTTTGATTTCAAAAATCACACCCAAAGCAGCAATTAAAGCATTAGCCATTCAATTCCAACTTGCCATGATCGAATTCATATCATGAAGTTACTGGTTTTGCGCCTTACCGTCCATCTAAGGTCCTGAATTCCATTCCAATAAGTTTGTCTCATCATCCTTCCCATATTTTGTTCACAAGTCAGTATCACTTGATGAGGATTTGAAGATATTGAATCCATGGCCGTGCTGCCCTCTGTTTCTCCTAGCCCGAAACCCACCGTCCACGACGACTTCACGGCCGCTCCACCACATTTTCGCCTTCCCTCACCAAACTGATCACTCACCCACCATCACAAAGAACTCACACATGATTCACTCACTGAGAAATGGTCGATTGGTCTCTGTTTTTAGTCCCTCTGTTCTCAGATGCACGACTAACCGGCCATTTAAAACACTAAACCGTGCACAACATAGGCTAGAAGCCTCTAGGATTGTACCAGGTGTCACACACCCTGTGGACACAATCAAAATATCCAATCCCAACCCCCCATGTGTCCCTATCTGATTGGGCACTTTTCCCAAGGGTGTAAAAGACCAAAATACCCCTATAAGTCCAAATGACCATTTTGCCCTTCACCTTCTGAGACCCATAACTTAATCGTCCGACGTCCGATGACTGCGTGATGCCTGTCGTTGTACTCAAGACGTCGAGACCTATCTAACGGTCCTCGGTTTGCATGAAGAAACCATATCGTTCAAAAAGTCAACAAATACCCCTCTTTTAACCAAATTACGAAAGTGCCCTCAACCTTCCGAACATCATAACTTCCTCCTCGGATGTCGGAATCGGGCGTGCCACCTGTCTACGGACTCGTGACGTCCCGAACTACTTCACGGTCATCGGTCAATGTCCATTTGACCTTCTAAACTAAAAGTCAACATTTTACCCATTCTAGGGGCAAAATCGTCATTCTATGCCACTCGTCCAACCGTATCCAAATAATCACCGATTTTCTTCGTTAATTCGTCATTAACTACTAAGCTAATCCTGACTTCCGAGATGGGTTGTTACAAGGAGTCGGGTAGTTTGACCACTTTTAGATGATGTATGGTACCAGGATTGACGATTGGTTGGTTGGTGTACTTACACGTACCGATGCGCGTGTAATATACTGAACAGATGTATTGAATCCCTCAGAGAGAGAGATAGTTGAATAAGTGTTAGGTCTGATAGACCAAAGTAGGTTTGGGAAACGTGAGTTGGTCTGAGATTTGTTGGAGACCACAGAGGATTGTAGGAGGGTTCTTTCCCATGTTTTCCAGTTATGGTGATTGACCCGGAAGGAGGTTAGAGTTATTGGAACTAAGAATTGAGGTTGAATGGTTACAAGTAGAGGAATAGTGACTTATGTTCGATAATGATCCCTACTATGTGTAGTATAATGAGATGTTACTATGAGATTTAGGACTCGGTGAGTTGTGTGTTGATGCAAGTTAAACCCTCAGAAGTTGACCTTCCTTGTATGAGTCGAGATCGACCCATAGGGTTGAGTATGCAGAGGTTTTATACCTTTAGGAAGGAATGTACAGGTACTGTATCGACCATCGGGATTAGAAATAGTGGATAAAAAGGAAAGGCATAATGGGTGATAAGGTGATGGTCGGGATAGTGAGATTACGACCACTTTGGCGGATCGAGTATTATTTTGGGGAGAGGAATGTCTTGTTTGATAACATAAGGATAGGTTAAATACTGCCAGTTATGGAACTCCATAGGATTGGAGGGTGGAGTAGTACATGATTCTGATAACTTGGACGGTTGGCGTCCAACTGCAGGACCATACTTGGTGTATGGTGGAGTCGAAGTTAAGAAAGGGATGAGCCTTGCGATATAGTATGAATGATTGTACTGAGTGCTTTTTGGCAATAGGAAGGAAGCAGGAGGAAAGGATAAAATCATTATACATAGTGACCCTAGGAAAGGGTTATGGTGTAATTAACCTGACTAGGGGAATGATTTCCGGAGTTATTGAACCTTATGAGTCTATTGGCCTGGTGGCCTGATGATACATGTGAGAATTTAGCCATTGGATCATGTCACGAGTGGACGACATGTAAACGAGAGGATATGACAGATTTTTGTGTTTCCTGGATTATGTGGACTTGGACGTGAGCTAGGCTACGTACTCCGAGTAAGTATATGGTATGACTGCCCATGGGGCAGGGGTTTACAGAAGGATTGTGATTGGTGGTATGAATCCGATAAGTTGAGTATGTCTTATAACCAGTTGAGATTGTTTTTGTTTTAGGTCCATCTTAGACGTAACACCTCGGGATAAGTATCATGGTACCCACTGCTTGGAATTTCGAGGACGAAATTCTTTAAGGGGGTAGGTTGTAACGACCCGGACTTCCGAAAAAAAGAAAATTTGGAAAATTTGAAGAAAAAGACGATTTTGCCCCTGGAAAGTGGGCGAACGGTTGGCTTTTTGCTCGAGCGGTCAAATGGACTTTGACCGATGGCTTTGACGTAGTTCGGGACGTCACGAGTTCATATACAGGTGGCACGCCAGATTCCGAAGATCAGGAAAGAAGTTATGGCGTTCGGAAGTTCAAGGGCATTTTCGTAATTAGGATGAAAAAGGGGAAAATGTTGACTTTTTGATCGACCACTATTTTTCACTCAATTCGAGGACCGTTAGGTAGGTCTCGAGACGCTGAATCTGTAGACAGGCGGCACGCGTCAATCAGAGTTCGGACTACCATGTTACGGGTCTAGAAGCGTGAAGGGCATTTGGTAAATTGTCAAAGTAAGGGAAAATTGAGTCATTTTAAGGGTGCAGTTTGAAACAGCCGTGAGTGGGTGTTTTTGAATTGAAATAAATAGAGTATGGGCAGGAGTGTGAGTGTGTGCACGAGTGAGGTTGGGAATGGAGCACCGTTGCTTTTGAGTTATTTATGCATTGAGTGAGGAAACAGAGACAGAGGCAAAACACGGGTGTGTTCAGTTGTGAGTGTGGTGGAGTTGGGACTTGAAACTGGGTGGTGGCATTGAACTGAACAAACAGAACACGAGTTACATTTATCAAGTGATTGAAGTAGTCTAATCAGATTCCTGAGAAGGATTGTGAAAAGCAGAGGCACTGGAGAGTTTGGAGATTGAATTAGGAAGAAAATCCAGAGGAGAGAGGGAGAGACCAGAAGTTTGCAATTTTAGGAAAATAGAGGGAAAAATTCAAATGCTAAATTGTGAGTTAAGGGGTCCAAACAGAGATAAAAAAAACGTCTCCCTGAGCTTGTGTCGACTGCAACCACTCAAAAATCGAAGGAAATTGTTCGCGTTTTGAGTTCGAACGGGAGTTCCAGTTTTTGGAAAAAGTCGTGGTGGAGTTCAGATGGTTAGAGGGTTTAGAGCTTGAAATTGAGCTTGAAATCTGTTCTTATGGATCTAGCGCAGCTTCCGAGTGAAACAATTGAAGAAAATCGTTGAGGATTGATGAACTTCAAGGAATGAACAGTGTTTGGATGTTCATCAAAACTCGAGCTGGAATTGACAGATTAAGGTAAGTTATAATGAAATTTAAGTTCACAGAACCCTAATTAGATTCATAACGAAGCTAATGGACAGTTGAAGTGTAGAAATCAAGCAGGAATTGAGGGAGGTTCAGTCGAGTCGTCTCGCGGGCAAACCGGACCCGTTTCGCAGGTAGCGGGGTGAAACCGATGAACAGTGCTTGCACTGTAGCTGGCGCGTGAGTTTCACGCGCAGCCACTCATAGTGGCGCGTTAGGCCGCGTGGGCTCGATTTTCGAGGTGAGTTCAACACGACTTTTGTCCTATACAATGTAACAAACATTTTAGCGTTGGTTTTGAGTTAATCGGACACCGTTTCGATATTGTTTCGAGGGTCCGAAGGTTTATGTTACGTTTTCAATTAACATTTAATTCCCGGAAAATTATGGGAAATTAGTATGATGTTATTTGAGTCCTTAGTGACACTGAGGAATGATTTCGGACAGGATTCGAAATTTCTGGAAAACGTCGGAAATTACGGAAACGCGTGCATAAATGTTCCTATGATTTCTATGATTATGATTATGACTTGTGATATTACGATTTTTGTATTTATACGTATTTTGGTGTGCAATACGTAACTGCACGTATTTCGAGACTATGGTTTCTCTTATGCTTTGATGATGGTTTGATGAACGATTTTACATGATTTGTGCGTATGATGTTTTTAAGGATGTTTTGATTATGATTGTGAGTATGACCTACGATTTTGACACGAATTTCGAGATTATTACGATTTTGCGCGTTTTACAAGATTTCGAGTATATTGTGATTTGATCATGGTTTTGATGCTTTAACTTTGGTATTTGACATATGATTTGGTTTCAAAGATTTAAAACGGATTTTGGAAAAGGTGATTTCGGGCTTGATGCCCAGTTCATGAAAGTGGCCTTGATGAACGAGATTTCGGGTTTCAGAAACTTGAAGGTGGATTTCCGAATTTGGGTTCGGGATGATGTTTCTGGATGCTAGGTTACAGAATCATTATTGCGAATTCGGATTCGGGAATGGATGACGAATATGATTGGGATTTTAATGTGAAATTCGGACATGAGTTCCATTTCGATTAAATGAGATCTCGGATTTGACTTGGGAAATTGGTTTACGATTGATTCTGGATTTGTTGTGATTTATAAATGGTTTTGGGTTTAAAAACCCGGTACTACTGCTGGATGATGTTTTGGGTTTAAAGACCAAGATGAGATATGTCGGGGGAGGGCCCGAATTGGGTTTAAAGACCCGGATTGAGTATAAAGACTCGTGAGTTTAAAGACTCGGTTATTGTGATACCCCCCGAGGCCTATTGATTATGTTCTGAGTTTAAAGACTCGTTGATATCCCGGGAAGGCCTAATATATGTGACTTTAAAGACCCGGTAATTGATATCCAGCAAACTAATTGACTTATGCTTTACTGTTGATTTCCGATGTTTTCGGATGTGTTGGGCAGTGGCCCAGTTTATGTGGTTTTATGGATTTTGGGTTATGTTATGTACTTGGCTTTTGATTCATGATTGTGGGCTGAGGCCCCGTGTTTATGATTTTAGGCTAAGGCCGAGGTCTGAGGAAAGGAAAATGATTTTGATTTTCATACACGGTTTTCTTATATTGGAAATGAAATGGATTGTGAAATGATTTTTGAATGCATCCTTTGGTTTTACGTGGAGGGTAGACATGTCTTCTGTAACTGTTTTATAAACGGATTCATTTTCGTCCACTCACACCTTTTGTGTTTTTATTAACCCTCCAGGTCGTGGCGCGTTGATCGAGGCTGATCGAGAGGCGGGGGCATGAGTGAGTACGTGTGTGGCTATCCCTGGTTTGGCAAGTGCTGAGGGTAATTTGGGAACTTCAGTCGACTTGCCAGACGGGAGCAGGACCGGGCACAGTTATCAATGTCCCTTCGGAGGCGATCCTGTCAATTTGGTATCAGAGCACTAGGTTGCTGATTCTGTTACCACATCATGCCTCCGAAGCGTAAGCCTCGTGCGCGACCTGGTAGTGAGACGAGTAGACGAGGGTGTATTAGACCTCGCGATAGTTCTCGGATGAGATGGACCCTGGATTGAGGGTTCGATGTTATGTAGAGTATACTGTGAACTACTGTTTGTTAGACTTAGCATTGTGAGGGTCCCCAGGACGCAGGAGCCCAGAGGCTAGAAAGGGTGCACAATCGAGCAAGCTGTACTCGTGATGAGATTATTCACAGTGAATTCCTTAAGTGGAATGCGTATTTAAAGAGTCTAAAATGTGATGGGATATCTCTTAGGCCTTATCGGTCGTGTAAGGTATGGTTGACCATTGGTATTTGCTCGGTGACTGGGTATGCCAGTGATGGCATGATTGCTATGAGATTGGACTCAAGAGGAGTCGAGATTTGGATGCGGGACTCAAACGAGCCAACTGACAGGACCCGTCCCCGAAGGACATAGATAACCGTACCCGGTCCTGCTCCCGTCTGGCAAGTCAGCTGAAATTCCGAAGTTACCCTCATCACTTGCTAAACAAGGGATAACCGCACCTGTGCCCACTCATGCCCCCACCTCTCGAATAGCCTCGACCATCGCGCCACGACCTGGAGGGTTAATAAAACAGAAAAGGTGTGAGTGGACAAAAATAAAAGTTTAGAAATACATTTATCAAAAGACATTCCTGCCCTCCAGTTTCGCAAACATGCATGCATATCATAAATCATGAGTAAAATAAATCTGGGCATAAATGTTCATAAAGCACAAATCATGAACAATAAAAACCACGGGACTCATTTCCATATCCAGTCTCATATCCAATCTCATATAGTCACGTTATCCTTGAAACGCGTGCAAATCAATAGCCTCAAGGACCGCTCAAAATCCGAGCATCCGCCGCTGTGAACACATCACCAGCCGACAATCCATATCGTCGTGAACACATCACCGACCGATCTCCACATAATCCAGCACATCTGATCTGAGTCGAGCCTCCCTCAGCTGCACGACAACAGACCGTGCTACGTGACCTCTCCGGGGTAAACACTTCCATCCCGGAGGCGAGCGTTATCTCCAGGGTTCATTCCGGGAAAACACATTCCCAACCGGAAGCCCTAATATCCACAATATATCATCATCATGAAAACCAGTGAAAAACAGTTGCATTCGAAATCAAAACCATTTTCAACACAGGGCCTCAACCCAAAACATAATTTCCATAAAATCCATAAAACCAGAGTCCCGATTTCATAAATCCGAAAACCATCAATATCATCATGTAATCGCATGAAAATACTAATTCAATCAAAATCACATTTCCATTGGGTCTCACGCCCAACATATCAATTTCACACAAATCCGTGTAACCGCAACCTTAGTTGCCATTCATAAATCCTGAAAACATTACAAATTCATCAAATCAAGTTCCCGACTCATAACCCGAGTCAAAACTAATCACAAATCCTGGGCCTTCGCCCAAAACAGTAATATCCGGGTTTTCTCGAAAATCGTGCCCAAAAGCATATAAAATAATATAATATTCTCAAAATCTGGAAATCATCGTATCGAAACATTAATCATACCAAATCATGTCAAATCATATATAAAGCATTTAAAACATATATGCATGCATTCAGGGTAGAAAACAAAAGTCCACTCACACACCGTCCTTATCGCTCGCTTTCCGAGCTGCAGGTTTTTCCGAAATTTCCAGAAGCCACCATTTTTGTCCAAAATCATTACCGAGGGTCAATAACATCTCAATATACCTCATATAATTTTCCCCAATTTTTCCAGAATTTAAATACGTATTTTAAATGTAATATAAACCTTCGGACCCTCGAAACAATATCGAAACGGTGTCCGATTTCCTCGAAACCACTGCCAAAATGTTTGTTACATTAAATAGGACAAGTTTCATGTTGAACTCACATTGGGATTCCCACTCACGCGCCCCCACGCGCCGCCGCAAGCGGCTACGCGTGAGTCCACGCGCTGCTACAGTAACCACCACTGTTCATCTTCTCGACCCGGTTGCCTGGTAAACGGGTCCTTCAACCCGCGATGCAACCGTCCTAAACTCCATCAATTCTGCATAATTTTCATCAATTAAAATGGTTAATCTCATTGTTTTAATACGAATTAAGGTTCTGTGGCATCAATTATATCCTTAGTTGGCCTAAACTAATCCAACTTAATACAAACGTTTGAAAGCTGTTCATCGTCTGAGTTCCTCAATTCAGCATTAAATATTTCAATTGATGAGTCAGACAGCATCGTGGCCTTATTTTCAAGATGTTTTTTAACTCAATTACAAAAGATTGGACCTCCAATTACCTGAACTTAGCCGAGGTATGTCCAAACTGTCGCGGGTCCAGTTCTTGATCAATTCGTGATCAACTCTCTTCGATTTTGATATCAGTCGACTCGTCTCAAGTCCAGTAAGCTCACCCAAACATTTATTTCCATCAATTTATCACAAAAACCCGAATTCGAAATTTCATGAAGGTTTGGTTTTCGGGTCCTTTGAGTCTGGGCACAACTGGTTTCAAAACCCATCAACTATGCTTCAATATCCTTCGTTTTCTCTCTAGAACATGTTTAATTTCTCACAATCCTAGCTTAGGAGTTCAATCTGCTGCCTGAGATTAATTTTGTAGGTTTTGCTCTGTTTTTCTTCCCACCACACACACAAACACGACTTAATTTATTTTGCAAAGTTTAAATCTTCACACACCGCCCATCATACTTGCACCATCATCAAGTTTAGCCACTAACCTTCTTCTTAAAGTGACAAATGTCACTTACTGAATAATCCTCATCCCAATAGGCTGAATCAGCCACTTAATTATCCAATTACCCCTGCTGCAGAAAATTACCATTTTTCCCTTGCCATAACAAATTACCAAAATGCCCCTCACAATTCTAGACCCATAACTTTCTCGTCAGAACTCTGATTGCCGCATGCCGCCTGTCTACGGATTCAGTGTCTCGAGAACTACCCAACGGTACTGACGGAAAGTCCAAACACGGTCCCGATCAAAAAGTCAACAAATGGCCCTTTATTCATAAAATTACCATATTACCCTTAAACTTCCGAACATCATAACTTTCTCCTCAAATGTCAGAATCGGACGTGCCACCTGTCTATGAAATCGTCACGTCCTGAACTACGTCACAGTCATCGGTCAAAGTCCGTTTGACCGCTCAAACCAAAAGTCAACCATTCGCCCAATTCCAGGGGCAAAATTGTCATTTTCCTTCAAATTTTCCAAATTTTCCTTTTTCGACTGTCCGGGTCATTACACCAAGATACTGGTTTGAAACGTGAGACGAGTCATGGTAAGGTATCAAGGCTCGAGAGGAGCTAGAAAGGCTGAGTGAGGAACGCTTGGCACTTGGGATGCAAGGACGGGTATATGGTCAGATACTGATGAGTTAGGAAATTGTGGCTTGGTCTTGTTTAACTTGTTTATTGGACTTATGGGTCAGTGTCCTTAGTTACTGAGGTTCGGCCGGGGACCCGAGGTATACAAGGATTTGGACTTAGGAGTTAGTCCAGTTCAGTGGGACGCAAGTCGGGTCCACTAGGAGGTAAAGTAACAAGGGTATTATATAGTAATAGTTATGATTGTGAGTGGTCTTGTCACGTCATAAAGAAATGGTTATATAGATTGATTAATATAAGTGAGATGGCACTGTTGGGGTGTGGTAGAGTGAGGATTGGCTCCTATATTGGTTGTTGATATGGCAATAGTGGGGAGAGTTGGTGGGGCCCGTAATGGATCATAAGGGTGTGGTCAGTTGGGACCACATGCCCGGGGATTTGCAATTCCTTCGTAGGAAGTCCGAGTAACCCTGGAGTGATGACCTGGATACCCATTACTTGTGGTCATGATGTAAGATTAACCAGGACGTATGTACTTGGTAGGTCCCGGGCTATCCACTCTTCCATATCTTGAGATTGGCGACTGGATGGATATGGTGTTGTTTGCGATTGATTATGGTATGGAAGTCGTTGAACTGACTAGAGTTACCGATGTGATACTTTGATCATAGTTATGTGGTAACCTTGGTAGTTATATATGTAAAATTGGTGAGATATAAGGGGGGTATACCTGTCGATGTGAGGTTACCTAGGATGTCTGGTGTTATCCGCTTAGTGGCTGACTTAGATTTGGATGAATTGGATGTAATTCTTGGATTGGATGGGTTGATGACTCATGAGACCCTTATCGAGTATGTCGATTAGGAAGTGATGTGTGGAATCTAGAATTCCAGAGGTTATGTTACAGGGAGACTCGAGGGTGTTACCCTCTAGGATGATTTTGATCCTCACAACCAATAGAAGGTTGGTATGAGGTATTCAAGTCTGTTGGTCTCATGTGTGGTGTTTGTGCTTCATGTGTAAGATGCCTACTGAGTGTTGAGGATGCCTAGATTTCTCAACATATTCTTGAGGTTTTGCCAAGATGAGGAATTGAGATTACGATGATTTGAGTTTACATGTTGTTTATGGACGACTTAATAAGGTAACGGTATGGAATAATGATTCTGTATCACGAGTTAAGGAATTCTGGTTTCGTGGGAAGGTTGTGAGTAGTGACCCTTTTAAGAGAGGCCAACGTGGTGGTGATTGTCGATTTTGAGTAAAAGAGTGAAAAGGATAATGTTCGGATTTCATATGGCTAAGGTTAGTGGATGGTGATACCCTTGGATAGCCAATGGACTAGTTATAGTTGAGAGATGAGGAGTCGGGTAGTTTGACCACTTTTAGATGATGTATGGTACCAGGATTGACCACTTTTAGTCGGTTAGTGGATGGTGATACCCTTGGATAGCCAATGTACAGGTACTGTATCGACCGTCAGGATTAGTAATAGTGGATAAAAAGGAAAGGCATAATGGGTGATAAGGTGATGGCCGGGATAGTGAGATTACGACCACTTTGGCGGATCGGGTATTATTTTTGGGAGAGGATTGTCTTGTTTGATAACTTAAGGATAGGTGAAATCCTGTCAGTTATGGAACTCCATAGGATTGGAGGGTGGAGTAGTACATGATTATGATAACTTGGACGGTTGTCGTCCAACTGCAGGACCATACTTGGTGTATGGTGGAGTCGAAGTTAAGAAAGGGATGAGCCTTGCGATATAGTATGAATGATTGTACTTAGTGATTTTTGACAATAGGAAGGAAGCGGGAGGAAAGGTTAAAATCATTATACATAGTGACCCTAGGAAAGGGTTTTGGTGTAATTAACCTAACAAGGGGAATGAGTTCCCGAGTTATTGAACCTTATGAGTCTATTGGCCTGGTGGCCTGATGATACATGTGAGAATTTAGCCATTGGATCATGTCACGAGTGGACGACATGTAAACGAGAAGATATGACGGATTTATGTGTTTCCTGGATTGTGTGGACTCTGACGTGAGCTAGGCTACGTACTCCGAGTAAGTATATGGTATGACTGCCCATGGGGTAGGGGTTTACAGAAGGATTGCGATTGGTGGTATGAATCCTATAAGTTGAGTATGGCTTATAACCAGTTGAGGTTGTTGTTGTTTTAGGTTCATCTTAGACTTAACACCTCGGGATAAGTATCATGGCACCTACTGCTTGGAATTTCGAGGACGAAATTCTTTAAGGGGGGTAGGCTGTAACGACCTGGAAAGTGGGCGAACGGTTGGTTTTTTGCTCGAGCGGTCAATCGAACTTTGGCCGATAGCTGTGACGTAGTTCGGGACGTCACGAGTTCATATACAGGTGGCACGCCCGATTCCGACGATCAGGAAAGAAGTTATGGCGTTCGGAAGTTCAATTGCATTTTCGTAATTAGGATGAAAAAGGGGAAAATGTTGACTTTTTGATCGACCACTATTTTTCACTCAATTCGAGGACCGTTAGGTAGGTCTCGAGATGCTGAATCCGTAGACAGGCGGCACGCGTCAATCGGAGTTCGGATGACCAAGTTTCGAGTTTAGAAGCGTGAAGGGCATTTTGGTAAATTGTCAAAGTAAGGGCAAATTGGTCATTTTGAGGGTGCAGTTTGAAACAGCCGTGAGTGGATGTTTCTGAATTGAAAAAAACAGAGTATGGGCAGGAGTGTGAGTGTGTACACGAGTGAGGTTGGGAATGGAGCACCGTTGCTTTTGATTTGTTTATGCATTGAGTGAGGGAACAGAGACAGAGGCAAAGCACGGGAGTGAGTGTGGTGGAATTAGGACTTGAAACTGGGTGGTGGCATTGAACTGAACAAACAGAGCACGGGTTACATTTGTCAAGTGATTGAAGTAGTCGAATCAGATTCCTGAGAAGGATTGAGAAAAGCAGAGGCACTAGAGAGTTTGGAAGATCGAATTAGGAAGAAAATCCAGAGGAAGAGAGGGAGAGACCGGAAGTTTGCAATTTTATGAAAATGGAGGGAAAAATTCAAATGATAAATTGTGAGTTGAGGGGGCCTAAACAGAGATAAAAACAGCTCCCTGAGCTTGTGTCGACTGCAACCACGCAAAAATTGAAGGAAATTGTTTGCGTTTTGAGTTCGAACAGGGGTTCCAGTTTCTGGAAAAAGTCGTGGTGGAGTTCAGATGGTTAGTGGGTTTAGAGCTTGAAATTGAGCTTGGAAGTCTGTTCTTATGGATCCAGCGCAGCTTCTGAGTGAAACAATTGAAGGAAAACGGTGAGGATTGATGAACTTCGAGGAATGAACAGTGTTTGGATGTTCATCGAAAACTCGAGTTGGAATTTATAGATTAAGGTAAGTTATAATGAAATTTAAGTTCACAGAACCCTAATTAGATTCATAACGAAGCTAATGGACAGTTGAATTGTAGATATCAAGCAGGAATTGACGGAGTTTCAGTCGGGTCGTCTAGCGGGCAAACCGGACCCGTTTCGTAGGTAGCTGGGTGAAACCGATGAACAGTGCTTGCACTGTAGCTGGCACGTGAGTTTCACGCGCAGCCACTCAAGGTGGCGTGTGAGGGCGCGTGGGCCCAATTTTCGAGGTGAGTTCAACACGACTTTTGTCCTATTCAATGTAACGAACATTTTAGCGTTGATTTCGAGTTAATCGGACACCATTTCGATATTGATTCGAGGGTCCAACGGTTTATGTTACGTTTTAGTTAACATTTAATTCCCAAAAAATTATGAGAAATTAGTATGATGTTATTTGAGTCCTTAGTGACACTGAGGAATGATTTCGGACAGGATTCGAAATTTCTGGAAAACGTCAGAAATTACGGAAATGCGTGCAGTGCGAAAACGAGCGTTATGGACGGTGTGTGAGTGGACTTTGCTTTCAAAATTTAATGCATGCATAAATGTTTCTATGATTTCTATGATTATGATTATGACTTGTGTTAATGACGATTTTCGTATTTATACGTATTTTGGTGTGCAATACGTAACTGCACGTATTTCGAGATTATAGTTTCTCTTATGCTTTGATGATGGGTTGATGAACGATTTTACATGATTTGTGCGTATGATGTTCTAATGATGTTTTGATTATGATTGTGAGTATGACCTACGATTTTGACACGAATTTCGAGATTATTATAGTTTTGCACGTTTTACGAGATTTCGAGTATATTGTGATTTGATCATGGTTTTGATGCTTTAACTTTGGGATTTGACATATGATTTGGTTTCAAAGATTTAAAACGGATTTTGGAAAAGGTGATTTCGGGCTTGATGCCTAGTTCATGAAAGTGGCCTTGATGAACGAGATTTCGGGTTTCGGAAACTTGATGGTGTATTTCCGGATTTGGGTTCGGGATGATGTTTCCGGATGCTAGCTTACGGAATCATTATTGCGAATTCGGATTCGGGAATGGATGACGAATATGATTGGGATTTTAATGTGAAATTCGGACATGAGTTCTATTTCGATTAAGTGTGATCTCAGATTTGACTTGGGAAATTGGTTTACGATGGATTCTGGATTTGTTGTGATTTATAAATGGTTTTGGGTTTAAAGACCCAGTACTATTGCTAGATGATGTTTTGGGTTTAAAGATCCGAATGAGATATGACGGGGGCAGGCCCGGATTGGGTTTAAAGACCCGGATTGAGTTTAAAGACTCGTGAGTTTAAAGACTCGGTTATTGTGATACCCCCCGAGGCCTATTGATTATAAACTGAGTTTAAAGACTCGTTGATATCCCGGGAAGGCCTGATATATGTGAGTTTAAAGACTCGGTAATTGATATCCAGCAAACTGACTGACTTGTGCTTTACTGTTGATTTCTGATGTTTTCGGATGTGTTGGGCAGTGGTCCGGTTTATGTGGTTTGATGGATTTTGGGTTATGTTATGTACTTGGCTTTTGATTGATGATTTTGGGCTGAGGCCCCGTGTCTATGATTTTAGGCTAAGGCCGAGGTCTGAGCAAAGGAAAATGATTTTGATTTTCATACACGGTTTTCTTATATTGGAAATAAAATGGATTGTGAAATGATTTTCGAATGCATGCATTGGTTTTACGTCGATGGTAGAAATGTCTTCTGTAACTGTTTTATAAATGAATTCAATTTCGTCCACTCACACCTTTTATGTTTTCATTGACCCTCCAGGTCGTGGCGCGTTGATCGAGGCTGATCGAGAGGCAGAGGCATGAGTGAGTACGTGTGTGGCTATCCCTAGTTTGGCAAGTGCTGAGGATAATTTGGGAACTTCAGTCGACTTGCCAGACGGGAGCAGGACCGGGAACGGTTATCAATGTCCCTTCGGGGGCGGTCCTGTCATATCACATCGAAGTCTTTTGAGGTAATTGATGTCTCATCTTCTGGAATACGGGTAGATATTATGCCATTGAGATAAAATGCATCAGTGTTGTTTCACCAAAACCTTTCCCGGTAAATCCAATGGCAAAAACCCATGGTCGAAGGGGAAAGATGAGCAAATACATATGAGTCAAATCATAGCATCTTCAGGATGCATTGTTAGCGGGGTGATCATACCACAATGTGCCTCATTAAAACCTAGTTAGGTAACAAAGCCCAATGGGACAAAATAACCCTGGTTGTAGGACAAAAGAGGTCACGATGATCATGTGAATATACTTCGGGATACTCAGTATACTTCCAGATACTTGGTATACTTCAAGATACTCCCCCTGAAAACTACAAATTATGTATATCAGCTAGTCTACGTAAACCAATACCTCGCACATGCTGCTGGAATGTGGCTTTTGGTAATGACTTGGTGAATAAGTCTGCATGATTATCTTGAGATCGTATTGGCTTGATCTCAATCTTCTGATGTTCTTGTTATTGTTGGTTAAAGAAGAACTTCGGTGCAATATTCTTGGTGTTGTCTCCCTTAATGAAACCGGTCTTCATCTGCTCTATGCAGGCAGCATTATCTTCGTAGATAACTGTCAGTTCATTATGGGTGGAATTCAGTCCACAAGTACTTCAAATATGTCCAGTAATAGCTTTTAGCCATATGCATTCACGAACTACTTCATGTAGGGCTAGAATGTATGACCCGTGTCCTGGAGGGAACGGTGAACAATCTCACATTCATGCGAGGGGGAATGGTCTGGGAGAGGATGGTGGTGTGCCTTAAAGGTGTAGGCACACACCTATCTAGCACTAGGCCTTTTGGGAGCTCAAGTGGCTTTGGGGGGGATTGGAACCCCAAAGTTAAGCGTGTTGGGGCTGGTGCAATTCCATGATGGGTGACCCCCTGGGAAGTTGCACCATGAGCTCCCGAAAACAAAACCGTGAGGGAGAGGCCCAAAGCGGACAATATGGTGCTAGATGAGTCAGGTCCTGACCGAGGAGGGTCGGGTCCTGACAATTTGGTATCAGAGCCAGAGCCCGACCGGGAAGTGTTCCAACGAGGACGCTGGGCCCTAAGGGGGGTGGATTATAAGACCCGTGTCCTGGAGGGAACGGTGAACAATCCCACATTCCTACGAGGGGGAATGGTCTGGGAGAGGATGGTGGTGTGCCTTAAAGGTGTAGGCACACACATATCTAGCACTAGGCCTTTTGGGAGCTCAAGTGGCTTGGGGGGGGGGGGGGGGGGATTGGAACCCCAAAGTTAAGCGAGTTGAGGCTGGTGCAATTCCATGATGGGTGACCCCCTAGGAAGTTGCACCACGAGCTCCCGAAAACAAAACCGTGAGGGCGAGGCCCAAAGCGGACAATATGGTGCTAGATGAGTCGGGTCCTGGCCGAGGAGGGTCGGGTTCTGACATAGAATCTCTGCATGATTCGAAGACGTAGTGTAACGCCCCGAAAATTCGAAAAAATGAAAATTTGGAAAATTTGAGGAAGATGACGATTTTGCCCCTGGAATTGAGCGAACGGTTGACTTTTTATTCGAGCGGTCAAATGGACTTTGACCGATGCCTGTGAAGTAGTTCGGGACGTCACGAGTTTATAGACAGGTGGCACACCCGATTCCGACATTCGAGGAAAAAGTTATGGGTCTAGAATTGTGAAGGGCATTTTGGTAATTTTTTCAAGTAGGGGTAAAATGGTAATTTTGTTGCAGCAGGGATAATTGTGATAATTGGCTAGCTGATTCAATTAAGCGGTGGATTGGCTGAATCAGCCATATGGGTGAGTCAAATGAGTAGG
Organism: Prinsepia uniflora; assembly: GCA_032719365.1. NCBI lineage: Eukaryota > Viridiplantae > Streptophyta > Magnoliopsida > Rosales > Rosaceae > Prinsepia > Prinsepia uniflora. Next base: position 52,136,293 of record CM064868.1, on the reverse strand, counting down.
TTAATGACATGTGTCTCTTGCTAATTAGGATTAGTGGCACTTTGTATAATTAATGGAATTAATTAGCTGCATCATATGAATATCAGAATCGACCAAGAACAAAAACAGAGCCTTTGATGCAATTCATCAAAAAAAATCAACAATCCTTATCTGATTTCACCCAAATTGAGAATTGAGAGGAAAACAAAGAGAATAACGGGGAGGTATAAAACCGAGTTGAATCCAGTTGAAAAACCCAGAAAAACCCGAAACCTTAGATGAACACCTTAGGATCGAATCTGAACTTATGGACGTAATTGAGTGAAATTGACCTTTGTTTTAGCCTTTTGGGATTGCTACGAGTCGAACTGGATCAAGAACGAAGGAAATTAAGGTTGTTTTGGCTTCGAACAGAGAGGGGGAAAGCTTCGGATTTTTGATCTTGAGTCGCGGAATTAGAGCCATGGAACCATGAAATTGATCAGGGGAATATGTTTATAAGGACCCAACGATGCTTCTTGATGCATCAATTGAATGAAACAAGTGAGAATTTGGGACGATTGGCTGATGAACAGTGCTTCGGTGTTCTTCGCAAATCGAGTTTGAGTCGAAGAGATTGAGGAAATGATGGCGAATTCATGGAAATGGAACCGGGTCACCTCGCGGGTCGTAGGCTCCGTTTATCAGAGAAACGGGTTGGAACGATCACTGTTCACTGCACTGTAGCAGGCGCGTGGCAACCACGCGCAGCCACTCACGGCGGCGCGTGGGGGCGCGTGAGGGGGAATCCCGAGGATTCGGGATTCCTGGCAAGTGTCGGAAATTACGGAAACGCGTGCAGCTCGGGAAGCGAGCGGGTTTGGACGGTGTGTGAGTGGACTTTTGTTTTCTACCCTAAATGCATGCATATATGTTTTAAATGCTTTATAATCTGATTTGACATGATTTGGTATGATTGATGTTCCGATATGGTGAATTCCTGATTTTGGGGAATATTATATTATTTTAATCGGTGTTTTGGCACGTTTTTCGAGGAAATGTACAAATGATATTTTGGGCTAGGCCCGGAGTTAAAAAGGTTTCCAAAAGAGTATTTTGACTTAATTGGTGAGTCAAGGATGAGTTTTGGGTTATTATAATGTTTTCTATGTAATTTTACGGATTTATGTGTAAAGGATATTTGGGCTTGAGTCCCGGTTGGTAAGGATTTGACTTGGATTGAGTCATGGAGCTGATTGACATATTTTGGGATATGCTCCCGGGATGATTCATTGTGATTGTGATTGTGATTGTGAATACCCAGACGGTCGAAGCTAAGGGTGTTCCCAGACGACCGGAGCTCGGGGATATGATTGTGATTGTTCCCAGGCAGCCGGAACTTGGGGTGTTCCCAGACGGCTGGTACTCGGGGTGAGATATATTCCCAGATAGCCGAGGCTTGGGGTGTTCCCAGACAGCTAACACTCGGGGTGATGCGTGCCGGGGCAGTCGGAGCTCGGGGTGACTTCCCAGACAACTGAGGCACGGGTTATGGCCTACGCGTAGTGCCGGTGTGACAGTGTGATGGTTTGTGCACTTGTGAATAGTGCGGATTGATTGATTGATTAATTGAGTAATTGATTGTTGACCTTGTGCATAGTTCTGTTGATGTTGATTGTGATTACGTACTGGTATTGAGTACGAGTTCTGGTCTGTGTGGCCAGGTGGTTATGTTTTCATGTGTTTGGCCTAAGAGCCGGGAGTTGACTTGTTATGTAGATTGGATGGAAAGCCGGTGATTGTCATTCATATGTTTTTCCTCTATGCATGCATGGTTTGATAAACTGGAGGGTAAATAATGTCTTTTATCAATGTGTTTTAACGAATATAATTTTGTCCACTCACACTTTTCTGTTTTGTTAACCCTCCAGGCCGTAGCACAACGTTCGGGGCTGATCTCGAGGCGGAGGCATGAGCGGCAGTTATCCCTTGTCTGATGGGTGCTGAAGGCTAGTTTCGGGACTTCAGTTGACTTGTCAGACGGGAGCAGGACCGGGCACGGTTATCGAGGTCCAGTTGGGACGGGTCCTGTCACGTAGCAAAAATGGTCTATTTCGTAGACCTACAAGATATTGTTGTGTTCCCAATGGTAAAGACATAACCAAATTGGGAACGCGCCTTGTGTGGGTCTGATAAGTAACCTGCATCAGCATACCTAACAAGATGTGCATCATTCCGAGGACCAATGAGATTTAATTCATTCCTCGATGCATAGGGATAGAATAAGCCCATGTCCATTGTACCTCTAAGGTATCAGAAGATGTCTTTTATGTCATTCTAGTGGCAGCGTGTTGGCGCAGAGCTAAATCTTGCTAGCAAGTTCATAGCGAATGAAATGTCCGGTCTAATGCGGTGAGCCAAGTACAATAATGCGCCTATTGCACTTAGATATGACACTTCTGGTGTCAATATCTCTTCGTTATCATCTGCTGGACAAAACGGGTCCTTCTTAGGATCTAGACTTCGGTCGATCATGGGCGTGCTTAAAGGATCCGCTTTATCCTCATTAAAACGTCTCAACATCTTCTGGATGTAATTCGATTGATGGATTAAAATCTCCTCTACAGGGTGCTCGAGCTCCAGACCGAGACAGAAGTATGTTCTCCCAATATCCTTCATTTCAAATTCTAACTTCAAGTGCTTAGCAATTTCTTGGATCTCTTCAGGAGTACCAATCAGATTCATGTCATCGACATAAACTGCCACCATAGCGAACCCGGAACTTGTTTTCTTAATAAACACACATGGGCATAATTCATTATTCACATATCCCAGTCAGATCAAATATTCACTTAGATGGTTATACCATTCGTTCGGATTGTTTCAATCCATAAAGTGAATGCCTCAAACTAATAGAGAGTGTTCGGTGGCATGAAACTATTTGCATTAGGTATTTTAAGTCCTTCAGGAACTTTCAAACATATCTCTGTATTCAAATCCCCAAAAAGATAAATAGTAACCACGTCCATAAGCTACATCTTTAGTTTTCTGGAAACTACCAAACTGATAAGGTAGTGGAATGTTATGACGTTCATTACGTGAGAATACGTCTCCTCGTAATCAATCTCAGGGCGTTGAGAAAACTGTGCGCCATTAAATGAGTTGTACATCTCGCAATCTCATCTTTCTCATTACGCTTCCTTGTGACTACCCATTTAAATCCTGCAGGTTTAACATGGGAGGTGTGGGAACTATAGGTCCAAACACCTTCCTTTTTGTTAAGGAATCTAATTTGACCTGGATTGGATTTTCCATTTTTGGCTAGTCTTCTCTACGTTGGAATTAATTCATCAACGGAGTAAGGTTCGATTTTATTTCTAGTTATTATTTCGGTAGCTACCATGAATACATATAAATCATCGATGATAATATCATTCTAATTCCATATCTCACATAAGCATGCATGAGTTACCAAGATCTCTTTATTCTCAAGAGTGGGTTCAGACGTTGGAGCGTCCCCCAACGCCATCACAGACCCATAATCCGGAATTATCTCATGAGATGAATCAGTTGATATTTAGAAGGGATTCGATTGTGCCAAATTTATCCTCTTCAAGGGATGAGAATCCTACGAACCTATTAGTCTACCTCGATTCTGAGCACGGGCATTTGATTGGTTAGCCGCCATGGTCGTACCTCGTCCGTCTGGGACGACGAGTCCTACTGGGATGTCTATCCTTGCATGCAAGTTTGCAGCATGTATATGTGATCTCGTCACTTTAGCTAGATTAGAGGAAGCGTCTGACAGATTATTAGCTACACTCTGTAAATCTAGAATTCTTCGCACTATGTTTTTACTTTATGCTTTTGGGGATCAATATGAGACATAGTGGGAACATTCCACGTCAATTCACGTCGTTCTTCAGGAACGTTTGCCTTTCTTAACTACCCCTAACGACGGGAAGACTGTCTCATCAAAGTGACTATCCGCAATATTGCGGTAATGAGATCGCCTGTCAAGGGCTCCAAATAGCATATAATAGAGAGGGATTCATAACTGATATGTATGCCTCTCCTTTTTTGAGGTCCCATATGTGTACGTTGTGGCGGCACAATTGGCACGTAACTGCACACCTATAAATGCGTAAGTACGAAGCAGCTAGTTCATACCCAGTCACTAGCTGTAACGCATAACATCGTTGGGTGGCGTTGACCTCAACCGGACCAATATTACTGCATGCAAAATTGCATAGCCCCTACGCAGAAACGAGAAGCTTGGTGCGTATTACCAAGGTTAATTAATTTTTATGCGAGACCATTAGGGGTGTGAACATGGGAACCAAATGTTCAGCATCAATCCCATTAGGGGTGTGGCCCTCAATTGAATGATATGGGCTAAGAGTTTAGCAAACGCAGTATGTGTGTGGACAAAGGGTAGCATGTGACCACTTTGTCGGTATCTCAACCTAAACCATGAAAGTTTTTTAGAACGGTCCGCATGGTGGTTGGAAAATCCACATCGTGTCCCCTTGTATTCTGTACAAGAAAAAGGTGGAGCCTTAACTCATCTTTGCATATAATGGTCTAATCTTCGGTTTCTGCTAACGAGTAAACTTGGCATAATGTTTCATTAAACACAAAGGTGTCTACGAGTGAGAGGATGCATGTACAATATTTTGAGGATACGGCGCATCATTACTCTGACATGGGTATCCCAACCGGCCATGTCATACTAAGAAATTGCTCATGCTAGTTAGCTTCTAGCTAATTTTTGCCTAGCTTATGGCTATTTTCTCTAGTGTATGCTTCTGGTCATACTAATTGGAGGTTATGCAAAAGTGTTCCACTTTTTAGTCGTTAGTGGTTTCAATGTGATAACCGTTGGCTTAAATATCCGTAAATATCGACAAAGTTCTTCAAGAACTTGGAGAATAAAAATCTTATTGATGGTAATTCAGTACCATTCTACAACGTTCTTTTGTCATATCTCTCGGAGTATAACATTGTCAGCCAAACAATAAATGTCCCCACAAAACATACATATTTAGAGATTTAATTCAATGGATCACATGCATAAGGATAAATGCTTATATTGAATTAAATCATATTCGAGCGAAAAACCACATGTTCCAAATGATATTTATACATGGATTTGAAATCCTTAGAATGGATGATGGGTCATTCATGTCTTGCTTCAGGCAAGAAATTGTCCCTATAATGGTTAAACGCTCTTCTAGAGTCTATATAAGGGACAAATCATTGCATTTATTACTTTGAGAAAACTCATCCATAAGCAACAAATAAGAACTTCAACTTCTAACAAATGGTATGATAAATCAGATTGTAAACATATAAAAGCTACTAGTTTGATGATGTTTGTTGAATTTATGAAGGAAACTTCGGGTTCCTTTTTTTCATGGAAATTGCCGAAATTACAGATTCGGTGATTAGTATGAATTACTGTTTCATTTATAAATTATTGGTTAGTTTATGAAATTTCTAGTTCATTGATGAACATCTGGTTCATTTAAACACATACATTTGCTAAAATAAACATTAAATAGCATATGAGAATAATTTAAATTAATGCTTCTGGAATTATATGGTGTGATATATATATAAACGAATACTTCTGATATTGAGTATATAATAATAAATTGTGATGCATTATAAGTACACGTGGCCTTCTGGGCAGTGTCCCTTTGAGCAAATAATGCCTAGGTGTGAATATACAAATTCCACATTAACATCATCATGATCATTACATCTCATAGGTGTCAAAATTATCATGATCACACTCGTTTGGTTATTGCACCAAAATCATGTTTAACATCATCATCATCATGCATCCATGATCAAATATTATGCACACAAATAATCCACATGATTTATCATCAATCTATGAATTAACAGCATCATCCAAAGATAATCAGCATCATTATTCAAAATCAAATGGTATAGCATTAACATATTATATGTATATCAGCATATCATGATCAACATATCCCACCATATATACATAGTAGCATCATGTATTCATCATCATACATGTATCATATATATTATCATCGTCATCTCTTATTATCATCATACATCATAACATCATGAATTCACCATATACTATATCAGATTATCATATGTGTATATATCAACCATCATGTGTTTATCATTATATATCATAATATTATGTGCTCATCGTATTTCATGATCATCTCGTATTAGTATCATAGGTATAACATCATATTCATATATTGTTATATCATAACATTATCATCATCATATTCATCTCATATAATTTCAGAATCATATCACATGTACCATTATCACATATTACCAACATATCATCGTATGTATCATATGATTATCATGCCATGATCATAACATCAATTAAATAGTTGAATAATAATTAATTCATGTTAATATCAACATCAACATCAATATGATCATAGCATTATATTATTTTATACCATTATCATGTATGTATCATATATTCATATCACCAGAATGATATTAGAAGAAATAGTTAAAAAAAAACTTATCTGGTCACACACGAGTGGAGCCCTGTGTAGAGGATGTCCAAAGTAAAACTAGGCCTAAACGACATGCCGCTTCCTTCTCCATCATCAACATCGAGTAGAAACGTTCTTTGTTGGGTCTCTGCCTCTGCAGACCAATTTGAAACCGTTTCCTTTTTTTTTTCAAAAGAGGTGATAACCATTCTGTTTCCTCCTTTCTTGGCGAGTCGTCCTAGACCAAGTCAAGGGTCGAGTCATAGATAGAGTCACGGGTCGATGGAAGCAGAGGCCGCATTTCCGAAGGCAATGAACTCGAGCAAAGTGCGGCGGCGGTGGGTGGAATTTCAGATTCATTCGGGTTGGCGTCAATTTGCTTCCTTATGCGGCGATCATCATCAGACACCATTAGTCATCGATTAGCTTGATCATTTGATCCGATGGCAGAGAGTGATACCATCACCAACAGAAAACATACAAACTCCATCCTTTTCTCCTATCCATTACAATCTTTAACTTAACCCCAATCCCTCTCTGAGTCAACCGATTCCTGCAATCCAACCCACACCCACAAAGTGGCCCACACTCGACAGTGACGTCATTAAAGCGAACAGACCTAAAACACGGGCACCCATCATCCCCATCTGCCTCTTCTCCACATATCTTGCACTCACACCCAGATGCCCCCTCTCCCGAATCATCAACTAGACGCAGCGTTTCGATGTCAACTTCAGTTACCGAGCTTGGTTCATGTGCAAAACTGGAGCCCCAAGGTTGGCACACTAAAAATTGTGAAGAGGGAGACAGGGTGTAGATGAAATAAGCATATGGATGTTGATTGACCGAGTTGCGGAATGGGATGGGATGAGTCTCGAAGGTTCTGGAGGCGTCGGAGGCTCTCCAGCGAGTGATGGATTTGGAAATTGTGTGGAGGGTGGTGTAGGGAAGGTGGAGATTGTTGTGGTTGATTGGAGGGAAGACAAAGCAGTCATTGTTAGGTGCGAAATAGTCTCTGATGGCTCTTCAGGAAAAATAGGCATTTTGACAATGAAGAAAATTCAGATCTCAAATTGAAATGGGAGATGAAAATTGATTGGGGGTTTTCAAAAATTCTTGAATTTTGTATGAGGATTTGGCAGAAGTTGATTTTGATCTTCTCCCAACAAAGGCAAAAGAAAAAAAATTCTTACGGTGAGGAATTGGGCAAAGCCTAAAAGTTTTGGGTTTCTGGAATTTCTTTTTTGTGGATTAGAGTCGTGCTAATAACGTGTTGTGAACAAGATTAGAATCATCTTATTCATTCAGTTAAAGCCCCTTTATATATGACTAGGGTTAAGTTACAATATAAATCAAATTTATGGACCATTTTGAAACTAAAGTTGATGTTATGGGGATATTTTAAGTAAAAAGCCAAATACTAAGAAAAATCCTAGTCCTCGGCATGGGTGTAATACTGATTCTGGGCGGTGACTATTCTATTGACAATGTTGATGAGTTCAGTTCTGCTTTTAGTTTTGTGCTCGAGTTTGTCATCTGTTTTGGGTGCGCCCGGGTTTTAAATTTTGAAGACCAAGATAAAGGTTGGACATCGCCAACTGAAGGCAACAACAGGTACCTGTAGTTTCAGTGAGGCTAAAAATATTTTCAAGATGGAAGTAGCACCCATTCCTAAGTTTTGTCTCGCAAAGTCTCGAAAAGCCAATGGGCAGCCCTCTTTCGCTATCTCAGTGTCGGTTTAGCATCATAGTTCGCGTCGCTAAAAGTGACATTCTAACAAGCATCCAAATTTATCAGTTGCAAGAACTAGAATCAATCTACAAGTCCAACTTGGATAGTTGTATACACAATTCTGCTTTCATATATTCCTGATAAAAAAGAGTCAGATGAATACATCTTTTGGGAGGGATCTTTAATCAGCAATGAATGGTAATTGAAAACCTACGCAAAACAAACAAACAAACAAAAAGTGGGAAAAAAAAAAGGGGAAAAAGACGCCCTCCCCTAAAAAGGACAAAAAAGAAAAATTGGTCGCGTATGCCCGTTAACAAATTGGTACATATTTTCTTTCTTCCTTTTCATGGTATTTTGAGTGTCAAAAGAGAACTTACCTTCAAACTAACTCCATTAGAAGAGGATCACCTTCTGCCATTATTCTTATTAGTTTTATGAACTCTTGTTCGGTTGTCACACTCCATGGGTGAACCGCAGGCACTTGAGCCGAATAAAATGAAGAAGAATTAGTAGAAGGGTGTTGTTCCTCATAGATCATTGTACTGAGCACTGAGTCAAAATTTTGAGGTGAATCTATTGCTTGAAAGAACATTGGAACGGCAACCTTGTGATGAATATCTAGATTTCCGACTAGATTAACAAGATCCGCAAAGTCAGATAGAAACCGGCGAGGGATGTAGAATACCTCAGAACCGCATACTGTGATAGTCTTGCCACTAGTTACAGCGTTCTTATAACTGACTTGGAAGTGAACTGGCATCATGCTAACAACCTTCTTCACCATCCCTGCTTGTTTCGAAAACCAATCTGAGTTGTCATTTATCGGCACACTAGTCCAAGACTTGGATACCTGAATCACATCGAATTATGAGAGCAATAGCGCATTGGTTTTAATGTCAACTAATCAGCTTTGGCAAAAAAGGACTAGTATCATCAATTTTCCTTCTAGGTAAAGTAAACTGGAAGGCATCTAACTACACAACATTAGTGACAAAAGGGTTATTAGAAGTCAGATTACCTCATTTGTAATCCACAATTTTGTTTTGTCTCCATGTAGAAGATTCCAGTAATTAAGAATAGTATTTTCCTGAAGGAATAAAAATCCATCTGCACCGGAATATCGATAAAATATTTTGGGCAAGTACCTGCAAAGAACCATTAGAAAATTAGAGATGGCCCGTGATAACTAATTACAATTTAGGAATTAACCAAAATGCAAGCAAAACAGTGAGGATTTCACATAAAACCAGAGTCTGCTATTTTATGAAAAACAAAAATGAATGCCTATTTAAATTGACAATGTACCTAACAAAACTCACATAATAATTCGGAATAAAATATTTATTTGAAGATACATATTTCTAGGCCCATTCATAGCATTTGCAGTCTTAAAACAGAATTAGGGGTCACAGGACCTGCTTCTGAGCCGTCTTCAGAACAATGATCTTATTTAGCCTAACTTTCATAATCGTAAAAGGCACCAACTCACAAAACTAAGAACAAGAAAAAACAGCAATATTCCTTTAAAATTAAAATATTTTCCGAACAAGAGTTTTCCTATAAATGGGTTCAGATATATAAAATTGCATGCTATACAAGACACCCCACTTTTTCTTTTTGTAATGGAAGTTTGAGTTCCTATACTACCAATTACCCCATCCCTTGTTAAGTCTTAACCTATGAGAATGCTTAAACAAGTATCAAGATGATTTATTCCAGTTCTTATAGCAAAAATTGATCAAAACGTTTACAATAAAGTTGCATGCCCTAAGCCTGACATCATCTCCAATGATATGTAACTATGAGAACCACAGCTTCGAACTTGTATTAAGTCTAAGCCCTGGATTAATGTTATCAAATCTTGAATAAACAAATTTTGATTGAACACCACATCACATCATCCCGAGTTCATGAGAAAAGCAATTTAACAAGATTGGAAAGCATCAAAGTATTTATAACATGAAATATAACCAGAATGAGGTACAAATTCATGAGAAAAGTAAGTTACTTGTATACATAATCCAATTTGCCATCTTCAACAGCGAGGTCAGTGTTCTTCAGATCTGACAACATGATCACAGTTTTAAATATCCGTCCATAAAGCAATCTCCATTCCAGAGCCGTACGTTCCACAGGTTCACTGCAGAACATGACAAGAACAACATTCCCAAAATTCTTCCTCCATCTGATCAAATTTCCAATTTCATAGTTCACTGTTCCTGTTTCCTCAACTCCAAGATGAACAGATGGAAACTTCTGTGGGATAAACTCTTTTGTGTCCCCATGACCAATAGCTGCCCGCGGCCGATCCAATTCCAAAGCCATTAATCTAGGTTGCTGGTACCCAACAGCAACCAAGTCCTCAAGCCAAGCAGCAGTAAACTTCAGATCCTTCTCAGTCCAGAAACCCTCTTCTGCCATAGAAAAACTCAACTCCAAAATTTTTTCAAACAACCTATGCTTACTTGATCTCCATGAAACCAAAAATTTGATCAAACGTCCTACATTCACATGAAGATCTTTCTCTTCAGAAAATGGGTATGCCAGAATTCTATCATACCGATGAAGAGTTGGGGGATAAACTACAACATAACCACCTATTTCCCACAAAAGTCTCTGCCCCCAATACCCCCTTAATACATCAGAAGCCATACTGCTAATGGAAACAGGAAGCATCAAACCCCAAAACGCCGAGGAATGGTAAATTGTATTGAAAGAATTAATAGGCACCATCATACCCTGCGGCAAGGCCACTTTTGGGGCGTGGTCATCAAACCTAATATGAAACGCTTCTAAACTCGATTTTCGTGTAAAATAGAACACTGAGTCAACATCAGGGAGTCCATTTGATATACCCTGTTGTATATACTGCTTTCCACCAAAAACCTCAGTGTAGAACTCTTCATGGCCAAGTTCACCAACATTCTCCAATGGCAATCCTCTTGGCCAAACTGAGCGTTGGCCGAAATGAATATAGGGATTCACTATGGTCCTATTAGGATTATCATCGCTATATTGCAATATTGTCTCTCGCCTAGCACCCTCCCCCATCAATTCTATATCAAAATGTTTACCCAAATTATCATCAATCACCTCCCCGCGATCATCCGCGTCGAAGATCTTCTTCGCGCCGTGTTGGATTGCAAACAAGTAACCCACACTCTTCCGAACATAAGAATCATAAGGCAAATAATCCAAAACTCTAAAACCCAATTGGGATTGTTGTTCAAGAGACAGAAAGATAGCACCTTTGAGGGTCCAATCCGACGGCGTTTTGGAATTCCCAATTGCCAGGACCTGCCATCCTTTGAGCTTGACGAGCTTTCTGAGCGAGTCAGATGGGTAATCGGAGACGGAGACGACAACCCACTTTTCAGATCGGAAACTCGCGTAGGGAGACGACGTGTCGGAGATGCGCTTGACGTCCAATTCCAGCTGCGGCAGCCGAATCTTCTCGAGAGCCTGGGCTTGCGATTGGAAGCAGAGCAAAGCGGCGGTGTCGCCAATGTTCCGGAGGACGAAGAGAGCTGCGACTGTGGCTACGAGGAGCACGACTATGACGATCTTGTACAAATTCTTGGAAACCCATGTGGAGAAATCATGATTTGGAGAGAAGGAGAGTGATGTTCTGATCTGAGGATCAGAGTTCTTGGGCGATTTGGGTCGAGGGCGGTCTTGGACCAACATTGAAGAAACCCAAAACCCAAATCCCCAAACCCCAAACTTTCCTTTCACAGTCGGAAACGCCTTGACTCAGAGTCAGAGCTGAAAATGAAGCTAACTGTATGATTATGATCAGAAAGCTTCACCGGTGAGCGGTATGGGCAAACATTCACAGTATAAAGCCCTATTTTTGTTTTGTTGGATTCTGCGGTGAGAGTGAGAGGAGAGCTGCCGGCTGCGTGTGAATTGAGCAAGGTGTGTGCTTCCTCGTTTCTCTCTCAAGTTGTTGAGCTGCCGACAGGTATGGTGGGTAGTAGCAGAGACGAGTTGTGAGTTTTGTGATGGTGAGGCACGCTTATGGTTTTTTTTTTTTTTTGTTAAGTTGGTCACGCTATGGTTGGTGTTTCTTAGCTTTGAAGCTTTGAAGCTTTGAATAGAACTGCTCTCTTATTAAGTGGGTCGGAGGGTCACTCTCTTCTTCAATTTTATCATTTTTGATTTCGTTGTATGAAGATGAGCATGTTTTGTACTGCAGTTGCTTCTTCTCGATTTGCTAGTCTCCCTTATCCACTATTTGTTAAGCGATGTGTTCTTTTTGTATTAATAGCGCTTATTTTCATACGTTTTTACAGAAAAATAATTTGATTTTAGTATGCATATGTAAAAATATTTTTGTCTCTAAAAAATATACTTATGATATATTTTATCTCCTTATTGTTTTTTATTCCTTTCATTCTTAAATTTGTGTTAATTTATACAATAAATCTGTTAAGATTTTATTTATTTTAAATAATCAAGCAAGGTCAATTGAGTTCATTCTATATCACCATTAGGATGGACACGAATTCGTTAAAATCACGAACTGATCCACTTTAATCAGTTATTTATCCAACAGTTTATATTTAACCGGATAAAATTTGAGAATTCAAACTGCTCAGTTAGTAACGGTTTGGATTTGAATTTTCATTTTGAAAATCCGTTAAATCTAAATTGAACCGTTAAAGAATATACTAATTTTTAGTAATTTTTAAATCTCTTATTAATTCAAAGTAAAAATAATAAAGATAAATATATACCTAGATATACCTTGATAATATTATAATAAAAGATTATTAAGTGTTAATATTTGTTTGATAAATCTTAATATAGTAGTAATATTTGCAATCCAATCATCCGCAAGCTTAATATAAAAAAAAAAAATTGAGTATTGATTATTCTGCTATTTTTTATATCCTTACATTTTTTTTAATATCCTTACTATTTTTTTATGCCTCAACAGTTTCAAACCATTTTGATCCAAATCAAACTGTTAGTAAAAGTTTGGATCGGAATGGTTTAATTTCTAATTTTAGAAAATCTAAACCGTATCGAACCATCAAGACTTTAATAGTTTGAATTTGTATATTGTTAATATCTGTATTATATCGAACTGCACCGTACCCACCCGTAATCACTATCATCAAATTTATAGTGACTTAACCCAATCACTAAATAACCAATCAGATCAAGACTAGCATAACTCCAAATATGTGTACTTAACGGCCAGAACTAAAGGAAACTAAGACCATTAGAACGGTTATAAAAAAAATTTGAAAATTATCACAAAGGACAATTGATAAGGAATTTTAAGATAACTACAAATTTATAAAATAAAATAACTAAAATTAATGGAAATTAATTTATTAGAATTAGTTAAGTTTTTTATTTGAGTAACATAAATAAAATGAAATTTAAATATGTAATTTAATATTCATATATTATGATAGTTATAAAAATGAAATTTTGAAAATGATACTTCATATAGAATTTAGACTCAGGATTTGTGACATCCAAATTCTAAGTTTTTTTTTCCTTTTTAGAATATTTAATTTCAATATTTATGTATCCAAATAAGAGAATTAATACATAGCAAATTTGAAATTCTAACTTTTTAACAAATTTTCTTTCATCCAAACACAACCTCAGTAGATTGATGAGCATTTGAGATGTCAACAAGCCCACATAGGCACTGCCACAACTTATTTGGACATGCAAGCCAATTTCATGAAAGAAAAATCAACTTATTTGGACATGCAAGCCAATTTCATGAAAGAAAAATCAACTTAATTTTCATAACCAACGACGAACTCATTTTAAAAAATTATGATTTTACTTGTTGTCTTTGATGAAGAGACCAAAGGTATTTGCATGTCAAGTTTAAACCCAATTTTTAGATTTTTTTTTACTTGTTTTCCATTGATGAATTCAGGGTGTTATTAGGGTTTATAGTGCTTTTTTGACCGTATTAATATGATTTTCCGAACATTTAGGGTTTAATAGGATTTTAGAAAGTGTTAGGGAGAGGCAGGTCGTGTTTGAGTACGAATGGTGACATGTGAGCAAAGGTTTTTGTCCTCAAGTTTTGGGTTAAAAAGAGCTAAAACCCTAATCTGAAAGCGTGCGATTACCACAAGTCTACAAATTTTTGGAAAAAAAAAATATGATATTTCATTATATCACAACAAAAATGTAAAATCGTTTCATCAAAAATCATGTTATGATAGAAAGACAATCAAGTCAAAAAACAATACTAATTCTGACAAAATAAGCACAAACAACAACTGAAAAGTATATGCACATCACTAAAATTATACAGAATTATAAACCGAACTCACAAAATCCAAAGCAAATAAAACACTAATAAATAGATAACCCTAAAAAAATTATGTCTACGTACTAAAAGGAACAGTCACCGCCATCGAACGAATCACATATGATCTTAAAAGACCTGTAAAATAGAGGAGGATATGAGGAAGGCTTTTCTGCGACGATTGAATTGTGTATGAAAACGAATAAAGGATCTAAGGTCCTAATCTACTACGGTGACAAAAAAATTGGAATTATTGTGATAAAATTTTCCAATAATAAGTTAGAACAAGATTTAATATTTTTCTTTTATTTAATGAGAAACAACGATAGAATTTCGAATGTGGTAGATATACTACACCAAAAGAGGTTTTTTAAGGCGCGCAAATTAGGGCGTGCAAAAATGTGCGCCTTAAAAGGGTACTTTTAGGGCGTGCATTTTTTCACGCCATAAAAAACCCTATATTTATATTATTTAAGGAGTGCATTATCTGTGCGCCTTAAATAGTTTATTTTTAAGGCATGTTTTTTATGTGAGCCTTAAAAAAATTATTTTAAGGCGCGCAATGTGTGCCTTAAACGCTGCATTTGTAAGGCGCACCAAAGTATGTTGTAAAAACAAAAGAAAATTTTCTTTTAAGTTGTGCTAAAGCGCGCCTTAAAAAAATTTAAACCTAGAACCTGAAATTTTTCAGTTCCCTTCTAGCCAATTTTTAACCCGCCCAAGCTGGAGTTTCTTTTTAGATATGGAACCTCAAATTTTGAAACGTAGAGTTTCTTTTTCATTTTTTGGTTAAACAATAAACAAAGGGTTTCGCATTCTGCGTTTAGGGAAAAGGAAAATCGGACTCAGCCTCTCTGGTTCTCGCTATGCTCAGCCGCCTCTCACGCACGCTCGTCTCTCAGTCTGTGAGAACGATTCTCAGCACCAGCCTCTCTGGCTTCTTGCGCAGGCACTCGCTGCTCTGATTCTCGATTCTCTTATTTCATATTCTCTCGGTTCTTGGCCTCTCATATTCGGTAGGTTCTCAATCAACACCAAGGGTCTGCCACTGCACTGAAGAAGAAATCATTCATAGATATCATCTCTTCTCTAGCGAGTCGTCTCCTCCTTCTTCTTCCTTCCCTTACAACTATATCTATTTGGTTGTTTCTTTTACATTTCTGAATATGTACATCTTCTAATGAATTGATCAAGATTTTTGGTTATTTTTTTGTTTTAGGTTAAGAACTTCTAGAGACGTGAAACAGGTTTCGTTTTCTTACCTTTTGCAAAGATGTGAAACAGATTTTGTTTTCTTCTTTTAATTTTATTACTGTTCTATGGATATAATCTGGAATGGGTTCGATTGATTGATTAAATGGTAGTTATCATACTCAATTATGCTTATTGAGTCCAGTTATGGGTTCAATTATTTTGTTAAAGTTGGTTAAAACATTAGAGATACTTAACTTGATGTTTTGGGCATTTCGTGGGATATTGGTATAGAAGGTTTGTGAGAGTATGTGGCAATGCACTCGTACCTGGAAACTATGCAAAGTTTCTAAAAGAGTTATCTGTCCAATTTCTTATTTGGTTGTTGAGAAAATTGATCAAAAGAATGAAGAATGCTTTTCATCTAAATCAATTGGTTATTATTCTATAAGTATTGGAAAACAAAACTAAAGAAAAAAAAAATCGATTTGTTGCATATTGGGTCAAGTGTTTTTCTGTTTTTCTGGGTTTTTTATTATGTTTCATTCCATGATTCGGCTATGCTAATTTATCAGAGTATGTTATACCTACAGAAGTTGGTCCAGTAAAACAATTATAATTGAATCAGCCTGCAATTTAGTTGGCTATTGTTCTAGTTTGAGGACATTCATTTCTTCTAATGACATCTTGTAATAAGTTGGTTGTTTTGACAGTTTAGGGTTATCTGATATTGCTTCTAACTTTATATCCTGCTTACTGCAGTACTGGATAAAAGTACATCTGCACTGGATCTAATGATCATCTGGTCTATATATATGATCTGGTAGGTAACTGCCCTTGTACACTGGATTTTGCAATGCTATTTAGTTTCTTCGTGGAACTGATCACTTTTGCAAGCAAAAACCAAAATGATGATGAAGAAGAAGAAGGTATTACCATTAATATGGAAATGTTTATCTATGACCTTTAGTCTAATATCTTATCTTACTCTAACAATGATTTTTGCAGGGAAGGATAATCAATATAGCTTCTGTTGTTAATGATGCAAAATAATGAGTTTTATTGGGCTGAATTAAGGTATAATTGAGAGTGAAGGGTCAGATTAAGGTAGCAGCTAGGTTTGATGATTTGATACAGGCCCTTTTCTATGGGTATGCTATAATACTGATGCCAAATAATAAAGATGAAATTCTATGTTTACATAATTCTATATTCACTTTGATTGTGGAAAGTAGAGGAAATATTCTTGCACACTAGGTGATCTCCAGATATAATTTTTTTGGATTCAGGCTGATGAATGATATGTTGGAAGTTTTTTTATTCCGAAGTGGTATCTTCCATTCTTCACTGGCTCTCATTATTCTTATACTGGATGTATTGAATTATGCTTCTCTATAAATGTGTATTAACCTGTGTATTTTTGTTATGCAACTACATTGGAATTCAGTGAGTGCCAAAACAGAAAGTTTAGTTCAATGGAAAGGTACCAATTTCCCCCTAATCGTCTACATAAGTATACACTCTTTGTGCTAATCTTTACTCGATAAGGCTTTCTTCATTGACTGATTGATTGATTGGTTGCTAACTCATTTCTTTGAACAAAAACTCGAATGATTTATGCTTACAATTATTGTTATAACAGGAATGCTAGGTAAATCCCTCACACCCGGGTTAGTAAATTCCAATCTTAGATGCATGTGGTTTCCACAACTGTAAATGTCTCGTGTTCTGTTCTTTTCTTATTTTGGTTGGATCTACTGTCAATTGCAGTGAAAATAGATGAATATTACACACCAGTTGATGATTATTTTGAAATTGAGTTCATTGTCTTATTGTTTTGTTGTTGCCCTACCAGTGCTAATTCTTTTTTATTGAACGCATACTATTTAGATTTGTGAACCCATCTATTACTTGAGGTGGTGGCTTTCACCATGGATATTAATCATTGAATTCATGGTTTTCTCCTTTGAGGCCATGAGATTGTTCTGTGTGCAATTACAATTTTTAAAATGTAGTTGGATTGGAGCTTTTTCCAGTTTGTGGGTCACCTTTTTGTGTGTGCCTCCTTTCCATGATTGTTGTTTGAGTCCACACACACTTATTATTTTTCTTTTTCAAATTTTCCCTAAGAAAACTAACACTAGCTTTTCTGTACTAGTGTTGTGGTCCGAACAAGAATTGATCATGTGCCTGGGTTGGCTAGAAATGGAGACTGAACCCTGGAAGATGAGAAGACAAGTTGAAAGATATGTTTACTTTCCTACTTTAACTTGGTCAACATTTTTAGGCTTGAAACTAATTTATAACTCTCAACGTTTAGGATTGATAATTTATTTTTGGGGCATTTTCTTTAGGTTTGTTCATGTTTCACAATGGAAGAAGTACAAATCAATGGTAGATGATACAAAAGCAAAGCCAGAAATTTCTAGTTTTGGATTTTGTTGTAGTCCTCAACAAATTGTTGGAATGTCAGATATTTCTTCCCTTTCTAATAGCAACTTCAATTCCATTGTTCAATGAGGAATGTGTATACATGTGTACTTTTTAGGATGTCTGTTTTGTTTTTTCCTTCATATATTTGATTGATCTCCTATGAATTTATCGAAGTGCGTATTCTATTCAATTGTGCTTCTCAAGCAAGGATGTTCTGGCCAAGGCTAAAATAGGCATTGTGGAATAGGAGCGAAAGATTATCCAACTAGAACCCTTGCGTTTGAAGATATTTTTGTATTACTTGGAAAAAATATGAAGTGGTAGACGTAGTTTTTGTTTAGAGATTATGTTCATTATGTGACGACCCGGAAATTCGAAAAAGGAAAAATTGGAAAGAAATGACGATTTTGCCCTTGGTTTAGGGAGGGCAAAAGTTGACTTTTTAATCGGGACCTTGTTTGGACTTTCTAGAAGGACCTTTGGATAGGTCTCGAGACGCTGAATCCGTAGACATGCAGCATGCGTCAATCGGAGGTCGAATGTGAAAGTTACGGACCTAGGAAGGCGAAGGGCAATTTGGTCATTTAGTACAGGAGGGTAAAATGGTAATTTTGGTAAAATAACCTTATGATAAATCGTAGGAGGCTCAGTTAGTCCTTGGGGTGACACATGTCACCTGTGAATATGGCATTAGTGGTACTGTGGCCGTGTGTGTGTCGTGTGATGGCTATGGCTCCATGGAGGCAGCTGGGACTTCTCTCTGTACCGTCTGGAAAATTGTGAGAGGAAAGGAGTGAGGAAGAACAGGGGAGAGAATAGAAGGGAGCCATAAAAACCCGAAAGCTGTGCTTGATCAATTAAGATTCAATTGTTGAGGTTGAGACCAACCCAAGTCGAATTAATATAAGAGAGAGTTTTCTGGAACCATTTTGCATCGAACCGCCTACAAATTGGGGAGAATTGATGGAGGGAAGGTTAAGAACTGAAGCTTCAAATCTTTGAAAAGTTTGAGATTGAGTTCGAGTTAAGGGAAACATTGAATGATGAAATTTAAGTTGTAAGACTGTTAAGAATGATGCGATGATGTTTCTTGATGAATCAATTGCAAGAAAACAATGAGAATTGATTGAGATTGAGGGGTGAACAGTAACTGCGACAGTGTGGAAATAGGGAGGTTGAGTTCGATGGTATAAAGGTAAGTTGTTGTGTAATTAAGATTACAGGACCTCAATTAGAGTTATAACGATGCTATAGGATGAATTAATTGTGGAAATTGAACACGAATTGGGCAGGATTGAACCGAGTTGCACCGCAAGACCCGTTTGCAGGGAATCGAGCGGGAGAGACGACACTGTAGCACTTTACTGTGTAGGCGCGTAGCTCCCACGCGCAGTCGCTTGCGGCGGCGCGTGCGGGCACGTGGGCACGATTCCTGAGGTGAGGTCAACATGACTTTTGTTCCATTTAATATAACGAACATTTTAGCGTTGATTTCGAGTCAATCGGACAACTTTTCGATATTGTTTCGAGGGTTCGAAGGTTTAGGTTATGTTTTAAATTAATATTTAATTCCCAGAAAATTATGGGAAATTTATAGGATATTAATTGAGTCATTAGTAACCTTTCATGATGATTTTGGACAGGATGCACGATTCCTGGAAAGTACCAGAAATTACGGAAACGCGTACAGCTCGGAAAGCGAGAGGTTTGGACGGTGTGTGAGTGGACGTTTGTTTTATAAACTGTTATGCATGCATAGTTAAATGTTTTACATGATTGATGGCATGATTTGATTTGCAATGATGTCATGATGATTTGGCATGATTATTTGTGATTTAATGATTATTTTAATCCGCCTTTTGGGCACGTTTTACGAGAAATATGCAAGTGATATTTTGGGCTAGGCCCGGAGTCAAAAAGGTTTCAAAAGGGTATTTTGACTTGGTTTGAAGTCAATGATATGATTGATATGTGTTTATGGTATGGATTGTGTTTGTGATTGTGGATACTGGTACATGTCTCGATGATGCGAGTGAAGTTCCTAGACGTGACTCGGATGTTGCGTGAATGCAGTCCCCGAGTACGTGGTACGTCTAGATGGTGCGTGTGCAGTCCCAGACATGATTGACATGACTCGGATGGTGCCGGAGTGCATTTTCCGAGGTTGGCCTACGCGTATTGCGGATGTGACTGTGTGATTGTTTGTGCACTTGTGAATAGTGCGGATTGATTGATTGACTGATTGTGCACTTGTGAGTAGTGCTGTTTGATGTTGATTGTGATTGCGTACTGGTATTGAATACGGGTTTTGGTCTTTGTGGCCAGGTTAGTTTTTTTTTTATTTGTTTGGCTTGAGAGCCGGGATTTGATACATTTAATGTGATTTGGCTAGAAAGCCAGTGATTGTTATTCATATATTTTACCCTATGCATGCATGGTTTGATAAACTGGAAGGTAGATGGTCTATTTGAAATGTATTTTCAAATGATATTATTTTTGTCCACTCACACCTTTTCTGTTTTTATGACCCTCCAGGTCGTGACACGACGTTCGGGACTGATCGAGAGGGGAGGCATGAGCGGAAATCAGTGCAATTATACCTTATCTGATAGGTACTGAGGGGTAGTTTCGGGACTTCAGTTGACTTGTCAGACGGGAGCAAGACCGGGCATAGTTATCAAAGTCCAATTGGGACGGGTCCTGTCACATTAGGATTCAAAACAAAATTGATAATGGTTGGTGTACTTGTAAATTGATTACTTATTTTTTTATGTTGAAAATACTATACAATGCATGGCATTGGTATAAATAGAAATCTATATAAATTAATAAGTGAATAGTGAGGGCTTTTTACGGAATGACTTTTTAAAGTGCTCAAACCCTTTTAAGGCACACATTGCATGCCTTAAATATAAGTATTTAAGGTGCACATTATATGCCTCAAATAATGAGGACTTTTTATGACATGGTCTTTTAAGACATGCATTTGAACGCCCTAAAAATCCTTTTAACGCGCACATTGCGCGCCTTAAATATCAGCATTTAAGGCATGCATTGTATGCCTCGAATAGTGAGAACTTTTTACGGCATGGCTTTTTATGGCGCACATCTGCGCGCCTTAAAAACTCTTTTAAGGTGCACATTACACGCCCTAAAAATGTGAGGACCCGGAAATTTGAAAAAGGAAAAATTGGAAGAATTTAAAGGAAATGACGATTTTGCCTTTGGTTATAAGGGCTGAAAGTTGAATTTTTGATCAGGACCTTGTTTCGACTTTCCGGAAGTACCGTTAGATAGGTCTCGAGACGCTGAATCCGTAGACAGGCGGCATGAGTCCATCAGAGTTCGAATGTGAAAGTTATGGGTCTGCGAAGGCTAGGGGCATTTTGGTAATTTGTTATGGCAGGGGCAAAATGGTAATTTGTTGCAGCAGGGTAATTGGGATGGTTAAACTGGCTAATTCAGCTAATTTGGATGAGGATTGGTCACTTGGTGACACTTGTCACCATATTTGCAAAATTAGTGGCTTTGAATGCCTAACAAGGACAAAACAACCCGCCCACCCTTCGTTTAAATTCACCAAAATTGATTGATCAATAAAGCCAAGTGTGAAACCTGAGACAGTGGGATGAAATTACAGAGAAAACAAGTGGGAATTAGAGGAGAAGTGAAGAAGAAAAACCCAGAGAAACCCGAAGACCCAACCCGTGAAGTTTATGCTTTTCAAAATTGGAATTTGCATTTAGAGCTCGAGATGCTTCAAATCGAGATTGAAGACATGGAACGATGAAATTAGACTTAGAACTATCTAACCATCCCAAGTCAACGTACCAAAACCCGATTCTACAAAAAGTCAACTATTCCCCCTAATTTACCCAAATTGCCCTCAACCGTCCGAACATCACAACTTCCTCCTCGGAGGTCGGAATCGGGCGTGCCACTTGCCTATAGATTCGTGACGTCCTAAACTACGTCCTGGTCACCGGTCAAAGTTCATCCAACCACCCAAACTAAAAGTCAACGTTTTTGCCCGAACCAGGGGCAAAATCGTCATTCTTGGCTCATGAACCTATCGGGACCACCTAACCGCCGATTAACCTCACTAATCACACCTTAAACAGTCTACTAATCCCGGCTTCCGGGACGGGTTGTTACAATCTACCCACCTAAACAGAATTTCGTCCCCGAAATTCCACAGCTAGTTCCCGACACCTATGGTCTCCTACCCGGTAATCAACACTCGGTCAATAACAACTTCTCCTGGGTTTCCTGTCTATCCTTCCCACCTTGGGTATTCACACCATCTCCAACTACTGTTATCACGGCCAACCCTCGCTATGTAACAACTGCATGGTGTACGCAAGGGAAACTCTATGAACAGAAAACAAAGGTATTATAAAATACCTTATTTCAGAGTACCCGACAGAAGTCATAGAGTACATCCTCGTATACAACCACCCTACTTTCCGAACCAACTCGACTACTAACCCAAACAATCGACCACCCATCTCCCTCGGCTGCTAATTCGGCCACTAACAGAATAATTCTACAAAGTCCTAAAGGCAAACTCTAGCTTATGGGTTCTCTCCTGCAATAACCTCATATTGATCAGTTATAGTCACTCCTTTCCTGTACCTTCCGTCATCCTTCTACGGAACTCACTATATCACTCCAAGTCCTCCAGGAAAACTCCTAGACTCTACCCTGGGGTCCAACAACCAAACCTAAGTACAGCACAACCAAAAGTAAGACAAATACCTGTCCCCGCGTCTGGTGTCGACTGAACTTCCTGCTGAGTCATCGAAAACACTCGGGCCTGAGATCCCGACACTCTACCACGTCCCCTCGAACTACTCGTGGCAGTGCCACCCCTTCATCTCGAGCCTGCTGTCCCTGACGCTGTACTCTGTCCGGGCTCCGCTGCTCATCGACCTACACCACCATCCTGTGGCAACAGTGGACACTCACGTCGGAAATGACCTCGTTCCCCACAGTAGAAACACACATCCAACCCTGGTCCACTGCTCGGTCTCCCTGTAGACGCTACAGACGTCGCACTAGCTTGCGGAGTCGGCTGTGCTCGGTAACCCCGAAATCCTGAACTCTGGAAACTGCCAGGTCTACTAAAACGATCATCGCCCGACGATGACACTCCACCGAAGTTACCTCCTTTCGATGTCCGCTGGCTCGAAGCTCCCAAAATAGATGGTTCCCGGCGTCGCACCGGCAAACTCGCCTCAACCCTCACCGCAGCATCCGATAAGTCTCGGAGGGTAGCAAATGATCCAGCCGTCACTATGGCTCGAATCTCGCCTCGCAGGCCTAACTCAAACCTACGGCACTTCTCGGCTTCAGTGGCCACAAAAGCAGAAGCAAACCGAGACAACATCTGGAATTTCCGTTCATACTCAGCCACTGTCATATTCCCCTGCTGGAGCTGCAGAAACTCCGCCTCCTTGGCATCCCGGAAAGAACGAGGATAATACTGCTCCAGAAACCGTTCCCTAAACGTCTCCCAAGTCATCGTATGGGCGTCCCAACCAGACAATTCGAGGGTATACCACCACTCATACGCCGTACCATCTAGTAAAAAGGTAGCCAACAATACTCGCTCCTCCGGCGAACAATGCATCACCGCAAAAATCCGCTCAAGTCGGGTAATCCACCTCTGGGCTTCCTCAGGGTCAGCCCCACCACTAAACGTCGTAGCCCCGAGCCGCTGGGCTCGCTCAATAGTAGCACTCTCCGTCTCTCTTGCTACTTCGTCTTCAGGTTGTGGAGAGGGTCTACGTCTCGGAGGCATCGTCAACCGCACTCTGAAAGAGGCATAGAAGTAGTCAAACAACTGAAACACAACCTCACAAACCAACAAACCCCACAAACCCGACAAAACCTATGCTCTGATACCAATTGTCAGGACCCACCCCGGTTTCACCCTGAAACCCGAGGTAAATCCCGCTCCCGTCTGACTTCCCGACACAACACCTAAGTAAAACTCACTCACCCTAGTCAGACGCAGGAGTAATTAAACAAAAATATCCCGAAGGTATCGTTTACAGAGCATAGTACGAAAATACAAGGAAAATAAAAACCGATAAATTACACGCACACGGAAGACTTCCAACTACTCCGGGATCCCCCACGTCACTTCTATGCCTCGGGCTCTGCCGTCGTCTGAGCTCCGCCGTGTACACTCCCGTCACGGCGCCCATCCTAGTCGACGCCTAGGACCCTCCTGAACCTCACCCTGACCTCCATTCCTTTCGACTCTAAGCCCAACCTCACAACTTTCAAATTGAACAGCACGGGAAAAACAGAGCAAGAGATCTCACCTTTCGATTGCGTCTCCGCCGTGCGCACCGCCGCGTGCCACGGTGCTCGTTGGATCCCCTGCAACCTCCTACAGCTCCCTCTGCCTTGGTTTGAGCCACCACACGGCGTAGTCACCACCCTTGAATCACAGCCTCCCTGTTTTCCCAGAATTGTGCCGCACCACCGCCGTGCCGTCGTGCACGATGTCGCCACCAAAACACGACCACCTGCTCAAACTCTTATCTCCCTGTCACTCTCTCAATTCACTCTTCACTCCCTCTTGCACAGAATCGATCACCGTCCTCCAATTCCCTCACCCTTTGTTTCTCTCTGTGTCGAACCAACACGAACACTACACGGGTGCACCCCAAAATAATGGACCGTGCACGTACAGGATTCCACCAGAATCCTCTACACACCTGCCACATGTCACAATCCGCTCCACACACTCCCACATGGCCCAATCTCAGCCGTCCATTTCCTTCTCTCTCTGTACAAATCCGAATGTGCCACAAAGACCAAAATACCCTCCAATTTAACTCATATTTACGGTTTTGCCACTAACTTCCTAGACTCATATCTCACACCTCGTACGTCCGATGACTATGTGCCACCTGTCATCGAACTCAGGACGACAAGAACTATCTAACCATCCCAAGTCAACGTACCAAAACCCGATTCTACAAAAATTCAACTATTCCCCCTAATTTACCCAAATTGCCCTCAACCGTCCGAACATCACTACTTCCTCCTCGGAGGTCGGAATCGGGCGTGCCACCTGCCTATGGATTCGTGACGTCCTAAACTACGTCCTGGTCACCGATCAAAGTTAATCCAACCACCCAAACTAAAAGTCAACGTTTTTGCCCGAACCAGGGGCAAAATCGTCATTCTAGGCTCATGAACCTATCGGGGCCACCTAACCGCCGATTAACCTCACTAATCACACCTTAAACAGTCTACTAATCCCGGCTTCCGGGACGGGTTGTTACAATCTACCCACCTAAAAAGAATTTCGTCCCCGAAATTCCACAGCTAGTTCCCGACACCTAGGGTCTCCTACCCGGTAATCAACACTCGGTCAATAACAACTTCTCCTGGGTTTCCTGTCTATCCTTCCCACCTTGGGTATTCACACCATCTCCAACTACTGTTACCACGGCCAACCCTCGCTATGTAACAACTGCATGGTGTACGCAAGGGAAACTCTATGAACAGAAAACAAAGGTATTATAAAATACCTTATTTCAGAGTACCCGACAGAAGTCATAGAGTACATCCTCGTATACAACCACCCTACTTTCTGAACCAACTCGACTACTAACCCAAACAATCGACCACCCATCTCCCTCGGCTGCTAATTCGGCCACTATCGGAATAATTCTACAAAGTCCTAAAGGCAAACTCTAGCTTGTGGGTTCTCTCCTGCAATAACCTCATATTGATCAATTATAGTCACTCCTTTCCTGTACCTTCGGTCATCCTTCTACGGAACTCACTATATCACTTCAAGTCCTCCAGGAAAACTCCTAGACTCTACCCTGGGATCCAACAACCAAACCTAAGTACAACACAACCAAAAGTAAGACAAATACCTGTCCCCGCGTCTGGTGTCGACTGAACTTCCTGCTGAGTCATTGAAAACACTCGGGCCTGAGATCCCGACACTCTACCACGTCCCCTCGAACTACTCGTGGCAGTGCCACCCCCTCCTCTCGAGCCTGTTGTCCCTGACGCTGTACTCCGTCCGGGCTCCGCTGCTCCTCGACCTACACCACCATCCTGTGGCAACAGTGGACACTCACGTCGGAAATGACCTCGCTCCCCACAGTAGAAACACACATCCCAACCTGGTCCACTGCTCGGTCTCCCTGTAGACGCTACAGACGTCGCACTAGCTTACGGAGTCGGCTGTGCTCGGTAACCCCGAAATCCTGAACTCTGGAAACTGCCAGGTCTACCAAAACGATCATCGCCCGACGATGACGCTCCACCGAAGTTACCTCCTTTCGATGTCCGCTGGCTCGAAGCTCCCGAAATAGATGGTTCCCGGCGTCGCACCGGTAAACTCGCCTCAACCCTCACCGCAGCATCCGACAAGTCTCGGAGGGTAGCAAATGATCCAGCCGTCACTATGGCTCGAATCTCGCCTCGCAGGCCTAACTCAAACCTACGGCACTTCTCGGCTTCAGTGGCCACAAAAGCAGAAGCAAACCGAGACAACATCTGGAATTTCCGTTCATACTCAGCCACTGTCATATTCCCCTGCTGGAGCTGCAGAAACTCCGCCTCCTTGGCATCCCGGAAAGAACGAGGATAATACTGCTCCAGAAACCGTTCCCTAAACGTCTCCCAAGTCATCGTATGGGCGTCCCAACCAGACAATTCGAGGGTATACCACCACTCATACGCCGTACCATCTAGTAAAAAGGTAGCCAACAATACTCGCTCCTCCGGAGGACAATGCATCACCGCAAAAATCCGCTCAAGTCGGGTAATCCACCTCTGGGCTTCCTCAGGGTCAGCCCCACCACTAAACGTCGTAACCCCGAGCCGCTGGGCTCGCTCAATAGTAGCACTCTCCGTCTCTCTTGCTACTTCGTCTTCAGGTTGTGGAGAGGGTCTACGTCTCGGAGGCATCGTCAACCGCACGCTGAAAGAGGCATAGAAGTAGTCAAACAACTGAAACACAACCTCACAAACCAACAAACCCCACAAACCCGACAAAACCTATGCTCTGATACCAATTGTCAGGGCCCACCCCGGTTTCACCCTGAAACCCGAGGTAAATCCCGCTCCCGTCTGACTTCCCGACACAACACCTAAGTAAAACTCACTCACCCTAGTCAGACGCAGGAGTAATTAAACAAAAATATCCCGAAGGTATCGTTTACAGAGCATAGTACGAAAATACAAGGAAAATAAAAACTGATAAATTACACGCACACGGAAGACTTCCAACTACTCCGGGATCCCTCACGTCACTTCTATGCCTCGGGCTCTGCCTCGACGTCAAGACCCCGCGCTCGCTCCACAACCTGGAGGGCAAATGCATAACCAACATTTGTTAACACAGGTATAAATCACTTCTCATAAAACATCATAAGAAACAGAAACACTATAAAACAGTTATGGAAACCATAGCATGAGTATCAGAAACCGTAGCATAAACCACAAAGCTCAAATCATCATTTCCCGATCAAACCTGCTGGACCTATCCGAGTCTTTAAACTCCCGAGTCTTTAAACTCAATCCAGGCCTTAATCATATCCGAGTCTTTAAACTCCCGAGTCTTTAAACTCAAGGCCTACGAGGGAAATCAATATATCCGAGTCTTTAAACTCCCGAGTCTTTAAACTCAATCCGGGTCTTTAAACCCAATCTGGCCGGTCCCCCGTCACATATATCCGGGTCTTTAAACCCAATATCCAGATCCAGCAAATCCAATCCCAAAATCATTTGAAAACCATTTACCAATCCACATCCAAACCCGAATCCGAAATCACTGGTCCAATGCCCTTCCGGCATCCAGAACCGTCATTTCGAACCCAAATCCGAAATCCACTTTCCAACGTTAAAATCAAATTCCGCTTTCTGAAAATCATTTAATCACCTAATCATGTTTCAAAATCCCTTTGTAAGCAATCAAACTAGTTATCCTTTAAAAACCCCAAAACCCTGGCATTTTACTCAGAAATCGACATTTCTCGTAAAACGTGCCAAATACCGTATTTTCTTGAAAAACGTGCAACAATGTAAAACCAACCAAACATATTCGATAAACATAGAATAATGATTAAAATCCATAAAACAATTATAGAAAACAGTTATGCATGCTCGAGTTTAGAGAAGGGGTCCACTCACAGTACCGAGCCCTACTCGCGTCCTGAACGTCCAGCACGTTCCTCGGCTTCCTCGGGAAATCCCGATCCTGTCAAACACCGTCAAAAGACATCACTAATACATCTACGAAAGTTCACCTAAATTTCCTCAAAATTCCCCAAATCGAAAACATAAAACCCGGAACCCTAAACCTTCACCCTCGCGGAACTAAACTCAAACGACGTTCGATTGACCCGAAACCAACTCCAATGAACTCACCATAACTCCTAGACCAAAACCCATGTTGACCGTTTTCCCCATCGCAGCCGCACGCGCCCCCACGCGCCGCCCAAAGTGGCTGCGCGTGGCCCTCACGCGCCTGCTACAGTGCCCTTCAACCTTGAGCAGACCCGGTTCAGCACAGTAGACTGCAACCTGAACCGGCGTCAGCGGTTTACCGCCGTGCCTGCACGATTTCTCTCCCTTTCTTCACCTAAAGTTTCGTCCAGTTCCAATCTATCCATTCCCAGCTCCTCAGACCTCGACACCGCCCCAAACCCGTCGACTTAAGCTCGAACCAGACGACCAAGCTCCCCCTGTTTCACGATCCAGCCACCCAGCTCACCTCCCTTCACGGTGGCTGCACCAAACTCTTCCCTGGACCTCACTGAACCTAAACCAACCCTCCTAGACCTTCGACTCAGCCCCTACCTTCACGGCTTTGGGTTCGAACATCACGGCAAAACAGAGCACACTGAGTTTGAGCCGTCGTCTGAGCTCCGCCGTGTACACCCCCGTCACGGCGACCATCCTAGTCGACGCCTAGGACCCTCCTGAACCTCACCCTGACCTCCATTCCTCTCGACTCTAAGCCCAACCTCACAACTTTCAAATTGAACAGCACGGGAAAAACAGAGCAAGAGATCTCACCTTTCGATTGCGTCTCTGTCGTGCGCACCGCCGCGTGCCACGGTGCTCGTTGGATCCCCTGCAACCTCCTACAGCTCCCTCTGCCTTGGTTTGAGCCACCACACGGCGTAGTCACCACCCTTGAATCACAGCCTCCCTATTTTCCCAGAATTGTGCCGCACCACCGCCGTGCCGTCGTGCACGATGTCGCCACCAAAACACGACCACCTGCTCAAACTCTTATCTCCCTGTCACTCTCTCAATTCACTCTTCACTCCCTCTTGCACAGAATCGATCACCGTCCTCCAATTCCCTCACCCTCTGTTTCTCTCTGTGTCGAACCAACACGAACACTGCACGGGTGCACCCCAAAATAATTGGACCGTGTACGTACAGGATTCCACCAGAATCCTCTTCACACCTGCCACATGTCACAATCCGCTCCACACACTCCCACATGGCCCAATCTCAGCCGTCCATTTCCTTCTCTCTCTGCACAAATCCCAATGTGCCACAAAGACCAAAATACCCTCTAATTTAACTCATATTTACGGTTTTGCCACGAACTTCCTAGACCCATATCTCACACCTCGTACATCCGATGACTATGTGCCACCTGTCATCGAACTCAGGACGACAAGAACTATCTAACCATCCCAGGTCAACGTACCAAAACCCGATTCTACAAAAAGTCAACTATTCCCCCTAATTTACCCAAATTGCCCTCAACCGTCCGAACATCACAACTTCCTCCTCGAAGGTCGGAATCGGGCGTGCCACCTGCCTATGGATTCGTGACGTCCTAAACTACGTCCTGGTCACCGGTCAAAGTTCATCCAACCACCCAAACTAAAAGTCAACGTTTTTGCCCGAACTAGGGGCAAAATCGTCATTCTAGGCTCACGAACCTATCGGGACCACCTAACCGCCGATTAACCTCACTAATCACACCTTAAACAGTCTACTAATCCCGGCTTCCGGGACGGGTTGTTACATTGAGACCCTGTTAGGAATGCTTTTGACTTGGTTCGAAGTCATGGATATGATTGATATGTGTTTGTGGTATGGATTGTGTTTGTGATTGTGGATACTGGATCATGTTCTGGATGGTGCGAGTGCAGTTCCTAAACGTGACTCGGATGTTGCGTGAGTACAGTTCCCGAGTATGTGGTACGTCTAGATAGTACGTGTCCAGTTCCCAGACATGACTGATATGACTCGGATGGTGCCTGAGTGCAGTTCCCGAGGTTGGCCTACGCGTAGTGCGGATGTGACTATGTGATTGTTGGTGCACTTGTGAATAGTACGGATTGATTGATTGATTGATTGTGTACTTGTGAATAGTGTTGTTTGATGTTGATTGTGATTGCGTACTGGTATTGAGTACGGGTTCTGGTCTATGTGGCCAGGTGATTATGTTTTCATATGTTGGCTTGAGAGCCGGGATTTGATACTTGTTAGGGGATTTGGCTGGAAAGACGGTGATTGTTATTCACATGTTTTTCCCTATGCATGCATGGTTTGATAAACTGGAGGGTAAATGAGATATTTTGAAATGTGTTTTAAAAGATATTATTTTTGTCCACTCACACATTTTCTGTTTTGATGACCCTCCAAGGCGTGGCACGATGTTCAGGATGATCGAGAGGCGGAGGCATGAGCGGAAATCAGTGCAGTTATCTCTTGTCTGATAGGCGCTGAAGGGTAGTTTTGGGACTTCAGTTGACTTGTCAGAATGGAGTAGGACCGGGCACGGTTATCAAAATCCAGTTGGGACGGGTCCTCTCAAAAAAGCCTATTTTGGTGTATGAATATTTTTGGTTGGATTTTAGACATTTTTTCCTTGACTTAGATAAATTGCGCTTGGTTGTTTAGAAATTTAGGTTGTTCCTAAGGAGAAAATGTGGTTTCACTTTGCCTCATAAAAGGAATCCTCTATTTACTGCCATCAATTGAATTAAATGTAAAAAAATTAAAAAAATTTAAATAATACCAAAAAGGAATTAATTAAAAAAAACATTAGGTTTCCTTCCTTCTTTCCCGGCTGCTCTATTCCCTTCTTCCCCACCCTCATTGCCATCATATACACCTCCCACCCAAAGTCTCGGTTACTACATTCTCCTCCCACGCCGCCTCTCTCTACGAAGACCGTCTCCAATTTCAGTCCTGTATTCACAAGGGCTCCAGACCCCATTTTCAGTCAAATAATGGCAGGATCATAATAAGGTTTAGAGAAAGAGAGAAAGAAAGAGAGAGAAGAGAGAAATTATATTTTCATTCATAAATTTTGACTATTCCCAAATTAGAAACAAATACAATTCAAGGAGAGAATGCTCTTATTCCCAAAGTAATATAGAAGGAAATAGAGATTGGTCCCATAACCATAATGGGCCTGTGAACACCACAAATGAAGAACAAGCTTGACCTTAGGCTTGAAAGCTAGGATATCGACGTCATGAGCTACCTCCCAAGTCATATCCTCAGCAGGAAGACCAAGCCACTTGACCAACCACCAATTGACTTGGCCAGAAGTGGTCATTGGAGGCAGGTCCGATGAGCGCATGGTGTCTGATAACCAATACGCTTCTTCAACTGAAAAATATGGAAAATATAATGAATGTAGGCATGAAATGGTAGCTGGAGCTGGCAGGACACCTTATTGTTGAGTGCATAAAGATATAAACACCCTCTTTTTAGTTTTTCACTGAAATCTCCATACAATACAAAGTATTTTGTTCTTGATGTTTTTCAGGATAAATGCATAAATTTGGAGAAATCGTCTTATTTTTTATTGATCATGAAGACTTAATGAGCTTAGAATGGAATACTTTAAGCCCAATAAACTCAAGATGAGTCCCTAACTCACAAGTGGTCTTAGATCATCACAAAGAACCCTCTACAAAAAAGAGGAACAAAAACAAAAGCACATCTGTTACACATGTAGGAGTTGTTCCAAGCTTGGAGGGATATCAAGAGCCTTGGCTTTATGAATTCTTCTAAGTTTAGTCTTCCAAAACCTTTTTTTGTATTTGTTTAAGTTTTGAATTCGTTTATGGAGTAGTCTTATAGTAGTTAGGGCTACTTTGAATCCCAAGCCATGATTAAATTAATGTTATGATTCTGTTTTGGCTTATCAATTTCTTTTTGCACCTAGAATCAATTTTCCGTACTTATTATTTTTAAGCATTTTTTTTTGCAAGCTTAACTATCTTATTTATATTTGCTTGTTGTTGTGCATGTTAGGATGACTTCCATATCTTTTTTCATTCATTAGCAACACGTGGTTCAGTTAAGAACTAGTTATGTTCATGAAGATCTAGGATTGATGTCATGTTCTAGGGTTCATGTCTTGTTCATAATTCTCTTTTATTCTCAATGAGTTTGTAGATACTACGTCTCAGTATATTCCATGCTAGGTTGCATCTAGAGATATAAGTTTGATGTACGTGTCATGCATCTAACATGCTAAGTAAGATAGAATTCTTACAGTTTATTTAGATGTGAGTGTTTCTATAAGGATTTATCAATTCATAAAGGGAGGATGTTTAATTTCAAATCAGCAAGTTTTCAATTCAGAACCTACACTAAATGTTGGTTTTAATGAGTTATAAATGAAAATCAATTCATAGCTATAGATACAATTAAACCACTTGAATATGACTATTTTACATTAACTTCTATACCTATAAATAGAGGCCACCTTCTACAACAATAGGGGGAACAAAAACAAAAATACAAATGGTACACAAGTAGGAGATGTTCCAATCTTGGAAAGATAGCAAGAGCCTTGGCTTCATGTACTCTTCTAAGTTTAGTCTTCCAAAATCTTCTATGTATTTCTTTAAGCTTTCAATTTGTTCATGGGGTAGTCTTGTAGTATTTAGTTTTGTTTTGAAGCCTTGGACATGATTAAATTAATGTTATGATTCAGTTTAAGTTTATTAGTTTCTTTTTCCAACTATAATCAGTTTTATGTTCATATTATTTTCAAGCATTTATTTGCAAGCTTAACTACCTTTTTTATGTTTGCTTATCATTGAGAATGTTAGGATGACTTCCATATATTTTTTTCATTCATTAGCAACCTGTGCTTCGGTTAAGAACTAGTCATGTAAGCTGATTTCATGAAGATCTAGGATAGATGCCATTTTCTAGGGTTCATGTGATGTTAATAATTCTCTTTATTCTCAATGAGTTTCTAGATACTAAGTTTGAGTATATTCCATGCTAGGTTGCACCTAGAGATATAAGTTTGATGTACGTGTCATACATCTAACATGATAAGTAAGAAAAAATTCTTACAGTTTAGTTATATGCAATGCAAAATTTGTGAACATCTTAGTTGTCAGGACCCCGTCCCAATCACCCCCTGGATTAACGATGGACGCTCCTGATCCCGTATGACACGGAGTGTCAGACAAGGGAAATTCTGACTTTAACCCGCTCGGGGCATTAGAGTACGCCAGGATCCGGAGGAGGAGTGTGATGTCTCGATCTCTGCTACAGCCCGCATCCGTTGTCAACCTGAAGGACAGTCAAAACATTTAAAAGCTGTGAGTAGACAAAACAAATAATTTATAAAAACATTTTCACAAAAGACATTTATACCCCTCACTAAAAAGCATGCATGCATTCGAAAACCATTTACCAAACCATTAGGGCCTTGGCCCAAAATCATAAATGAAACCAATCATACGAGCCACTACCCAAATCCATGTGGGACTCAGCCCAAAACCAGTACATATACCACATATCATATACATAAATCATACTACCAATCCTGTCACGGTTTCTAAAGCTACGCGCATGCTACTCGGGGTCTCAAATTCCAAGTCTCCCCAGGGTCCACCCAGGTCAATGTCTGTAGATCAATGACCCTTCCTGGGGGTTACAATCCATAAGCCTTCCTGAGAGTAAGGTACCCAATGGGGACGACTCCACTCAGTTAGTGCTCCGTGACTACTCCGGGGTCCACTCAGGCTAACGACCCTCCCCGGAGGAGACAATCCAAATAAAGGAAGGTATATGAATATATATATATATATATCAAAAACATTCTTAAAATCTTGCAAGGGATTCATGCCCGATCCTCATAAACCGTCATGAACTAGAAAATCTATTTGGGGTCCCCGACCCGAAATCATAAACGTAAACCAATTGGGCCTCAAACCAGAACTCATAACTCAACTAGGCATCGTGCCTGATATCTTAGGGTCAGTCATGATTCCAATCCTAGTGATGCGTGCAACCATTCGTCCAGGACCGCCCTCAATCCTGGTATATCGCCGTGAACGAATCAACCGACGCGACCACCACTAGATCATGGTGCACTCATCACCAATCGATATCCTGAACCGTTAGCACTCCAAATTCCCTCCAGTGGCTGCTCGATAACGGGTCGTGCATCGTGACCTCTCCGGAAGGAACACATCCTAGTTCGGAGGTGAGCGTCGTATCGTCCGACGCCGTGCACATAGCACTCACTGCGACCACGACTCAGACCCGTAGGTCATCAATAAGGCTACATGCCCGCGACAAAACCAAATGGGTCTCATGCCCGAGTTTATCCTTTTTAAATCCAAAACCATTTCATTTAAACCATCGTAGAAAACATAGTACGTATAAGCACCATATAAGGCCGAACCTCAAAATACGTGCCAATACCTGAACACACACAAATACACTCATGGCATCGCAAAACATTTATTAAAACACATAATAAACATTTATGCATGCCTCAATTTAGAAAAAAATGTCCACTCACAGACCGTCTAAGCTACCGCCTCGATACGCGTGTCTTACGCCTCTCCCGGGCTAATCACCGTCACCAGGACCTCAAAATCTGTCCAAATCATAATAGAAAGTTACTAACTACTTAAATAACCCCTCATTAAAGCCCCGTAATTTTCTAAAATTTTTAACTATTTTTAATCCCGATCCTAAAACTTTGGATGCCCCAAACAATATCGAGACGGTGTCCGATCGACACGAAACCAGTTTCAAAATGTTCGTTACATCAATTAGATGATTTTTGATGTTGAACACCTATCCCAAAACTGTCCTACGCGCCCCCACTCACCGTTGCAAGCTAGTACGCGTGAAACCCACGCGCTGAAATAGTGTCATCGTCTACCTCTAGAGAACCCGGTTCTCTGGTTCGGTCCAGTCCAGTCGAACTGGTAGACCGTCCCGGTCGGTTGTGACAGGACCCATCCCAATCCCCCTGGGATTAACGCGGGATGACTCTGCTCCCGTCTGACACGGAGTGTCAGACAAGGGATACTTCCGACCTTTGCCCTCCCGGGCTATCAGAAGATGCCAGGATCCGGAGGAGGTATGTGATATCTCGATCTCTGCTACAGTCCACACCGTATCCAACCTGAAGGGTATTAAAAACAGAAAGACTGTGAGTGGACAAAAATAAAGAATTTATAAAAACATTTCATCAAAGACCTTTATACCCTCCACTAAAAAACATGCATGCATAGTAAAACCATTTATCCAAACACATATGTTAAAACATCCACAATTAGGGTCTCAGCCCCAAAATTCTGTAAATACAAGTTATACGGGCTCCTGCCCAAAACCATTTACAGAAAACCATAACACAGTGAACATATGAGGGATCTCAGCCCAAATCCATTTATCATTATAAACACAATTTTCCAAAACCAATTGAAATCAAGTTTATCCACTATATTCATATCCAGAACCTGTCACGGTAAAATAAAGCTACACGTGTGCTAACCGGGGTCTCAAACCCAAGTCTCTCCAGGGTCCACCCAGGTCAATGTCCGTAGATCAATGACCCACCCTGGAGGTAACGAACCATGCCCATCCTGAGAGTAAGGAATCCAACTGGGGGGCGACTCCACTCAGTCAGTGCTCCGTGACTATTCCGGGGTCCACCCAAGCCAACGACCCTCCCCGGAGGAGACAATCATATATATAGGATGGCATAAACTGTCATGACCCGTAAATCCATTTTAAGGATTCATGCCAGTTCCCATAAACTGTCATGAACCATAAAAACCATTGGTAACACATAATTGGGCTCTAGGCCCGAATCCACATAGAAACTGGACCTCCGGTCCGAATCGTAAACCAACTGGGCCTCCGGCCCGATTCCGTAAAGCAAATGGGTCTCGAACCCGAGTTTACCTTTTCAAATCCAAAACCATTTCATTAAACTATTTCCAAAACCATAAGAATGGAAAATCAGAGTAAAACCGGAAAATCTCGATTTACGTGCAAGCACGTAAATCGCCTCGAAATACGTGAAACCATATAAATTACAAGCATCCAAATCAACATCATAAAATCATATTCATAATCCATTTGTAAATCCAAAACCATTTCATTTAGACCAGTAAAGACATACAGCCCCGTATAGGCACCGTATAGGGCCGAAACCTCGAAATACGTGTCTATACGTAACCACACATCCAAATGCACTCATGGCATCACAAACAAGTATTTAAAACATATAATAAACATTTATGCATGCACCAATTTAGAAAAAAAGGTCCACTCACAGACCGTCCGAGCTGCCGCCTCGATTTGCGTGCCATAGGCTCTCCCGAGCCGATCACTGTCACCGGTACTCCCAAACCTGTCCAAATTTTAATAGAAGGTTAATAACAACTTAATTAACCTCCCATCAAAGCCCCGTAATTTTCTCGAACTTTTAACTATTTTTAAACCGACCATAAACCTTCCGACACCCCGAAAAGTATCGAAACGATATCCAATTGACACGAGACCAGTCCCAAAATCTTCGTTACATTGAATAGACGATTTCTCGTGTTGAACACTTTCCCAAATTATGGCCCAGGGGCCCTCACGAGCCCTAGAAAGTCGAAAACACTGTTCATCGTCATCCTCCTCATAACTGAACCAATTACTATTCACGGGCACTGTTCACCGCACGGTTTTCTCGGGTTTTCGGACTGATTCGGGGTCCGTTTGGTCCCATTTTAATCCCTAAAATCCTGTTTCTTCATTTCCTATCCAACCCAATCCCTAAAACTTAGAAAAACCACCCGAAACCGAGCTTCCATTCGCCATCAATGGTGGCCAGATTTTCTTCGGCCGTTCACGGCCTTGTCCGGCAATCCCAAGCCCCAAAACTAATCCCATTCTACTGCTAAGGTCCCCAGAAACCTTACCCAATAAACGAAATGGAGTAAAAACCATTAAAACTCAAATTCGAATTTTCAAAGTTTTCAAACCTCACGGCCGAGCTCCGCCGTCCACCACCGTGAGCCACCACCCTCCCCAGCCGTGGCTCGCCGTCCTTCGTCTCTCATCACCCTCTCACGGTCCACACACACGGCATATGGGTTCATGGTGGTATGTGTGGGTTGTGTGTTTTGAAGAAAAAGGAGGAATGAAGAACATAGGGGGGGTGCGGGTTTGATGAAGAAAATAGAAGAAATGAAGGTGATGATATTGATGGCTGATGAGAGAAGTGAGGATTAGATGATTAGATGAGTGGTGAGGATTTGAGAGATTAGAAGGAATGGATGGTTAGGATTTTAAGTTGTTAAAATTAATTATATAATAATAATTATAATGTTATTTAATTAATTAGATCCACAATTTAGGGGATTGTCCAATGGGATGAGTGACACTTGTCACTCATCCATGGGACCCACTAAAAATATCTGCCTAATCAGATTTCGCCAAATCATCCCCGCCTCGAAGTACATGCATAGTGAAACCGAACTTCCGTGACCTATAACTCTCCCGTTCGAAGTCCGATTTCAGCCTGCCGCCTGTCTATGGATTTGTATCGTCCTTATCTACGTAATAGTCCTTGGCCATCGGACATCCCGGTTAAAAAGTCATTTATTTTTCCTTTTAACCAAAATTACCAAAATGCCCTTAAACTTCCCAACGTCATAACTTCTACTACGAACGTCGGAATTGAACGTGCCACCTGTCTACGAACTCGTGACGTCACGAACTACGTCACGGTCATCGGTCAAAGTCCGTTTGACCGCCCGAATGAAAAGTCAACGTTTTGCCACGACTAGGGGCAAAACAGTCATTTCGCATCGTTCGTCCGATTTCGCCCAACTAATCACGGATTAACCTCACTAATCTTGATTAGTCACTAATCTAATCTAAGAATTCGGGACGGGTCGTTACAGGTTGTCCCTATTTCGACCACCATTTTTCTCCCCGTTTGTTCCTACCTCCTCGTCTCATTCCCAGGAACCCTTCTACGATCTAAAAACCAAGAAATAGGGTCGATTTCATACCTGTTCATGGAGGAATCCGACCGGCCACCTGCAACTAGTCCCTATCATCGACTTCAGCCACCATAGTCCATGGAACTAGTCCCAATCGACTCGTCTGAGTCCTAGGAACACAACCCTATCATCAAAATCAATCGACACACCCTAAAAATCATCGTTCGAATTTTGAACTAAAGCTCACGGTTTTGAGGCTTCTCCGGCCACCGTGCACGACGTCCTGCGACGTGGCCACCGTTCAACTCCTCTCCCTTCACTCTCTCTCTTTTGTTTAATGTCCTTCGTCATTGGTTAATGATTGAGGGTCGTTTATGGGGTTATGCCATGTGTTTGTTAGGGGGAAATGAAGAAGATGATGCGCGGTGAAGAGGAAAGAGAAATGAGAGAAAGTGAGGATTAAAATTAATTAATTAAGTCACCAATCACATCTAAGATCCCCTTTTTAGGGTAATATTCACCAATGGATGAGTGGCACTTGTCACTTATCCAAGGGCCCCACACAAATAGCTGCCCCAATAAGATATTTAATATTATTTAAAACGAATCCCGATCCATAAATTCCCGATTTCGCTCCTGTGATCATAACTTGTCTGTCCGACGTCCGATTTTGGCGTGCCGCCTGTCTACGGACTCGTATCGACCCGACCTACATAATGGTCCTCGGCCCTCGGCCATCGGACCTCCCGGGTCAAATGTCAACCTTTCGGCCTCGTTCAGGGGCAAAATAGTAATTTTGCCCTAAACGTCCGTTATTTCTCGGCTAATTCCCAATTAGCCTCGCTAATCCGTCATTAATATTAATTAATCCTTTAAATTAGGGACAAGTCATTACATTAGTTGTGCATTGGAATTGATAAGTCTGACATTAGTAGCATTGATTCATGAATGTGTAGATTGGATCCATGCTTTAACTTATTCTAGTTCATAGTATAAAACAATAATTGCATTGCTTTTGTATGCTACCTTTAGCTATTTCAATTATTTCTTTATTTTCTGTTCTAATTTCTTCTTACAAAACTAACTCAAAACTCCCCTTGTTCCATGTGTCCTTAGTTGGGCCTTGTTTTAGTCAATTTGAGTTCCTTGTGTCCTAAGGTAGTGTCTGTTTTATGTGTCTAACTCGTGTTTTAGTGT
This sequence comes from Prinsepia uniflora, assembly GCA_032719365.1. NCBI lineage: Eukaryota > Viridiplantae > Streptophyta > Magnoliopsida > Rosales > Rosaceae > Prinsepia > Prinsepia uniflora. The sequence goes on along the minus strand of CM064868.1, from coordinate 52,096,739 downwards.
GCTTTGCATATCTAATTATAGTTGAGTCCCAGTCTAGGTCTCTTATATGTTTTCATTTCTAGTTTTGGAGTTATAAACTGAGTTAGTTGAGTCTAAATTATAGTGTGGGTAAAAATTGGTACAAGTACTTGAGTGTCAATCGTCACATTCCTTCGATACTATCTTAATTGATTGGTGCATTTGCTAGGTTTTAATTATTTGAAATAGATTGTATAATCTTGGCTTCTATTTTTACCAATAATTTTTTGGCGATGTTGCCAGGGACTTGTCCATCAATGGCGTCCATTTAATTTAGATTGCATACTATCACAGTTTGTAATATATATTTTTTTTTTACAGATGGATAACTTTTACTCCAGTCCATCAAAGGTGGAGCAATCACCCAAGAATTCATTATCAAGAATAGTCAAGTCCATATCATATAGGATGGTACGATCAGCCCAATTTCCAATGGAATACCACTCAAACTGCTCCAACCCCGACCTAACCCCTAAACTCCAAAGGCTTGTAATCAAGAAGTCACAACTATTAATCAAGAAGTTCGAGAAATAAGCCAGGGATGGGATGTATGACAAACACACGAACCAGTTTCTGTTCTACATGATTCAAATTGAAGACATGGCACCTTCCCCACCAAATGAAGTCATTGAAGATCATCATGATGAGGATACCATCACGTTAGCACCTCAACAGCCTACCATAGAGGCCATGGCTCCCATCGAATGTCATGACTTGACATGGCTTCCCAAATCTACTCAGCATGGGTAATAAGACAACCCTAATTCTAACCCTCAAATATTTTATTTGGTTTTTAATTTTTCTGAGGTTGATTCAATGCCTAACCAATACTTCTTTACCTTGCACTCATATGTGGAACTCGAAATGGAAGAAGAATGTGAGGAAGAGAATGTGAAGGAGGACAATCAAAATAACTTCAGCATATTTGGAAGAGGATGATCTGATGCCTCAAGTGTTGGAAAATTCGTGTTTCAAGGACACACTTGAAGGTTAACTCCCTAAACCATCTCAAAGGGCTGCAATTGGAAAATATCAGCATTGGAGGAGGTTACGTGCGAAAATTCACTACCCACTTGCTGCCCCAATGCATGACTCAACCCAAGGATAATGGCCATGGTTTTGGAACACAAGGACCCTTCTTTGTTCCATAATGGAAACAAAAGGAAGGTGGTGGAAGACCTTAGCTTGGTACCCCTCTTCAAGTTCAAAATGAAAAGATAGAAAAGACCAAGGAAAAGGTTCCTGGCATTTCAAATGCACATGGCACAATCTAAGCCGTTCCACCAATGCATTTTCAAAGGAACACATTTGAAAATGGATAGAAAATGCTCTCGCTAAAATCACTTCTTAATCCTTTTGCGGATAAAGTTTGTTCTCGTCAGGATACTCCTTTTTGAGTTGTTAATTAATGCAATTCTGTATGATGCAGAGAAAATTCTGCAGCAAGAATATCATAATATGTTCAACGTTGATGCTACCATCCTTGCCATGCTTACACCAAGCACTTAGCCTGCTGTGTCGTTGTGCCCAGACATTAAATAAAGCAATTATTCGAGGAAACCTTGCTTAGGTTTGTATTATCACTCTTATTCTCTTGTTTTTGCCTACATGCACTTTCTAAACCTCAAATATTCGTAGTCTTCTCATTGCATATTTCTTATCACATTGAGGACCATGTTCACTTTAGGTTCGGGGTGTGGGATTGAAATTTTGCGTATAGAAACAAGTAGTTTTGGGGTGATACATGGACATAATTCTTAAATTTATTTAGTTAGTTTAAGTTTTTACTACTGAATAATTCTTTAGCTTGTGCTACGTTAACTAGCTTTGCACTTTACAATACCATGTTTCAAGTGATTAAGTGAAAAAGTTGCTGAATTTGAATGAACCTTGGAAAATTAGTGTAGACTACATTGTGAGAATTTGAGCCTTGTTGCCATTCTTTTAGGATGACATGCAATATTTATACTCTTAAACACTCATTCATTTGGTTTTTAAATTTCTAATCTCATTACATTACTTTTACATTGAATTGTAAAGAACTAATATTATATAGGTGCTCTTGATTTAAAGTGTGGTTTACCATAACAAGTGCTATGTATGATTGAGCCCTAAATGCCTTATCCTAGCTTGCTATGTGTTCCCTAGGCTATTCTGAAGCTAGACACTCAGCCTTTTCTTTCACCACTCTAGCCATAACCTAGCCAAAACACTTACCCTTGTGCTAAGGTTGCATCAAATGAGAATTCATGGTGAGAATGAGTAGTTGAAGAAGTTGCTACCCAAGTTCCATGAATAAGGTGTCAATGTCAAAGGTGTGAAATTTTTAAGTTTGAAATTTGAGTGCAAATCCTTACAAATAACGAGGAAACCATGGCATGATCATGGGTCAATTCAAACGAAAAAAAGAAAAGAGCACAAGAAAGATAAGAAATCAAAAAAGAAAGGAAAGAAAAAAAAGGAAAAAAAAAATGTGAATTGATCCAAGTGAGCCAATGAATTCAAGTCGACTTCAAAAAGAGCAATCAAGAAATGTGTAAACGTCAATGCCAGGGGCCTTAAGTAAGGTTTTAGATGAGAAATTCCAATTTCAAGTCGTGGCATCTTATGCCTTGAGACAAATCAGTTTTTTCTTAATGCTTTCCTTCCTTTTCTATTGCCTCCAAGCTTAGCACCATTGCAACATAAGTTGAAAGACTTAATTGATTTTATGCACAACCATGTTGAGATCTTAATTCCAGTAAGTTCCATTCTTCATTGCAAATCATATGTGATTAAACTCGAACTCCATAACATAAACTCCATCACATATGCTTGGTAAGATTGTAAGCCTATGATTCTTGTGAGAATTAAGAATTGCCTAGTGAGGATTAGAATTGAGGCAAAACCTTTATAGAACACATGGTTGAAGTAGTTTTTTTCTCTAAAGCACAATCACTTGAGATTTTGACACTTACACCTGACACATAATACTTACTGTTGTGGCATTTCCTTTAGTTTTACAAAGCATGCTTACTTTTCTTTGATTCTTATTAAATTTTTTAAAGATGATCCCTAGAACTTTATTATTTAAGTAAAACGTTTGTGGGTAACTAGCTGCCATAACCCTCTGGAGACAAAATTCCTTCTGCTAGAAACACCTAGGAGTTAAAATGATCTATCCGTAATTAAGATTCAGTGATAGGACCCATCCCAATCCCCCCGGGATTAGTGCGGGATGACCCTGCTCGTCGTCTGACACGAAGTGTCGGACAAGAGATATTTCCGACCTTTGACCTCCCGGGCCATCAGAGTACGCCAGGATCAAGAGGAGGTATGTGATATCTCGGTCACTGCTACAGTCCACATCCGATGTCAACCTTAAGGGCAGTCAAAACATTAAAAGCTGTGAGTGGAAAAAACAAGAGTTTATAAAAACATTTCCATAAGAAGACATTTGTACCCTTCACTAAAAAGCATGCATGCATTCGAAAACCGTTTAACCAAAGAAACCATATGTGGGAACTAAGCCCAAAACCAAGATTGAAAGAACCACAATGAAAATGACCATACGGGCCACTACCCAAATCCATAAGGGACTCGGCCCAAATCATAAGAAACCAACCATACGGGCCACTGCCCAAAACCTGTGTAAACACACATAATATATCATATCATATAGCATACATCATATATACATATAATTCACACAACCAATCCTGTCACGGTTTCCAAAGCTACGCGCGTGCTACCCGGGGTCTCAAACCCAAGTCTTTCAGGTACCAAGTCAATGTCCGAAGACCAATGACCCACCCTGAGGTTATAGTACAAGCCTTCCTGAGAGTAACGAACCCAACTGGGGCGACTCCCACTCAGTCAGTGCTCCGTGACTACTCCGGGGTCCACCCAGGCCAACGACCCTCCCCGGAGGAGATAGAATAAGTAAAGGAAGGTATATGAACATATATATACATAACATAAACATTCATGCTCGGTTCCCCTGAACCGTCATGATCTATAACATCCATTACATTCATATACATATAGACAACATCCTCCATGACCGGTTCCCATAAACCGTCATGTACCACAATGACCTGACAAAGATTCATGCCGGTTCCCATAAACCGTCATGTACTACAATGACCTTTCCAGAGTTCATGCCGGTTCCCATAAATTGCCATGAACTTGGAAATTCATCTAGGGTCCCTGACCGGAAATCATCAGTGTAAAACAACTGGGTCTCGTGCCCGAACATATGACTCAACTGGGCACCGTGCCCGATATCTAAGGGTCAGTCACGACTTCGATCATAGTGATGTGTGCAACCATCCATCCAGGACCGCCCTCAATCCTGATATGTCGTCGTTAACTTATCAACCGACGCGACCACCACAAGATCATGGTGCACTCATCACCGATCGATATCCTGAACCGTCAGCACTCCGAAGTCGAGCCTCCCCAGGCTGCCCGACCACGAATCGTGCATCGTGACCTCTCCAGAAGGAACACATCCCAATCCTGAGGCGAGCGTCGTATCGTCGATCGCCGCGCACATAGCACCCTCTGCGATCACGATTTAGACCCGAAGGTCGTAACTAGAGTCATATGCCCGAGACCAAACCAAATGGGTCTCATACCCGAGTTTATCCTTTTAGAAATCTAAAACCATTTTATTTAGACCAATAAAGGAATACAGACCCGTATAGGCACCGTATATGGCCGAAACCTCGAAATACGTGCCTATACGTAACCACACATCCAAATGCACTCATGGCATCACAAACAAGTATTTAAAACATATAATAAAATTTATACATGCACCAATTTAGAAAACAAGATCCACTCACAGACCGTCTGAGCTGCCGCCTTGATTTGTGTGCCATAGGTTCTCCCGAGCCAATCGTTATCACCAGGACTCCCATTATAGCCCCGTAATTTTGCCGAACTTTTAACTATTTTTAAACCGACCCTAAACCTTCGGACAGCCCGAAACCTATCGAAAAAATGTTCGATTGATGCGAGACCAGTCCCAAAATCTTCGTTACATCGAATAGAAGATTTCATATGTTGAACAGTTTCCCAAATTATGGCCCACGTGCCCCTAGAAGGTCCAAAAACACTGTTCATTGTCTCTAACCTCCAGCTGAACTGGTTCACTGTTCACAGCACTGTGCTGAACCGGTTTTCTCTGGTTCTTGGACCGATTTAGGGTCCATTTTAGGTCCATTTCATCTCATTTTGATCCTAATACCTTCCTACATTCATTTCTTACCTTTTAGACATTAAAAAACTGAAGAAAACCATCAAAAAATCGTACCTTCCGATCGGCCATGGTGGTGGCGGTTTCCTCCGCCGTCCACCGCCCTTCCCGGCCGTCTTAACTTCCCTTTATGATCTTAAATGGTTCCTATAACCTCCAGAAACCTTTTCCAATTAATGAAAATCACCCAAACTCCTTAAAACCCGAAAACATATTTTTGAAACTATTACCTCACGGTTTCGACTTTCCCCCTCTGTGGCCCTCCTTTCAAACCAATAGCACCACCGAGCTCGTCTCATCTCGCTCTTGAAGTTCAATTCTTGGGCCACCATTGTTAGACACGGTTTAGGGAAAGTGGTGAGGTGTTTGTTTGTTGTGTTTAATGGAGGATGAAGAAAATGGTGGGGGGTGCGGGTTTGAAGAAGAAAAGAAAAGATAGTGATGGCTGATGAGCGAAGAGAGGATTAATTGAATGGCTAGGATTTAAGGGATTAAGTGAAATGGATGGATAGGATTTAGTGTGGTTAGGATTAATTATATAATAATTATTATAATATTATTTAATTTACTTAGATCCACAATTTAGGGGTTTGCACCAATGGGATGAGTGACACTTGTCACTCATCCATGGGGCCCACTGAAAATATCTAGCCCAATCAGATTTTGCCAAATCATCACCGTCTCGAAGTACGTGCATAGTGAAATCGAACTTCCGTGACCTATAACTTCCCCGTTCGAAGTCCAATTTCAGCGTGCCACCTATCTATGGATTCGTATCGTCCCGATCTACGTAACGGTCCTTGGTCCTCGGTCATCGGACCTCCCGGTCAAAAAGTCAACTATTTGCCCCATTTAACCATAATTACCAAAATGGCCCTAAACTTCCGAACGTCATAACTTCTTCCTCGAATGTCGAAATTGAACGTGCCACCTGTCTATGAACTCGTAACGTCACGAACTACGTCACGGTCATTGGCCAATGTCCATTTGACCGCCCGATTGAAAAGTCAACATTTTACCCACGCCACGGGCAAAACGGTCATTTTGCATCGTTCGTCCGATTTCGCCTAACTAATCACGGATTAACCTCACTAATTACAATTAGTCACTAATCTAATCTTGGAATTTGGGACGGGTCGTTACAACCTTCCCTCCTTAATTAATTTCGTCCTCGAAATTCCAACCGACCTAATTCCAACCGTTCTTCCCTTCTTAATTAGTTTCATTCTCGAAACTCCAACTATCCTGATTCCACAACCACCTCGTGGAAATATTTCACGTGTACACTCGTACACCCACTAACCAGCATAATACTCATCTGCAACCAGACGTACCACTAACACTCTCGTCGTATCAACTACGTTCGACCACGTCGAATGACAATAGCCATACGTCCTGAATTGACACCACATGTTAAATCTACCGTTTTCGTTGACACAGCAACTGCACGATTCCTTCCTCAATCACCAACCTATCCTGACGTCTGTTCCCATTGGGAGTCACCAAATCTCACTCAACGATCCACGCCGACACCTCCGACAACTGTCACCACTTAACAGTCGTTAGTAGGAAACTGATACGACACACACACGTGGTTACACTAACCACAAGCACGCTCAACCTGAGTATACGTATACTAACAAAGCACTCAACCTATGTGTAACTGGACCCATCAGAATTACCATGACCCAATGCATTGTATCCAATGTCCAGTTCACGACCTCAACTACTCCAATGGTATCGGAATTAAGCCGACTACCAACACACTCACCAATGTACCACTGATATAACCTATATACCAACACCAGGCACCACAAGTATGCCCAGTATCGTACCTCGAACTACGTACAAGGTACGTACATCTACCCATCAATCAGCCTACAACCACCTCGGTCATAGCCAATCACGTTTCAATAATGGAGTCCATCTGTCCAATCCAGTACCAGACAGATAAAAACTCCGACCCATTATCAATTTCCAAATCCGAATTTGAATCCGCAATTTCGTAAGAAATCCCGAATCCAGACCCAGAAATTATATCCCTAATCATGTCCAAATCCGAATCCGAAATCATTATTCCGTAAGCTAGCATTTGGAATAACCATTCCGAACCCAAATCCATAAAAGGAAATCCACTGTCAAGCTTCAGAATCAAATCCTGAATCGTCACCCAGAATCCGATTCCAAAACCCAAATCCAGAAATCCACTTTTAAGTTCCAAAATCAAATCTTGAATCGTCACCCAAAATCCGATTCCAAAACCCAAATCCAGAAATCCACTTTCAAATTCCAAAATCAAATCCTGAATCGTCATCCAGAAATCTGATTCCAAAACCCGAAATATCGTTCTCGTCTACCGAGACGCACTAGATCCGAACCTATCGGATACCTACTTGAACAATTTATGCATTACCCTCGATTGACTTCATAGGGAAGCCAATCCCAACATCAACACATCTAAGGTTGACCATAATCCGATCTCGTCGGAAAACTACTCAGGCGAGTAATAAGCCAAATGGGATTTACCTCGAAAAGAAGTTCAGTCCCAACATGCTCCACTCAACATCCAAGTAAAAGCGATAAACTTTCCAACTATCTGGATCATCGAGATCACGATCCAGATCCATAACGATACCCAAAGTCTTAAACCAATTCCCACATCTAAACAGATTAGTCAACTACGAGACACACCGAGACTGTGGGTTCTCACTGATTACCTGTAACGACCCGTCCCGAATTCCAAGATTAGATTAGTGACGAATCACGATTAGTGAGGCTAATCCGTGATTAGTTGGGCGAAATCGGACGAATGATGCGAAATGACCGTTTTGCCCCTGGTGGTGGAAAAATGTTGACTTTTCAATCGGGAGGTCAAACGGACTTTGACGGATGACCGTGACGTAGTTCGTGACGTCACGAGTTCATAAACAGGTGGCACTTTAGGGGAATTTTGGTAATTTTGGTTAAAAGGGTCAAAATGTTGACTTTTTAACCAGGAGGTTCGATGGCCGAGAGCCGAAGACCGTTACGTAGATGGGGACGATACGAATCCGTAGACAGGTGGCACGTCGAATTCGGACGTTCGACGGCGAAGTTACGGTTCACGGAAGTTCTAGGATACTATTCACAATAACACGTTTTACGAGACAAAAGTGCAGTTTGTCTGTAGTGGGCCCAGATATTTAATGGAGGCCCAATGGATGAGTGACACTTGTCACCCATCCACTAGCTACCATTTTCTCATTCATGCATCTCCCGTTCATCCACATCGATCATTTTCTTCCATCCCTCCCACCAAACCCGATCACCATTTCTGAGTCCAATCCAAACCCTTGACCCTATAACCCATCCGTGAGAGACCAGAGAGGGATAAGAGGACCTGTGAAGCGTGGTGGCCGGCTGGAAGCCACGCCGCCGTGGACGGCGGCCTTGAACCCGCGAAGTGCACGGTTAGGCTCATTTTTCCTTATTTTTCGATTTGAGCATTATGGTTGGTTTTGAATGATTAGGGAATGATTATTAGGATGCTAGGAAGGTTTTAAGAGGGTTTTGGTGGTGGTTGACGGCTGGGACGCCGTGGAGGATGATCGGGGAAGTTTGAACCGTATGGTTCAAAATGGGTTCACGGGTTCTAGGTGGTTTTAGGTTGTTTAATTGATTGGGTTATATAGGAAAGTTGAAAATAGGAATTTAGAAATTGGAATGGAAGAAATCGGACCGAAAATGAGGGAGTAGGGACGCTGAACCGGTTACGTCGGTTCAGCACAGTAACCGGACCGGTTCGCACCAGTCGCGGAGGTTGAAGACGGGTACTGTAGCGGCGCGTGAGGCCCACGCGCAGCCACTTCAGGCGGCGCATGCGGGCACTTGGGGGATATTTTGGGGAAGGTTCCAACATGTGAAATCATCTATTCGATGTAACGAACATTTTGGGACTGGTTTTGTGTCAATCGGACATCGTTTCGATAGGTTTCGGGTTGTCCGAAGGTTTAGGTTCGGTTTTAAAAATAGTTAGAAAATCGGGAAAATTACGGGGTTTTGGTAGGAGGTTAATTAAGTAGTTAGTAACCTTCTATTACGATTTGGACAGGTTCGGGAGTCCCGGTGATGGTGATCGGCTCGGGGAGCCGAATGGAACGCAAATCGAGGCGGCACCTCGGACGGTCTGTGAGTGGACTTTGTTTTCTAAATTGGTGCATGCATAAATGTTTATTATATGTTTTATTACATGTTTGATGATGCCATGGGTGCATTTTTATGTGGTTACGTATAAGCACGTATTTCGAGGTTTCAGCCTTATACGGTGCTTATACGGGTCTGTATTTCTTTATCGGTTTTAATGAAATGGTTTTGGATTTCTAAAAGGATAAACTCGGGTATGAGACCCATTTGGTCTTGTCTCGGGCATATGACGCTATTTACGACCTTCGGGTCTAAATCGTGGTCGCGACGGGTGCTATGTGCACGATGATCGACGATATGACGCTCGCCTCCGGATTGGGATGTGTTCCTTCCGGAGAGGTCACGATGCACGATTCGTGGTCGGGCAGCCTGGGGAGGCTCGACTTCGGAGTGCTGACGGTTCAGGATATCGATCGGTAATGAGTGCACCATGATCTTGTGGTGGTCGCGTCGGTTGATTAGTTCACGGCGACATACCAGGATTGAGAGCGGTCTTGGATGGATGGTTGCATGCATCACTACGGCCGGAGTCGTGACTGACCCATAGATATCGGCCACGGTGCCCAGTTGAGTCATATGTTCGGGCACGAGACCCAGTTGTTTTACACTGATGATTTCGGGTCAGGGACCCTAGATGGATTTCCAAGTTCATGACGGTTTATGGGAACCGGCATGAACTCTGGAAAGGTCATTGTGGTTCATGACGGTTTATGGGAATCGGCATGAACCTTTGTCAGGTCATTCTGGTTCTTGACGGTTTATGGGGACCGGCATGAACCCTGGTTATGTTATTACGATACATGACGGTTTATGGGAACCGGCATGTTACCTGGTTATGTTATTACGGTACATGACGGTTTATGGGAACCGGCATGTTACCTGGTTATGTTATTACAGTACATGACGGTTTATGGGAACCGGCATGTTACCTGATTATGGATATTATGGATCATGACGGTTCAGGGGAACCGGACATGAATGTTTATGTTATGTATATATATGTTCATCTACCTTCCTTTACATGTTCTACTATCTCCTCCGGGGAGGGTCGTTGGCCTGGGTGGACCCCGAAGTAGTCACGGAGCACCGACTGAGTGGAGTCACCCCCCAGTTGGGTTCCTTACTCTCAGGAAGGCTATGGTTACTATTACCTCGAGTAGGATTAGTGGTCTGCGGACATTGACCTTGACTTTGAGAAGACTCGGATTGAGACCCGGGTAGCACGCTCGTAGCTTTGGATACCGTGACAGGATTGGTTGTGTGACTTATATGTATATATGATATATGATATGATATATGAGATTTGATATGTGGTGTGCACAGGTGTGCACATGATTTGAGCAGTGGCTCGTGTATTTGATTTCCGTATGGTTATGGTTTTGGGCTGAGTCCCTTATTGGTTTCTTTATGGATTTGGGCAGTGGCCCGTATGGTCGATTTCATGGTGGTCCTTTCGACCTTGGTTTATTTCTGATTTGGGCTTAGTTCCCATATGTGGTCCATTTGGTTAAATGGTTTTCGAATGCATGCATGTTTTTTAGTGAAGGGTACAAATGTCTTATAAAATATTTTTATAAAGTCTTGGTTTTGTCCACTCACAACTTTTAATGTTTTGACTGCCCTTCAGGTTGACATCAGATTGTGGACTATAGCAGAGACCGAGATATCACATACCTCCTCCGGATCCTGGCGTACTCTGATAGCCTGGGAAGGCAAAGGTCGGAAATATCCCTTGTCTGACACTTCGTGTCAGACGGGAGCAGGGTCATCCCGCACTAATCCCGGGGGGATTGGGATGGGTCCTGTCAACGTGGTATCAGAGCATGGTTGCTCATGTTACTCTGAATTCCAGAGCGTGTTTTGCACGATACTCCGTACGCAGGTCGAGGATGTGATATCTCAATGGGCTACAGTTCGTGATCAACCTGATAGTTGGGGTAACGATACGATAGTTAGTAGGATTGAATCATGGAACGTCTTGGTTTGGCACTAGATGTCAGGGTTGCCATAGTTCTGTCGGGATTGACAGTGTGGAACCCTACGGATGGTGAACGTAGTATTACGTTAGATTTCGGTCGTGAGACGGTTAGTTAGGATCGTCTTCCACGATGTCGCAGGATCAATTTGACGGCAGTTGGCAGCCGGATTCGAGGAATCCTGGTTGGACTTACGGTAGGATTGGATTGACGTCTTTACGATGTCAGGACCGCGGGGTCGGTCAGATTGTTGATTTTACTGCTTTTCGCATGTGGGTTCAGGGGAACTCTACGTGTGATCGTGGAACCCTACTTTGGGTGTATGGTTCGGAAATGTGAGTTGACGAGTTGTGTGACTTGGACGACTATTCGAATTTGGATTCGTTAGTCGGTCTAGTCATGTTAGCTTGTGTTGGGACTGCACTTCGCAGTCAGGGTTGTACTTATCGGTTAGACCTAGCAGGTTGTCGTGCTACCATAGTTGTGATGGATTGTTGGTACAACTAAGGTCATGGACGACCTGGTAGACGACATTGGTTTATTCGAGTTACGACTGGTGAGAGTTTGGTTGGACAGGGTTGGTACTTGTCGATGGAATCCCGGAGCGGGGATACAGAGTATTTGGTACGGGCGAGTGATTCCGTTGGATGCGGGGTCTCGATAGCGGTGCCTGGTAGTTAGGTCTGCACGAGTGTGTGGCAGGCGCTATTACCTAGTGTGGTTGTAGTTACGATTATTGGGAATCGGGGACGTTCGGGGGACGTTTCCTTTTCTCGTATGAGTTATCAGGGTGACTGTACCCAGAGGTGTTGGGTACGAGGGAGGCAGAGTTTCTCCAATACAAGTTGAGGTACGAGATCGTCGCTCGGTACGAGTGGAGATCCAGGGTTGTCAGTTTTGCACATGGTGTGCCGATGCTAATATTGATACCAGTGTAGGTGATAATGAGGGTGCTAGTACTAGTGCTAGTGCTGGTGCTGGTGCTGGTGATTGTGGTGACGATGAGTTACCAGTCGGGATGTGACTTCGTCGAGATGAGCCTATGTTCGGTATCTGTGGTCCGGGAGTGGCTCACGGATAGTGACGGACTGGATAGGATCCAGCGGTAGTTGAGGAGTGGGGATCGAGTAATATCATGGGGGATTAGTGACCGGTTGGTCAGACTCGATCTGTCACGGGGTTTAGCAACCAGTTGGTCAGTGTTGGCCAAAGTTGGTCAGAATTGGTTAGATATGGTGGTTTGCAGAGATTTGACTACAGATCACAGCAGGAGTCTGTTATGACTCTTTAGTCGAGCGGTACATCAGATTAAGATGAATTGACATCCTTTTGGATGTACATATATGGTCGTAACTGGATAGATAAGTTGATTATGGACATATGGTTGATGTCCGGGTATGTTGCTTCCAATCTTGTTGGAACTTCGAAATCGCGAGAGGTTGCGATTGCGGTGACGAATGGAATGCGGGTTTTCCGCATTGGTATTGGGTATGACGAAGTCATTTTGGGTGACTTCTCAGATTCTACCATGATTGATGATGGTAGATGATGTTGATGATGTAGATGTTGTTGGTTGCCACTAGTACATTGGTCGTGTATTGGTTGGTGGACCCGGATTTGTCTTGGGTCGTCAAGAGAGTTGGTTATTTTGGAGTTAAGTGAATGAGATTTCTCATTTCCTGCTTGGTGGCAGACGATGTTGGTTTACGTGACGTGGTGAATACAACGAGTTTGGTTGTATTCACATAGGATGAGTTTTGATGTCATCGTCTTGTATCATCTTTGATTTTCCTCGGTGGAATGACAAGGATCGATACGAGGTAGTCAGTGAGAACCCACAGTCTCAACGTGTCTCGTCGTTGACTGATCTGTTTAGATGTGGGAAATGGTTGAGGACTTTGGACGTCGTGACGATCGGGGATCGTGACGTCTATGGTCGTTTGACGTAGTGTTGGATCTGGATCGTGATGTCGATGATCCAGCTAGGTGGAGATTTTATTACTCTTACTTGGATATTGAGTGGAGCATGATGGGACTGAACTTCTTTTCGAGGTAAATCCCATATGGCTTATTACTAGCCTGAGTAGTTGTCCGATGAGTAGTTTTCCGACGTGGTCGGATATGGTCAGCCTTAGATGTGTTGATGTTGGGATTGGCTTCCCTATGAAGTCAATCGATGGTAATAGGGTAATCGGTTGAGCAGGTAACCGAGAGGTTCAGTTTTGGTATGTCTCGGTAGACGTGAACGAGATTTCGAGTTTTGGAATCAGATTTCTGGATGACGATTTAGGATTTGATTTTGGAACTTAAAAGAGGATTTCTGGATTTGGGTTTTGGAATCGGATTCTGGGTGACTATGGATTTCTGAAGCTTGACTATGGATTTTCTTCTATGGATTTGGGTTCGGACGGGAGCAGGGTCATCCCGCACTAATCCCGAGGGGATTGGGATGGGTCCTGTCATTACCTCATATCAATCCTTTTCCTTCCACCTAGGAAAAACCAAAGATGATCGAAAACAAATCCCGAGTCCACCAACCAATACACGATCGCTGTACTAGTGGCAACCAACAACATCTGCATCATCAACATCATCTACCATGGTAGAACCTGAGAAGTCACCCAAAATGACTTCGAAATACCCAATACCAATGCGGAAAACCCGCATTCCTCGTGTCACCTCAATCACAACCTCTCGCAATTCCGAAGTTCCAACAAGATTGGGAACAACATACCCGGACATCAACCACGTGTCCCCTAACCAATTTAACTCTATCTGAGATCCACTCTAGGATCACAGATACCGATCATAAGCCCATCATGTCGGAGTCACATCCCGACTCGTAACTCACCGTCATCACAATCACCGGCACCAGCACCAGCACCAGTATCAGCATCGACACACAGACATCGGTATCAGTATCAGCACCAGTACACAGGGTGCAAATCTGACAACCCTGGATCTCCGCTCATACTGAGCGATGATCCCGTACCTCTGCTCGAATAGGAGAAACTCCATCTCCGTCGTGCCCAAAAACTCTGGGTACCGTCATCCTGACAACCCATACGAGAAAAGGAAACGCTCCCCGAACGTCCCCGATTCCCGACAACCATACCACAACCACTCTCGGTAGTAGCGCCTGCGACAGACTCGTTGTCAGGACCCACCCCGAAAATCGAGGTAAATCCTGCTCCCGTCTAACAACCCAGAATGAAAAACTGAAAATACCCTTTCCGCAAACCACAAATACACTGTCAGACGTAGGAGAAATGTAATACAACCCAGAGTCAAAACTATACAGAGCATAGTACAAAACAAAGGAACGCAAAAACCGATACACAGAGTACACGCACAACGGAAAAGTGTAAACCACTCCGGGGTCACTCTCGAATACTCTATGCCTCCGACGCTACCTCAACGTCTAACCCCCGCGCTAGCTCCACGACCTGGAGGGCAATTAAAAACAGAAGGTGTGAGTGGACCATAAATAAAATAATAGTTTCGAAAACCGTTTAATAACCAAACCAGGGTTTTAGCCCTCCGTTCTGAAAACATAAATGCATAACCCATTAGTTGTAAACAGTTATAAATCACATAATGATCGTCATAAAACCAGTTTCAGAATCAGCATAAAAACAGTTATAGAAATCACGTCATAAGCATCATAAAACCATATCAAGCAATCATTATCCGATCAAACCTGCTGGACCTATCCGAGTCCTTAAACTCAATCCAGGCCTCAATAATCCGAGTCTTTAAACTCCCGAGTCTTTAAACTCAACAGGCCTACGGGGGAAATATCAAGATATCCGAGTCTTTAAACTCCCGAGTCTTTAAACTCAATCCGGGTCTTTAAACCCAATTCGGGCCCGTCCCCCGTCAATCACAATATCCGGGTCTTTAAGCCCAATAACCAGATCCAGCAAATCCAATCCAAAACCATTTGAAAACCCTTTCCAAATCCATATCCAAACT
Source organism: Prinsepia uniflora (assembly GCA_032719365.1). Classification (NCBI taxonomy): domain Eukaryota; kingdom Viridiplantae; phylum Streptophyta; class Magnoliopsida; order Rosales; family Rosaceae; genus Prinsepia; species Prinsepia uniflora. The sequence continues at coordinate 52,081,346 of CM064868.1, read as the reverse complement.
CTAATCCGAAATCACTGGTCCGAATCCTTTCCGGCATTCAGAACCGTCATTCCGAACCCAAATCCGGAAATCCACTTTTCAACTTTAAAACCAAATTCCGCTTTCCGAAATCCGATTCTAAAACCGAAAACCTTGATCATCAAAATCATGTTCCAAAACCCCTTTATAATCATTGAAAACCATTTATCGTTTGAAATCCCAAATCATGGCATCGACATCAGAATTCGAACCTTCCTCGTAAAACGTGCTAAAAACCGAACTTCCTCGAAAAACGTGTAAATACGTAAAACCAACATAGCAGAGTCAATAATCATAAAATCAAATGTAAAACCATAAAACAATTATAGAAAATCAGTTATGCATGCTTAAGTATAAGGAAGGGGTCCACTCACTGATACCGGGCACGTCACTCGCGTCCCGTGTGTCCCGTACGTTCCTCAGCTTCCTCGGGGATTCTTGATCCTATCAACAGTCACAAAAATACGTTACTAACACGTCTACTAAGGTCCTCCTAATTTTCCCCAATTTTCCCGAACTTCTAAACATAACAAACCGAGACCCCAAACCGTCAACCTAGTCGAACTAACCTCAAACGACGTCCGATTAACCCGAAACCTATCCCAAAAGATCCGTTACAACCTCTAGACCAAAAACCCAGTTGGAACTTTCCCCAGAAAACACCCACGCGCCCCCACGCGCCGCCCCAAGTGGCTGCACGTGGGCCTCACTCGCTTGCACACAGACTACTGTTCATCGTCTTCCTCAGCTACTCGACCGGTCTGAACCGGCGAGAGCGGTTCTCTGCCATCCGTCCACCATTTCTGCTCCTCTTTTCACCAAACTCTTCGTCCTCTTCCCAGTAATCGATTCCCCTACTCCAAACACTTCAACACAATCTCTAACCCGTCGTCCCTAGCTCGAAACAAAACCCGTTCAATCCCATGTTTTTCAATCCGACCACCTGCACACTTCCCCTTCATGGCTTCGACACCAAAGGGTTCCTAAGGACCTAAGGAATCATTTAGCACCTACCAGACCCCTCGACTCGTACTCAAAAACCACGTAACTCACCAACGTTCTGGCCTCCGCCGTGCAATCCCCCATCACAGCTGCACAACCAGTAGCTACCTAGGACCCTAATGAACTCACCAGACATCACCAAACACCTCGACTCAGCGCCTACCGTAACAACTATCGATTTGAACTTCCACTGCAAAACAGAGCAAGTATACAGGGGGGGGGGGGTGGGAAGAAATTACCTGTGCTCAAGCCGCCGTCGTGAGCTCAACCGTGAGTATACGACTCCTCTCGTCCTCCTCCGTCCTCTGGACACCACCACCAGCCTCGATTGGTCAACCACGGCAGCACCACCACCCAACACTCTCTCTATTTCTCTGGGTTTTCCCGTGAACTCACACATTCCTCACACACTCAAACTCACACGAGCTGCCCTCACAACTCACTCACTACCTCCTTCTCGATCTCTCCTCACTCCCTCAGTCACTAGTACACACCAACACACCCGGCCAAGTCTCAATTCCTCTCAATCTCACCCTCTGTTTCTCTCTTCTTCGAACACGATACACAGCCCAAATAATTGGGATCGTGCACACGCCTAGAACCCACTAGAGCAACCCCACGTGTCACCATCCCCTCATCCCTCTCACAAATATCCCAATCTTCACTGTACACTTGTCCTGATCCTATTTGCACAAATCCCAATGCGCAAATGACCAAAATACCCCTGCATGTGAGTCAAAATTACGATTATGCCATTGTCGTTCTAGACTCGTATCTCGCCCGTCCAGTGTCCGATAAAAACGTGCCACCTACCATTGAACTCAGGACAACGAGATCTACCTAACGGTCCTCGGTCTTCGTGTCAAAACCTCGTTACATGAAAAGTAAACTTTTCCCCCTATTTTAACAAAATTACGGTAATGCCCTCAACCTTCCAAACATCATAACTTCCTCCTCGGATGTCGGAATTAGGCGTGCCACCTGTCTACGGACTCGTGACGTCCTGAACTACGACACGGTCATCGGTCAATACCCAATTGACCGCCCGAACTAAAAGTTAACTTTTTACCCAAACTAGGGGCAAAATCGTCATTCAACGCTAACGAACCCAAAAGTAGTCAATTAACCACCGATTAAGCTCACTAATCCGTTCTTAAACACTCTGCTAATCCCGACTCTCGGGACTGGTCGTTACACTCGTGCAGACCTACCTACCAGACATCGCTACCGAGATTCGCATCCAACGGAATCAACCGCCCGTATTAACCACTCTGTATCCCACTTAGGGATTCCATCGACAAGTACCAACCTTGATAACTTGTCCAACCGAACTCTATCCAGTCGTAACTCGACTCAACCAATGCCGTCTACCAGGTCATCCATGACCTTAGTTGCACGAACAACCCATCACAACTAAGTAGTACGACAGCCAACTAGGTCTAACCGATAAGTACAACCTCGACTGCGAAGTGCAGTCCAACACAAGCTGACATGACTAGACCGACTAACAAATCCAAATCCGAATAGTCGTCCATGTCAAACCACTCGTCAACTCACATTTCTGAACCATACACATCCTACCTTAGGATTCCTCGACCACACCTAGGGTTCCCCTGAACCCAACTGCGAAAAGTAGTAAAATCAACAATCGGACCGACTCCTCGGTCCCGACATCGTAAAGACGTCAATCCAATCCTACCGACAAATCAACTAGGATTCCACGAATCTGGCTGCTCCGAATAGCATAGCCAGCAAACACAACAAGATCCGACAATCGAATGGTCACAACACCAAACTACCGTCAAAACGATCCTACGACATCGTGAAGACGATCCCAACTAACCGTCGAACGACCAAAACCCTTAAGTACTATTACGTTAATCCCTTCGTAAGGTCCCACACTATCAACCTTGACAGAACTATGGCAGCCCCGGCATCAAGTGCCGAACCAAGACAATCCGTGATTGAATCCTACTAACTATCGTATCGACATCCTACTATCAGGTTGACCACGAATTGTAGCCCATTGAGATATCACATCCTCGACCTATGTACCACGCCAAGAGCTCCGCGGTTGCTCGAATAGAGACAACCCCGCTCTGATATGAGCTAACTGAGCTCTGAAAAGCCAGCCTCGCTCTGATACCACGTTGACAGGACCCATCCCAATCCCCCCGGGATTAGGGCGGGATGACCCTGCTCCCGTCCGACACGAAGTGTCAGACAAGGGATATTTTCGACCTTTGCCCTCCCGGGCCATCAGAGTATGCCAGGATCGGGAGGAGGTATGTGATATCTCGGTCACTGCTACAGTCCACATCCAATGTCAACCTAAAGGGCAGTCAAAACATTAAAAGTTGTGAGTGGACAAAACAAGAGTTTATAAAAACATTTCCATAAGAAGACATTTGTACCTTTCACTAAAAAACATGCATGCATTCGAAAACCGTTTAAGCAAAGAAACCATATGTGGGAACTAAGTCCAAAACCAAGATTGAAAGAACCACAATGAAAACGACCATACGGGCCACTGCCCAAATCCATAAGGGACTCGGCCCAAATCATAAGAAACCAACCATACGGGCCACTGCCCAAAACCTAAGTAAACACACATAATATATCATATCATATAGCATACATCATATATACATATAATTCACACAACCAATCCTGTCACGGTTTCCAAAGCTACGCGCGTGCTACCCAGGGTCTCAAACCCAAGTCTTTCAGGTACCAAGTCAATGTCCGAAGACCAATGACCCACCCTGAGGTTATAGTACAAGCCTTCCTGAGAGTAAGGAACCCAACTGGGGCGACTCCCACTCAGTCAGTGCTTCGTGACTACTCCTGGGTCCACCCAGGCCAACGACCCTCCCCGGAGGAGATAGAACAAGTAAAGGAAGGTATATGAACATATATATACATAACATAAACATTCATGCCCGGTTCCCCTGAACCGTCATGATCCATAACATCCATTATATTCATATACATATAGACAACATCCTCCATGACCGGTTCCCATAAACCGTCATGTACCACAATGACCTTACAAACGTTCATGCCAGTTCCCATAAACCGTCATGTACCACAATGACCTTTCCAGAGTTCATGTCGGTTCCCATAAACTGCCATGAACTTGGAAATCCATCTAGGGTCCCTGACCCGAAATCATCAATGTAAAACAACTAGGTCTCGTGCCCGAACATATGACTCAACTGGGCACCGTGCCCGATATCTAAGGATCAGCCACGACTCCGATCATAGTGATGTGTGCAACCATCCATCCAGGACCGCCCTTAATCCTGGTATGTCACCGTGAACGTATCAACCGACGCGACCACCACAAGATCATGGTGCACTCATCACCGATCGATATCCTGAACCGTCAGCACTCCGAAGTCGAGCCTCCCCAGGCTGCCCGACCACGAATCATGCATCGTGACCTCTCCGGAAGGAACACATCCCAATCCGGAGGCGAGCGTCGTATCGTCGATCGCCTTGCACATAGCACCACCCGCCGCGACCACGATTTAGACCCGAAGGTCGTAACTAGAGTCATATGCCCGAGACCAAACCAAATGGGTCTCATACCCGAGTTTATCCTTTTAGAAATCTAAAACCATTTCATTTAGTCCAATAAAGGAATACAGACCCGTATAGGCACCGTATAGGGCCGAAACCTCGAAATACGTGCCTATACGTAACCACACATCCAAATGCACTCATGGCATCACAAACAAGTATTTAAAACATATAATAAACATTTATGCAGGTACCAATTTAGAAAACAAGGTCCACTCACAGACCGTCCGAGATGCCGCCTCGATTTGCGTGCCATAGGCTCTCCCGAGCCAATCGCTATCACCAGGACTCCCAAACCTGTCCAAATTTTAATAGAAGGTTACTAACTACTTAATTAACCTCCCATTAAAGCCCCGTAATTTTCTCAAACTTTTAACTATTTTTGAACCAATCCTAAACCTTCGGACAGCCCGAAACCTATCGAAACGATGTCCGATTGACGCGAGACCAGTCCAAAATTCTTCCTTACATCGAATAGAAGATTTCATATGTTGAACACTTTCCCAAATTATGGCTCACGCACCCTCACGCTCCCCTAGAAGGTCTAAAACACTGTTCATATTCCCTAACCTCCAGCTGAACCGGTTCACTGTTCACAGCACTGTGCTGAACCGGTTTTCTCTGGTTCTTGGACCGGTTCATGGTCCATTTTAGGTCCATTTCATCTCATTTTGATCCTAATACCTTCCTACATTCATTTCCTACCTTCTAGACATTAAAAACCCGAAGAAAACCATCAAAAAACCGTACCTTCCGATCGGCCATGGTGGTGGCGGTTTCCTCCGCCGTCCACCGCCCTTCCCGGCCGTCTTAGCTTCCCTTTATGATCTTAAATGGTTCCTATAACCTCCAGAAACCATTTCCAATTAATGAAAATCACCCAAACTCCTTAAAATCTGAAAACATATTTTTGAAACCATTACCTCACGGTTTCGACTTTCCCCCGCCGTGGCCCTCCGTTTAAACCAATAGCACCACCGTGCTCGTCTCATCTCCCTCTTCAAGTTCACTTCTTGGGCCACCATTGTTAGACACAGTTTAGGGAAGGTGGTGAGGTGTTTGTTTGTTGTGTTTAATGGAGGATGAAGAAAATGGTGGGGGGTGCGAGTTTGAAGAAGAAAAGAAAAGATAGTGATGGCTGATGAGAGGAGAGAGGATTAATTGAATGGCTAGGATTTGAGGGATTAAGTGAAATGGATGGATAGGATTTAGTGTGGTTAGGATTAATTATATAATAATAATTATAATATTATTTAATTTACTTAGATCCACAATTTAGGGGTTTGCACCAAGTGTCACTCATCTATGGGGCCCACTGAAAATATCTAGCCCAATCAGATTTTGCCAAATCATCACCATCTCGAAGTACGTGCATAGTGAAATCGAACTTCGGTGACCTATAACTTCCCCGTTCGAAGTCCAATTTCAGCGTGCCACCTGTCTATGGATTCGTATCGTCCCGATCTACGTAACGGTCCTCGGCCCTCGGCCATCGGACCTCCCGGTCAAAAAGTCAACCATTTGCCCCATTTAACCATAATTACCAAAATGCCCCTAAACTTCCGAACGTCATAACTTCTTCCTCGAATGTCGGAATTGAACGTGCCACCTGTCTATGAACTCGTTACGTCACGAACTACGTCATGGTCATTGGTCAAAGTACATTTGACCGCCCAATTGAAAATTCAACGTTTTACCCACGCCACGGGCAAAACGGTCATTTTGCATCGTTCGTCCGATTTCGCCTAACTAATCACGGATTAACCTCACTAATTATGATTAGTCACTAATCTAATCCTGGAATTTGGGACGGGTCGTTACATTCAGCCTTTTCATTTTATTTAGTTTAGTTTTCCTTTGTTTTCTAAGTGACTAGCAAAATCTAAGTTTGCGGGAATTTTCTGAGTGCATAAAGATATACTTTTGCACCCTCTTTTACTTTAGTTTTTCACTTAAATCTCTATGCAATACAATGCATTTTTTTGTTCTTAATTTTTTTAGGATAAGAGCATATGTTTTTTTTACATCCTGTCCCGCAAATGTAAAAACGAAATTTGAGAATTTACTAAGTCTGCCCCTTCATACTCAAATTTGTTGAAAATATCCCTATGAGTTTTGTCTCGGGTTTTATGAGTTCAGGAAGTGTTCAGTTAAGAAAAAGTGCTTAGAGGCTCCAGCTTTGACAAACATCAAGCTAACTTTTGATAAGTCCAATTGGAGATTTCTTTTCTTTGGGACTTGGATTAAGCCCACAATGACAGGACCCCACCCGATTATACCACAAAAGACCATCGAGCCCTTCTACCGTCTGACAATTCCCTTTTCAAACAAGGGATAAACGCACAACCCACTAATTCATGCCTCTGCCTTTCGAGTGTCGATCTCCATGCAACGACCATGAAGGGTTACAAAACCAAGAAAACGTGTGAGTGGACAAAAAGAAACAATTTAAAACATAGTTTGAAAATATCCATTCTTTTGCCCTCCATTTTCCAAAAATATGCATGCATACAAAAACCGTTTCAAAACTGTTTCACTTCGTTTAAAACAAAGTACGATTTATATTCTTGAAATACATGAAAATATAAGTAATGCAAGTTGATAGGTCATTAATTAAGCATTATTTTATATTATTTTATAGCCTTTATACTTGAATTTTAATATTAAAATAATAAATAATTAGATAAAATAATTTATTTTGTGTTATTTTTGTTTAAATAAATAAAGTTTGTAATTTGGAGCATTTTGGCGAAAGAATCGTCTCGATCGGAATTATAACGAAGAAATTATTGACGAAATTCGGTGGAAATATTAATTAAGTTATAAATTAATTTTCATTTTTTTTCTGCAGTCCAAATCCATTTTAAAACAAACCCAGCAGGCCCAAATGAAGCCCAGTCGCCCCAGCCCACACGTGCGGCCCAAGCCCGCGCCACAGTCGCTGCAGCTCATCAAAGCCGTCGGCAAGAGGCTACCGAAGTGCTTCCCATCCAGCCGGCGAGCGTGTCCCGAAACCGAAGGCCCAATGCAGCGCCTGCCTGCCGAACCCTTCCTTCTCCATTCAGCCGCTACCTACCGAATTATGAGTGTGATTTTCAGCAGGTCACTGCTGATTTCGAGCCCAGCTGCAACCCACTCTTTTGAACAGCAACTTGCCCCAAATTATGCAAAATTTCAGCCACTTTACAGCTAAAACCACCCCTAAAATCATCACAAATCTTCATTATTCATCATTCCACTATTCAACCTATTTTATTGTAATTTTTTATTTATTTTTGGTAGTTTTTTCTCCCTATAAATAAGGGTTCATTTCACTTGTTGAAAGACACTTCTTTGAGGCACACATTTGAGCCTTCCTTAAGAGAAACTTTGGCAAAATATTTGCAATACAAAGTTTAGAGTTTGGGTCCATATTTCCCGAGTTTATTTCCTCCATCTTCATAAGGTTCTGTCTGCTGTCGGAGAACCGTGTGAATAACAATCTATTGTTTTCATCCACCTTGAAAGTGTAACAATTGCTCTCCATTTACTTAAACTCTTATTTTTGTTATTGGTTTTGATTATAGTTCAATATATGTGTGGTATTTTCTTGCTAATATTTGTAAGTGTTTAATGCAATCTCCATGTGTCTTACTTTATGAATCTTAGTTATTTTGTACATTTTAGTGCTTCATACTTCAATTTGATGTTAAGTGTTTTATCCGCTGTCGGTGCACTTAGAGTAGAATTGAGTAGACTTAATATTGATCGCTGTCAGCGCATTCAGTCAAAAACAAAAGGTAAATCATATTGTAAATGTCAACCGTTGTCGGTGCATTTATAATATTGAAAAATGTATGAAGGTAATTAAGACGATTAAGGTAAAATTTCGTGATTGTTTTAATATTTGCAATTATTAGAGTGTTGATAAGATATGTGTTTTAAGAAGGTCACTTTCACATAAATTAGAGTAGAAGTAGGATTAGTTTATGTAAGACCCGTGTCCTGTAGGGAACGGTGAACAATCCCACATTCCTGCAAGGGGGGAATGGTCTGGGAAAGGAATGGTGGTGTGCCTTAAAGGTGTAAGCACACACCTATCTAGCAAGAGGCCTTCTGGGAGCTCAAGTGGCTTTGGGGGGGATTGGAACCCCAAAGTTAAGCGAGTTGAGGCTGGTGCAATTCCATGATGGGTGACCCCCTGGGAAGTTGCACCATGAGCTCCCGAAAACAAAACCGTGAGGGCAAGGGCAAGGAGTCCCAAAGCGGACAATATCATGCTAGATAAGTCGGGACCTGATAGAGGAGGGTCGGGTCCTGACAATTTGGTATCAGAGCCAGACCCCGACCGGGAAGTGTGCCAGCGAGGACGCTGGGCCCTAAGGTTGGTGGATTGTAAGACCCGTGTCCTGTAGGGAACGGTGAACAATCCCACATTCCTGCGAGGGGGGAATGGTCTGGGAAAGGAATGGTGGTGTGCCTTAAAGGTGTAAGTACACACCTATCTAGCACGAGGCCTTCTGGGAGCTCAAGTGGCTTTGGGGGGGATTGGAACCCCAAAGTTAAGCGAGTTGAGGCTGGTGCAATTCCATGATGGGTGACCCCCCTGGGAAGTTGCACCATGAGCTCCCGAAAACAAAACCATGAGGGCAAGGGCAAGGAGGCCCAAAGCGGACAATATCGTGCTAGAGTCAGGTTCTGACCGAGGAGGGTTAGGTCCTGACAGTTTATTTATGTTTTTACTTGTTTGTATGATTACAAACCTCTTCAAAACCCCCCCTTTTTAATTCTTTATTCTTTTAATCTTTTTTCCTTTAATTCTTTACTCTTTTATTCATCTATTCTTTAATTTATTGATTCTTTGATTATTTAATTCTTTGATTATTTAATTCTTTTATTATTTGATTCTTTAATTCAATAATTTATTCATTATTCTTTCCCACTAACGCATTATTAATGTTCCCTAATTTCCCCGGTTAAGAACGATCTCTATTTACCAATACTACATCTACACAAAAAGGGTTTAAATTGCATAATACTCGAATTACGTGTTTAATTTGATGCGTAGTTTGGGCGTTGTCAGAAGTAATCGATAATCAAGCATTGACCATAAATCAGTTTAACCACGAAATATGAACACGTCTTAACAGATGAATCTATCACAACAAAGTACCATAACCAAACCACATCCAATGTCACATCAATCCATACATTTCATGGTCAATCCGTCCTTAACTCACAATATCAAACACCAGACCACTGCCCATTGGCAGGTACATCACAAGTTCACAACAAACACTCAACATCGATGCACAAGCACAAGAGGAATCATCATGTGTACCACATCAATCATCATATCAGTCAACACATCACACGTGCACGACCGGTAGGCAATATACTCAGGAACTGAAGCCCTACTCGACGTTCGAGTCATCAAAACAACACAAGACAAGATTATATCCACATGAGACCATCTCCGTATCATGATCATCATCACTAGTCTCATGATTTGGATCCCCCGGCTTGATGGCTGAGACCCACATCTAACAAGTCCAAAGCATAGTTATCACATCACCATTATTAGGAGCCACATACACACAACATATCACATGACACGTTAAAATCCACATTCAGAATATCGGGTCCAAGCCCCAAACACAATTCATACACAAATTCTCGTAAAAGGTGCCACTAAGGCTACTTTTGTAAATTCGTCCAAAAATTATATAAAAATCATAAAGATTCCAGAAACAAGTTAATTCATGTCAAAATCCACTTCCAACTCAAAATTAAATTCGAAAAGGTATTTTAAAGGTATAGAACAAAAGTTAAAATGTTGACTTAGGGGCAAAACGGTCAATTTCGTCTGATATTTCCCCTATTTTGGTGTGCTGCCCATCTACAGACTTAGGATCTCGAGACCATGCTAACGGTCTTTTTGGAATCCTCAAATAGTGTCCCAATTGAAAAGTAAACATTTTGACTTTTTAGGGGCAAAATCGTCATTTTCTCCTTAACTTTTCCAACTTCTTGATTCTTCGAGATTCAGGTCGTTACACACAAGAATTTGGCCCATAGTCTTTTAATTTTTGTTTCCCCAATTGTCAGGCCCATAGCACGCACTGATCTTTCGCTCTCTCTCCACACACACTAATTACACACACATGAAAATTCCCACCTCCCTCAATCTCCTGGACCTACTCGAGAACACTAAAAAGATAAAAACAATCTGGGCACGCCCAAGCTCCCCACAGCTCCCTCTCCCGCCAACTCAACACTCAAAATACGATCCCTTAAATTCCCTTGAGGATGTGAAGCCAAAACTCTTGCCAAGGACTATCGTGGACCACCATGAAGTGAGAACTGAGGAGACGAGCCTCAGTGGAACCGAGCGCACAGGGTAAGATTTCAATCTCAATTTGACATCATTGGTTGCTAGAGATGTTGCCTTGGTGTTTACCGTGGATTTACGAGTTTGAAATTATTTGATTCGCTTGAAATATTTTGGAGAAAGTCAAACTGCTATCGGACCCGACTCAGACCCGATGAACCCGATTTCAATCTGATGGATTTGGGGGTATGTGGAGGTAAGGCCGATTTCTTGAACTTGGTTGACACTGTTAATAGGGTTCTAGGCCATTTTATGATTCCTTTTCTTGGGTTTGGGTGCTAGGTATGACAGCCACCGTCATCGCTGGAAGTTTTTGAGGCCGCTCTGTTACAATCAAAGTAGGTAACTTCTGGACCTGAAATTGGAATTTTCACGACAAGTAGATACTGATTGACTATTTGCATGTTGAATTTAGACTAAAATTGATGGATTTAGGCCTCGCCGGAAAATAATTGTTTGGCCAAAATTTTTCAGTTTTTGGCTATCGTGGATGTCAAAGCTCCGACAACGACTGGTCAATGGCCAATGTTCTGAGAGAATATTCGAAGGAAATATTCTGAGAGAAGATTCCAGGGGAATATTTAAGGGAATATTATACAGGGGATATTCCAGAATGCGCTCGTGTTTTTTTTGAGACGTTTTCAAGCTGTTTGTGCACGTTTTAAGCCGTTTTAATATTGTTCAAACCAATTTAGGTGAGACTTCTTATCTTTCTACTTGAAACTAAAATAGTAACCTTATAATCCGATTTATTTAGGATTATGACGAGTTTAGACTTACGTGGCTAGATACGTCGAGTGATTTCGACACCCGACCAGTTAGTGAGTGGACCCCCTTTCCTAAATTTATTTTATAATGCTTCTACTCGCATGTTATACGTTGTTTACACTTATGGCATTTATTGTGCATGCATGACTTATTATATGCTGTGTGTGGTACGTGACCGAGATGATTGGTTTACGATGCTTATCTTATGATGATTGCTTGAACATATTAGTTGTATCTAGTTGATGGTTATGCATGATAAGTATTTAGCGCAGTCATATGTTGCATTGTATATTAGTCTGTGGGGCATTGATGTGATAGAATGGACTCGAGGTGACGGTGCATTGCGCCCAGTCTTTCACGTGGCCAAGGTATGCAAGCAAGGTACCCAGTTATGATTTACGACTCAAGAGAAAATATTTAGTGGGTTAACCTAATGACATATTCATGATTTGTAATGATCTATTGAGTGTTATGAGTTTTTATTATTTTATTATTATTTATCGTAGAACATGCAAGTTTGAATTACTATTTATTATTAAATTGATGTTATCATTTCTCGTATTACGTGCAAGTTTTGTTATGATTGATCTTCAAGATTTTTGGATAAAATGAAGGGTAAAGGTTATTTATTGAAAAACGGTTAGACATTGAAATAAGCTTATGAGTTCACTCACCTGTGTATTTTTAAACCCCTCAAGTCTCATTGACACACACGTACTTAGAGAAGTCTCGGTTGCTGCTCTGACACTCTCTCCTGGGTTTGGAGTGAACTGGCGATGTAATCAGGTGACTACATGTATTGTGTAGTGTATAATCATCAATTTTGTTGTCCATGCTCTAAGCTTCTCGTGTTGGGTGAAATGTGATCAGTTTTCATTCGTTAGGTTTCACCTAACCTCTCTAAGCTACGTATTTCAATTAAATGGATTTCATCATCTGAACATAAATGTCCAGATGTAAGACATAATGCCTGGGTTTTCGTGTCCTTTCAGACTTTCCAGATCGGGGTGTGTCAGGTTTGAAGAAATAATATTATTTTCTATTAATCATAAAGAATTAATGTGCTCATAACTAAGAAACGTAAGATGAGTCCCTATCTCATAAGTGGCCTAAGCTCATCCCAAAGAGCTCTTTACAGAACACCCAAATTGTGAGTTCCCCCAAAGTGCTCAGGACGAACTAGAAAATGGGCCTTATATGGTTGGAAAGGCCTAGATGTAAGACCCATGATCTAGAGGGAACAGTGAACGATAACATATTCATGCGAGGGGGGAATGGTCTGGGAGGGGAATGGTGGTGTGCCTTAAAGGTGTAGGCACCCACCTTTCTACCACGAGGCCTTTTGGGAGCTCAGTGGCTTTGGGTTCGATTGGAATTCCAAAGTTAAGCAAGTTGAGGCTGGTGCAATTCCATGATGGGTGACCCCCTGGGAAGTTGCATCGTGAGCTCCCGAAAACAAAACTGTGAGGGCGAGAAGGCCCAAACCGGACAATATTGTGCTCGAGTCGAATCCTAACCGAAGAGGGTCGGGTCTTGACAGAATGGTATTAGAGTCAGACCTAGACCGAAAAGTGTGCCAGTTAGGATGCTGGGCCTTAAGGGGATTGTAAGACCCGTGTCCTGGAGGGAACAGTGAACGATCCCACATTCCTGCGAGAGGGGAATGGTATAGGAGTGGAATGGTGGTGTGCCTTAAAGGTGTAGGCACACACCTATCTAGCTAGAGGCCTTTTGGGAGCTCAGTGGCTTTGGGTTCGATTGGAACTCCAAAGTTATGCGAGTTGAGGCTGGTGCAATTCCATGATGGGCGACCCCCTGGGAAGTTGCATCGTGAGCTCCCGAAAACAAAATCGTGAGGGTGAGGAGGCCCAAAGCGGACAATATCGTTGTAGAGTTGGGTCATGACCGAGGAGGGTCAGGTCATGACCGAGGAGGGTCGGGTCCTGACACTAGAAGTCTAATTTCAGATGGTTTTGATATCTTGAGATTTGGACATTTCTACAAGGAGTTATCATGTTATAAAGGGTGTTATAAAGGGAGGCTATTCAATTTTAAAAGAGTAAGTTTTCAATTTCATAACCTATACTAAATGCTAATTTTAATGAGTTATAAATGGAAATTTATTCATGGGTGTAAATAAAATTAAACCACTTGAATATGGTTGTTTTACATTGACTTCTACACCTATCAAAGAGGTTGTGTTCTAAGAAAAAAAGGGGAACAAAAACAAAACACATATGGTACACAAATAGGATCTGTTACATGCTTAAAGAGATAGAAAGAGCTTTGGCATCATGCATTCTTACGAGTTTAGTCTTGTAACACCCCGAACTATCAAATAATGTAAATATAGTAACTTTTACCTGAAATGACTATTTTGCCCTTATTAATGTTTTGGTTGAATTTCAACCCGGTATGTCGTTTGTATTTTTCAAACACATCATTAGATAGGTCTTGAAATTTGGAGTTCATAGATATTGAGTACGTGTGGAACAGAGGTTGATTGGTTTTGTTACGGGGTTGGTTATGGGATGCGCATTTTGGTAATTTCGCTAATATGACAATTTTGGTAATTTCCTTTGGGAGATTTTTCTTTGGATTGTTTAGGGAAGTGACAAGTGTCCCTATCCATTAGCAATGTGTGTGCCAACTTTGTGTGTATGCGTGTGTGCTTGTTTATGTATTTTAAGAGTTGTGTGTGTGTGGGGGGGGTTGTGTTCAGTCGAGAGGGAGAAAAAGAAAGAAAACGCAGAGGAGAGAAACATAGGAGAAAGAGAGAAGAAAGAGAGTGAGGTGAAGTGGAAGAAAAAGGAAGAAAGGAAAGGGATGTGCTCAACTTGGATTGTAAGGGAGAGAGAGAGATGGTGAATCCGTGAAGGTAGTTCGGGTTTTAAGTTTCAAAACCTCATTTTCGACTAAGAACCTTGGAAACAAGGTTAAGATCATCCTTATGGAGTCCCTACCGTTTTAACAAGGCCCCTAGTTCGTGAGTTGGACGTCGAAACTGCTCAAGACCGAAGAACAAAGTTTTGGCCGAAACAATAGGAATGGTTCCTTGTTTATCAATCGTTCTTGTCGAGTTTTAAGATCATGGATCCATTCGCGAGGTGGATTAGAAGGTAGTGGTCGAAAAAGGGAGTGGAAAATGGTGAGTTTTGAGAGAGATATGAATTGGTGAGGTCGCCTGATAGGACCCATCCCGATCCCCCTGGGACCACCTGGGGATGTTCCCTGCTCCCGTTTGACAATAACAATAGAAAGTGCCGAAAATACCCCTAACAGTTTTCAATATTCAAGTAAAAGAAATTAAACATAAACTAATTCAGGTTCTACATTGTCAGACCAGGGATAATACATTACCAAATGTGAACACAAATGTCAGGTTACAAAAACCGTGCTTAACCTACCCAAATGGGTGTACAGTTGTGTAACGATAATAACTATGCCTCAGTCTCTGGATCCGCCTCTACCTCGGTGTCATGGCCTGGAGGGGTCAAGAAAACCATAAAAGAGTGAGTGGGCCAAAAAATAAACAATAGTTCAAAACCATTTATAAGATAATAAAATAATGATTTACCCCTCCGTTTTCAAACATGCATGCATTCCAGTGAAAACATAGGTAATAATAATTGAATCATAAAATCGTATAATCATATATAGTAGAATGTATAAAGCAATCATAGTAGTGCACCGTATATCCCAACCCCGACATCCCAGATGTCCAATTATGTCACGGTCATATGGCTACGTGTGCCACCTGGGGTCTCAATCCCGAGTATTCCCCTGGGTCCACCAGTGTCCGGGTGTATCCACGAATCACTACCCGGGGTATACCAATAGCAATCCTGATCTGGAGCCTCTCTACAGTTTCTCACATAGAGCGACCATTCTCAGGCAATACGCTGTGACCACTACAGGGTAGCAAGTCGTCTAGAGAAGACAACAATCCATAAGGTTGGTATGTACAGTGCAATAGTATAAACCAATGAAATCCCTGTTTTACTCCAAAACTAATCACCATAAAATCCAGACAGGTCTCATGCCCAAAACAACCTAATATGTGTAAATCATCTATGAATAATATCACGAGTATTCCAAATCCAATCATATAGTGAAACAGTGAAAATAGTTATGCATGCAATCCATTTAGAAATCAAAATCCCACTCATACACGGTCCTCATTGCACAATCAAATCGTCTAGACCTGTCCCAAAGCTAAGTCACAGTCTCCGGGCTTGCCCAAAACATAGTCGAAGGTCACTAACAGACTCTACAAGTTTATACATAAAACCCCTGAACAGTCCCATCTTGGGAATGCATCCCGAACACACTTCTGGAGGCTTTAAACCTCAATTTGACCAACCTAACGATCTCAGATTGACCTGAAACCACAACTATTGAATCTGGATCGTCGAAATCTTGCAAATGGCATTGCTCCTACCTCGAGATCCGAGTCCATAGGCCCCCACTTGCAGGTCAAAAAGTCAATAGTCGGGACAACGGTCAACGTTGACGTCAGCATGATGTCATCTTGACAGGTGTCACGTGTTAGCAACTCGTTGGTCCACATCACTGACATGTTAGTGACACATGTCACCATCTGATTGGTCCACGTAATTGACATGTTAGTGCTGACTGGGCACTAACAGTCACACGTGTTTACTCTTAACTTTGCCACCTGGCCTGACATCCTGACATGATGAAATCGTCTCCTACCTCGTGACGGGTCAGACTCGTTTTAATATTCCGGGTTCCGCAAACCCACAACCTTACCCGTCTCCCATTTCACCATTTCTTAACCATTTTCTTCCTAGTTTCTTACTACATGTTCATCTAATCCCCAGAAATGGATCCCTCTAATTGAAAACACAAAAAACGTACTAAAACCTCACCTTGAATCGATGAATAGTGGTCGTGAACTTCAAACTTAGTTTCCAGTCAACTCCGACCACCACTACCCTTGGAATCAACTCCTATGAGTTCACCTTTGTCCCTTGAACATGTTAGTACCAACCAAATTGATCAACACACGTCCAAATCTGGGTTTCCATTTTTGGCCAAAAACTGCGTTTCGGGTTTTACCTTGCCCGTGTGCGTGGCTGCTCCGCCGTGCTCAGCCCGTCCTTTAGTCGTCCTTCCTCGTCCCCTCATTCTCACTCACTTAGTCCCAATGAACACAAATGATGGTAGAAGGTGGGGTGGTGAGATGAGGTTGTGTTTGTGTGTTTGGAGTTTGGAAAAATAATGAAGAACTAATGAAGGAAGATGTTGGAAGGTTAACCCTAAATCAGATCCAAAACCTTGGGTAATTGGACCAATGGGATGAGTGACACTCATCAAAGGGTCCCACTAGATATTTTAGACTAATGAAAATCAGCCATTTAATTTAAATCCTGAAATGCGTGAATAGTTCGATTTCACTTCTGTGACCCATAACTTTTTCGTCCAACGTGCCACCTGTTTACGGACTTGTGACGTCCTGATCTACGTAAAAATCATTGGTGAAAGTTCAAAAGGTATCCTGGGTCAAAAGTCAACATTTTCCCGCACTAGGGGCAAAATAGTCATTTTTCATTAAATATTTGAAATTACAAATTAAATAAGGTTCAGGTTGCTACATTGTCAGGTTGGGAGACCCAAAAACTTTAAAAAACGGGGGTGGAAGATGACAAATAGTGTATGGCGCATAGGCTTCACAGGCAGGTGCTTCTGGAGGCACGTGGGGCCACGTGCTAGGGAATCTTGGGCTATGGCCAACATGTTTTTTTTTTTTATCTTTTCGATGTTATGAACATTTTGGCGCATGCTTTTGAGTGAATCAGACATCATCTTGGGATAGTTTTAAGGGTTTCAAGTGTATTTTTCGTGTTTAAAAATTCAAAAAAATTCATATTTAATTCCTGGGACTTAGGGTTTGTGTTAGGAAACTACCTAGGACTTTTGTGACCAAATTTTATAATTGCGCAAAGAGTATTGTGAGTGGACTTTAAAAAAAAAAACTATTGTGCATGCATATATGCCCCTTTTAAATGGTTTTGTATTTGAACTTATTTATGTTTAGCTTACATGATTTTTGGTGACTATATTTAATTATTATTTGTTTGTACATTTTTCGAGAAATTAGCATAGTTCGTATTCTGGTCTCATAATGCATTTTGCAGTTGATGACATGATCTTTTTACTTGTTTACGATGATATTCAGTGTATTGGAATTTTATGGTGAGTTTATGGATATTTAATTATTATTTTAATGACATGTTTTACGAGGTTTGTGTTGATTGTGTATCAGGCTTAAGCCCGGGATTTTTTATTGTGATTTTGATTGGGAATGTCTTGTACGTGTTATAAGTGTGTTTTCTCGATAATGATGATTTTGGACGGTTTTATGGAAATTTTTAATGCACGTTTTACGAGAAACCCGTATATGTGGTATTTTGGATATTTTGGATTTTGAACTTGGTTTTGGAATTGATATGAGTTATACGAATGTGTTTTCTTGGTATTTGAGATGTGATTCGGGATATATGTATTTGGATTGTGTATTGCGGATAAACCTCATCGGGATGCTAGATTGGTTAGTAGTCTCGAACGTCGAGGTAAAGCTCATTTTCCTGGGATTGGTGTTGTGATGGGTAGTCTCAGAAATTGAGGTAAAGCTCCTTTTTCCAAGACTAGTGTTGTGATGGGTGATAAGTCTTTAATTAGGCTTTATTTCATATCGTTTTATACTCCTTATGCTTATTTTTTAATATAAAGGTTAAAATATGAGTAGTTTAAATAATGTGATTGTTAATTTGAATTTATTTACGTAAAAGTGTTAGTTTTGTCTTTGAAACTAATCTATGGTTTGTAAGTTCTAAATTGCATGAGTATTCGTATTTTAATTATTAATTTATTTAAAAATGTAGTTTAGGCTACAAATCTTTCCTACTCCCACCCCCCTCCTCCTTCCCCCCACCGAAAAAAAAAAATCATGTTATTCTTTTATTCTTTTATTATTTAATTCATTGATTCATTAATTGATTTATTATTTTCTTCTTTGATTATTTATTATTCTTTTTCACTAACCATTATTAATGTTTCATAATTTTTCTGGTTAAGAACGATCCCTATTTACAAATACTATATCTACACAAAAAGGGTTTAAATTGCACATATACTCGAATTACGTGTTTATTTAAATGCGTAGTTCGAGCATTATCATTGGGTAGTCTCAGACTTTGAGGTAAAGTTCTTTTTCCTTAGACTAGGATTGACGGCTTATACGTCAAGGTAAAACTCCTTTTCTTGAGTCGGTTCCCACTCAAATGTTGAGGTAAAGCTCATTTTCCCGAGTGCTTTGTCTTAACGGTAGTGTAGCTGTGATACGGTGACTTATTATTCAGGCATCGAGGAAGGGTTAATTGTGTGTGATGGGTGCCGTGTCCTTGATATGAGTTTTAAGTTGAGTTACTTTCTAATATTTGATGGATTTCCCATGGTTGCATGTACTTCGATATTCATGTTTATTATTTTATTTAGGTCAACATTTTATTTGGTTTGGTTTATGCATGCACAGTTTTACAAAACGGAGGGTGCAATATTTGTTTGTCAACTATCTTTTTATAAATATTTGTTTTTAGCCCACTCACAAGTTTTATCGGTTTTCCTTTACCCTCCAGGCCGTAATACGAGGACGGGGATCTATCTGATGGACGGAGGCATCTTCTAGATTCTGCTCCTAGTCAGTTAGTAAGGGTAGGATTAAATTTTTGGTTGTATTGGAACTAAGACTGATGCTCTGTAATAGTAGTGTAAACATATCATTTGTCTTGCAATTGATGGATCATTTTGAATAATGGTATGCTTTAGGGTTGTTTTTGGACTTTTTGGTATAACTGTCAGACGGGAGCAGAATCTTCCTGGTTATTGGGACGAGTCCTGTCAAGTCTTCCAAAAACTTCTATGTATTTATTTAAGTTTTAAATTTGTTTATGGAGTGGTCTTGTAGAATTTAGGCCTGTTTTGAAACCTTAGACATGATTAAGTTAACGTTATGATTCATTTTTTATTTATCAATTTCTTTTTGCAACCAGAATCAGTTTTCTATTCTTTTTTTTTCAAGCATTTGTTTGCAAGTTTAGCTACCTTGTTTATGTTTGCTTGTCATTGAGAATGTTAGGATGACTACTATATCTTCCTTTATTTATTAGCAATGTGTAGTTGAGTTACGAACCAGTCATTTAAAATGATTTCATGAAGATCTAGGATTCATGTGATGTTCATGATTCTCTTTATTCTTATTGAGTTTCTAGGTGCTAACTCTGAGTACATTTCCATGCTAGGTTTTTCTTAGAGATATAAATGTGATGTACATGCGATGAAACTAACATGCTAAGTAAGAGAGAATTCATAGAGTTTAGTTATATACCATGCAAAATGGGTGGAGATCTTAGATGTGCATTAAAATTAATAAACTAGACATTCATCGCATTGATTCATGATTGTTTAGAGTGGATTCCATGCCTTAACTTATTCTAGTGCTTAGTTTTAACTTATCCTAGTGCATAGTTTTAACTTATTCTAGAGCTTAGTATAATTCAATAATTGCATTGCATTTGTCTGCAGTCTTTAGCCTTTTCAATTATTTCTTTATTTTCTTATCTAATTTCCATCTTTCAAAACCAACTGAAAACCCTCAGTTTTCCGTGAGTCCTTCGTTGAGTATTGTTTGAGTTCCTTGTGCCTCAAGGAAGTGTCTACGTCTGTTTTACTTATCCTTTAGTCCGTTTTCATGTTTATTTAGTGTTGAGTCTAGGTTTAGGTATTTTTTCTACTGTTTTTGGAGTTATAAGCCTTGTTAGTTGAGTCTAAATTATAAGATGAATAAAACGTTGACATAAGTATTTAAGGGTTCAATTCTTGCTTCCCTACTATACTATCTTATTTGATTTATGCAATTGCAAGGTTTTAGCTGTTAGAAATAGATTCCATACTCTTGGCTTCTATTTTTACCAACACTTCCCAACATGGCAGAGGATCTCCTACGGGCCATAGAATCTAGGAGACATGCCCTTATGCACAATGAGAAGTATGGCGGCCAACCCCATGTATGTTATGTTAGCTACTGAAATCACCTGTTGACATTAGCCCTAGCTGACGTGGCACAACTCGACACATGCCATATGGCATCCCTGCCACGTGACACATGTGATGTGCCTTGTTGATGTCATCATGTTGTCACCTGGTGATGTCATCATAGCATCATGCTGATGAGACCCCTCACTAGAGCAGACAGTTGCACCGTTGCTGTCAGTTGGAAACCTCTATTAATGGCCTAAACTTCAAACCTTCATATCTCCCCTTTTTATTAACCGAATGATACTAAATTTGAAGTAGACAATTAATCCTTCAAGGCACATGGTTAAATTCATCCACCCTTAATTCCCTTTGCATTCATCTTATTAATTATAGTCTAAAATTAATTGTTTTCAAATTCAAAAAATAATTATGTCTTGTGTATTTTTAATGAGTTATGTGTATGTTTCCCATGAGTCATTCATGCATTTTAGTTCTTAAAAAATCAAACCTATTCATGGGGGATGTCTATGACTAGCCTATAAATAATCCCTCTCATTTGGAGGAAGGAATGATCCAAGAATTATTCAATAAAAAATTTCTTGGTGAAGAGTGTTCTTCCTAACTATCTTTTCTTATCTCTTTGGTGGATTCCATTGAGTGGCGAGTTGTTCCACTCTTATCTGTAAGGTGGACTCTTTAGAGTGGCGAGTTTCTTATCCAAGAGTGTTCACTTGTGTTATCTCCTAAAAATCTCCATTAGTCCTATGTCATTTTTGGTATCAAAGCTTGTCAGTCATGGATGGGCATCGTGGTCGTCATCACCCTCGAAGCAATGATAGTCATGAAAAGTGTGAGCTTGAACTTCATGACCTAGAGATGGATGAACTCAGGAGGCATGTGTATCAACTCCGACAACGTCTCGAGCACTTCAAAGCTCTAGAACATGATGATATTCATCATCATTTATAGGATGAATCTGTAGTTACCAATCATTTGGTCATGATTTGGCATCAAGTGATGAGTCTACGTCTAGGCGTCATCAAAGAAATCACTAGCCCTAGAAAATCTTTGACGTAAAGGTTAATATTCCAGATTCGAGGGAAAGATTCAACCAGAAGGATTCATTGATTGGATCTACACAGTGGAGTGGATCTTTGATTACAAAGATGTGGAAGAAGATCACAAAGTAAAGTTTGTTGCTTTAAAGTTGAAGAAACATGCTTCAATTTGGTGGGATCATTTGAAGAAGCGGTGTGCTTGTGATGGCAAGAAGCGCATCGCGACATCGGAAAAGATGAGGAAAGAATTAAAGAAGAAGTTCATGTTGGCGAATTATCGACATGATTCTTTTCTCATGTATCACAACTTGAAACAGAATGACTTGTTTGTAGAAGACTATACAGTGGAGTTTAACAACCTTCTAATGCCTTGTGACATCGATGAGCCCGATGAGCAAACAATCACTCATTGCCCTGACAACATGATAGAAGGGTTGTGCATGATGGCTTTAAAAAAACTTACTCTTTTAAAAAGGATGGTGTTAAAGTTGTCTTAGGTCCATCAAAATTGAAAGCAAGCCAAAGACTAAAAAAAGAGAAGGGAGTAATCAACTCTTTAGATCCAACTTCGTAGTTGTAGTGAAGGAAACTCAAGAAATATATGCCCTTGTGGTGGTGGAAGAAAATGAAGCAAAGACGGAAGTCCCTCCAACCATACAACCATTACTCCAAGAATTTGAAGATGTTGTGTCGAAAGAAATCCTAGCTATCCTTCCACCAATGCGAGGTATTCAACATTGCATTGATTTTATTCCTGGTTCTTCTATTCCGAATAAGGCTGCTTATAGAATGAGTCTTCAAGTAAATGAGGAGCTATAAAGACAAGTTGAAGAATTGTTAGCCAAAAGATTAATCAAGGAGAGTATCAGTCCCTCCGCTATTCATGTCCTTCTTATGGCTAAGAAAGATAATTCTTGGTAATGTGCGTTGATAGCCAAGCAGTTCACAAGATTACCATCAAGTATCGCTTTCTCGTTCGTCACCTTGACGATATGCAAGATCAAATTCATAGAGCCACGATTTTTTACAAGATTGATTTGAGGAACGGATAACACCAAATGCGTATGAGGCCTGGAGACGAATGGAAACCTTTCCCAAAATATCCACATTTTTCCATCATGACCAAAATACCACTACCCAAATTAGAATTCCAATAACAATTCTAAGGTTAAAATGGTCAAACTAGCTTAAACAATTCCAAAAAATCTCTTAAAAGACTCAAAAAATTCCCATTAATCCCGTAATTAAGGTCTGGGTTGTTATAATCTACTTTCCATATAGGAACTTCACCCTCGAAATTTGCACCTACTGCTTGCCACAACAATGGAAATCTAGTCCTACCTTAAACCTAGGCTCCCATGTGATCCTTTCCAAGTCAAAATCCTCCAAAGT
The DNA here is from genome assembly GCA_032719365.1 of Prinsepia uniflora. NCBI lineage: Eukaryota > Viridiplantae > Streptophyta > Magnoliopsida > Rosales > Rosaceae > Prinsepia > Prinsepia uniflora. The sequence goes on along the minus strand of CM064868.1, from coordinate 52,058,093 downwards.
ACAACTACAAGGGCAAAACTCACCTAACATTACACCCTGCCTGTTCAATCCCCGATACGAACAGACTATTCACTAAGCTCAAAATCTTCTTCAAGTTCTCTTGGTCAACCCCAAAGGTCAACCAACCTACATCTACCAATACGTACCATCTTGAAACCCACCAACAGTCAAGGAACCAAACCAAAAAGAGAATACGTACCTGTTGCGAAAAAGCGAACACACATGCTCGTCCACCTGTGATTATGCCACATGCCCTCTAGTTACCACTTGCCCTACTAGTTCCCCAATGCTACAATCGAAGAAAATGTCGTTCTGTGGTGACCCTACCATGCAATGCCCTGACTAGTAGCACCATCTTCCAGAAGATACGAATAATCCCGCTTGAAATGCCTGCATCCCATGGTCACCAGAAGCTAAACGGTTACCACCAAAAGAACCGGAGGTAGAAACAGCCCTCAGCGTCGCCCATAACTACCGTGACGTTACTGTTGGGATTCCGCTAAACTTAACTCCACATACGGTGCCACATCCGAGAAGGTCCAAAGTGTGGTGAATCCTCCAGCCAGCACGGACACCCGAATTACACTTAGAAGACCAAACACAAAATGACAAATCCTCATTTCCTCAGTCGCCACCCCCTATGCGAACTGGGAAAAATTCAAAACCTCTGCTCATACTGAGCAACAGCCAAGTCCCCCTACTCCAGTCACATAAACTCCGTCTCCCTAGCATCTTGATAAGACTGGGGATAAAACTGATGCAAGAAACGTTCCTTGAACGTAGCCCAAGCCTCGTTAGTCTTATCCAAACCCATTGACAGCAAGGTCTGCCACCATACCTGTGCAGAAACATTAAAGAAAAAAGGTATATCTCTGAACCATATGCTCATGAGGGCAACACATCACCCAAAATATCCACTCATAGCGTGTAATCTACTGATCGGCCACTTGGGATCTGATCCACAAGTAAATTCAATGGCTCCAAGCCTTTGAGCCCTCTCGATATCGGTCCCCCCAAGGGATCCTACCCCTCTGAATTACAGCATCCAATGCTTGACCAAACTAGTCCCCAATGTTTGCCCACCTAACATCCTTATCCTCATCCTCGTTACTGGGCTGATGATGGGGCTCTCGTTGTGGATCCATGATGTCTAATAAGTGGAAAACGTCATATACAAAGCTACCCTGCACAACACATGTGCGACTCCATAGGAAAAAGCCAGGTGCTCTGATACCAAATTGACAAGACTTTCCCTGAGATCACCCTCGATTCTTGTGAAAGGGCTAGCTTCAATCTGACACAAACACTTAAAAATCTCGAAGTACCCTTAGTTCATTTATATTACTACCACAATGCCAGATAAGGGATTACCTCACGTGTCAATCGTAAACATAATCTAGAGAAATAAACATACAAAGCATTAGCCACGAAAGTAAATGACTACCTAATCCGGTTACCACAAATACGCAGACCACGAAAATGCCTCAACCCCACTACAACCCACATCCTGAGATTAACCTGGAGGGTACCAAAACTAAGAAAAATGTGAGTGGATAAAAATAAGCCTTGGAAAACCATTTTCCGAAATAACCCTTTTTCCCTCTAGTTTTATAAAAACATGCATGCATAAACATATGAAAAGTACATAAATGCCCTTGGCCCATATTTCCCGGAAAACCCCAATTATAAACCATGATGAAAACCATGGATATAACAAGCAATAAGAGTCAAACATTGTCCTGCTGGTCCAACTAGAATTCCCTCTATACTACCGGTAAAAAACCACGGATCCTATAGTGTTGAACTCCGTCGACACTTGTCGAGTCCAACTCCCACCACAACTGAGTCCATCCTAGGGAATCATAAGAGTCCAACTTTAGAATAGCGATCCAGTCGCCTAAGGTTGACCATACCATAACACAGTTAACCAAAAATGCCTTCTACACGATTTGAAACGCCCGGACACCAACCCAAAACATTTACATCTAGAGTACCAGCCCAAAATTCGGTTTTCCCAAAAACCAACGTAAAACACAGAAAACCAAAATTGAATATATATTCCAAAACCAGTCATTTATCCTAAAACATTTAGAATCATAAACCCAAAGTATAACCATCTAAACCATGCCATAAAACCATATAAATATGTAAATATGCATGCATCACAGTTACGAAAGAAAATGTCCACTCATAGTACAACCAGTCGCTCAAATATCGGACTGTAAGCTATAATGAAGTCTCGTGGGCGTCCTGACCTATCAGAGTAATACCTAGGTGTCACTAAGAATTGATAGGAGCATATTTATGTGACTTAGTTAGCTTGTTCTTGTGCATTTACGTTGTTAGTTCTTAGTTATTTTAGTCTTTTAAGCCAATTTCATGTGTTTTCAGGTTCTATGGGCAAAGTGTGCAAGAAGGTACATTTTGGAGTCTTTTGGAGCATAATTGGGCTTGGAATGGATATCACATGCTTGGAGCAAAAGGAATGGACGAAAATGAAGACCAAAGGAGGCTAGGAGTGAGTGAAGAAATGAAATGAAGAACAAAGAGTTCAGATTTAGAAACCAAGTTTCTATTCTTGAAGGTTTCTATTCTTGGAGGGTTCCATTCTTGGGAGTTTCTATTTTTGGCTCTAAACTTTCCTAATCCTCATTCACCTAAGTTCCAGCCACAAAAGGATTCCAAAACATTTTAGGACACTTAATTGGTTGTTCTAGAAGCCTAAACCTGTCCTAAAGTTCTTGCCTCACAAGGGGGATGGTTGTTGTCTATTTTCAGCCACAAAAACTCATTCCTATTCTACTTTAAATCCTAGCCGTGCAAGGGAGGCCCATCTTTCCTAATTCCTGATCCTAAGCCACCTAACCTATTTCCTTTAATTTCCTGTTTTTTTTTTTCCTTTTTCTAGAAACTTTGACTAAATTTCTGATTTTAATTGCCTTTTTCTCTCCTGATTTGTTTTCCTAAATTGTTCCTGAAATTAAGAGGGCTGAGATTACTTCCCCTTTAAATAAAATCTGTTTGGCCGCACCCTAGGGGGACTCATTCGGACTTGACCAGTCTCTCACTATTCACGTCAAAAACCTTCACCCATTCTCTACAGCCACCATCCTTCACCAATCTCCATATTTTCTGACCCTAAACCTTCCTTTATGTGCCATACACCCATCCTAGACACTTTTCCACCATTCTACATCATCCATAACCACCACAATTCACAACCATCCCTTGTGCTGCAGCAAAGAGGAAGGAGGAGTGCCTTGAATGTGCTTGCTATTCAATTGAGGATTGATGGAACGTTTGGGTGTTTTCTTTCTTTTATTCTCAATGTTTCAATTCAATAATCTTTGTGTTGTGAGTATGAGGAACTAAACCCCTCTTAGTTAGGGGGTGACTCGAAACCATGTACATACTTGCAATATGAATTGATTACCTTTAGTTGTGATTTCATAAGTTGTGAATTCAATTCGTTTAACTGCTTGATTAATAACTTATTCGTGTATGTTTATTAAGAGTGCATGCTTAGTTTTCATGCATGAATATGATGCTAGAGTATAAGGGAGTTTCACCTAATAGTTACAATCTTATATTCACAAGTAGTGGAGGTTGCTTATAAACGATCGCGTTAAATGAATTCTTGGCACGAGTTTCATGCTCATCATAGTACGAATGCCTCGTCAATACTTATAGTTCTCATATTGCTTAATGATCTTTAATTGTATCTTTATTGTGCTTTTCACGTAAAGGACTTTTGAAGAATGTGTTGAATTGTTGTATGCGCTTTCCCATCCAATTCAATAACTTAAGGAGAATTTGAAGGTTAATTTAAGCGGACCTAATTAACCTGGGGTGTTGAGTTCCATGATTTATCGAAAGAACAACTGAGAATTGGTTTATGTGCAAGTATGTCATGTGTGGAGAAGAATCCTCTAGCTAACCTTCCATCCATAGTTTCATCCAAATTCGTTTTACAATCTTTTTTAATTACAATCTGTTTTCTTTGTTTTCAAATTCGTCAAAACCAAGTCCCCCTTTATTTTGAAGTGTCATATTAGTTAGAAAGTGTTTTAGTTTGTGTTTTTAAGTGTTTTGATTCAAGTTATAACCCAATTTCATCCAAATTAGTGTTAGGTGCTCAAAACTGCCCAGAAAGTGTTTTTAAGGCAGTTTTGAGTCTTTTGGTTGCTGTTTTGAGTTTTTGGTTTGTTTTAGTGTTTTAAACTTTAGTTTTGCATTCTTTGAGTCAAGATTAGTGTTTTAAACCTTTTTTTACGTTTTTAAGTCAGTTGTCAAGTGTTTAGCAATCCCTCCTAATCCCCGGTCTAGAACGATCCCCACTTACATGCTTTACTACAATTGTCACAAGAGGGTTTAATTTGTGTGCTTATATATTTCGCACCAAGAATCCATAAAAGCTCATAAGTAAACTCCCCTTAAACCCTGGAACTGTGCACACATCCCAATGAGAAATATGCCCAAAACTACCCTTAAACAAACTCTGATTGGCATGAAACTACCACCATTGGATTTAGCTCGTCGAAACCTTTCGAATGAGCTAAGCCCTACCTCGAGATTCACGCCCACGTGCCCTCACTCATCGGGAGAAATTCTGCGACCAATCCTACACGCCGCCACGCGTTTGACGTTAGCCCAAGATGACAGGGTACCCTGCCTGGTGGCACTATCTGACACATGCCACGTGGCACCCTTTGTAACAGCTTGAACCTCGAGAAAATGGTAAAATTGGAAAATATACAGGAAAACAACGATTTTGCCCTTTTAAGGTCAAATAGTTGACTTTTTGACCCGGACACTTATTGGACAATTGGTGAGTATTGCACATAGGGTTCAGTTTTTTGAGTTCATAGACAGGTGGTAAGTTGTAATCAGAGATCGTATGAGGTTTATACGAGTAAAAAATGATCATGGGCATTGTGGTGATTATTGAACCGAGGGTATTTTGGTAATTTCACATAGAGATATTTTGTGAAAGTGACACTTTTCTTGAAAATTCTGGCCTCTTTCCTCTCTAATTTTCCACTGACCTATTCCTCTATTTATATGTTGTGCGTGTTGTTTTGGGGAATTCGCTGGACGTGGACCAAAATCATGAAAAACTATGAACAGGCATACCGTGAAGAGGGAGATAAAACCAAGAGACATGGGAATAAGGGAGAGATCCTTGGGGAAGAAAATTAGAGAAAAGAATGAGAGGAGAAAGCAAAGTAATATGTGAGAGGCAAAGTATCCTTGGTGGGAGCTATGATCAAAACCCATGGGGGTTTAAAAATGACTTGTAGAGCTCCAGACCATTTCAAGATTTTGTTTACAAAACCAAGGATCGTAGGAGGCTGAGTGTGCTCCTACGATCAACCTAAGTTCAAAGGATGAAGGTTTGAATGCAAAAATAGGCTCTGAAGAAACTCTGAGTTTGACTATGATTTTGGAATCGACTAACTAGAATTCTAGGTAATTCTTTCTCTATTTGATGTATTTGGATCGCTTTTTGGGATGGAATAGAAGATAATGGACTGTTGAAACATATAATTTGGTCGTAAGCTGATGGCATACGAGTAGGGTTGTGGCCGCCACGGTAAGTTCCTGCGTACAGGTTCGCGAGTCGACCCGACGAGAGCTCAGGGGTGGCCTTGCACTGATGGGTGAGGCCCAAGCGCATAGACCCTAGGTGGTGTGTGAGTGTGTGTGTAGCCTTAATGGTCCAAAGTTATAATTTCTAAGTTAACTAGGTATCGATTGGGTATAGTTTTAAGGGTCCAAAGTTATATGCTCATAAAATAAATTCCAAATTAATTTGGAGAAATTAATTAAGGCCTTGGTTATTGTTTCATTCAAGTAATAATGAACTAAGTTATTATAAAAGGGAAATTATGGAAATTGAACCTTAGGCTTATGTTGATGTTAAGGAAACTTAATAGCAATTACAATGACTTATAGGTTAATGTTAACAATGTGTATATTATAAAAATGGAACTTTATTATGGAAAAGTGAGAATGTATGATTAACCTTTGATAAATAAGAAAATAGTGGGAATGTCAGGATGTGTACCTAAGGATTTAGCTAAGTGTTCAGATATGTGAGTAAATGTATTTTCTTAATTTATTTCGATTACATATTATTTCCTTGGTTTACTTTATTATTACGTAAAGGTTATGGGTTATACTTGGATTGGTTTTGGGTGCGTATACGTGGGTTAAAATGTAGTTATGCCTTTTGTTTTGAAATGTGACTTTTGGGGTTATAAGGAGTTACGATAAATTAAAGTATTTTGTTGTTATTTTGAAAACTAATGCGGCAAATTAATGATGATTTTAATATCAAAAATAAAACCCGGATATGATGAATTTTGTGGATTCCTCTCTAGCGGGGCTAAGTGGGTTGCATGTGGACGACACCTCGCAAGGATGGGATTAATTTTGTTTAGTGAACAATGATAAAATTGATAAAATCCCTTATGTGATAATAATTGTCAGACGAGAGCAGGACCGGTCCGATTTGTAAGGAAATTCAAGACGGGTCCTGTCACCCTTGCCACGTGGCACCCGCCACCTGTGTGCGTGTAACCTTATCTCAGGTTGCGTCTAACATGAAAGTTGTAGATATTAATTTTCTGAGTTTAATGGTAAAATCTCTAAGTGAATTGGGTATCACTTGGGTATTGTTTTTAGAGTCTAAAGTTATATGTTCATATAATAAAATACAAATTAATTTGGGGAAATTTTGTACTTGGTTATTGTTACATTCAGGTAATAATGAACTAAATTATTATAAAAGGGAAATTATGAAAATTAAGCCTTAGGCTTATGTTGATGTTAAGGAAACTTCATTGCAAATACAATGACTTATAGGTTAATGTTAACAATGTGTATATTCTAAAATGGAACTTTATTATGAGAAAGTGAGAAGGTATGATTAACGTATGATAAATAAGAAAATAGTGGGAATGTCAGGATGTGTAACTAAATATTTAGCTAAGTGTTCAAGATATGTGTGTAATTGTATTTTCCTAATTTATTTCGAATACATATTATTGTCTTGGCTTACTTTATTATTATGTAAAGGTTATGGGTTATACTTGGATTGGTTTTGCGTGCGTAGGCGTGAGTTATAATGTGCTTATGCCTTCTGGAAATGTGACTTTTGGGGTTATAAGGAGTTGTGATCAATTAAAATATTTTGTTGTTATTTTGATAACTAACGGGGCAAATTGATGATGATGTTAATATCGGAAATAAAACCCAGATATGATTAATTTAGTGGATTCCTCTCCAGCGAGGTTAAGTGGGTTGGATGTGTCAGGCACCCCGTAAGGATGGGATTAATTTTGATTAATGAATAAGGATAAAATTGATAATATCCCTTGTCGGGTAAGAATTATCAGACGTGAGCATAATCGATCTGATTTCCAAGGAAAATCAGGATGGCTCCCATCAACTTGTATCAAAACCAGGTCCGGAATATGTAAATTTTGTGTTGTGTTAGTTTGATGTGAAATATTAAAATGATTTATGTGAGAACGATTGAAAATTGGTTTTCAAGTGAATTTGCTCATTATCTTTCAAACAATTATAAGATGATTTTTTTTTTTTGAGAAATTATGGATTAATTTGAGTGTGTTTTGTAAGGAATACAAAGATTGTGTTTTAAGTTAAAACTTGGTGTTTTAAATGTGGAAAATATGGGTTTGAAATTGTGTTTTAATTGCTTGAATGCACGTTCTACAATGTGTTTTGGGCTTAGACTCAGGATTTGACTTGTGGATTGGATTGGATATGGTTTCCATATGATACATCCCGTATCGAAAATTGAAAATTAAAAATTAAAAATTACCCAAGATGACCTAGGCCCAAAATTGGAGGCCCAAATCGCATCTCCTTGAGGCACATACCATTTCTTGTATTATATTTTAACTCCAAGTCCACTTTAGGACACGAGTGTATATGTGTCTTAGCCCAATGCCCTCATTAAAACTATTCTTGAGCAGAATTGGCCCAACCTCATAACCCACAATTCATTGTGAGCTGCACCGTTTTAGGCAAGTAGTCTTCTTCATTGTGTTAACTTGTCCCACCTCTCAAACCATGGCTTCTCACCAGTAAACCACTATGGGTTTTCCTTGAACCCTAACCCCCTTGAAGATAGCAGCACTAGAAGACAACCAGTACTCACCCACATGAACCCTGGCAGCAAAAAACTACACATTTTTTCCCTCCCCGTTGAATGTTTTCCATTAACCCGTAAGGTGACCAACCCATCGAACCCTCAGGGATAAACTAGTCAATGAAAATGATGCACATAACTGCATATTGGACTAAGGATTATGATTATTTCATCCTATGGCGTCGACAACGAGCATTTGAGGGTCAATCGACGCGAATGACCCACGACCCAATTTTGCCCCGACACGAATTGAGGATGTTTCAGGTAAATTTGAACATCCTAACTTAGACCATCACATTCATGTCATTGAGGGCTTTCAAACAGATTATTTGCATGTCCAATCCGAGGAGACAATGACGGCAGTGACGACAGTTGGAAATCGAAGGGGTCACTCGAAAATTGGATTCCACGGCATCTCAGGTACCTTTTTTTTTACGCAGAAGTTAGCCTAATGAATTCCTGTCAAGACCCGTCCCAATACCCTCGGGATTAAGGCGGGACGTTCTTGATCCCATCTAACACGAAGTGTCAGACAAGAGAAATTCCTACTTTGGCCCGCTCGGGGCTTCAGAGTACGCTAGGATCCGGAGGAGGTATGTGATGTCTCGGTCACTGCTACAGCCCGCATCCACGATTAACCTGAAGGGCAGCCAAAATATTTAAAAGCTGTGAGTGGACAAAACAATAATTTATAAAAACATTTGTACCCTTAACTAAAAAGCATGCATGCATTCGAAAACCAATTTATCAAACCAATAGGGCCTTAGCCCAAAATCATAATTGAAACTAATCACACGGGCCACTGCCCAAATCCATGTGGGACTCAGCCCAAAACATGTAAATCATATATCATATAACATATACATATAAATTACATAACCGATCCTGTCACGGTTTCTAAAGCTATACGCGTGCTACCCGGGGTCTCAAAGTCCAAGTCTCCCAGGGTCCACCCAGGTCAATATCCGTAGATCAATGACCCTCCTTGGGGTTATAATCCATAAGCCTTCTGTGAGTAAGGTACCCAACGAGGGCGACTCCACTCAGTTAGTGCTCTGTGACTACTCCGGTGTCCACCCAGGCCAACGACCCTCCCCGAAGGAGACAATCCAAATAAGGAAGGTATATGAGTATATATATATATATATATATATATCAAAAACATTCTTAAAACCTTTCAAGGGATTCATGCCCGGTCCCCATAAATCGTCATGAATTCGGAAATCCATGTAGGGTCCTCGACCCGAAATCACAAATGTAAAGTAACTGGGCCTCATACCCGAACTCATGACTCAACTGGTCATTGTTCCTGATATCTCAGGGCTAGTCACCATTCCAATCGTAGTGATGCGTGCAACCATCCGTCTAGGACCGCTCTCAACCCCGGTATGTCGCCGTGAACATATCAACTAACGCGACCACCTCTAGATCATGGTGCACCCATCACTGATCGATATCCTGAACTGTCAGTACTCCAAATTCGAGCATCTAGTGGTTGCTCAATGATGGTACGTGCATCGTGACCTCCCCAGAAGGAATGCATCCCAGTCCGGAGGCGAGCGTTGTATCGTCCGTCGCCGTACACATAGCACTCGCCGAGACCACGACTCAGACCTGTAGGTCACCAATAGGGCTACATGCCCGAGACAAAACCAAATGGGTCCCATTCCCGAGTTTATCCTTTTTAAAACCAAAACCATTTCATTTAAACCATCGTAGAAATACAAACCCGTATAGGCACCATATAAGGCTGAAACCTCGAAATACGTGCCAATATGTAACCACACACAAAAGCACTCATGGAATCACAAAAAAAAAGTATTAAAACACATAATAAACATTTATGCATGCATCAATTTAGAAAACAAGATCCACTCACAGACCGTCTGAGCTGCTGCCTCGATACGCATGTCATATGGCTCTCCCGGGCCAATCGTCGTCATCAGGACTCCCAAACATGTCCAAATCATAATAGAGGGTTACTGGCTACCTTATTAACCTCTCACTAAAGCCCTGTAATTTTCTTGAATTTTAAAGTATCTTTAAAGTCGATCCTAAACCTTCGGATATCCCGAACAATATCAAGACGGTGTCCGATCGACACAAAACCAGTCCCAAAATGTTCGTTACATCGAATAGATTAATTCATATGTTGAAGTCATCCCCAAATTACCATCCACGTGCCCTCACACGCTGCCCAAAGGGGCTGCGCGTGAAACCCACGCGCCTAGCTACAGTGTCATCCCCTACCTCGGTTAAACCAGGTTCACCTGGTTCGAACCGGACCGGCCCAATCTGGACCGGTCCAGGGTCCTATTTCATCCATTTTCGATCCATTTTGTTCCATTTTGATTCCTAAAGGTTCCTATCATCCTTTCCCATCGATCTAGCTATTAAAAACAAGAGAAAGGGATCGAGAAACTACCTCCAAGATCGAAGACCAAACCGGCCACCTGCAACCTTCCTTCGCCGTCGACGTCGGCCGTCCCAGCTTCCCTTTTTAATCCCAATCGATCCCTACAACCTCTAGAAGGCCAATCCCATCATTAAAATCGACCTAGGCCCACTAAAACCCAAGTTCGAATTTTCAAAACCGTTTTCCCCACCGTGGCCCGTCGCCCATTCCTACGCCGTCCTAACCTCTCTCTTAGTCTCTCATTATCCCTCACGAAACTATATGGATGCAGTGTAATGACCCGTCCTGAATTTCAGGATTAGATTAGTGACTAATTAAGGATTATTGAGATTAATCAGTGATTAGTGGGGTACTTTAGGACGGATGATGCAAAATGACGATTTTGCACCTAGAATGGGCAAAACCTTGACTTTTCTTTCTGGTAGTCAAATGGACTTTGGCCAATGACTGTGACGTAGTTCAGGACGTCACGAGTTCATAGACAGGTGGCACGTTTGATTCCGAAGTTCGAGGAAGAAGTTATGATTTTCGGAAGTTCGGGGGCATTTTGGTAATTTGGTTAAAAGTGGTAAATAGTTAACTTTTGACCTGGGAGGTCTGATGGCTGAGGGTCAAGGACCATTATGTAGATCGGGCCGATACAAATCCGAAGACAGGCGGCATGCCGAAATCGGACATCAAACGGGAAAGTTATGGTTCACGGAAGTTCAATTTCACTATGCACGCATTACGAGATGGGGATGATGTGGAAATATCTGATTGGGCAGATATTTTAAGTGGGAACCATGGATGAGTGACAAGTGTCACTCATCCTATTGGTGGCTTCCCCAAAAAGTGGATCTATTTTAATTAATTAATATTATCCAACTTAATTTATAATTAAACCCACCCATGTCTCAATCCTAACCCTCCATCTCTACCTCACACTGTCATCCTCACCGTCCATTCCTCTCTCCCTCTCACCTGACCAACCATTCCTCTCGGCTCCTTCACAAACCCGAAACACTTCCTCTAATTTTCATCTTCATTCGAGCAGAAAAACCGACATGACATACCACCACCATCACACTTGCAGCAATACGGTTGTGTGAGAGATAGGGAGAGACTGAGATGATAAGGACGGCGGCTCACGGCGGTCCACGGCGGTGGGGTGAGCCAAACCGAACCCGAGAGCCATTTTCCATTTTCAAAAATTGAAAGTTGAGATTTGGTTGGTGTTTTAAGTCCTATTCAATTCTAATGAGACCTAGGGACCAAGGAGCCTTGAGGAGGATCATTTTGGATGGAAATGAGTGGCTAGGAAGCCATGAAATCGAGCTTGAAGATCAAGCTCACGGCTTGTTCATGGAAGGTGTGTTTTCATTGAGTTTTCAAGTATTTTTAATAGTTAAGTAGATTAGGTTTGATGTCAGGAAATTTTAGGAATTGAAAGGGGAAAGAAAGGATGGAAAATAAGGGAGGAAAAATGTTGAATCGGATGCACCGGTCCGGTCCGGTTCATACCAGGTGGACCTGCCGGTTCACCTGAGGAAGAAGACTGCTACAGTGCGGTGTGTGGCTCCCACGTGCAGGGGCTTTGGCCGGCGCGTGTGGGCGCACGGCCCCCTTTCTGGGGAGGGTTCCAACATGTGAAATACTCTATTCAATGTAATGAACATTTTGGGACTGGTTTCGTGTCAATCAGATACCGTCTCGATAATGTTCGGGACATCAGAAGGTTTAGGTTCAAGATTTAAAATAGTTTAAAATTCAGGAAAATTACGAGGCTTCAATGAGACGTTAATAAGGTAGTTAGTAACCCTCTACATTGACTTGAACAGGTTTGGGAGTCCCGGTGACGGCGATTAGCATGGTGAGGCTTACAACTCGCAAATCAAGGCGACAGCTTAGGATGGTCTGTGAGTGGACCATGATTTCTAAACTGTGATGCATGCATAAGTGTTTTATATGGTTTATAGATGTAATTCTATGATGATGATTTGGATGATTGTGATTTACTTAGTTTCAAGCATTTCGAGGCAATTTACGTGCTTGCACGTAAATCGAGGTTTTCAATTTTACACTGATTTTTCGTACTTATAGTTTTGGATTTGAAAAGGTAAACTCGGGTTCGAGACCCATTTGTTTTGGAAACCCTCGGACTCGAAGTTCTTTTATCTACGTTCTCGGGCCAGAGGCCCAATTGGTTCTCGAATCAAATTCGAATTTGGAAATATGGACCGGCCATGAGACCCATTTGATTTATGAACTCTCGGACCTGAAGTCCATTTGATTTATGAACTCTCGGACCTGAAGTCCATTTGATTTAACAAGGCATCGGGTCGAAGGCCCAGTTGATTTACGAATCGGGCTCGGAGCCCAGTTGATGTACGTATCGGGCACGAGGCCCATTTGGTTTACGATATCGGGCACGCGGCCCATTTAGTTTACGAAATCGGGCACGAGGCCTAGTTATTTTACGATTCGGGCCGGAGGCCCAGTTTTTATGTGGATTCGGTCTTAGGGCCCAGTTACGTTTTAAGATTTTGATTTCGGGTTAGGAACCCATAAATGGATTTATGGTTCATGAAGGTTTATGGGAACCGGCATGAACCCTTCAAAGATTTTTATGGCTCATGACAGTTTAGGGAACCGGCATGAACCCTGCAAAAGTTTTTATGGCTCATGACGGTTTATGGGGACCGACATGAACCATTGAAAGGTGTTAAGAATGATTTCAAATGGTTTTTCGTATACCACCCTTTATATATGAATTGTCTCTTCCGGGGAGGGTCGTTGGCCTGGGTGGACCCCGGAGTAGTCACGGAGCACTGACTCAGTGGAGTCGCCCCCGTTGGGTTCCTTACTCTCAGAAAGGCTATGGATTATAACCCCAGGGAGTGTCATTGATATACGGACATTGAGCTGTGTGGACCCTAGGGAGACTTGGGCTTTGAGACCTAGGGTAGCACGCGCGTAGCTCTAGATACCGTGACAGGATTGGTTATTTGAAATTGGATAAACATGATTTTTTGGTATTGCGAAATTGTGTTTTATGGTTGATAAATAGATTTGGGATGAGATCCCACATATGTTTATATGGTTTTACTATGCATGTATGCTTTTTAGTGAAGGGTATAAAGGTCTTTTATAAAATGTGTTTTATGAACTATTGCTTTTTGTCCACTCACAGTCTTTCCGTTTTCAATGCCCTTCAGGTTGAATACGGTGCGGACTGTAGTAGGGACCAAGACATCACATACCTCCTCCGGATCCTAGCTTACTCTGGAAGCCTTCGGGCTAAAGGTTCAAATTTTCCCTGGTTTGACAATCCTTGTCAGACAGGATCAGGAGCGTCCCTCATTAATCCCGGGGGGATTGGGACGGGTCCTGACAAGTGGTATCAGAGCTAGGTTTGCTCTTGGAGTATCGCGCAGGTAGAGGATGTGATGTCTCAGTGAACTGCAGTTTGTTATCAACCAGATAGTTAGGATGGTTGTATGATAGTTAGTAGGAACATATCGTGGAACATCTTGGTTCAGCACTTGATGTCGAGGTTGCCATAGTTCTGTCATGGTTGATAGTGTGGGACCCTATGGATAGATGAACGTAATAGTACTTTAGTGTTTTGGATCGTGAGACGGTTAGTTGGGATCGTCTTTCACGATGTCGTAGGATCGGTTTGACGAATGGTTAGGAGTTGTGACCATTAGATGGTCGAATTTTCTTGAGTTAGGTGGCTATGCTGCTAGGAGCAGCTGGGTTCGAGGAACCCTAGTGGAACTGACGGTATGATTGGATTGACGTCCCTATGATGTCGGGACCGCGGGGTCGGTTAGATTTTTGATTATACTACCTTCTATAGTTGGGTTAGACCTAGTTTGTTGTCGTGCTACTCAGTTGTGCTTGATTGCTGGTGCAGCTAAGGTCATGGACGACCTGGTAGATGACATTGGTTAAGTCGAGTTACGATTGGTTAGAGATTGGTTGGGCAGGTTACCAGGGTTGGTACTTGTCGTTGAAATCCCGGAGTGGGGATATGGAGTAGTAGTACGGGCGGTTGATTTCGTTGGATGTGGAGTCTCGATAGCGATGTCTGGTGGTTAGGTCTGCACGAGTGTGTGGCAGGCACTACTAACGAGAGTACTTGTAGTTACGGTTGTTGGGAATCGGAGACGTTCGGGGAACGTTTCCTTTTCTCGTATGAGATGTTAGGGTGACTGTACCCAGAGTTGTTGGGTACGAGGGAGGCAGAGTTTCTCCAATATGAGCAGAGGTACAGGGTCGCCGCTCGGTATGAGCGGAGATCCAGGGTTATCTAATTCACATAGGGTTGGTGCTGGTACAAGCGCTGGTGCTGGTGCCGGTGTTTGTGATGACGATGAGTCATGAGTCGGGATGTGACTCCGTCGAGATGGGCATGCGTTGGGTATATGTGGTCCGGAAGTGGAACACGGATAAAGTTAGATTGGTTACGGACACGTGGTTAAGGTCTGAGTGTGTTGGTTCTGACATGGTTGGAACTTCAGAATCGAGAGAGATTTTGATTGATATGACGAGAGGAGTGCGGGTTTTCTCCATTGGTAATGGGTATTTCGAAATCGTTAGGTTGACTTCTCATGTTCTGCTACGGTAGATGATGGTTGTGTCACCTGTACATTGGTCGTGTATTGGTTGGTGGACTCGGGATTTTTTTTTGGGTCATCATGAGGAGTTGCGTATTTTGAAGTTAGGTGGTTGAGATTTCTCATTTTCTGCTTGGTGGCAGACGATGTTGGGTTATGTGACGTGGTGAGTGCAGCTAGTTGTTTGCATTCACTTAGGATGGATTTTAGTGTCATCGTGTCGGATCATCCTTGATTTTCCTAGGTGGAATTCCAAGGATCGATACGGGGTAATTGGAGAGAATCCACAGTCTCAACGTGTCTCGTCGTTGACTGATCTGTTTAGATGTGGGAATTGGTTGAAGAGTGATGTGACTGACGAAGGATTCAAGAGGGTGTAAGACCTTATGATCGGATTTTAGTTGGGTTGATAGCTGAGTGAGCTTGTGTGGATCCTAGGTGGATCGGGATTGTGATGTTGAGGACTTTGGGAGCCGTGACAATCTAGGATCATGACGTTTATGGTCGGGTAACGTAGTGATGGATCTTGATCGTTACCTTGATGATCCAGATGAGTGGAGAGTTTATCGCTAATACTAGGATAATTGAGTTGAGGGTGATGGGACTGAACTTCTTTTCGAGGTAAATCCCGTATGGTGTATTAATCGAACGAGTAGGTGTCCGACGAGATCAGATTGGGTTAGTCTTAGAGTTGTGATTGGTGGGATTGGATTCCCTATGAAGTCAATCTAATGTATGGTGTGGTGATCGATAGAGTAGGTAATCAATAGGTTCGGAATTGGTGCATCTCGGTAGATGTGAGTGAGATTGGATGCCAGTTGGCATGAGTGGGTACGCCTTGGTGGGCTTGAGTCGGATTGGTATGTATTGGATTACGTGATTGGGAGTAGACGGCGTGTTGCTGGTCAGGTGACCATGTGACTCGGAATGGACGATGGGTTGGATTTTGGATCTGTCTGGTACAGGATTGGACAGATGGACTCCAGAATTGAAACGTGATTGGCTACAACCTAGGTCATCGTTGTTGTTGCAGGCTAGTTGATGGATAGATGTACGTACCGTGTACGTTGTGCGAGGGTCGATACTAGACAGGCTTGTGGTGCCTGGTGACGGTATATAGGATATACCAGGGGTACATTGGTGAGCGGGTTGGTAGTCGGCTTAGTTTCGATACCATTGGATTAGTTGAGGACGTGAACTGGACATTGGATACTGTACACTGGGTCATAGTGTTCTGATGGGTCGAGTCACACACAGGTTGAGTGAGATGTTGGTGATTGTATACTCAGGTTAAGTGAGTTGGTGGTTAGTGTAACCACAAGTAACTAAAATGTTAGCTTTCGACTAGCGACTGCCAAGTAGTGATAGTTGTTGGATGTGTCAACGTGGATCGATGAGTGAGATTTGGTGACTCCCAGTGGGAGCAAACATCAGGATAAATTGGTTTGTGAGAAAGGAACCATCGAGTTGTTCGTGTCAGCGAAATATTAGATTTGACAAGTGGTGTCAATTCGGAACGTGCGATTACTATCATTCGACGTGGTCGAGTGTAGTCAATGCGACGTAAGTGTTAGTGGGACGTCTGGTTGTAGACAAGTATTGTGTTGGCTAGTGGGTGTACTAGTGTACACGTGTTGTGAGATCTAATTATTTTCCACGAGGTGGTTGTGGAATCGGTATAGTTGGAATTTCGAGGAAGAAATTAACTAAGGAGGGAAGGTTGTAACGACCCGTCCCGAATTTCAGGATTAGATTAGTGACTAATCAAGGATTAGTGAGATTAATCGGTGATTAGTGGGGTGCTTTCGGACGGACGATGCAAAATGACGATTTTACCATTGGAATGAGTGAAACGTTGACTTTTCGTTCTGGTGGTCAAATGGACTTTGGCTGATGACTGTGACGTAGTTCGGGACATCACGAGTTCATAGACAGGTGGCCCGTCCGATTTCGACGTTCGAGGGAGAAGTTATGATTTTCATACGTTTGGGGGCATTTTCGTAATTTGGTAAAAATGGGCAAATAGTTGACTTTTGACCTAGGAGGTCCAATGGCCGAGGGCCAAAGACCGTTACGTAGATAGGGTCGATACAAATGGGGATGATGTGGAAATATCTGATTGGGCAGATATTTTAAGTGAGACCCATGGATAAGTGACAAGTGTCACTCATCTTATTGGTGGTTCCCCAAAAAGTGGATCTATTTTAATTAATTAATATTTTCCTTCTTATTTTATAATTAAACCCACACATCTCTCAATCCTAACCCTACATCTCTACCTCACACTCTCATCCTCACCGTCCATTCCTCTCTCCCTCTCACCTGATCAGCCATTCCTCTCCGCTCCTTCACAAACCCGAAACACTTCCTCTATTCTTCATCTTCATTCGAGAAGACAAACCCACATGACATACCACCACCATCACACTTGCAGCTATACGGTTGTGTGAGAGATAGGGAGAGACTGAGATGATGAGGACGGCGGCACACGACGGTCCACGGCGGGGGGTGAGCCAAAGTGAACCCGAGAGCCATTTTCCATTTACAAAAATTGAAATTTGAGATTTGGTTGGTGTTTTAAGTCCTATTCAATTCTAATGAGACCTAGGGACCAAGGAGACTTGAGGAGGATCGTTTTGGATGGAAATGAGTGGCTATGAAGCCATGGAATTGAGCTTGTAGATCAAGCTCACGGCTTGTTCATGGAAGGTGAGTTTTCATCGAGTTTTCAAGTATTTTTAATAGCTAAGTAGATTAGGTTTGATGTTAGGAAAGTTTAGGAATTGAAAGGGGAAAGAAAAGATGGAAAATAAGGGAGGAAAAATGTTGAACCGGGTGCACCGATCCGGTCCGGTTTGAACCAGGTAGACTGGCCAATTTATGCATGCAACTAGGGACACTGAATCCGTAGACAGGTGGCACGTCGAAAACGGAGCTCGGATGAAAAAGTTACAGGTCTGTGAAGTTAAGGGGCAAAATGGTCATTTGTTACTTAAAGGGTAAAATGGTAATTTTGGGCAGTCCAAGTTATTTAGCGGTGCAATTGGCTGAATCAGCCATGGGGGTGACTCAGGTGCATCTTTCAGTGACATTTGTCACTGGCTAATTAGGATGAGTGGCAACTTGTTGCCGTTTGATTATGGATAACAATCAAAATATGAAATCAATCTTTAAATTAACATATGAACATATGGTAAGTTGTCTTCGACAGAATAGAGAACCCAATCCACTTTGATCGCTTCCCAGCAACACAAAGAAACAAGAGTAAATTGAGTGAAAAATTAAGTGCAATTAGGAGTGAAAAACCGAGAGGGAAACCGAGAAAACCCCAATTGAAACCATACTGAGAAACCCGAAAACTTAACCCAAGAACGTTAATGTCGAATTCGATTGTTTAGCCTGCACTTGACATTTAGTCTTCTGGGAGCTAAACGAATCGAACCAAATCAACTGGGAAGGAAATTGATGGAGATTTGACGAAGAACAGGCCCTGTGACATCCGTAAATTTTGGAGGTTGAGTTCGAGTACTTGGAGGTAAGCAATCTTGAAATTGGTTTCGAATTCATGTTTATAATGGAAAGGGGATGCTTCCTGCGTGATTAATTGATTGAAACAGCTTGATTTTGGGTAGAACCCGATTGAGAACCCGTCGGGTATCCACTTTGAGTCGAGGGATTTTAAGCTCCCTTTCATGAAATTGAGGTTATAGAGCCCTAATAAACATGGAATAGATGAAAATGAGTGAAAGAATGAAAAAAATCGAGGTCGAATTGAGGGAGATCTCACCGGGTCTGATCGCGGGTTCATGACCCGTTTACCAGGTAATCGAGTAAGGGAGACGTACTGTAGCACGACACGTGAGGGCGCGTGGCTGGGATTTCGACTTTGGGTCCAACATAATTTTTGATGTTCTCGATGATACAGACCTATTGGCGTTGGTTTCGGGTCAATCAGATGTGAATTTAGAGTCGTTTTGAATACCTGAAGCGTATAGGTTACATTTAAATAATATTATTAAATTCCGACGATTAGGGAATTCGTACATGGAGTTATGTGATAACCTAGTGACCTTATATTCCTTTGTTTGACAGGCCGAAATATTCCCAGGATGTCGGAAGAGAACGAACAGCTCGAAACTGAACAATCTGGACGGTGTGTGAGTGGACTTTTGTTTTCTACCCTGAATGCATGCATATATGTTTTAAATGCTTTATGATATGATTTGAAATACTTTGGTATGATTGATGTTTCGATATGATGATTTTCGGATTTCGGGAATATTATATTATTTTATATGATTTTGGGCACAATTTTTGAGAAAACTGTGAAACTGTAGTTTTGGGTGAAGGCCCGAGATTTGTGATTGGTTTTGACTCAGATTATGAGTCGGGAAATTGATTTGATGAAATTGAAATGCTTTTGCCTATCGTTTATGGATTTGCGTGATTATGATGAAATTGATGATTATGATGGATTTGTGAAACTTGCTTTGTGAAAGCTATGTTTCGGGCAGAGGCCCTGTTGAAATATTTTTGATTTGATTTGAGACGTGAATGATTTTAAAATGAGATTACTGAATTTGATTTGGTGACTGTTCCACATATACCATCCTCTGTGATTTGATGGTCTCCTCCAGACGTCGTAGATCCTGGAGTAGTCACGATCCACTACCTGGAGATGAGTAGCTCCGAGGGATGCTCAGTCTCAGGAGTGTGAGATTATGATGATATCCTCCAGACGTCATTGATCCTGGAGCTGATATCACCCCAGACGTCGTAGATCCTGGGGAGGTACTCGGACATGAGACACCCGAGCTTGCACGCGTTGCATTGATATCGTGACGGGTTACTTGGATATTGAGATTGGATATTGGTGGTATCATGATTCATTGATATTTGTGTCTAGATACTTTATATCGTGCACTGATTTGAGAAACATGAGTTTTACGGACCATGGGAAAACATGTTTTGATTTTAATGGTCCACTGTTCATACTTGATTTGTTGCACACTATGACTCATATTTTATGATATGCATGCATGTTTGTGAAACTGGAGGGTAAGAATGTATTTTGATAAATGTATTTCTAAACGTTTCTTTTTGCCCACTCACACGTTTGATGTTTTATTTACCCTCCAAGCCAGTGCACAGGTACTGAGGCTAGTATCGAGGCAGAGGAATAAACAGACCGTTGCGTACTCAGACACTTTACAACGTAGGATTTTGATCCCTACTTGTACTATTACCTATGCTCTGTAAACCGGTTGACTAGTTAAACTTATGAAGTGAACAGTCCTTGAAGACTTAACTATCCCTTGTCTAACGATGTTTGTCGTTTGTTTTGTTGTATATGTATATATGTAAGGCTACTTTTGGTACTTTAGAATTATTGTCAGACGGGAGCAGGATCTTTCACGATTATCGAGGGATAATCGGGATGGGTCTTGTCAGGATTGGTTATATGAAATTGGATAAACATGATTTCTTGGTATTGCGAAATTGTGTTTTATGATTGATAAATGGATTTGGACTGAGATCCCACATATGTTTATATTGTTCTAGATTTCTGTAATTGGTTTTGAGCAGGGGCCCGTATGGATGTGGTTGTTTAAACATATGTTATTGGATAAATGGTTTTACTATGCATGCATGCTTTTTAGTGAAGGGCATAAAGGTCTTTTATAAAATGTGTTTTATGAACTATTGCTTTTTGTCCACTCATAGTCTTTTCGTTTTAAATGCCCTTCAGGTTGAATACGGTGCGGACTGTAGTACAGACCGAGACATCACATGCCTCCTTCCGATCCTGGCGTAATCTGGAAGCCTTCGGGCTAATGGTTCAAATTTTCGATGGTCTGATACTCCGTGTCAAACGGGATCAGGAGCGTCCCCCAAGGGGATTGGGACGGGTCTTGACAAATGGGGTGGTATGTCGTGATACTCGCAGGTTTTATGATGTCTGCACATTTGATAATTGTTGAGCATGTGATACTTGTGGTATTTGATTATGATGATCGTTTTATGATGCTTACATGGTTATCCTAGTATTGTAACGACCCGTCCCGAATTTCATGATTAGATTAGTGACTAATCACGATTAGTGAGGCTAATCTGTGATTAGTAGAGCGAAATCGGACGAACGATGCGAAATGACCGTTTTGCCCCTAGTGATGGCAAAACGTTGACTTTTCAATCGGGCAGTCAAATGGACTTTGACTGATGACCGTGACGTAGTTCGTGACGTCACGAGTTCATAGACAGGTGTCACGTTCAATTCCGACGTTCGAGGAAGAAGTTATGACGTTCGGAAGTTTAGGGGCATTTTGGTAATTTGGGTGAATAGGAGGTCAAAAGTTGACTTTTTGACCAGGAGGTCCGATGGCCGAGGGCCGAAGACCGTTACGTAGGTACGGACGATACAAATCCGTAGACAGGCGGCACGTCGAATTTGGACGTTCGACGGCGAAGTTACGGTTCACGGAAGTTCGAACGTACTATTGCGCGAATTACGAAAACGAGTTAACTTTTGGACTTTTGTGGGGCTCAGATATTTAATGGAGGACCCAATGGATGAGTGACAAGTGTCACCCATCCAATGGACACCATTTTTCCCTTCATGCACCGTGCATTCCATTCTTCCTCATTTCAAACACACACACACAAAACTACCCGATCTCACATCCACCATCCTTCCATCTGTGCAACCCAAAACCCATCCATCCTTCATTCAAGCAACCAGGGATGGAAGAGGGGACTGAGGAGGTGGCTGGGCGGCCAGAACCGCCATCCACGGCGGCGAGAGGGACAAGAACCCGTGAGGTTCACGGTGAGGCCCTTTTGATCCATTTTTACATTTTTGATGTTATGGTTCATTTCTAATGATTTTAATGAGTCCATTGAGTTGCTAGGGACATGTTAGGAAGGTTTTAGGAAGCTAGGGACTGCTGTGAAGCCATGGCTGCATTTTGAGAATTTTGAACCGTTTGGTTCAAAATCAAACCTTAGGATTTAGGTGTTTTCGGTTGTGTTTAAGGATTGAAATGGATAGAAAACATCAAAATAGGAAGGAAGGAATCGAAAAGGAAGAACTAGGATGAAGATTGAGGTGTCTAGGGCTGTGAACCGGTCACGCCGGCCCAGTTGGACCGGCCAAACCAGGTGAACCGGTCCAGCACAGGAAAACCGTTCTGCTGGAGCTTGATGCCGATGAACAGTGTTTTCGACCTTCTAGGGGCTCATGAGGACGCGTGGGCCATAATTTGGGAAAGTGTTCAACACGGGAAATCTTCTATTCGATGTAACGAAGATTTTGGGACTGGTCTCGTGTCAATCGGACATCGTTTCGATAGTTTTCGGGGTGTCGGAATGTTTAGGGTCGGTTTAAAAATAGTTAAAAGTTCGGGAAAATTACGGGGATTTGGTAGGAGGTTAATTAAGTAGTTAGTAACCTTCTATTAAAATTTGGACAGGTTTGGGAGTCCCGGTGATGGTGATCGGCTCGGGGAGCCGTATGGCACGCAAATCGAGGCGGCAGCTCGGACGGTCTGTGAGTGGACCTTGTTTTCTAAATTGGTGCATGCATAAATGTTTATTATATGTTTATTTACTTGTTTGATGATGCCATGGGTGCATTTGTATGTGGTTACGTATAAGCACGTATTTCGAGGTTTCGGCCTTATACGGTGCTTATACGGGTCTGTATTTCTTTATTGATTTAAATGAACTGAATTTGGATTTCAAAATGATAAACTCGGGTATGAGACCCATTTGGTTTTGTCTCGGGCATATGACCTCAGATTCCGGGCACGGTGCCCAGTTGGTGTCCTTTGTTCGGGTACGAGACCCAGTCACTTTACGGTTTTGATTTCAGGTCAGGGAACCTTAAATGGATTCCCAGGTTCATGACGGTTTATGGGAACCGGCATGAACCCTTGTTATGGTATCATGGTTCATGACGATTTATGGGAACCGGCATGAACCCTTGTTGGTTATTACGGTACATGACGGTTTATGGGAACCGGCATGTTACCTGGTTATGTTATTACGGTACATGACGGTTTATGGGAACCGGCATATTACCTGATTATGGATATTATGGATCATGACGGTTCAGGGGAACCGGTCATGAATGTTTATGTTATGTATATATATGTTCGTCTACCTTCCTTTACTTCTATTACCTTCTCCGGGGAGGGTCGTTGGCCTGGGTGGACCCCGGAGTAGTCACGGAGCACCGACTGAGTGGAGTCACCCCCTAGTTGGGTTCCTTACTCTCAGGAAGGCTATGATTACTATTACCTCGGGTAGGGTCAGTGGTCTACGGACATTGATCTTGACTTTGAGAAGACTCGGATTGAGACCTGGGTAGCATGCGCGTAGCTTTGGATACCGTGACAGGATTGGTTGTGTGACTTATATATATGTATGTGATGTATATATGATATATGATATGTGGTGTGTACAGGTGTGCACAGGATTTGAGCAGTGGCTCGTGTACTTGGTTTCTTTATGGTTTGGGGCCGAGTCCTTTATGGATTTGGGCAGTGGCCCGTATGGTCGTTTTTATTGTGGTCCTTTCGACCTTAGTTTATAGCTGCTTTGGGCTTAGTCCCACATATGGTTGTTTTGGATAAATGGTTTTCGAATGCATGCATGCTTTTTAGTGGAGGGTACAAATGTCTTCCTTATTAAATGTTTTTATAAACTCTTTGTTTTGTCCACTCACAGTTTTTAATGTTTTGACTGCCCTTCAGGTTGACATCGGATGTGGACTGTAGCAGAGACCGAGATATCACATACCTCCTCCGGATCCTGGCGTACTCTGATAGCCCGGGAGGGCAAAGGTCGGAAATATCCCTTGTCTGACACTCCGTGTCAGACGGGAGCAGGGTCATCCCGCACTAATCCCGGGGGGATTGGGATGGGTCCTGTCAAGTATACTATGATAGAATGGTTATATATGGTTGTATGTTATCGAGTCACATGTTGCATTGCATATGAGTCCCTGGGGCATTGATGAGATTGAGATGTTAGAACCCACTTAGCAGTCGTTAGTATCTAGTATCCGTCTGTATGGTCATATACCACCCTCCATGTGATTGATCAGGTACGCTGCTCGTAATACTAACTAAAAGTGCACCAGCTTCTTCCCCAAGCTCTAGGGGACATGAGGTGATAGTGCATGACACCCAACTTTCACGTGGTCGAGATACCAAGTAAAGATACTCAGTTTTAGTTACGAGTGTGAGACTCGAGCGACTCATGAGAAATTTGATGTGGGTTGACATTGTGGTGTATTTATGATTTCTAAATGGCTCATCTAGTCGTATTATTTAAATTATTATTAAATGATTGCTATTATTTCTCGTATTACGTGCAAGTATATTATGAATATTTTGGGATTTTAATCAAAATGGGGGGTTAAAGTATTTTTTATTTAAACTATGTTTTATTTCAATGTTTAAAGTATTTTTTATTTAAACTTTGTTTTATTTCAATGTTTTACATTGAAATAAGCATTCGGGTCCATTCACCCTTGTGTTTTAAACCCCTCAGGTTTTCGTTGGCGCGCATGTACTTCGAGGAGACACGGATGCTGCTTTGACACCCACTTCCAGGCTTGTAGTGAACTGGTAAGGAAATTGGTTATCTACATGTAGTATGTAGTGTATGATCATCAATTTTATTGTCCATGCTCTAAGTTTCGGTTGTTAGGTGAAATGTGATCGGTTTTCACTAGTTAGGTTTCACCTGAACTTTATAAAACAAATTGTTTTTAATTCAAATGCATTTTGTCATTTGGATGTCATCGTCTAGATGTCGGCCAGTACACCTCGATTACTGTGTCTTTTCAAATTTTCCGATCGAGATGTGCAACGTATGCTTTTTGAATGATTTCACATAATTTACGATAATTGTTTAAATGCACGTTTTACCAGATTTTACATGATCTGCGTTTTGGCTGAGTCCTAGATTCTGAAATACGAACTTAGTTTTAGAAATTGATGTGAGTTATAAATATGTGATTTCTTGATATCCGTGATTCGATTTGTGGATTTCAATGTGAGTTATATGTGTGTTCTAAAAGTATGTTTCGTGATGTTCGTGTTCTAATATTATGTTGTGAATAACTCTCTTTGGATTACACTCAGATGTTGTATTTCTGAGCGGACACTCAGATGTTGTATCCCCGAGTGGTTGTGTGAGAATATGGTTGGTACTTGGGTGTCGATGATTGGTTGACTGTATGTGGTTACTGTGATGATTCTGTATATGATTGTATTGGTGATTTACTGAGGTTGGTATTGTGTGGTGACCACTCAGACATCAAGGTAGGCTCTGGTTCCTAAGTAGGTGGTGGTTGGTTAGTCTCAGATATCGAGTTAGGCTCCAATTCCTGAGATGGGTATGAGGATGCTGACTCAGGTAAAAAGCTAGGCTTCAGTTCCTGAGCCAGTTCTCACTCAAACGTCGAGCAGGACTCGAGTTCCTAATTGAGGTTACACTCTCGAGTGGTGAGCAGAAATACTCCCATGGGATATTTTTCTGAATGAAGTTTGGTACTAGATAATGATTGTGTTAGTGGCCTACGCGTAATGCCGTTATGAAATGTGAGATATAAATTGTATTTAAGATATTAATTGGTTTACTTTGGCTATGAATGGGTGGATTATATGTGTGTGAGTCTGTTAATAACATGATATATATGATGTTATGATGCTTTGATGTTCATTTTGTCTGAAAATGATTTATGGTGACATACGATGTTGATCATGATGATGCTATGCTATTAGCTATGGTATGATTATAATGACGTTATTATGATAATGGTATAATACATGATGTACATGATGATAAAACATGTTCAAACTTGATGATATGTTTATACGGTGAATATTTGTTGGCAATGATATAATAATATTAATGATAATCATGGTAAATCATGGTGATGATAATGACTATGTTGATGATGATATGATGATGACATAGCATAACAATAATATAAATATATGGAGTGTTGAGAATTTGATAATTACGGTGATGGATATTGGGCATCAAGGATATGAAATCAATGAATTTGAAGATGGTTGAGACGATTACTAATGTTGTTTTCTTTATGAGTAGTTTGCTTTATGAGCATTTTATATGTATTCTAAGGGTTTGGACTATACATGCACTGAAGATTGGATTGTTTTAAAATTTCGAGGACAAACTTTTTTAGGAGGGTAGGTTGTAACTTCCCGAATCTCAAGAAAAAAGAAAAATTGGAAAATAGAAATGAAAATGTCGGTTTTGGCCTTTTAACGTTAAATAGTTGACTCTTTAACCCTAACACTTTCTGGATAATTGGTGAGCACCGTCACGTAGGTTTCAGTGTCTTGAGTTTGTAGACAGGTGGTACGTTAAAATCGAAGATCGTTTAAGGTTGATACGGGTTAAAAATGATCAAGAGCATTGTGGCCATTATAGAACCAAGGGTATTTTGGTAATTTCACATAGAGATATTTTGTGAAAGTGACACTTTTCCAGAAAATTATGGTCTCTTCCCTTTCTAATTGTCCAACGACCTACTCCTTTATTTATGTGTTGTGTGTGTTGTTTTGGGATTTAGGTGGACATGGACCGTAATCATGAAAAACAATGAACAAGCATACCGTGAGGGGGGAGGTAGAACCAGAGAGATAGGGGGATAAGGGAGAAATCCACGAGGAAGAAAATGCTAGAAAAGAATGAGAAGAGAAAGTAAAGTAACATGTGGGAGGCGAAGTATCCCTGGTTGTAGCTATGATCAAAACCCGTGGGGGTTTAAAAATGAAATGTGGAGGTTTAAACCATTCGAAGGTTTCGTTTACAAAACCATTCGAAGGTTTCGTTTACAAAACCAAGGATCGTAGGAGGTTGAGTGTGCTCCTACAAACATCCTAAGTTATAAGGATGAAGGTTTGCACGCGAAAATAGACTTAGAAGCAACTCTGAGTTTCGTTGTGAGTTTGGGATTGACTAACTAGAATTCTAGGTAAGTCTTTCTCCATTTTATGTATTTGGGTCTATTTCTGGGTTAAGGACTATTGAAACGTGTAATTTGGTCGAAAAATGATGGCTTACGAGTCAAGTCTTGGCTTTCCGGGTCGGGTCCTAAGCGCAGGCCAGCAGGTCGACCCCGCGAGAGCTCAGGGGTGACCCTACCATGGCGCGTGAGGCACACGTGCAACGACCCTAGACGGCACGTGAGCGCTTGTGTAGCCTTATTTCAGGTTTCGTCCAACATGAAAGTTGTAGATCTTTATTTTTTGAGTTTAATTGTCAGGACCCGTCCTAAATCCCCCTCCCCCCCCCCCCCCCCCCCCCCCGATTAACGTGGGGCGTGCCTGCTCCCGTTTGACACGACGTGTAATACCAGGGATAATTCCAGCCTCAGCCCACTCGGAGTTTCCAGAGTCCGCCAGGATCAGAGGAGAAGGGTGATGTCTTGGTCTCTACTACAGCTCGCATCCGCGACCAACCTGAAGTTCATTAAAAACATCAAAGCTGTGAGTGGAAAAAACAAATAAGTTATAAAACAATTTCATAAAAAATACATTTATGCCCTTCACTAAAAGTATGCATGCATCATAAAACCAGTTTACATTCAAAACCCAGTTTAAACCGCTTTTCATACGAAGCTATAACTCAGTAGGGTCTCAGCCCAAAAGCCACATCCAAAACATAGGACACGGGGTCTCGGCCCTAAAACAATCTCTGTGAAATTTCATATACATATAAATATATATATATATATATATATGTATAACCGCCCTTGACATTCTCTGATGTCTATGACTGCACATAGCCCATAGGGAACTAGTCCCACAATATCTGTCATCATTTATATAATAATATGCATACACTCGGGGTCTCACTCCGAGTCTACCCCCAGGATCTACAACGACTAGGAGGACCTAGGTTCGGACCCTGTCCGTCTAACACTCCTAGAATGGCTCCCTCTTTTTACTCATTGCCAGGGTTTGTATCGTGACACTCCAAG
Organism: Prinsepia uniflora; assembly: GCA_032719365.1. Taxonomy (NCBI): domain Eukaryota; kingdom Viridiplantae; phylum Streptophyta; class Magnoliopsida; order Rosales; family Rosaceae; genus Prinsepia; species Prinsepia uniflora. Next base: position 52,029,870 of record CM064868.1, on the reverse strand, counting down.
ATCTACGACGTCTGGAGGAGACCAATCCGCTCAAATATGAGGGTATATATATATATATATATATATAAGTGTAAAAACCACAATTGGGACTTAAACCCAATATTACAATCAATTGGGCCTCAAGTCCGATGTCATAAATCAACTGGGCCTTAAGCTCGAACTCAAAATTCAACAAGGCACTAGCCTGATACCATACACCAATATCAGTCACGATTCCAATCATAGTAATTCGTGCAACTATCAGTCTAGGATCGCTCTCAATCCTAGTATGTCGCCGTGAACATATCAACTACCGCGACCATCGCTAGATCATAGTGCACACATCATCGATCGATCTCATACACCGTCAGCACTCCGAAGTCGAGCCTCTTGTGGCTTCTCGACAACGGGAAGTGTATCGTGACCTCTTCGGAAGGAACACATCCATAGTCTGAAGGCAAGCGTCACATCATCTATCGTCATGCACACATCACTCGTCGTGACCACAACTCGGATCCGTACATCCTCAATAGCGCCATATGCCCGAAACATCATCAAATGGGTCTCATGCCTGGTTTCACATTTTTTTAAATTAAAAACCCTTTACTTAAACCAGTACGGCAAGCACAGCACGTACATGCACGATATAAACCAGAAACCTTGAAATACGTGCAAATACGTAAATACAAAATACCACAATCATATGAACTCAAGGAATCTCAAAACATGTTTACATGCACATATAAAACATTTATGCATGCATTGATTCATAAAACAAAGTCCACTCACAAACCGTCCAAGCTGCACCTCGATACGCGCGCCATAAGCCCTTCCTGAGCCAATCACCATCTGCGGGGTTCCCAAATCTGTCCAAATCATTTTAGAGGGTTACTAACTACCTCATTAACCTCTCATTGAAGCCCTGTAATTTTCCCAAATTTTTAACTATTTTTAAACTCGAACCTAAACCTTCGGACGTCCCGAACTATATCGAAACGATGTCCGATTGACTCGAAACTTGTCCCAAAACGTTCGTTACATCGAATAGATGATTTCATATGTTGAAGTCACCCCCAAATTCCTCCCCACGCGCCACTCAAAGGCCCTACGTGTGGGCTTCACGTGCTAGCTATAGAGTGTCTTCAACCTTCGGCCAGACCCGTCCGAATCGGTCCACCTGGAAATCCGGTTGAGGTCCATTCCCTCCTATTTTTTCATCCTATTTCTTCATTCTTTCCACCAATCTTCTCTAATCAATCCTAGAAATTTTTTTATGTTATCAAATTGAAGAAAACAAATCCTAAAACCTATTGGTTCAATAATCAATTTAAACCCAAAATTTCCTATCCATGTTCTGGGCATAACCAAGGGCCAAAACTCTAACCTAAAGGTTCCATTAAGCTCATAGGATCATTATAAGAAGGTTTAGGGGTTTAGATTGAGCCTACCTTTCCAGAAATGAAATTCAGTGGATAGCCACTTAAAATCCTTCACGGTCATTGTATGGCCGGCTGCGCCGGCCTCAGCCGCCATTCCTGATGCCACATGACTCAAACAACCCCCAACCCCACCCCAACCCCACCCCACCCCTCCTTCCCCCCCCCCCCCCCCCCCCCCCCCCCCTCACCCCCATCCCCGCCCCGGTCCAACATCACCCAGTCATTAGAACCAATTCAAAACGTCCAAGTCCCAAAGTTCCAAAATTTGAATTATAAAGGGTCACAGGTTACCTTGGTCGTGAGCTCCCACCACAGCCTACGATTGTCCTGCGGCTTGCCACCATCTCTCTCAGCCCAACACTCCCCTCAACTTCTCTCAAGGCCTCACATAGATTCAAGGGGAAAAGGTCGGGTTTGGTTGAATGAACACAGACAGGGAATGGATATGCATGTATCTGTGTTAGGTGAGCAATGGATGGGTGACACTTGACACTCATCCATTGGGCTTGATTCAAATATTTGGGGCCCACTTGAGGACAAAAGTCTGCTTGGCTCGTAAAATGTGTCGCCGTAAATAGTTCCTCGAAACTTCCGTGAACCGTAACTTTCCCTTCGAACTTCCAATTTCAACGTGCCGCCTGTCTACGGACTCGTGACGTCCCGATCTACGTAACGGTCCTCAGCCCTCGAGCATCGAACCTCTCGGATCAAAAGTCAAATTTTACCTTCATTGAGAGGTAAAATTGTGACGACCCGTCCCGAATTAGCGGGATTAATTAAGAATTAATGATGGATTTGCCTCGCTAATCAAAGACTAATCCGAGATTAGACGAGGATTAGCAGACGTTCGAGAAAAATGACGATTTTGCCCTTGGAATGGGCAAATCGTTGACTTTTCATTGGGACGGTCAATTGGACTTTGGCCAATGACTGTGACGTAGTTCGTGACGTCACGAGTTCATAGACAGGTGACACGCTCAATTCTGACGTTTGGGGAGGAAGTTATGACGTTCGGAAGTTCGAGGGCAATTTGGTAATTTGGGCCAAAAGTTGACTTTTGACCCGAGAGATCCGTTGGAAGAGGGTCGAAGACCGTTACGTAGATCGGGATGATACGAATTCGTAGACAGGTGGCACGTCGAATTCAGACGTTCGACGACGAAGTTACGATTCACGGAAATACGAATGTACTATTGCACGAATTACGAGACGACCTATGTTTTGTCCTAAGTAGGGCCCAGATATTTGTTATTGGTCCAATGGATGAGTGACAAGTGTCACCATCCACTGGCCCTTCCTTTACATAACTGCATCCACTCTTCCCGTGCATCATTCATTTTCTTTGTTTCCAAACAAACCAAATTGTTCCACCCTTCACCCCAAACCCAACCCTGGACCCTAGGAGCATAACTGAGAGGGAGGAGATGACTGAAGGAAGTGGTGGCGAGCCAGGGAAGCACAACCGTGGACGGCGGAGGTCAGCCTGCGCAGGTAATCGGTTTTGACCGATTTAATTCCATTTTTAATTCTTGTTGTTATGGACCGTTTTTAATGATTCTAATGAAGTAAATAGGTTTTTAGGAAGCTATTAGGAAGGTTTTGGGGGAGATTGGATGATGAGAAACCTCTGGGGAGGTTTTGGAAAATCGAACCGTGAGGTTCAAATTTGAATCGTGGGTATTTAGGTAGATTTGATCATCCAAACAAACTCCTAGTATCAAAACTAGAAGAATAGGATAGATTAGAGAGAAAACAGACGAAAAATGAATATGGGAGGGCCTTGGACTGGTCACACCGGTCCAGGCGGACCGGATTTGCAGGAAAAACCGGGCCGGCCGGTTCGGATCGGCCTAGCCGAAGGTAGGGGATGATCTACAGTAGCCGGCGCGTGGGCCCACGCGCAGGCCACTCCTAGGGCGCGTGACGGCACATGATAGGGTATTTTGGGATGTGTTCAACACACAAAATCAACTATTCGATGTAACTAACATTTTGGGACTGGTTTCGTGTCAATCGGACATCGTTTCGATATAGTTCGAGATGTCCGAAGGTTTAGGATCGGCTTTAAAAATAGTTAGAAAATCGGAAAAATTACGGGGCTTTAGTGAGGGGTTATTTAAGTAGTTAATAACCCTCTAAATGAATTTGGACAGATTCGGGAATCTCGGAGGTGACGTTTGACCCGGGAGACGGTTATGGCGCGCGTATCGAGGCGCGGCTTCGGACAGTCTGTGAGTGGACCCTTCTCTCAAAATTGATGCATGCATAAATGTTTTATAATTGTATTAGAATATATTTTGTGATGCCATGAGTGCGTATTTCGAGATTTACGGTTTTATACGATGCTTATACGTTCTAGGTTTTCAACGAGCGTTTAATAAATGGACTTTGGATTTGGAAACATGAACTCGGGCGTGAGACCCAATTGATTTATAAACTCTCGGAATTGGAGTCCATTTGATTTGACAAGGAATCGGACCTAGGGTCCATTTGAGCCATACGATCGGACCGAGGGTCTAGTTGGTTTACGATTCGGGTTTGAGGCCCAGTTAGGTGTACTATCGGGCTTGAGGCCTCGTTGATTTATGATACCGGGCCTGAGACCCATTTAGTTGAGATATCGGGCTTAGGGCCCTATTGGTTGTAAAATCGTACTTGAGGTCCTGTTGAGTTGTGGTTCGGGCTTAGGGCCCAGTTATTCGTGTTATCGGGCTTGAGTCCCAGTTCAGTTTGTGAAATGAGAATTCGGGCATGAGACCCTGTTGAACTGTGGATTTAGGCGAAGGCCTGTGAAAGTGATTTGAATTAGATTCGAGGAATCCTATTGAGATGAATCGGGTATGAGACCCAATTGAGAAATGTATTTGAGTAAGAAAGAAAGTATTTGAAAATGATGAATAAACCTTCCATTTGCTTATATGGTCTCCTCTAGACGTCGACCTGGAGAGTCACGATCCACAGACCAGAGTGGGTATCCCCATAGGGATCCCGTTCCAGGAGTAGAGGTTACGAGATATGATGTGGGCCCGAACCAGATTCCGGAGAGATGTGTGGACTAGATCCAGACAGAGAGCTCGGACTAGATCTAGTGATTGAGCCTCCTAGATGGAGATTCCTCGGAGAAGACTCGGAGTGAGACCCCGAGTAGTGTGCATACTAGTATAAAGATTGATATCGTGACTATATCGGGGATGTGTTCCCTAGAGGCTGTGTGCCCCGAGTTGGCATCTTCTCCGGAAGTGCCTAGGATGGGTTATACGTATGTCGATACGTATGAGGTTTTACAGAAAGTGAATTGAGGGCGGAGGCCCTGTGTTTTATGTTTTAGGAAATGATTTGGGGCAGAGACCCCGTATGTTATGTTTGGTATTTCACTAGAAACGGTTTTGGGGCTGAGAGCCACGTACGTTGATTTGGGGCTGAGTTCCCATGTTTTCGTTTATGGTTTGTAAGTTTGTGATTTCGGGTCGAGGACCCAAATGGATTTATGGGTCATGACGGTTTATGGGAACCGGGCATGAACCCTTGAAAGGTTTTGAGAAGGTTTTCAAAGTTTTTTATGAACGTTTGATAAATGATTTTGAATGCATGCGTATGTATTTATGAAGGGCATAAATGTCTTTATGCGAAAATGTTTTTAATAAAATATTATTATTTTTGTCCACTCATAGTTTTCGTATTTTAATGCCCTTCAGGTTGATCCCGGATGCGGGCTGTAGCAGAGACGAGACATCACTCCCCTCCTCCTACAATCCTGACGCACTCTCACAGCCCCGGCGAGGGCTAGAGATGGAATTTTCCCTAGTCTGACATGTGGTGTCAGATGGGATCAGGCAGGTCCCACGTTAATTGTAACAACCCGTCCCAAATTCCTAGATTAGATTAGTGACTAATCACGATTAGTGAGGTTAATCCGTAATTAGTTAGGCGAAATCGGACGAACGATGCGAAATGACCGTTTTGCCCTTGAGCGTGGCAAAACGTTGACTTTTCAATCGGGTGGTCAAATGGACTTTGACCGATGACCGTGACATAGTTCGTGACGTCACGAGTTCATAGACAGGTGGCACGTTCAATTCCGACATTCGAGGAGGAAGTTATGACGTTCGGAAGTTTAGGGGCATTTTGGTAATTTTGGTTAAAAGGGTCAAAATGTTGACTTTTTGACCAGGAGGTCCAATGGCCGAGGGCCGAAGACCGTTATGGAGATAAGGACGATACGAATCCGTAGACAGGCGGCACGTCGAATTTGGACGTTCGACGGCGAAGTTACGGTTCACGGAAGTTTCGGGATACTATTCCCAATGACACGTTTTACGAGGACCATTTGTCTTTAGTGGGCCAGTTACTTTTCAGCAACCAATGGATGAGTGACAAGTGTCACCCATCCATTGGCTACCATTTTCCCATTCATGCATCCAACCTTCCCGTGCATTTTCATTTCTTCATCCAAACCCAAACCCATTACCCGATCTCACCCAAACCATCCACCCAAACTCAGCCACCAACACCATTTCGACCAGGACTGAGACCAGAGAGTGAGGGAGGATGTAGGACGCGGTGACCGGCCCAGGAAGGCGCCGCCGTGGGCGGTGGAGCCGCGAACCCGTGCGGGTGCACGGTAAGCACGATTCTTCCCATTTTTCAATATATGTATTATGGGTTGTTTTGGTTGCTTTCAATGAATTAAAAAGGTTGTTAGGAAGCTATTAGGACGGTTTTGAGGGAGACTGGACGATGAGAGACCTCTGGGGAGGAGTTTGGAGAATCGAACCGTGAGGTTCAAATTGGACCGGTCGGATTTCGAAGGTTTTAGGAGTTTTGGTTAATTGGGTTAGATAGAAAATGAAGAAATAGGAATTTAGGGATTGGAATGGAAGCAAACGAACCGAAAATGAGGGAGAAGGAGACCTTGACCGGTTACGCCGGTCCAAGTTGCAGGAAAAACCGGACTGGACCGGTTCGGACCGGTCTGACCGAAGTAGGAGACGGGTATTGTAGCGGAGCGTGAAGCCCATGCGCAGCCACTTCAGGCGGCGCATGTGGGCGCGTGGGGGAGAATTTGGGGATGTGTTCAACATGTGAAATCTTCTATTCGATGTAACGAACATTTTGGGACTGTTTTCGTGTCGATCGGACACCGTCTCGATATGTTTCCGCGCATCGGAAGGTTTAGGTTCGGGATTAAAAATAGTTAAAAATACGGTAAAATTACGGGGCTTTAGTGGGAGGTTAATTAAGTAGTTAGTAACCTTCTATTATGATTTGGACAGGTTCGAGAGTCCCGGTGATGGTGATCGGCTCGGGGAGCCGTATGGCACGCAAATCAAGGCGGCAGCTCGGACGGTCTGTGAGTGGACCTTGTTTTCTAAATTGGTGCCTGCATAAATGTTTATTATATGTTTTATTACTTGTTTGATGATGCCATGGGTGCATTTTTATGTGGTTACGTATAAGCATGTATTTCGAGGTTTCAACCTTATACGGTGCTTATACGGGTCTGTATTTCTTTATTGGTTTTAATGAAATGGTTTTGGATTTCTAAAAGGATAAACTCGGGTATGAAACCCATTTAGTTTTGTCTCGGGCATATGACGCTATTTACGACCTTCGGGTCTAAATCGTGGTCGCGGCGGGTCCTATGTGCACTGCGATCGACGATACGACGCTCGCCTCCGGATTGGGATGTGTTCCTTCCGGAGAGGTCACGATGCACGATTCGTGGTCGGGCAGCCTGGGGTGGCTCGACTTCGGAGTGCTGACGGTTCAGGATATCGATCGGTGATGAGTGCACCATGATCTTGTGATAGTCGCGTTGGTTGATACGTTCACGGCGACATACCAGAATTGAGGGTGGTCCTGGATGGATGGTTGCACGCATCACTATAATCGGAGTCGTGACTGACCCTTAGATATCGGGCACGGTGCCCAGTTGAGTCATATGTTCGGGCACGAGACCCAGATGTTTTACACTGATGATTTTGGGTCAGGGACCCTAGATAGATTTCCAAGTTCATGACGGTTTATGGGAACCGGCATGCACTCTGGAAAGGTCATTGTGGTTCATGACGGTTTATGGGAACCGGCATGAACCTTTGTCAGGTCATTCTGGTTCATGACGGTTTATGGGAACCGGCATGAACCCTGGTAAATGGATGTTGTGGATCATGAAGGTTCAATGGAACCGGGCATGAACGTTTATGTTATGTATATATATGTATTCATATACCTTCCTTTACTTCTATTATCTCCTCCGGGGAGGGTCGTTGGCCTGGGTGGACCCCGGAGTAGTCACGGAGCACCGACTGAGTGGAGTCACCCCCCAGTTGGGTTCCTTACTCTCAGGAAGGCTATGATTACTATTACCTCGGGTAGGGTCAATGGTCTGCGGACATTGATCTTGACTTTGAGAAGACTCGGATTGAGACCTGGGTAGCACGCGCGTAGCTTTGGAAACCGTGACAGGATTGGTTGTGTGAATTACATGTATATGTGATGTATGCTATATATGATATGATGTATGATGTGCGTTTACACAGGTTTTGGGCAGTGGCCCGTATGGTTTGTTTCTTATGATTTGGGCTGAGTCCCTTATGGAGTTGGGCAGTGGCCCGTGTACTTGATTTCATTATGGTTTTTCTGGATAAATGGTTTCGAATACATGCATGCTTTTTAGTGAAGGGTACAAATGTCTTTTTATGAAATATGTTTGATAAATTCTTGTTTTGTCCACTCACAGTTTTCAATGTTTTGACTGCCCTTCAGGTTGACATCGGATGTGGACTGTAGCAGGGACCGAGATATCACATACCTCCTTCGGATCCTGGCGTACTCTGATAGCCCGGGAGGGCAAAGGTCGGAAATATCCCTTGTCTGACACTCCGTGTCAGACGGGAGCAGGGTCATCCCACGTAAATCCCGGGGGGATTGGGATGGGTCCTGTCAGCGTGGTATCAGAGCTTGGTTGCTCATGTTACTCTGCTTTGCAGAGTGAATTTTGTGCATTACTCCGTACGCAGGTCGAGGATGTGATATCTCAATGGGCTACAGTTCGTGGTCAACCTGATAGTGGGGTGCCGGTACGATAGTTAGTAGGATGAATAGTAATATGTCTTGGTTTGGCATTCGATGCCGGAGTTGCCATAGTTCTGTCGCGGATGACAGTGTGGGACCCTACAAACGGATAAATGCATTCTTATAGATTTTGATCGTGAGATGGTTAGTTGGGATCGTCTTCACGATGTCGTAGGATCAGTTCCGACGACTGGTTGGGAATTATGACCATCCGATGTTCGGATATGGTTGAGTTAGATGGATTTACTGCAGTTGGCAGTTAGCAGCTGGATTCGAGGATCTTGATTGGACTTACGGTAGGATTGGATTGACGTCATTATGATGTCAAGGCCGCGGAGTTGGTCAGATTGTTGATTTTACTACTTTTCGCAGTTGGGTTCAGGGGAACCCTAGGCGTGGTCGTGGAATCCTAAGGTAGGATGTGTATGGTTCGGAAATGTGAGTTGACGAGGGGTTTGACTTGGACGACTATTCAGATTTGGATTCGTTAGTCGGTCTAGTCATGTCAGCTTGTGTTGGGACTACACTTTGCAGTCGGGGTTGTACTTATCAGTTAGACCGAGTTGGTTATCGTGCTACTTCAGCTGTGATGGACTGTTAGTGAAACTAAGGTCGTGGATGACCTGGTAGACGACATCGGTTTAGTCGAGTTACGACAGGTTAGAGATTGTTGGAAAAGTTACCAGGGTTGGTACTTGTCGATGGAATCCCTGAGTGGGATCCGGAGTGGTTAATAAGGGCGGTTGATTCCGCTGGATGCGAATCTCAATAGCGATGTCTGGTAGTTAGGTCTGCATGAGTTTGTGGCAGGCGCTACTACCTAGTGTGGTCGTAGTTATGGCTGTTGGGAATCGGTGACGTTCAGGTGACGTTTCCTTTTCTCGTATGAGTTATCAGGGTTACTGTACCTAGAGTTGTCGGGTACGAGAGAGGCAGAGTTTCTCCTATTCGAGCAGATGTGCGGGGTCGTCGCTCAGTGTGAGCGGAGGTCCAGAGTTGTCAGTTTGCACACGGTGTGCTAGTGTTAGTGTTGATGCTAGTGTGGATGCTTGTGTGCTGATGCTGACAGGTGATGATATTGGTACTAGTGCTAGTGCTGGTGCCGGTGATTGTGATGACGGTGAGTTACGAGTCGGGATGTGACACCGTCGAAATAGGCATATGTTCGGTATCTGTGGTTCAGGAGTGGATCACGGATAGAGTTTAATTGGTGATGGACACGTGGTTGATGTCCGGGTATGTTGTTTCCAATCTTGTTGGAATTTCAGAATCGCGATAGGTTGCGACTGAGGTGATAAGTGGAATGCGGGTTTTCCGCATTGGTATCGGGTATTTCGAAGTCGTTTGGGTGACTTCTCAGGTTCTACCATGATTGATGATGGGTTTGTCACCAGTACGCTGATCGTGTATTGGTTGATGGAATTGTGATTTGTCTTGGGTCATTAGGTGAGTATATCGAAGTTAGGTGACTGAGATTCTCATCTTTTGCATGGTGGCAGACGATGTTGAATTACGTGGCATGGTGAGTGCAGCGAGTTTTGTTTGCATTCACGTAGGATGAGTATTTGTGTCATTGTCGTGTATCATTCTTGGTTTTTCCTCGGTGGAATGACAAGGATCAATACGAGGTAATTAGTGAGAACCCATAGTCTCGGCGTGTCTCGTCATTGACTAATCTGTTTAGATGTGGGAAATGGTTGAGGACTTTGGATATCGGGACGATCGGGGATCGTGACGTCTATGGTCGGTTGACGTAGTGGTGGATCTGGATCGTGATCTTGATGATCCAGATATGTGGTGAGTTTATCACTCTTACTTGGATAGTTTGAGTTGAAGATGTTGGGACTGAACTTGTTTTCGAAGTGAATCCTGTATGGTATATTACACAGGTGAGTAGTTTTCCGATGAGGTCGGATTTGGTCGGCCCCGGATTTGTGGGTATTGTGATTGGCTTTCCTACGAAGTCAATCGATTTTATTGTGGTAATCGGTTGAGTAGGTAACCGAGAGGTTCGGTTTTGGTACGTCTCGGTAGATGTGAACGAGGTTTCGAGTTTTGGAATCAGATTTCTGGATGACGATTCAGGATTTGATTTTGGAACTTGAAAGAGGATTTCTGTATTTGGGTTTTGGAATTGGATTCTGGGTGACGATTCAGGATTTGATTATGGAGCTTGACTATGGATTTTCTTTTATGGATTTGGGTTCGGAATGGTCATTCCTAATACTAGTTTACAGATTGATGATTTTGGATTCGAATTTGGGAAATGGTTAGGGATATGATTTCTGGGTTTGGATTCGGGATTTCTTACGAAATTGCGGATTCGAATTCAGATTTGGAAACGGATGATGGGTTGGAGTTTCGATTTGTCTAATGCTGGATTGGACAAGTGAACTCCATAATTGAAACGTGATTGGCTATGACATAGGAGGTTATAGTCTGATTGATGGGTAGGTGTACGTACCTGGTACATAATTCGAGGTACAATACTGGGCATACTTGTGGTGCCTAGTGACAGTATATAGGTTATACCGGTAGTACGTTGGTGAGCGTGTTGGTAGTCGGATTGGTTCTGATACCATTGGATTAGTTGAGGTCGTGAACTGGACGTTGGATACTGTGCACTGAGTCACGGTATTTCTGATGGGTCCAGTTACACACAGGTCGGGTGAATTGTTGGTTAGTGTATACTCAGGTTGAGTAAGTTGGAGGTTAGTGTAACCACGAGTGTATAGTGTCAGTTTTTGACTGGCGACTGTCAAGTGGTGACAATTTTTCGGAGGTGTCATCGTGGATCGATTAGTGAGATTTGGTGACTCCTAGTGGGAGCAGACGTCAGGATAATTAGAGATTGAGTAAGGAACCGTGTAATACCCCGGAACTTCGAGGATTTTAATATTGTAATTTAATGTGTGAATTGACGCTTTTACCCTTGTGATTGGTGTGGCCAATTGTTGACTTTTTGATTGGTGGGTTAAATGAACTTTGACCTATGACCGTGACGTAGTTCGGGATGTCACGAGTTCATAGACAGGTGGCACGTCCAATTAGGACGATCAGGGAAAAAGTTACGACTATCGGAAGTTCAGGGGCATTACCGTAATTTGGACGTTAGGGCCGAAAATGTTGACTTTTCGTTTGAGAACTAATTTTCACGCAACTCAAGGACTGTTAGGTAGGTCTCGACGTCCTGAGTCCGTAGACAGGCGGCACGTCGAAATCGGACTTCGTACGAGGAAGTTATGGTCAGAAACGTGAAATCGGGAGGTTCGTGTCTCAGTTTTCGTGTCGAATATTTTATTCTGAAATATCTGATTGGAGGACACCTGGTGAGTCACTCACCCATTGGCTGGATTGGATCAAGCTCCACTAAGCATTTAAATAAAATTAAAAACCACTTTTGATCTCACCCCTTCATCTCAAACCCTCAGATCTCATCTCAGCCCTTGATCTCATTTCTGAGATTCAATCTGGGCCGTCCATCATTTCCCTCCATTTCTATATATTTCCATACCCGACACCGACATGCTGCCATTTTGATCATCACACCTGCGTGCACCTGACCCTTTGCTTCAGGCGTGGCTGGACTGAGCTAGTGAGGGCTGAGGCACGGCGGTGAACGGCGGCAGGCGGCGGCGAGGTGAGCGGTTTTAACCCGAAACGGTTTCAAAAACTCAAGAATTGGTAACTTGAATTCCAACGTTTGGTTTTGGTTTTTATTTACCCTAATCAACTCTAGGGACTGTTAGGAATATTTTGGGCTTGAGTTCGTGACCGGAGATAGCCTGAACGGAGGACAAACGACAACGGGAGAACCAGCCCTGTTCATCGAGGTAAGCCCTCGATCCTGTCTATGTTTTTCGATTTTGAGTCCATAGAACCTTTTCTGGGATTTAGACGAGCATCTAGGAACAAATTAGGACTAAAACGGTTGAGTATTGAAGGAATGGTGACCAGGTCATGATCGCGGGTCTGATCGACCCGAGTTGCAGAAATACGGGTCAACCCGTCTGAGGACAGAGGTGATGACGTGGGACCATGTCAGACTGTCAGGTGACATGGACCAACCGTGAGCCGACACGTGTCACATGTCAGTGCACAGTCAGCACTGACATGTCAGTGACGTGGCCCAGTCAGGGACTGCCACATGTCACTGACATGTCAGTGACGTGGACCAGTACCGTGCTGACACGTGGCACATGTCAGATCTGACACGTGGCACATGTCAGATCTGACACGTGGCACATGTCAGATTTGACACGTGGCCTGACAGATCAGTGAGGTGGACCAATCGGGTGTTGACACGTGGCACCTGTCAGAGTCTGACCTGTCAGACCTGACAGCTGTCAGATGACGTCAGCATGACGTCATGCTGACGTCAGCAGTGACGTCAGCAGGGACTATTCCTGCGTGTGAACAGTACTTTTGGTGGGACCACCACCATTCTTTAGATTTCGACGATCCGGATCCAATGGCGGTGGTTTCGGGTCGATCGGAGATCATTAAGTTGGTCAAAATGAGGTTTATTGCCTTGGGAAGCGTGTCTGTGCGGCTTTTTCGGACCGGTTTCGGTCTAGGGTTTCATGGTTAAATGTTAGGGGTTTATATTGACCTTTACGTATACTTTGGATATGACAGGGATTATATAATTGTACCAGAACGAGGGTATACGTTCGGTTTTCAGCAGGATTGTACTGTGAGAGGGCCGTTTTCTTAAACCCTTGCGTGCATAAATGTTTTCTGGTTTATTACACATAATCACATGCTAAAAACAAATAATGGTTTTGATGATATGGAAATTATGGTTATGGCACGTTTCACGGTATTTGGGCTTGAGACCAATCTGATGAAACTTAATGATTGGTTCGGATTTTATCTATGTAAATATATGCTTTGCATGTGGATATCAATAAAATGTATTTGGTACTGCACTGTATAGATTCATCCATATGATACTGTCTCCTCCGGATGAGTTACCCCGGAGAGGTCACGGACGTCTAGAACGTCCAGCGTCTATGACGCTAAGCATCGGGGATGCTGTACCCAAACGGGGTTCGGGGATTGAACTCGGAATTGAGACCCAAGTGGCACGCGTAGCCTTGTGATTGTGACCTTATTGGACGTCAGGGACGTCAGACATCAGGGATGTCGGATTGGAGTGTATAGTGCAGTGGCTAAAATTATACTTATGGTTTTATTACATGCCTTATGATTCATGTTATATGATTTATGGTTTTAAATGATGATGCATGCATGTTTGGAAAACGGAAGGGGTAAATTATATGTTTTACTTATCAAATGATTTTATAAACTTGAGTTTCGGTCGACTCACCCTTAATGTTTTGGTAACCCCTCCAGGTTATGATACTGAGGTAGATGAGGAACCTGAGGCTGAGGCATAGATCTACTTCTGCGTACTTGAACCCCTGCTGGGTGGTTTACCCGCAGGTTTTTGTTAGAGTCGTGCTCGCAACTTGTAATTTTGGATTTCATCCCTTGTCTGACATCTGTTTAATTTGGATTTGATGTATGACTTTAATTTGGTTATTTATACATTTGATGTTTTGAGGTTAAAATTGGTATGAATTATTGGGTGTCAGACGGGAGCAGGGCACGTCCCCTTGTGGTCCCTGTGGGATCGTGGCGGGTCCTGTCAAACCGTCTAGTTGTTGTGTCAACGTAATGGTAGATTTGACAAGTAGTGTCAATTCGGAACGTACGATTACAGGCATTCGACGTGGTCGAATGTAGTCAATACGACTTGAGTGTTAGTGGTACGTCTGGTTGCAGATGAGTATCGTTCTGGTTAGTGGGCGTACGAGTGTACACGAGTTTTGAGGTTGGATTTTCTTTCCACGAGGTGGATGTGGAATCAGGATAGTTGGAGTTTCAAGTACGAAACTAATTAAGGAGGGAAGAACGGTTGGATTTAGGTCGGTTGGAATTTCGAGGATGAAATTAATTAAGGAGGGAAGGTTGTAACAACCCGTCCCAAATTCCTAGATTAGATTAGTGACTAATCACGATTAGTGACTAATCACGATTAGTGAGGTTAATCCGTGATTAGTTAGGTGAAATCGGACGAACGATGCGAAATGACCGTTTTGCCCTTGAGCGTGGCAAAACGTTGACTTTTCAATCGGGTGGTCAAATGGACTTTGACCGATGACCGTGACGAAGTTCGTGACGTCACGAATTCCGACATTCGAGGAGGAAGTTATGACGTTCGGAAGTTTAGGGGCATTTTGGTAATTTTGGTTAAAAGGGTCAAAATGTTGACTTTTTGACCAGGAGGTTCGACGGCGAAGTTACGGTTCACGGAAGTTTCAGGATACTATTCCCAGCGACACGTTTTACGAGGACCATTTGTCTTTAGTGGGCCAGTTACTTTTCAGCAACCAATGGATGAGTGACAAGTGTCACCCATCCATTGGCTACCATTTTACCATTCATGCATCCAACCTTCCCGTGCATTTTCATTTCTTCATCCAAACCTAAACCCATTACCCGATCTCACCCAAACCATCCACCCAAATTTAGCCAACCCAACCCCATTTCGACCAGGACTGAGACCAGAGAGTGAGAGAGGATGTAGGACGCGGTGGCCAGCCCAGGAAGGCTCCGCCGTGGGCGGTGGAGCCGCAAACCCGTGCGGGCGCACGGTAAGCCCGATTCTTCCCATTTTTCAATATATGTATTATGGGTTGTTTTGGTTGCTTTCAATGAATTAAAAAGGTTGTTAGGAAGCTATTAGGATGGTTTTGAGGGAGATTGGACGATGAGAGACCTCTGGGGAGGAGTTTGGAGAATGGAACCGTTAGGTTCAAATTGGACCGGTTGGATTTCGAAGGTTTTAGGAGTTTTGGTTAATTGAGTTAGATAGGAAATGAAGAAATAGGAATTTAGGGATTGGAATGGAAGCAAACGGACCGAAAATGAGGGAGAAGGAAACCTGGACCGGTTACGCCGGTCCAAGTTGCAGGAAAAACCAGACCGGACCGGTTCGGACCGGTCTGACCGAAGTAGGAGACGGGTACTGTAGCGGTGCGTGAAGCCCATGTGCAGCCACTTCAGGCGGCGCGTGTGGGCGCGTGGGGGAGAATTTGGGGATGTGTTCAACATGTGAAATCTTCTATTCGATGTAACGAACATTTTGGGACTGGTTTCGTGTCGATCGGACACCGTCTCGATATGTTTCGGGGCATCGGAAGGTTTAGGTTCGGGATTAAAAATAGTTAAAAATACGGTAAAATTACGGGGCTTTAGTGGGAGGTTAATTAAGTAGTTAGTAACCTTCTATTACGATTTGGACAGGTTCGAGAGTCCCGGTGATGGTGATCGGCTCGGGGAGCCGTATGGCACGCAAATCAAGGCGGGAGCTTGGACGGTCTGTGAGTGGACCTTGTTTTCTAAATTGGTGCATGCATAAATGTTTATTATATGTTTTATTACTTGTTTGATGATGCCATGGGTGCATTTTTATGTGGTTACGTATAAGCACGTATTTCGAGGTTTCAACCTTATACGGTGCTTATACGGGTCTGTATTTCTTTATTGGTTTTAATGAAATGGTTTTGGATTTCTAAAAGGATAATCTCGGGTATGAGACCCATTTAGTTTTGTCTCGGGCATATGACGCTATTTACGACCTTCGGGTCTAAATCGTGGTCGCGGCGGGTGCTATGTGCACGGCGATCGACGATACGACGCTCGCCTCCGGATTGGGATGTGTTCCTTCCGGAGAGGTCACGATGCACAATTCGTGGTCGGGCAGCCTGGGGAGGCTCGACTTCGGAGTGCTGATGGTTCAGGATATCGATCGGTGATGAGTGCACCATGATCTTGTGATGGTCGCGTCGGTTGATACGTTCACGGCGACATACTAGGATTGAGGGCGGTCCTGGATGGATGGTTGCACGCATCACTATGATCGGAGTCGTGACTGACCCTTAGATATCGGGCACGGTGCCCAGTTGAGTCATATGTTCGGGCACGAGACCCAGATGTTTTACACTGATGATTTTGGGTCAGGGACCCTAGATAGATTTCCAAGTTCATGACGGTTTATGGGAACCGGCATGAACTCTGGAAAGGTCATTGTGGTTCATGACGGTTTATGGGAACCGGCATGAACCTTTGTCAGGTCATTCTGGTTCATGATGGTTTATGGGAACCGGCATGAACCCTGGTTAATGGATATTGTGGATCATGACGGTTCAAGGGAACCGGGCATGAACGTTTATGTTTTGTATATATATGTATTCATATACCTTCCTTTACTTCTATTATCTCCTCCGGGGAGGGTCGTTGGCCTGAGTGGACCCCGGAGTAGTCATGGAGCACCGACTGAGTGGAGTCACCCCCCAGTTGGGTTCCTTACTCTCAGGAAGGCTATGATTACTATTACCTCGGGTAGGGTCAATGGTCTGCGGACATTGATCTTGACTTTGAGAAGACTCGGATTGAGACCTGGCTAGCACGCGCGTAGCTTTGGAAACCGTGACAGGATTGGTTGTGTGAATTACATGTATATGTGATGTATGCTATATATGATATGATGTATGATGTGCGTTTACACAGGTTTTGGGCAGTGGCCCGAATGGTTAGTTTCTTATGATTTGGGCTGAGTCCCTTATGGAGTTGGGCAGTGGCCCGTGTACTTGATTTCATTATGGTTTTTCTGGATAAATGGTTTTCGAATGCATGCATGCTTTTTAGTGAAGGGTACAAATGTCTTTTTATGAAATATGTTTTATAAATTCTTGTTTTGTCCACTCACAGCTTTTAATGTTTTGACTGCCCTTCAGGTTGACATCGGATGTGGACTGTAGCTGAGACCGAGATATCACATACCTCCTCCGGATCCTGGCGTACTCTGATAGCCTGGGAGGGCAAAGGTCGGAAATATCCCTTGTCTGACACTCCGTGTCAGACGGGAGCAGGGTCATCCCACGTAAATCCCGGGGGGATTGGGATGGGTCCTGTCATTAATCCCGGGGGATTTGGGACCGGTCCTGACAAAAATTTTAATTTCGCCCTGAACGTCTGATAATCCTCGGCTTATCCCCGATTAGTCTCGCTAATCCGTCATTAAATCTTATTTAATTCCGATAATTTAGGACGGGTCGTTACATTAATGGTATAATTTCTAAGTTAACTAGATATCGATTGAGTATAATTTTAAGGGTCCCAAATTATATGTTCATAAAATAAATTCCAAATTAATTTGGAGGAATTAATTAAGGCCTTGGTTATTGTTTCATTCAGGTAATAATGAACTAAGTTATTATAAAAGGGAAATTATGGAAATTGAACCTTAGGCTTATGTTGATGTTAAGAAAACTTAATAGCAATTACAATGACTTATAGGTTAATGTTAACAATGTGTATATTATAAAAATGGAACTTTATTATGGAAAAGTGAGAATGTATGATTAACCTATGATAAATAAGAAAATAGTGGGAATGTCAGGATGTGTATCTAAAGATTTAGCTAAGTGTTCAGATATGTGAGTAAATGTATTTTCCTAATTTATTTCGAATACATATTATTTTCTTGGTTTACTTTATTATTACGTAAAGGTTATGGGTTATACTTGGATTGGTTTTGGGTGCGTATACGTGGGTTAAAATGTAGTTATGCCTTTTGTTTTGGAATGTGACTTTTGGGGTTATAAGGAGTTACGATAAATTAAAGTATTTTGTTGTTATTTTGAAAACTAATGCGGCAAATTAATGATGATTTTAATATCAAAAATAAAACCCGGATATGATGAATTTAGTGGATTCCTCTCTAGCGGGGCTAAGTGGGTTGCATGTGGACGACACCTCGCAAGGATGGGATTTATTTTGTTTAGTGAACAATGATAAAATTGATAAAATCCCTTATGTGATAATAATTGTCAGACGAGAGCAGGACCGGTCCGATTTGTAAGGAAATTCAAGACAGGTCCTGTCACCCTTGCCACGTGGCCCCCGCCACCTGTCCTGCTGACATGATCATGATGTCACTTGGTAGCTTCTTGTTGATGTCACCCCTCGTTGGAGAAGACGATTGTGCCACCGTGGCCGGCCAAAAAAACCTTCATTAACGACCTAAACATCAAACCTTCATATTTTCCTCATTTCTCAACCTAATTTCACAAATTTTATATCAAAATCTATATACTCAACCGCAAGAATCCAAATCCAAAACCAACATTCAGAAACAATACCTGGATTCCGTGATATTATCTCCCAGAGTTTCGGCCAATTTCTTCCTCTCACACTGTCCACGTCCACGTCGTTCAACGTTCAATTTTGAGCTCTAAGTGATCATGGGAGTCCCTAAAAACTAATTCTAGCCTTGGTTCATTCTAAAAAATCCTCAAAATCGAGATGTAATTATGGTGTGCAAGTGTTTATGGGGTTTTTTTTTTGGGGCTGGGGGTGGGGGGGTAGAAATGAGAAATGGATAAGGATGATGGAAAATGATTCGCTCACAACAACCCTTCCCAAAATATCCACAGTTTTCCTTCATGACCGAAACACCCCTCCCTTATTTAGAAGTCCAATAATAATCCTAATGGAAAAATGGTCAAACTAGCTTAAATAATTCCGAAACTCCAAAAATTCTCATTAATCCCGTAATTAAGGTCTGGATCATTACAATTTTCGCAAGTTTATAAAGATGGGATAGGGCCAGAAAATGTGCAGATTTGGTGAATCCGTCAACAACCATGAATAGGGCATTCCTGCCAGCTAAACGAGGAAGCCCCTCTACAAAACTAAGAGAAATATCTAGCCAAACACCCACGGGGATAGGCAGGGGCTGTAATAAACCTGGTGGACTCCACGCTTGATAAGCTTGGCATTGACATTCATCACATGCATCAACAAATGCTGTGAGTTCCTTACGTAGCCCAGGACATAAAGAAATTCCGAGAGGCCTCTTGTAAGTACGCAGATAACCAGAATGACCACCCTCATTGGAAGCATGAAATGCTTGAAAAATGGAAGAGCAAAGACCATAATTCAGAGGAACAAATATGGGCCCCTTGTAGCACAAGGTGTTAGTGGTGAAAGTGAAGTGCTTAGATGGGCTAGAGGAGGTGGTGAAGTGGTCAATGAAGGTAGTAGACTGAGGGTGTGATGAATAAGAGTTCTTAATATCTTGAACGCAATCAAATATTGGGGAAGAAAGACCCATTAGAAGTATGAGTTCTGGTTTTCAAGATAAAGTATCAGGTACCCGTATTCAATAACCCTACAAAGTATGTGGCAGTGAAGTCATAGGCGAGGAGATTGATCAGCCAATTGTGTTAGGTAGGAGTGCGTATGTGCTGATCCAAAAAATGTTTGATTGTTTGATGATCAGTTCTAATGTGAAAATGAAGTCCCAACACATAGGCCCGCCATTTTTTGAACTGCATACACAATCGCAAGCAATTCTTCGTCATACACCAAGAGGTTGAGATTATGACAGAGAAGAGCTTACTCAAGAACTCAATATGGTGACGTTTTTGTTGGAGTACAATACCAATTCCAGACTGAGAAACATCAGCCTCAATTATGAAAGGCTTGGAGAATCAGGAAGGTAAAGTACTGGAGTGTTAGAGAGGGCTATTTTGAGCTGCTGGAAAGCAGTCTCAGTCTCAGGGATCCATTGAAACCGTCAATCTTAAGCATGGACCTTATGAGTTGGCAATTAAACCAAAATGGGAAATGAACTTACGGTAATAACTTGCAAGACCCAAGAAACAAAGGCCTTTGATAGTTTTGTGTTTGCCCAAGTTGACATTGGCTTGAATCCTGTGTGGGTCAACCTCCATACCATGGTCGGATATATAATAGCCGAAGTACTCAAACTTGGGCTAAGCAAAAGGGCACTTGGAAAAATTCAGTACGAGTAAATGGGCCTAAACACCAACTGAGAAGTGGTGCAAGTGAGCCTGCAAAATTGGGCTGAAAATCAAAATATCATAAAAAAAGATCAATACAAATTTCCGAAAAAAAAAACACTTAAAAATGAAATTCATAAGAGCTTGAAATGTGGATGGAGGAGTCTTGTGGATTTTGTCCTGGTGCATATAGATTTGGTGGTAACTGGACCTTATATGCAATTTTTAAAGAAAGTAGAACTGTGTAACTTATCCAATAGCTTATTCATAATAGGGATAGATAGCGGTCTTGATCGTGGCAGCATTGAGTCCCTTGTAATGACGCACATACGCCACGTGTCCACTTGCTTTATAACCAAGATAATAGGACTAGAAAAGGGTAGTGCAAGGCCTTAGAACCCCAGCAACCAGCAGTTCCGTGATTTATTTTTCAATCTCAGTTTTTTGAGAATGAGGATAGCGATGAGGGCGATAATTGACCGGTTTAGTGTTGGGAAGTAGAGAAATGGTGTGGTCTATAGGGCGAGCAAAGGGAAGACAAGCGGGGTAGAAAAAATGTCAGTTTTTTCAAGTAGATGCTGCCAAATAATAATGTCATATTTCATATACAAAATTCACATACAGGCAACGCAGTGGAAAACTTCAGAGCCTAGTGCAGGCCGAAGAAAATATGGCCCAATCAAAGATGTGGACTACTAGCTGATACTTCAAACGAACTGTGGCCCACACGCCCAGTCTTAAAACTCACAGCATAACATTCCACGTGACCGCAACCGGAGCAAGTAATAATATAGTCATTAAGTATAAAACTGTTTAGACAGAGAGAGAGAGAGATTTTCAAATACAGGCAACGAACCGCCACTTTTGGAAAACAGAGAGGGAACCCCAAAGCAATGGCTCCGTTTCCTTCTCCTATCGAACGCATAGTTGCTTCGGCTCTACTTCTCCTTGCCGCCACACCACCAACGTTAGCCAAATTTTTTCAATTCGATTCCTTTGATTTCGAGTTCGCATTTTCTTTTCAATTGCTTCCATTGTTTCTCACTCTTCCGATTCGTTTGCTTGCAGGTTCTGCTTAGACGACGATCACAAGTCCGCAAGAGAGAGAAGCAAGATCCAGATTTTCAATGAGAATTCGGTTTCTGAGGAGTCCCGCAATAAGTCGCGCTCGTCGTTGATCACCACTAGCGAGGCTTCAACTGAGGAGATTCGAGCTCGTAAAATAAGAACCGTGGCGCTTGCTGCCCTTCATCGTGAGATGAACCTCAAGGTTTTGATCGAGCTTCTCTCTCTTATTTACTCTTCCGTTTTTGAACTTTATGTTTCTGCTTGGTTAGATTTGTGCGTAATCCGATTGTTTTTCATACTCTGAATTGAAACTGTGACTTCTGACTTCGCTCCGGCTCTGTGGCTTAACTCGCTCTCCAAAATGAAGATAAATCTGATTTTATCAATTTTCCTTTATTATCTGATTCAATCTACTCGCTTCTTACTTAAATTTTTCTTTTCTTCAAGTTTTGCTTCGGCGCGTGCTTTAATTTATCTTTTCTTCAAGTTTTTCTTCCGCTTGAGATGAAGCTCAACCTGAGCTTCTCTCTTTGTTTCTTTCTTTATTTTTGGTTTAGTATTTGAACTTTCTGTTTGGCTAAATATGTACACAATTCAACAATTATTTGAACAAGCACAACAAATTTGAATTGATTAATCTGCTTCATTGCTTGTCGACTCTTTCTGTTTGGCTGAATTTTTGTTTCTTTAACGGTTTCCAAATAGAAGATGAATTTTATAACCATGAATGTTTTTCTTTATTTTCTCTTCTTCTTGAATCGAGCTCGTCCGAGCTTCTCTATATGCTCATCTTCGACTTCAGCATCTGTTTGGCTCAATTTTATTTTAATTCATTTGCAGTAACAATTAACCTTCTAATTAAATCTGGATGTTACGAATTTCTAAGTACTTCGAATTCTCTTTGATTAGGCTGTGCGAAGAAGTCGATCGAAGACCCAAACGACTTGGAAGACAGTGCCTGAATCCTCAGAGACGGCGTCGTTTGCATCTGAGAGCACCGAGACTTCGTGCTTGTCCAGCAGCTCCAGTGCGGCTTCAAGCGCACGAAGTCGACACGTGTCAAGGTCAACTTGGACGTGGAATCAGGGCCATAAGCTTGCGATGGTCCGAGAGGAGCCGATCAAGAGGAAGACGTTGACGTTCACGAGTCACATGCGCCACCAAACGGAGGCGATTCTGAGGCTCTTGTCCGGTGGCCGCTGCTTCTCTGAAGGCAAGATACGTCAGACCATCGGTGACAGTCCTGACACTAGCAAAGCGCTCAGAGTGTTAGATTCTCTCTCTTACTTTTTTTATTTATTTATTTTTTTTATACGGGACACTTTGATTCTGTTATTCACGTGAATCATTAGTTTGTTAGTTTGAAGTTGTGTACACAACCCTTGACTTATGTGGCGAGTAATTGGTTGCCCTGGGAATTATTATCCTATAGCGCAAAGCTTCTAATTAACGTGGCGAGAAGTGAAGGGATAGATATTGAACATTTCTAGTTTACTTAATTAATACTCCGACCGAAAAGGACAAAGTAAAAAGATGAGAGTTGACTGACGGAGACAGTATGTTTCGGTTCATGCAGGTTGTTGAAGCTTGAGAAGGTCAAAAGGTCAGGCTTGGGAGGCCGCCACAACCCTTATATTTACACGGTATATAAATTAAATAAAGTTCAAAGAAATTTTATATACGTTTGATAATAAACAAATTGCGTAACAAAAATTATTTTTCTGTCCTATTTCAGTATATTTGAATTATGGAATAAGGGCTTTAATTATAGTCTCTTATTTTTTTTTCATCATTTAACTTGCAGATGGCATGAAAAAGAATCTAGTTATATGGGACCCAATGGAGCTATATATATCATCCTCTCCAGTGATCGCAGGGTTGGGGATTGAAAGTCATCATGCATAACCAGTAAATTGAGATATATAACACTAAAATGAGATAATTTGATCTTCAAGAATATGTATGTACCGATATATATATATATATTTATATATGTGTGTGTGTGATGAAAGTGACGAGTGGTAGGTGATAGAGTTGCGACATTATGTATCGAGGTTCTAATCGAATGCTGTTAGGTTTATATTTTAAAGTTCCCCATTCAAAATTTTAAAAAATGGGCTTTGAGGGTTGGTATAAGTTTATTGCAAAAGTGCGTGAAGGAATGAGTCAAAATGATTTGATTACATCATTAAGATGTTGAATGGAAACCAAAACACAATGCGTAGCAGATTTAAGCAATCTACCTTGCTAGCTTTTACCAGCAACCCATTTTCAATTTCTTTCATCAAATCGTAAAGGTAATATTCTTATTAATTATAATATTTTTAATGATATGTTGGAAGCTTGATTCTCGTTGAACATAATATACCTTTGGTTTATTTTCTTTTCACATTACAATTAGTTGCTTTTTAAAAAAAAAATATTACTTTTTGAATAAATACGATTTTTAATTTAAACTACGTCAGTTTAGAGGTATTTCATTTCATACGCTCTGCTGGGAGGTCTCGGATATGTGAGAGATATCTCGAATTCCGCTCTCATAAAGGATAAGGTTAATATGCAATGTATATGATGTAATTCCGCTCCTCTCATATCATTATAATAAAAACTGAATATTAAATATTGAGGATTATAAACATTAAGAGCCAACCACTTTTTAACAAAAAAAGAAGTTGAGACTTTTCATTGCATACGACTAGTTGTAAATAAAAATACAACTGGATATTTAACGGATAAACATGACTAAACATGTCAGGACCCGTCCCAATCCCCTCCGGATTAACGCGGGACGTTCCTGATCCCGTCTGACACGGAGTGTCAGACAAGGGAAATTCCGACTTTAGCCCTCTCGGGCTTCAGAGTAGGCCAGGATCCGGAGGAGGTATGTGATGTCTCAGTCTCTGCTGCAGCCCGCATCGGCGATCAACCTGAAGGGCAGTTAAAACATTTAAAAGCTGTGAGTGGATAAAACAATAATTTATAAAAACATTTTCATAAAGACATTTGTACCCTTACTAAAAAGCCTGCATGCATTCAAAAGCCATTTATCCAAAAGAACCATATGTGGGAACTAAGCCCAAAACCATAAAGAAACCAACCATAAGGGCCACAGCCCAAAACTTGTACACATCACACATCATATAACATATATACATAAATCACATAACCATCCTGTCACAGTATCTAGAGCTACGCGCGTCCTACCCGGGGTCTCAAATCCCAAGTTTCTCAGGGTCCACCCAGGTCAATGTCGGTAGATCAATGACCCTCCCTGAGGTTATAATCCAAGCCTTCCTGAGAGTAAGGTACCCAACGGGGGCGACTCCACTCAGTTAGTTCTCCGTGACTACTCTGGGGTCCACCCAGGCCAACGACCCTCCCCAGAGGAGACATTCCAAATAAGGAAGGTATATGAATATATATATATATATATATATATATATATATATTCATATATATAGAAAACATCCTTAAAAAACATTAAGGGATTCATGCCTGGTTCCCATAAACCGTCATGAATCTAGAAATCCATTTAGGGTCCCTGACCCGAAATCACAAATGTAAAGTAACTGGGCCTCGAGCCCGAACACATGACTCAACTGGGCATCTTGCCCGATATCTCAGGGTCAGTCACGACTCCGATCGTAGTGATGTGTGCAACCATCCATCCAGGACCGCTTTTAATCCCGGTATGTCGTCGTTAGCATATCAACCGACGAGACCACCTCTAGATCATGGTGCACTCATCACCGATCGATAGCTTAAATCGTCAGCACTCCCAAGTCGAGCCTTCAGTGGCTGCTCGACACGGATCGTGCATCGTGACCTCTTCGGGAGGAACACATCTCAGTCTGGAGGCGAGCGTCGTATCGTCCGTCGCCTTGCACATACCACCCGCCGCGACCACGACTCAGACCCGTAGGTCATCAATAGGGCTATATGCCCGAGAAAAACCAAATGGGTCTCATGCCCGAGTTTATCCTTTTCAAATCCAAAACCATTTCATTTAAATCAACGTAGAAATACAATCCCATATAGGCACCGTATAAGGCCGAAACTTCGAAATACGTGCCAATACGTAACCACACACAAATGCACTCATGGCATCAGAAAACTATTAAAATATATAATAAACATTTATGCATGCATCAATTTAGAAAACAAGGTCCACTCGCAGACCGTGTCAAGACCCGTCCCAAATCCCCTGGGATTAATGTGGGACGCGCTTGATCCCGTCTGACACGAAGTGTCAGACCAAGGAAAATTTCGAAACTAGCCCTCACCAAGGCTTCCAGAGTACGCCAGGATCGTAGGAGGAGGAGTGTGATGTCTCGTCTCTTCTACAGCCTGCATCCGCGATCAACCTGAATGGCATTAAAACATCAAAAGTCGTGATTGGACAAAATAAACATTTCATTTAAAAACGTTTTCATACAAAGACATTTATGCCCTTCATTAAAAGCATATGCATGCATTCAAAACCATTGATCAAACGTTCATAAAATCCATTTGATAACATTCTCAAAGCCTTTCAAGGGTTCATGCCAGGTTCCCATAAACCGTCAAGACCCATAAAAACCATTCAAGGGTTCATGCCCGGTTCCCATAAACCGTCATGAACCGTAAATCAATTTATGGGTCCCCAGCTCGAAATCAAAAACTTTAAACCATAAATCAATACATGGGAACTCAGCCCAAATCACATCACATGGGTCTCAACCCAAAACCATTCTCAAAACATCGAATACGGGGTCTCGCCACAAATCACTTTCCAAATCATAAAACACGGGGTCTTCGCCCCCAAGTCACTTTCCATAAATCTCATACGTATCAACATACATATAATCCATCCGCGACACTTCCGAGAAGATGCCAACTCGGGGCACACAACCCCTAGGGAACACATCCCCGATATATGTCACGATTAATCATATCTATATTAGTGTGCACACCACTCGGGGTCTCACTCCGAGTCTTCTCCCAAGAATTCTCCATCTAGGAGGCTCAATCTCTGGATCTAGTCCGAGCTTTCTTTCTGGACCTAGTCTGATCATCTCTCCGGAATCTTGTCCGGGAGCACATCATATCTCATAACTCCCACTCTGGAACGGGATCCCTATGGGGATACCCATTCTGGTATGTGGATTGTGACTCTCCAGGTCGACGTTTGTAGGAGACCATATAAATCATATGGAGGGTTCATATTCATTTTCAAATCTCTTTCTTTCTTTCTCAAAACACATTTCAACTGGGTCTCATACCCGATTCATCTCAACAGGATTCCTCGAATCCGATTCAAATCCATTTCACGGGCCTCAGCCTAAATCCTCATTTCAACATGGTCTCATGCCCGAATTCTCATTTCATAAACAAAACTGGGACTCAAGCCCGATGTTACAATCAACTGGGCCTCTCGTCTGATATCACGAATAATTGGGCCCTAAGCCCGAAACCATAAAGCAACGGAGCCTCAAGCTCGATTTCACAACCAATAGGGCCTCAAGCCCGATACTACAGTCAACTGTGCCTCCAGCTCGATATTACAACCAAGTGGGTCTCAAGCCTGAATTCGTAAACCAACGGGACCCTCGGTCTGATTGTATACTCAAATGAACCCTTGGTCCGATTACTCGTCAAATCAAATGGACTCTAAGTTCGAGAGTTTGCAAATCAAATGGGACTCGTGCCCGATTTCATATTTCCAAATCCAAAATTAATTCATTAAACCCTCATTGAAAACTTAGCACGTATAAGCATCGTATAAAACTAGAAATCTCGAAATACGTGCAAATACGTAAATCCTAGGCTACCACAAAAAAATGCACTCATGGCATCACAAAACATATATTAAAACACTTATAAAACATTTATACACGCATCGAATTCATAAAACAAGTCCATTCACAGACCGTCCGAAGCGCGCCTCGATTCGCGTGCCATACGCTTCTCCTGGGGCCAATTGTCACCTCCGGGATTCCCGAACTTCTCCAAATTAATTTAGAGGGTTACTAACTACTTAAATAACCCCTCACTAAAGCCCCCTAATTTTTCGGGATTTTTAACTTTTTTTAAATGCGAACCTAAACCTTCGGACGTTCCGAACTATATCGAAACGATGTCCGATTGACACGAAACTAGTCCCAAAATGTTCGTTACATCGAATGGATGAAATTACATGTTGGAACCTTCTCCAAAGGAGTCACCACGCGTCCGAACGCGCCCCCAGAATGTCCTGCGCGTGGGCTTCACGCGCTAGCAACTGTTCACCTTCTTCTCCAAGCGATCGAACCAGTCCAGCCGGTTTTCCTGTGCAGTCCGGTCCGACCATTTTCCTCCCTCATTTTTCGTCCTTTTCCTTCCTAATTAATCCTAAACTTTCTAATATGATCCTAGGAACTTGTTTGGATGATCAAATAAGGAAAAACATAGAAAACCCACGGTTTGATTTTCTCCTCACGGTCCAGTTTTTCAAACACCTCCGCACGGCTTCCTCAGCCCCTAACCTTCCTCAAAATCATCTTAATAACTTCCTAATAACCCCATAAGCTCATCCTAATCATTAAAAACGGTCTAAAATATCACAAATCGTAAATGGAAAGAAAATGGGTTTTATCGGCTTACCGTGCACAGGTTCTCCGCCGTCCACGGGAGCGCTGCCCTTGGCCAACCACCATCATTCCAGCATCCTCACTTCACTCCTTGGGCCTCACAAGCATGATCAGATGAGGAAGGGTTGGATTGGTTTGGAATGGTGAGATCGGGTTCGTGTTTGGGTTTCATATGCACGAACTAAGAATGAATATGATATGCATGAATGAAAGTAGGTGCGCAATGGATGGATGACAAGTGTCATTCATCCATTTGCCTGCCCCAAAATATCTGGGCCCCACACTAAAGACAAAACTTAAGCCGTCTCGTAAAATACGCAATAGTACTTTGGAATTTCCGTGAACCATAACTTTTTCGTCGAACGTCCGAATTCGACGTGCCTCCTGTCTACGGATTCGTATCGTCCTGATCTACATAATGGTCTTTGGCCCTCAACCGTCGGACCTTCAGGGTCAAAAGTCAACTATTTGCCTCCTTTTAACCAAATTACCAAAATGCCCCCGAACTTCCGAAAATCATAACTTCTTCCTCGAATATCGGAATCGAGCGTGCCACCTGTCTATGAACTCGTGACGTCACGAACTACGTCATAGTCATCAGCCAAAGTCCATTTAACCACCTGTACAAAAAGTCAATGATTCGCCCATTCTAGGGGCAAAATCGTCATTTCGCCCTGAATATCCACTAATCCTCGTCTAATCTCCGATTAGTCTCGCTAATCTATCATTAATTCTTAATTAATTTCGTTAGTTCTGGACGGGTCGTTACAATCTTCCCCCCTTAAAGAATTTCGTCCTCGAAATTCAAATCGACCCCACTCCACAACCAAATTGTGGAATCCAACCATGTCCCTCCACTTGGATCGCTGCACCCACACACAAGGGTACCCGTGTAACAGTACACGTCTGACACTCATTTTCGAGAACTACGCGTTTGCTCGTACATTTCACTCGAGACAAAATGTCGACACTTGTTGATCTCGCATGTCACTCACTTTGACAGGTAAGCAATACCAAACTGACATCCAAATGGCCTTTCAATTAAATTTTAACACGGTCCATCCTACTGTCATTAGGTTGAAATACATATTGCCACTAAGACTATCGTATCTAAGCTGATATCCTGCTCAACATCCAATCAGACAACATTTTCTAGATTGTGCCATCATAATGGCACAAATCCCATCTTATAGGTCTTCCTCAAACCTATGCCCATACTGACTCTCGATACTCGCACGAATCAAACTCTCTCAAATTCCTATACTCAAAACTGACTCTCCTTAGAGTCCCATCACTCCCCATCAATCCGAACTCGTCGGATACAGATCAATCCATTACCACGATATGTCACGACTTCGTGACCAGCCGACAACTCCCGGCTCCACTGCGCTTCGCTGCACTACTCTGATCTTGACTCGCTCTCGAGTCCTCGTATCGTTTTTCGTGTCTCACCGATCTCTGCTGACATCTAGATTCATCTCGAGTCTCCACCTGTCACTATCGGATCGAATCTGATCGCCACTCATGTCCATCTACGTTTCTATCCAATCTACAACATTCTCGTAATCTCGGGTCACTCTCCACCTGATATCTCGATTGACCGTGGCCAATGCCATCGTCCAACGTGAACAACACACTGGTGCACCCACATCACATCGATCATCAAGGCCCTACTCGGTCTGCTCATGGACTACACTCAGGCAACGTCCAACCACATACTACCGTCTGCACTTCAACCATGGTTTGGACCCCAACCGTCCATCACCAGGCGAACATCAATCCATCACCTCTGGACACTCACTCGTCACATCATGTGACGCTAAGCACCATCTACTTAGCAAGTCAATCAAATTTGACCCACAACCTAGGTGTTCGGTTCTTACACCCTCTTTGAACTCCTATCTATCATATCACCCCTCGTCGTCTCACCTAGGGAAGAATCAAGGAGAATCCATGATGCTGACATCAAAGTTCATCCAATGTCATCCTCCGGTACCCAGTACTATCCGCCAAAGAGTCACATTCAGTGACCTCGGAATATCCATCACCAATGCGGAATCAAGCACTCCTCTCAACGTCTCTGTCACAGCTTCTCTTCATTCTGAAGTTCCAATCACGTTGGAAGCCTGTTTCTTTTCCAATTACCGGGCTCACTCATTATACAAACATTCCCGCGTCCTATAGGCAACCAATTTCCAAGTCCCCAACTCATGAGGTATGGTCAACCGTAGTCAACCAAAACCAATCCGCAATGGACTCTCCAGTCCTCAGCTCAATCGGACACCATCCACGCGTCCGTGACTACCGTTTATGTAGGTACTTTCATTCGGAGTGGAATTCACGCAACTCAAGGTTAAACCTTGTATACTATTTACGAATATGCACAAACGACCTCCAACACTCGTATCTCATACCTTTAATCATCCTGATCCAACTCTGACAAACATAATTGGTCAGAATCCTCTGATATCGGTCGGTAGACTAAACAGATCGCAACGTCTGTCGTGATCTGAATCCAAATCTCTACGTACCACCATATTTGACAAACCAACCCATACGTCATAAGACGTCACTTACGTCATCCATTTATATCTTTTCATCTGAATGCTACTTAGGCATTTCAACCTTTAACGTTACCACTTCTGGGTACACACTCGTGTCGTAAGTCTCGTATCATCAGGGAACTGGTCACCAAACCAAGTACTACTGGTGCCTCGCACTGAGCCACTCGGGATCCTCTCTATCCCACTCAGTGCCCATCGAACTCACATGCTTATCACTCTGCGCACATCTACTATCTCGTCGGCATACCGATTTTGTAACGACCCGCACCGGGAGTCGGGATTAACGAAGTAATTAGTAACAGATTAGTTAGATTAATCGGTAGTTAGTGGGTTACTTTTGGACCTTTGGCGCAGAATGACGATTTTACCCCTAGAATGGACAAAATGTTGACTTTTGGCTCGAACGGTCAATTTGGCATTGACCGATGACCGTGACGTTGTTTGGGACGTCACGAGTCCGTAGACAGGTAGCACGCCCAATTTCGACATCCGAGGAGGAAGTTATGATGTTCAGAAGGTTGAGGGCACTTTCGTAATTTGGTTAATAGAGGGAAAAAGTTGACTTTTTGTACGATAAGTATTTCACACATAGACCGAGGACCGTTAGGTAGAACTCATCGTTCTGAGTACAATGACAGGTGGCATGCCTTCATCGGAAGTCGGACTAGTGAGATACGGGTCTAGGAAGTTAAGGGTAAAATCGTAAATTTGGACATCACAAGGATATTTTGGTCTTTTTGCACATTGGGAATTGTGCCAATCTGATGAGGACAAGTGTACAGAGATGGTTGGATATTTTTGGGTTTGGACCATAGGGGTTTGACACGTGGTCTGTGTCTAGTGGTTTCTAGCCACTTGCACGGTGCAAGTTAGAATTGGTTGAGTCGTGTTTGTGAGAAGAGAAAACAGAGACGGTGCCAGGGAAGAAAATTGATCGGGTTGCAGGGTGACTGAACTCTGAGAGTGTGTGAGTGTGATCAGAGGAAGGCTGAGAGTGAAGGGAATGTGTTGCGAGAAGCTGGAGAGTCGAGCGAGTGTGTGAGGAGGGTGGAAAACCAGGAAAACAGAGAGGGAGTTTTGGTGGTGGTGCTGCCGTGTTTCGATCAAACCGGTCGATTTTTGGGTTGTGGGTGTGTTCAGAGGACGGAGGACAAGTGCTAGACAGGTTAGACCCATGGCGAAGCTCACCGTGGAGGTCAGCAAGCAGGTAATTTCTCAGGTTCCCTATGTATACTCAGTTTTTCAGTTTGGGTTCAAACTTAAAGTCGTAGGTTTTGAGGCTGAATCGAAGTGTCCTATGAGTTCTAATAGGCTTAGGAGGTCCTTAGTAACCTTTAGAACGTGAAGCCGTGATGGAAGGAAGACCTGGCGGCCGGGAGCAGAAACAGGGGTTTTGGATGGTTTCTGGTTCGAGCTTTGTAGGTTCGTATTAGGGCTTAATGTTGTGTTTTAATTAGTGGAATTAGTTACTAGGAAGAGGATGAAGCTTTTGGTGGAAGAAGGAACAAAAATGGACGGAAGACGGTGAGGAACCGGTCGCGCCGGTTCAGACCAGGTGACTGTCGAAGAAGACGATGAACAGTACCCCCTGTTGCAGGCGGGTGAGGTCCACGCGTAGCCCCTTTTGGCGGTGCGTGAGGGTACGTGGGGTGGAATCCGGGGAAGTGTCCAACATAGTTTTTAGTCTAATCGTTGTAACGAACCTTTTGGGATAAGTTTCGAGACGATCGGACATCGTTTCGGGTTAGTTTCGGGTGTTCGAAGGTTTAGGGTTCCGTTTAATTTCGTTAAGAGTCCGGGAAAAATTGGGGAAAATAGGAGAAGCTTAATTGAATCGTTAGTGACTCATTTTGGTGACTTTGGACAGGTCGGGAAATCTCCGAGGCGACTAAGGAACGTACGGGACGCGAGTGACGTGCCCGGGAACTGTGAGTGGACTCTTTCCTTCTAACCAAGCATGCATAACTGCTTTTATGTACTTGTTTTATGGTTTTACATATGATTTCATGATTATTGATTATTATATATTTGTTTTACATAATGACACA
Source organism: Prinsepia uniflora (assembly GCA_032719365.1). Lineage (NCBI taxonomy): Eukaryota > Viridiplantae > Streptophyta > Magnoliopsida > Rosales > Rosaceae > Prinsepia > Prinsepia uniflora. The sequence goes on along the minus strand of CM064868.1, from coordinate 51,997,211 downwards.
TTTTTCGAGGCGTTTACGTATTTCAGCACGTTTTATGAGAAATGCTTTGATTATGATTTTAATGCTATGCTTCTGGGATTTCAATATATAATTGGTTTTAATGATTATCAATGGATTTTGAGACATGATGCGATAACCAAGGTTTTCGGTTTTAGAATCCGATTTCGGAAAGCGAGATTTGTTTTTAAAGTTGAAAAAGGGATTTCCGGATTTGGGTTCGGAATGACGGTTATGAATGTCGGAATGGCTTCGGAATAGTGATTTCAAATTCGAGTTTGTATATGGATTTAGAAATGGTTTTCAAACAGTTTTGGATTGGATTTGCTGGATCTGGTTATTGGGTTTAAAGACCCGGATTATGTTTGACGGGGGACGGGCCCAGATTGGGTTTAAAGACCCGGATTGAGTTTAAAGACTAAGGAGTTTAAAGACTCGGATATTATGATATTTCCCCCGTAGGCCTGTTGAGTTTAAAGACCCGGGAGTTTAAAAACTTGGATTATATTGAGGCCTGGATTGAGTTTAAAGACTCGGGAGTTTAAAGACTCGGATAGGTCTAGCAAGTTTGATCGGATGATGATATTGGTATCTTATACTTTACTGCTAATTGTTTATAACGTTTATCATACTGTGTTTATGTTACTGCGGTTTCCATGATGATAATGATAAGATTTATAAATGTTTTTCAGATATTTGGTTATGCATGCATGTTTTTAAAACGGAGGGCAAAACCCTGGTTTGTTTATTAAACTGTTTTTGAAACTCTTTTTATTTCTAGTCCACTCACACCTTCTGGTTTTAAAATGCCTTCCAGATCGTGGTGATAGCGCTGGGGTTAACGTTGAGGCAGAGTCAGAGGCATAGAGTTATCCCGGATTTTTACCCGAGTTTCTGGCGTTTTCCGTTGTGCGTGTAGTTAACTTTAGTAGGATTCCTGTTTACCTTGTTTTGTACTATGCTCTGTATGACTGTTGACTTTTTGGATTTTGAATTCTCCCTGGTCTGGCAATGTAATTTGTGGGTTTTTGTGAGGTCGTTTCGGTCTTTTGTGTTGGGTTGTTAGACGGGAGCAGGGTTCACCTCGGTTATCGGGGTGATAATCGGGGTGGATCCTGTCAGGTTCGCACGTCCCAACTTTATGGGATCAACTTGAGCACTCGCACTCGTGTAATCCATCCAAGGATATCCAGGGCATCTGTCACTCATCTAGGTATATCTTATTCGTCACAGTCACCTCACAGAGGTAGCGTGGCAAGTGTGCCAACACCCAACATCAGCGTCTCATTCTACGATCGCACTCAGTCGTAACCGAGTCGAATCCAGAATCTATCATCTTATTGTACGTCACTCACGCACCTTGTATCATTGTCACGACTGACGAATCCCATCGCCACAATCGTCATGGCAACCTAAGTCCATCCACTCGATAAGACTCGATCACGTCAATCGATCGTAGCGTTTGCCAAAACCTCGTGCAGACCAATCTCATAAACACTTTGCCACGCTACCAACCACTCCGCACGCAGCATCCACCGATCGGTCCACCTCTGGATCCGATCACAAGTACCACACTCTTGGTACTTGTCCAATCAATCACCACTAGGTTATCACAAACCCGGCTGCCCACTGCAGCCTAACCATCCTGATCTATCCCTCGCTCTCGACTACGAAGAGTCGTCGTACTCCGATACTGGTACCCAAATAACCAGTAACCACACTATGAGGAACTCATCCTCTCGTAACTCTACGGCTCTCAGCCGTTGGGCTCCACAAGAACTTGGCCATACTCCGTGCCTAACACTGGACAACGGATACACGTCGCAATCGTATCCTATCACGTCACATCACAACTACTCCGGGCATCCACTGCAGTCGACATCTCCCCGGGATTCGACACACTGAAACACGGCCTCACATGCCAAATTGGGTCCAACGTTCCTCTTCCCAACAATCTCACTCGGGTCAACCATGACCTTATGTAACGACCCGTCCCAAATTCTAGGATTAGATTAGTGACTAATCATGATTAGTGAGGTTAATCTGTGATTAGTTGGGCGAAATCGGATGAACGATGTAAAATGACCATTTTGCCTCTAGGCGTGGGCAAAACGTTGACTTTTCATCCTGGCGGTCAAACGAACTTTGGCCGATGACCGTTACGTAGTTTGGGACGTCACGAGTTCACAGACAAGAGGCACGTTCAATTCCGACATTCGAGGAAAAAGCTATGATGTTTGGAAGTTTAAGGGCATTTTGGTAATTTTGGTTAAAATTTGCAAAACGTTAACTTTTGGACTGGGAGGTCCGATAGCCGAGGGCCGAGGACTGTTATGTAGATCGGGACGATATGAATCCGTAGACATGCGGCACGCTGAAATCGGACTTCGAACGGGAAAGTTATGGGTCACGGAAGTTTGGTTTCACTATGCGTGCATTACGAGGTGAGGACACTTGGCAATATCTGATTAGTTGACTTTTAGTGTGGGACCCATCGATGAGTGACAAGTGTCACTCATCCAATTGGTCATTATCCCTAAAAAGTGGATCTCACATTGATTAGTGAGATTTGATTAAAATAATAATATTTTAATTATTTTAAAATTTCCACTTAACTCATCTTTTAATCTTGGCCCTTCATCTAATCTAAACCTTCAATCAACACCGTCCATCTCATCTCTCTCTGTTCTGGTCATCTTCACCTTCATCTATCTAATCTCTCATTTTCCCCCGTGCATCAAACTCCATTTTTCTTCATTTTCTTCCTAGGAAACCCGAACACAAACACCCCACCTCAATCATCATTGTTGTGTGTGCACAACCAGGAGAGTGACTGAGATAGTGAGAGATTGAGTGGTGGCAAGGGACTGACGGCCAGGGCCACGGCTGTGGATGACGAAGGCCACGGCGGGGGTGGGTACCCGTGAACCCTTTTAAACTTCAAAATTCGAAAATGAGTTTTAGGGGACGGTTTCAGGTTTCTTTGGATCCTAACACAATCTAGGGACCTAGGGGTGTTGAGAGGGATTATTTTCAAAGGCTTGGACGGCCAGGAGTGATGGCGGGTGGAGGTTGCAGGCACCACTGCCATGGCCGATTAGAAAGGTATGGGTTTAATGTTTAAAAGAGAGGAAATGAGGTTAGGAACAAGCAGAGATTCAAATGGGACAACATGGGATGAAAATAGTTGTGATTGGATGATGAACCGGTCCAAATCGGTTCGGTCGGTTCAAGTTGCAGGTGAACCCGGTTCGCTTGAGGAATGGGAAGATGAACAGTGGCGCGTGGTCTCACGCGTAGGAGCGTTCTTTGGGCACATGGGAGCCCGTGAGTGACCTTTTGGGAATATTTTCAACACGTGAAATCTTCTATTGGATGTAACGAACATTTTGGAACTGGTTTCGTGTCGATCGGAAACCGTCTCGATAATGTTCAGGGAATTGAAAGGTTTCGGCTCGGGATTAAAAATAGTTAAAAATTCCAGAAAATTAAGGTGCTTTAGTGGGAGGTTAATTAAGTAGTTAGTAACCTTCTATTACGATATGGACAGGCTTGGGAGTCCCGGTGACGGTGATTGGCTCAGGAGAGCCGTATGGCACCCATATCGACGCAGCAGCTCAGACGGTCTATGAGTGGACCTTGTTTTCTAAATTGGTGCATGTATAAATGTTTATTATATATTTTAAATACTTTTTGGTGATGCCATGAGTGCATTTGGATGTGTGGTTATGTATAGGCACGTATTTCGAGGTTTCGGCCCTATACGATACCAATACGGGTTTGTATGTCTTTATTGGTATAAATAAAATGGTTTTGGATTTCAAATGGATAAACTCTCGTATGAGACCCATTTGGTTTTGTCTCGGGCATATGACCCTATTGATGGACTTCGGGTCTAAATCATGGTCGCGACGGGTGCTATGTGCACGGCGACAAACGATATGACGCTCGCCTCGGGATTGGGATGTGTTCCTTTCGGAGAGGTCACGATGCACGATCTTTGGTCGGGTAGCCGATGGAGGCTCGACTTCAAAGTGATGACGGTTCAGGATATTGATCGGTGATGGGTGCACCATGATCTTGTGGTGGTCGCGTCGGTTGATACGTTCACGGCGACATACCAGGATTGAGGGGTTCTGGATGGATGGTTGCACACATCACTACGGTCGAAGTCGTGACTGACCCTTAGATATCGGGCACGATGCCCAGCTGATGTCATATGTTCGGGCACGAGACCCAGTTGTTTTACATTGATGATTTCGGGTAAGGGACCCTAGATGGATTTCCAAGTTCATGGCGTTTTATGGGAACCGGCATGAACCCTGGAAAGGTTATTGTGGTACATGAAGGTTTATGGGAACCGAGCATGAACCCTTAAATGGATGTTATAGATCATGACGGTTCAGGGGGACTGGGCATGAATATTTATGTTATGTATATATATGTATTCATATACCTTCCTTTACTTCTATTATCTCCTCCGGGGAGGGTCGTTGGCCTGGATGGACCCCCGAGTAGTCACGGAGCACCGACTGAGTGGAGTCGCCCCCCAGTTGGGTTCCTTACTCTTAGGAAGCCATGAATCGTAGCCTCAGGACGGGTCATTGGTCTACGTACATTAACCTTGGACTCTGAGAGACTTGGGTTTGAGACCCCAGGTATCACGCTCGTAGCTTTGGAAACCGTGACAGGATTCGTTGTGTGAATTATATGTATATATGATGTATATGATATGAGATATGAAATATGATGTGTGATGTGTACAAGTTTTGGGCTGAGTCCCGTATGGATTTGGGTAGTGGCCCGTATGGTTGATTTCTTTATGGATTTGGGCAGTGGCCCGTGTATTCGGTTTCATTTACGATTTTGGGCTAAGGCCCTAATGAATGGTTTGATAAATGGCATTCGAATGCATGTGTGCTTTTTAGTGAAGGGTACAAATGTCTTCGTTAAAATATTTTTATAAACTGGTTGTTTTGTCCACTCATGACTTTTAATGTTTTGACTGCCCTTCAGGTTGACAGCGGATGTGGACTGTAGTAGAGACCGAGATATCACATACCTCCTCCAGATCCTGGCGTATTCTGATAGCTCGATAGGGCAAAGGTTGGAAATATTCCTTATCTGACACTTCATGTCAGACGGGAGCAGGGTCATCCCGCATTAATCCCAGGGGGATTGGGATGGGTCCTGTCAACGTGGTATCAGAGCATAGGATTGCTTATTAGGGCAGAGTTGTTCATGTTACTCTGAATTCCAGAGCGTATTTTGCACTATACCCCGTACGCAGGTCGAGGATGTGATGTCTCAATGGGCTACAGTTCGTTATCAACCTGATAGTGGGATGCCGGTACGATAGTTAGGAGAATTGAATCGTGGTACGTTTTGGTTCAGCACTTGATTCCGGGGTTGCCATAGTTCTATTGTGGATGATAGTGTGGGACCCTACAGAAGGATGAACGTAACAGTATCTAAGGGTTTTGATCGTTAGACGGTTAGTTGGGATCGTCTTTCACTATGTCGTAGGATCGGTTATGACGATTGGTTCGGTGTTATGACCATCGGGTGGCCGGATCTTGTTGAGTTGGGGGCTATGCTGCTGGGAACATCCGGATTCTAGGATTTGGAGTCTCGATCTTGTTGAGTTGGGGGCTATGCTATTGGGGGCTATGCTCCGTCATGACTGGTTAGAAATCGGTTAAACATGTTACCAGGTTTGGTACTTGTCAATGGAATCCCATAGTGGGGATACAGAGTAGTTGGTACGGGCGATTAATTTCGTTGGATGCGGAGTCTTGACAGTGATGTCTGGTGGTTAGGTCAGCACGAGTCTGTGCCAGGCACTATTACCTAGAATGGTTGTAGTTACGGTTGTTGGGAATCGGGGACGTTTCCTTTTCTCGTATTAGTTATCAGGGTGACTGTACCCAGAGTTGTTGGGTACGAGGGAGATAGAGTTTCTTCCATGTGTGTAGAGGTACGGGATCGTCGTTCAGTATGAGTGGGGATCCAGGGTTTTCTGATTCGCACACTTTGTGCTGATACTAGTGCTGAAGTTAGTGTTAGTGCTGGTACTAGCACTGGTGCTGGTGATGGTGATTGTGATGACGGTGAGTCGCGAATCGGGATGTGACTCCATCGAGATAGGTATGTGTTTGGTATATGTGGTCCGGCAGTGGATCACGGATAGAGGTAGACTGGTGAGGGACACGTGGTTGGTGTCCGAGTGTGTTGGTTCTGATATGGTTGGAACTACAAAATCGAGAGGAGTGCGGGTTTTTCCAAATTGGTAATGGGTATTTCGAAGTCATTTTGGGTGACTTCTCAGGCTCTACCACGGTAGATGATGGTCAATGTCACTAGTACACTGATCATGTATTGGTTGATGGACCCGGGATTTGTCTTGGGTCATCATGAGTAGTTGAGTATATCGAAGTTAGGTGACTGGGATTTCTCATTTTCTGCTTGGTGGCAGATGATGTCGTTTATATGTCATGGTGAGTGCAGCGAGTTTTGTTTGCATTCACATAGGATGAATTTTGTTGTCATTGTTTTGGATCATCCTTGATTTTCTAGGTGGAAGGACAAGGATCGATACGATGTAATCAGTGAGGACCCACAATCTCGGCGTGTCTCGTCGTTGACTAATCGATTTAGATGTGGGAATTGGTTGACGAGTAATGTGACTGGCGAAGGATTCATGAGGGTGTAAGATCCTATGATCGGATCTCAGGCGGATTGGGAGCTGAGTGAGCTTGTGTGGATCCACCTAGGATCGTGTTATGGATCAGGATCGTGGTGTTGAGGATATAGGATATTGTGACGATTTAGGATCGCGATGTGAATCGGGATTGTGACGTTGTGGACTTTGGACGTCGTGACGATCGAGGATCGTGACGTTCATGGTCGAGTGACGTAGTGAGGGATCTGGATCGTGATCTTGATGATATAGATAGGCGGAGAGTTTATCACTCTTACTTGGATGTTTGAGTTGAGAATGTTGGGAGTGAACATCTTTTCGAAGTGAATCCTGTATGGTATATTACTCTGGCGAGTAGGTGTCTAACGAGATTGGATTTGGTCAGCCTGAGAGATGTTTGGATATTATGACTGGCTCCCCTATGAAGTCAATCAAATGTAATGTGTAATCGATTGAGCAAGTAACCGATAGGTTCAGTTTTGGTATGTTTCGGTAGACGAGGACGAGATTTCGGGTTTTGGAATCGAATTTCAGGATGACGATTCAGGATTCAGTTTTGGAATGGTTATTCCGAATTGCTAGCTTACAGAATGATGGTTTTGGATTCGGATTTGGAAATGGATAATGGGTTGGAGTTTGATGTGTCTATTACTGTATTGGACAGATGGACTCTAGAATAGAAACTTGATTAGCTACGACTTAGGTTGTAGTTGTAGTCTGGTTGGTAATGGATGTACGTACCTTGTACGTAGTTCGAGGTACTATACCGGGCAGACTTGTCGTGCCTGGTGATGGTATATAGGTTATACCGTGGGTACGTTGGTGAGCGTATTAGTAGTCGGCTTAGTTTCGATACCATTGGATTAGTTGAGGACGTGAAATGGACATTGGATACTGTGCATTGGGTCATAGAATTTCTCGTGGGTCCAGTTACACATAGGTTGAGTGCTTTGTTGGTATGTGTATACTCAGGTTGAGTAAGTTGGTGGTTAGTGTAACCACAAGTGAGTATAGTGTCAGTTTTCGACTGACAACTGTCAAGTGGTGATAGTTTGTCGAATGTTTCATCGTGGATCGGTTAGTGCGATCTGATGACTCCCAGTGGGAGGAGATGTCAGGATAGATTAGTGATTGAGCAAGCAACCGTCGAGTTGTTGTGTCAGAAAAATGGTAGATTTGACAAGTGGTGTCAATTCGAAACGTGTGGTTTCTGTCATTCGACGTGGTCGAATGTAGTCGATGTGACGTGAGTATTAGTGGAACGTTTGGGTACGAATAAGTTTTGTGTTGGCTATTGGATGTCCGAGTGTACACATGAGATAAGATTGGTTTTGCTTCCATGAGGTGGATATGGAACCAAGATAGTTGGAATTTCGAGAACGGAACTAAATTTAGGAGGGAAGAACGGTTGGAATTAGGTTGGTTGGAATTTCGAGGACGAAATTAATTAAGGAGGGAAGGTTGTAACGACCCATCCCGAATTCCAGGATTAGATTAGTGACTAATCATGATTAGTGAGGTTAATTCGGGATTAGTTGGGCAAAATCGGATGAACGATGCAAAATGACCGTTTTGCCCCAAAGCATGGGCAAAATGTTTACTTTTCATTCTGGCAGTCAAACTGACTTTGGCCGATGACCGTGATGTAGTTTGGGATGTCACGAGTTCATAGATAGGAGGCACGTTCAATTCCGACATTCGAGGAAAAAGTTATAACGTTCGGAAGTTCAAGGGCATTTTGGTAATTTTGGTTAAAAGGGGAAAAATATTGACTTTTGGACTGGGAGGTCCGATGGTCGAGGGCTGAGGAGGACCGCTACGTAGATCGGGACGATACAAATCCGTAGACAGCGACACGCTGAAATCGGACTTCGAACGGGAAAGTTATGGGTCACTGAAGTTCGATTTCACTATGCGCGCATTACGAGGCAAGGACACTTGGAAATATCTGATTTGTTGACTTATAGTGTGGGACCTATGGATGAGTGACAAGTGTCACTCATCCAATTGGTCATTATCCCTAAAAAGTAGATATCACATTGATTGGTGAGATTTGATTAAAATAATAATATTTTAATTATTTTATAATTTCCACTTAACTCATCTTTTAATCTTGGCCCTTCATCTAATCTAAACCTTCTATCAACACCGTCCATCTCATTTCTCTCTGTTCTGATCATCATCACCCTCATCTATCTAATCTCTCATTTCCCCCCGTGCATCAAACTCCATTTTTCTTTATTTTCTTCCTAGGCAACCTGAACACAAACACCCCACCTCAATCATCTTTGTTTTGTATGCACAACCAGGAGAGTGACTGAGATAGTGAGAGATTGAGTGCTGGCAAGGGACTGACGGCCTGGGCCACGGCTGTGGATGACGGAGGACACGGCGGGGGTGAGTACCCGTGAACCCTTTTAAACTGCAAAATTCGGAAATGAGTTTTAGGGGACGGTTTCGGGATTCTTTGGATCCTAACACAATCTAGGGACCTAGGGGAGTTGAGAGGGATTGTTTTCTAAGGCTTGGACGGCCAGGAGTGATGGCGGGTGGAGGTTGCAGGCACCACCGCCATGGCTGATTAGAAAGGTACGAGTTTTTGTGGTTTTTTTTCCTTTTTTAATGTTTAAAAGATAGTAAATGAGGTTAGGAACAAGTAGGGATTGAAATGGGACAAAATGGGATGAAAATAGTTGAGATTGGACGATGAACCGGTCCAAATCGATTCGGCTGGTTCAAGTTGCAGGTGAACCCGGTTCGCCTGAGGAAGGGGAAGATGAACAGTGGCGCGTGGGCTCATGCGTAGGAGCCTTCTTTGGGCGCGTGGGAGCGCGTGAGTGTCCTTTTGGGAATTTTTCAGCGTGTGAAATCTTCTATTCGATGTAACGAACATTTTGGGACTGGTTTCGTATCGATCGGACACCATCTCGATAATGTTCGGGGCATCAGAAGGTTTCGGATCGGGCTTAAAAATAGTTAAAAATTCTGGAAAATTTTGGGGCTTTGGTGGGAGGTTAATTAAGTAGTTAGTAACCTTCTATACAGGTTTGGGAGACCGGGTGATGGTGATTGGCTCGGGAGAGCCGTATGGCATGCATATCGAGACAGCAGCTCGGACGGTCTGTGAGTGGACCTTGTTTTCTAAATTGGTGCATGCATAAATGTTTATTATATGTTTTAAATACTTGTTTGTGATTCCATGAGTGCATTTGGTTGTGTGGTTACGTATTGGCACGTATTTTGAGGTTTCGGCCCTATACGGTGCCAATACGAGTTTGTATGTATTTATTGGTCTAAATGAAATGGTTTTGGATTTCAAATGGATAAACTCGGGTATGAGATCCATTTGGTTTTGTCTTGGGCATATGACCCTATTGATGGCCTTCGGGTCTAAATCGTGGTCGCGACGGGTGCTATGTGCAAGGCGACAGACGATATGACGCTCGCCTCAGGATTGGGATGTGTTTCTTCCGGAGAGGTCACGATGCACGATCTGTGGCCGGGTAGCCGATGGAGGCTCGACTTCAGAGTGCTGACGGTTCAGGATATCGATCGGTGATGGGTGCACTATGATCTTGTGGTGGTCGCGTCGGTTGATACGTTCACAGCGACATACTAGGCGTGTGGGCCGTTCTGGATGGATGGTTGCACGCATCACTACGATCTGAGTCGTGACTGACCCTTGGATATCGGGCACGATGCCCAGCTGATGTCATATGTTCGGGCACGAGACTCAGTTGTTTTACATTGATGATTTCGGGTCAAGGACCCTAGATGGATTTCCAAGTTCATGGCGGTTTATGAGAACCGGGCATGAACCCTTAAATGGATGTTATAGATCATGACGGTTCAGGGGGACCGTGCATGAATATTTATGTTATGTATATATATGTATTCATATACCTTCCTTTACTTCTATTATCTCCTCTGGGGAGGGTCGTTGGCCTGGGTGGACCCCGGAGTAGTCACGGAGCACTGACTGAGTGGAGTCGCCCCTAGTTGGGTTCCTTACTCTCAGGAAGGCATGGATCGTAACCTCATGACGGGTCATTGGTCTACGGACATTGACCTTGGACTCTGAGAGACTTGGTTTTGAGATCCCGGGTAGCTCGCGTGTAGCTTTGGAAACTGTGACAGGATTGGTTGTGTGAATTATATGTATATATGATGTATATGTTATTAGATATGAAATATGATGTGTGATGTATACAAGTTTTGGGCTGAGTCCCGTATGGATTTGGGCAGTGGCCCGTATGGTTGATTTCTTTATGGATTTGGGCAGTGTCCCGTGTTTTCGGTTTCATTTATGATTTTGGGCTAAGGCCCTAATGAACGGTTTGATAAATGGTTTTTGAATGCATGCATGCTTTTTAGTGAAGGGTACAAATGTCTTCGTTAAAATGTTTTTATAAACTAGATGTTTTGTCCACTCACATCTTTTAATGTTTTGACTGCCCTTCAGGTTTACAGCGGATGTTGACTGTAGCAGAGACCGAGATATCACATACCTCCTCCAGATCCTGGCGTACTCTGATAGCCCGAGAGGGTAAAGGTTGGAAATATCCATTGTCTTAAACTTCGTGTCAGACGGGAGCAGGTTCATCCCGAATTAATCCTAGGGGGATTGGGATGGGTCATGTCACCTTAGCTGCCCTCTACAGCACACTCTCCAATCCGGCATGACACGATCGACAACGGTCTCGACTCTCGGGTCGTCATACAGTGTCTACCAATCCACTGGATCCTACTCACCAGTAACGCTACGGCTCTAAGCTGTTGGATTCACACGATTACTGATCCTCCTCGGGATCAAACATCGAAACACATGGCATCTAATGCCAATCGAACCTCAAACTATTGTATCGAATGTAACGACCCGGACATTCAAAAAATGGAAATTTGGAAAATTTGAAGAAAATGATGATTTTGCCCCTAAATAATGGGCGAACGGTTGACTTTTGGCTCCAGCGGTCAAACGAACTTTGACCTATGACTGTGACATAGTTCGGGACGTCACGAGTTCATAGACAGGTGGCACGTCCGATTACGACATTCGAGCTGGAAGTTATGATGTTTGGAAGTTCAAGGGCATTTTCGTAATTTGGACGAAAAGGTGGAATTTGTTGACTTTTCAAACGACATGGACTTTGCACCTAAGCCGAGGACCGTTGGGTAGATCTCGAGACGCTGAGTCCGTAGACAGTCGGCACGCGTCAATCGGAGTTCGGATGACCGAGTTACTGGTCTAGAATCGTGAGGGGCATTTTGGTAATTTGGTGAAGGAAGGGTAAAAATGGTCATTTTGAGGCTGCAGTTTGAATTCAGCCGTGGTGGTCTGTGTGTGAATTGTTTAACTATTAAGTGGCGAGTGCACAGTGTGTGTGATTTTGAAGCTAGTGGGTGATTTTGTATTGTTAAATAGGGCACGGGTGGCTTGTTTGTGTATTGAGTGGGAGGCAGGCGTGCCCTGGGACCGTGAAGAACCGAGCAGCATTGTTTTATTCTTCTGAGTGTTTTGAGCAGAGCACCAGTTGCATTTGATTAATTAAGGGAAGTAGCTTCATCAAATTCCTGGGAAGGACTGAGTGAGAGAACAGAGACAGAGAGAGAACACATCAATTCTGTTCAGTGTGTGAGTCGTGTGAGATCAAATGGTGATGAATCTTGCTTGTGACTGTTGTGAGAAAAACTGAGGAATGAGGGGATCGGGAAACCCCAATCCTCTCAAACTTGATCAAACGGTGGTAGAGTGTGAATGAGAAAGGGAGCATGGACTTTACAGAGCGTGACGGTGCTGACACGATGCGCTGTCATGGACGGTGGCCTGAGGAGTGAGGAAAACAGAGAGGTACGAGCACCCTGTTTCATCCAAATGGTGCTTGGACGTTGTGGGATAAGACAAGGGCAGTGGTGAACAGGAGGTTGCTTAGGGAGGTCAGCGAAGACAAATGAGGCTGAGCTCGAGGTTGGCCGTGGGCGGCAGCCCTGGAACCCGAGGACAGGGTAAGTGACTTCAGAAATGGTAATTAGGAGTTGGTTGTTTTTAATCGAAAGTGATAACTGGGAGTTGTTTCTGGCACTACTAGGAATGTTTTAGGAGCAGAATGGAGCGAGGAGGTGACCAGGATTGCTACAACTCGAGGACAGACCAGGACTGGTTTAATTGACGATTTGGGAGGTAAGCTAGGTCTCTGATTTTTAGCTTTTGACGTCCGAAAAAATTAGGAATGAAGGGACAAAGCCTTTGGGTTTGAAAGGAACGAAATTGGACTAGAATTAAGCAGAAAACCGCCCATGCCGGTTCAAAATTGGACCGAATTTGCAGACCGGTTTAGACCGGTCGACCTGAGGAAGACAATGAAACCGTTCACGCGCGTGGATTTCACGCGCAGAAAGTACCCGACGCGCGTGGGGGTGCGTGAAGGGTAGTTTGGGGAATATTCCAACATAACTTTTAAATTATTTGATGTAACGAATATTTTGGGATTGGTTTCGAGTCGATCGGACATCGTCTCGATAAGTTCCGGGATGTCTGAAGGTTTTAGGGTTCGGTTAAAAATAGTTAAAAAAATTCGGAAAAAATTCGGGGCTTTAGTATGAACCTTGTGAAGTAGTTAGTGGCCTTATCATGGGATTTGGACAGGTTCATGGAAGCCGGTGATAGTGGATTGGCCGGGAACGGCGTAGGTGCACGCGTGTCGAGGCAACAGAGAAATGTCTATGAGTGAACTTTGGTTTTATAAATCTTATGCATGCATAACTATTTTATATGGATTATGATTGTGATTTATGATGTTGATTTGGATATTGGTGAATTATATGGTTTCACGCATTTCGAGGCAATTTACGTGCTTGCACGTAAATTGAGGATTTTCAGGTTTTACACTGGTTTTCCATACTTATGGTTTTGGATATGATTTCATGGAATGGTTTTGAAATTGGAAAGATAAACTCGGGCATGAGGCCCAATTGTTTTGGAAACCTCGGACTTGGAGTCCAATTGAGTTACGTAGTCGGGTCGGGGGTCCAATTGCTTTATGAAATCGGGCAAGAGGCCCAGTTATTTACGAAATCGGGCTGAGACCCATTTGAGTTATATAATCGGGCCAGGGGCCCAGTTGATTTACAAAATCGGGCCGTGGGCCCAGTTAATTTACAAAATCGGGCATGCGGCCCAATTGGTTATAAATGTGATTTAGGGTCGGGGACCCTAAGTGTATTTGAATAAATGGTTTTGGATTTAAAAATCAGATGTTTGGACTTGTGATGGTTTTATGGAAATTCCGGGCAGGGCCCTTGAGATGTTTTGAAATGATTGATAAACTGTTTTCCATAAACCATCTTGATACCAGGATATGTGATGGTCTCCTCCAGGTGTCTGGGACACTGGGGAAGTCACGGTGCATTGCCTGCGAGGGGTCATTATACGGAGCTACCAGACCGTATGATGACTCAGGAACAGGAATGCTTTGATTGGACGTATGGGACATCAGACATCTGGGATGTCAGAAATATTGACCCGGTGAGATCCCGGGTAGCACGCGTTGCTTATACCGTGAGATATGACGTCTGGGACGTCGAGCGTCTGGGACGCTAGGCATCTGGGATGCCCAGGATGGTTTAAACAGGTTTTTCTTAAATGTTATTTATGGTTGTGGTTTGGGTGATGGCCCACTTGGTATTGGAATTTGGTTTTACGGTTTTGGGCTTAGTTCCCACATTTGGTTTTGAGTTATGGTTTCTGGGCTAAGGCCCTAATGGCTTGTTTGAGTAAATGTTTTGATTACTGGTTTTCGAATGCGTGCATTGGTTTTACGTGGAGGGTAACTGAATTATTTTTGTCCACTCACACCTTTTGTGTTTTTATTGACCCTCCAGGTCGTGGCGCGTTGATCGAGGCGGAGACACGAGTGAGTACGTGTGTGGCTATCCCTGGTTTGGCAAGTACTGAGGGTAATTTGGGAACTTCAGTCGACTTGTCAGACGGGAGCAGGACCGGGCACGGTTATCAATGACCCTTCGGGGGCGGTCCTGTCATCGAATTTCGTTCAGCACGTGGTACTTCCTACTCTTACCCTAACTATCAGGTTGATGACGGATTGTTACGATTTCGAAGACATCACATCCTCGACCCGCGAGCACTCCAAGAGCAAAACACGCTTTGATACCACTTGGTATTAGAGTACCATGAGTATCAAATGAGCCAACCTGCTTTGATACCACTTTGTCAGGACCAGCCCCAAATCCCCCGAGATTAATGTGGGATGCGCCTGATCCCGTCTGACACGAAGTGTCAGACCACGGAAAATTTCAAAACTAGCCCTCACCGAGGCTTTCAGAGTACGCCAGGATCATAGGAGGAAGAGTGTGATGTCTCGTCTCTGCTACAGGTCGCATCTGCAATCAACCTGAAGGGCATTAAAACATCATAAGTCGTGAGTGGACAAAATAAACATTTCATTTAAAAACGTTTTCATACAAAGACATTTATGCACTTCATTAAAAGCATATGCATGCATTCAAAACTATTTATCAAACGTTCATAAAATCCATTTGAAAACATTCTCAAAGCCTTTCAAGGGTTCATGCCCGATTCCCATAAACCGTCATGACCCATAAAAGCAATTCAAGGGTTCATGCCCGGTTCTCATAAACCGTCATGAACCATAAATCCATTTATGGGTCCTCGGCCCGAAATCACAAACTTAAAACCAAAAATCAATACATGGGAACTCAGCCCAAATCACGTCACGTGGGTCTCAGCCCAAAACCATTCTCAAAACATCGAATACGGGGTCTCGCCCCAAATCACTTTCCGAATCATAAAACACGGGGTCTTCGCCCCCAAATCACATTCCATAAAATCTCATACGTATCAACATACGTATAACCCATCCGCGACACTTCCGAGAAAACGGCAACTCCGGGCACACAGCCCCTAGGAAACACATCCTCGATATATGTCACGATTTATCATATCTATACTAGTGTGCATACCACTCGAGATCTCACTCTAAGTCTTCTCCCAGGAATTCTCCATCTGGGAGGCTCAATCTCTTGATCTAGTTCGAGCTCTCTCTCTAGACCTAGTCTGATCATCTCTCCGGAATCTGGTCCGGGACCACATCATATCTCATAACTCCCACTCTTGGAATGGGATCCCTATGGGGTTACCCATTCTAGTTTGTAGAACGTGACTCTCCAGGTCGACGTCTGAAGGAGACCATATAAATCATATGGAGGGTTCATATTCATTTCCAAATCTCTTTCTTTTTTTCTCAAAACACATTTCAACTCGGTCTCATACCCGATTCATCTCAACAGGATTCCTCGAATCCGATTCAAATCCATTTCACAGGCCTCAGCCTAAATCCTCAGTTCAATAGGGTCTCATGCCCGAATTCTCATTTCATAAAAAAAACTGGGACTCAAGCCCGATTTTACAATCAACTGGGCCTCTCGCCCGATATCACAAATAACTGGGCCCTAAGCCTAATCCCATAAAACAACGGAGCCTCAAGCTCGATTTCATAACCAATAGGTCCTCAAGCCCGATATGACAGGACCCGCACCAATCCCCCGGGGAGCACAAGGGGACGCGCCCTGCTCCCGTCTGACACCCAAAATAACATTCCAATTTTAACCTCAAACGTTCAAATGAATAAATAACCAAATTAAAGTTATACATCAAATCCAAATTTAACAGATGTCAGACAAGGGATGAAATCCAAAAGTACATGTTGCGAGCACGACTCTAAAATAATCCTGCGGGTAAACCACGCAACAGGGGTTCAGGTACGCAGAAGTAGATCTATGCCTCAGCCTTAGGATCCTCCTCTACCTCAGTAGCACAGCCTGGAGGGGTTACCAAAACATTAAGGGTGAGTGGGCCGAAACTCAAAGTTTATAAAACCGTTTAATAAGTAAAACATATAATTTACCCCGTCGTTTTCCAAACTTGCATGCATCAGAATTTGAAACCATAAATCATAGATACGATAACCATAAGGCATATAGTAAAACCATAAACATAATTATAACCACTGCACAAAAATACTCCAATCCTGACATCCCAGATGTCCGACGTCCCTGACGCCCAATATGGTCACAGTCCCAAGGCTAGGCGTGCCACTCGAGGTCTCAATCCCAAGTCCAATTCTCGAACCCTGTCCGAGCATAGCATCCCAGATGCCTAGCGTCTAGACCCTCGACGTCCCAGACGCAAAATTATAGAAATCCCGTTCCTGAGTCATTCTACGGTCTGGTTTCTCCGTAGAATGGCCCGTCGCAGGCATTGCATCGTGACTACTCTGGTTTACCTCATCCGGAGAAGACAGTATAATACGAGTATATCACCACAGTGCAGTACCAAAATAAAATCATTGATACCCACATGCACATATATATAGATAAAATTTAAAACCATACTCAAGTTTCACCAGACGAGTCTCAAGCCCAAACATCGTAAAACGTGCCATAATCAAAATTTCAAGATCATCAAAACCATTTCTTGTTTCCAGCATGTGAATATATAAGCAAATCAGAAAACATTTATGCATGCAAGGGTTTAGTGAAATCGGGCCCATTAACAGTACGATCCCGCTGCGAATCTGCGCGTACGGACCTGTACCGGGATTATCGTACAATTCCTGTCAGTCCAAATCACACGTAAGGGTCACTACAAGTCTTAAACATTTATCCAAAAAGTCCGAAACAGAAATCAACTCTGGGAAACCGTCCAAACACTCTTCCCGAGACAACCGGCCCTAAACTGACCCACCTAACTATCTCAGATCAACATGGTTAATTCACCAAAAAATGTTCAGAATGATGAGAGGAATAAAAGTCATGTTGATCGTGATCGGAGATAAGGCCTAACACGCCCTCACGCGCCGCCCAAAGTGACTGCGCGTGGAAGTCACGCGCCTGACACTGTAGCTGCTACAGTGTCACCTTCTTCACCCGATAGCCCTGCTATTCGGACCTTCCACCATAATTAACCCTTAATTTCAACTCGATTTCAATCCATTTTGATCCTAACATGTTTATTAATCATCCAATTTAATTTCTGTGACATTAATTAATAAAAACAATCCCTTAACTGGACCTTCGACCCGTGATCAACCGAACGGGTCGATCACCACAACTCCCTGGTTTCCAAACCATTGTCCAATTAACTTAACAGGAAGCATCCTAGGGCTAATACGAACAAGAATGAACGATCAATTATACGAAACATTACCTGGAAGTAGCCGTCCAAACCTCTGAAATTCCTCTGAACACGGCAGTCACCGTCCCAGCTCAACCGTAGCTGGTTGCTTTCGATTTCGATATGGATGTTTTCTAAACACTCCCAGAATGCTCACACTGTGATTAGATTGGTCCAACAGACTGCGGAAATGAAATCTCGATTTCCCTCCAATTTTCCAGATTTTCAGTTTCCTCAGATTTCCTCTCTAGCTCTCAGCCTTCACTTCAACAGATATAAGCTCACTCAGAATCTCACTCAGTTAATGGAACCGTGCTGTCCAACAGCTCGTGGAAGCCAAACTGTCCACTGAGAGTTGTTCCCCGAAAAGCTTCAAAGCTTGAATAAACAATTGGTGTCCACGTTCAGCCATGTTCTCATGCCTATAGAGCTTAAACAATCCCATCTTTCCAGCTCACAAACTGATTAATCAATTGGGACTCAGAACCTAACGCACACGATGGTGCAGCACTTTGTTCCCCGCGGCTGCTACAGTGACCAGGGGTAAAATGACCAAAATGCCCCTAGTTCAGAAATTACCAAAATGCCCTTCACTTTCCAAACCCGTAACTCCGCCATCCGACGTCCGATTTCAGCGTGTCGCCTGTCAACAGTCTCAGGGCTTCGAGACCTACCTAACGGTCCTCGAGTAGTGTGAAAATTAGTTGTCAAACGAAAAGTCAACATTTTCGACCCTATCGTACAAATTACGGTAATGCCCCTGAACTTCCGATAGTCATAACTTTTTCCCTGATTGTCCGAATTGGACGTGCCACCTGTCTATGAACTCGTGACGTCCCGAACTACGTCACGGTCATTGGTTAAAGTCCATTTGACCCACCAATCAAAAAGTCAACAAATTGGGCAATACAATTCACAGGGGTAAAAACGTCAATTTATACATAAATTTACAATATTAAAATCCTCGAATTTCCGGGGCGTTACAACCTTCCCCCCTTAAGAAATTTCGTCCCGAAATTTCAAGGAAATAAGTAAGGAAATTGTTCTCGCATCTGTGCCTCGGGTTCCCATGTGGCTTCTTCAACATTCTGGTTTCTCCAGAGAATCTTCACGAGAGGGATAGTCTTCTGACGTAGTACCTTGTCCTTTCGGTCCAAAATCTGTACTGGTTGTTCCTCAAAGCTCAAATCCTCTCGGAGTTCGATAGGTTGCTCCTCCAGTACATGAGAGGCATCATGTACGTACTTCCGTAGCATCGATATGTGGAAAACATCGTGAACTCTAGAAAGTTCTGGAGGTAGTGCCAATCTGTAAGCAACCCGGCCAATCCTCTCCACGATCTCATAAGGTCCAATAAAACGCAGACTCAGTTTCCCCCGTCGACCAAAACGGATAATCCCTTTCCAAGGAGATAACTTCAGGAAGACAAAAACTCCCACTTCAAATTCCAAGTCTCGAATCCGTCGATCGGCATAACTCTTTTGGCGATCCTGTGTCGCCTTCAATCTTTCCTTGATAACCCGAACAGTTATCTGGGTTAAGTCAATCAATTCCGGCCCTACAACCGCTCGCTCCCCTATCTCCATCCAGCAGATAGGTGTCCTGTACTGTCGACCATACAGTGCCTCATAGGGTGCCATCCCGATACTTGCCTGATAGCTGTTGTTGTAAACGAATTCCATCAACGGCAAATGAGTATCCCATGAATCCTGAAACTGTAGCACACAGGACCTCATCATGTCTTCCAGGGTCTGAATGGTCCTTTCAGACTGTCCATCGGTCTGTGGATGGAAAGCAGTACTGAAACGTAGGCTTGTTCCCAAAGTAGTTTGCAAACTCCGCAAGAACCTGGAAGTGAAACACGGATCACGATCAGACACGATCGACTCCAGCGTACCATGCAATGGTATGATTTCCTTTACTAACAATTGAGCCAGTCGGTTAGGTTTATACGTCTCCTGAACTGGCCGAAAATGGGCTGACTTGGTTAACCGGTCCACAATCACCGACACTCCGTCAACTCCACTATGAGTTCTTGGTAACTTAAAGACGAAGTCCATGGTGATGTGATCCCACTTCCACTCGGGAATCGGAAGTGCCTGCATAGCCCCATAAGGTCTCTGTCGTTCCGCCTTAACCTGCTGACAGGTTAAGCATCTGCTCACGAACTCTGCAATGTCCCTCTTCATTCCTGACCACCAATAATGGCTCCAGAGGGTACGGTACATCTTTGTACCTCCCGGATGTATAGCATAAGCCGAACTATGGGCCTCTTCTAGAATCTCGGCCCGTAACTCTGCCACTGCAGGTACACACAAACGGCCCAACTTCACAAGTGCTCCATCATCCCGG
Organism: Prinsepia uniflora; assembly: GCA_032719365.1. Classification (NCBI taxonomy): domain Eukaryota; kingdom Viridiplantae; phylum Streptophyta; class Magnoliopsida; order Rosales; family Rosaceae; genus Prinsepia; species Prinsepia uniflora. Next base: position 51,976,953 of record CM064868.1, on the reverse strand, counting down.
ATGGTAAAATTTCGTCTCTCATCCGCATCGACCTCGATCCTGTAAACACAGAGTATCAGATCCTGAAATTGTGCTTCGATGATCAGATCAATCATCACTGGTCATACATGGAAGTTGGCCAACAAAGCTCCATGCACATCCGTATCCAAAATAACTCCCGCCTTCCGGAGTTCCACCAGCAAAGGAAGATACACCATCTCCAGGTGTGCAACAGATCCCGCAGACTTCCTGCTGAGTGCATCTGCCACCACATTGGCCTTATCCTGATGGTACTCAATCGTACAGTCATAATCCTTTAGTAGCTCTAACCATCTCCGTTGTCTCATGTTAAGTTCCTTCTGGGTGAATAGATATTTTAAGCTCTGGTGGTCGGTGTATATCCGGCACGTTGCGCTGAATAGGTAATGTCTCCAGATTTTTAGAGCATGAACCACCGCTGCCAACTCCAAATCATGGGTAGGGTAGTTTAACACATGAGTCTTTAGCTGCCGCGACACGTAAGCGATAACCTTACCAGTATGCATCAACACGCAGCCCAAACCTTCTAGCGATGCATCACTAAAGACCACGAACTCTCCACTGTTATCCGGCAATGCAAGGATAGGTGCAGTGGTCAAACGATCCTTCAATTCTTGAAAACTCCGTTCACACTGTTCGTCCCAAATGAATTTCACTCCCTTCCGAGTCAATCGAGTTAACGGTGCAGCAATTTTGGAGAAACCCTCCACGAATCTCCGGTAGTAACCCGCTAGCCCGACAAAACTCCGCACCTCCATTACCGTTGTCGGTCTGGCCCAGTTAGTCACCGCCTCTGTTTTCTGGGGATCCACGCTAATCCCATCCGTTGATATCACATGTCCCAGAAACCCAATACTGCTCAGCCAAAACTGACACTTGCTCAACTTGGCGTACAACTGTTCCTGTCTCAGTTTCTCCAACACCAACCGTAGGTGTTCCTCATGTGTGCTAGCACTCCTTGAGTACACCAAGATATCATCGATGAACACAATTACAAACTTATCCAAGTAGGGTCGGAAGACCCGGTTCATCAGATCCATGAATGCTGCCGAAGCATTCGTCTAGCCGAAAGGCATCACTAGGAATTCGTAGTGTCTGTAACGGGTTCGAAAAGCTGTTTTTGGAATATCCTCCTCCGAAATCCTCAGTTGGTGATACCCAGACCGCAAATCAATCTTCAAGAAGCACTGCGCTCCTCGCAACTGGTCAAAGAGGTCATTTATCCTGGGTAGAGGGTACTGGTTCCTCAGTGTCACCTTGTTGAGTTGTCGATAGTCTATGCACAAACGGAGACTCCCTTCCTTCTTCTTCACGAACAACACCGGTGCTCCCCACGGTGAAGTACTCGGTCGAACATATCCCAAATCCGCCAACTCTGTAACTGAGTTTTGAGTTCACGTAACTCGGCCGGCGCCATCCGATATGGTGCCTGGGATATAGGTCGGGTACCGGGGAGTAGTTCAATCGTAAACTCGATCTCCTGCGGTGGTGGTAATCCAGGTAAGTCTTCCGGGAAACATCCGGAAACTCACGTACCACTGGTATCTCGTCGATACCCGGAGTATCAACCTTCTTTGACACGACATGCGCCAGGTAACCCTGGTATCCCTTCCGTAGAAGTTTGGTTGCAGTAAGTGACGAAATCACTTCAGGAGGCGAACCATCACGCTCCCCCTGAAAGATATCCTCCGGAAACCCGGACTTCGTAGAATCACTTGCCTACTGCAGCAATCGATGATCGACCCATGCTCCGATAGTCAATCCATCCCTAAGATTACATCGAAGTCGTGGATATCCAGAATGATCAAGTCCGCTGGTAAATCCACATCCTCAATTCTCACCGGGCACCTCCGAATCACCTGATTCACAAGGTGCACGATGCCCATCGGGGTGCCAACACCCATCTCGCAATTTAAGGCTGATACCACACAATCAAGCATACCAGTACAACTCCTCGAAATAAAAGAATGTGTAGCCCCCGCATCCATCAATACCCGTACAAGAAGGTTTGAGATATGTAGTGTACCTGTAACCACGCCTGGGGCTGTCCTCGCCTGCTGCTGGGTCATCGCAAACACATGAGCTCTAGGCCCCCCATTCAGTCCGCGCCCGCGCGCGCCATGCCAAGCACCACGGTCACCTCCCTGACCTCGACCTCCGTTAGTGTGGGAAGCCGTGTTCTGCACCACACTAGAGCCCTCAGCGTCGTTGCTCCTGGACAACAGCGGGCAATCACGGGCATAGTGGCCCTCTTCTCTGCCAGCAAAATAGCTCACCGGCCTCGTCCTATCCGAATGCCCACTAGAAGCACTGCTCCAAGATGAATGCTGTCCAGAGTTGAATCCTGATCCTGTTTTCTGAGAGCCCGCACGTCGACCTGACCAACCACGACCCTTAAAGGATGAGGGTGCTCCCCTGTAGCCTCCTCCCTTAGTGTTCTTCTGGCCCGTCGGTCCAAGGTGTGGACGATCCCGACGTCGCCCCTCGCCAGAAGGCTGTCGTGTCTGGTGTATCGCCAGACTGGCCTCGACGCGCACCACCGCGTCGACCATGTCCCTCAGAGAAGCATGACTGGCAGCAGTCACACCTGCCCGAATCTCCCCTCGGAGTCCGAGTTCAAACCGATGGCACTTGTCCTCCTCAGTGCTCACAAATGATGCAGCGAACCAGGAAAGTTTCCCAAAAGTCTGCTCATAGTCCGCAACGGACATATCCCCCTGCTCCAGTCGTAGGAACTCTGCCTCCCGTGCCGCGCGAAACGATCGCGGGTAATACTGATCTAGGAATCGGGAACGGAAGACCTCCCAGGTAGTGGTGTGGACAGACCATCCAGACATCTCAAGGCCATGCCACCACTGGTAGGCTCTGCCTTCCAGTAAGAATGCCGCCAAGGTCACCCGCTCACCTGGAGGGCAGTGCATCACTGTGAAAATCCTTTTCCACTTGGTAATCCATTCATAAGCATCTTCGGGGTTTGATCCCCCATTGAAAGGAGTGGCTCCCAAACGCTGAGCCCGTTCAATTCTTGCGCATTCCATATCTCGCTCTAGTTCCTCGTCAGTCCGTATGTGAGGAATCCTCCTTTGAGGCATAACCAGCTGTAAAGAGGCATAGATCAGTAACATCATCCTTAAACTCGAAAAGTAACTAGGTACTAATCGCTAGTCTAGCATGCTGACCACAACCTAGTGCTCTGATACCAAGCTGACAGGACGCGCCCCGATCCCTCGGGGACCACAAAGGGACGTGCACTGCTCCCGTCTGACACCCAAAATAACATTCCAATTTTAACCTCAAACGTTCAAATGCATAAATAACCAAATTAAAGTTATACATCAAATCCAAATTTAATAGATGTCAGACAAGGGATGAAATCCAAAAGTACAAGTTGCGAGCACGACTCTAAAATAATCTTGCGGGTAAACCACCCAACAGGGGTTCAGGTACGCAGAAGTAGATCTATGCCTCAGCCTCAGGATCCTCCTCTACGTCAGTAGCACAGCCTGGAGGGGTTACCAAAACATTAAGGGTGAGTGGGCCGAAACTCAAAGTTTATAAAACCGTCTAATAAGTAAAACATATAATTTACCCCTCCGTTTTCCAAACATGCATGCATCAGAATTTGAAACCATAAATCATAGATACGATAACAATAAGGCATATAGTAAAACCATAAACATAATTATAACCACTGCACAAAAATACTCCAATCCTAACATCCCAGATGTTCGACGTCCCTGACGCCCAATATGGTCACAGTCCCAAGGCTACGCGTGCCACTCGGGGTCTCAATCCCAAGTCCAATTCTCGAACCCTGTCCGAGCATAGCATCCCAGATGCCTAGCGTCTAGACGCTCGACGTCCCAGACACCCAATAATAGCAATCCCGTTCCTGAGTCATTCTACGGTCCGGTTTCTCCGTAGAATGGCCCGTTGCAGGCATTGCGCCGTGACTACTCCGGTTTACCTCATCTGGAGAGTATAATACGAGTATATCACCACAGTACAGTACCAAAATAAAATCATTGATATCCACATGCACATATATATAGATAAAATCCAAAACCATACTCAAGTTTCACCAGAAGGGTCTCAAGCCCAAACATCGTAAAACGTACCATAATCAAAATTTCAAGATCATCAAAACCATTTCTTGTTTCTAGCATGTGAATATATAAGTAAATCAGAAAACATTTATGCATGCAAGGGTTTAGTGAAATCGGGCACACTCACAGTACGATCCCTCTGCGAATCTGCGCGTACGGACCTGTACCGGGATTATCGTACAATTCCTATCAGTCCAAATCACACGTAAGGGTCACTACAAGTCTTAAAAATTTATCCAAAAAGTCCGAAATAGAAATCGGCTCTGGGAAACCGTCCAAACACTCTTCCCGAGACAACCGGCCCTAAACTGACCCACCTAACTATCTCAGATCAACATGGTTAATTCACCAAAAATGTTCAGAATGATGAGAGGAATAAAAGAAATGTTGATCGTGATCGGAGATAAGGCCTAACACGCCCTCACGCGCCGCCCAAAGTGACTGCGCGTGGAAGTCACGCGCCTGACACTTTAGCTGCTACAGTGTCACCTTCTTCACCCGATAGCCCTGCTATTCGGAACTTCCACCCGCGATATGACCCGGATAATTAACCCTTAATTTCAACTCGATTTCAATCCATTTTGATCATAACATGTTTATTAATCATCCAATTTAAGTTCTGTGACATTAATTACCCAAAACAATCCCTTAACTGGACCTTCGACCCGTGATCAACCGAACGGGTCGATCACCACAACTCCCTGGTTTCCAAACCATTGTCCAATTAACTTAACTGGAAGCATCCTAGGTCAAATACGAACAAGAATGAACGATCAATTATACGAAACATTACCTGGAAGTAGCCGTCCAAACCTCTGAAATTCCTCTGAACACGATAGTCACCGTCCCAGCTCACCCGTAGCTGGTTGCCTTTGATTTCGATATGGATGTGTTCTAAACACTCCCAAAAAGCTCACACTGTGATTAGATTGGTCCAACAGGCCGCAGAAATTAAATCTCGATTTCCCTCCAATTTTCCAGATTTTCAGTTTCCTCATATTTCCTCTCTAGCTCTCAGCCTTCACTTCAACAGATATAAGCTCACTCAGAATCTCACTCAGTTAATGGAACCGTGCTGTCCAACAGCTCGTGGAAGCCAAACTGTCCACTGAGAGTTGTTCCCCGAAAAGCTTCAAAGCTTGAATAAACAAATGGTGTCCACGTTCAGCCATGTTTTGATGCCTATAGAGCTTAAACAATCCCATCTTTCCAGCTCACAAATTGATTAATCAATTGGGACTCAGAACCTACCGCGCACGGTGGTGCAACACTTTGTTCCCCGCGGTTGCTACAATGACCAGGGGTAAAATGACCAAAATGCTACGGTGGTGCAACACTTTGTTCCCCGTAACTTCGTCATCCGACGTCCGATTTCAGCATGCCGCCTGTCAACGGATTCAGGGCTTCGAGACCTACCTAACGGTCCTCGAGTCGTGTGAAAATCAGTTTTCAAACGAAAAGTCAACATTTTCGCCCCTATCGTCCAAATTACGGTAATGCCCCTGAACTTCCGATAGTCATAACTTTTTCCCTGATCGATCGAATTGGACGTGCCACCTGTCTATGAACTCGTGATGTCCCGAACTACGTCACGGTCATCGGTCAAAGTCCGTTTGACCCCCCAATCAAAAAGTCAACAAATTGGGCAATACAATTCACAGGGGTAAAAACGTCAATTCATACATAAATTTACAATATTAAAATCCTCGAATTTCCGGGGCGTTACACGATACTACAGTCAACTGGGCCTCCAGCCCAATATTACAATCAAATGGGACTCAAGCCCGAATTCGTAATCCAACGGGACCCTCGGTCCGATCGTATACTCAAATGGACCCTCGGTCCGATTACTCGTCAAATCAAATGGACACTAAGTCCGAGAGTTTGCAAATCAAATGGGACTCATGCCCGATTTCATATTTCCAAATCCAAAGCTAATTCATTAAACCCTCATTGAAAACCTAGCACGTATAAGCATCGTATAAAACCATAAATCACAAAATACGTGCAAATACGTAAATCCTAGGCTACCACAAACAAATGCATTAATGGCATCACAAAACATATATTAAAACACTTAAAACATTTATGCATGCATCGAATTCCTAAAACAAGTCTTCTTCTAGACTGTCTGAAGCCGCGCGTCGATACGTGTGCTATACGCCTCTCCCAGGCCAAATGTTGCCTCCGGGATTCCTGAATCTGTCCAAATTAATTTAGAAGGTTACTAACTACTTAAATAACCCCTCACTAAAGCCCCTAATTTTCTAGGATTTTTAACTATTTTTAAAAGCAAACGTAAACCTTCGGACGTCCCAAACTATATCGAAACGATGTCCGATTGACACAAAACCAGTCTCAAAATGTTCGTTACATCGAATAGATGAAATTACATGTTGGAACCTTCCCCAAAGGAGTCACCACGCACACGTACGTGCCCCAAGAATGGCCTGCGCGTGGGCTTCACGCGCAAGCGACTGTTCGCCTTCTTCTCCAAGTGATCGAACCGGTCCGGTCGGTTTTCCTGTGCAGTCCGGTCCGCTAGACCGGCGTGACCGGTCCGACCATCTTCCTCCCTCATTTTCGTCCTTTTTCTTCCTTATTAATCCTAAACTTCCTAATATGATCCTAGGAACTTGTTTGGATGATCAAAATAAGGAAAAACATAGAAAACCCACGGTTTGATTTTCTCCTCACGGTCTAGTTTTTCAAACACCTCCCCACGGCTTCCTCAGCCCCTAACCTTCCTCGAAATCATCTTAATAACTTCCTAATAAGCCCATAAGCTCATCCTCATCATTAAAAACGGTCTAAAACATCACAAATCGAAAATGGAAAGAAAATGGGTTTTATCGGCTTACCGTGCATAGGTTCTCCGCCGTCCACGGCGGCGCTGCCCTAGCTAACATCCTCAGTTCACTCCCTAGGCCTCACAAGCATGATCAGATGGGGAAGGGTTGAATTGGTTTGGAATGGTGAGATCGGGTTCGTGTTTGGGTTTGGTATGCACGAACTAAGAATGAAGATGATATGCATGAACGAAAGTGGGTGGGCAATGGATGGATGACAAGTGTCATTCATCCATTGGCCTGCCCCAAAATATCTGGGCCCCACACTAAAGACAAAACTTAATCCATCTCGTAAAACGCGCAATAGTACTTTCGAACTTCTGTGAACCGTAACTTTTTCGTCGAACGTTGGAATTCGACGTGCCACCTGTCTACGGATTCATATCGTCCTGATCTACGTAATGGTCTTGAGCCCTCGGCCATAGGACCTTCAGGGTCAAAAGTCAACTATTTACCTCCTTTTAACCAAATTACCAAAATGCCGCCGAGCTTCCGAAAATCTGAACCTCTTCCTCGAATATCTGAATCTGGCGTGCAACTTGTCTATGAACTCGTGACGTAACGAACTACGTCACAGTCATCGGCCAAAGTCCATTTCATCGCCTGTACGAAACGTCAACGATTCGCCCATTCCAAGGGCAAAATCGTCATTTCACCCTGAACATCCGCTAATCCTCGTCTAATCTCTGATTAGTCTCGCTAATCCGTCATTAATTCTTAATTAATCTTGCTATTTCGGGAGGGGTCGTTACAGACCGTCCGATTTACCGCCTCGAGACGCGTGGCCAGGGCCAATCGACATCACCGGGACTCCCAAACCTGTCCAAATCACTTTAGAGGCTTACTAACTACCTTATTAACCTCTCACTAAAGCCCCACAATTTTCCCGAATTTTTAACTATTTTAAAACTCGATCCTAAATCTTCAGACACCCCGAAACCTATCGAAACGATGTTCGATCGACACGAAACCAGTCCCAAAATGTTCGTTACATTGAATAGATGAAACTACATGTTGGAAACCTCCCCAAAAAGTGGGCCATGCGTCCACACGCGCCGGCCAAAGCCCTTGTGCGTGGGAGCCACACACCAGTGTACAGTTTCCTTCTTCCTCGGGTGAACCGGTCCGAACTGGCCGGTCCGGTCCAAAACCTGCAACTGAACCGGCGTGATCGGTCCAAGGTCCTCCCTCCTTCATTTTTCATCCTTTCTCTTCCTAATTAATCCCATTCTACCAATTTTGATCGTAGGAACCTAAACATATAAACTAAAACACCTAAAACTTCCTAAAATCCATGGACCGATTTGTCCCTCACGGTTCAAAAATCCCAAAAACTCCCCTGGGCTTCCTCAGCCGTGAACCACCACCAAAAACTTCCTAATATCATCCTAGAAACCTATTAAGCCCATTCCAATCACCTAAAACCGTCCATAATGAATGAAATCAAAAATAGAAGGAAAAAGGGCAAACTAATTACCTTGTCGAATTTCCTCCACGCCGCCGTCCATGGCGGTTCAGGCCGTCCTGCCAGCCTCCACCATCATCCTTCCATACTATCTATTTCCATCATGTGTCACCAGCCTTACGTTAGACTTAGGGGAGTGTGGGTTGTACAGAAATGGGAAATGGGTGAGATCGGGGAAAATGGATGGAATGAGAAAATGGGGATATGCATGTATGTAACATACTGGGCAATGGATGGGTGACACTTGTCACTCATCCATTAGGCCAATTTAAAATATCTGGGGTCCACCTAATTCCAAAAGGTATTCGTCTCGTAAAACATTTAATAGTTTCCCTGAACTTCCGTGAACCATAACTTCTCCGTCGAACGTCCAAATTCGACTTGCTGCCTGTCTATGAATTCGTATCGACCCGATCTACGCAATAGTCCTCAGCCCTCAACCATTGGACCTCCCGATCAAAAAGTCAACATTTTTCCCACGACTAGGGGCAAAACGGTCATTTTGCATTGTTCGTCCGATTTCGCTCGACTAATCACTGATTAACCTCACTAATCCTTGATTAGTCACTAATCTAATCTCGGAATTCGGGATGGATCGTTACAAAACATAAACCCTAGGATGTTCAAATCGCAATTTCATATAAAATTTGTGCTCATAATGAAATCAAAATTTCCTATTGTTTATTGTTGTTTGACACTTTTATTCATTAGAATGTGTTTGATCCAAAAATGTACCTAACAAGGAATGGTCTTGATAGATGCTGAAAGTTTTCATCTGTTCGCTGGGATGACCTACGAGAGAACAAAAATAGTATTTGACACAGGTGGGGGTGCTGACCTTACTTAAGTCAGTAAGTAGAAGAAGATCAGACACAATATAGGCAGTGTAAGGCTTGATGAATACTGAATTACCTTTTATGGGGAAATGTGCCCCGTATTTATAGTGATAGTAAATGAGGTGGTTGAAACCCTAGCGAAGTCAGGCCCAAACAATTGTTTGGATGCTGTCATGTGTCTTGAGGTGTTGGATGAACGGTGGTGATTAGCTGGAGAGTACATTTGTATTGTTACTGCTAGGAAAATGTGGCTGAGTGACTGGTGTCGACCATAGTAGTCTGGGAGGTCGACCAAGGATCTTGGTCAGTAGCTGTTAGATGGTCGGACGTGACTCGCTGTTGGTTGGTCAATAATTGGGTATCCATAGTCGGCCATCGGTTGGAAGTGGCTGGTTGCTATAAGGTTGGCTGACTGGTGTGTAACGGCCCGGATCACGAGAAAAAGTAAAAATTAGGCAAATGATGATTTTGCCCTTGAAAAAATCAAAATGTTGACTTTTTGACTAGGACATGTTTCTAGAATTCCAAGAAAACCATTACAAAGGTCTCGACCCCCTGAGTATATAGACAGGCAGCACACTAAAATTGGACTGAGGTAGACTTTCTCGGTCAAGAACTTGTCGTTTTAATGGTGAATTACCAGATTATGCACACTAAAATTGGACTGAGGTCCCCTATGTCGGACTGAGGTAGACTTTCTCGGTCGAGAACTTGTCTTTTCATGCAAACCATGTTGACAGACTTGTGAGGCTAGACCCTATAGTCCCCCAAGTCCTTGGGTGAGAAACGTAGCCTTGGCCAAATTATTTGATGTCCTCTAAGAGATTGAGACTTCTGAGATCAGATCGACCCTTTGAATGTGTGCCGATGATTAGCGTAAACTAGACATTCAAATAAACACTTAATTCTTGCAATGCTCAATTTAAACCCTTCTTTGTGAATTGTAGTATTTAATAAGTAGGGATCATTCTGGATCGGGGAATTGAGGGACATTTAACAATGGTTAGTAAAAAGAATGGAAGAATATAATGATGGAGTTTTGTAAGTGTTGTAGTCAGAACTCCATATTTAACAACTACGAAACTACAAATTTTAATCTACTGCTAATTAACCATTTTACAATTGATCACTGCATTCAATTACCTTGTCTACGGACCAACATTTGCACCAATTAAACTAATCACAAAATCTTACCTTCACTACCTCAGTTGCCTTCACAAGTTTTTAATATTAAAAACGCTCTGAAACATGACATTACATTCACAATATGATTCACCTTAGCTCGTTGACTGAATGCCCCAGAACACGAAAAATACATTAAGTCTCTTCAACCTAATACTAAATGCTCCAAATATACGAACAAAACACTTAGCATTAAATTGAAGTAGAAATCACTAAAACATATGAAATAACTAAAATTCAGAAAGTAAACCACATGTAGATTGAATTTAATAAGTACGAATGTTAGAAGAAGAAAAACACACTTGTCTTTTTAGTTTATTATTATGTTCCAGCAATAAATAATCAAATAGAAGTTGCAAACATAACCAAAAATCGAATACAAGAGTTTTGTGAAATGAAGCATAGTTACACTTTTGGAATCCAAGAATCGCTTGAGATTCCAAGATGGGTGCGATAGATGGATCGTTATTCACTAGATTCTTCAAATCATGGAAGGAACCTAATGAAAATGGATGAATTAAATGGGAATTCGAACTAAACTCTTTTCTTTGAATATTGGAAATTGCGGCTAGGTTTATACTAGGGTAGTACTTCGTTCGTGAAGAAGGTGACCGCTTTGACGTGTGAAGGGTGCCCTTTTTATATAGTAATCTGGTCCCAGCAACCCTAGCCGCCAAACATGCTAAAACCCTAGGAGTCCTTGTCAAAAAACATCTCCTACAATTCCTTATTGCTTGTCACGAAAAGAACTAAAAATCAGCCTGGAATCTCTCCTTGCAATCCTAATTGATATCTATGAGTAAACTTCCCTTGTAAAAATAAGAGTGCAATCTAAAGACACATGGAACTTATCTAAGTCATGGGAGCTCGTCCTAGGGCTTCATAATTCAATAAAACAGGCCCAAACCCATGTAATACCTGAATTGGGCCCTAATTTGGACCAAAATTGAAAGTCGTTGGAATTGGGCTCTGATTGCACGGTTAGAAAGAGGATTGAAAGTAGAGTAGTCTGTATGAAAATCGCATCCAGAGTTTTCCCCTAGCAGTTGGAACAGAAGAGGCCAAAATTGAGGAATCACTGGGCATGGGCCTGGCTAGGCCCAAAAATCAAGTACACGGGCTATCCATGGTAGAGGCACACATGCTGGCACATGAATTGGCACACGAGCTAGTGACATGGCTAGGTCCAGTGACATGGTGCAGGCACACAACCCAGTGACATGGCCAGTGACACGATGAAAGCACATGGGCTAGTGACATGACCAATGACATCGGTTGGGATCAAATCTTTATTTTGGGTTCATTTCTTCATTCCATTTCTATTTTGAGTCATTCGTTTTATAATATTCTTTATTTTGACTCATTTTTCTAATTCCGCACAAGCTTCACAAGAAACATCATTTTCTCCTATTGATGGCACAAATTGTCTTAAAAGATAGGTATAAAGCGTACAAATGATATTAAAAACATGCACAATTGTAGGCCTATCAAATTCCCCTACACTTAGACTTTACTAGTCTATAGCAAACACTAAGGTAGACTAGGACTACAAAAAAAACGTTAAACAACTAGGCCCTTTAACCATTTTGTCTCAAAATCTCATCATTATGATCATGGCATCAAAGATTTACACTTTGAAAGCATCATTGATTTACACTTAGAAAGAATTATAACACATGGAATTAAAAAGCTAATTAAAATGTTCCAAGCATTTCAACAAGTAAGACAATGAGTAAACAATGGTGTGTGTGAATCTCAACATGTTTAAAACAAGTATGAATCAAATCACAAGGATATGCACTCATCATTCTTTCACTCAAAATATAGTTGTTGTGTTGGCACTCAAAGTATATGTGAGAGATAAAGTAGTAAGGCAATCAAATAGCTCACATATTTTAGAAATGAAGGACTTCATGAAATCACAATATAAAACCTCAAGAAAGAGTAAAACATACTAGCTAAAATGAACCAAAATCATAAGTTTACTGGAGTGATTAACTCAACCAATCAAAGGTTACTCATCTTAAGGATCATAAGGTCTTTATGATGGTTGTAATGGGACTAAGCGTAGAGGCATGGAATATATAGGATAAGTGGTGTTCAAATTAGTCCAAAGACTTAAACAACGGCTCCCGATCGTAGCATAGCTTCATCATCCTTAGTGCATCAATGTTACAAAGCTCATCCCCTCATACATAGGCCAAGTATTATCATGTTGCGCCTAGACTCCACTCTAAACATCCTTGAGCTTTGCAAACAGAACAGATGCCGAAATATTCAATGTTAGGCCTTCAATTGTTTACTATCTCCGAGTCCACAAGTATAGGGGCCTTAAGTCAAACTTTTACATAATCAAACTTTATTACCTTTTGGGAGATTCAAAAACATCATTCTTTGATATTTGTTTTTCAAGATTTTTTCCTCATTTTTTCCTTTGTTTTTCTCTTTGTTTTTCATTTTTTTTTCTTTTGTCAAGACCAATCTATGTATTACAACATAGTTTGAGCAAGTCTATCCCTATACAAACATACAAGTCATCAAACATCATCATCAACTTCTTTTTCACGTCATCTTCATGTCTTCTACTGAGTCATTGGAACACGAGAAAATGTTGTTTATACTAAGCTCAAGTGTTTAGATGTGCACAGTGATCGAGAATGCTTAATATAGGCTCAAAGGGGTTAAAACTAAAGGGGTCGCAACTCGTGCACACAAATAGGGAGTCATAGATGTTTAGATATGTGGTTCTAACCCTAATGCCTTAGTCATGTCCAAAATAAGAAAGTTTATTGATTATAAAATTTTGAAAATGACAAAGAAGTAAGTTTTAGCACTCTAGAGTTCATTAAAAGGTATGACTAGAAATAAGGCATATGTATATCAATTCAAACGAAGAACTTATGAATCACTCATCAAAGAAGTGTAAAAATTTCTAAAGCTCACACAAGGTTTATATGGTTCATATTTATCATAGCATGCTTATTGATATACCAGTTTATCATGCATCATATAATACAAGTCATAAACACTCAAGAACATCTCATTATCAATTGAATTCAGGTTGTAGTGATCATCTTTTAGTCATGTCTTACCTGTTTTTCCCTCGTATGATCATATAGAGGTTTAAAGGCATCCTAAGATTCTGTAAAACACTATGTTAAAAACAAAATACTCAAAAAGGATTTAGAAAGGCTAAAGCTAAGCATTACACATTTTTATTGGGACATATGCATCTATGGCCCATTGAGATACTTTGCTGAGAGAGGTAGAATTGATTTTGGAACTCTCTAAGGTTCACTTCTTAAATTCAAAACCTGTCACCTTAATATCTCTTTTCTAGACACCATATCCATATTATAATCTTGATTTTACGTGCAATCCCTAGCTTTGGTGACACAAAAGACTCTTTTGTTTTAATTTTTTTTTTAAAAAAAAGATTTTATGGCACAAATAAAATTGTAACCCATCCCCCACACTTAAACCCTACATTGTCCTCAATGTATTCAAGCATAAATCAAATGATCGTAGAACTTAAGAAAGTAAGAAGGTGTTACGAAAAAGAACTCAAAAAAAAAATTAAGGAAACAAAATGAAAGAGAGTGATGGGTTTGAGAAAGCATATCTACGTTTGATGACTCCTTCACAGTTCTGGAACACATTGAGTTGCCTCCCAACAAGCGCTTGAAGTTTAACATCCATGCAGCCTAGATATGTGAGGCCGAAGTACTCATTCTGACTCTACATCATGTTCTCCAATGGCCTCTGACAGGACCCGTCCCAATCCCACTGGGACCACCCGGGGACGTGCCCCGCTCCCGTCTGACAATGACTCTAAACATACCAAAATTACCCTCAAATAAAAACCGATTACTTAAATAGATAGATAACGTACAACAACAGTGTTTAAAGCGATACTGTCAGACAAGGGAAAGTAAAATACAACACGTGAGCACAATAGTCAGAGTACATTTATTCAGTGCTCAACCTACCCACAAGTGGGTGTACAGCTGCACAGCTAGCAAACTAAACCTCTGCCTCCTCCTCCGGGTCCTCCTCCTCTATTTCAGTGTCAGGGTCTGGAGGGATCAGTAAAACAAGGGTGAGTGGGCCAAAAATAACAGTTTATAAATCAATTTAATAATAAATAATCATAAGGTTTTACCCCTCCGTTTTCCAAATCTTGCATGCAGTGAAAACATAATGTTATAATGAAATCATAACCATAAAGCCACAATAATAATCGAAAGGAGAAACTATCATATCAGTGCACTGTAAACCCCAACCCAATTGATGTCACAGTTCTAAGGCTACGCGTTGCCACCCAGGTTCTCACACCCGAGACTCTCTAGGTACATCAGCTTCCAGTATCCCGGTCACTGCCCGAGGTATATGAGCATGCCTTCCTGAGAGTAAGCAGCCCAACGGGGGTCAAATCCACTCAGTCAGGGCCCCGTGACTATTCCAGGGTCCACCCAGGCCAACGACCCTCCCTGGAGAAGACAATATACACAGGTAGGAAAGTACAGTACAATAACAGTATAGTTTACCCTATGTCAACCCGGACATACCAAACAAAATCCACATATAATCCAGACGGGTCTCATGCCCAAAACATTGTAATAGCATATATAAACAGTTCATATAAGACTCATCGAAATCATAAGTGGAAATAGTAAAACAGTTTATGCATGCAAGCCTTTTATAAATCAAAAAGCCCACTCACACTCGGTCCTTGCTGCTCAATGATCTCTAAAACCTGTATTAGTATACCTGAGGGTTACTTAAGGACCCTATAACATCAATACCAAGACCCTAGAACAGATCCGCCTCAAAATCGCATCCCGGGGACTATTCCCGGTGTTTCAAACCCCATTTTCACTAATCTAACGATCTCCGATCGACACGAAACCACCTCCATTGGATCCGTATCGTCGAAACCTTGAAAATGATTCCGGCCCCACCAAAATCACTGTTCACACACGCCCCCACGCGCCTGGTCAAAGCGTGGGTCAACGCTGCAACAGTACTGCTGACGTCAGCATGACGTCATCATTGACACTTGTTAGGTGAAACGTGGCATGTTCTGATTGGTCCCTGGTCTGACAACATCTGACAGGATGATGTCATCATGACGTCAGAAGTGACGTCAGCATGATGACGTCATCATGCTACAGTACCGGGTCAGCCCGTTTGACTGGAACCGGGTCGCCGTCGACCCACGGCTTGACCCGATTCCACCGTACGATTCCGGCCACCATTTTCAACGGGGTTCATCCATATAGGGTCGTCTAGGTCTGTTCTATGCTTCTACAACCTCGAAATAGAAAGAAAACGAGAAGAAACTCACCAGTCCTTGCTGAACTTCACGGCCAGAAACCCGATCGTCATCTCCGGCGATCCACGCCGTCTCCGTCGTCCAAACCGGTCCTAATCAACTCGTATCTATCCCTAGGACATGTCTATAACCAATTAATCGATTTCTAAGCATCAAAACAGATTGGTTCGAAACAGGGAAGTAAAACGGGTTCTCGGGTTTTGCTTCTTACCGCCGCCGTGTTGTCACCGCAGCCTTCGCCGTCGTCCATATATGCTCCTGGGGTCCTCACAGTGTAGACTGGAGCTTCCCTTGCGTCGAGGTGGTGTGGATGTCGCGGTTTGCTTCTTGGACCCGATTCCTCTGTGTTTCGGGTCTGAGTTTTGCACGGCAGTTCAGGGCAGGGGAAATGGGGTGGTGGTCGCCGGTGATGCACGGTGATGATGATCAGATGATGGTGGTGCTGTTGGTGGTCGGCTGGTGGTGTGAGGGCTGCTGGTTCGATTGTTTGGGTTGAGAGAAAAGGGAAGGAAAATGCACAGGTTAGGGGGGATGGATGTGTGTGTTTGAGAGCAAAAGAAAGGATGATCGTGCATGAAGAAGGAAAAACAGAGGAAATGGAAGGCTGAGATGCATTTGGGTAGGGATCCAATGGATGGGGTTAATGGAGGGAAAATTAAATTGTTATAAAATGGTTAAATAGTGTAAGGTTGCTTTATTGGAATAGTGTGGACTTGGATGAGTGACACTTGTCACTCATCCACTAGTTTGATTTAAATATTAGTTTGGCATGGATCCCCATAATAAATAAATATTTTATTTCGTCGTTCTCGGTTCGTAAATTCTGCTAAACTCTTCCTTGACCATAACTTCTTCACACGAACTCCGATTTTGGCGTGCCGCCTGCCTACGGATTCGTGACGTCCCGACCTACGTTATAGTCCTGGGTCAAAGTCCAAATTATTTCTCGGGTCAAAAGTAAAAGTTTCCCCCCCCCCCCCCTCAGGGGCAAAATAGTCTTTTTACATTCAAATATTATTATTCTCGGTTCGGGTCGTTACAATCTACCCACCTTACAGAAATTTCGTCCTCGAAATTTACTCAAACAAGTGTGGGTACTTCCCTCTCATCAATTCCTCGGGTTCCCATGTCGCTTCCTCCACATCGTGGTTCCGCCATAGCACCTTAACCAATGAAATCATCTTGTTCCTTAAGACCTTTTCCTTCCTATCCAGAATCTGCACTGGCCGTTCCTCGAAGCTTAAGTCTGTCATCAGTTCCAGTGGTTGTTCTGGCAGTGCATGAGAGTCATCCCGAAGGTACTTCCGTAGCATAGATACATGGAATACGTCATGTACTCGGGAAAGCTCTGAAGGTAGTGCTAAATGATAAGCCACTGGACCAATCCTCTCGATAATCTAATATGGCCCGATATAACGGGGACTCAATCTCCCACGTCGTCCAAATCGGAGAATTCTTTTCCACGACGATAACTTTAAAAAGACAAAGTCACCAACCTCAAACTCCAAATCTCGGATCCGTCGATCCGCATAGCTCTTTTGACGATCCTGGGCCGCCTTCAGTCTCTCCCGAATAATTCAAACTGTCTCCTGGGTCATAACCATCAAATCCGGCCCCACTGCGGTTCTTTCTCCGATCTCCATCCAGCATACCGGTGTTCTGCACTGTCAACCATACAGTGCCTCGTAGGGTGCCATCCCTATACTCGTATGGTAGCTGTTATTGTAGGCAAACTCCATCAATGGCAATCGATCAGCCCACGAATCCTGGAATTGCAACACACAGGCTCTCATCATGTCCTCGAGAGTTTGTATTGTCCTTTTAGACGGTCCATCGGTCTGTGGGTGGAATACGGTACTGAAGTGCAATTTCGTACCCAAAGTAGTTTGTAGACTCCTCCAAAACCTGGATGTGAAATGCGGATCCCGATCTGACACGATCGACTTTGGGGTACCGTGTAGTCGGATGATCTCATTAATGAATAGCTGGGCCAAACGGTTGGGGTTGTACATCTCACGTACAGGCAGAAAATGGGCTGATTTAGTCAACCGGTCCACTATCACCCAAACCCTATCACCCAAACCCCATCAAATCCACTCCTTGTCTTCGGTAACTTGAAGACAAAGTCCATTGTAATATGATCCCACTTCCATTGCGGAATTGGAAGTGGCTGCATAGCCCCATATGGACGCTGCCGTTCTGCCTTGACCTGCTGACAGATCAAACATTTGCTGACAAACTCAGCTATCTCCCTTTTCATCCCTGGCCACCAATAATAGTCCCGGAGAGTACGGTACATCTTCGTCCCTCATGGATGCATAGCATAGGCTCAACTGTGGGCCTCATCTAAAATCTCTCCTCAACTCTGGTATCGCAGGTACACACAATCTCCCAAGCTTCACTAATGCTCCATCGCCTCGGATGGAGAAATCTTGTCTCTGTCCGGATTCAACCTCGTTCCTGTAGTCACAGAGTATCTGGTCCTGTAGTTGAGCCTCGATGATCCTGTCGACCAACACGGGTCGCACATGATAGCTAGCCAACAAGGCTCCCTGATCGTCCATTCCTAACATAACTCCGCTCTTCCGGTGTTCCACAAGCAAAGGAAGGTATACCAATCTCAAATGCGCAACTGATCCCGCCGACTTCCTACTAAGTGCATCAGCCACAACATTGGCCTTGCCAGGATGGTACTCAATGGTACAATCATAATCCTTTAACAATTCCAACCATCTCCGCTGTCTCATGTTGAGTTCCTTCTGAGTGAACAGATGTTTAAGACTCTGGTGATCGGTGAATATTCGGCATGTCACACCGAACAAATGATGTCTCCAGATCTTTAGAGCATGAACCACCGCTGCCAATTCCAAATCATGAGTAGGGTAGTTCAATTCGTGCGTCTTCAGCTGCCGGGATGCGTAAGAAATCACTTTTCCATTCTGCATCAATACACAACCCAAGCCCTGCAGCGATGCATCACTATATACCACGAACTCTCCACTACTGTCTGGTAATGCAAGGACAGGTGCAGTGGTTAATCGGAACTTTAATTCCTGAAAACTCTGTTCGCATTGATCGTCCCACACAAACTTCACCCATTTCCGGGTTAATCGAGTCAATGGTGCGGCAATCTGGGAGAAACCCTCAACTAATCTACGATAGTAGCCTGCTAACCCAACAAAACTTCGCACTTCCGTCACCGTGGTCGGTCTTGGCCAATTTGTCACAGCCTCCGTTTTCTGAGGATCCACACTTATCCCCTCGGGTGATATAATGTGACCCAAGAATCCAATACTACTTAGCCAGAATTGACATTTGCTTAACTTGGCATACAGCTGCTCCTGTCGTAGTTTACCCAAGACCATTCGTAAGTGCTTCTCATGAGCCCTGACACTCTTGGAATACACCAAGATGTCGTCGATAAACACGATCACAAATTTATCCAAGTACGCTCGGAAGACCCGATTCATCAAGTCCATGAAAGCAGCTGGTGCATTCGTCAGTCCGAAGGGAATCACCAAGAACTCATAATGCCCATACCTCGTTCGAAAAACTGTTTTCTGAACATCCCCCTCGGCTATTCTCAGCTGATGGTATCTTGACCTCAAATCTATCTTGGAGAAATATCGTGCTCCTCGTAACTGATCGAACAAATCATCGATCCTGGGTAAGGGATACTGATTCCTTACCGTGGCCTTGTTCAACTGTCTATAATCCACACACAACCGCAAACTACCCTCCTTCTTTTTCACAAATAAGACCGGCGCTCCCCATGGTGATGTACTGGGTCGGATAAACCCTAGATCCACCAATTCCTGTAGTTGGATTTTCAATTCCCGTAGCTCTGCCGGTGCCATACGATACGGTGCTTGTGAAATCGGTCGAGTCCCGGGGAGTAACTCGATCGTGAAATCGATCTCCCTGGGTGGTGGTAATCCAGGTAAATCCCCTGGAAAGACATCAGGAAACTCCCGCACAATCAGAATATCCTCAATTCTCAAAGATTCATCCGTAGACTCTAAGCAAGATAACCCTGACACCCCTTCTGTAAAAGTTTTGTAGCTGTGAGTGCAGATATTACCTTGGGTGATGCGTCTCCACACTCCCCCTGAAATATCACTTCCGGCAATCCCGGACCTCTCAAGGTCAATCGCATGTTACTACAGTCGATGAGCGAATTGTACTCCGACAACCAATCAACTCCAAGTATCACATCGAAGTCGTGCACATTCATCAGAATCAAATCTGCTGGAAATTCGACTCCCGCAATCTCCACAGGACAAGCTCGTATCTCCTGGTTCACTTGGTAGGTCACACCCATCGGTGTCCCCACACCCATCTCGTGCTCAAGTGCGGTCACCTCACGGCCCAACAGACCCGCACAACGTTGTGAAATAAAAGAATGAGTTGCTCTGAATCCATCAATGCATGAACAACCATGCCATAAATATGTACAATACCTGTCAACACTCCCGGAATGGATTTGGCCTGCTACTGGGTAACAGCATAGACACGAGCCATAGACTCTGCAGGTCGTCCCCGTCCTCTAGCTCCTCGATCACGGCCACGCACAACACCGCGTGTCCGGCTGCTGGCAGTCTGGATGCTGAGCTCTGTGCTGGCATTGTGCTACCCCGAATCAGTGGACAATCAGAAGCATAGTGCCCCGGCTCACCACAAGCGAAGCATGTGACCTCCCTAGGTCGACCCGAGTATCCTCCCGGTGAGATGCTCATCGGTGAGTACGGCTGCTGCCAAGCCCCAGAACGTTGTCTAGACCGCTGAGGACTCCTGAACTAACCAGAACGTCCTCGGCTGCCCGAAGATGAAGATCCGCCAGAATGTCCTCCCTTCGAGCCCCGACGGCCCGAGAATCCCAAGTGTGGGCGGTCACATCACCGTGTCTCCCCCTCTACTCGTTGACGTGCCAGGATAATATTCTCAACCCTGGTCGCCGCATCAGTCAGATCCCTCATGGTAGCAAAGGGCGTTGCAGTCACCATCGCCTGAATCTCAGGTCGTAGGTCCCACTCAAATCTGCGACATCGATCATCCTCGGTGATCACGAAGTTCTCAGCAAAGCGAGACAACATCAGGAAGGTCTCCTCGTACTCTGCTACAGTCTGGTCTCCCTGCCGGAGTTGCAAAAACTCCGCCTCACGGGCGTTGCGAAACGACCATGGATAAAACTGGTTGAGAAACTGCTCCCGGAAGGTCTCCCATGGAATGGTGTGAACGGTCCAGCCGGCCAGGACAAGGTTGTGCCACCATCGATAGGCGCTCCCATCCAGTAGGAAGGTCGCCAGTACGACACGCTCCTCCGGTGGACAGTGCATGACCTAGAAGATCCTCTCCCAACGGTCAATCCACTGGTGTGCTTCCTTGGGGTCGGTCCCCCCACTAAAGTGCGTAGCACCCAGGCACTGGGCCCGCTCAATGCTCGCAGTGTCTCCATTCCTTCCATTGCCATCGTCAACACGTGCACGGGGTTCACGTCGGGGAGGCATATCCAACTTTTAGGAGGCAAACAGGTTAAAAGACATCGAAAACGACCATGTACAAAGTACAAACCGCTAACCTAGTACTCTGACTGCTAATCCTAATGCTCTGATACCAAGCTAACAGGACCCGTCCCAATCCCACTGGGACCACCCGGGGACGTGCCCCGCTCCCGTCTGACAATGACTCTAAACATACCAAAATTACCCTCAAATAAAAACCGATTACTTAAATAGATAGATAACGTACAACAACAGTGTTTAAAGCGGTACTGTCAGACAAGGGAAAGTAAAATACAACACGTGAGCACAATAGTCAGAGTACATTTATTCAGTGCTCAACCTACCCACAAGTGGGTGTACAGGTGCACAGCTAAGCAAACTAAACCTCTGCCTCCTCCTCCGGGTCCTCCTCCTCTATTTCCGTGTCAGGGTCTGGAGGGTCAGTAAAACAAGGGTGAGTGGGCCAAAAATAACAGTTTATAAATCAATTTAATAATAAATAATCATAAGGTTTTACCCCTCCGTTTTCCAAATCTTGCATGTAGTGAAAACATAATGTTATAATGAAATCATAACCATAAAGCCACAATAATAATCGAAAGGAGAAAATATCATATCAGTGCACTGTAAAACCCAACCCAATTGATGTCACGGTTCTAAGGCTACGCGTTGCCACTCAGGGTCTCACACCCGAGACTCTCAAGGTACATCAGGTTCCAGTATCCCGGTCACTGCCCGAGGTATATGAACATGCCTTCCTGAGAGTAAGCAGCCCAACGGGGGTCAACTCCACTCAGTCAGGGCCCCGTGACTACTCCAGGGTCCACCCAGGCCAACGACCCTCCCTGGAGGAGACAATATACATAGGTAGGAAAGTACAATACAATAACAGTATAGTTTACCCTATGTCCCCCCGGACATCCCAAACAAAATCCACATATAATCCAGACGGGTCTCACGCCCAAAACATTTTAATAGCATATATAAACAGTTCATATAAGACTCATCGAAATCATAAGTGGAAATAGTAAAACAGTTTATGCATGCAAGCCTTTTATAAATCAAACAGCCCACTCACACTCGGTCCTTGCTGCTCAATGATCTCTAAAACCTGTATTAGTATACCTGAGGGTTACTTAAGGACCCTATAACATCAATACCAAGACCCTTGAACAGATCCGCCTCAAAATCTTATCCTGGGTACTATTCCTGGTGCTTCAAACCCCATTTTGACTAATCTGACGATCTCCGATCGACACGAAACCACCTCCATTAGATCCGTATCGTCGAAACCTTAAACCCCACCAAAATCGCTGTTCACACGTGCGCCCACGCACCTGGTCAACGCGTGGGTCAACGCTGCAACAGTACTGTTGACGTCAGCAGTGACGTAAGGCTGACGTCAGCATGACGTCATTACTGACACTTGTCAGGTGACACGTGGCATGTTCTGATTGGTCCCTGGTCTGACAACATCTGACAGGATGACGTCATCATGACGTCAGAAGTGATGTCAGCATGATGACGTCATCATGCTACAGTACGGGTCAGTCCGTTTGACTGGAACCGGGTCGGCGTCGACCCACGGCTTGACCCGATTCCACCGTACGATTTCGGCCACCATTTTCGACGGGGTTCATCCCTATAGGGTCGTCTAGGTCTGTTCTATGGTTCTACAACCTCGAAATAGAAAGAAAACGAGAAGAAACTCACCAGTCCTTGCTGAACTTCACGGCCAAAAACCCGATTGTCGTCTCTGGCGATCCACGCCATCTCCGTCGTCCAAACCGGTCCCAATAAACTCGTATCTATCCCTAGGACATTTCTATAACCAATTAATCGATTTCTAAGCATCAAAACAGATTGGTTCGAAACAAGGAAGAAAAACGGGTTCTCGGGTTTTGCTTCTTACAGCCGCCGTGTCGCCGTCGCAGCCTTCGCCATCGTCCGGTTATGCTCCTGGGGTCCTCATGGTGTAGACTGGAGCTTCCCTTGCGTCGAAGTGGTGTGGATGTCGCGGTTTGCTTTTTGGACCCGATTCCTCTGTGTTTCGGGTCTGAGTTTTGCACGGCAGTTCAGGGCAAGGGAAATGGGGTGGTGGTCACCGGTGATGCACGGTGATGATGATCAGATGATGGTGGTGCTGTTGGTGGTCGGCTGGTGGTGTGAGGGCTGCTGGTTCGATTGTTTGGGTTGAGAGAAAAGGGAAGGAAAATGCACGGGTTAGGGGGGATGGATGTGTGTGTTTGAGAGCAAAAGAAAGGATGATCGTGCATGAAGAAGGAAAAACAGAGGAAATGTAAGGCTGAGATGCATTTGGGCAGGGATCCAACGGCTGGGGTTAATGGAGGGAAAATTAAATTGTTATAAAATGGTTAAATAGTGTAAGGTTGCTTTATTGGAATAGTGTGGACTTGGATGAGTGACACTTGTCACTCATCCACTAGTTTAATTTAAATATTAGTTTGGCACGGATCCCCATAATAAATAAATATTTTATTCCGTCGTTCTTGGTTCGTAAATTCCGCTAAACGCTTCCTTGACCATAACTTCTTCACACGAACTCCGATTTTGGCGTGCCGCCTGCCTACGGATTCATGACGTCCCTACCTACGTCATAGTCCTGGGTCAAAGTCCAAATTATTTCCTGGGTCAAAAGTCAAAGTTCCCCCCCCCCCCCCCCCTCAGGGGCAATATAGTCTTTTTACATTCAAATATTATTATTCTCGGTTCGGGTCATTACAGCCTCAATGTAAGGGTTCAATTTGTGGCCATTTACCATGAACTCAGTCCCATTTTCAATGCTTTTGATTTGTATAGCACCATGGGCAAACACATTAGTAACAACAAAAGGTCCTACCTATCTAGAACGTAACATACCATGAAATAATCTAAGTCGGGATTTGAATAGTAAAACTTTCTGGCCAATGTCAAACGTTTTGCTCTTGATCCGTTTGTCATGAAATGCCTTAGTCTTCTACTTGTAGATAAGAGCATCATTCTAGATTTCCTCAAGCTCACTTAGCTGGAACTTTTAATGCAACCCAGCCTCATTCAGTGCCATATTGAACCTTTTTACGACTTGCCAAGGTTTGTGTTTCAATTTCACCAGAAGGTGGCATGCCTTGCCATAGACCAACCTGTAGGGTGACATCCCTAGTGGTGTATTGTAAGCCGTCCTATATGCCCATAATGCATCATATAGCCGTGAACCCCAATCCTTGAGATTGGAGCCATGATCCTCTCCAAAATTTTCTTAATTTCCCTATTACTTACTGATAAGCACATATTTCATCCCCATTTTATATCAATTTCCTTTATATTTTACTTTGTTGAAACCTTATTTATATCCATTCTATCTCATTTTATTCTTTTCATATATTAATGACTAGAATTGATTAATTAGTAACCAATTGTAGAATTAATAATTAAATTAAATAACTAATCATTTTATTTATTATAATGCAGGCCCAATCAGATAATTGTCTCTAGCCCAATTAAGGCGGCCTTGATTGTCCCTGCGCGACCATCTTATGCATCCACCATTGCACCGAGTCGATCAAACGAAATTCAAAGCCAGCAGCCCACATGTGTCATTCCACCGACTTTAACATTTTACGAAACCCATCAGCAGTATGCCGTGTAGCATGTCCAACTTTTATCCCCACACGCCTTTACCAGTTCGCAGGCCACCACCGAAGCCCAGTATGCTACCTTCAAAAGTCCAGACAACCATTTCGCAAAGCCCTAAGTCCTAAATGTCCACTGAAATCCATTTGAGGAGCCCATATTTGTCTTTCTTTATCAAATTCCAACAAGCAATTTCAGCTTTCCAAGTAAAGAAAGGAAATAATATTTCCTTTATCTTCTAGGATTTAATTAGGTTTTATATTACCTTTTTAATTAAGATTTTTATTACATTTTCATTATGATTTATATTTCTCTTTTAATTAGGAATTGAGCTAGGGACTTGTCTTATGCCTATAAATAGTTAGCTTTGATTACTTTTTCAGGGGCGCTCATTCTTTGTACCAACACTCTGTAAAAACCAATTCTCTCTTTCCCTTAAAATCAAGATTCCTTTTACAAAATTAAACTACACCATCCTCCATTGACATATAAGGCGTATTCTTGAGTGTCTCACCAAGAGTGTCGAACTACCTAGCATTTATAGGGCAATTCCCGAAGATTCAAAGTGTAACTCAACCTCTTAACCCCGTAGTTTTCTCTTTGTACTTGGAATATCGTGTTTATTGGATTGATCATTAATCTTATTATGGTTCTATATTTTGTATTGATTTCAATAATCTTCCATGTTATGTTTATGCTCAATGCTAGATTAGATATAGGGCGTACTCCTGAGTCTAGATCATTGTAAGTGTATAGGGCGTATTCCCGAGCACGTACTTAAGATAACGTACATGTAATTCATTAAACTAAGTTTTTGGAATTTCGTTGATTATGAAATTGGTATAATTTATGTATGAGTTAGGTTTAAAGATGAGTTGACCATGTAAATATTAGATTAGGTTAGTTTGGCTTAATTAATTACATAGGACTTTAGTAACGATCAGTTACCCCTCTTAATTAATTAATCAAACGATAATCATGGTTAGGTACCCTCAATCCCTAGTTAAGAACAATCCCTACTTATCAATGCTACAAAAAGGGTTTTAATTTGCATATGTTTTCATTAAGTATTGAGTGTGACTTTCTGTTTACTTTAATGCTTAGTTTTATCTTATCAATATTTGGCGCCATTGTCGTGAATTGAAAAATCTCTTGTGTGATTTCATTTGTGTAAATATTTTTATAATGTAAATATCTTACTTGTGCATAAATACCATATTTGACTTCCCTTACTTGTAAATATTCTCAGTTTCTTATGTATATTCTTTTCTTTATCTCATCTTCTTTTCATGTATATATTCTCACCTAACTCTCATGAAGGAATACTCTATATGCAATTCACTTAATCTAAGACCCATGAACTAGACTTGGGGACGCCCATGTCAAGAAAATTGCGCATGAACTTGACCCTCAGATTCAAGATGGATTGAAACCTTACCTAGAGACATTTAGTGAGTTGATTGAAGCATTTCGTCTAGGCTAAAGACGTTAAATGCAAGTGCTTGTTGGGAGACAACCCATGGTGGAATCTACAACAGATTTGCATTCTCTTCCCTAATATTTTAATTTTGTTTGTTTTTATTTTTTGTTTTATTTCGTAAAACTCTATCTCATACTTGATTATATACTTTTACTTTGATACATTAAGGATAATGTTGATTTAAGGGTGGGGAAAGGGTTTACAATTTTGTGAGTTTCATAAAAAAAAAAATTCAAACTCTCTTTTTCTAAACTCGTTTTAAAACAAAAAAGTTTTCAAATTCGTTAAAAAAAATTATTTTCATTGTTTTCAGATGTCTTTCAAAAATTTTGTTTTAAAAATTTGTCTTCAAAACTTGCTTTTCAAAAGGTTTTCAACAAAATCAATTTTTTTTTCAACAATAAAAGCTATGTTTTACTTACTTCTTGCCAAAAAAAAGTTTAAAAAACCAATATGTAAAAAACAATTGTGTGTTATAAGTTTTTGTTTTCGAGTCTTAGGATGCTCTTAACTAGTCAATGATGAATTTGAACAAATAAAAATATTATGGCATTTGCATATCACTTTGACGGAATTCTTGTGCTAATTGAGATATTTTTAATGTTATTACTTGTAGTAGATATGGTTTGTAAAATTTGGTACAAAATTCGCATATTAGAATTATGTTTTGAATAACATAAACCCTTGTGAGGTTTTGAGCTATATGCTCTTTCTTTCTTGAGTGTAAATCGTTTATAGCTTATACATGCCTCATATGTTTACTTGCAATAGCTTTAATGAACTAGAGATTGCTAGAACTTACTCATGTCAATTTGCAAAGCATATAGTCAATACATACTTTGACTGTGGATATGATTAAAGGCACCTAGGTTTTCCACCACTTTGCCAAACAGCTATGTGTCCCCTTTTGTGCTCAACGAGTTGCAACACCCCTAGTTAGCCCCTTTGAGCCCACATTTAGCCTTTTCTTTCTTTACCACGCATATCTAAACTCTTAGCCTACTATAGGTATCCCTACCCTTGTTCTGAAGACTTGGTTGAAGATTTCAAACCAACATACATTAAGATGGCATGAAGATGTTCTATTCAAGGTGATTATGTGTATATGGGGATATGCTTGTTCAAATTACTTGTTGTATTGTGTGATTGCCGAAAAAAAAAGTGATTGAAAAAAAAGCAAAAAACAAAAAAAAAAAGCAAAAAACAAAAAAAAAAAGTGAAAAAGACAAAAACAAAAGAAAAAATGATATGAGAGCAAGGAAAGTGTTTAGAAAGAAAACAAAAATGTTAGCTCTTCGGAAATATGTTTTGTATGTAAGTATTTGGATTGATTCGAAAATGATATTTGGCTCCCACATGCTCTTGGTGACATTTTGGAAGAAGATGTGCTCGTAATTGATAAGTTTTGGTGCAATGACTAAGTATTTGGAATGTTCTTTACCACCACATATCCAAAATTCTGAATTCCTTAGCCCTATCCCCTTTACAACCTATGATTGAAGACCTTTATGATCCATGAGATAAGTAGCCTTTGATCTGTTGAGTAAGTTATTTGAGTAAGCATATGGTTTGGGTTCATTTGTGCAAATAATTCATTCTATTCAAGTGGTATTGTTTAAGTGCTTTTATTGTTGAAATATATGGGCAATTCTTGCACATATCTTTGAGTGAAACCCTATTCATGAGTGAAATACTATGAGTGCATCAATTATGAGGTGATCTTAACTTGTTCGAAGCATGGACGGACTTACTATCACCATTTTTTTTCTCCAAGTCTTACTTGTTCATGACATGATTATGTCTCTATTATCTCTTGCATTCCTTATTGTGACGACTCGGAAATTCGAAAAAGGAAAATTTGGAAAATTTGAAGGAAATGACGATTTTACCCTTGGTTATAAGGGCTGAAAGTTGACTTTTTGAACGGGACCATGTTTGGACTTTCCGTAAGTAACATTGAATAGGTCTTGAGAGTCTGAATCCGTAGACAGGCGGCATGCGTCAATCGGAGTTCGGACGTGAAAGTTATGGGTCTCGAACGGCGAGGGGCATTTTAGTAATTATGTGTGCAGGGGTAAAATGGTAATTTGATTATTCTTGGCGGATTCAGCCATGCATTAAATGGAGATAAGGACACCTATGCCTGTAAATTGGATGAGGATTTGTCGCTTAGTGACATCTGTCACTTGGTGAGAGGGATTAGTGGCTAATATGTGGATATATCTGTGTTGAATTATCAAAACCGTGTGTGTGTGTTTCCCTCCAAAAAAAACAGAACATGATATCAGGTGACAATTGAACTCTTGGGCTGGGTTTGTGAGAAATTAAATGAAATCCAGAGAGAAAAATGAAAGGATATTGAAGGATGATTGATGGGCTTCGAACCCAGTTGTACCCAGACTCAAAACCCGAAAACCTTTGAGGAACCTTAGGATCGAATTTGAAATTTTGGATATTCATGAGTGAAATTGATCTTGAATTTAGCCATCTGGGATTCATTTGAGTCGACCCATTGTAAAAATGAAAGAAATTGGAGTCGTTTTGGACTAGAACCGAGAGGGGAAGACTTCAGATTTTAGAGCTTGAGTCGAGGAATTGGAGACATGGAACGATGAAATTGAACTTGAAAATATGTTTATTAGGATCCTATGAAGCTTCCTGATGCATCAATTGAAAGAATACACTGAGAATTGATGGAGATTGAGGGATGAACAGTACGATTACGTTCTTCGAATTCGAGTTCAAATCGAATGGATTAAGGTAAGTTTGATACAAATTGAGTTTACAGATTCTTAATTAAGACTATTTTGATGCTAATGGACGGTTCAATTGTCGAAATGGATGCAAAATTGATAGGAATTGAACCGGGTCACCTCGCGGGTTGCAAGACCCGTTTTCCAGACAAACGGGCGAGGAAAAACACTGTAGCAGGGCATTGTAGCTAGCGCGTGAGTTTCACGCTCAGCCATTCCCGACGGCGCGTGAGGGCGCGTGGGTGCGATTCCTGAGGTGAGGTCAACACGACTTTTGTTCTATGCAATGTAATGAACATTTTAGCGTTGGTTTCGAGTTAATCGGATACCGTTTCGATATTGTTCCGAGGGTCCAAAAGTTTATGTTGCGCTTTTAATTCGTAATTAATTCCCAGAAAATTATGGGGAATTAATATGATGTTAATTAAGTCGTTAGTGACCTTGAATAATGATTTTGGACAGGATTCGAGATTCCTAGAAAATGTTGAAAATTATGGAAATGTGTGCAGTTCGGAAAGCGAGCGGTTTGGACGGTGTGTGAGTGGACGTTTGTTTTATAAACTGATACGCATGCATAGTTAAATGTTTTACATGATTGATTTCATGATTTGAGTTGCAATGATGTCCTGATGATGAGGCATGATTATTTGTGATTTAATGATTATTTTAATCGATCTTTCGGGCACGTTTTACGAGAAAAGTGCAAATGATATTTTGGGCTAAGCCCGGAGTCAAAATGGTTTCAAAATGGATATTTTGACTTAATTGGTGAGTCAAGGATGATTTCTAGATTATTTTATTATCTTCAAATGAGATTTTACGGATTTACGTGTAAATGGTATTTGGGCTTGAGACCCTGTCGGGAATGCTTTTGACTTGGTTTGAAGTCAAGGATTTGATTGAAATGTTTTGGGATGTAATCATGGGATGGTTTTCATTGTGATTGTGAATGCCCAGATGGTCGGAGCTAGGGGATTACCCAGACGACCGGAGCTTGGGGGATATGATTGTATGGTTGTGTGTTGTTTCTATGGTAAGCCAGCTTCTCGGATGTGACTGAGCCTGGATGTACCACTCGGATGTGTCTGAGCCTGAGGATGTGTTCGCCTAGATGTAACTGAACCAGAGGGTTGAGCCCTGATGTGTCTGATCCCGAGAATGTGGCTGGATATTGGCCAACGCGTAGTGCGGATGTGACTGTGTGATTGTTTGTGCACTTGTGAATAGTACAGATTGATTGATTGATTGATTTTGCACTTGTGAGTAATGCTATTTGATGTTGATTGTGATTGCGTACTGGTATTGAGTACGGATTTTGGTCTTTGTGGCCAGGTGATTATGATTTCATATGTTTGGCTTGAGAGCCGGGATTTGATACTTGTTATGTGATTTGGCTGGAAAGCCGGTGATTGTTCTTCATATGTTTTTCCCTATGCATGCATGGTTTGATAAACTGGAGGGTAAATGATGTATTATGAAATGTGTTTCAAACGATATTATTTTTGTCCACTCACACTTTTTCTGTTTTGATAACCCTGCAGGTCGTGGCACGACGTTCGGGGCTGATCGAGAGGCGGAGGCATGAGCGGAAATCAGTGCAGTCATCCCTTGTCTGACAGGTGCTGAAGGGTAGTTTCGGAACTTCAGTTGACTTGTCAGACGGGAGCAGGACCAGACACGGTTATCAAAGTCCAGTTGGGACGGGTCCTATCACTTATGCATATTTGTTGAATATCATAACGCCATAGACTTATAAATTTTTTTGAGATATATGGTTAAGGGCTATAGTGTTGTTTTAATAATTTTTTTAATTTTTTTTGAGTCCTTATTTGATTTGTTTTGTTTTGTTTTGTTTTGGTAAGACCGTATCAAGGTTTATGTGCGGGGTAGTCAATTCGGGTTACGTTGTTCTAAAAAGAAAATCAAGGCTTAATTGTTTTAAAATTAATTGTTTTTCAAAAAAAAAAAATTTTGTTGTCATATCTTAGTTTGTTTTAGTTTTGCTGGAGACTAGTAAGGTTTAAGTATGGGAGAATTTGATAAGCACATATTTCATCCCCTTTTTATATCAATTTCCTTTATATTTTACTTTGTTAAAACCTTATTTATGTCCATTCTATCTCATTTTATTCTTTTCATATATTAATTACTAGAATTGATTAATTAATGACTAATTATAGAATTAAAAATTCAATTAAATAACTAATAATTATTTATTATAATGCAGGCCCAATCAGTTAATTGTCTGCAGCCACTGATGTAAATATCGGTAATGTCATTGATATTTCTGTCGACATATCGGAAAATGTAGGAGTCGGCATCTAAACAAGGGGCAAGAAATTTCTTTCCCCAATTTTCACGATATCGGCCAATATCGGAAACTATCGTCGATATCTTCCGATTTACATCGAGATTTCGGTAAATCTCTAATCAAAGTAAAATAATTTTACCAATATACAGATGAAAAGAAGCAAAAATCAAACAAATTTTTTTCTCTAAGTGCGAGGAGCGGAGTAGCGAGCAGCGGAGGCCGCGACACCAGTGAGTTCAGCAGTTGTACGGCTAGAGTAAGGGGCCGCTATCTTCCGTTCTCCACGCCTTCATCCTTGTTCTTCCTCACGGTCTCTCTGTGAAAGAGAATAAGAAAGAATTAAAATAAACCTAGCAACCAGTGTTGAGGATCAGATCATATGAGGATAGTCATCCATGTGAAAGAGAAGGAGAAAAAATGAAAACCCAGCAGCCATGAGTCTCTCAATCTCACCTCAACCCTCTGTCTCTCACGCAAAGAAGGAGAAATATTATTGCAGTTTGGTTGATGGTCACTCACCTCAACAAAAAAACCAGATAATATTTTCATTATTTCTCTCTGCCAACAATAAAACATAATTGAGAGAGTTCTACACGCTTCTAAAAGGAAATGAGAAAGTTTTTTTAATAATTTTTTTTTCCTGAGGTTCGATTCATACCCCATTATTATATATATGGGTTCTTATTTAATGATTTTTTTGGCAAAGAGATAATTGTTATTATTGTTGTTTTATAAAATTTATTATTATTATTAGATAAGAATAATATTACATTATAACTTTGTATTAAATATTTGTATATTATTAAGGGATAACAATTATTAGTGAAAAATTATCAAAAAAATCATGTTTTAATTTTAGTTTATATTTAAGATTTTTTACATATTAGTTAATTTGAATGGTTAATTTGATATAAATTAATATGTGTAATATGTTGAATGGTTAATTTGAATGTGTAATACGTTTATATTTAAGATTTTTTATATATTAAGGATACTTCGTACTAGCCCTTTCTAGTTATTGATGCTTATTACAAAAATATGTCATAGTTCAAGTCCACATCTTTACAAAAATTCAACAATATTAAAAGTCGTTTAGCTATTTAAATGTATCATACATATTAACGTTACTAATGATAACAATTAAGAAATTCATGGTAAACCATCAACTTAATTTAATTATTAAATATGAATAACTAAATGATCTCCAATTTGATTAATTGTTTTTATATATAAATGATCTTAACATAATAATCTAGGGAATAAATGATTCAATTTATGATATATATATATATATGTATAATAATTATTTGATAAAGTGATTGAAATGGTGTTACGGGTATGGATGAAAGTATTGTTATATTTCGGCGAAATTTAGCCAAAATTTCGGTAATTTGGGTCGGCGACACATAAGAAGGGGAGAAGATATTGATAGAAATTTCAACATTTTTCCTTATTTTGAGCCCACAGATTCTTTTTTGGGATCAAAACGATGAAGATGCACTATTAATTCGTGAAAATTGGACGTAAAAAGAAGGAGGTTTAGTCAGGTCGTTCCGTTGGGTCGGAAAACCCGAGTTGCAGACCCGATTGAAGGTAGGAGATGACTGTTTGTTGTTATACTTATACAATTGACGTTGGTTAAAGTTACAAACACATTGGCTATTAGAGTTGGTTTGTGTTTTAATATCCATTTGGGGGGTCTTGGGTTCGACCCCCCTTAACCTTCAGTTGCTGTTTTTTTCCCTTTATTATCCATTTTTTTTCCAATATTTCAACAAAATGTGGCTTCTTTTTTTTTCATTTTTGAGCAATTTTAAATATATCCATTGCTTCCAATTTTTAAACGAAGTTTGGTCCTATTTTTTCATCATTTTTTTCTCAAATTTTAAATGTATTTAAACTTATTTTATCATTTTTCTTACATTGAATTTTTGTATGTTTATTGTTATATTTTTAACTATATTAACATTGAATTATAGTAAATCACTTCAATTTACGTTTATGTTTAAGATTTTATATTATTAGTCATCGACAGAATCCTATTGTATCATATCATTCATCATATATTTATTAAAAAAATGTCATTTTATAATTTTTATTAGTCATATATAACCATTATTGGGTACTTAAGTTTTTCCTAAAGTTTCATTCCAAATTTCGAACTTTTAGACCGAATTTCTGTCATTTTTGTTGACCGTAAACGATATTGATATCAATATCTATATTTGGGGCGAGATATCCGTAAATTTGATTAGCGATATATCTGTCGATATAGATATTTCAATCCTTGTCTGCAGCCCAATTAGAGCAGCCTTGATTATCCATGTAGCCGCCAACCTAGCTTGAATGTGCGCAAGGCCCACTGCCCCATCACTTTAGCATGCAGCACGACCATCTTATGCATCCACCATTGCACCGAGTCGACCCAACTGATATTCCAAGTCAGCAGCCCACACGTGTCATTCCACCGACTTCACCATTTTGAGAAACCCATCATCACCAGCAGGCCATGCAGCGTGTCAAATTCCTATGCCAACACGGCTTTACCAGTTCGCAGCCCACCACCGAAGCCCAATGTGGTGCTACCTTCATCAGGCCAGACGACTATTTCGTGAAGCCCTAATTCCCCGCTGTTAAATGAAATCCATTTGAGTAGCCCAAATTTGTCTTTCTTTGTCAAATTCCAACAAGCAATTTCAGATTTCAAAGCAAAGAAAGGAAATAATATTACCTTCATGTTCTAAGAATTAATTAGGTTTCATATTACCTTTTTAATTAAGATTTTTATTACCTTTTTCATTATGATTTATATTTCTCTTTTAATTAGAAATTGAGCTAGGAACTTCTCCTATGCCTATAAATAGTTAGCTTTAATTAATTTTTCAGGGGTCGCTCATTCCTTTTACCAACACTTTGCAAAAACCAATTCTCCATTTCCTTTAAAACCGAGATTTCTCTTACAAAAGTAAACTACATCATCCTCCATTGACATATAAGGTGTATTCCTAAGTGTCTCACCACAAGTGGCGAACTACCTAGCTTTATAGAGCATATTCCCGAGGATTCAAAGCGTAACTCAACTTATTAACCCCGTAGTTTTCTCTTTGTACTTGGAATATAGTGTTTATTGGATTGATCATTAATCTTATAATGTTTCTATATTTTGTATTGATTTCAATAATCTTCCATGTTATATTTATGTTTAATGCTTGATTAGATATAGGGCGTATTCCCGAGTCTAGATCATCCCCATTTTATATCAGTATCCTTTATATTTTACTTTGTTGAAACCTTATTTATATCCATTCTATCTCATTTTATTCTTTTCATATATTAATTACTAGAATTGATTAATTAGTAACTAATTATAGAATTAATAATTCAATTAAATAACTAATAATTTTATTTATTATAATGCATGCCCAATCAATTAATTGTCTGCAGCCTAATTAAAGCGGCCTTGATTGTCCCTGCAGTCTCTAGCCCAGCTTGAATGTGCACAAGGCCCACCGCCCCACACTTTAGCATGCAGCACGACCATCTTATGCATCAACCATTGCACCTAGTCGATCAACTGAAATTTCAAGCCAGCAGCCCACGCGTGTCATTCCACCGACTTTAACATTTTACGAAACCCATCAGCAGCAGGCGGTGTAGCATGTCCAACTCCTATGCCCACGCGTCTTTACCTGCTCGCAGCCCACCACCGAAGCCTAGGGTGCTACCTTCAAAAGCCCAGACGACCATTTCACAAAGCCCTAAGTCCCAGATGTCCATTGAAATCCATTTGAGCAGCCCATATTTGTCTTTCTTTATCAAATTCCAACAACCAATTTCAACTTTCCAAGCGAAGAAAGGAAATAATACTTCGTTTATCTTCTACGATTTAATGAGGTTTTATATTACCTTTTCAATTAAGATTTGTATTACCTTTTTCATTATGATTTATATTTCTCTTTTAATTATGAATTGAGCTAGGGACTTGTCTTATGCCTATAAATAGTTAGCTTTGATTATTTTTTCAGGGGCGCTCATTCTTTGTACAAATACTCTGTAAAAACCAATTCACACTTTACCTTTCCCTTAAAATCGAGATTTCTCTTACAAAAGTAAACTACACCATCCTCCATTGACATATAAGGCGTATTCCTGAGTGTCTCACCAAGAATGTCGAACTACCTAGCATTTATAGGGCGTATTCCCGAGGATTCAAAGCGTAACTCAACTTATTAACCACGTAGTTTTCTGTTTGTACTTGGAATACCGTGTTTATTGGATTGATCATTAATCTTATAATGTTTCTATATTTTATATTGATTTCAATAATCTTCCATGTTATATTAATGTTTAATGCTTGATTAGATATAGGGCGTATTCCCGAGTCTAGATCATCCCCATTTTATATCAATATCCTTTATATTTTACTTTTTTGAAACCTTATTTATATCCATTCTATCTCATTTTATTCTTTTCATATATTAATTACTAGAATTGATTAATTAGTAACTAATTATAGAACTAATAATTCAATTAAATAACTAATAATTTTATTTATTATAATGCATGGCCAATCAATTAATTGTCTGCAGCCTAATTAAAGCGGCCTTGATTGTCCCTGCAGTCTCTAGCCCAGCTTGAATGTGCACAAGGCCCACCGCCCCACACTTTAGCATGCAGCACGACCATCTTATGCATCAACCATTGCACCATGTCGATCAATTGAAATTCCAAGCCAGCAGCCCACGCGTGTCATTCCACCGACTTTAACATTTTACGAAACCCATCAGCAGCAGGCAGTGTAGCATGTCCAACTCCTATGCCCACGCGTCTTTACCAGCTCGCAGCCCACCACCGAAGCCCAGGGTGCTACCTTCAAAAGCCCAGACGACCATTTCACAAAGCCCTAAGTCCCAGATGTCCATTGAAATCCATTTGAGCAGCCCATATTTGTCTTTCTTTATCAAATTCCAACAACCAATTTCAACTTTCCAAGTGAAGAAAGGAAATAATATTTCGTTTATCTTCTAAGATGTAATGAGGTTTTATATTACCTTTTCAATTAAGAATTGTATTACCTTTTTCATTATGATTTATATTTCTCTTTTAATTATGAATTGAGCTAGGGACTTGTCTTATGCCTATAAATAGTTAGCTTTGATTATTTTTTTCAGTGGCGGTCATTCTTTGTACAAATACTCTGTAAAAACAAATTCTCCCTTTACCTTTCCCTTAAAATCGAGATTTCTCTTACAAAAGTAAACTACACCATCCTCCATTGACATATAAGGCGTATTCCTGAGTGTCTCACCAAGAATGTCGAACTACCTAGCATTTATAGGGCGTATTCCCGAGGATTCAAAGCGTAACTCAACTTATTAACCCCGTAGTTTTCTCTTTGTACTTGGAATATAGTGTTTATTGGATTGATCATTAATCTTATAATGTTTCTATATTTTGTATTGATTTCAATAATCTTCCATGTTATATTTATGTTTAATGCTTGATTAGATATAGGGCGTATTCCCGAGTCTAGATCATCCCCATTTTATATCAATATCCTTTATATTTTAATTGTTGAAACCTTATTTATATCCATTCTATATCATTTTATTCTATTCATATATTAATTACTAGAATTGATTAATTAGTAACTAATTATAGAATTAATAATTCAATTAAATAACTAATAATTTTATTTATTATAATGCATGCCCAATCAATTAATTGTCTGCAGCCTAATTAAAGCGGCCTTGATTGTCCCTGCAGTCTCTAGCCCAGCTTGAATGTGCACAAGGCCCACCGCCCCTCACTTTAGCATGCAGCACGACCATCTTATGCATCAACCATTGCACCGAGTCGATCAACTGAAATTCCAAGCCAGCATCCCACGCGTGTCATTCCACCGACTTTAACATTTTACGAAACCCATCAGCAGCAGGCAGTGTAGCGTGTCCAACTCCTATGCCCACGTGTCTTTACCAGCTCGCAGCCCACCACCGAAGCCTAGGGTGCTACCTTCAAAAGCCCAGACGACCATTTCACAAAGCCCTAAGTCCCAGATGTCCATTGAAATCCATTTGAGCAGCCCATATTTGTCTATCTTTATCAAATTCCAACAACCAATTTCAACTTTCCAAGCGAAGAAAGGAAATAATATTTCGTTTATCTTCTAAGATTTAATGAGGTTTTATATTACCTTTGCAATTAAGATTTGTATTACCTTTTTCATTATGATTTATATTTCTCTTTTAATTATGAATTGAGCTAGGGACTTGTCTTATGCCTATAAATAGTTAGCATTGATTATTTTTTCAGGGGCGCTCATTCTTTGTACAAATAATCTGTAAAAATCAATTCTCCCTTTACCTTTCCCTTAAAATCGAGATTTCTCTTACAAAAGTAAACTACATCATCCTCCATTGACATATAAGGCGTATTCCTGAGTGTCTCACCAAGAATGTCGAACTACCTAGCATTTATAGGGCGTATTCCCGAGGATTCAAAGCGTAACTCAACTTACTAACCCCGTAGTTTTCTCTTTGTATTTGGAATATAGTGTTTATTGGATTGATCATTAATCTTATAATGTTTCTATATTTTGTATTGATTTCAATAATGTTCCCTGTTATATTTATGTTTAATGCTTGATTAGATATAGGGCGTATTCCCGAGTCTAGATCATCCCCATTTTATATCAATAACCTTTATATTTTAATTGTTGAAACCTTATTTATATCCATTCTATCTCCTTTTATTCTTTTCATATATTAATTACTAGAATTGATTAATTAGTAACTAATTATAGAATTAATAATTCAATTAAATAACTAATAATTTTATTTATTATAATGCATGCCCAATCAGTTAATTGTCTGCAGCCTTATTAAAGCGGCCTTGATTGTCCCTGCAGTCTCTAGCCCAGCTTGAATGTGCACAAGGCCCACCGCCCCATACTTTAGCATGCAGCACGACCATCTTATGCATCAACCATTGCACCAAGTCGATCAACTGAAATTCCAAGCCAGCAGCCCATGCGTGTCATTCCACCGACTTTAACATTTTACGAAATCCATCAGCAGCAGGCAGTGTAGCATGTCCAACTCCTATGCCCACGCGTCTTTACCAGCTCGCAGCCCACCACCGAAGCCCAGGGTGCTACCTTCAAAAGCCCAGACGACCATTTCACAAAGCCCTAAGTCCCAGATTTCCATTGAAATCCATTTGAGCAGCCCATATTTGTCTTTCTTTATTAAATTCCAACAACCAATTTCAACTTCCCAAGCGAAGAAAGGAAATAATATTTCGTTTATCTTCTAAGATTTAATGAGGTTTTATATTACCTTTTCAATTAAGATTTGTATTACCTTTTTCATTATGATTTATATATCTCTTTTAATTATGAATTGAACTAAGGACTTGTCTTATGCCTATAAATAGTTAGCATTGATTATTTTTTCAGGGGCGCTCATTCTTTGTACGAATACTCTGTAAAAACCAATTCTCCCTTTACCTTTCCCTTAAAATCAAGATTTCTCTTACAAAAGTAAGCTAAACCATCCTCCATTGACATATAAGGCGTATTCCTGAGTGTCTCACCAAGAATGTCGAACTACCTAGCATTTATAGGGCGTATTCCCGAGGATTCAAAGTGTAACTCAACTTATTAACCCCGTAGTTTTCTCTTTGTACTTGGAATATAGTGTTTATTGGATTGATCATTAATCTTATAATGTTTCTATATTTTGTATTGATTTCAATAATCTTCCATGTTATATTTATGTTTAATGCTTGATTAGATATAGGGCGTATTCCCGAGTCTAGATCATCCCCATTTTATATCAATATCCTTTATATTTTAATTGTTGAAACCTTATTTATATCCATTCTATATCATTTTATTCTATTCATATATTAATTACTAGAATTGATTAATTAGTAACTAATTATAGAATTAATAATTCAATTAAATAACTAATAATTTTATTTATTATAATGCATGCCCAATCAATTAATTGTCTGCAGCCTAATTAAAGCGGCCTTGATTGTCCCTGCAGTCTCTAGCCCAGCTTGAATGTGCACAAGGCCCACCGCCCCTCACTTTAGCATGCAGCACGACCATCTTATGCATCAACCATTGCACCGAGTCGATCAACTGAAATTCCAAGCCAGCATCCCACGCGTGTCATTCCACCGACTTTAACATTTTACGAAACCCATCAGCAGCAGGCAGTGTAGCGTGTCCAACTCCTATGCCCACGTGTCTTAACCAGCTCGCAGCCCACCACCGAAGCCTAGGGTGCTACCTTCAAAAGCCCAGACGACCATTTCACAAAGCCCTAAGTCCTAGATGTCCATTGAAATCCATTTGAGCAGCCCATATTTGTCTATCTTTATCAAATTCCAACAACCAATTTCAACTTTCCAAGCGAAGAAAGGAAATAATATTTCGTTTATCTTCTAAGATTTAATGAGGTTTTATATTACCTTTGCAATTAAGATTTGTATTACCTTTTTCATTATGATTTATATTTCTCTTTTAATTATGAATTGAGCTAGGGACTTGTCTTATGCCTATAAATAGTTAGCATTGATTATTTTTTCAGGGGCGCTCATTCTTTGTACAAATAATCTGTAAAAACCAATTCTCCCTTTACCTTTCCCTTAAAATCGAGATTTCTCTTACAAAAGTAAACTACACCATCCTCCATTGACATATAAGGCGTATTCCTGAGTGTCTCACCAAGAATGTCGAACTACCTAGCATTTATAGGGCGTATTCCCGAGGATTCAAAGCGTAACTCAACTTATTAACCCCGTAGTTTTCTCTTTGTACTTGGAATATAGTGTTTATTGGATTGTTCATTAATCTTATAATGTTTCTATATTTTGTATTGATTTCAATAATCTTCCATGTTATATTTATGTTTAATGCTTGATTAGATATAGGGCGTATTCCCGAGTCTAGATCATCCCCATTTTATATCAATAACCTTTATATTTTAATTGTTGAAACCTTATTTATATCCATTCTATCTCCTTTTATTCTTTTCATATATTAATTACTAGAATTGATTAATTAGTAACTAATTATAGAATTAATAATTCAATTAAATAACTAATAATTTTATTTATTATAATGCATGCCCAATCAATTAATTGTCTGCAGCCTAATTAAAGCGGCCTTGATTGTCCCTGCAGTCTCTAGCCCAGCTTGAATGTGCACAAGGCCCACCGCCCCTCACTTTAGCATGCAGCACGACCATCTTATGCATCAACCATTGCACCGAGTCGATCAACTGAAATTCCAAGCCAGCATCCCACGCGTGTCATTCCACCGACTTTAACATTTTACGAAACCCATCAGCAGCAGGCAGTGTAGCGTGTCCAACTCCTATGCCCACGTGTCTTAACCAGCTCGCAGCCCACCACCGAAGCCTAGGGTGCTACCTTCAAAAGCCCAGACGACCATTTCACAAAGCCCTAAGTCCTAGATGTCCATTGAAATCCATTTGAGCAGCCCATATTTGTCTATCTTTATCAAATTCCAACAACCAATTTCAACTTCCCAAGCGAAGAAAGGAAATAATATTTCGTTTATCTTCTAAGATTTAATGAGGTTTTATATTACCTTTTCAATTAAGATTTGTATTACCTTTTTCATTATGATTTATATATCTCTTTTAATTATGAATTGAACTAAGGACTTGTCTTATGCCTATAAATAGTTAGCATTGATTATTTTTTCAGGGGCGCTCATTCTTTGTACGAATACTCTGTAAAAACCAATTCTCCCTTTACCTTTACCTTAAAATCAAGATTTCTCTTACAAAAGTAAGCTAAACCATCCTCCATTGACATATAAGGCGTATTCCTGAGTGTCTCACCAAGAATGTCGAACTACCTAGCATTTATAGGGCGTATTCCCGAGGATTCAAAGCGTAACTCAACTTATTAACCCCGTAGTTTTCTCTTTGTACTTGGAATATAGTGTTTATTGGATTGTTCATTAATCTTATAATGTTTCTATATTTTGTATTGATTTCAATAATCTTCCATGTTATATTTATGTTTAATGCTTGATTAGATATAGGGCGTATTCCCGAGTCTAGATCATCCCCATTTTATATCAATATCCTTTATATTTTAATTGTTGAAACCTTATTTATATCCATTCTATATCATTTTATTCTATTCATATATTAATTACTAGAATTGATTAATTAGTAACTAATTATAGAATTAATAATTCAATTAAATAACTAATAATTTTATTTATTATAATGCATGCCCAATCAATTAATTGTCTGCAGCCTAATTAAAGCGGCCTTGATTGTCCCTGCAGTCTCTAGCCCAGCTTGAATGTGCACAAGGCCCACCGCCCCTCACTTTAGCATGCAGCACGACCATCTTATGCATCAACCATTGCACCGAGTCGATCAACTGAAATTCCAAGCCAGCATCCCACGCGTGTCATTCCACCGACTTTAACATTTTACGAAACCCATCAGCAGCAGGCAGTGTAGCGTGTCTAACTCCTATGCCCACGTGTCTTAACCAGCTCGCAGCCCACCACCGAAGCCTAGGGTGCTACCTTCAAAAGCCCAGACGACCATTTCACAAAGCCCTAAGTCCCAGATGTCCATTGAAATCCATTTGAGCAGCCCATATTTGTCTATCTTTATCAAATTCCAACAACCAATTTCAACTTTCCAAGCGAAGAAAGGAAATAATATTTCGTTTATCTTCTATGATTTAATGAGGTTTTATATTACCTTTGCAATTAAGATTTGTATTACCTTTTTCATTATTATTTATATTTCTCTTTTAATTATGAATTGAGCTAGGGACTTGTCTTATGCCTATAAATAGTTAGCATTGATTATTTTTTCAGGGGCGCTCATTCTTTGTACAAATAATCTGTAAAAACCAATTCTCCCTTTACCTTTCCCTTAAAATCGAGATTTCTCTTACAAAAGTAAACTACACCATCCTCCATTGACATATAAGGCGTATTCCTGAGTGTCTCACCAAGAATGTCGAACTACCTAGCATTTATAGGGCGTATTCCCGAGGATTCAAAGCGTAACTCAACTTACTAACCCCGTAGTTTTCTCTTTGTATTTGGAATATAGTGTTTATTGGATTGATCATTAATCTTATAATGTTTCTATATTTTGTATTGATTTCAATAATGTTCCCTGTTATATTTATGTTTAATGCTTGATTAGATATAGGGCGTATTCCCGAGTCTAGATCATCCCCATTTTATATCAATAACCTTTATATTTTAATTGTTGAAACCTTATTTATATCCATTCTATCTCCTTTTATTCTTTTCATATATTAATTACTAGAATTGATTAATTAGTAACTAATTAAAGAATTAATAATTCAATTAAATAACTAATAATTTTATTTATTATAATGCATGCCCAATCAGTTAATTGTCTGCAGCCTTATTAAAGCGGCCTTGATTGTCCCTGCAGTCTCTAGCCCAGCTTGAATGTGCACAAGGCCCACCGCCCCATACTTTAGCATGCAGCACGACCATCTTATGCATCAACCATTGCACCAAGTCGATCAACTGAAATTCCAAGCCAGCAGCCCATGCGTGTCATTCCACCGACTTTAACATTTTACGAAATCCATCAGCAGCAGGCAGTGTAGCATGTCCAACTCCTATGCCCACGCGTCTTTACCAGCTCGCAGCCCACCACCGAAGCCCAGGGTGCTACCTTCAAAAGCC
The DNA here is from genome assembly GCA_032719365.1 of Prinsepia uniflora. Lineage (NCBI taxonomy): Eukaryota > Viridiplantae > Streptophyta > Magnoliopsida > Rosales > Rosaceae > Prinsepia > Prinsepia uniflora. The sequence goes on along the minus strand of CM064868.1, from coordinate 51,933,741 downwards.
CAGACGACCATTTCACAAAGCCCTAAGTCCCAGATTTCCATTGAAATCCATTTGAGCAGCCCATATTTGTCTTTCTTTATTAAATTCCAACAACCAATTTCAACTTCCCAAGCGAAGAAAGGAAATAATATTTCGTTTATCTTCTAAGATTTAATGAGGTTTTATATTACCTTTTCAATTATGATTTGTATTACCTTTTTCATTATGATTTATATATCTCTTTTAATTATGAATTGAACTAAGGACTTGTCTTATGCCTATAAATAGTTAGCATTGATTATTTTTTCAGGGGCGCTCATTCTTTGTACGAATACTCTGTAAAAACCAATTCTCCCTTTACCTTTCCCTTAAAATCAAGATTTCTCTTACAAAAGTAAGCTAAAACATCCTCCATTGACATATAAGGCGTATTCCTGAGTGTCTCACCAAGAATGTCGAACTACCTAGCATTTATAGGCCGTATTCCCGAGGAGTAACTCAACTTATTAACCCCGTAGTTTTCTCTTTGTACTTGGAATGTAGTGTTTATTGGATTGATCATTAATCTTATAATGTTTCTATATTTTGTATTGATTTCAATAATCTTCCATGTTATATTTATGTTTAATGCTTGATTAGATATATGGCGTATTCCCGAGTCTAGATCATCCCCATTTTATATCAATATCCTTTATATTTTAATTGTTGAAACCTTATTTATATCCATTCTATCTCTTTTTATTCTTTTCATATATTAATTACTAGAATTGATTAATTAGTAACTAATTATAGAAATAGTAATTCAATTAAATAACTAATAATTTTATTTATTATAATGCATGCCCAATCAGTTAATTGTCTGCAGCCTAATTAAAGAGGCCTTGATTGTCCCTGCAGTCTCTAGCCCAGCTTGAATGTGCACAAGGCCCGCCGCCCCACACTTTAGCATGCAGCACGACCATCTTATGCCTCAACCATTGCACTGAGTCGATCAACTGATATTCCAAGCCAGCAGCCCACGCGTGTCATTCCACCGACTTTAACATTTTACGAAACCCATCAGCAGCAGGCGGTGTAGCGTGTCCAACTCCTATGCCCACGCGTCTTTGCCAGTTCGCAGCCCACCAACGAAGCCCAGGTTGCTACCTTCAAAAGCCCAGACGACCATTTCACAAAGCCCAGGGTGCTACCTTCAAAACCCATATTTGTCTTTCTTTATCAAATTCCAACAACCAATTTCAACTTTCCAAGCGAAGAAAGGAAATAATATTTTGTTTATCTTCTATGATTTAATGAGGTTTTATATTACCTTTTTAATTAAGATTTATATTACCTTTTTCATTATGATTTATATTTCTCTTTTAATTATGAATTGAGCTAGGGACTTGTCTTATGCCTATAAATAGTTGGCTTTGATTATTTTTTCAGGGGGGGCTCATTCTTTGTACAAATACTATGTAAAAACCAATTCTCCCTTTACCTTTCCCTTAAAATCGAGATTTCTCTTACTAAAGTAAACTACACCATCCTCGAATTACATATAAGCCATATTCTTGAGTGTCTCACCAAGAATGTCGAACTACCTAGCATTTATCCGGCGTATTCCCGAGGATTCAAAGCGTAACTCAGCCTCTTAACCCCGTAGTTTTCTCTTTGTACTTGGAATATCATGTTTATTGGATTGATCATTAATCTTATTATGGTTCTATATTTTGTATCAATTTCAATAATCTTCCATGTTATGTTTATGCTCAATGCTAGATTAGATATAGGGCGTATTCCTGAGTCTAGATCATTGAATGTGTATAGGGCGTATTCCCGAGCACGTACTTAAGATAACGTACATGTATTTCATTAAACTAAGGTTTTGTAATTTCGTTGATTATGAAAATTGGTATAATTTATGAATGAGTTAGGTGTAAAGATGAGTTGACCATGTAAATATTAGATTGGGTAAGTTTAGTTTAATTAATTACATAGGACTTTAGTAACATTCAATTACCCCCCCTTAATTAATTAATTAAACGATAATCATGCTTAGGTACCCTCAATCCCCTGTTAAGAACAATCCCTACTTATCAATGTTACAATCTACAAAAAAAAAAGGTTTTAATTTGCGTATGTTAACAGGGGTGGAGGTTAAGGCCACCCAGACTAATAATACCCCGTGAGTGACACCATACAATTTCAGTAGTGCTTCAATAGTCCAGCTGCACAAGTGACTCCCCCCATCACTAATCATAACACGCGGTATTCAAAACCTGGAAAAGATTTTAGTCTTGAGGAAATCTACAATAGCTTTAGAATTATTAGTACGGGTGGCCTTAACCTCCACCCACTTCAACACATAATTCATATAAAGTAAGATATAGAGATTGCCATTATAAGAAGGAAAATGTCCCATAAAATCTATGCCCCAAAAATAAACAATTCAACGGTTAAAGTATGATGTTGTGGAATTTCATCTCTATGTCCTAAGTTTCCAGATCTTTGACATTTATCACATGATAAATAGACTGAGTGTACATCTTTAAAGAGAGTAGGCTAATATAATCCAGATTCTAAGACTTTAAGGGTTTTTTTCATAGATCGAAAGTGCCCTCCTCATGCATGACTATGGCAGAATTTTAGAACAGATTTATGCTCAATATTAGGGACACATCTCCTAATTAACAAGTTGACACACTACTTCCATAAGTAAGGTTCACCCCAAATATAGTGCCTAGCATGCTTCCTAAGTTTATCCTTTTGTGCACGAGGTAAAGTGGTAGGGAATATCCTAGTGATTAAAAAATTCACAATATCAGCATACCATGGAGTACTTACCTAGATTCCGAAGATCTGTTCATCTGGAAACGTCTCTTGAATCTCCACACGTTCACTCTCTTGCACAATTTGGCTCAAATGGTCAGCTTCCACATTTCCTTTCCCTTCTTGTCCTTAATCTCGTTGTCAAACTCTTAAATAAGAACAATCCATCAGATGAGCCTTGGTTTGGCTTCCTTCTAGGCCAACAAGTATTCAAAGCTACATAATCAGTGTAAAGGAAAACCCAGGGCTAACAAATGTTTTTTTAGTAGTGGTGTACTACATTCGAGCTTCATTGAGGGTTCATGATGCATAGTAGATTGCACAAAGCTTCTTGTCCTTCTTTTACCGTATCAGAGCTCCAACTACATAGTTCAATGCATCACACATCAATTCAAATGGCAAGGAACAATCAGGGGCACATAGGATGGGTGCCATGGTCAAGTGTTCCTTAAGCTTCTCAAAAGCTCTCTTGCAATCCTCATCAAAGACAAAGGGTGTCTCCTTCTGAAGAAAACGGTACAAGGGACGTGCTATGTGAGAAAAGTTCTTGATAAATCTTCTGTAAAAACTTTCATGACCAAGCAATGAACAAATATCTTTCACAAAAGTGGGAGAGGGTAGGTACTTCACAAGATCAACTTTAGCTTTATCAACTTCTATTCCTTTTTTCAGTGGTAATATGCCTACCTAAGACTATCCCTTGTCTAACCACATTTCTCCTAGTTTAGTACTAAGTTATTTCCGACACAACTTTGCAAGATTAACTCTCAGTTTTCTAAGAACGCATCACAACTATCACCAAAAGCACTGAAATCAACCATAAACACTTCAATTATCTTTTCCATTTATTTAGAGAAAATGAAAAGCATACATCTTTGGAATGTACTTGGGGCAGTGCATAAGCCGAATGACATCCTCCTATAGAAACAAGTACCAAAGGGGTAAGTGAAGGATGTATTTTCTTGATCATTGTAGGCTATGCAAATTTGATTATAACCTGAATAACCATCTAGAATAAAGTACCAAAGGGGAACTAGGATACCTCATTGCATCACAGATGTTGAATCTAATCTCCATCCCATTGACTTCTATGGTTAGAGTGCCATTGAGCACGTCAATCTTGGTTCTTGCGGTCCTCACGAACGCCCTTCCCAAAAGAATTAGTGGAGCTTGGTTTATTGGGGAATCCTCCATGTCATGAACATAGAAGTCTACTGAAAAGATTTGTTGATTGACTTGCACAAGAACATCTTCAGTGTACCCTTTAGGATACAAATTAGAACGATCGCCTATTGTATGATAACATAATCTCTTTTAAGTTTTCCTAAACCTAGAACAACATAAAGTGAATGTGGCATTACATTAGTGGATGCTACTAAATCTAACATAACTTTGTCAAAAGAAGTGTTACCAATCAAACAAGAATAGAAAAACTCTCTAGTTCTTTCAATTTTGAGGGTAGGCGATGTTGGATGACAGCGGAGATTGTCTCACTCACTTTCAATCCCTACTTAGCATATTTTGGCACATGCTTGACGCACTGGATCAAGGTCATATTGATTTACACTTTCTTGAAAATTTCCAAGATCTCTTTATCAAATTTGTCCTTCTTGGATTTTGCAAACCTACTCGGAAATGGTGCTTGCACAAACGAAAAATTAGTAATAAGTAAACTTAGAGCGATAGGATTTTTACCTTTCTCTAGGGCAGACTGGTTTGGTTATGGTGCCTTAGTCGATTTTTACGTCACCTTTTGTTTCTCAGCCTCACAAACAGTTGGTTCTTTCTTCGGTTCGATCATCTAGCACCTTACCTCTTCGGGTGACAATTGCCTTAGACTCAGGTTTTGAATTAGATATAGGGTTGGTTAAGGTGGGTGCACCAAACTGCTATGAATTTGGGCCATGAAATCCATGACCTTACCCATTTGATCCTTGAGATATGCAATATCCTTTTGCTATTTTTTTTGACCTGTGACAAGAGCTTGAGTAGAAGCCATTAGAGTTTGTTGCCCTTGCGAAAGGGCAGCAAGAATTTTATCATAATCAGGATTAGACGATGAAGAGACATTGTTAGGTGCATGATTAGGAGAAAAGTTAGGATATTGAACTGGGGGCCTTATGTCAGGACCCGTCCCAAATATCACCTCGATACCCGGGACGAACCCTGCTCCCGTCTGGCAATCACACTTAAAGTACCACAAGAACCTCAAAATAACCATAAGCATAACTATCAGACAAGGGAGTAAATATAATACAACTGTAGAACAGAGCATAGCGTTATAGAAAACAGGCACAAAAGTCCTACTAGGCTAATCTTGCAACGGAAGAACGTCGTAAGCTCTATGCCTCGATCCCTGCCTCAACGTTCACCCCAGCGCTATCACCACGACCTAGAGGGTAAGTCAAAACCAAAAAGTGTGAGTGGACTAAAAGAAATAAAAGGTTTAAAACGCAAGTTATGAATAAAACAGTTTAAGGAAAACAATATGATTTACCCTCCGTTTAAAAATATGCATGCCTAACAAGTATCAGAAAACCATAATATAAACAGTATGATAAGTATGCTAAGATCATATCGTAAAACCAAATATCCAAATCCGATCAAACCTGCTGGGTCTATCCGAGTCTTTAAACTCAACCAGGCCTCAAATGTAATCCGAGTCTTTAAACTCCCAAGTCTTTAAACTCAATAGTCCTACGGGGGTAATATCGTAAATATCCGAGTCTTTAAACTCCCGAGTTTTTAAACTCAATCCGGGCCAGTCCCCCGTCAATCAGAATCCGGGTCTTTAAACCCAATATCCAGATCCAGCAAATCCAATCCAAAACCAATTTAAAATCAATTCTAAATCCATATCCAAACCCGAATCCGAAATCACTGGTCTGATGCCCTTCCGGCATCCAGAACCGTCATTCCGAACCCAAATCCGGAATTCCATTTTTCAACTTTAAAACCAAATTCCGCTTCTCGAAATCCAATTTTAAAACCCACACCTTGATTACCAAAAAGCTTATAGATTGAAACCCAAAAGGTTAGCATCAAAATCAGAAATTCAACTTTTTCTCGAAAAACGTGCGAAAACCCAAAAATGTCTCGAAAAACGTGCAAACATATCAACCACGTATAATCACCATTAAAAACCATAAAAACATACTTTAAATAATAAAACATAAATAAAAACAGTTAGGCATGATCGTAAGAAAAGAAAGAGTCCACTCACGAATCCGAAAGTGTCAATCGCGCTCCGTGCGCTCCTCGACCGTCTCAGGCGTCTCCCGTCCTGTCAATAGGCACCAAATAGGGTCACAAATACTTCAAATATGCTAACCCTAATTTCCCCAAATTTCCGGAAATTTATACATAATTTAAACTTAAACCCTAAACCGTCCGAATCCTCGAACTATCCCGTAACATCGTCCGATTAACCCGAAAATTACACCAATGGATACCTTAGAACATTTAGAACAAAACCCATGTTGGAAGTTTGTTCAGAATCCTCCCCACGCGCCCCCACGCGCCGCCCAAAGTGGTTGCGCGTGGGCCTCACGCGCCTGCTACAGTGCATCGTCTACCTCGAGTCACCCGGTTCAACTGTGTTGAACCGGCGCGACCGGTTCTCATCCATTCTTCCACCATTTCCGTCCAATCCAATCCCAGAAGCTTCGTCCAGTTCCCTGCAACCAAACCCAGTCCTAAAACCTGGAAATCGACGCCTAAAACCCATCGTCTTCATCCCTGAAACAAACTACCCGTTTGCCCTGTTTTGGCCTCCGGCCACCCAGGTCATCCCCCGTCACGGCACCAACCTCATACGACTCCTGGGACCTTCAGGAGTCTCACACTAACCTCCAAAGCCCTCGGCTCTAGCCCAAAGTCCACGACTTTTGAAAACAATCAAACGGGAAAAACAGGGGAATGGGGTCTCACCTGCGATTCTTCCTCCGCCGTCTGCACCGCCGTGTACCACGGTGTGCAATGAGTCCTCTGCGGTCGTCCAAACTCCTCCTCAGCTTGGTTTGAACCACAACACGGCACAACCACCACCTCTGTCCCACGGCCTCTCTGTTTTCTCTGAAAACTCAACCTCACCACCGCCGTGTGTCTAGCACGATCTCACCCCCAAATTTCGATCACCAGCTTCTTCTCTTCTCTCTGTCACTCTCACAACTCACAGGACTCTCACACATGCACAGAATCGATCACACTCACCACCGCCTTACCACTCTGTTTCTGCTTCTCAAACCAATTTGCACGAAATCAATTAATATGTGCCCGTGTGTATAATTAACACCCTAGAATCCTCTAGTGTTAATCCACGTGTCCCCTTCTCCATGGCCATCAGCACAAAATATCCAAGCCCACTCAGCCACTTGCTCTTATCTGATTGGTCTTAAGGGAAAAAGACCAAATTGCCCCTAGGTTTAGAAATTACCATTTTCCCTCAAACTTTCCAGACCTGTAACTATTTCGTCCGATGTCCGATGACAGCGTGCCGCCTGTCGTTGTATTCAGGACGTTGAGACGTATCTAACGGTCCTCGGTCTACGTGAAAATCACAAGTCCACTAAAAAGTTAACATTTTCTCCTAATTAATCAAAATTACGGTAACGCCCTCAATCTTCTGCACGTCATAACTTTTTCTCCGATTGTCCAAATCGGACCTGCCACCTGCCTACGGACTCGTGATGTCCTAAACTACGTCACGGTCAATGGTCAACACTCATCAAACCTGTAAATCAAAAAGTCAACTTTAGTGCACTATTCACAAGGGTAAAATCGTCCTTTTATACAAATCTTTTTACAAAATTACATTTGTACCCTTCCTGAAGGTACGGGTTGTTACACCTTAGTTGCCAAGTTTGACGTTGGAATTGGTTTTGGCTCGGCTCCTGGCCTGTGCTCATATGTTGAGGGTTCAACGTGTTGTTTGGATCTTTTCAGCTATATCCTTGGTTTTTTTGTCCCCCCTGGAAACCTCCAATGGCATTGGCCATTTCTGTTTCACCATTATCCTCCCTGCTTAGAACAAATGGAACAAATGGGTGGCTTTGCCTTCTTCTGTTCTAAGACATTCGACAACATAGAAGCAACTTTGTCATGTTTAGCATCATGAACAATATTAGTACTTACCTCATGTACCTTTCTTGGAGAAGGCTCAACACCCTCATATTGGGCATCAATCGATGCTCAGCTTTCTAATAGTGCATACCATTCCACTAGGTTTGTAGCAAAGGAACTTCCATTTGCGTACCATGAAGTAAACCACCATCCCATGCCTTCAGTCCTTTGAAAAATTATGTCAAAAGGTATCCTTTTGTGATTCCATGAGTAGGACATGAAGCGTAGAGCTCCTTAAAATGTTCATAGTACTGATTAGAGTTCTTATCATGATCACACTGGTTGATTCCTATGATCTGCTTCCTCAAAAATTTAATCTTCGAGGCTAAAAAATACTTAGCAAGAAACTCACAGACTAACTTGTTCCAAGAATCAATATGGTTGAATGGTAGTTCCAAACCCCAAGTCCATGCCATATCTTCTTAGGACAACAAAAAAGCTTTCATCTTCATAATGTGCAAGTCTGCATCATCTAGACACATGCTAGCACAAATGAATAAGAACCCTTTCAGGTGCTTGTGTGGATCTTCATTTCGGAGACCATAGAACTTAGGAAGCTAATGGAGGACTCTACTCTTGAGCTCAATATCCTTCTTGTTGCCATTTTCTGGATTTTGAATGCTGAAATTAGCAATACCTTTGTTTGTTGAGCAAGTTTGTTCTCAGATGCTTTGATTGCATGCCATTTCCATTGGTACCTTGACGTTTTTTTCTTGTTCTATTTAATTATAAAATCTTGGGGTTGTAAGTCCTTGTGACTCAGTTGGATTCAGTTCTTCAATGAATGTAGTGTCGTCCAATGAAGTGTCAGGTTGTCTCTGCAGCCTTATAAGTTTAGTTTGTCGCTTGCTCATTCATAAAAGAATTTCTGCATTCAGAAGAGTTAAGTCAATATCCAAGTTTATGACACCTTAACAAGAATGCTCAAACCAATTTCATCAAAGATATATATATATATATATATATATCACATGTATTCAGAGTCTAAATGGAGACTTCAACGAACATGCAACCGAAGTAAGTGCCTTAAACTCGAAGCATTATTCATCTCTTTGGCATGTCCAATACTGACCAGGTTAGAAAGAATAAACGCAAGAGGTAGGACAATTTTCAAGAAAACTCGAGGCTTTTATGACAGGACCCACCCCGATTATCGCCTCGATAATCGAGAAGCATCCTGCTCCCGTCTGACAATCGAATCCAAAAGACCGGAAAACTAATTAATATTACAACACACCCATTGTCAGACCAGGGAGATTAAACAAATACATCCGACTGGACGTCAAGTCCACAGTTTCACAGAGCGATATTACAAAACAAGTTAAAGAAACAAGTCCTACTCTGTGAACTAACTACTCCGCAATGGAAAACTTTATGCCTCCACCTCTGCCTCGGCGCTTGCCCGCGCACTTGTACCACGACCTGGAGGGAATTTAAAACAACAAAGTGTGAGTGGACCGAAACATACGTTTTACAGGAAAAAACAGTTTTTCCGAAATCGGGTTCGCCCTCCAGTTTTGTAACACGCATGCATAACCAAATATTCAAAATTTGCATATTAACTTTTGAAAACTCTTTTTCCGAATCACATGAAAAACGTTACAAAGGATCGCCATAATTCATGTAGAAACCATTTAATAATGCCAGGTTTCAGAAACCGTCATTTTGAAACGTTAATTGCACAAATCAAGTAAACCGTGAATCAATAACCATAATTATGCCGTTGGATCCATCCGAGTCTTTAAACTCAACATTAGGCCTTCCCGGGATATCAACGAGTCTTTAAACTCAAAACATGATTAATAGGCCTCGGGGGTATCATAATAATCGAGTCTTTAAACTCACGAGTCTTTAAACTCAATTCGGGTCTTTAAACCCAATTTTCGGGCCCGCCCCCGTCATCAACATACCGGGTCTTTAAACCCAAAACCAAATCCAACCATTAACCGGGTCTTTAAACCCAAAACCGTTTTTAAACATAATAAACCAGGATTCATCACAAACCGTTTTCCCAACATTATTCCGAAAACATTTCTCATCATAACAGGACTTATGTCCGAATTCACATGCAAATTCCAACACAGGCAATTTCCAAAAATTACTTCACAATGTGATCAAACATCATAAATCCGAAACATGCACATTCATATCCAGGTACTTCATCAAAATCATCACGCATGCAATAGCGAAAACCGTAATCTCGAAATGCGTGAAATATGATAAATATCTCGAAAAACGTGAAAACATGTAAAACCGATATATCATATCACCATCATAAAATCATAGGTAAAACCATGAGATAAATAAGCAAAATAGTCATGCATGCCCAATTTAGAAATCAAAAAGTCCACTCACAGTTTTAGGACGCGTCAATCGCGTCCCGCGCGCTCCTCCTTAGCTTCGGAAGTGTCCGGGCCTGTAAAAATGTACAAGAAGGGTTACAAACATCCTCAAATAGCTCGTAAGATTTTTCCCTAATTTCCCGGATTTTTCGGCGAAATAAACCTTAAGGACCTAAACTTCCGGGCTCCCGAGATTATTCCGAACGACTCCTGAACAACTCGAATCCTAATGGGAAAATGTTAATTAGACTGAAAGGAACAATTCCCATGTTGATCGTGATCGGAGATGACATCGCACGCGCCGTCACGCGCCCCCCAAAGTGGATGCGCGTGAAGGCCACGCGCCAAGCTACAGTGTCATCGTTCTTACCCGGATAGACTGATAAACGGGTCTGTTACCTGCGACTCAACCCGACCAGTTCAAGCTCAATTCTCAATCAATTCCTCTCGTTTTTGATCCTATCATCTTCTCTAACTCATTAATTTCAGGTCTGTGTCTATGACTAACCTCGACTGACACCAATCGACCCAACTCAAGCTCGAACAGTCGAACAAGTCGACTTCTGGAACTCACCCGACACGGTTCCATTTCCAAATTAATTCCACCAGAAGCATAAAGGGACCCATACGAACACAATAGCACAAACAATTTAACTCGTCGTTACCTGGAAGTCGTCGTCCTCAGCACTGGTTTTCCCCTGAAACTGAGACTCAGGTTCCCGGCCAACCTGTCCTCCTCCACCTTCAATTCTTGCACGGTTGTGCTCGTAGTGGCCCCAGAAGACTAAGTCCACCCTCAGTTTGGTTCAAATCACCTCAAAACCCAACCTTTGAATTTCCCTCCATTTCTGCGTTTTTCTCTTCCCCGTCTCAGAACCTCGCTCAACTCTCTCTCAGACTGCCCAAATGATCGAAATGAGTTCCCCGACTCAGTGACACTCAGCTAAACCCCTCAGAATGGAAGACAGCCCGTGGGAATCCACTGAACCTCTTTGGAGACTGTTTCCCGCACACAGAGTCCACGGCCATTTTTAAAACTCCCCGTGCTCTGAAGCTCTGCACAGCCACGATGGGGTGCTTCCAATGCCTCAAACAACATAAACAATGTGTCTGATCTCTCCACCAACCCTTAAACAATTGCACGCTCAGCCCACGGCCGCACACCCTGTTTTTCCACGGTGGTGAACAGTACCCCGTGTGAAAAGACCAAAATGCCCTCAGGGCAAAAATTACCAAAATGCCCTCCAACATCCGTGACCCGTAACTCGGTCATCCGACGTCCGTTTCGCGCGTGCCGCCTGTCGTTGTACTCGGGACCTCGAGACGAACCTAACGGTCTTTGATTCATTTGGATATCAATTGTCTAACAAAAAGTCAACTTTTTCCCATATAACGTCCAAATTACGATAATGCCCCTGGACTTTCGAACATCATAACTTTCACCCTGTTCGTCCGAATCGAACGTGCCACCTGTCTATGAACTCGTGACGTCCCGAACTATGTCACGGTCATCACTCCACGTCCGTTCGACCTCCCAATCAAAAAGTCAACAAATTGACCACACAAATCACAGGGGTAAAAAGGTCATTTTAATCAATATTTTATAATATTACATTTCCAGAATGTCCGGGGCGTTATATTTTACCCCATTGATATCTCTTTCTTTGATCCAAAACCGTCAGGAGTATCTTCTCTTGTCCTAGATAGCACTCTCAATAATTTCTTACTTGAGATGAATAATTTTCCGGATCATAAGCTCGAATCATTATTAGTCTCTTTGGGCAAGTTCAAGAGTGATCAGGTTAGAAAGAATAAACATGAGAGGTAGGATTGATTTTGGAACTCCCCAAGGTTCACTTCTCAAATCCAAGTTCGATCATGGGTATCACCTTGTTATCCTAGACATCAGTCTTGAAAATTTCTTACTCAAGATAAATAATTGTCTACTCCAAAGACAACTCAAGTGTTAAAAAACATCGTCCTCAACCTTACGGCTTTAAATTCGCTTAATTCAAGGTCCACAAAGGGTTTAGGTGATAAGTTAACAAGCGAGACTTCACCTATTGCATCAAAAAACAAAATCTAAACTCCAAATAACAAGTGATCAACATATAGCTAAGACTATTACTTGAATAACAAAAATTAATGAAAAAGTATAAATTTTTTATAAACAAGTATGGTATGGACAGTTTATATATACACTAACACATTATGAATGATTTTAAATTCCCTGAAAACGGCGCCAAAAATTGATTAACATAAACTAGGCATTCAAAAAAACACTTAATTCATGCAATGCTCGGCTTAAACCCTTCTTTGTGGATTGTAGTATTAAATAAGTAAGGATTATTCTAGAAAGTGGAATTGAGGGACATTTAACAATTGATAGTAAAAAAAATGGAAGAATATAATGGGGGAGTTTTGTAAGTGTTTTAGTCCAAACTACATAATTAAAAACTACGAAACTACGAATTTGAATCTACACCTAATTAACTTCTGTACAATTGATCACTTCATTCACTTACCTTGTCTGTGCACCAGCATTTATACAAATTAAACCAATCACGAAATCTTACCTTCATTACCTCAGTTGCATTCACAATTTTTTCATATGAAAAACGCTCCAAAATGTGGACAATACATTCACAAGATGATTCACCTTAAATTGTTGACTGAATGCTCCGAAACATAGACAATACATTAAGTCTCTTCAACCTAATTCTAAATGCTCTTAATACGCAGACAAAACACTGAGCATTAAATTGAAGTATAAAACAATAAAACGTATGAAGTAACTAAAATTCAAAAAGAAAAACACATGGAGATTGAATTTAATAAGTACAAACATTAAAAGAAGAAAACCACACTTGTCTATTTAATTTATTATTGTGTTCAAACAAGTGATAATCAAATAGAAATTTCATTATAAACATAACCAAGATCAGATACAAGAGTTTAGTTAAATGAACTATAGTTACACATTCGTAATCCAAGAATGTCTTCAGACGCTACGTCAGGTGGGATAGATGGATCGTTATGCACTAGATTATCTGAATCGTGGAAGGAACCTAATGAAGACAGCAGAAAGAAAAAAAGAATTCAAACTAAACTCTTTTTGTAGCAACCCATCCTGGATTTCGGGATTAGATTAGTGATTAATGACGGATTAGTGAAGTTAAGCGGTGATTAGTTGGGTGATTTCGGACGGACGGTGCGAAATGACGGTTTTACCACTAGCATGGGTGAAATGTTGATTTTTGATTAGGGTGGTCAAACGGACTTTGGCCTATGATGGTGACGTAGTTTGCTATGTCACGAGTTCATAGACAGGTGGCACATCCAATTCTGATATTCGAGGAAGAAGTTATGACATTCGGAAGTCGAGGGGTATTTTGGTAATTTGGTTGAAAGGGGCAAATTGTTGAATTTTTATACGACTAGAATTTTTCACGTAGTTTGAGGACCATTAGTTAGGTCTCGATTCCCTGAGTACAACGACAGGCGGCACGCTGTCAATGGACTTTGGATGGCTCGGATTTTGGTCTAAACGTGCGAGGGGTAAAATGGTAATTTGTGCACCAAGGGTAAAATGATATTTTGGCTGATTTTGAAAATGGTTCAATAGGATGGGGACATTTGTCCCTGTGTGGTTGGATATTTTTCACCTGGGAGCAATGAGATGTGGCCACCTGTCCACTCTCTGGTTGGTTCCAGCCCCTTCGTACATTTTGAACGTTTAAAGACAGGGCAGCGTAGTCGTGCATATGGTCTAAGTCGAGAGAGTGAGAGATCAGTGTGTGCTTATTCTTGTGTGTGTGACTAAGTGAAAAGGAGAGTGAGTCGTGGTGTGTGGGAGTGAGGAAATAGAGAGACCGAGAGGAAGAATCCTGAACAATCGTGCAATTCAAACGCCCAAACCATTGCGACCCTGTCTGTTGGTGGTGATCACTGAGTAAAAGGAGACCAGGACGATGTGAGGATTACGGTGGAGGACACGACGGAGGGTCAGAGGGAAGGTAAGCCATTTTTAGCAACCTCTGTTTCTCTGTCTCTATTCAAACATGGTAGTGTGGGCTTTGTTGGTTAATGATGGATTTGGTTGAATGGTTGAGTTTCTGGAGACTGAGACAAGTGCACTAGACTTGAAACCGAGACCTGAGGTGCTCTGTGGCAGCTGGGAATGAAGATCAAAAGTTAGCCGGTTCTTCTTGGAATCGTGAAGGTACATTTTAGCCTTAAGTTCGTATTTTGATTATGTAGATTAATAGGAAACACTTAGACTAAGTTATAGTACTAATTAAAATTGAAAACAGATCGAAAAAGAAGAAGGAATAGAGCTGAACCGCCCTCGCTGGTTCAGTTGGATCAGGCTGGTTTGAACCAGTCTGAACCGATCGAGCGAGAGGTTGAAGATGATAAACAGTGGGCTCGTGGCTCCCACGCAGCCCTTTGGACGGCGCATGAGGGTGCGTGGTGACTATTTTTGGGAAGTGTTAAACACAACTTTTAAAGTATTCGATGTAACGAACATTTTGGGACTGGTTTTGAGTTGATCGGACATCCTTTCGATAGGTTTCGGGATGTCTGAAGGTTTAAAGGCTAGGTTAAAAATAGTTAAAATTCGAGAAAATTACGGGGCTTTACTAGAAGCATTATGAGGTAGTTAGTGACCTTAGTTTGTGATATGGACAGGTTCGGGATGTCCGGTGATAGTGGAATTACCGGGAACAGTGTAATTACACCCGTATCGAGGCAGCAGTGGGAATGGTTTATGAGTGGACTTTGCTTTGTAAGTTATGATGCATACATAAATGTTCTATATGTTTTCTATTTATGATTTCTATGTTTACGATTATGATCTTTATGATTTACGGTTTTGTACGTATTTCGAGATATGTACTTAATTGTACGTTTTATGAGATATGGTTTTATGCTATGATTTGATGATGGTTTTGATACTATGATATTGGGATTTGAATTATGATTTGATTTCAATGGTTTATAAATGAATTTGGAAAAGTTATTTCGACAAACGTGATTTCTTGAATTGGATTCGGAATGATGATTTCGGATTCGGCTTGGGATTCGAAATGGTGATTTCGAATTCGGATTTGGACATGGATTTGGAATGGTTTGAAAATGGTTTTGGATTGGATTTACTGGATCTGGTATTGGGTTTAAAGACCCGAATATGATTGTGACGGGGTCGGGCCCGGATATGTGATTTGGTTTAAAGACCCGAATTGAGTTTAAAGACTCGGGAGTTTAAAGACTCGAATTATATTGAGGCCTGGATTGAGTTTCAAGACTCGGATTGCTATTGAGTTTAAAGACTCGGATAAATCCAATAGGTTTGATTGATGGAAATGTGTTTGAAATGGATTTTGGATTTCTGTGATACATTGCTGGTTTTCAAATGGTTTTCAGGCGTTTTGGGTTATGACCCGGACGATATGAATTTTGATGATTTTGGGCTGAGGCCCGGGATTTGAGAAAAGGAAATGATTTCGGTTTTCATAAATGGTTTTTATTATCGTGGAACTAAAATGGTTTTCGTATGCGAGAAATGAAATGGTTTTCGAATGCATGCATTAGTTTTACGTGGAGGGTATAAACGTCTTTTCTTATAAAATGTTTTATGAACTTATTATTTATTTTTGTCCACTTACAGTCTTTTGGTTTTTTGATACCCTCCAGGTTGTTGCGGTGTGGGCTTTTGTGAGAGAGACAGAGACATCACACATGCGATCCATAGTAAGGCTGTGATCTCTAGTTAACTCAAGTTGGTTTTCGTACGTTGACCTGGGTATCCCTTGTCTGGCTTGCGTGTTCCACGGAGGTTGAACAAGTGTTTAGCCTTCATCACACATGCAGGTTAGACGGGAGCATGACTTATCCCTTAATCCCAGGGGATTGAGGGTGGGTCGTGTCAATTTGGTATCAGAGCGAGGTTTGTGCTCTCTACGCGAGGTTATGGTTTCCAGAGTAGTTGGTTGTCGACTTTTGTGATGTGATGCTGCTGTGGATGTGATGCCTCGACGTGGAACATCCCGTCATCAACGTGGACACTTGAGTGATAGTACGATAGTACGTTAGTTAGTTAGTGGCGAGATTACTAAAGACTGGGTGATGCGTTGCCCGATACACGGTGTGCGAGTATGAGGTATGCCAGCTTTGGGCCGAAAAGGATAGTGTGCTTGGCGCTGGATATGTTCGATAGTTAGACCTTAGGGTCGTATGTATGCCAGAGTGATTATCTCGGATGGTGATCCGATGAATGAGATACAATTGTTGGTTGGCTGGTCGGCATGTAGGGCCCGATGACGGCCAGTTGAGCCGGATGGCAATCGTGGGCCGATTGGGCCTGTTGATGGCAGCCTATTGCGCCGGATTACGATAGTGTAGAATTTTGACCATCCACTTGGTTGAGATTGGACTTGTACGGCTACAAGTAGCCAGATGCCTCGAGTTGCGAAGGTAAAGGAACCTACTTTTAGGAGTTAAGGAATTTCCCCCTAGCGATGGTTTCAGCTTTACGTTTGTGTGTAGATAGTACGTTAAGGGATGTTCTTAGATGGGTGTGATGACCCGAGTGATAAGGTTGTAGTGAGCTAGTGGATGCCGTGGGTTTTGATAACCCGAGTGATGTTGATGATTTGAGGAACCCCATTGGGATGGCTGGTCTGGTAAATGTGAATACTTTAGTGAGAAACACCAGAGTAAGTGCTTAGTCTGAAAAACGTGAGTTGGGGTTTGTGATTAGTTAGTTGTTGTGGCTTTGGCCGACTTTTGGCTGGATTGGAGGTGATGTTGTTGGGTGCAGCCAAGGTATTGGATGATTTGGTGCATGACTCTGGTCGAGTCTAGTGAGATGAGGGTTTTGGCTCGGTATGAGCGGAAATTCGGGAGTATTGTGCGGTTAGCCCTAGATCGGAGATGATGTGCCACGAGCTGGGATGCTTGTGAATGGTAGGATGGGCACATCGTGAGTTAAGGTTGTGACCAGTAGTGAAGTGGCACTGTCTGCTAGGAACCACTAATCGAGGTGGGATGTTCGATGACCATTGGCAGGTCATGGTTTGGTATGGTTGGTTAAGCGGGTGTTGGTTTGATCAGAGTAGCGCAGCGGAAGCACGGTGGACCTAGGATTCGGTTTGGAGCGAGCTAGGTTGGTATGGTCGGGTTAACCATATGTGAGTTTGGTTTTCATGGACTTATCCTAATGTGTTCGAAATGTCTAGTGTGTTGGAATATGTCGGCATATGTCGAGGTTGGCATTTGGTGATGCCGAGGTTGGTACTTATGAAGTCCTCGAGACTAGGGATTGACGACTCTGAGGATAGTGACGGAGGAGTCTGAGGTTATTGATTGTGGATTGAGGATCCTGAGAGTTGGTAACTCGTACGTTAGTGATGCTCGGAGTTGAACCTCGGAAAGGTTGAGACGCGATCATCAGAAGGAGTGATGATTGACATCCTTTAGATGTTTATAAATAGTGATAACCGATAGGCGAGTTGGTCGGTGAGTTGGATTGTTTACGGACGAGAAGGATGTCTGGGTGAGTTGTGGGATTTTCTAAGTCCCGTAGAGGAGTTGACGTTTGGACGGTTAGTCCGGAGGTGGTATACTTGTTGGGGATGAAGTCTCATGGTTGGAATCTCGAAATCAGGAGATGTTGTGGTTGAGACGATGGGATGTTGTGTTGATTCTGAGTTGGTGTTAGATGTTGAGTGATGAATACTTTGGAGTCGGTGAGGGAGACTCATGGTGGTGTATGATGGAACTTCATGAGTTGTGACCCTCCTTAATCGTGGACACGTGTGGATGTGTTCAGGAGTAGAAAGAGTACTTGGTGACGCCATGTTTGGCGTGTGTGGCAAGTATAATGGGATTGTGTTAAGTTGGATTAAGGCAGGAAGACCTGTGATGTCATGGTTGTAGACCATTGTGAGTTCTGTGGTATGGTGACGAAAGAAAGATATTGAGAAAGAATGATAAGGAGTAACTATCACTAATTGTTGTGAGGTACTTGAAGAGAATCCACAATTTAGACGTGTCTCGCGACGTGTGGTATTCTTGGTCGATTTGATCTGATGCTGTGGTCTGATTATTTGTGGGAATTGAAAGCGAAGTAGTGAGACAGTAAGTAGGATCCACTTAGGAGTGAGTGGATCAGGATTGGATCGTTTCTGGCTCAGGATTGAGTTGTTGTGGATCAGGAGAATCGTATGCAAGACCAAGCTGGGACATGATCGTAAAAATGACAAGACAGAGGTTGGATATGTTGGACTTGAAGATGAGGAGATTGCTCTGTCTTGCAAGAGTGAAGGTGGTTGGATATCTCGACCATCTTGGAGTTGTGCAGGACGCGTGTGGTCTGTCTCGTATACGCATGGGTATATGGACATGGATCTAGTGCTAGGTCTGCCCTGTGTACGTAAATGAGACATGATTGAATTAGATGTGTTGGATGTTCGTCATGAGATCCAGGAGACCGGAAGACTCAAAATAGACTTGAGTTGGTATTCCCCGGAAGACATGTAGATCAGCTTGTCAGGAGTGGACCGAGGGACTTCAAGTGAAGCGTGATTAGCTTGTAGTCAGGTGGTAATCATGTGGTAATTAGTGTGGATACGAGGATGTTTTGTGTGCCCGCAGATACACTGTGAGTGTTGACGGATACACTAGGGTGGAGCCGATGTGTTTGGTGGAGATCCGTGGTATGTCATTGGAAGTGCTTGAAGTATGTATTGTGACTTTTTCATGGTCCGCACAGTGATTGATGCAAGTGGACGTGCATTGCTCGCTTCTGGTAGAAGTGTTGGTGATCGGCTTGGTGCCGAGGCCTATTGTTAGTTGCATGGAGGATCAGAGTAGTTTCGATGTGATGGATGAATAGAGGACGTGGATTGGATCTGGGGGATCCAGAGTGATCTTGTTGGTTATTCTTGACGAGCTAGATGCTCAGAGCCACGATTGGCTGGTGCGACCCTGATATTGGGATGTGTGATCACAGTTTGACAGGTATGCGATAAGGTCTAGTTGCAGACAGGTAGTGTGGGACGTGGATGGTGTTCCCACAGGTTGATTATGTTGGTGGTTAGTGGAACCACTGGTGAGATGACTTGTCGAGTTTTTCGGTATGAGACAGTACGTTGTGACTCCGGTGAGGTCGGCACGGAACGCTGATGGACGTAGTACGGAACGTTGAACGGATATTGATGAATAGAAGTACCCAGGGTGGTAGATGCCATCTTGAGGATTTGTTTTACGAGGTGAGTTGTGCTTGTTAACGGCAAGATCTTATGTTAGACTGAGGGCGTTGGTACGAGGTACGCATGACTCGAGAACGAGTCGATCTTGATGAAACTAGTAGCAGTTGTGTTGTGACATACCTAGTAGGAGTTTAACCGTGAGTGTCAGCTGGTGCGACGTTAGAGGTACCACGGGTACGAGTTGGACACGTGTTGACCTCGGTAGGAATGAGATGATCACCAGATGGACCAAAATTTGGTTGAGTTGGTTTGCCTGCTAACGGTTTGGAACATGACAGGATAAGGTTGGATTGGCAGGTGACGGACACCGGGTAGGAGACCCAGGTGCCCGAGTTCGTTACGGACGTACGTTATTCGGAATTTCGGGGACAAAATTATTTTAAGGGGAGGAGATTATAATGACCCATCCTGGATTTCGGGATTAAATTAGTGATTAGTTGGGTGATTTTGGACGAACGATGCGAAATGACGGTTTTGACCCTAGCATGGGTGAAATGTTGACTTTTGATTGGGTGGTCAAGCAAACTTTAGCTGATGATGGTGACGTAGTTTGGGACGTCACGAGTTCATAGACATGTGGCACGTCGGATTCCGACATTCAAGGAAGAAGTTATGACGTTTGGAAATAGAGGGGTATTTTGGTAATTTGGTTGAAAGGGGCAAATTGTTGACTTTTTATATGAAAAGTATTTTTCACGTATTTTTCGGACCATTAGGTAGGTCTCGATTCCCTGAGTACAACGACAGGTGGAACGCTGTCATTGGACTTTAGACGGCTCCGATTTTGGTCTAAACGTGTGAGGGGCAAAATGGTAATTTGTGCACCAAGGGCAAAATGGTCTTTTGGCTGATTTTGAAAATGGTTCAATAGGATGGGGACATTTGTCCCTCTGTGGTTGGATATTTTTCACCTGGGAGCAATATGGCCACCTATCCACTCTCTGGTTGGTTCCAGCCCCTTCGCACATTTTGATCGTTTAAAAACAGGGCAATGTAGTCTTGCATATAGTTTAAGTCGAGAGAGTGAGAGATCAGTGTGTGGTTGTGCTTGTGTGTGTGACTAAGTGAAAATGAGAGTGAGACTTGGTGTGTGAGAGTGAGGACGACGAGAGGATTACGGTGGAAGCCACTACGACGAGAGGATTACGGTGGAAGCCACTACGACGAGAGGATTACGGTGGAAGCCACGACAAGAGGATTACGGTGGAAGCCACGACGAAGGGCCAGAGGGAAGGTAAGCCATTTTTTGCAACCTCTGTTTGTCTGTCTCTATTCAAACATGGTACTGTGGGCTTTGTTGGTTAATGATGGATTTGGTTGAATGGTTGAGTTTCTAGAGACTGAGACAAGTCCACTGGACGTGAAACCGAGACCTGAGGTGGTCTGTGGCGGTCGGGAATGAAGATCAAAAGTTAGCCGGTTCTTCTTCGAATCGAGAAGGTACCTTGTAGCCTCATGTTAGTATTTTGATTATGTAGATTAATAGGAAACACTTAGACGAAGCTATAGGACTAATTAAAATTAAAAACGGACCGATAAAAAAAAAGGAATGGAGCTGAACTGCCCTCTCTGGTTCGGTTGCACTGGGCCAGTTCGAACCGGTTTGAACCGGTCGAGTGAGAAGTTGAAGATGATGAACAGTGGGTGCGTGGCTCCCACGCGCATCTCCTTTGGGCACCATGTGAGGGCGCGTGGAGCTTCTTTTGTGGATGTGTTCAACATGACTTTTAAAGTATTCGATGTAACGAACATTTTGGGACTGGTTTCGACTCGACCGGACATCGTTTCGATAGGTTTCGGTATGTCCGATGGTTTAAAGGCTAGGTTAAAAGTAGTTAAAAATTTGGGAAAATTACAGGGCATTAGTAGAAGCATTATGAGGTAGCTAGTGACCTTAGTGTGTGATATGGACAGGTTTGGGAAGTCCGGTGATAGTGGAATTGCCGGGAACAGCGTAATTGCACGCGTACCGAGGCAGCAACGGGAATGGTCTGTGAGTGAACTTTGGTTTCTAAATTATGATGCATGCATAAATGTTCTATATGTGTTATATATATTATTTCTATGTTTATGATTGTGATCTTTATGATTTATGGTTTTGCACGTATTTCGAGATATTTACGTAATTACTCGTTTTACGAGATATGGTTTTATGCTATGATTTGATGATGGTTTTGATACTAGGATTTTGGGATTTTAATTATGATTTTATTTCATTGTTTTATAAATGAATTTGGAAATGTGATTTCGATAAACGTGATTTCTGGATTTGAATTCGGAATGATAATTTCATATTCGGGTTGGGATTCGAAATGGTGATTTCGAATTCGGATTTGGACATGTAATTGGGAATGGTTTTAATATGGTTTTGGATTGGATTTGCTGGATCTGGTATTGGGTTTAAAGACCCGGATATGATTGTGACGGGGGCGAGCCTGGATATGTGATTGGGTTTAAAGACCCGGATTGAGTTTAAAGACTCGGATATTGTGATTTCCCCCGTAGGCCTATTGAGTTTAAAGACTCGGAAGTTTAAAGACTCGGATTGCTATTGAGTTTAAAGACTCGGATAGATCCAGTAGGTTCGATTGATGGAAATATGTTTTAAATGGATTTTGGATTTATGTGATACACTGATGGTTTTCAAATGGTTTTCAGACGTTTTGGGCTATGACCCGGATGATATAGATTTTGAAGTTTGTGGGCTGAGGCCCGAGATTTGAGAAAAGAAAATAATTTCGATTTTCATAAATGATTTTTATTATCGTGGAAATAAAATGGTTTTCTTATGCGGGAAATGAAATGGTTTTTGAATGCATGCATTAGTTTTACGTGGAGGGTATAAACGTCTTTTCTTATAAAATGTTTTATGAACTTATTATTTATTTTTGTCCATTCACAGTCTTTTGGTTTTTCGATACCCTCCAGGTTGTTGCGGTGTGGGCTGTTGTGAGAGAGACAGAGACATCACACACGCGATCCACAATAAGGCTGCGAACTCTAGTTAACTCAAGTTGGTTTTGGTACGTTGACCTGGGTATCCCTTGTTTGGATTGCGTGTTCCACGGGGGTTGAACGAGTGTTTGGCCTTCGTTTAGCATGCAGGTTAGACGGGAGCATGACTTATCCCTTAATCCGGGGGGATAGGGGGTGGGTCGTGTCACTTTTCATTGATGTACTGGGTCATGTGGAATTTTGGTATTTTTATTGATGTACTGGGTCATCAAAGGCTTACTCAACTAGTTAAGTTTGTGACATCTGTCACATTTTGGCTGGGATTAGTGGCATATGGTGTGTTGAGTTGTAATGAAGTCACGTTTGTACGACTTAGAACCAAAGATGGGAAAACAAGTTGAATTCGATCACACATAGCCATTGGAGTGAAACCAGAGAGACAGTGAGGGCTGTAGCGAATTTAAGAGAGACAGATAGAGGGAAGAAAACTAAGAGCTTGGCCAAGAGAAAACCTAGAAAAAACCCCGAAACCCGAAACCATAATTTAGGAAATTGAGATATCAAAATCGCGTTTTAGACCTTGATTGTTAAAACGAAGCTTGGATTAGGCTTCCTGGGATCCAAACGAGTCAAATTGTTCAAGAATTGAAGGGAATTGATGAGGTTTGTCCCTAGAATAGAGACTACAACTTCCTTGGAATTTCGAATTCTAATTCGAATAATTGAAGGTGAGAAATCATGAAATTGAGTTTGAATTCATATTTAGAAAGATCCTAAGATGGGTTCAAGTTGATTAGAATGGAGAAAATGGTAGAATTTGAACAGAATTGATCTCGTGACCCTTTCAAAAGTTGGATTGGAATTGAACGATTTGAGGTAAGATTTCGTGTAATTAAGGTTGTGGATCTTCAATTGGCATTGGGTATATGCTAATGGAAACTTTAAATGTACAAATTGGTGCAGAAACGATTGAAATTGGACCGGGTTCAGTAGCAGGTCAAAGGACCCTTTTTGCAGGAAACAGGCGAAATGGACGATGAACAGTGCTTGGTGCGTGGGCTTCACGCGTAGCCGCTTGCGGCTGCGTGTGGGCATGCTTTTCGAGGTACGGTGAACATTGAATTTTATGCTTTCGATGTAACGAACATTTTGGCACAGGTTTCGAGTTGATTGGATACCGTTTCGATATAGTTTTGTGTATCTCAAGCATATGTATATGTTTTTAAATACGTATTTGAATACTGAAAAATAGGGGATTTTATTGTGAGGTTAGTTGGGGATGATAGTGACCCTTATTAGTTGTTTTTTGATAGGATTGGTGATTCCTAGAATATACGAAGGAGCGTACGGCTCCGAATAGGACTTCTTGGACGGTGTGTGAGTGGACATTTGTTTTATAAACTGTTATGCATGCATAGTAAATGTTTTCCATGATTTATTGTATGAATTGAGTTGCAATGATTTGGGTGATGATTTGATATGATTATTTAGTGATTTTATGGATTTAATAATATATTTTGTGGACACGACATACGAGAATAGTGAAAATGCTGTTTTGGGCTAAACCCGTGTTTGAAAATGGTGTTTTGACTTGGATTATGAGTCAAGAATGATTATATGGATTAACTTAGTGATTTTGGATGTGATTTTACAAATTTGCGTGAAAATGTCATCTTGGGCTTCAGACCGAGTTGGAAATGATGTTTTGGGCTTAAGACCCTGTTGGAAATGATGCTTCGGGCTTGAGACCCCATTGGAATTGGTTTTGACTTGGTTTTAAGTCAAAGTTGTTTTGAAACTAATGTTTTGGATTTATGTTCAGTGCCCTGGATGTGTAATGCTTGGGAAAAAACAAATGTGTAATTCTCAGTTAACTCGGATGTGTAATTCTCGATACATTCTGGAATGCTCTAGATGTGTAATTCTTAGAGAAATCGGATGTGTAATTCCCGAAGTGCCCTAAGATGTGTAATTCCTGAGCTTTAAAGTGTTGAATTATGTTTGGTAGTGATTTTGTATTCAGATCTTTTATGATGATTGGATGAAACGAATTTCGGGAAATGTGGGCCACAGGCTTTTGATGAATTGTGGGTCTCACAATTTTCATGTGATTTAGCTTGAGAGCCAATTGTTCATATGGTTTACTCTATGCGCGCATGTTTTATAACTGGATGGTAAAGAGTTCGTTTTGAAATGTATTTTCAAAAGATATTATTTTTGTTCACTCGCACCTTTTATGATTTTGATGACCCTCCAGGCCATGTCACGAAGATTGTGGGCTGATCGAGAGGCGAAGGCATGAGTGGGAATCAGTGTGACTTTCCCTTGTCTGGCAAGTGCTGAGGGTGTTTTCAAAACTTCAGTTGACTTGTCAGACGGGAGCAGGACCGGGCACGGTTATCAAAGTCCATTTGGGATGGGTCATGTAACAACTTCCCTTGTACAAGTAGGAGTGCAACCTAAGGACATCTGGAACTTATCTGAGTCATGAGAGCTCGCCCTAGGGCTTCAAAACTCAATAAAATAGGCCTAGGCCCATGTAATACCTAAATTGGACCCTAATTCGGGCAAAAATTGAAAGTTTTCGGAATTGGGCCTTGATTGCATGGTTAGAAATAGGATTGAAAGCAGAGAATTTTGTACGAAAATCTCACCTAGAGCTTACCCTTAGCCATTGGAATAGAGGAGGCTAAAATTGAGAAATTGCTAGGCTTGGGTCTAGCTAGGGCTAGAAATCAGATACAAAGGCTAGCCAGTGACATCCCAGTGACACACTAGTGACATGGCAGAGGCGCACATGCTGGCACAAAAGCTCGCATTAGACTTGGCACAGGTGCTGGCACATGAGCTAGTGACATGGCTAGGCATGGTTAGTGGCATGGCTAGTGAGATAGCTATGTCTAATGACATGGTACACGCACACGCCCCAGTGACTTGGCCAGGGACACGATGAAGGCACACAGTGTAATGACCTGGATTTCGAGGAAAAGCGTAATTGGGAATTTTTGGGAGAAACAAACAATTTTGCCTTAATTCAAAGTGTTGACTTTTTATCAAAGTAAAAATTTTGAATTTTACTACAGACCTCTTTCAAGAATTCCGAGAAGTCCATTAGGGGATCTTGAATTTGTAGACAGGTAGCGCACCAAAATTGGTGTTTCGGTGATGTAGGTATGGGTTACAATGGCGAAGGGAAAAATGGTAATTTTGCCACCAAGGGCATTTTGGTCTTTTTTCTAGGGTCTAGAGTACCCTAGAAAGTTCTAAATTTTTCTTTTCATTTTCCACCAATGACTTACCCTATACATATATATATATATAGACACATTGGGAAGAGAGCGGAAGAACATGGTTTTTTGGTTGAGTTCGGTGGGTGTGCACCGAAGGAAAAGAAAGTGATTAACCGAGAAGGAGATGGGTATTTTGAAGCAATGAAAGGGAGGAGAGACAACCAGAGATGATGAAGAGATGATTAAGTAAGAAAAAGGCATGAAATGGTGATGAAAATAGGGTGAAGGGAGAGGAGGAAATCGTGAACTAAACCTTGGACCTGTAAGGTTTGTTTCGGGTTTTTGGTTTTGGACTAAGGAACTTGGAACCAGTTTTTCTAATAGCTTTCTGGAGGTCATAAACCGATAGTAGGGAAGAGAACCGTGAGTTTTGGACCCATGAAAGTCACTGGGCAAGACTTGGACGCCATAACCGCCAAGTTTGGAAGTTCAAACCATAACTTCGAGGTGAGTTTTGGATGGTTTGAGGTCATAGATCTCTTTCTAGATTTGTTTAGATGAGATTAGGTGGTTAAAACAAAGGAAATAGATGTGAAAAATTGGACTTGGAACCAGGTTGGACTCGCGGGTCGCCCAACCCGTTTTACAGGAGAAACAAGTCTGAGGCATGAAGAAGATGAACAGTTACATAGCGCATGACCCCACGCACAGTCACTTTGGGTGGTATGTGCGGTCTCGTGCCATGTCATCTGGAAAAGTGTTTAACACGATATTTCATCCTTTCGATGTTACCAGTCCTACAATACAATTTTCGAGGCAATTAGACATCGTCTCAAAATAGTTTTGACTGTTCGAAGATTTAGGGTTGGTTGAATTCGTTAAAAAGTCCAAAAAAAATTATGGGATTCTAGAATAAGTTAATTAGGGTGGTTAGTGATCCCTTGAGCTGATTTGTGGTAGGAATTGACATCCCTGGATTTTACTGAATAACGTGGAAGTTGGTTTGATCGTATAAACAGTACGTGTGAGTGGATGTTTTTTAATTCAAATATTATGCATGTGTATTTGTGTGTTTTGAATGTGTTTCTAAGTGTTTTTTATGATGTTTTGCTGATTGGAATTTTTATATGATTTTATGAATATTTTATTATTAATTTATTTCACGTTTAACGAGGAATTTCGTCAGTTACGTTTTCGAATTCAGTTTTGATTATGGTTTTGAATTGAATGTGATTTATGCCATGGGATTTAGTGATATTGGATTTTGATGATTTCCATATGATATTTGGATGTGTTTACAAATATATGTTTTAATGGCACGTCTAATGGTGTTGTGTTTGGGTTGTGATTTTTGGCTTAGGCCCTTGATTTTGGATTATGGGTTGAGTTGTGATATGGATGTGTGGTTTCTTGATGATTGTCATGTAATATGTTGTGATGATAGTGGATAACCCTCCTCGAGCTGCGTGTTGGTTAGTAATCTCAGACGTCGAGCTGGGGGACTCCAGATCTAGAGACTGGTTAGCGTTGACTCAGATGTCGAGCTGGGCTCCAAATCCTGAGTGGGTGTGTGAGGTCCACACTCGAACGTTAAGATGGGCTCCAAATCTCGAGTGGTGTGCTTACTAGTAGTGCAGTGGACTAAGTGACTAATGTTGTGCATCGAGGGTCAGTTGTGGATTGATTATGAGAGTTTGTTGTGATGACTTTGTGTTGATTATTGTGTGTTCGATGTGCTGGTGGTCATGATTTTTGATATTTGTTACATTATGGTTGATCTAGACGTTTTTTGAGGTTATGATTTGATTTATGCTTTACTTGTGGTTTGAACAATTTCTCTTATATGCATGCATAGTTTTAGAAAATCAGAGGGTAAAACATTATCTTTCAAATTATGTTTTTGAAATATTATTTTTGTTTACTCAGACAGTTTTCATGTTTTAAAACCCTTTAGAACCATTGCACAAAGTTTGGGACTGAACTAGAGACGAAGGCATGATTGATAAGGAGAATATCCCTTGTTAGACAAGCTGGGGGTGATTTTGATATCTCGCATTGCATATCGAACGTGTGCAGGGTAGAAACGTAGTTTATGCGACGTTTTCCGGGTTGGGCCCTGTCAACTTGGTATCAAAACTAGGATTTTGAGTGGTATATGTTAATATCATGCCTCGGTGATGCGAACCCCATGCACGACCTGATGATGAGGCCAGTAGACGAGGCCAAGATAATATTGGGTTGATAGTGGTTTTGGGTTGTTAAGGAGGGTAGGTTGTAACGACCAGGATCTTGATGAATGCGGAATTGGGAAATTTTGAGCGAAAAGGACGATTTTGCCCCTAAGTCAAAGAGTTGACTTTTTTTATCAAAGTCAAAATGTTGACTTCTTGCTACGAACCTCTTTTGAGCATTCCGAGAAGACAGTTACGAATGTCTTGGGATCCTGAATTTGTAGAGAAGCGATATGCCAAAATCAGAGTTCCGGTGATGTAGTTATCGGTTAGCAATGGCGAAAGGGCAAAATGGCAATTTTTCCAGCAAAGGAATTTTGGTTTTTTTGCTAGGTTCAAGAGTACCCTAGAAAGTTCTAAATTTATCTTTTTATTTTCCATAACCGAATTACCTTGTACATACATACAAAGATAGACGCATGGGGAAGAGAGCGGTAGAAAATGGATTTTTGGTTGACTTCGGTGGGTGTGCATCGAAGAAAAAGAAAGTGATGAACCGAGAAGGAGATGAGGGATTTGAAGCCTTGAAAGGGAGGATGGACATCTAGGGATGATGAAGAGAAGAACATGTAAGAAAAAGGAAGGAAGTGGTAATGAAAACAGGGTAAAGGGAGAGGAGGAAATCGTAAACTAAACCTTGGACTTGTAAGGTTTGTTTTTGGTTTTTGACCAAGGAACTTGGAACCAGCTGGTCTATCAGATTTATGGAAGAGAACCGTGAGTTTTGGACGCAGGAAAGTTACAGGGCAAGACTTGGACGCCATGGCCGTTGATAGGGATTTTACCAAACAAAAAAGATGTACTAGGAAAAACCTCTACGTGTAATAAACTTTGCAAGCGCACAGGACGTGTAGATAGTATAGATGCAAGCAAAGGTCAATCTCACAAAGACTTACTCAACAATATCCAATTCATTTTAACTCAATTGACTTAAGTGGAGTAATTAAAATACAAATATGGGGGGTTGTCACGTTGAATGAATGTAAGTAAATTAACTAAGATTAACTAACTAAGTCGAGCTAGCGTTTCTATCCACCTTTACCAATTATAGTTCCGTTAGATTTCCTTGATTAGATTACTATGCATGTATCTGAATTAAGTGTCCCTGCAGGGCTCCGGCTAAGGCTCACCCCACACATATTATCTTCTCTTAGATTGCATGTTTAAGCGTGATGTGCCCGCCCTTAACCAACTATTACCGATGGTGCGTGATAATGCATGCAACATAACGAAGATTTAATGACACTACATTATCCCTAGAAAAGTGATGTGCAGACCTAAGAAGTCATGAGTTTAGATTACGAATAAGATTCCCCCTCTTAAACGTTATGCCATAAATTGCAGGGTGAGCACAAACATCAAGGTGATCCGTCAAGCAATTACATCGACAATTATACACAAATAAGGTAGCTAAGCTTATAAGCATAAATTGAGTTCATGAAGCACAGTAATCCAACAAATCCAGGCACGCATAACAATTATAATCAAGAGCTAGAAATCTAAGTAAGAACTAACATGGCTAGGGCTTCAAGTAACCCTAGCCCTAATTACACTACTCAAACATTATTGAATTAACGAATAACATAATTAAATGCATAAGAAACATAAAATGATAATAGAATAAATAAACACAAATACTAAAGAATAGCAAGGAGTATGAAAAGGGGCTCAAACACTCTTCTTTTCCCAAGCCTCACGTCCTCCTTAGCACAAGCTTGAATAAAAAAGCATAAAACAATTATGAAATGCGGCTAACTATGTATATAAATTGAGTATGATTTTTGATGGAATTTTGGGACCTAGGAAGGTAAATTCGGCCCCCTACAATAAACCCTAATGCCCATATTTATAAGAGAATAATTAATCCTCTTAAAAATAGGAGTTTTTAATTAAATTCTATAAGGAAAAGGCATCCTAAATAATTAAGAAATCTAATTAAAACCTTTCCTACAAGGAATTAAAAATAAGAATATAAATGGAAATAGGGCTAAAGTTGGAGGAAGAGAACTCAGCACACGCGGCGAAAGTTGCCACTGGTCGTTCGGTAAGCGCGCACCGAAGCTCCTGCCCCTTGTTCAGTAAGCTCGCGGCAAAGCTCCTGCTGCTTGTTCAGTAAGCACGCGCCGAAGCTCCTGCTGCTTGTTCAATAAGTGCGCAAGGACCCCTGATGGTAGATTTCGGTGGGTATCCACCGAAGTTTTGTGCCATTTTCTTTCCTTCATAACTGCTTCGTTTCAACTCCGATTTAGGTGATTCTTTCGCCTAAATTCTCATAATTCCAAGCTCTATTTGATCTACACATTTATCACAAAATATATTATTTTCTCCAATTGCATAGAATAAAATATTAAAAAAACATACGTAAAAGGATATTAAATCATGGATAAAACATGCATAAATTATGACCTATCAGCCTCGAAGGTTGGAAGTTCGAACCATAACTTCAAGGTGAGTTTTTGATAGTTTGAGATCATGAATCTCTTTCTAGGTTGGTTTAGATGAGATTACGTGGTTTAAATGAAGGAAATGAACGTGAAAAATTGGACTTGATTGCAGGTTAGACTCGCGGGTCAAGTACCTGTTTTACAGGAGAAACGTGTATGAGGCATAAAGAAGATGAACAATGATGTGGAACGTGAGGCCCATGTGCAGTCACTTTCGGTGGCATGTGGGGGTGCATATCACGTCATCTGGAAAGTGACTTCGCATGGGCCTCACGGGATATGCACCCCCACAATTTTTGAGGCGATCATACATCATCTCGGGATAGTTTTGTCTGTTATAAGGTTTGTGGTCGGTTTTAATTTGTTTAAAAATCCTTAAACATTATGGGATTCTTGTATAAGTTAATTAGGGTGGTTAGTGGCCCCTTGAGGTGATTTGTGGTAGGAGTTGGCGTCCCTGGATTTTACAGAATAACGTGCAAGTTGGTTTGATCAAATAAACAATCTGTGTGAGTGGACTTTTATTTTTATTAAAATATTTTGCATGCGTATTTGTGTATTTTAAATGTGTTTCTATTTGTTTTCTATGAATTTTGGGTGATTGGAATTTTTATATGATTTTTGGCGATTTTATGAATATTTTATTATTAGTTTATTACACGTTTAATAAGGAATTTCGTAAATTACGATTTCAAATTGAACGTGATTTATGACATGGGATTTAGCGATGGATTTTGATGATTTCCATACCATTTTTGGATGGGTTTACAAATATATGTTTTGATGGCACGTTTCATGGCGTTGTGTTTAAGTTGTAATTTTGAGCTTAGGCCCAAGATTTTGAATTTTGGGTTGAGTTGGGATAAGGATGTGTGGTTTCTTGATGATTGTGATGTGATATGTTGTGATGATTGTGGATAACCCTCATCATGGTGCGTGTTGATTTGTAGCCTCAAACGTCAAGCCGGGGGCTCCAAATCTTAAGACTAGTTAGTGCTCACTCAGATGTCGAGCCGGGCTCTAGATCCTGGGTCAGTTCCCACTCAGACACATCGAACTGAGCTCCAAATCTTAAGTGGGTGCGTGAGGTCTACACTCGGCCGTCAAGCTAGGCTCTAGGTCTCGAGTGGTGTGCCAACCAGTAGTGCAATTGTCTTAGTGACTGATGTTGTGCATCGAGGATCGGTTGTATGTGGATTGATTTTGGATTGATTTATGAGAGTTTGTTGTGATGACTTTGTGTTGATTATTGTGTGTTCGATGTGTTGGTGGTTATGATTTCTGATATTTGTTGCATTCTGGTCGATCTACACATTTTTTGGGGTTAGGATTTCATTTAAGCTTTACTTGAGCTTTAAACGAATTTTCTTATATGCATGCATAGTTTTTGAAAATGGAGGGTAAAACATTATGTTTTAAATTATGTTTTAAAAATATTTGTTTTTTTTTTCTACTCATATGGTTTTTATGTTTTGAAACCTTTTACTGTCGTTGCACGAAGTTTGGAGCTAAACGAGAGACGGAGGCATGCTGGGCCCGAACGGCGACATTTTCCTAGTTGGGTCCTGACACACGGGTCATGTCACACTATACTTTGTGCATTGTTAAACGTGTATAGCTCCTTGATTCTTTACTTGTATATATGTATTAGCTCTCCTTGTATAAAACGTGTCACTTGCATAGTTCATAGGGACTTCTTGGGGCACGTGGTGGCGCGCGGCCCATAATTTGGGGAAGTGTTCAACATACGAAATCATCTATTTGATGTAACGAACATTTTGGGACTAGTTTCGTGTCAATCGGACATCGTTTCGATAGGTTTCGGGGTGTCCGAAGGTTTATGGTCGGTTTTAAAATATTCAAAAATATCGGAAACTTACGGGGCTTTGGTAGGAGGTTAATTAAGTAGTTAGTAACCTTCTATTACAATTTGGACAGGTTTGGGAGTCCCGGTGACGGTGATTGGCTCGGGAGAACCTATGGCACGCATATCGAGGCGGTAGCTCGGACGGTCCGTGAATGGACCTTGGTTTTCTAAATTGGTACATGCATAAATGTTTATTATATGTTTTATTACATATTTGATGATGTCATGGGTGCATTTGTATGTGGTTACGTATAAGCACGTATTTCGAGATTTCGGCCTTATACGGTGCTTATACGGGTATGTATTTCCTTATTGGTTTTAATGAAAAGGTTTTGGATTTCTAAAAGGATAAACTCGGGTATGAGACCCATTTGGTTTTGTCTCGAGCATATGACCTCAGATATCGGGCACGGTGCCCAGCTGATGTCCTATGTTCAGGCACGAGACCCAGGTTACTTTACGGTTTTGATTTCAGGTCAGGGAACCTGAAATGGATTTCCCAGTTCATGACGATTTATGGGAATCGGCATGAACCCTGGTTATGTTATTATTGTACATGATTGTTTATGTGAACCGGCATGAACCCTAGTTATGTTATTATGGTACATGACAGTTTATGGGAACCGGCATGAACCCTGGTTATGTTATTATGGTACATGACGGTTTATCGGAACCGGGCATGGAGGATGTTATATATATATATATATATATATGAATGCAATGGATATTATGGATCATGACGGTTCAAGGGAAACGGGCATGGATATCTGTGTTATGTATATATATGTTCATATACCTTCCTTTACTTCTATTATCTCCTCTGGGGAGGGTCGTTGGCCTAGGTGGACCCCGGAGTAGTCACGGAGCACCGACTGAGTGGAGTCACCCCCTAGGTTGGTTCCTTACTCTCAGGAAGGCTATGGTTACTATTAACTCGGGTAGAATCAGTGGTTTGCGGACATTGACCTTGACTTTGAGAAAACTCGGATTGAGACCCAGGTAGCACGCGCGTAGCTTTGGATACCGTGACAGGAATGGTTTTGTGACTTATATGTATATATGATATATGATATGATATATGAGATGTGATGTGTGGTTACACAGGTTTTGGGCAGTGGCCCGTATGGTTGAATCTTTATGATTCTTTGATATGTGGTGTGCACAGGATTTGGGCAGTGGCCCGTATATTTGATTTGATTATAGTTTTGGGCTTAGTTCCACAGATGGTTCCATTTGGTTAAATGGTTTTCGAATGCATGCATGCTTTTTAGTGAAGGGTACAAATGTCTCCGATAAACTCTTTTTATAAACTTTTATTTTGTCCATTCACAGCTTTTAATGTTTTGACTGCCCTTCATGTTGACAGCGGATGTGGATTGTAGCAGAGACCGAGATATCACATACATCCTCCGGATCATGGTGTACTCTGATAGCCCGGGAGGGCAAAGGTCGGAAATATCCCTTGCTTGACACTTCGTGTCATATAGTATGCAAGAAACCGATTTCTCATGAAGCT
This sequence comes from Prinsepia uniflora, assembly GCA_032719365.1. Classification (NCBI taxonomy): domain Eukaryota; kingdom Viridiplantae; phylum Streptophyta; class Magnoliopsida; order Rosales; family Rosaceae; genus Prinsepia; species Prinsepia uniflora. The sequence continues at coordinate 51,899,970 of CM064868.1, read as the reverse complement.
ATGAGGGAAGATGACGTTTTGGTTCAAGTTGAGAAAGACAAGGCTACCATCAATGACTTAGACAAGGAAGTAGTACCACCATTGGCCACTAAGACACCCTCACCAATGCCATCCACCCATGTGAAAGGTAAGGACCCTATCCCTTCAAGTTTCGTTCTTACTAATACTTTGTTTTCTTATGCACATTTTCCAAGCAGGTTCGCCAAATCCAAGAAGAAGGATAAGTAGGATGAGATCTTGGAAATATTTGAAAAGGTGAAAGTGAATCTACCTTTGATTGAGTGCATCAAGCAAGTGCCGGCTTATGCACAGTTCGTCAAAGTGTTATGCACTCAAAGGTGAAAGTGAATCTACCTTTGAAAAAGGGTATGTAGAAGATGTTCTTGTGGAGGTCAATCAACTTATCCTTTTGGTTAATTTCTTCATTCTTGACATGGATAAGAATCCTTTGAACACCACACCATTTCTTTTGGGACGTCCATTCATGAGAACAACAAGAACGAAGATAGATGTCTTCAATGGCACTCTATCTATGGAATTTGATAGAGAGATGATTGAGTTCAACATCTTTGACACCATTAGGTATCCTACTACTACTATAAATGCACGTTTGTCATTGAAAATGTAGAATCTGTTTCTTAAGTTCATTTAGAACATGTCAAAGATGATGAGCTCGAAATAGTCAATCAAGAAAGAGCGGAGTTGACTCGACTTGGGAATGAAGCCCTTTTTCATGCGTTCATAGACGTTCTGGAACCTAGGATCCTTAAATTGGCCATAGCCCTTACTGACGTGCCAAGATATGTAAGTCATCCTCCTCTTCTTCCTATTACTTTTGTTTCTAACAAGATGCTGCCTTCAGTTATCCAAGCTCTAGCACTTGAAATTAGGGTATTATCGAATCACTTGAAGTATGCATTCTTGGGAGAGAATGAAACATTGCCCACCTTCATCTTAGCAACGTTGGAAGAATATCAAGAGAGGAAACTCTTGATTGTACTCAAGAAGTACACGACCACCATCAAATAAACACTAGCCGATATCAAACGAATCAACCTTACAACTTGTGTCCATCGCATCCTACTTGGGGATGGTGCCAAACCAACACATATAAGACATTTCGCCTTTCCCTTCCCGAGCGATGTGGGATTGCTCACTGTTCTTGCCTTCCCAAGTTCATGGGTCTTACTCACCATTCTTTCTTCCTAAGCTTACGGGTGTTTCTCACCGGTCTTGCTTCCTAGGCTCACGGGTCTTACACGTGAGGCTTAAAGAAGACTCCATCCGCCAATGATGGAAGTGGTTAAGATTTGTCAAAAAGTTATACTTTTTTGTTCATGGCTTAAAGTCTTCATTCTAGATGAGGTGGTCGTTATGTTGTTACTCATGTTTTCTCTCATGGAGCTATAAAGGTTCAATCACATGATACCAGGAGAGAATTCAAGGTAAATGCCCATCGTATGAAGCCCTATTTTGCAGCATTGAAGGAGCACAATGTAGAGGAGATGCATCTTCAAGAATTGGCCATTCCAAGTGAATAAAAGATGCATCACGTCTACGCTAAAGACATTAATATTAAGCGCTTTTTGGGAGGAAACTCAATAGACGAGTCTACAACAGATTTACATTCTACTCCCTTTCTCATTTTTTCTATTTTTCTTAGTTTTAATTTTTTTTGTAAAACCCTAGCTCATGCTTGCTTCGATGCTTCCACTTTCGTACATTGAGGACAATGTAGGAATTAAGTGTGAGGGAGGGATTTACCACTTTGTTGAGTATTATATTTAAAAAAATGATAATAAATAAAAAAAGATTTCTTGTGTTTTAGTCATTATTTTCAAAAGTCTATAGCTTAGTATCGTATGTGAGTGGATAAATACTTGTCTTTGAGTAAGAATATTCAATGTGACTTGGTGTCCAAGAAGGGACGGTTGCTAGGATGCGTTTTGGATGTGAGAAAAGATCAAGCTTGAAAATCACTCCTACCTTTCTTGGTCACTAATACATCCCGTATCGAAAACTCGAAATAAAAAATATGGAAATTCCCATTTTTACCTCTATATGTCCAATTACAGACTTCATTTGGTCTTGGGTTGGATGACTTTACTTGTTCAGACTATGTGGAATTGTTGTTTTTGGGGGCCCAAACCTACAGCCCAAAGCATACCAAGGTTTAAAATGAGTCTTATTTCTTCTTAGTTGTAGCACAATATGTGACTTGAGCCCAAGCACATTGGTTACCACCCAAGCCCAAAATAAATTAACTAGTCCGACTTTGAGTGGGACACTTGGAAGACATGCATTGAAGTATCACACAAAATCAACCACGTGTGTGTGCCTGATTGTGTTGGAAGGATGAATAGTAACATGAAGTATCTCCTCCTACACGTACACATGGAGGACAAGACCTTAGGATTGCATCTCCTCACTCTCGTTCGGACTTGCTAGAGCATGGGTTCGACGATCATCCATTCAAACGGTAATGGCCTTCACACCTCTCTCTGCTCACAACTGTACCCCTCCTCATTCCTCAACTCTTTCTTCCTCATCAATGATAAGCACCTAATTGATCATCCTTTTATATCAATTTCTTTATTGTTTACTTTGTTGAAACCTTAATTATATTCATTATAACTCATTTTACGATTTAAATAGTAAGCTCAGGATCCATATTATTTAGGATTGGGATGAGTTTGAGCTTACACGGTTTGACATGTCGGGTGATTTTGACTCCCCGGCCAATTTGTGAGTGGACCCTTCCCTAAAATTTTTATAAAGCTATTTATTGTACGACTTACGAGGTTATATCATATGATTACCGAGCATACTTGATTGCCTATTTTAGAATTTATTTGTGGTTGATTGAACGTTATGCATGTTTTATGTGATATGCTGAGATGCGCTAGCTTGCGACATGGTAAGTGATGCACAAGTATGTCCTGTGAATTGAAAGGTATTAATATGTGCTATGATGTGTTAGTATATACCAGAGTAAGCATGATTGAGTTATGTACTGCATTGCATAGTCGTTTGGAATACGTAGTATTTATGCATATCGAGTCTCGGGACATTGTTGAGATTTGACATTAGATATGAGACCAGCTTGTTCGCTGACTCTAGGGGAACATGTGGTGACTGTGCTTAGCACCCAGCTTTCACTTGGGTGTAGTATAAGAGCAAAGATACCCAGCCAGGCATGAGTATATGTCTTGTGCGGCTCATGAGTAATTAGATTTTGGTTCATGCATATTATTTCATACATTGCGTTGTTTAATGAGATTTATGATTATAACATTATTATTTATCGTAGAACATGAAAGTCTAATTTACTGTGTTGTTTTTTGGAAAAAAACGAGGGGTTAAACTGATTTTACTATATATGGTTTTACACTGAAATAAAGCTTAAGGTTCACTCACCCTTGGTTTTTGAACCCATCAGGTACTGCTGTTATGTACACAATTCGAGGATCAGGTACTGCTGTTATGTACGTACTTTGAGGAGGCTAAGTATTTACTCTGAAATTCGCTCCCGAGTCTTGGGATGACGTGATGGTGTTCAAGTACTTCAGGTAGTAAGGTAACGATATCGTCATGAAACTAAAACACTGCTCTATGCCTCTGTTGTGGGGTGAAATGTTATTGATTTTGACTGATTATATGTTTCCCTCGACTCCTAAAATAGTATCATTTTATTCAATTTGCTTTCGTCGTCTAGAAATCAATGTCAAGATGTCGGCCAGCATGCCTCGACCGTTGTGTCCTCAGTAAAGTTTTCAAGTAGGGGTGTGTCAATTTGGTATCAGAGCAGTGGTTCTAGAACCATGTCGTTAATTTTGGACACTTGATGATCGTACAACCCAATTTGCCGATGTGAGAGAAACTCCTCAGATAGATAGAATCATGAGTTAATGTGAATTTTAATTCGTTTACAACTAATCGTGAGTTTCCACTGGTGGAATTTGGAGTTGGTTCTAGTTTTCGATACTCCTTAGTCACAAATAGTTAGATTTTTGTTTCTTCAAATTTTGTGTTTGGTTGGGGTTTACGACCTCTGGGATCATATGAACAAGTCATTGCTTGTCTTTTTCATGATTGTTCATCATTGATTTATCTCTATAGGCGGGATCCCCGGAGCTGTATGAGAAACTTGAGTTGACCCAGTGTGATCGAAGCTTTTAAACTGCTGCGTTAGAATTGTTAAACCGAATTGGATTTTTTTTTTCAGGACCCGTCCCAATCCCCCCGAGATTAACGTGGGACACTTCTGATCCCATCTGACACAGAGTGTCAGACCAGGGAAAATTTGAACCTTTAGCGTGACCGGCTTCCAGAGTATGCCAGGATCCGGAGGAGGTATGTGATGTCTCAGTCTCTGCTACAGTCCATATCCGAAATCAACTTGAAGGGCATTGAAAAATAGAAAGACTGTGAGTGGACAAAAAATAATAGTTCATAAACACATTTTATAAAAGACCTTTATGTCCTTCACTAAAAAGCATGCATGCATAGTAAAACCATTTATCAAACCACATATGTTTAAACATCCATAATCATACGGGCCCCTATCCAAAACCATTTACAGAAAGCCATAACATAGTAAACATATGTGGGAACTCAGCCCAAATCCATTTATTATCCATAAAACACAATTTCGCAAAACCAAGAAATCATGTTCATCATAAATATCATATAACCAATCCTATCACGGTATCTAGAGCTACGCGCGTGCTACCCGGGGTCTCAAAGCCCAAGTCTCCCCAGGGTCCACCCCGGTCAATGTTCGTAGATCAATGATCCTCCTTGGGTGTTATAATCCATAGCCTTTCTGAGAGTAAGGAACCCAACGGGGGCGACTCCACTCAGTCAGTGCTCCGTGACTACTCCGGGGTCCACCCAGGCCAACGACCCTCCCCGGAGGAGACAATTCATATATAAAGGAGGGTATACGAAAAACCATTTGAAAACATTCTCAAAACCTTTCAAGGGTTCATGCCCAGTCCCCATAAACTGTCATGAGCCATAAAAGCCTTTCAAGGGTTCATGCTGGTCCCTATAAACCGTCATGAACCATAAATCCATTTATGGGATCCTGACTCGAAATCACAATCTTAAAACATAACTGGGCCTTAAGCCCGAATCCACATACAAACTGTGCCTCCGACCCGAATCGTAAACCAATTGGGCCTCCTGCCCGATTTCGTAAACCAAATGGGCCTCGTGCCCAATATCATAAACCAAATGGGCCTTATGCCCGATACGTAAGTCAACCGAGCTCCGAGCCCGATTCGTAAACCAACTGGGCCTCGAGCCCTATACATAAATCAATTGGGCCTTCGGCCCGATGCCTCGTTAAATCAAATGGACTTCAAGTCTGAGAGTTCGTAAATCAAATGGGTCTTGTGCCCGGTCCATATTTTCAAATCCAAAATCGATTCAAGAACCAATTGGACCTCTAGCCCGAGAACGTAACTAAATGGACTTCGAGTCCGAGGGTTTCCAAAACAAATGGGTCTCAAACCCGAGTTTACCTTTTTCAAATCCAAAACCATTACATGAAATCATTTCCAAAACTATAAGTACGGAAATCAGTGTAAAACAGAAAACCTCGATTTACGTGCAAACACGTCAATCGCCTCGAAATTCGTGAAACCATGTAAATCACAATCATGAAAATCATCATCATAGAAGCATATCCATAAACCATATAAAACATTTATGCAAGCATCACAGTTTAGAAATCAAGGTCAACTCACAGACCGTCCTAAGCTACCGCCTCGATTTGCGTGCTGTAAGCCTAACCGGGTTAATCGTCGTCACCGGGACTCCCAAACCTGTCGAAATCAATCTAAAGGGTTACTAACTACCTAATTAACCTCTCATTGAAGCCCCGTAATTTTCCTGAATTTTTAAGTATTTTTAAACTCAATCGTAAACCTTTGGATGTCCCGAACATTATCGAGACGGTGTCCGATCGACACGAAATCAGTCCCAAAATATTCGTTACATCAAATAAATTAAAAGTCATGTTGAAGTCATCCCCCAAAGGATGCTTCACGCACCACCCAAAGGGGCTCCACGTGAAGCCCACGCGCTAGTAAACAATGTCACCCCTAACCTCTGTCGAACTGATTCTCTGGTTTTGAACCGGGCAGGACCGGCCTGGACCGGTGTGGCCAGTTCAATGTCCAATCTCTCCTATTTTCAATCCAATCTTTCCCCTTTCGATTCCTAAACTTTCCCCCTCTCATTTCTTATTTATTCATGTCAGGACCCGTCCCAACTCCCCCGGGATTAACATGGGACGTGCCTGATCCCGTCTGACACGAAGTATCAGACCAGGGAAAATTCCGTCTCTAGCCCTCACTGTCTTCCAGAGTACGCCAGGATCGTAGGAGGAGGAGTGTGATGTCTCATCTCTGCTACAGCCCGCATCCGCGATCAACCTTAAGGGCATTAAAACATCAAAACTCGTGAGTGGACAAAACAAATATTTCATTTAAAACATTTTCATAATAAGACATTTATGCTCTTCACTAAAAGCATGTGCATGCATTCAATAACCATTTATCAATCATTCATAAAACCATTTGAAACGTATTTTCAAACACCCTTCAAGGGTTCATGCCCGGTCCCCTTAAACCGTCATGACCCACAAAAACCTTTCAAGGGTTTATGCCGGTTCCCATAAACCGTTATGAACCATAAATCCATTTGGGTCCCTGACCCGAAATCACTTTCCATACAGGTAGGAACTCAGCCCAAATCAACATACGTGGGTCTCAGCCCAAAACCATTCTCAGTGAAATACCAAAACATAGAACACGAGGTCTCCGCCCCAAACCATTTCCAAAACATCAAGTACGGGGTCTCCACCCCCAAATCATTTCTAAAACATCAAACATGGAACACGGGGTCTCGGCCCCTAAATCACAAAACCACATATGTACTTATACGTATAACCTATCTGCAGTTCTTCCGAGAAGATGCCAACTCGAGGCACACAGCTCCTAGGGAACACATTCCCCGATAAATGTCACGATATCATCTCTATACTAGTGTGTACACTACTCGGGGTCTCACTCCGAGTCTTCTCCTAGGAATTCTCCATCTAGGAGGCTTAATCTCTGGATCTAGTCCGAGCTCTCTCTGGATCTAGTCCACACATCTCTCCGGAATCTGGTCTGGGACCACAACATAATACATATTTCCCACTCTTGGAACGGGATCCCTATGGGGATACCCACTCTGGCCTACGGATGGTGAAACTCCAGGTCGACGTCTGGAAGAGACCATATAAACATATGGAGGATTCATATTCATTTTCGAAACGCTTTCTTTCTTTCTCAAAACACATTTCAACTGGGTCTCATACCCGATTCATCTCAACAGGATTCCTCGAATCCGATTTAAATCCATTTCATAGGGTTCGTGTCAGGACCCGACCCTCTTCTGTCAGGTCCCGATTCATCTAGCACGATATTGTCTGCTTTGGGCTTCCTTTCCCTTGCCCTCACGGTTTTGTTTTCGGGAGCTCACGTGCAACTTCCCAGGGGGTCACCCATCTGGAATTGCACCAACCTCAACTCGCTTAACTTTGGGGTTCCAATCCCCCCCAAAGCCACTGAGCTCCCAAAAGGCCTCATGCTAGATAGGTGTGTGCCTACACCTTTAAGGCACACCACCATTCCCTTCCCAGACCATTCCCCCCTCGCAGGAATGTGGGATTGTTCACCGTTCCCTCCAGGACACGGGTCTTACAGCTCGGCCTAAATCCTCAGTTCAATAGGGTCTCATACCCGAAATCTCATTTCATAAACCGAACTGGAACACATTATGCAACCCTCAATGAAAACATAGCACGTATAAGCATCGTATAAAATCGAAAATCTTGAAATACGTGGAAATACATAAATCCTAGGCTACCACAAACAAATGGACTCATGACATCACAAAACATATTCTAAACCAATTATAAAACATTTATGCATGCAATAATTTCAAAAGAAGGGTCCACTCACAGATCGTCTGAAGCCGCGCCTCGATACGCATGCCATAAGCGTCTCTCGAGCCAATCGTCACCTCCGAGATTCCCGAACCTATTCAAATTAATTTAGAGGGTTACTAAATACTTATATAACCCCTCACTAAAGCCCCGTAATTTTTTGGAATTTCTAACTATTTTTAAACGCGAATCTAAACCTTCGGACAGCCCGAACTATATCGAAACGATGTCCGATTAAGACGAAACCAGTCCCAAAATGTTTGTTACATCGAATAAATGATTTCACGTGTTGGAACTTTCCCCAAATACACTGCCACAAGCCCAAGGAGTGGCCTGCACGTGGGCCTCACGCGCTGGCTACAGTTATCACCTACCTTCGATCGAACCGGGTCTGGCCGGTTCGCTAGTTTTCTTGGACCGGCGTAACCGGTTCGGCCTGGTTTCTCACCCTAATTCGGTCCGATCCAAACCCAAAATTCCTATTTTATCATTTCCTATCTATTCCAATCCAGATACCTAAGAAAAACCATCTAAATCCCAAGGTTTGATTTTGTCTTAACGGTTCAAGTTTTCATATTTTTCCCAGGGCCTTCTCAGCCGTGAACCACCCTCAAAATCATCTCAAAATCTTCCTAGCAACCTAAAAATCAATCTCTAATCATCCTAAGCTATCCATAACGTCGAAATCAAAAGATATGAAGATTTGGGTCTAGCCAATACCTTGCTCGACCCGATTCCACAACCAAATTGTGGAATCCACCATGTCCCCCAAATCGGATCGCTGCACCCACACACGAAGGTACCAGTGTAACAGTACACGTCCAACGTCTAACGGCTTTTCAGTCTAACACTCTGACATGCTTCAACCGACAGTTGTCAAGTTGAAAAATGCATTCCCACTAAGAGCTAACACATTAAACTGACATCCTGTTCAACATCCAATCAAACATAATTCTATAGATCCTGCCATCGCAATGGCACAAATCCCATCTCACAGGTCATCCTCAGACCTATGGCCATTCTCGATACTCGCGCGAATCAACTATCTAAAACTCCTATACTTCAAACTGACTCTAATGTCCATACTGACTCTCCTTAGAGTTCCATCAATCCATACCTATCCGAACACGTCGGATACCCATCAATCCGTAACTATCACAGGTCACAACCATCGTGACCAGTCGACAACTCCCGGCTCCACTGTACTTCGCTGCTCCACTCTCTCGGCTCGTCTTCGAGTCCTCATATCGTATCTCGCATTACCTAGCGATCTTCGCTGGCATCTAGACTCACCTCGAGTCTCAACCCGTTACCATCGGATCTGATCTAATCACCACTCGTGTCCATCTAGGGCTCTATCCAATCCACAACATACTCGTACTCTCGGGAAACTTTCCACCCGATATCTCGATTGAACGTGGTCAATCCCATTGGTCAACGTGCACAACACACCGGTGCATGCACATCACAATAAGGACTGCACTCTGGCAATGTCCAACTGCGTACTACCGTCCGCACTCCAACCATGGTTCGGACCCCAACCGTCTGCCACCAGGCGAACATCAAATCCATCACCACGGACACTCACTCGTCACCTCCTTTGACGCTAAGCACCATCTACTCATCAAGTCAATCAAATTTGACTCACAGCCTAGGTGTTCGGTTCTTACACCCTCTTGAAGTCCTAGCTGTCACAACACTCGTCGTCCTACTTAGGGACGAATCCAAGATGCTGACATCAAAGTTCATCCAATGTCATCCTCCGGCACTTAACACTATATGCTACAGCGTCACACTCAGTGACCTCGGAATACTCATTTCCAATGCGGAATCAAGCACTCTTCTCAACGTCTCAATCACAATTTCTCTTGATTCTGAAGTTCCAATCTTGTAGGAAACCTGCTTCTCTTCCAATTACTTAACTCACTCATCACACGAGTATTTCCGCATCCTATAGACAATTGATTTCCAAGTCTCCAACTCAGGAGGTATCATCAACCGTAGTCAACCAAGACCAATCCACAATGGACTCTCAAGTCCTCAACTCAACTGGACACCATCCACGCGTCCGTGAATACTGTTTATGTAGGTACACTCGATCCGAGTGGAATTCACGCGACTCAAGGGTAAACCTTGTATACTATTTACATATGTGCATAAACGACCTCCAACACTCACATCTCGTACTTTTAATCATCCTGATCCAACTCTGACTCCCAGAATTGGTCAGAATCCAATAACATCGGTCAGTAGGCTAAACAGATCGCAACTTCTATTGTGATCTGCAGCCAAATCTCTGCGCACTACCATATCTGACCAACCGGCTCACGTCATAAGACGTCACTTTTGCCATCCATGTATACCTTTTCATTCGAATGCCACCTAGGCATTCCATATCTTAACGTTACTACTTCTGGGCACACACATGCGCCCCAAGTCTCGTATCATCAGGGAACTGGTCACCAAACCAAGTACTCCTGATGCCTCGCACTGAGCCGCACGGGATCCTCTCAGTCCCGCTCAGTGCCCATCGAACTCACATGCACGCCACTCTGGGCACATCTTCTATTCCATCAGCATACTGGTTCGAACGTCCCAACTCTAAAGGATCAACTCCAGCACTCACACACATGTAATCCATCCAAGGATATCTAGGGCACCTGTCACTCATCCAGGTATATCCTACTTGTCACAGTCACCACACCGAGGTAACGTGGCAAGTGTGACAACACCCAATGTCAGCATCTCATTCTGCAATCGCACTCAGCTGTAACCGAGTCGAATCCAGAATCACTGCTAGCATTGTGCGTTACTCACACACCTCGTATCATCCTCACGACTGACGAATCCCATCGTCATAATTGTCACGGCAACCTGAGCCTACCCAACTCGATAAGACTCGACTACGTCAATCGATAGCAGCGTCTGCCACAACCTCGTGCAGACCAATCTCAAAAACACTCTGCTACCAAATTTCCAAATCCATGCAGTAGTCTCACCGTCGGTACCAACCCCTCCGCACGTCACATCCACCGATCGGTCCACCTCTGGATCCGATCACAAGTACCACACTCCTGGTAACTTGTCCAATCAATCACCTACTAGGGTTATCACAAACCCGGCAGCCCGCTGCAGCCCAACCATCTTGACCGATCCCTCGATCTCGACTCTGAAGAGTCGTCAAACTCCAATACTGGTACCAAACCAGCCAATAACTACACTCCGAGGATCTCTTCCTCTCGTCACTCTACGGCTCTCAGCCGCTGGCTTCCATAAGCACTGGTCGTACTCCGGGTCCAATACTGCACAAGCGCTACGTGCCCAATCGTATCCTATCACGTCACACCACAACTACTCCGGGCATCCTGCCAGTCGACATCCAGGAAGGATTTGACAGACCGAAACATGGAAACTCATGCCAAATAGAATCACACAGTCCTATTCCCAATCGTCGTGACTGTAGTCATACATGGTCATCGTAAAATGGGTGACCCTGACCTCTGACCACCACTAGTATTAATCCGTACATCCTCTATCCGACACGACCCTACCGTCGAGCGGTCACGACTCTCAAGTCGTCATAATGTGTCTACTGATCCATTGGGTCCTATCCACCAGTGACACTACGGCACTAAGCCATCAGATTCACACGAATACTGATCCTACTCGGGATCCACTTCCTCGATATACGCGACATCCAATGTCAACCGAATCTCAAACTATCGTGTCACGTGCCAAACACCAACTAACTAAGGTTCGATTATATCAAATCCTCGTAAAAATACCCAAACTATCAGGTTGATGACGGGCTGTTATGACTTCAGAGACATCACATCCTCGACCTGCGCGCACTCCAAGAGCAAAGCACGCTCTGATACCACTTGGTATCAGAGTACCATGAGTATCAAATGAGCCAACCTGCTCTGATACCACTTGTCACTCATGGCATCACAAAACATATTCTAAAACAATTATAAAACATGTATGCATGCATCAATTTCGAAAGAAGGGTCCACTCACAGATCGTCCGAGGCCGCGCCTCGATACGCTTTCCATAAGCGTCTCCCGGGCCAATCGTCACCTCTGGTATTCCCGAACCTGTCCAAATTAATTTAGAGGGTTACTAACTACTTATATAACCTCTCACGAAAGCCCCGTAATTTTCTGGAATTTCTAATTATTTTTAAACCAGAACCTAAACCTTCGGGCAGCTCGAACTATATCGAAACGATGTCCGATTGACACGAAACCAGTCCCAAAATGTTCGTTCCATCAAATAGATGATTTCAGGTGTTGGAAATTTCCCCAGATACCCTGCCACACGCTGTCACGCGCCCAAACAGTGCCCTGCGCGTGGGCCTCACGCGCTGGATACAGTTGTCTCCTACCTTCGATCGAACCGGGTCTGTCCCAAAAGTCTCTCGTCTCGTAAAATGTGGAATAATACTTTTGAACTTCCGTGAACCTTAACTTTTCTGTCGAACGTCCGAATTTGATGTGCCACCTGTCTACGGATTCGTATCGTCTCGATCTACGTAATGGTCATCGACCCTCGACCATCGGACATCCGGATCAAAAGTCAACTATTCACTCATATTCAACCAAATTACTAAAATGCCTTTGCACTTTCGATCGTCATAAATTTTTCCTCGAATGTAGGAATCGAGCATGCCACCTATCTATGAACTCGCGACGTCCTGAACTACCTCAAAGTCATTGGTCAAAGTCCATTTGACTGCCTGAATCAAAAGTCACCGATTCGAGCATTCTAGGGACAAGATCGTCATTTCGCCCTGCTCGTCCGCTAATCCCTAATTAGTCTCGCGAATCTGTCATTAATTCTTAATTAATCCCGCTGATTCGGGACGGTTCGTCACAATCCATGATTCCAAAGCACAAGAAAAACCACTAAAAACTCACCTTCTATGAACAAGCCTTGAGCTTGATCTTCATGCTCGATTTCTTAGCTTTCTAGCCACCCATTTCCATCCAATTCGATCCTCATAGTGTTGCCTTGGTCCCTACGTCATAACATAATCGAAAGGGACTCAAAACAACAATCAAAACCAAACTTTCAATTTTTGAAATTAAACTGGGCTCTCGGGTTTGTTCGACTTACCACCCCCCCCCCCCCTTCCCCGGTGAGCCGCCGAGGACCGCCATGGGTTTGTTCAATGGGAATGAAGAATGGAGGGGCTCGGGTTATGAGGGGAAATAGAGAAGATGACGACTGATGATAGTAACAGGGAAGGGAAAATGGACCTAGGAATGCTATACATGGCATTTTCTGAGTTGGGTTATGTCAACGTATCTTCCTAGCGAGAAGCCTTTTGGGAACTCACTAGCTTTGGGTTTCGTTTGAACTCGAAAGTTAAGCAAGATTGGACTGGAGAAATGACAGAATGGATGACCTATTAGGAAGTTGCGTGTGAGTTCCCAGAAACAAAGCCATGAGGGCTGAGCCCAAAGCGGATAATATCGTGCTAGAGGAATTAGGTCATGACAAAATGGAATCAAAGCTGGACCCCGACCGGAAGTGTACCAGCGAGGATGCTGGGCCCGAAGGGGGGTGGATAGTAGGAACCATGTCTAGGAAAGAACGGTGAACATCCCCACATAGCTCAGGGAGGGAAAGGTCAAGTGCCTTATATCTGTGGGCATGAATCTTCCTAGCACAAGGATTTTTTGGAGCTCAATGATTTGGGTTTGTTTGGAACTCCAAAGTTTAGCGAGATTGGGCTTGAGCAATCCCAGAATGGGTGAACTACTGGGAAGTTGCTCGTGAGTTACTAGAAACAAAGCAATGAGAGATGGGCCCATCGCGGACAATATAGTTCTAGGGGAATCGGGTCGTGACACAAATGTTTATTTTCCAAGAGAAGGTAAGATGTGAATTGCTTTCGAATATGAGTTCTTGCTAGGTTACTACTTAATTTGTGGACATATTGTCCATAGAACAATGGGATGTGAGGCAAAGTACAATGAAAGTTTGATAAGGATGGTTTAGTTGTGGTTGAGGCCTTATTTTCTTTCAAAGCCTTGGACGCTAAGGAAGATATCAGAGAGAAGCCTTTATGGAGTGTGGTGTAGCGCTAATGGCATAATACTTCAGAAGAAGATAAGAGATACAGGAGATGGTGTGGCCTAGGTTCTATCAACGAAAATTTAAGCATTAAAAGATGCAAAGGAATGTAAGACTAAGGAGTAGGAGAATGCTTTCGATGCTGGCTTGACTAGCATAGACGGATAAATCAGGGTTCCCAATGCTCAAAAAATTTAGACGTGGTTTCTAGCCTTATGTTGGAGACCACAACACTAGGAGGTCGATGGAAGGTGGACAAGCTATTGATCTTAATATGATGGTGGAATAGGAACCTAACGTGTGATGCACAACTAGAAAGGAATGGATAAACATGAGCTAAGGGTCGAAACCTTTTTCTTTGGGACTTATAATTGACTGCATTAGCATGGAACATCAAAGAACCAAGTGTAAGAGGCATATGCAGGAAGACTCCTTGGTTTACAATATTGAGGAGAGGGAAATTTTCAACGAGCAGAGAAGGCTAGAAGTTTTGAACGAGGAATACCACAAAGAGGTCTAGACGTCCCTTAATGGGTCTCTTGAGAGGAGGGGTGTGGTGTCTATCCCTCCCCCATCGCAATTAGGATCTTATGTTGGAATTATAAGCGAATTGGGAGAGATATTGGCCTGACAGTGCACAATCTGAAGGAGCAAAATCGTCTCTTCTAATCAGATATGATAATCTTGTTAGAAACAAAAAAAAAGTTCCCCTTATAAGTACTTGAAAAAAAAGTTAAGAATGGATTTTTGCTTCTAGTGGACGCGCTATATAGAAACATTGGTTTTTGTATGTTTTCAAGAATGTTGATAAAGTGTAGTTAGTTAAATATGAAGATTTCCTCATTGAGGTTTAGGTGTATGACCAAGTGAAGTGATCAACTTGGCAATTGTTTGTAGTATACACAAGTGTTGATGATAAGAAGAGAGCTAGGTAGGGAAAGTACCTTCATGGACACATTCAACAAAGCCAATAAGTGTGGCTAGTAATTGGAAACTTCAATGATATCCTACATTCGAATGAGAAATAGGGTGATAATGACATTTAGTTGCAAGCTTAAGACAATTCAAATCATTCACTGCAGACTGTAGGCTACTTTATCTTGAACTCCTGGGCTGCCCTTTTACACGGAGGAAGAAAAAAGATAAGGGCTTGATTCAAGACAGATTAGACCGGGTCCTAGCTATGGATGCTTGGCTGAGTTTATATCCAAATAGCAGTGTCACCCGCTTAATGGTGACAGGATCCGACCACTCTATGTTGGAACTGATAATGGATTCAACAATTAAAAAGAGAACGAGACATTTCACCTATGAGATGAGATGGGACACCAATTTGGAGTGTTAAATGGTGATAAAAGATAGGTGAATAGGATCACTTCGAGAAGGTAGTCATGGTGATGTGACTAGCAAGTTACGAGAGGTAAAGGCAGGCTTTCTATAGTGGCGACGGAATGGAAGCAGAGAAATTCTTTAAGGCTCATTTCAGATCTTAAAAGGTGAACTATATGCAGGACAAAACATTCACAAGGAAAAGGTACGAGAACTAATGGCACAATTGCAAACTACAGTGCATGATGAAGAAATCTATTGGAAAATTAAATCTTTGGTTCAATAGTTCTTCCTTCCTGAAATCGTTTGCTCATTTTAGGAGCCGAGACGCCCCAAGCTAACCCTAGTTGGACATCCACGTGGAACCTTTTATTTTTTGTGGAGCGAGGGAGGCAGATCGTTCGTGGGATCACTTTTGTTTCAAAATACATCTGGAAATGTGGGCTGAGTATGATGGGCCTTAAGCCACAACCGATCCCTAGATGGGTGGACTAGGAAGCAAGGGACCTTTCACCTCAAGCGCATGCATGCCACGAGTAGAGAAATTGCTACTTGAAGGTATAAATTGGGTTATGTTTTCTGACTGAAAACTTTTTCTTTTGATCAATGCAATTATGACACAGGCGGACAAGAAATCGCCGCGCTGTTCTTTTCCACCCTTTTCTTCAAGGACTTCAAATATTTTCTTTCGAGTAATGCCCAAATCAGAAGTTCTTCCTCCATCATATTCAAACCTAGCGACGTCGTTATTTCTTCAGTTAAATGGGAGATGGTCCCAGGTTCCCTTAAATCAGGATTGATGTATTCAGACCAATGCACAAAGATGGTGTCCCCACTTGGTGAGTCGTGAACCACACTTGCATGGTATATTCCGAAGAGCTAATCACCTACTTAAGAAAATTTGGTTGTATTGAAATGGAAATGAAAGTACAAGTATAGGAATGTACAAGTACTAGAATTAAATAACAACTGAAATTACAAGTGTAGAAAATAATAAAATATTTCCTTAACAATTCAAGCCAGTAAAGAGCAGGAAATTGAGGAAATCTTCAACTGAGTTGAATATCAGTTGGAAATCATGTTATGTGGTGGGAGAGCACTCAAATGTGACGGCGAGATGTCGAGAGAAAGAGGTTTCAGTTCCTCGGTGACTGTTCATATGTCGGTAATTGGGATGGCTATCTGTGTGATCAGTGGCAAGAGTGTGTCTGTGAACCGGTAGTTGAAATGACTATCCGTGAGCCGGTGATTGATGGTATCAACCCTTATGACACTGAATGGTCAGAAAGAAGGTTGATCTTCCGTGAACAAAAACCGAAAGTCCTAGAACTGGTCAGTTGGGAAGAGGGGGATCCTTATAATATTGAGTGGTTAAGAAGAAGGTCTATACATGGATGAGAAGCCCACTATTATGACCCTCGTTAGGTCAGAAAGACACTGAGGCATGTGCATAAGTTCCTCGAAGAGGTGAAAAGAGAAGCTGCATCCTGATTTCCTAGTTTGAAGGAGTAGTTTTTTCCACAAGGGCAAGTTGTTTCAAACCATGAAATCTTGGTTAAAGGTGTTCATAGGTTTAGAAATTGATGGAGATCAATTTACTGAGGTCAGTTGGTTGATTGGCTATCCTTTGAGAAGCTGAGATGTTCCTTATTTATAGGCGGTGAAGGAGTTTGCCACTTGCATTTTAGGGTTTACTAGTTGGTCCCTTGGGCCCAAAGGGGATTTTTTCGGGTGTAAACATTGCCCCCTGAATTTGAAATGCTTTGGTTATAAGGCACTTCAAATTCACATGACCACACTTTCTGCCCTTCTTTCTGCTCTTCTTTCTACTCCATATGTTCCTTTGGCGATCCTAACTGTAGTTCCTCATAATTCTATATTTCTTCATGTAGAAACCTATCACTTTCCGCTATTTCTAGAAAAATCATGACTTCCAACTAGCTTCGCGACGAAAGGATGTGGATGGATATCTTTATTCCCCTGTCTCGTCGCCCACCATCGCCACACCCTTGGTCTTTGGTTCGGGCTTTGAGCTCCATTCAAGAGTTTCTCGGGATATCTCAAGAATCCTTGAGGATGATGGTGAGGTTGTTTGAGTTCCCTAACTGCTGACTGATTTGGGTCGTCATCTAGCCCTCGGCCCCTGCTGGAATGGTTTCCCTTCGGATAAGGCGATGGCCCTTGGTCTTTACTTGAAAGAATTCCAAGCGCCTTTGATATATAACAGTGGTGATCGCTCCCATGGGGGAACCTGAACTTTGCACGGAAACATCTCTTCCCTTGTCTAGGCCATGTGAGTTTTTTACACCCCTAGGGATAGTGGGTTCAGAAGATGCAACAGATGTACTCAGATGAACTCAGGGGCAATGACATATATCATTTGGTGAGTCTTTCCACTCTGTCCATTACCCCTGATCCTAGTCTTTTGCGTTTGACTCTATGCATCTAGAACTGCAGCGTCACCACGCTTGATTTTTGAGTTGGACCTATGGCACCGATCCTTCTAGATATGGCGGCTCTTTTAGGGCTGTTTTCATCGGGAGATGTGGCAGATGTTTCCTTCTCTCTTTGGTACGATGTCGATGAGGGTCATGGCCCTCCAATCGTCAGGTTACCCCCGGATGTCCCTTAAGTGCTTCTTATTTCCTAGTTCCTATCTGCCTTCTGTCCATTTGACTGGAACAGACAGCTCAAGACTAAAATTGAGTTTGGGAAATTTGGGCTTCCTAGTCCTTACTTGGGCTCTGTCTATGAGAAAATCTAGTTCTACCGCTTGTGGCTGGACTGGTTTTTGTTTTCTATCACTATGAGGAGCCCTACGCTGGAGTGGGTTCCACTAGTCGAAGCGTTGGCATCTCGTTAGAATATAGCCTTGGGCCCTCTCTTTCTGGCCCATGTGTATAGTGCTCAGTGCTCCATACTTCTTCATCCTCTTCAGAGCTATTGCGCCATCGAATATCCTGATGATGTGGTTCCCACCCAGCTGCTAATGCCTTTGCTTCCTCTCTTCTTCTCTGTTAGAAATTACCTGTCCTTCTTTAGCACGTTATTCTCTCGCCCTCGTGATCATTAGAAGGCTAGTGTGGTTGGGACATTCCTATGGTTTCGAGAAGGAGGTTTCCTTCGTTTTCTGGTAGATCCATCTTGCGGGAGAATTCAAGCGTATGACTTTATGAGTTGCATCCTTACCCGAGATCTCTTGAAAGGTGGTGCTGAAATCAACAAATCTTCCCTTGGCTTCAAGGTATATCAACCGAACTACTATGCTCGTCAGTTTGGTTTTTGCCAGGCTATCCCTGTGCCACATGCGCGAAATGCAAATATTGGGACATCGTTTTGCCTGGGGGTCATTCTTTCGAAACTAGTCAACACAGTTAAAGACCTTTTATCAATGCCTCAGTGGTTTTCTCGGTTTCTACAGAAGCCTTCTATGGGTGTTCGGCTGCATTCGACTCATGGTGGACTTCCTATTTACGGAAAACTTCAGCTGTACCCCCAAGGAAGTGGGCGTCAATTCATGGCACTGGAGCTTTCCATAAGGTTTGATCGAGTTATCTCTGTCTTAGTTGAACTTACGAAGTCTAAGGACAACCACGCTCTCCGAGGTACTATTCTTCATAGTGTTTTCGCCTCATTCTTTGTCGTTTCATGCCCCCCCCCCACTCTTGCATTTTTACAGATATTCTAAATGGGGAATGGTCATCCACATCTCTAACAAATAGTTTCCTTTCTCAGATCGAGGATGCTACATACAATCCCTCCATTCTTGATCGCGTGGTGGTCATCATGGCTCAGAACATTCCAGACACTCCCTTCCTGATGGTTCTCTCCTCGGTGACTGTGCCCCCGGGTGACACTGTTTCTGATTTTGGCTTCCCTTTTTACGAAGCATTTTTGTTACGTTGTTCTACATTGATCTTTTTTTTACAGGTTAGTACCTTCGCAGAACTCGACCGTTTGGATTCGGATGCAGCCTTCTTCGCTACTCTTTCTTATCGAGGCGATAAGAAATGTGGTATGTTCTTTTGTGGCTGAAAGCGAATATTCTGACCCGAGAAAGTTGATCCAAGCAGTGGAAACTCTCTCCTGATCTTACCAATGTGGCCTTATCTGCTTCTCTCTTGTTGGTGCTGTTACTTGAAGACTTCTGGAGGTTCCACGATCCTTTTTTTTTTGGATCAGGGCCTTCCAATAGACATTCCCACCCAATTCGAAATAGATGAACTTCGTCAAAGCTACCTCATTGCTCATGATGAATTTCTTCATATTGGTGCCAGATATCGTGTTCTGTTTCAAGAAAAAGAAACTCTATGTTGTCGACTTGCTAATGCTGAAACTACGAGTGTGCAACTCCAACGACATTATGAGGCTGCAAAGCTTAAGAGGGAAGTTGGCCAAGAACATTTCCAAGGTGAGGAGCAGTAAGCCCACGAGGCCTCTGTTGAGGAAACAGCTCTTTCTTTCAACATCCATTTGCGCAGAGTAGGACTTTAAGCCATGCTTGGTGGCCTCTGTTGAGGAGAAACGAGCCCACGAGGCCTCGTTGGTGGGCCTAGCTACTGCAGGCCTCTTTTTTGTTTTTATAGCCTTCGCCAAGAGTCGCCTATTTTGGTTTAGGCGGCATAACCTTGTTTAAAAAACCCACACTCTAGATACGCTAGAGTCGGGACCTTTTTTATTCCACCCTTAATACCGGCTAGAATCGTTCACA
This sequence comes from Prinsepia uniflora, assembly GCA_032719365.1. Lineage (NCBI taxonomy): Eukaryota > Viridiplantae > Streptophyta > Magnoliopsida > Rosales > Rosaceae > Prinsepia > Prinsepia uniflora. The sequence continues at coordinate 51,879,846 of CM064868.1, read as the reverse complement.
TCCCAAACCCTTCTTGCCAAAACTCAGCTAGGAAAATGCCTAATGTGTCGTCTGAAGAGCCTGATACTGCCACTGGGTCACAGCCGGATTTTCCTTTTAAGAGAAGAGGTCGATGAGGCCAACTCCCGTAAAGAGCTTCAGGAATCCCAACTGAAGGCTATCCGTGATGCGTGGCTCCAGTGTTCTACTAAGATTTCTTATTAAGGTAACGAGGATACTATGGCGAATAGTAGAATGATAAAAAAATAAGAAAAATTCAGGACAAGATCACTAGCCTTCAACAAAAGGACAAGGAGGTCGCGCAGTAGCCTGATGAGGTTGTGTGTCGAGAGCTTATGGAGGGCTTCCGTCATGTGGCCCAACCCTTATTTTTTTTTCTTCCTTTGCTGTCATTATCTTTTGTCTATACTTCCAACCCTCATATTGTAGTATAAGAAAATGCTTATAAACTTGAACTTTTCACACACAGCTTTCCTTACTTCCAAATTTCTTCCATGGAACGTGCCTTGAGCAATGTCCCGCTCTCTCACTACCATCAACATATCAAGTGTCTTCATGTTCAATCTCGAGAATAGATGCAGGGCATTATTGACCTAAGACAAAAACTCCATGCTTATCATACTTCGGAGGAGGGAGCACTGACCCTTCATCTCAAGAAACGATCACTCATCGAGATTAAGATCATATCTCTCTATGAAAATGTCAGTACGGCTAGGGACACCCTGGTGCAGCTAGGAGGTGAGGTTGCCGCCATGAAGGATGAGGTGGAAATGCTCAGGGCTGAAGTCGACTACCAAGGCACCTTGGGTCAATATTTAAGGGCAACAGCCTACCGTGACACGTTCAATCATGGGTTTGTTGATCGTGCGACTAGGAAGTCTCATCCAATGATCAAGATTCTGCAGTTCCTACTTTTGGATTCCAAAGCGTTAGATTTTCAATGTTATCTTGTCTTCTGCTTACAATAATAATATCTTTCTTTTCACCGTTTTCACCTTGCTCCCCGGGACTGATCCTTGATGTCATAACTGTTTAACAGAGCATATGTGTCCTATTGAGGTGGTTTGGATTTTCATATAGTTATAATTTAGGGCTGACGTAAGCCAAGCTAGATGGCCTATAAAATCCATATCAATTCCCATACAAACTCAACGTTCCCATTTTTCAAACTTCAAACATGGCTACCAACCCTATGGACGTTCAAGCCAGCTCAGCGGCTCATAATGCTTCTCAGAACCTCCTACTCTTCTTTGAGAATCAAGCCATCAATCTTCATCAACTGGTAGAAACCCAGTCGGAAGACATTCAACATCTTCAGGGCCTGGTACACGCCAACCAGTTGGATCAGCAAAACAATATCCATTTCTACGCCATGTCCATGTTGTCTTTCCAATAGCAAGTCAAATCTTTGGAAGGTTACTACCAAAAGAGGTGCTTGGAGCGCCAAGAAGCTCAGGGGGAACAGTTCAATGATTGGGTTTAAGAATGGCTATGACACTCCGAAACCAAAATTAATATAAAACCAACTTACCCATTTAGCCTTTGCTCCTTCATCCCAGCCATTTTTCAAGCTTTTGTGCAGTGTCTCAAAGTGGTCAATAACATTTTACTTGTGCCCCATTTTTGCAGCCTAATATGTAGTAAAAAGATTTAATATTTCTATATTAATTCCGTAAATTACTTATGATATACATACATATATATATATCTTACAATCTCCTCTTGATGTGCCACAAAAGACTTTGATCTGCCTTTGTGATTATAAGTTAATCCAGGCCTATTACTTGAATTTGTTCCTGATCGTTCCTGCAGATATTAATACAATATACGCATATATGAAACTCAAATTCGTTTTCAAATAAAACAGACATATATAAATACACAATTGTAACTTGTAAAGACACAAAGGTGCTGGTAGAGATAGAATACGAATAAGATATTAGGCACTAATAAAAAATTCAAAAGTAGAAATATTATCTTAAACTTGTCACTAGAAAAACGTGAATAGAGAAAATCCCATTCCTCCTGCGTAGATATCTCATAATGTTTATGTCTCTTGGCCTTCTCCACAGTTTCAAACTCATCAAAATGCAGTTTCAGCTTGTGTCGGAAATCATAGTACCACCTTTTAAACATTGTCTTAACATATCTATCGACATAGCATAGTGACATATCAATGTTGTATTTGTTCTACATGGATGGAATATCATATTTAGATGATATTTTCTTAATGACATCATATAAGTACTTTTCTAACTGAAATCTAATTACAACTTACTGTTAATCTTGCAACAAGCTTATCCACAGCCTCCTTATCTATGTTACTCCATTGATTCACACCAAGTAGTAGTGCATATGTTCGGACTGTAAAGCGTATGTCGTTTGAGAACATATCAGAATATAAACCCGTGGGTGCACCATTTTGCTTAGTGAAGGTGACTGGTATTTTAGAACCAAGCTGAGTTTGCACTTTATCAGAATTTAGTACACTTGTCTTTGACCTGACCTTTCTCATGTTACCTAAAATGTCATTTCCCAAATCCAGAAGTCATAAACAAGGCATTATCAAATATCATTCTGATGTGTACTAAAATAAACTACAATACTTACCACAAGTGCTCTCATGTGTACTACCTGAAGCTAAAATATCATCAGCTCCACTTTGTCGCTCTGTATTATTTGACACCTTATTCACAATTTGAGAACGATAACCATTATCACCTACTATGGCAAAAGAAAGAGAGGTGAGGGGAAGGGAAGGAGAGTTGTGGTGGGGGAAGGGGGTGGGAAGAGAAGGACCTGCACTTTATCAAGATGGAAAAAATTAACTTTAAGCATCAAATGCCCAAGAAAAAAAAAGAATGACTCATGAAAATTCATAAAATTATCACATGAGTACTGATGGAACAACTCAAACATTTCTAGTAATCAAAGTGTAACTTCGATGTCATGCCATCACAACCCTACAGATGTGTTTTCTGTTAAAACTTCAACTAGTCATTTGAAATCTTAGGATTCAATGTAACTTCCCTTCATTTTGTATATCCATTGTAACTGGAAAAAAAAAAAGTCTCTGTATATCCATTGTAACTGGAAAAAAAAGTACATTTAACACATCCATCAAAACCCACAAATCTAAGGCTGAACCTAGTATTATTGGAAAATCGAAATGAAGCTTGGGAGCACAACAATATTGCAAAAAACAACTAAAGGAAACATCATTCCTTGATAGTAGAAAATTAACTTAAACAAAAAAGGAGAAATTAACAAGCAGAAGTTAACTCAGCACCATTGGAAGTACAAATCAACAAGCAGAAAATTTATTGTTCTTAGGCTCAACATCTGTGGTTGAGAGAGAACAACACTATATGTAAAAATTGCACAAGCTCTATACCTTGTTTGCTAAAATCAGAGGAATTAAAAGCTTCCCTCTCTCATTGGGGTTTGGCCTCTCAGTCAACTTCTTTTCAACAAAATGGACTAACTTCCACTAAAGATCACTTATGTGATTGTTTGGACCAAATGAGGTATCCATGTAGTTCGATTCGGAAGAATCTATTGCCAAAGATGTAACGCCCCGGACATTCTGGAAATGTAATATTATAAAATATTGAATAAAATGACGTTTTTACCCCTGTGTTTTGTGTGGTCAATTTGTTGACTTTTTGATTGGGGGGTCGAACGAACGTTGAGCGATGACCGTGACGTGGTTCGGGACGTCACGAGTTCATAGACAGGTGGCACGTTCGATTCGGACGAACAGGGTGAAAGTTATGATGTTCGGAAGTTCAGGGGCATTATCATAATTGTACGTTATTAAGGGGGAAAAGTTGACTTTTTGTTTGACAATTGATATTCAATTGACTCGAAGACCGTTATGTTCGTCTCGACGCCCCGAGTACAACGACAGGCGGCACGCTTGAAACGGACGTCGGATGACCGAGTTATGGGTCACGGAAGTTGGATGGCATTTTGGTAATTATTGCACAGAGGGGCATTTTGGTCATTTCACGGTGGTTACTGTTCACCACCGTGAAAAACAGAGTGCACGGCCGTGGGTCTTGTGCGTGCAATTGTTTATGGCTAGTGGAATGGCTCAGACAATTTGTTTATGTGGATTTAGGTAGTGGAAGCATGACTGAGTGGCCTTGGTGCACGGTTTGGGCAGAATTCTGGGCACGGGAGTGCAGGGAATGGCCATGGTTTCTGTGTGCGTGGGAGACATTTTCAGAGACCCCAGTTGGTCTCCCACAGGCTGCTGGCCACACCGATCGACTAACCGTGTATGGGAATGGAGTGAGGATTGAATTGGGGTCATTCGTGCATCAGTGAGAGGGTGAGTTTGAGAGAAACAGTGAGAATTCAGTTTCGGGTTTTTGGGGGGAAATCTCAGAATTCAGGTTCTACTGGCTTAGGGGTCACACTAGACACACTGAGAGTTTTCTGAGAGCAGCAGCAGCATAACCGTGCACGAAATCAAGCAAATTGAGCAAGGATTGCTCAAGAACTCAGGTACCTGTTGGAGGGAAAAATTTGAATTCGATTTCTGAGGCTTGTTGATCGAAACCAAGGGCCATTCTAGTCTTCTGGGAGCAAGAGGGAACCAACCACGTCGAATTCGAAGGACGACACCCACGAATTGGCCAAGAACTGAGCTCCCTGGTTCTGAGAATTTTCGAGCTTGAGGACGACGACTTCCAGGTAACAGCGAGCTAAATTGTTAGTGCCATTATGTTCGTATGGGTCCCTTTATGCTACTGGTGAACTTAATTTGGGAATGGAACCGTGTAGGGTGAGTTCCAGAAGTCGACTTGTTCGACTGTTCAAGCTTGAGTTGGGTCGATTTGGTGTCAGTCGAGGCTAATCATTAACACAGACCTGAAATTAATGAGTTAGAGAAGATAATAGGATCAAAAACGAGAGGAATTGATTGAAAATTGAGCTTAAACTGGTCGGGTTGAGTCGCGGGTAACAGGCCCGTTTATCAGACTATCCGGGTAAGAACGATGACACTGTAGCTTGGCGCGTGGCCTTCACGCGCAGCCACTTTGGACGGCGCGTGACGGCACGTGCAATGTCATCTCCGATCACGGTCAACATGGAAATTGTTCCTTTCAGTCTAATTAACATTTTCCCTTTAGGATTCGAGTTGTTCGGGAGTCGTTCGGGATAATCTCGGGAGCCCGGAAGTTTAGGTCCTTAAGGTTTATTTTGCCGAAAAATCCGGGAAATTAGGGAAAAATCTTACGAGCTATTTGGGGATGTTTGTAACCTTTCTTGTACATTTTTACAGGCCCGGACACTTCCGAAGCTACGGAGGAGCACGCGGGACGCGAGTGACGCGTCCTAAAACCGTGAGTGGACTTTTTGATTTTCTAAATTGGGCATGCATGACTATTTTGCTTATTTATCTCATGGTTTTACATATGATTTTATGACGGTGATATGTTATATCGGTTTTACGTGTTTTCCACGTTTTTCGAGATATTTACCGTATTTCACGCATTTCGAGGTTACGGTTTTCGCTTATGCATGCGTGATGATTTTGATAAAGTACCTGGATATGAATATGCATGTTTCGGATTTATGATGTTTGATCACATTGTGAGGTAATTGTTTTTTGGAAATTGCATGTGTTGGGATTTGCATGTGAATTCGGACATGAGTCCTGTTACGATGAGAAATATTTTCGGAGTAATGTTGGGAAAACGGTTGTAATGAATCCTGATTTATTATGTTTAAAAACGGTTTTGGGTTTAAAGACCCGGTTAATGGTTGGATCTAGTTTGGGTTTAAAGACCCGGTATGTTGATGACGGGGGCGGGCCCGAAAATTGGGTTTAAAGACCCGAATTGAGTTTAAAGACTCGTGAGTTTAAAGACTCGATTATTATGATACCCCCGAGGCCTATTAATCATGTTTTGAGTTTAAAGACTCGTTGATATCCCGGGAAGGCCTAAAATTGAGTTTAAAGACTCGGATGGATCCAACGGCATAATTGTGATTATTGATTTACGTTTTCCTTGATTTGTGCAAATAATGTTTCAAAATGACGGTTTCTGGAACCTGGCATTATTAAATGGTTTTACATGAGTTATGACGATCCTTTATAACGTTTTCCATGTGTTTCGGAAAAAGAGTTTTCAAAAGTTTAATATGCAAATTTTGAATATTTGGTTATGCATGCGTGTTACAAAACTGGAGGGCGAACCCGATTTCAGAAAAAAAAAAAAAACTGTTTCTGTAAAACTTATGTTTCGGTCCACTCACACTTTGTTGTTTTAAATTCCCTCCAGGTCGTGGTACAAGCGTGGGGGCAAGCGCCGAGGCAGAGGCGGAGGCATAAAGTTTTCCGTTGCGGAGTAGTTAGTTCACAGAGTAGGACTTGTTTCTTTAACTTGTTTTTGTAATATTGCTCTGTGAAACTGTGGACTTGACGTCCAGTCGGATGTATTTGTTTAATCTCCCTGGTCTGACAATGGGTGTGTTGTAATATTAACTAGTTTTCCGGTCTTTTGGGTTCGATTGTCAGACGGGAGCAGGATGCTTTCCGATTATCGAGGCGATAATCGGGGTGGGTCCTGTCATCATTATTCTTTGCTTGGTTACTACTTAGAAGGCGTCTCATCATAGCCAAACTGCAGCCAAACTGCCGTGTATCCTACATCATTTTATGTTTAAGTTAACCAACGGCATAATTGTGGTTATTGATTCACGTTTTACTTGATTTGTGCAATTAACGTCTGAAAATGACGGTTTCAGAAACCTGGCATTATTAAATGGTTTTTACATGAATTATGGCGATCCTTGATAACGTTTTTCATGTGTTTCGGAAAAAGAGTTTTCAAAAGGTAATATGCAAATTTTGAATGTTTGGTTATGCATGCGTGTTACAAAACTGGAGGGCGAACCCGATTTCGGAAAAACTGTTTTTCCTTTAAAACTTATGTTTCGGTCCACTCACACTTTGTTGTTTTGAATTTCCCTCCAGGTCGTGGTACAAGTGCGGGGGAAAGCACCGAGGCAGAGGCGGAGGCATAAAGTTTTCCGTTGCAGAGTAGTTAGTTCACATAGTAGGACTTGTTTCTTTAACTTGTTTTGTAATATTGCTCTGTGAGACTGTGGACTTGACGTCCAGTCGGATGTATTTGTTTAATCTCCCTGGTCTGACAATGGGTGTGTTGTAATATTAATTAGTTTTCCGGTCGTTTGGGTTCCATTGTCAGACGGGAGCAGGATGCTTCCCGATTATCGAGGCGATAATCGGGGTGGGTCCTGTCAATTGGTATCAGAGCCTAGGTTTACGATTCGTGTCCGGCACTCGGGTGTGCCTTGATTATTGAACTAACTTATGCCTCTTTCAGAGAGAAGGACGACCGGCCATGCCTCCGCGACGCGAACCCCCTCCACGACCTGATGGCGATGCCGAGAGTGCTTCGATCGAGCGAGCCCAGCGTCTTGGGGCTACGGTGTTTAGTGGTGGAGCGGATCCCGAGGATGCTCATCGTTGGATTTCTCGAATTGAGCGGATTTTTACTGTGATGCACTGTCCTCCTGAGGAGCGTGTGGTGTTGGCCACATTTCTACTTGATGGATCTGCTTATGAGTGGTGGTATACTCTGGAGTTGTCGGGCTGGGATGCCTGTACAGTGGCTTGGGAGACCTTTCGTGAACAGTTTCTGGACCAGCATTATCCCCGTTCTTTCCGTGATGCTAGGGAGACCGAGTTTCTGCAGCTCCAGCAGGGGAGCATGTCCGTAGCTGAGAATGAACAGAAATTTCAGATGCTAGCTCGTTTTGCTCCTACCTTTGTATCTACTGAGGCTGAGAAATGCCGTAGGTTCGAGCTTGGCCTACGGGGTGAGATACGGGCCATTGTGACGGCCGGAGCTTTTGCTACTCTCAGGGAGTTGTCTGATGCCGCGGTGTGGGTTGAGGCTAGTTTCCCAACACGTCCACAGTATTCTGGTGGTGGACAACGTCGCGAGCGTTCATATCCTGGATCGTATGGTCAGAGAGCCCCGAAGAAGGGACGTTATAATGGAGCCTCATCCGTAGGCAATGATCGTCATGGCAGGCCTGGTAATTATCAGGGTTCCGGATTCTGAGCGCCTAGGGCGCAGACTGCTCCGCAGGCGAGCGCGACTTCTGTTGCTTCCACGGGACGGCAGGGCGGTGGTTTTGTTCGAGATGCTTCCAGTGTTATCTGTTTCTTCTGTGGCGAGCGGGGCCACTATCGGCGGAAGTGTCCATCTTTGCCACAGGGTGGTGGCGCAGGTCGGGGTGGAGCAGAGCAGGGACGGAGCACAGCTGCAGTTTCTGGGACTGGGAGCACTCGAGGAGGTGGTACTGGAGCGGCTATTGGACAGAGGGGCCGGGGCCGTGGGCGAGCAGCTGGACCACAGGCCCGAGTTTTTGCTGTTACGCAGCAGGAGGCCAGGGCAGCGCCTGGTGTTGTGACAGGTACACTCACGATCTTTGGGCATGATGTTTGTGCTTTAATTGATCCCGGAGCTACTCATTCATTTATATCACGAGACTGTGAGTTGTTTGCGGGTAGAGAGGTGTCCGCCTTGGACTGTGACTTGGGTGTGAGTACACCCACGGGAGATGTTTTTGTGGTAAATCAAGTGTTGCGGGAGTGTCCCGTAATGGTAGGTGTTGTTGGTCTGATGGCAGACTTGATACTCTTGGACTTGCACGACTTTGATGTCATTTTGGGAATGGACTGGTTGACGCTCCATCATGCTTCTATCGAATGTGTCGATAAGAAGGTTACCTTTCGGAGCCCTGGATTACCGGAAACCACCTTTCAGGGAATTCAGCGAGCCACTCCTGTCGGAGTGATTTCTGCCCTGAAGGCAAGTAAGTTGTTGAGGAAGGGGTGCCAGGGATACTTAGCCCAAGTGTTGGACTCACAAGCTGCACCATTGAGGGTGGAGGATATACCGATTGTACGGGAGTTCCCGGATGTCTTCCCGGAGGACCTACCGGGATTGCCACCGCATCGAGATGTTGAGTTCACTATTGATCTGGTTCCAGGTACGCAACCTATCTCTCAGACTCCGTATCGTATGGCGCCAGCTGAGTTGAAAGAACTGAAGGCGCAGTTACAAGAATTACTTGAGATGGGATTTATTCGACCGAGTGTATCCCCCTGGGGAGCCCCGGTATTGTTTGTGAAGAAAAAGGATGGGAGTTTGAGACTCTGCATCGATTACAGGCAACTGAATACAGTAACAGTCAGGAACAAATACCCGTTGCCTCGGATCGATGATTTGTTCGATCAGCTGCGAGGAGCGCAGTACTTCTCCAAAATTGATCTACGTTCTGGGTATCATCAATTGCGGGTTAAGGATGAGGATGTGCCCAAGACAGCCTTTAGGACCCGTTATGGTCATTATGAGTTCCTTGTGATGCCGTTTGGTTTGACCAACGCACCCGCAGCGTTTATGGATTTGATGAACCGAGTGTTGCAGCCTTATTTGGATCACTTTGTCATCGTGTTCATCGACGATATCCTGGTCTACTCGAGGAGTGCGGAAGCGCACGAGGAGCACTTAAGGATGGTGCTAGGTACCTTGAGGGGAAACCAGTTGTATGTGAAGCTCAGCAAATGTCAGTTTTGGTTGACGAGCGTGAGTTTCTTGGGGCATGTGATCTCAACGGACGGGATCAGTGTGGATTCTCAAAAAATTGAGGCAGTGGCGAAGTGGGAACAACCGAGGACCGTCACTGAAGTCAGAAGTTTCTTGGGTTTGGCTGGCTATTACAGGAGGTTCGTAGAGGGTTTCTCTACCATTGCTGCCCCGTTGACGCGACTGACGCGGAAGGGAGTCAAGTTTGAGTGGGATGACGATTGTGAGCGTAGTTTTCGGGAGCTAAAGGAAAGGTTGACATCTACTCCTATACTGACCCTCCCAGACGACAGTGGGGAATTTGAGGTGTACAGTGATGCATCCTTACAGGGTTTGGGATGTGTACTAATGCAGCATGGGAAGGTGATTGCCTATGCTTCGCGCCAGTTGAAACCGCATGAACGCAATTATCCTACGCACTATTTGGAATTAGCTGCTGTTGTGCATGCATTGAAGATTTGGAGACATCACCTGTATGGTGCGACTTGCAGAATGTTTACGGATCACAAGAGCCTGAAGTACTTGTTCACTAAGAAGGAGTTAAATGTGAGGCAGCAACGGTGGCTAGAGCTAATTAAGGACTATGATTGCACGATTGAGTACCACCCGGGAAAAGCCAATGTGGTGGCTGATGCTCTAAGCCGGAAGACAACGCATTCTGTGGCACATCTACGGACGGTTCATTTACCACTTTTGGTTGAACTCCGTAAGAATAGCATTGATTTGGGTTTGGATGGCCAAGGTGTCTTGCTGGCTAATTTTCATGTGAGACCACTTCTGATCGATCGGATCGTTGAGGCTCAATCTCAAGATCCTGTCTCATGTGTACTTCGGATTGAAGTGGAAGCCGGTGAACGGCTGGATTTTACAGTCAGGGAGGATGGAGCTTTGCTAAAAGAAGGACGGTTGTGTGTGCCCGACGTTGAGGCACTGAAGAAGGAGATCTTGGACGAAGCTCATAGTTCGGCCTACGCGATGCATCCTGGTGGGACCAAGATGTATCGTACCACATGGGAACCCGAGGCGCAGATGCGAGAACAGTTCCCCTACTTGTTTCCTTGAAATTTCGGGACGAAATTTCTTAAGGGAGGGGGGGGGGGAGATTGTAACGCCCCGAACATTCTGGAAATGTAATATTATAAAATATTGAATAAAATGACGTTTTTACCCCTGTGTTTTGTGTGGTCAATTTGTTGACTTTTTGATTGGGGGGTCGAACGAACGTTGAGCGATGACCGTGACGTGGTTCGGGACGTCACGAGTTCATAGACAGGTGGCACGTTCGATTCGGACGAACAGGGTGAAATTTATGATGTTCGAAAGTTCAGGGGCATTATCGTAATTGGACGTTATTAAGGGGGAAACGTTGACTTTTTGTTTGACAATTGATATTCATTTGACTCGAAGACCGTTATGTTCGTCTCGACGCCCCGAGTACAACGACAGGCGGCACGCTTGAAACGGACGTCGGATGACCGAATTATGGGTCACGGAAGTTGGAGGGCATTTTGGTAATTATTGCACAGAGGGGCATTTTGGTCATTTCACGGTGGTTACTGTTCACCACCGTGAAAAACAGAGTGCACGGCCGTGGGTCTTGTGCGTGCAATTGTTTATGGCTAGTGGAATGGCTCAGACAATTTGTTTATGTGGATTTAGGTAGTGGAAGCATGACTGAGTGGCCTTGGTGCACGGTTTGGGCAGAATTCTGGGCATGGGAGTGCAGGGAATGGCCATGGTTTCTGTGTGCGTGGGAGACATTTTCAGAGACCCCAGTTGGTCTCCCACGCGCTGCTGGCCACACCGATCGACTAACCGTGTATGGGAATGGAGTGAGGATTGAATTGGGGTCATTTGTGCATCAGTGAGAGGGTGAGTTTGAGAGAAACAGTGAGAATTCAGTTTCGGGTTTTTGGGGGGAAATCTCAGAATTCAGGTTCTACTGGCTTAGGGGTCACACTAGACACACTGAGAGTTTTCTGGGAGCAGCAGCAGCATAACCGTGCACGAAATCAAGCAAATTGAGCAAGGATTGCTCAGGAACTCAGGTACCTGTTCAGAGTTGAACCAGTTGGAGGGAAAAATTTGAATTCGATTTCTGAGGCTTGTTGATCGAAACCAAGGGCCATTCTAGTCTTCTGGGAGCAAGAGGGAACCAACCACGTCGAATTCGAAGGACGACACCCACGAATTGGCCAAGAACTGAGCTCCCTGGTTCTGAGAATTTTCGAGCTTGAGGACGACGGCTTCCAGGTAACGGCGAGCTAAATTGTTAGTGCCATTATGTTCGTATGGGTCCCTTTATGCTACTGGTGAAGTTAATTTGGGAATGGAACCGTGTAGGGTGAGTTCCAGAAGTCGACTTGTTCGACTGTTCAAGCTTGAGTTGGGTCGATTTGGTGTCAGTCGAGGCTAATCATTAACACAGACCTGAAATTAATGAGTTAGAGAAGATAATAGGATAAAAAACGAGAGGAATTGATTGAGAATTGAGCTTAAACTGGTCGGGTTGAGTCGCGGGTAACAGGCCCGTTTATCAGACTATCCGGGTAAGAACGATGACACTGTAGCTTGGCGCGTGGCCTTCACGCGCAGCCACTTTGGACGGCGCGTGACGGCACGTGCAATGTCATCTCCGATCACGGTCAACATGGAAATTGTTCCTTTCAGTCTAATTAACATTTTCCCTTTAGGATTCGAGTTGTTCGGGAGTCGTTCGGGATAATCTCGGGAGCCCGGAAGTTTAGGTCCTTAAGGTTTATTTTGCCGAAAAATCCGGGAAATTAGGGAAAAATCTTACGAGCTATTTGGGGATGTTTGTAACCTTTCTTGTACATTTTTACAGGCCCGGACACTTCCGAAGCTACGGAGGAGCACGCGGGACGCGAGTGACGCGTCCTAAAACCGTGAGTGGACTTTTTGATTTTCTAAATTGGGCATGCATGACTATTTTGCTTATTTATCTCATGGTTTTACATATGATTTTATGACGGTGATATGTTATATCGGTTTTACGTGTTTTCCACGTTTTTCGAGATATTTACCGTATTTCACGCATTTCGAGGTTACGGTTTTCGCTTATGCATGCGTGATGATTTTGATAAAGTACCTAGATATGAATATGCATGTTTCGGATTTATGATGTTTGATCACATTGTGAGGTAATTTTTTTTTGGAAATTGCATGTGTTGGGATTTGCATGTGAATTCGGACATGAGTCCTGTTACGATAAGAAATGTTTTCGGAGTAATGTTGGGAAAACGGTTGTGATGAATCCTGATTTATTATGTTTAAAAACGGTTTTGGGTTTAAAGACCCGGTTAATGGTTGGATCTAGTTTGGGTTTAAAGACCCGGTATGTTGATGACGGGGGCGGGCCCGAAAATTGGGTTTAAAGACCCGAATTGAGTTTAAAGACTCGATTATTATGATACCCCCGAGGCCTATTAATCATGTTTTGAGTTTAAAGACTCGTTGATATCCCGGGAAGGCCTAAAATTGAGTTTAAAGACTCGGATGGATCCAACGGCATAATTGTGGTTATTGATTCACGTTTTACTTGATTTGTGCAATTAACGTCTGAAAATGACGGTTTCTGAAACCTGGCATTATTAAATGGTTTTTACATGAATTATGGCGATCCTTGGTAACTTTTTTCATGTGTTTCGGAAAAAGAGTTTTCAAAAGTTAATATGCAAATTTTGAATGTTTGGTTATGCATGCGTGTTACAAAACTGGAGGGCGAACCCGATTTCGGAAAAACTGTTTTTCCTTTAAAACTTATGTTTCGGTCCACTCACACTTTGTTGTTTTGAATTTCCCTCCAGGTCGTGGTACAAGTGCGGGGGCAAGCGCCGAGGCAGAGGCGGAGGCATAAAGTTTTCCATTGCGGAGTAGTTAGTTCACAGAGTAGGACTTGTTTCTTTAACTTGTTTTGTAATATTGCTCTGTGAAACTGTGGACTTGACGTCCAATCGGATGTATTTGTTTAATCTCCCTGGTCTGACAATGGGTGTGTTGTAATATTAATTAGTTTTCCGGTCGTTTGGGTTCGATTGTCAGACGAGAGCAGGATGCTTCCCGATTATCGAGGCGATAATCGGGGTGTGTCCTGTCAAAAGACCACCCAACAAACATGGAATAATACATAACACCCCAAATAGTTAACAAAATCTCCTCAGAATTATCATCATCTTTAAAATAAAAGAGAAATAAAAAATAATATATATTATGTATAATTGAATAACCTAATCACAGTAGCATATATAGAGTTAGTATGCAACTCAACATATTAAAATCATTATATTAAGTCATGGACATTTACCATATTGTTCTTCACAAGATTCTTATACAATTCATACTATAATTTTAGAAACTACACAAATAAAGTTCAGTAACAATAGGATGAAACAGTGGATACCTTAATGAGCTACTTCTAATACATACCACACTAGCCTCACTACGGACCGCTCCGCGGCCGCGCGAGGCTCTTCGACGCGCTTTGCGTTCTATTTTTCGTTACCCGAGATTACGTTTTTTCCTATTTACAATTCTCAAGTATAAAAATGACTAAATCATATCATAAAATTGGATCATGTACAAACTAAATTTACATAACAAATATGCCTAGCTAGAGAGATTTTGAATTTTTATTTTTGATGTATCCATTTTTTTTAGGTAAAGGAAAATTCAAAATCTCCCTAGCTAGGCATATTTGTTATGTAAATTTAATTTGTACATGATCAAATTTTATTATATGATTTAGTCATTTTTATACTTGAGAATTGTAAATAGGAAAGAACGTAATCTCGGGTAACGAAAAATAGCACACAGAGAGCGCTGAAGAGCCTCGCGCGGGCGCGGAGCAGCCCCCAGTGAGGCTAGTATTTACTGTTTTTTTTTTTCCAGAGGAAGGAAAAAGAGTACCCTGATGGTGAGCACAAAATATTAAAGAACAAAACACAACCATAACTAATATTCGAGTATCCACATGCGTGCATCACTTCCAACTTGAAATTGTAATGAAAAAATGTTAATAAATTTTTTTTATTCATGTACGTCTTAATAATGGAGAAGATTTCCATATTTGAAAACAGGAAAAGCTTAACAAAACGTTAGTTGGACAGAAGCAGAATTTCTTTATAAACAACATTTTTGGTGAAAACCCCTTCTTGACCAGCTAAGTTCCCTTTCTTAACCAAGACTTTCGTTGAAGATGCTGAAACTCCCCTTGATAAAGCCACATATAATTGGCCATGACTAAATACATGATCTGGTAGGTATTTAAAATACCCATATTTGGTAATGTTTGGCCCTATGATTTATTTATGGTAAGTGCAAAACTCAATTTCACAGGAAACTGCTTTCTCATCATTTCAAAAGGAAGTCTGGCACTCTCAGCAGCGTTTAGAGAGATTTTGGGTAAGAACACCCTAGTTCCAGCAAATTGGCCAGATAAAACTTTAGCATCAATAAGATTATTATAAGCTTCATGGCATGCTAGCCTTGTACCATTGCACAACCCTATCTTTGGATCGATATTTCTCAAAAGCATTATCGGAGCACCTTTTTTAAGAGTCAATTTATGAGGAGGTAGACCACCAGGGGAAATAGAATTTAAGAATTCTTGTTGATACAAATTTCTTCTATCATCCTCAATAGAATCAAAAGAGTATAAGATTTGTTCTGGCCCTAGAAACTTATTTATAATCATTTCATTTAGTTTATCTGCATCTTCATTTTTAGGAGTTAACAATGCCCCTTTCAACCATATATCTTGCATCATGTACATGACATTCCAAATCAGGAAAAATATAATTAACCAGTTGATTAGTTGATGCTTCACCTTCCCATGGTATGACTATGGAAGATGGCAATTCCATCATATCCTCAATCAAAGTTGGTTTTTCTCCATTACCAACAATGAGTAAAAACTCTGAAAAACTCTTTATCGTTGATGGATCTCATATTCTGTTTAAGATGAAGGATTTTCACATGTGGCCAAAATGAAGCATTCATCAAACTTGCTTCAATCAATTCAGATCTTGTACCTTTTGGAACAATAGGAAGAACTTGTCGAAAATCTCCACCGAAAATCATGACCTTTCCACCGAATGGCAATTCAACACCAATTATGTCTCTAAATGTTCGATCAAGTGCTCCAAATACAAATCGATGTGCCATTGTTGCTTCATCCCAAATAACGGTTGATGATCTTCTTATCAACTCTACTAAATCAGACTGTTTGCTAATAGAACAAGTGGAAGAAGCATTTGTATTTATTGGAATTTTGAATCTAGAATGGGATGTCCTTCCACCTGGAAATATTGTTGCTGCTATTCCAGACGTTGCTATTGCTAATATAATACGACACCTTTTTTCTCAAACTTTCCAACAATGCTCGATATAAATAATTTTTTCCAGTTCCTCCAAGACCATCAACAAAAAATTGCATTTTCATGACATTCAATCGCAGATACAATCGAGGTATATGCAGACAATTGATATGCATTTAAATGTTCAACAGTATCACTGTCTTGTTCAGGAATCGTAACTGAGACTTCATCTTGTATTATCCTTGGAAGTTCTGAGTCTATAACACAAGCTCGTGTCATTTGTGGGTGATCATAATCAGACACAGATTTACTGTGTTGTACCAGTAATTCGTTTAAATCTTTTAAAGGCTTGTTGATTAAAGAAGAGGTGTTCATGTTACTTGAAGAAGGATAATATTCTACCATGAATGAATAAAATTCATCACACAATCTTCGTACTCCATCGGGTTCACAATATACCAAGATCGTGACAAACAATCTCCGTAGAGCTAACGGCATCCTAATGTTAAAGGCCTCGTGTAAGCATTGTCTAATACTATCATCATCTTCTAATAAACCTCTATGTTCGTCTGATTTTTTAAATGTGGGATGTAAGATGCCATTAACAGTGTTTAAATCCTCAAATGAAGTAGGTCCTCTAACATGATTAAGAAGGACGCGTAGGTAGAATTTTTCCCCTTCCGAAGGTGATACTGAATATATCCATCCAATAACCTTTTGGTTCGACCGCCTTATAGCCCACTTTTTGTTTGCTTGAATCCATCTAAAATGTTCTGGGAATTTCTGATATAAGTATTGCCATGCTGGTGGATAATATGCATTTTTAGTGAAAAACTCAGTGAGCATCGTCATTAAGTGGGTATCATCTAACAATATATCAGCAATATTTTGGCTCGCGTCAAAACGTACAGATTGCATGTTAGGAAGATGAATTTGAAGCCTTTCCATAGATGGATAGATTCGGTTCATTACAAATTTAATATCCTCCACAAAGCTTCAGGTACAGAAACCCACCTTGCATCCACAAAATGTTTAATTTCATCTTGAATGGGTTTTAGGCGTACTTCAAATGATACCCTATCAGGTCCTTTGTACACGTACTTGTACAAATACTTGACACTTTTAACGCTGCAACAAATTTCCACATTAAGATGACAATCATATTTGATGAGAAGCCATGGGTTATATGGAACGACCCAACGATAATCCACCATTATATTTAAACTATGCTGTGATGGCACTGGAGCATGAGTATCGCACTTACGGTAGATGGGATACGAATCACTTCCTTGAATTGTAGTTAGCGCAAATGACTTTGGATAATTTCATTTACAAACCCCACGTTTCATACAGGGAGAACGTGAGTGTTGTACTCCACATGGACCATGTTTCATATTCCTTAATACTGCATCGTACAATCTCGACTCTTCATGTTGACTCGGTATCTCAGTCCTAACAACGTGGTCATAATCATCACGGCTACCAATGCCATCGCATCTTGATACCTTTGGTACATATCACGTGGGCTTCCAATGAATGAAGAAGGCAATATGAACTTCCGGCCAACATTTTCTGTTTTCACATTATTATGTTGTTAACAATTGAAATTTTAGTATATTAAAAGGATTGGTCGATGGGTGATAAGGTTCGAACCTGCATTATTTTCTCCGGAAATAACCGCATCTTGTAAGCGTTGATATAGTTCAGATTGAATTGTGTCTTGATTGAACCAAACCCATTTAAGTTTTTGTGCTTCGATCTTGACAAAATTGTCAATGATGTATTGCTGCAACAACTGCCCTCCACGAAGGAGAAGTGAATCTTCATGTACACGAATCTGATAAATGATAAAGTTTGTCATTTGACACGATGATTAATTTTTTTTTTAAATTTTAAATAATTAGTTTTTGAATTACCTGTAAGATATAAGCATAGTAGTCGCGGCAAGTCACCCTCCTACCACCATCGTTTGTACTATTCACATCCCATCCATATGTTCCATAAGGCAATAACAATGGATATTGTAAAGGATCATAGTAGCCAGCTGACTCTTAACATTTAGAAGGTGCCCTTGCCTTGTTTGCACAACAATGTCTCCGCCTCTAAGTTCATTAATTTCTTCACCACCTACTATTACTGCAGCAACTTCTGAGGCTGATGTCAAACTATATTGTCGTCGATTTTCTGGTTGTTCTCTTATAATCAACCTACAATCCTAAAATTCTTGTACTTGCGCAATATGACGAAACGTTTGCACAAATAGGTTATGTTCATTTAAGATACGTTGTATCTTTTCAACCACGCTTCGATTTAGTGAATCATTTTCCCGCATCTTATTGTCAATTTCATGAGTTGTGTCATATATGTACATTTGTAGGAATCTCGGTCTGCTATCGCCAACTGGTAAGAGACTTCCAATTTTATGATAGATAGATCCTTGGGCACAAAATGTATAAATACCACGACCTGCTGTTAAACTTTCATTAACATGTATGCCCATTGAAGTGAACGAAAATACGTGGTTATATGCTCTAATATTTTGCCTGAAATGCCTCCCTCCTGAAGATTGAGCAGAGAAAAGTTCACACATTTCTGGAGGAGATTGAACTACTGGAATGTTTGTCTTTCCATGTAAACAACAAATGTCATTTGATTCATGATGAAACAAACGAGCTGGACAACTACGACATGTGGTCAGTGGTGGGAAATGATTTCTAGCGTGTCTAATGTTTTCAATATAATTCCTTGCACAATTATGATTCCTACTCCTTCTAGAAGAATGGTGACCTTGAGCAACACCGCTGCATTCTAGCATGTCATTTTGATCCGTTGTAACGACCCGTCCCGAAATCTGGGATTGGATTAGTAACTAATCCTGATTGGCGGGGTTAATCAGTGATTAGTTGGGCGAAATCGGACGAACGATGAAAAATGACCGTTTTGCCCCTGGTCGTGGGTAAAATGTTGACTTTTAACTCGGGCTCATATGGACTTTGACCAATGACCGTGACGTAGTTTGGGACATCACGAGCTCTTAGACAGGTGGCACGATCGATTCCGGCGTTCGAGGTGAAAGTTATGATGTGACGACCCGTCCCAAATTAACTGGATTAATTAAGGATTAATGACGGATTAGCTAGACTAATCGGAGATTAGACGAGAATTAGCGGATGTTCGGGCGAAATGACGATTTTGCCCCTAGAATGGGCAAATCGTTGACTTTTATTCGGACGGTCAAATGGACTTTGGCCGATGACCGTGACGTAGTTCGTGACATCACGAGTTCATAGACATGTGGCACGCTCGATTCCGACGTCCGAGGAAAACGTTATGACGTTCGGAAGTTCAAGGGCATTTTAGTAATTTAGGAAAAAAATTGACTTTTTGACCGAGAGGTCCAATGGCCAAGGGCCAAAGACCGTTACGTAGATCGGGATGATACGAATCCATAGACAGGCGACACGTCGAATTCGGACGTTCGACGGTGAAGTTACGATTCACGAAAGTTGTGAAGTACTATTCACGATAACTCGTTTTTCGAGGCAAGTGGAATTAGGTGGGGCCCAGGGTTCTTTCAGTGGCCCAATGGATGAGTGACAAGTGTCACTCATCCACTGGACAACCTTTTACATTCATGCACCCACCATTCCCTTCATCGATCATTCATCCTCCATTTGCCTTCCAAGCCAAAGAAACCCGATCCACCCTTCACCCCAAATACCTAACCCTTGACCCTAGATGATGCCTGAGAGAACAGAGAGGGAGGAGGGGACTGTGGACGATGGTGACTGGCCAAGGGCACGCCGCCATGGACGGCGGAGCCTTGAACCCGAGAAGGAACTCGGTAAGGCCCCATTTTCATTTTAATTCGATTTTTGAATTAGGGCCCTTTTTGGATGGTTTGGTTGAGATTATTAGGATGTTAGGAGAGAGAGTGAGGGGAAAGTTTTTTATGGCTGTGAAGGGCGGTGCTGCCTTGGGGATAATCGGAAAACTTAGACCGATTAGGGGAGGATTGAACGGACGGGATTTGTACGGTTTTTCTTAGTTTTCTTCATTGGATTGGATAGGAAACTTGAAAATAGGATTAATGGAATTAAAAAGGAAGAAAACGGACCAAAAACGACGAGGGAAAACACCTGGACCGGTCACTCCGATCCGGTTCGGTTCGAACCAGGTGGACCGGCCGGTTCACCTGAGGAAGAATAAGACTGTGCAGGGCACGTGAAGCCCACGCGCATTCTCTTATAGGGGCGCGTGTGGGCACGTGATGTGTCCTTTGGGGAAGTGTTCAACACATGAAATCATCTATTCGATGTAACGAACATTTTGGGACTGGTCTCGTGTCAATCGGACATCGTTTTGATATAGTTCGGGTTATCCGAGGGTTTAGGTACGGGCTTAAAAATAGTTAGAAAATCTGGAAAATTACGGGACTTTAGTGAGGGGGTATTTAAGTAGTTAATAACCCTCTAAATGAATTTGGACAGGTTCGAGAATATCGGAGGCGACGTTTGACCCGGGAGACGGTTATGGCACGCGTATCGAGGCGCGGCTTCGGACGGTCTGTGAGTGGACCCTTCTCTCGAAATTGATGCATGCTTAAATGTTTTATATATGTTTCAATATATGTTTTGTGATGCCATGAGAGCATTTGTTTGTGATAGCCTAGGATTTACGTATTTGCACGTATTTCGAGATTTACGGTTTTATACGATGCATATACATTCTAGGTTTTCAACGAGGGTTTAATAAATGGATTTCGAATTTAGAAATATGGAATCGGGCACGAGACCCATTTGATTTACAACTCTCGGACTTGGAGTCCATTTGATTTGACGAGGAATCGGACCTAGGGTCCATTTGAGCGATACAATCGGACCGAGGGTCCAGTTAGTTTACGATTCGGGTTTGAGGCCCAGTTAGTGTTACTATCGGGCTTGATGCCCCATTGATTTATGATATCGGGCCTGAGACCCATTTAGTTGAGATATCAGGCTTAATGCCCCGTTGGTTGTGGAATCGGACGTGAGGTCCTGTTGAGTCATGGTTCGGGCTTAAGGCCCAGTTGATTGTGAAATCGGGCATGAGTCCCAGTTCGATTTGAGAAAAGAGTATTCGGGCATAAGATCCTGTTCAACTGTGGATTTAGGCCGAGGCCTGTGAAATGGATTTGAATCGGATTCGAGGAATCCTGTTGAAATGAATCGGGTTTGAGACTCAATTGGAAAGTGATTTGAGAAAGAAATAAAAGAGTATTTGAAAATGTGATTGAACCCTCCATTTGCTTATATGGTCTCCTCCAGCGTCGACCTGGATAGTCACGATCCACAGACCAGAGTGGGTATCCCCATAGGGATCCCGTTCCAGGAGTGGTGGTTACTAGATATGATGTGGTCCCGGACCAGATTTCGGAGAGATGTGTGGACTAGATCCAGAGAGAGAGCTCGGACTAGATCCAGTGATTGAGCCTCCCAGATGGTGATTCCTGGGAGAAGACTCGGAGTGAGACCCCGAGTAGTGTGCACACTAGTATAGATTTGACATCATGACTATTTCGGGGATGTGTTCCCTAGGGGCTGTGTGCCCCGAGTTGGCATCTTCTCGGAAGTTCCGCGGATGGGTTATACGTATGACAGTACGTATGATATTTTATGGGAAAGTGATTTAGGGCGGAGACCCCGTTTGTGATATTTTGAGAATGGTTTTGGGCTGAGACCCACTTGATGTGATTTGGGCTGAGTCCCTATTGATTCGACCTACGGGTTTTAGATTGTGATTCGGGTCGAGGACCCAAATGGATTTATGGTTCATGTCGGTTTATGGGAACCGGGCATGAACCCTTGAATGATTTCAAGAATATGTTTGATAAATTGAATGATTTTATGAATGTTTTACTAAACGGTTTTCGAATGCATGCGTATGTATTTATGAAGGGCATAAATGTCTTTATGCGAAAAGTTTTTTAATGAAATGTTTAAATTGTCCACTCACAGTTTTCGCGTTTTAATGCCCTTCAGGTTGATCGCGGATGCGGGCTATAGCAGAGACGAGACATCACTCCCCTCCTCCTACGATCCTGACGCACTCTGATTGCCCCAGCGAGGGCTAGAGACGAAATTTTCCTTGGTCTGACCCGCGGTGTCAGACGGGATCAGGCGGGTCCCACGTTAATCCAGGGGAGTTCGGGACCGGTCCTGACATGTGACGTTCGGAAGTCCAAGGGCATTTTTGTAATTTGGATGAAATGGGGAAAAATGTTGACTTTTTGACCGGAAGGACCGATGGCCGGGGACCGATGACCGTTAAGAAGGCCTCGATGCCCTTAGTCTGTAGACAGGCGGCACGCGTCAATCGGAGTTCGGATGACCAAGTTACAGGTCTGGATGCGTGAGGGGCATTTTGGTAATTTGTCAAAATGAGGGTAAAATGGTAATTTTGGCTGTTGCTTGTGAGACACCCGTGAGTGGGTGAATTTTGAATTGGAAAACAGAGTGTGTCTGATAGGTTTGTTTATGGAACAAAGTGCTTGGGCTTAGTGTTAGGAATTGTTTATGCAAAATGGGATGTTTTGGGGGAGAACACGAGTGCACGGTGTGTGTTGGTGTGCTTGGAACAGGTGATGTGCTGGGCGTGGAATTGAAAAATAAAAACTGAGCAGTGGCCAGGAGTTTGAGAGTGTGCACGGGTGAGGTTGGAATTGGAGCTGAGAGGTTGTGAACTGGTGAGTGTGATTAGGGAGAGGTTGAGAGAGCAAGGACTGGGCTGAGAGGATTGAGAGTTGAGTGGTTGTGTGTGAGGAGGGTGTGAGTTCTCAGAGGAAACTGAGAGGTGTCGAGGGAGTTTGGAGGTGGAGCTGCCGTACTTTGATCAATCTTCACTGCTGGTGGTGTTCAGAGACTGTAGTGGAGCCATAGGGACCCAGTGGACACGGCGGAGCTCGCGGTGGAGCACGGACGGCACGGACGGCAGGTAATTGCTCTTCTTTCCCCTGTTTGCTCCGTTTTCCAGTCTAGGTTCAAACAGTGAGTCGTGGCTTTTGGGTAGGAGTCGAGGTTTTTGGTGAGTGCTAGTCGACTAAGTAGGTCCCTAGGAAGCTGTTGGTTGTGCAGCCGTGAAGGAGGGATGCACGGGTGGCTAGAAACCGAAACAGGGGTTTTCGGGTGGTTTGTATTTCGAGTTTGGGAGTTGGGTTGTAGGCCGTGTTATCGTGTTTGGTTGAGGGGAATCGGTTTCTAGGATGAGGATGAAACTATTGGTGGAAAAAGGAAGGAAAATGGTGGAGGAATGGCGAAGAACCGCCCTCACCGGTTCAGACTGGTCAAACGGCTGAGGAAGACGATGAACAGTGTTCTGTCTGCAGGCGCGTGAGGCCCACGCGCAGCCACTTTGGGCAGGGCGTGGGTGCACGTGAAGAGGATTCCGGCGAACCTTCCAACATAGTTTTTGGTCTAATCGATGTAACGAGTCTTTTGGGATAGGTTTCGAGACAATCGGACGTTGTTTCGGGTTAGTTCTACGAGGTTTAAGGTTTAGGGTCCCGGTTGGTTACGTTCGAAGTTCGAGAAAATTGGAGAAAATTAGGAGAACCTTAGTGGACGTGCTAGTGACGTACTTTGGTGACTTGTGACAGGATCGGGAATCCCCGAGGAGGACGAGGAACGTACAGGACGTACGGGACGCGAGTGACGTGCCCGGTAACTGTGAGTGGACTTCTTCCTTAAACTGAGCATGCATAACTGCTTTTCATTACTTAATTTATGGTTTTATATGGGATTTTATGACTATTTGAATATGCTATAACTGTTTTATATAATTGCACGTTTTTTGAGAAAGTACGTATTTCAGCACGTTTTACAAGAAAGGCTTGCTTTCTGATTGTGAGGCCATGGTTTTGGGATTTCAAACGATAAATGGTTTTCAATGATTATAAATGGATCTGAGACATGATTTGGTAATCAAGGTTTTCGGTTTTGAAATCGGATTTCAGAAAGCGGAATTTGGTTTTAAAGTTGAAAAGTGGATTTCCGGATTTGGGTTCGGAATGACGGTTCTGAACGCTGGAAGGGCTTCGGACCAGTGATTTTGGATTCGGGTTTGGATGAAAAGGTTTTCAAATTGTTTTGGATTGGATTTCCTGGATCTGGTTATTGGGTTTAAAGACTCGGATTATGTTTGACGGGGGACGGGCCCGGATTGGGTTTAAAGACCCGGATTGAGTTTAAAGACTCAGGAGTTTAAAGACTCTGATATATTGATATTTCCCCCGTAGGCCTGTTGAGTTTAAAGACTCAGGAGTTTAAAGACTCGAATTATATTGAGGCCTGGATTGAGTTTAAAGACTCGGGAGTTTAAAGACTCCGATAGATCCAGCAGGTTTTATCGGATGATTATATTGGTATCTGATGTTTTACTGCTAATATTTTATAACGTTTATCCTACTGTGTTTATCTTGCTGCGGTTTCCATGATAAAAATGATGTGATTTATAAATGTTTTCAGAAATTGGGTTATGCATGCATGTTTTCAAAACGGAGGGCTAAACCCTGGTTTGTTTATGAACTGGTTTTTGAAACTTTTATTCTTCTTGGTCCACTCACATTTTCTGGTTTTTAACTGCCCTCCAGGTCGTGGAGCTAGCGCGGGGGTTGACGTTGAGGCAGCGTCGGAGGCATAGAGTACTCGAGCGTTTTCCCGGAGTGGTTTTAGTGTTTTGTTGTGCGTGTACTCTGTTTGTGGTTTTGTTTTTGTTTTGTATTATGCTCTATATAACGGTTGACTTGTTGTGTTTTAAATTCTCCTTCGTCTGATAGTGTAATTTGTGGTTTTCGTGAGGTCGCTTCGGTCTTTCGTTTTGGGTTGTTAGACGGGAGCAGGGTTCACCTCGGTTATTGGGGTGATAATCGGGGTGGGTCCTATCAATTGGTATCAGAGCATATGTTTGTTGGTTTGTGTCAGTTGTGAGGTTGTTTTTAGGTTGTTTGACTGATTCTATGCCCCTTTCAGCGTGCTATTGACGATGCCTCCGAGACGTGAACCTCATCCACGACCTGAAGACGCGGTGAGAGATGCGGAGAGTGCTACGATCGAGCGAGCCCAGCAGCTCGGGGCTACAACGTTTAGTGGTGGGGCAGACCCTGAGGAAACCCACTGGTGGATCACGAGACATGAGCGGATTTTCGCAGTGATGCGATGCCCACCGGAGTATCGAGTGTTACTGGCTACCTTTTTGTTGGATGGTGCGGCATACGAGTGGTGGTATACCCTCGAGTTGTCTGGCTGGGACGCCCACACAGTGACCTGGGAGATGTTTAGGGAGCGGTTTTTGGATCAGTATTACCCTCGTTCTTTTCATGATGCCAAGGAGGCTGAGTTTCTGCAGCTCCAACAGGGGAGTATGAGTATGGTTGAGTATGAGCAGAAGATTCAGATGTTGTCTCATTTTGCTCCTGCGTTTGTGGCTACTGAAGCCGAGAAGTGCCGTAGGTTTGAGTTGGGCCTGCGAGGCGAGATTCGAGCCATAGTGACAGATGGATCGTTTGCGACCCTCCGAGAGTTGTCGGATGCTGCAGTGAGGGTGGAGGCTAGCTTTCTAGTACGACGCCGGGAGCCACCTTTTTCTGGAACTTCGAGCCAGAGGGTACCGAAGAGGGGCAACTACAGCAGAGCATCGTCGGCGGGCGATGATCGTTTTGGTAGACCTGGTAGTTTCCAGAGTTCTGAGTTTTGAGGACACCGAGCACAGCCGACTCTGCAAACCAGTGCGACGTTTGTTGCTTCTACAGGAAGACCGAGTAGTGGACCAGGTCGGGATGTGTGTTACTACTATGGGGAACGAGCTCAATTCTGACGTGAGTTTCCGTTGCTACCCCATGAGGGTGGCGTAGACCGGGGTGCGGCGAACCCCGAACGGAGCACAGCGTCAGCGTCAGGGACAGCAGGCACCAGAGGAGGTGTGGTGCCACTAGTAGTTTGAGGGGACGTGGCAGATCTGCAGGACCCCAGGTGTCGGGAACGAGCTGTGGAATTTCGGGGAAGAAATTCTTTTAAGGAGGGTAGATTGTAACGACCCGTCCCAGGGGTCGGGGTTAGTAAAGTAATTAGCGACGTTAATCGGTGGTTAGTTGGCTACGATTGGGGCGTTAGCGTAGAAATGTCGATTTTGCCCCTAGTTGGGTAAAATGTTGACTTTTAGTTTGGGCGGTCAATTGGATATTGACCGATGACCGTGACGTAGTTCGGGACGTCACAAATCCGTAGACAGGTGGCACCCCCGATTCCGACATCCGAGGAGGAAGCTATGATGTTCGAAAGGTTGAGGGCACTTTCGTAATTTGGTTACAATAAGGAGGAAAAGGTTGACTTTTCACTGGACGCTTGGTTTTCACGTAGACCGAGGACGGTTAGGTAGATCTCGTCGTCCTGCGTTCAACGATAGGCGGCATGCCTTCATCGGACATCAGACGAGCGAGATACGGGTCTAGAACGTGAGGGGTAAAATCGTAAAATTCAACAAGAGGGGCATTTTGGTCTTTATGGCACATTGGGAATTGGGCCAATTTGATAAGGCCAAGTGTACAAGAAGGATTGGATATTTTGAGTTTGGACCAGGGGATTGTGGACACGTGGTGTGTGTGTAGTGGGTTCTAGTATGTTGCACGGTGCAATTAAACGGGTAGTCGTGCTTGTGTTTGTGTTGAGAAAACAGAGACTGAGTGTTGGGAGGAAATCGATCGACGGTTGGGTATGTGTGAGGTTTGTGAACTGGTGAGTGTGATCAGGGAGAGGTTGAGAGTGCAAGGACTGGGCTGAGAGGATTGAGAGTTGAATGGTTGTGTGTGAGGAGGGTGTGAGTTCTTAGAGGAAACATAGAGGGGTCGAGGGAGTTTGGAGGTGGAGCTGCCGTACTTTGATCAATCTTCGCTGCAGGTGGTGTTCAGAGACTGTAGTGGAGCCTTAGGGACCGAGTGGACACAGTGGAGCTCACGGTGGAGCACGGATGGCAGGTAATTGCTCTTCTTTCCCCTATTTGCTCTGTTTTCCAGTCTAGGTTCAAACGGTGAGTCGTGGCTTTTGGGTAGGAGTCGAGGTGTTTGGTGAGTGCTAGTCGACTAAGTAGGTCCCTAGGAAGCTGTTGGTTGTGCAGCCGTGAAGGGGAGATGTACGGGTGGCCGGAAACCGAATCAGGGGTTTTCAGGTGGTTTGTATGTCGAGTTTGGGAGTTGAGTTGTAGGCCGTTTTATCGTATTTGGTTGAGGGAAATCGGTTTATTGGATAAGGACGAAGCTATTGGTGGAAAAAGGAAGGAAAATGGTGGAGGAATGGCGAAGAACCGCCATCGCCGGTTCAGACCGGTCGAACGGCTGAGGAAGACAATGAACAGTGTTCTGTCTGCAGGCGCGTGAGGCCCACGCGCAGCCACTTTGGGCGGCGCGTGAGGCCCACGTGCAGCCACTTTTGGCGGCGCGTGGGGGCGTATGGGGAGGATTCCGGCGAACCTTCCAACATTGTTTTTGGTCTAAACGATGTAACGAGTCTTTTGGGATAGGTTTCGGGACAATCGGACGTTGTTTCGGGGTAGTTCTACGAGGTTGAAGGTTTAGGGTCCCGGTTGGTTACGTTCGATGTTCGGGAAAATTGGGGAAAATTAGGTGAACCGTAGTGGACGTGCTAGTGACGTACTTTGGTGACTTGTGACAGGATCGGGAATCCCCGAGGAGGACGAGGAACGTACAGGATGTACGGGACGCGAGTGGCGTGCCCGGTAACTGTGAGTGGACTTCTTCCTTAAACTGAGCATGCATAACTGCTTTTCATTACTTAATTTATGGTTTTATATGTGATTTTATGATTATTTGAATATTCTATAACTATTTTACATAATTGCACGTTTTTTGAGAAAGTACGTATTTCAGCACGTTTTACGAGAAAGGCTTGCTTTCTGATTGTGAGGCCATGGTTTTGGGATTTCAAACGATAAATGGTTTTCAATGATTATAAATGGATCTGAGACATGATTTGGTAATCAAGGTTTTCGGTTCTGAAATCGGATTTCAGAAGACGGAATTTGGTTTTAAAGTTGAAAAGTGGATTTCCAGATTTGGGTTCGGAATGACGGTTCTGAACGCTGGAAGGGCTTCAGACCAGTGATTTCGGATTCGGGTTTGGATGAAAAGGTTTTCAAATGGTTTTGGATTGGATTTGCTGGATCTGGTTATTGGGTTTAAAGACCCGGATTATGTTTGACGAGGGACGGGCCCCAATTGGGGTTTAAAGACCCGGATTGAGTTTAATGACTCGGATATATTGATAATTCCTCCGTAGGCCTGTTGAGTTTAAAGAATCGGGAGTTTAAAGACTCGGATTATATTGAGGCCTGGATTGAGTTTAAAGACTCGGGAGTTTAAAGACTCGGATAGATCTAGCAGGTTTGATCGGATGATTATATTGGTATCTGATGTTTTACTGCTAATGTTTTATAACGTTTATCCTACTGTGTTTATGTTGCAGCAGTTTCCATGATAAAAATGATGTGATTTATAAATGTTTTCAGAAATTGGGTTATGCATGCATGTTTTCAAAACGGAGGGCTAAACCCTAGTTTGTTTATGAACTGGTTTTTGAAACTTTTATTCTTCTTGGTCCATTCACATTTTCTGGTTTTTAACTGCCCTCCAGGTCGTGGAGCTAGCGCGGGGGTTGACGTTGAGGCAGCGTCAGAGGCATAGAGTACTCGAGCGTTTTCCCGGAGTGGTTTTAGTGTTTTGTTGTGCGTGTACTCTGTGTCTGGTCTTCTTTTTGTTTTGTACTATGCTCTGTATAACGGTTGACTTGTTCTGTTTTAAATTCTCCTTCGTCTAACAGTGTAATTTTTGGTTTTCTTGAGGTCGTTTCGGTCTTTTGTTTTGGGTTGTCAGACGGGAGTAGTGTTCACCTCGGTTATTGGGGTGATAATCAGGGTGGGTCCTGTCAAGTATAGGAATAAAAAGGGCTGAAATCGAGTTGGAAAAAGGATGGAAACAACCGTGAACCGTGGACGCCGGTTCGAATCGGTCTGAACCAAGTCGACGAGAGGAAGACCATGATGAACAGTGCCGCGTGGTAGGCCCACGCACAGCCCCTTTGGGCGGCGCGTGGTGCCTCTGATGGGGAGTGTTCAACATGTGAAATGATGTAATCAATGTAACGAACATTTTGGCACTGGTTTTGAGTCAATCAGACATCGTCTCTATAGGTTTCAGGATGTCCGAAGGTTTTAGGGCTCATTTAAAAATAGTTAAAAATTTTGGAAAATTACGGGGCCTTAGTATAAATATTGTGAAGTAGTTAGTGACTTTATTATGGGATTTGGACAGGTTCACGAAAGTCGGTGATAGTGGATTAGCCGGGAAAGCGTAAGTGCAGGCGTATCGAGGCGGCGACGCGAATGGTCTGTGAGTGGACTTTTCTTTCTAACTTATGATGCATGCATAAATGTTTTTATATGTTTTCTATACGTGATTTCTATGTTTATGATATGGTACTGATGATTTACGGTTTTGCACGTATTTCAATATATTTACATTTTGCACGTTTACGAGCTTACGATTTATGTTATGATTTGATCATAGTTTTGGTGATTTGATTTTGGGCTGTTAAATATGATTTGATTTCAATGATTTATAATGGATTTTGGAAAAGTGATTTCGGGATTTGGTTTTGAAACTTGAAAATGAATTTCTGGATTTGAGTTCGGAATGATGGTTCCGGATGCTAGCTTACGGAATGATGATTTCAAACTCGGATTGGGAAATGGATTTCTGGATTTTCTATGATTTTCACTTGGTTTTGGGTTTAAAGACCCGTTGAAACTAGGTTTTGGGATTAAAGACCCGGATATGGCTTGATCTGATTTTGAGTTTAAAGACTCGGTTGATTGATGACCAGAGAGGGCCATGGATTGATATGTTTTGAGTTTAAAGACTCGGTTATTGTGATATCCCCCGAGGCCTATTGATTGTGTTTTGAGTTTAAAGACTCGTTGATATCCCAAGAAGGCCTGATTATGCACATGTGTTTTGAGTTTAAAGACTAGGCGCGCTTAAGATCTAGCAACTTGATTGATTGATGTTTTACTTTGCTTTTTCACTGGTTTTCAGATGTTTTGGGCTGTGGCCCGGATGATTTGGAATTTGTGGATTTTGGGCTGAGTTCCCGTACTTTGATAAGGATTTATGATTTTGGGCTGAGGCCCTGGATTTGAGTTACGAATTTGAAGAAAAGAAATGATTCCGATTTTCATTGATGGTTTTCTTAGCTTGGATATGAAATGGTTTTTATGACATGGGTTTTATATGCATGCATTGGTTTTTATTAGAGGGTATAAATGTCTTTCCTTATAAACTGTTTTCTAAAATTATTCTTTATTTTTGTCCACTCACAGTCTTTTGTGTTTTCGATACTCTCCAGGTTGATGCGGTGCGGCCTGTTAATAGAGAGACGGAGACATCACACACGCGATCCACATTCTGCGTGACACAACCCACCTCCAATCCCCTGGGATTAAGGGCTAAGTCATGCTCCCGTCTAACTTACGCGTGACACGAAGGCTAAACCGTCATCCAACCTCCATATAACACGTAAGCTGGACAAGGGATTTCCTACTCAAACCGTCCACAAGTTCCGGACTTTCCAGAGCGCGCAGAATCTACTTTGGATAACGTGTGTGATGTCTCTGTTTCTCTCTACCACCAGCCCGCATTGCAATAACCTGGAGGGTATCGAAAACATAAAAGACTGTGAGTGGACAAAAAATAAATAATACGTTCTAAAAATAGATTGTAGAAAAGTACATTTATACCCTTCACGCAAAAACCAATGCATGCATATGAAAACCTTTTCATAAAATCATTTCATATCCAAAAACCATCAATAAAAATCAGAATCGTTTCTTTTCTCAAATCCGTAACTCAAATCCAGGGCCTCAGCCCAAAATCATAAATTCTCATCAAGTACGGGAACTAAGTCCAAAAATCATCAAATCCAAAGCATCCGGGCCACTACCCAAAACATCTGAAAACTAGTGAAAATCCAGTGAAAAACATCAATCAATCAAGTTGCTGGGATATCAGGCCTTCCCGGGATATCAACAAGTCTTTAAACTCAAAACACATGCGCATAACCAGGCCTTCTCGGGATGTCAATGAGTCTTTAAACTCAAAACACAATCAACAGGCCTCAGGGGATGTCACAATAATCGAGTCCTTAAACGCAAAACATATACCGAGTCTTTAAACTCAAAACATATCAATCCAGGGCCCTCCCCCGTCAATCAACCGAGTCTTTAAACTCAAAACCATATCCAACCATTTTCTTTTTCTAGGTCTTTAAACCCAAAACTAAGTGAAAACCATAGAAAATCCATATCCGAATTCGCAATAATGATTCCATAAGCTAGCATCCGGAACCATCATCCCGAACCCAAATATAGAATTTCCCTTTCAAGTTTCAAAATCGAATCAAGAATCATCTTTCCAAAATTCGATTCCAAAATTGAAATCTCGTTTATCGAAACACATGAACAGGGCTCCAAGCTCGAAATCACTTTCCAAAATCCATTATAAATCATTGAAATCAAATCATATTTCAAATCCCAAAATCAAATCATCAAAACCATGATCAAATCACAATATAAATCAGAAACTCGTAAAACATACAAATACGTAATAATCTCGAAATACGTGTAAAAACGTAAATCATCATGATCATATCATAACCAAAGAATCACGTATAGAAAACATATAAAAACATATATGCATGCATCATAAGTTAGAAAGCAAAGTCCACTTACAGACCATTAGCGTCGCCGCCTCGATACGCGTGCACTTACGCCGTTACCGGCCAAACCACTATCCCCGGCTTTCCCGAACCTGTCCAAACCCCATAACAAGGTCACTAACTACTTCAAAAAGCTTATACTAAAGCCCTGCAATTTTTCCGAATTTTTAACTATTTTTAACCGAGCCCTAAAACCTTCGGACATCTCGAAACATATCGAGACGATGTCCGATCAACTCGAAACCAGTGCTAAAATGTTCGTTACATTGATTACATCATTTCACATGTTGAACACTTCCCCATTGGAGGTACCACTTGCCCTCACACGTCGCCCAAAGGGGCTACGCGTGGGAGCCACGCGCCTTACTGTTCATTGTCTTCTTCCTCTCGCCGACCCAGTCCAAATCGGTTCGAACCGGCGTAGGCGATTTTCCACCATTTCCCATCTTTTTCATTCATTTTAATCCCAATAACTTCATCCTAACCTATACAATCGATCCAATTGCTTCAAACATGAAATTCAATCCTCTAACTTACCTTCCCGATAGTCGATCAAACACCAAACTGTCCTGCTCTGGTTCTGGTCACCACAGGTCACCACTGGTCATGCTTTCGATTCCTATTGACTCCCTTGACCTCCAGACCTCACATCCAAACATTAAAACGTATTAATAACCACAAATTCATGTTTTACCATGTTAAACCGAAACAGGACATGTTCGGGTTGTCACCGCTTACAGTCGCCGTCGTGCACGACTATGGCCTCCATCCTCCTCGTCTCGTCTCCCTTACACTATTTCCTTCACAAACTGACCTCATCAGATGAAAATCGAGGGGATCTTGTGGGTTGGAATCACGGTAGATCTATTTCCTCACGGGTCTCTAGCCACCCTCCACGGCTGTTCCTTACCATGGCACCACCACCTGTCTCATTATCTAGGCTCTCATTTTCCTACACACGCTATGCATACTTGATGAAGATCGAAGAGGGTGGGTTCTCATTTTGCACGAACACACACTCTGTTTTTCCTTTCAAATCGTGCAAACCCATTTAAAAAATCGTGAGATATTATGAGAGACGGTGATGAGGGTTCTATGACCTTCCAGTAAGGGACTAGTATCCCAAAACCAATGGGCACATCCCCCAAGACACCAGGTGGCACCATTTTACTTGGCACAGATCCCTAGGTGAAAAGACCAAATTACCCCTACATGACAAATTACCATTTTGCCCCTAGCGTTTTTAGTCACATTCCTAAGTCGTCCGAAGTCCAATGACAGTGTGCCACCTGTTGTTGTACTCAAGGAATCGAGACCTACCTAACGGTCCTCGAATTACGTGAAAAGTCCATGTCCTCTGAAAAGTCGACAAATTGTCCCTTTTTAACCAAATTACCAAATTACCCTCGAACTTCCGAACGTCATAACTTTTTCTTCGAATGTCGGAATCGGACGTGCCACCTGTCTATGAACTCATGACGTCCCGAACTACGTCACGGCCATCGGTCAAAGTCAATTTGACCGCCCAAAAGAAAAGTCAACATTTTTGCCCATTTCAGGGGCAAAATCGTCATTTTGCACCGTCCGTCCGAAAGTACCCAACTAATCACCGATTAACTTTTCTAATCTGTCATTAACCGCTAATCTAATCCCGATTTATGAGACGAGTCGTTACACTGCACACTCTGGGAAGTCCGGAAGTTTTGGACGGTTCGCTTGGGAATCCCTTGTCCAGCTTACGTGTTATATGGCGGTTGGACGTCGGTTTAACCTTCATGTGGCATGTAAGTTAGACGGGAGCATGGCTTATTCCTTAATCCCGGGGGATTGGGGGTAGGTCATGTCACTAGAGATGTGGGCTGAGTATGATGGCCTTAAGCCACAATCGATCCCTAGATGGGCGAACTAGGAAGCAAGTGGACCTTTCACCTCAAGCGCAAGCATGCCACCAATGGAGAAACTGCTACTAGCTAGACAGTATAAATTGGCTTCAGTTTTTTGCCCTAAAACATTCCTTCTGATCAATACGATTATGAGGCGGTGGACAAGAATCCACGAGTTGTTCTTTTCTATGACTTTTTCAAGGACTTAAACTATTTAATTTCTAGCGATGCCGAAATCATAAGTTATTTCGCCATAATATTCAAAACTGGCGACAGTGTTATTTCAGCAGTTAAATGGGAGATGGTCCCAGGTTCCCTTAAATGGGTATCGATGTATTCGGACCAACGCACAAAGATGGTCTCCCGACTTGGTAAGTAGTGAAACACACTTGGATGGTAAATTCCGAAGAGCTAATCGCCTACTTAAGAAAATCCGGTTGTATTGAAATGGAAATAAGAGTACAAGTACAAGAATGTAAAAGTACTGGAATTGAATAACAACTGAAATTACAAGTGTATAAAATAGTAAATTATTTCGTTAACATTTCAAGCCCATAAGGAGCATGAAATTTGGAAAATCTTCAACTAAGATGAATATCAGTTGGAAATCATGCCATGTGGTGGTAGAGCACTCAAATGCGACGGCGAGACGTTGAGAGAAAGAGGTTTGAGTTCCTCGTTGATTGTCCGTGTATCGGTATTCGGGATGACTATCCGAGTGATTAATGGCTAGAGATTGTTTGTGAACCGGTAGTCGGAATGACTGTCTGTGAGCCAATGATCGGTGGTATCAACCCTTATAACACTGAATGGTTAGAAAGAAAGTTGATCTTCCGCGAACCCCAACCGAAAGTTCAAGAACTAGTTAGTCGGGAAGAGGGCGACCCTTATGACATTGAGTGGTCAAAAAGAAGGTCTATGCAGGGATGAGAAACCCACCATTATGATGCTCGTTCGGCCAGAAAGAAGGTTAAGCAAGTGCATAAATGCCTCGAATGGGTTAGAAGAGAAGCTACATCCTGATTTCCTAGTTCGAATGATCAGTTTTTGCCAAAAGGGCGAGCTGTTTTAAACCAGGAAACCTTGGTTAAAGTGTTCATAGGCTCAGAAATTGATGGAGATCAATTTGCTGTGATTGATTGGTTGTTTGGATGTCCTTTGAGAAGCTGAGCTATTCTCTATTTATAGACGGTGAAAGAGTTTTCCACTTGTAGTTTCAGGTTTCCCAATGGGTCTCATTTCGTCATTTATTCAGTTTGGGACATTCCCCTTTACTCCTTTTTCTTTGTTTTCTTTTTTAGCACCGTCCAAACTTGCTTCCTCTCCACGTTTGAGCTCGCTGGGCTGGGCTTGTATGTCTTTGGGCCTTTAATTCCGTGAGTCGATGAGTTAGGCCCACAGGGTATTTTTTCGGGTGTAAACAATGGTTGAACGAAGGTGATAGGAATAAAACATTTTTCCATGCAAAACATTGAAATGCAAAAGTAAAAATAAAATTATGGACATGCAAGAACAATATAGGATTTGGAAAGAAGTGGAAGGGGAAATACAGCGTGTTTCCCAGAGCTATTTTAGGGTTTTATTAGCCACTTTGAACCCTAGAAGAATTAAGGAGGTAGTGTAGTGTGTGAAGACTTGGGTGACGGAGGAGGAAAATCTCAAAATTATGAAGGACGTGTAAGGCGATAGATCAGCCATGCCATACAAGACCTCAACCTATTAAATCACTAGGACCGGATGGCTTCACTACTAGTTTTTACCAACTCCATTGGGGAATCGTAAGTACTCAGGGATCGTAGCCCAGGCGGTACAGGCATTCTTCCGTAGAGGTTGAATGGTACGAGGGTTGAATCATACTCGTATTGCCCTTATTCCCAAGGTAACCAGTCGACTAGACATGACTTAATTTAGGCATATTTCACTTTGTAATGTTTTATTAAAGATTATTTCCAATGTAATTTGCAATAAAATAAGAAAGTTTTGGCAAGGATTGTGAGCAAAACTCACACAGAGTTTGTCGAGGACAGATAGATATC
This sequence comes from Prinsepia uniflora, assembly GCA_032719365.1. Classification (NCBI taxonomy): domain Eukaryota; kingdom Viridiplantae; phylum Streptophyta; class Magnoliopsida; order Rosales; family Rosaceae; genus Prinsepia; species Prinsepia uniflora. The sequence continues at coordinate 51,844,139 of CM064868.1, read as the reverse complement.
TAACAATATCTTGGTTGTGCATGAAATTTTGCATGATACGAAAAATAAGAGAGGGGAAGAAAAGGGCAGATATGGCACTCAAACTTGATATGTCAAATGGCCTATCATAGAGTGGAATGAGGTTTCCTCATGGAAATAATGCAGAAGCTTGGCTTTGAAGCTAGATTTGTAAATGGATTAAGGAATGTATCACAAATTTGGTCGTGCGACAGTTTAGAAGGCTGCTACTATTAAGGAGACACTGAAATGTTGTGAGGAGGGATCCGGTCATGTTATCAATTATAATAATTTTTTTTTTCGATGTCAATTGTGATACCAAAACAAAGAAATAAGCGGTTGCTAGCCTCGGAGTTCAGCAGAAAATATGGTTTGGGAAACACTTGGGGCTACAATCAGATATTGGGTTATCCAAGAAGGTTGTGTTTGAGGAGTTGACACACAAAATCAAGTTGAAAACTCAAAGGTGGGCTGAATAATATTTGTTTTCTATATAAAGAAATGTTTTTTTTTTTTGCGAACAGTAGCAATGTCATTACCTAGCTATGTCTGGTCCTGTTTTAACCTACTCATCTCGATTTTATGAGCAATGATTGGCTTGTCCTAAGTGGCAAGGGATGAATATAGACAGAGGAGTTCACTAGGCAGTCTGGGAAAACGTTAAAACCCAATGATTCGTGGAGGCTTGGGCTCCGGGACCTACGTTCTTTCAATTTAGCTATGCTAGTCCAAACCGGTTGGAGACTGCTCAAAGATCTCGAGTCGATCCTCGCCTGGTACTGACGGCTAAGTATTTTTCTGAAACCACCTTCATGCGTGCTGAGCATGTTACTGGTTCCTCATGCGGGTGAAAAGGTATTATTCCGGCTAAACAGGTTCTTTTGGTGGGTGTTCGGTGGAGGGAATGGGGTGTCAATCATATCACGGAATGGCCCCTAGATATCAACCACAAGACCATTCAAAGTGAAGTCTATTCATACTAATATGTCTTCCTTGGTGGTGGATTTGATTGACCAAGAGAAAAAAAGATTGGGATTGCGACATGAGTGCACATATGTTCATTGCCGAGGAGGTCCCTGGGATTCTTTCTATTCCATTAAGTAAGTTTGGATGCGAAGATGGGCTAGTGTGGCATTTTACCAAGGCTGAAAAGTACACGGTGAAGTCTAGATATGACCTAGCAGATGCAAGGCCATTCATGGCCACTTCTACTGTAGCAAAAGCTAGCTTCTTCAATCCCGAAATGGGGGGATTAGGTTATGGGATGAAGACGAAAGGGGTTGGCCCACCAAAATCACGGCCAACGAGGTGTTTGAACTAGAGATCATTTTTCCTACGGATTGGGAAATATCTTTCCAGGTGACAAGCCTCCAAGGCCAGTAAACTCTGTGTATACCAAAGACCTAAGGCAACTAGTTCTATAAAGATTCATTGCTAACGAATAAAGTTTACTCCTGAAACATCCTCCATAAGTTCGATTACAATAAATGATGAAAACAATGCCAGATAAAGGATTGTGACGGGTCAAGAGTTGATACAGGTTAGGGAGACATATGATCCTCTTCAGACCGGCCCGGAGAAAGAGATCGGCCAGTGGCCTGAGAAATGTACCCATCATCATAACCATTTTTGTAGGATCCTTCATGAAGACGTTCTTCGGTATGAACCCGATCTGCTATCTTATTTTTGAGCCTCACTATATTGGTTCTCAGAGCAGCAGCTTCTTCTTCTAATTGCTATAGGAAAAGTCGCTCAATGTCATTTTTTAATTCCAATTGCCAGACATGCTGGTTAGTCGATTCCAAGAGACAAGAATCTTCAAGCACGACTTTCAGTTTATCCTTCTGACCAAACAATTCCTGGCTTTGCAAAAAACGAATGTTTTCAGCGTCATTCTTGATCATTTGACGCAACTCGACAATTCGATCTGCGGCGGAGTTCATGAGAAGCTTGTGAATCCAAGGCTAAGAAGTGGAAAAAGATGAGAACTCATATACATAAACATTGCCAGCACATTATTTAAAGAAGGTTGGGGACCAACAGTCTGGACTCGTATTAGCACAAGGACACATGCAGAGCTACAAGTATCCACGTGAAGGACACGACACTAGGATTAACATAAAAAAAATGTTATTTTATTCATCAAAAGAAATTACACATGTTGAAACAAAGGTACAACACAGGGATGGGTTTCCATGTTTTACAGTCTGTAGAACCTTGATTGAAACCATCCTTGCACTACAACAATTTTAGCTTTAAGCAACACTACATAGGTAACAGAATTTATAAAACCATTGCAGATCCTAGTTTAGGAATCGGTTAAATAATTACTGTTGCATAATATGTAACAACCTGTACCTTCAGGAAGGGTACAAATGTAATTTTGTAAAATATTGGTATAAAAGGACGATTTTGCCCTTGTGAATAGTGTGTCAAAGTTGGCTTTTTGATTTGCAGGTTGAACGAGCGTTGACCATTGACCGTGATGTAGGTTAGGACGTCACGAGTCCGTAGACAGGTGGCACGTCCGATTTGGACAATCGGAGGAAAAGTTATGACATTCGGAAGGTTAGGGGCGTTACCGTAATTTTGGCTAAATAAAGGAAAAGGTTGACTTTTTATTGGACTTTTGATTTTCACGTAGACCGGGGACCATTAGATGGGTCTCAACGTCCCGAGTACAACGACAGGCGGCACGCTGTCATCGAACGTCGGACGGATTAGTTATGGGTCTGAGAAGTTGAAGGCCAAAATGGTAATTTTTGGACCTAGGGGCATTTTGGTCTTTTCACCTTAGGGCCAATCAAATAAGGCCCAATTGGCTTTGTGGGATTGGATATTTATGTTTTGGTCCAGAGAGAATTGGACACGTGGGAGAGACCTAGAGGTTTCTAGGATGTTTAGCATGGACACGGCTACAAAATGCTTGGTTTTGAACCGTGCATTTGGTTCGAAGAACAAAAACAGGGAAAGGAAAATTGTGATGTTTGCTGATCGACTCTGAGAGTGTGTGAGGTTTGTGACTGGGTGAGAGTGAGCAGGGAAAAGAGAGAAACTGGTGAGTGGAATTCGTGCAAGGAACAACGAGGGTGTGGGGTGTGAGGTCTCAGGGAAAACAGAGAGGGTCGAAATTGCGGTGCAATCACAGACGACCATATTGATCCAATCAAGGTCGAGGGGAAGCTAAGACGGTTGAGGGAAACCCAGTGGACACAGAGGTACACGGCGGTGCGAACGGCGGAGGTGAAAACGACGGTAAGCCAATTTCCCCTGTTTTTCCCGTTTTGCTCAGTTCAAAAGTCGTGGCTTTTGGGGCTGAGTCGAGGGATTTCGTGAGTGTTGTGAGACTCAGTAGGCCTTTAGGAGTCTTTTAAGGTTAAAGCCGTGATGGGGGATTGTCTGGTTAGCTGGGAACCGAAACAGGGGTTTCGGGTAATTTTCTTCTAGCTTGAAGACGACGGGTTAGAGGCTTCGATGTTGAGTTGTTAGGTGGGGAATCGACTAATTAGGCTAGGACGAAGCTAAAGGAATGAAAAGGGTTGAAAATGATGGAGGAATAACAGAGAACCGGTCACCCCGGTTCGGGTCAGCCAGCACGGTTTGAACCGGCTGGACAAAGGTTGACGATGACACTGTAGCAGGCGCGTGAAGCCCACGCGCAGCCACTTTGGGCGGCGTGTGAGGGCGCGTGAGGAGGAATCTGAGGAACCTTCCAACATGGTTTTGAGTCTAAATGTTATAACGAATCTTTTAAGACAAGTTTCATGTCGATCAGACATCGGGTTAGGTTTGTTCGAGGGTTCGAAGGTTTAGGGTTTTTGTTTAAATTACGTTCGGAATTCCGAAAAATTGGGGAAATTAGGATAAGCGTTTTTGAAGTAATTGTGACCCGATTTTGTGACTTTTGACAGGACGGGACACTCCTGAGACGGTTGAGGAGCGCACGGAGCGCGATTGACGCGTTCGGACTTGTGAGTGGACTCTTTCTCTTTTAACGAGCATGCCTAACTGTTTTTATCTACATGTTTTATGTTTTTAAGCATGTTTCATGATCATTGCTTATATCATATTTGTTTTACCTATTTGCACATTTTTCAAGGCGTTACGGGTTTTAACACATTTTTCGAGAATGTTATATATGATTTTTATTACTGATTTTATATGATGATAAATGGGTTTTGAAACATGATTTAACAAACAAGGTTTTCGGTTTTAGAATTGGATTTCGGAAACACGGAATTTGGTTTTAAAGTTGAAAAGTTGATTTCCGGATTTGGGTTCGGAATGACGGTTCTGGATGCCGGAATGGCGTTAGACCAGTGGTTTCGGATTCGGGTTTGGATATGGACTTAAAAATGGTTTTCAAATGATTTTGATTGGATTTTCTGGATCTGGATATTGGGTTTAAAGACGCGGATTATATATGACGGGGGCGGACCCGGATTGAGTTTAAAGACTCGGGAGTTTAAAGACTCGGATATTACGATATTACCCCCGTAGGCCTGTTGAGTTTAAAGACTCAAATTACATTTGAGGCCTGGATTGAGTTTAAAGACTCGAATAGACCCAGCAGGTTTGATCGGACATTGACGTTGGTATATTTTGTTTTATGATACACTTTTAGCATGATCATTTTATTGTGTTATATTGCTGTTTTCCAATACTTAGTTAGGCATGCATGTTTTCTTTAAAACGGAGGGAAAATCCTGTTTTGTTTCATAAATTGTTTTCATACGTTTGTTTTCTTTTTAGTCCACTCACGTTTTTCTGGTTTTAAATTACCCTCCAGGTCGTGGTAAAAAGCGTTGACGTGATCATTGAGGCAGGGTGTAACGACTCGGATTTTATTATTATTTAATTAAAAGGAAATTATTTGTAAAATGACCATTTTACCCCTGGTCAAGGCAAAATGTTGACTTTTGACCGGAACCATCGTTTGACTTTGACTTTTTGACCGATACGTAGATCGGGTCGCCCTGATTACGTGGACATGCGGCATGCCGAATTTGGAGACCCGGAGCAAAAGTTACGGATCAAGGACGTTACGGGGCACTATTGCGTTTTTCAAGGAACGAGAGAATTAATGGTCTTACTTAGTCAAACTTGGACCTTTGAACCAATCAGATGAGTGACATTTGTCACTCATCTAACTGGCCCAAAAGCCCAAATAATTGGGTGCATGAACCTTTGCTATTCGTCTTTGCCGTGAACACCATATACACACACAAACACTCTTCTCCTCTTCCTTTTCATTTTTCTCTCAGCCAGATCGATCCCTCACCCTCACTGACCCTCACTGAACATCATTATCATCATCACCTTCACTGTTGTCGTCGCCGGCCACTGCGACCACCATGACAACCCAAAACCCGTGACGGCCCAAACGTACTCCAAACCGCCCCCAGTGCAAACCACACCTACCCCTTCCGTCTGGAGCTCAACAGTGGACACAGAGGAGGACAGGAAGCCTGACTGGAGCTCACGACCGGCTGGTTCGACGCAGGACGCCGCCTGACGCGACGGAGAGGAAGACTGGAAACTAGGTTGGTTTTTCTTTGAGCTAAGGTATTGATTTCGACTTTTCTCCAGTTTTGATGATTGTAGACCTTTAGAGTAGGATTAGATGAGTAGTTAGGGCCAAATTGCGAAGAAAATGGTGACCGGAGCAAGAATTTCTGGGCGGGCCTTGGCCGTGGGTCACGGTGGCTCTGCCGCTGGGTTTTTGGTAGATTCCCACCGAGCAGCGCCATATGCCTTCGGTGCAAGGCAACCGAACCCGAGTCTGGGTCTTCGGTAGGACTCCACTTATGATGACGTCATCATTTTGACACTGTTCTAACAGCGTGATGACGTCATCATGTCAGACTTGTCAGACTTGTCAGGGCAGGGACCAATCACAGGCTGACACGTTGCGTCTGACACCTGTCAGAGGATGACGTCAACAATGACATCATGCTGCCGTCATCAATTACTGTAGCACCGTTAACTGCGCATTGACCAGGCGCGTGGGGGGCGTGTGAACAGTACTTTTGTGGGACCGGTACTATATTTAAGGTTTCGTCGATACGAATCCAATGACGGTGGTTTCGTGTCGATCGGAGATCGTTAGGTTGGTCAAATTGAGGAAATTAGCCTGGGGAAGCGTGTTTGAAGCGCGTTCCCGGGTTGATTTCATCCTAGCTTTTTATGTTAGACCTAGTAGGGTCAATTAGTGACCCTTAAGTCTGTTTGGGCAGGTTCAGACATTGTGTTTAGCTTCAGGACAGGTGTAAATGGTTTGTTAGCGCAGCAAGGACATGTTGTGAGTGGACCGTTGATTTTATAAATGAATACATGCATGACTATGTTACTTGTTTTCTAAATTGTTTTGTGATAAATGTTTTATGATGTTGGGATTTGATAATTGGATTTCGGATTTCGAGAAATGAATGGATTTTACTTAGAAAGGGGACTTATCGGGCCTGAGACCCATTTGACGAGCATTGACTCGGATTTGGACAAAGGTATTTCGAAATGAATTGTGAACCATGGAGTATTGATGATTTGAGACCTTCAACTTAAAGACTTGTTTATAAAGAATTCTGGGAAAAGATTTTGACATGATTTTGAAAGGTTTCATTAAGTACATGTTACACCCTTCCATATTTGCGGATTGGTCTCCTCCAGACGTCGACCTGGAGGGTTGCGATCTACTGACCAGAGTGGGCTTGCCCATTGGGAACCCGTTCCAGGAGTGGGAGATTATGTTGTGGACCCGGACCAGATTCCGGAGAGATACTCGAACCAGAGTCCGAGAGAGAGAGAGAGCTCGGACTTAGTTCAAAGACGGAACCTTCCAGACGGAGAATTCCTGGAAGAAGACTCGGAGTGAGACCCCGGGTGGTATACATACCCTTTTAGAGATAAATCGTGACCATTATCGGGGATTTGATCCCTAGGGGTTGTGTGCCCCGAGTAGGCGTCGAACTTGTTTTCGAGGCCGAGGAAAGGGTTGTGGATACATGATTACTTGTAGAGTGATAAGATGTTGCCCAGATATGTTTTTACTATAGATATACGTATATGTATAGATATGTTCCATGTTTTTATATGTGATCGTATTTCCTATTTTATACTGCATGCATGTATGTTTCCATAAACGAAGGGTCAAATTATATATATATGTTCCAATGGATTTATAACTGCTTATTTTTGGTCCACTCACACTTTGAATGTTTTCTTGACCCTTCAGGAGAGGAAACCGAGGAGGGCATCGACTCCGAGGCCGAGGCATAAATACCACTGTTGCGTTTACACCACCCTGAGGGGTAGGTTTTATCTTTATTTTGTATTAGTACGAACATAATGCTCATTTCCCTTGTCTGACATGTTGTATTATGAAAGACAGCGGTGTGTATCTAAAACCCCCAGTAGGGGTATTTGTGTAATAAAACCCTTGGAAGGGTATTCGTGGTATTTTTGGTTTACGTGTCAGATGGGAGCATGTGACGACCCATCCCAAATTAACGGGATTAATTAAGGATTAATTACGGATTAGCAAGGCTAATCAGAGATTAGAAGAGGATTAGCGGACGTTCGGGCGAAATGGCGATTTTTCCCCTAAAATGGGTGAATCGTTGACTTTTCATTCAGGCGGTCAAATGGACTTTGGCCAATGACTGTGACGTAGTTCGTGACGTCACGAGTTCATAGACAGGTGGCACGTTGGATTCTGACATCCGTGGAAAAAGTTATGACGATCGGAAGATCAGGGGCATTTTGGTAATTTTGGCAAAAGGGGCCAACGGTTGACTTTTGACCCTGGAGGTCCGAAGACAGAGGGCTGAGCACCATTACGTAGTTCACGACGATACGAATCCGTAGACAGGCTGCACGTCGAATTCGGACGTTCGACGGCGAAGTTACGGTTCACTGAAATTCGAACGTACTATTGAACGTTCTTCGAGACGGGAGCTATTTTGGACTTTAGTGGGCCCCACCTTTTTCTCAGGGCCAATGGATGAATGACAGGTGTCATTCATCCATTCACCCTCATTTTCTCTCATGCACAAAACCTCCTCGTGTATCCATTTTCCATTTTTCCTATCCAAACTCGATCACCATTTTCATCCAACCCAAACCCTTAACCATGTGAGAGAGTGGCCAGAGAGATGAAGAGGACCGGTTGGATGTGGTGGCTGGCCAGGCAGAGCCGCCGTGGACGGCGGAGGAGGGAAAATCGATCGGGTAATCGGTTTTAACCCTTTTTATTCATTTTTTCGATTTTTCTTGTTAGGGGTCAATTTGGATGTTTGGGTTGAAGTAATTAGGTTGATAGGGAGTTTATAGGATGGTTTGGGGACGGTTTGGACGTCGGGGAATCCTGGGGAGGAGGTTGGATTTTTGGACCGTAAGGGGTTAATTGGACCGGGCCATTTTCTTGGGTTTTAGGACTTCTAATTAATTGGGTTAAGTTCCTAGGACGATTATAGGAAGGTTAGGATTTATTATGATTGAAAATGGTGAAAAACTGGGCCGGAATGAGCTTGAACGGTCACGCCGGTCCAAGTTGCAGGCGAATCGGACCGGACCGGTTCAGACCGGTCGACACGAGGTTATGGGTGACACTGTAGCAGGCGCGTGGCCTCCACGCGCAGCCACTTCAGGCGGCACGTGGAGGAGAATTTGAGGAAGGTTCCAACATGTCAAATCACCTATTCGATGTAACGAACATTTTGGGACTGGTTTCGAGGCGATCAGACATCGTCTCGATATAGTTCGGGTTGTCTGGAGGTTTCGGTGCACGTTTAAAAATAGTTAAAAATCCCAAAAAATTAGGGGGCTTTAGTGAGGGGTTAATTAACTAGTTAGTAACCCTCTAAAGTGAATTGGACAGGTTTGGGAATCCTAGAGACGACGGTTGACCCGGAAAGGCATACGGTGCGCATATCGAGGCAGCAGCGCGGATAGTCTGTGAGTGGACTTTATTTCTGAAATCGATGCATGCATAAATGTTTTATATATGTTTTAATATGTGTTTTGAGATGCCTTGAGTGCATTTTGGTGTGTGTTTACCTGTGGGCACGTACTTCGAGGTTTTCGGGTTTTATACCTGCTTATACACGCTTACGCTTTCTGTTTTCATGAAATGGTTTTGAAAAGTAAAACGACCCATTTGGTCTTGATTATTCGGGCATGAGACCCATTTGGATTTGGTTTGACTCGGGCATGAGACCCTATTGACGTCCCGTAGGTCGGAGTCGTGGTCGCGACGGGTGCTATGTGCACGGCGACGGACGATGTGACGCTCGCCTCCGGATTGGGATGCGTTCTTTCTGGAGAGGTCACGATGCACGTCCCGTTGTTGAGCAGCCACTGGAGGCTCGACTTCGGAGGGCTGACGGTTTAGAGTATCGATCGGCGACGTGTGCACCATGGTCCCGAGAGGGTCACAGTAGTGATGTGTTCACGGTGACATACCAGGATTGAGAACGGTCCTGGATTGATGGTTGCACGCATCGCTACGATCGGGATCGTGACTGACCCTGAGACATCGGGCTCGATGCCCAGTTGATTTGAGTTCGGGCTCGATGCCCAATTATTGTGAAATCGGGCGAGAGTCCCTATTGAGTCGTATGTTCGGGCTAAAGGCCCAATTGCTTTATGTTATCAGGCGTGAGTCCCGTTTTTGTGGTTTTAGTATACTGGTATGTATATACCCTCCTTATGAGAGTATTGATTGGTCTCTTCCAGCGTCGACCTGGAGAGTCACGATCCACAGACCAGAGTGGGTATCCCCATAGAGATCCCGTTCCAGGAGTGGAGATTACTTATGATGTTGTGGTCCCGGACCTGGTTCCGGAGTGATGATTGGACTAGATCCAGAGAGAGAGCTCGGACTAGATCCAGAGATTGACCCTGCCAGATGGAGATTCCTGGGAGAAGACTAGGAGTGAGACCCCGAGTAGTGTGCACACTAGATAGATATGATGACATCGTGACTATATCGGGGATGTGATCCCTAGGGGCTGTGTGCCCCGAGATGGCATCTTCTCCGGAAGTGCCTAGGATGGGTTATATATGTATATATGCATATGTGGACGGGTTTTCACTGATATGGCGTTGGGCTGAGACCCTCGCGTATTGGTTTTGGGGCTGAGACCCACATGAGATGATTTTGGGACGAGTTTTCCACGTGTTTTGGTTTGGACGGAGGTCCCATGTGTTATTTGACTGATTTCGGGCTAAGGCCCAAATGGTTTGATGGTTCATGACGGTTTATGGGAACCGGGCATAAACTCTAGAAATGGTTTTTAAATGCATGCATATGTTTTTAATGAAGGGCATAAAGGTCTTTTATGAAATATTTTTATAAAATTATTTGTTTCGACTACTCACAACTTTTACGTTTTGAATGCCCTTCAGGTTGATCGCGGATGTGGCTGTAGTAGAGACGAGACATCGCATTCCTCCTTCGGATCCTGGCGTACTCTGATAGCCCGGTTGGGCAAAAGACGGAAATATCCATGGTCTGACACTTCGTGTCAGACGGAAGCAGGCACGTCCCACGCTAATCCCGAGGGATTTGGGGCGGGTCCTCTCAGAGCAGGCTTCCCCAGTGGTCCTTAGGGGGAAAACGGGGCGGGTCCTGTCACAGGGACAGAGACATAGAGCTTTGCGGCGTTTTCCGTTGCGTGGATAGCCTAGTAGGACTTTTGTACATGTTTTGTATAACACTATGCTCTATGTTACTGTTGTATTATATTTTCTCCCTAGTCTGATAGTTATACTTATGGTTTCTTGAGATTATTTTGGTACTTTAAGTGTGATTGTCAGACGGGAGCAAGGTTCGTCCCGGTTATCGAGGTGATAATCGGGGTGGGTCTTGTCATAATATACAATATAGCATCAGTAATTATAATTGTTGTTGCCTATAGCTACCTTTTAGTATCAACACTAACATATCGTTGCCTTTAAATACCTTTTAGCAATGGTACATATTGTACTGTTGCATATGTAACTTTTTTTTAAGCGTACCGTGCATAATATAGGACTATCAAGTCCCGTGTTCCAATCCACTGCATATCACAATCAAAATAAAATGCCAAACCTAGCTATGCACACGCGGGCGGCCTCCAGTAGTCAAAATAAGAACACTTGGGTGCGTGCAAAATTGAAATTTAGGGGGCGAATTAAAACACAGGCCCGTGAGGTTCAAACTCACCACTGTCAAAGCTTCATCGTTGAGTTAGATCACAAACCAAAAAGATCTAGGTGCATCAACCGCATATTCATCTTTTCTGTGAAGGGGTTTCGTTCTTGTTTCAGAAAGGGTCGTTCAGGTCCAGTTGCTCCTCCTTCACTCTATCCCTTGCTATTTGGTGAGTTTTTCGTATTTCCTGCTGCTTTCCCTCCTTGGTGATTTAATTGTTCATTGCGGATACATTATAGCCAGGAAAGAATTATTGTTCATTAGGGCTGTTCATTGTTCTGGGTACATTGTTCATTGTGGTTGTTCATCTTTTTCCCGCTGCTTTCTTTCTTTCTTTGATTTATATGGTTGTTCATCTTGGTTTAATTTCTATTCTTTAATTTATGTAAATAAATGCTTAGAAAGGATTATTTATGAAAAGCATAGAAAAAGAAGCCTGATTGAGTGAGTAAATGCTCCTCAAATAACAGGTTCACTTAAACACAGGTCACCCTACAACCAATATGCTCTATTTTAGACCTGTGTGAAATGCCCAAAAATGCAAAACAGAGTAAAACATAAATATAAACAAAACAGATTTGCTCACTATGGTTTTTAATTGTTCCTGGCAAGATAAACTTTTATTGTGGGTTACTATTGATTCCCCTGGTTGTCATCTGTTCATACTAGTCTAATTTAGGGCTTGTTCAATTCTAATGCAAGTATTAGTTAAGTTTGTTGAATTTTCGGGGTTTTTGTTTGTTTCCGTTTTGGTGAATGTCTTGGTGTTTACATAATTATTCAAAAAATAGAACCCAAAAAAGAGAGTTTATTTGGGGTTGCAAATCATAGTATAACAAAAAATTTGAAATTTTGTAATGTGGTGTTAGGTCCATGATAAAAACAAATTTGAGTTACTTTTCTTCTGGTCGTTTTCAAAATAGAGTTAATTTCTAATAAATGGGAGAACGGGGTTTCATTACACTGAGCAATGTTAGGGATGGGACAGACATATTGACTTTCCTTTTGGGTTTCTTCGATGAGGCAGTTTGCCTCTGCAATTTCGATAAGCATGATAGGGTGATTGTGGTTGATTCTAGTTTGAAGAACATGTTTGATTTTTTTGGGTAAAGATTGCAGGTTTTTGGAATTAGGATGCTATGATTTGTGAGAAAAAGTTAGGTTTTGTTTGGAGTATGGGAGGTCTGTATTTTTTACCACCTATGGCTTGAATTGACAGGACCAAATTATCAAAATCAGGGGAATACATCACTTAAAGGAACTTCCATTGACAGGTTATCTCATGAATTAAAGTGAATATATATGATATTAGTCCGCTATGAATTTGAGACCATTTTGATTTGACAATCATCATAACCAAGCACGGGTAGAGGATGAGGAAGTGCATACACGCGTAAACATATGAACAATTGGTAGAAAACAAAATTAGAAAATCTGAACCAAATGACTCTTGGGTAAGGTTAATGTGAGGAGGTATCCCAGCTTCAAGGCAAGTAATATGTTTCTATTCAAAATGGATCAGACGTGAAAATGAACTGGTAAGTAAGTCAAACACTGAAATTCATCTTAGGTAGAGTGAGTTTGTAAGTAATTAGGGCGCTAGTACAACTTGCTAGTGATGTCCAACTTGTAAATTATTAGTCTTTTATTCTAGTTGGTTTGGTTTGAACCTAACATTTACGCGTCATTTTCCCTGTCAGTCCAAAAAACCAAATGAGGAAAGCATGCTCCATTAGAGCATGCCAACATGTAAGTATACTAAACTTAAGTTTTGGACACTAAATGCAAATTGACCAAAAACTGTTTGGACACTTTTTGATTCAAATGCTTTCTCCTTTGTGATTTGGGTTAGTTCACATTTGCCTCCACTTTTATTTCCACGGTTGTTGTGTTTTAGGCCATTTTAATTTATAATATTGCTGAGAATTAGTCTATTATGCTGAGATTATTGAAAGGTCCATTTTGAAAGGTCCATTATTTCCTGTGACAAAAATTTGATGTTTGATGTTAGTTTGAATTTTCCTTTGATCGATTCAAGCTTAAAAGCATAAGCCCTAGAATTTGATATAGAGTTCTCACTTTCTTATTACTATTCTGATTAAATTGGATTAGAAATTATTATTTCATTCAACTTACCATGGTAATCGTTCATTTAAGACTCAATTACAATGTTAATTAGAGTGTTATTTCGTTCTAGCTTTGACTGTAGTGTTCTCCTATGACCATTCCATTTTCGATTATTTTTATTTGAGTTGTGAAAAACAACGTATAGACAAGGATGAAAATATCGATATCGACGGATATATCGCTATTCAAATTTACGGATATCTCGTCCCAAATATCGATATCGTTATCGTTGACGGTCAACAAAAATGACAGAAATTCGGTTTGAAAGTTGGAAATTTGGAATGAAACTTTGAGAAAAAATTTAAGTACCCAATGATGGTTATATAGGACTAATAAAAACTATAAAATTACTTTTTTATAATAAATATATATGAATAATATGATATAATAGGGTTCTGCCAATGACTAATAATATAATATTTTAAACATTAACATAAATTGAAGTGAATTACTATAATTGAATGTTAATATAATTAAAAACATAAAAATAAGCATAAAAAAAATTAAATGAAAGAAAATTATAAAATGAGTAAATATATTTAAAATTGGAAAAAAAAGGATGAAAAAAATAGAGCCATTCTTTGTTCAAAAATTGGAAAGAAATAATATATTTAAAATTGGAAAAAAAAAGGACAAACAAAGTTGAACATTTGGAAAAAAAAAGGAAAAAAAATAAAAAATAAAAAAACTCAGCAGTGTGTCTGGTTGGTTTTGAACCTAGGACCTCAAGTTTTTTAGGAAAAACCTAAACCAACTCGGCTAGCCCAGCCTAATTGATAATATAAGTACCATATAATATATAAAGTATACAAACTAACACTCTTAACAGTCATCTTCTTCCTCCTGCGAGTCTGTGATTCGTGTTTTTCGACCCGCGTGGCATGACCCGACTGGAAATCGATGGTTTTATATCTGATTTTCATGAAATTTGGCCATATCTCGATCGTTTTAATCAAATAATGAGATCTATAGGCTTAAAATAAGACAAAAGGTTGAAATTTTGGTTAATTTCTTCACCCCCCCCCCCCCCCCCCCCCCCCCCCCCCCCCTCCTCCCTCTTACATGCCGCCAGTCGGAAATAGCAAAATATCGATCGATATATCGGCGATATTTCCGATATTGTCATCACTGCGTATAGAGGATGGCTACATACTTTTAAGTATATCTATGTAAGGACGTCCTACAGAAGAGGTATTAAAGGCAATGGTAAAAGAAATGAAAGAACAAAATAACCTTTGTAACTTACATAATGGAATTCTGGTTTTTCAGCTGAGCATTCCAGAGGTTTGTTGTGAGGTCCTCAAAGAAGTTTGAAGATATTCCTGACATACTAAGATTACTTTTTATTTAATTATATTAGTTGGTTGATTTCCTGCATATCTGAAACTCCGATAAAGATTAGATTGTGCTGATAGTTTTATACAATAGTTTTGCTTGTGCTCCTGCAAAGAAGAAGGAACAACTTGTTGAGCATATGAAGGATTTCTCAAAAAACATGGATGTGGGTTTCTTTCCTTGAAATATTTGTTGTTGATGAAGTATTCCTACGTTCTCTTGACAAATATGATATTTGCTAGTGGTGTTAATTTTTCCTTTCTGCATGGTCTTATTAAACCATGTGGAAGTAATGACATTTTGACAATGACATTGGGGGCTGATGAACATCATGGGAGGGTTAGGGGTGTAGGATCTTCTGTGAAGCCGAACTCATACTTCAACTAGCTATGAAGAAGGAAATGAAGCAACTAAACTAGGGTTGCAACAACAAATAGAGATGATAATGGCTAAGATTGAGAAACAAGGAAAAACTCCTATCACACCTGATGCATCTATGTTGAAACTTACATATTCTATACCTTCTGAGAAAGCATTAACAACCAGAACACAAGAAAGACAAGTTAATTTGGAGCAAAATTTGGAAGATGAATCAAATTTCATGGACTATATAAAGGTAAGACCTAACTGAATATGTGTATTATGCATTCACGTAATACATGCTCTTCGGTTTAAAATACGTACAGGAAGAGCCAAGTTGCACACTGCCTACAAGATAACCATATGACCATCTACATTAGGCTTTAGTTTCCTTTTCTTTCTTATCTAGAATCTTAGTTTACACAAAAATTGTAACTTGTAACTAGCATTAACTAGAGATTTTTTGTACCTATGTGGCATCAATTAGAGATCCGTAGCATCAATTATAGTAGCTTGCTTATATGCTCAAGTTCTTTCCTATATTTATGTTTAGGGGAAAGAATGCTTATTCGCTCAAGGATCTAAAGCCAATATAGTTGCAAGTGGCACAGTGGTGGACATTAATGAGCCAAATCAGAAGGTCCATAATGTTCCTTTAGGAGTAGAAAATGGTTGTGTAGCTGTTAACGTTTGTATACAACCAAGTGCTGAACTACCATTCTCCGTAAAGGGAGTGTTAGATACTATTAAGATGCCATTAGTTCGCATGTTGTTTGGCCATTGGATCTTATTACCATTCAAAAAGCTAAGGTAATTAATTACTTCACCTCTTGTTTTCTAACTTTGCACCTCTTATTTTCTGACTTTGCACCCATTGGTATCTGATATTTACGTGCATATGCTGTTTCACCTCTCTTTCCTACTTAGCTGATTTTAAATATGCTACTATATGCTGATTTGAAATCTTTTAGCTATCCTCTTTATTTACACCATATTGAGATTTCTATTTGTATGGAAATAGATTTTGAAACCTAGTTGCTGCTATTGGAAATTTTTTTGGCCGAAATGATTGAAATGGATTCTGATTTGGTCTGTGAAGCCTGCTTCCTGCTTGATATTTGCTTAAATGCTTATTGGTTGTTGTTTTCAGCAAGACTGTTGGTATGAGATCAAAAAACTACTTGGTATGAGATTAGAAAAATGCTTCCTGCTTGTTTTTTGCACTTTTTTTTTATGTTGTCATGCCAAGAGATTTGCTTAAATGATTGAAATCAAAAAACTGCTATGTTTCTGTATATACTCTTTGCTTGAAAATCAGAAAACTGCTATATTTCTTGTTTTCTGATGTTTTTTGTTTGTATCTATTGGTATGAAATATTTGCACTTCTTTTTTATATTCTTGTAGAGTAAGATGGAAACCAAGACAAAGTGTAAAGTGGTAAAGCCATTATTCACATCAAAGGAAACAATACAAGACAAACTATCCCCATTATGCAAGGATTTGCTTTCAAAGGAAACTATTGTTGCACATATTCGTTGTAACGACCCGGATTTTCTGTATTATTTTATTTAATGGAAATTATATGTAAAATGACCATTTTGCCCCTAGTCAAGGTAAAATGTTGACTTTTGATCCGAATCGTCGTACGACTTTGAACCTTTGGCCGTTACGTAGATCGTTTTGCCCTGATTCGTGGATAGGCAGCATGCCGGATTTGGACACTCAGAGTGAAAGTTACGGGTCACGAATTATACGGGTTACTATTTCATTTTTCGAGATTCGGGACAAGTGGATTAATTGGATTGGTTAATTGGAATCTTGAACCAATCAAATGAGTGACAAATGTCACTCTTCTAACTGGCCCCCAAGACCCCAAATAATTGGATGCATGAACCAGCCCTTTCAATTGTTCTTCTCATTCTAAGTCGTGAACCCCATTTTGTTTACAAACCCAGTAACCATCTTCCTTCCCCATTTTGTTTACAAACCCAAACCCACGACGTACAGACGAGCTAAGGACCCAACCTGTTCAACCCACACGACCCGACTTCAAGCTAATGCCAAACTAGGATCATCAGGAGGTCAGGACGACAAATTAGGGACCATAACGGACTGGTTCGAGGAGGGAAGCCGCTGGACACGACGGAGAGGAAGACTGAAAACTAGGCAGAGAGTCTTCGACCTAGAGGTAAAAATCATGACCTTCTTTCATGTTTCTGAGTTTACAGATTGGTAGTATAGGCTGAGACGAGTGCGTAGGAACCAACAACGTTAAAAATGGTGGTCGGGAATGGAGTTTCTGATCGGGTCATGGCCGTGGGTCACGACAGCCCAAGCCATTGGTTTTTCGGTAGAGACCAAACGAACAGTAGTACAGGTCCTTGGTAGGGATCAACCGAATAACAGAGATGATGATGTCATCATTCGGACGTCATACTGCCATCATGATGATGTCATCTTGTCAGAAATGTCAGACCACGAACCAATCAGGGACTGACACGTGTCATTTGACACATGTCAGAGAGTGACGTCATGCTGACGTCAGCGGTACTGTAGCAGCATTGACCAAGCGCGTTGGGGCGCGTGTGAAAAGTGATTTTGGTGGGGCTGGTACTATTTTCAAGGTTTCGACGATACAAATCCAATGACGGTGGTTTCATGTCGATCGGAGATCGTTAGGTTGGTCAAATTGAAAGATTTTTCCTCGGGAAGCGTGTTCGAAATGCGTTCCCAGGCCGGTTTTGTTCTAAGGTTGTATGATAGACTTAGTAGGGTCAATTAGTGACCCTTAAGTGTATTTGGGCAGGCCCGGAGAATGTGTTTAACTTCAAGACAGGTGTAGCTGGTTCGTTAGCGCAGCAAGGACTAGCTGTGAGTGGACCGTTGATTTTATAATGAAATGCATGCATAACCGTCTTACTTGTTTTCTAAATTGTTTAAGCTAAATGTTTTATAATTGTGAAATTTGATGTTTAAATTACGAATTTTGAGAAATGCACAGATTTACGTGAAAATGGTCGTATTGGGCTAAAGACCCATTTGGCGACCATTGACTCGGATTTGGGGGAGTCAACGTTGTTTCGAAATGATTTGTGAACGAATTGTATGAGCTGGTGATTTGGTACACTTTGGTCCAAAGGTTTGGTTTATAAAGAAATTATGGGTAAAGGTTTTAACATGGTTTGAAAAGACGAATTTCAAAATATTTTCGCATGTATATGTATATACACTTCTAACTATGCGGATTGGTCTCCTCCAGTTGTCAAAGATCCTGGAGTGAGCCACGATACATTACCTGGGAAGAGCAACTCCATGAGGGAGCGCGTTCCAGGAGTTAGACGGAAAAGGTCCGAACCTAGGTCCTCCCAGACTTCGTAGATCCTGGGGGTCGACTCGGAGTGAGACCCCGACTGTATGCATACATATTTATAGATCGTGGCAAATTATTGTGGGGATATGTTCCCTAGGGGCTATGTGTCCCGAGTTGGCGTTAGTATGCCATGGAAGGGTTATGTGGATATATGGTTACAAGTGATTTGTGGTTGCACATTCTCATATGTATTTATGTATAGATATACGTATATGTATAAATATGCTACATGTTTTTTTACAATTGAATGTGTTTATACGTTTTCTACTAAATGCATGCATGTTTACAGAAACGGAGGGTCATAGTATTTATATGTTCAAATGAATTTATAATTGCTTTATTTTTGGTCCACTCACATTTTAACTGTTTTCAGGAGAGGAAACCGAGGTGAGCATCGACTCTAGGGCTGAGGCATAAATATCATCGTTGCGTTTGTACCACCCTGAGGGGTAGGTGTTATCTTTTGTTGTATTAGTACGAACATAATGCCCATTTCCCTTGTCAAACATTTTGTTGTATTAAAAACACCAGTGTGTATCTAGAACCCCCAGTAGGGGTATTTGTGTTAATAAAACCCTTGCAAGGGTATTTTTGGTATTTGGAGTTACTTTTCAGATAGGAGCAGGCCTTCCCCCGGTGGTGCCTAGGGGAAAACGGAGCGGGTCTTGTCAAGTTGGTATCAGAGCCGAGCATTATGTTAGCGATCTATACATGGTACATTGACACGCGTATTTTGTCGTACTAATTTTATTTGTATGCCTTTTAACAGTTCAGTATGCCCCCAAGACAAGCGACCCCATTTACGCCACCTGATATGGGTCTCGCTGGAGACTCAGGAGGTTCGAGTTCTGGGAGTTCTTAGATTGGGCTGGCACGTAACCTGGGTGCTACGGTGTATATTAGTGAGGAGGACCCTGAGATTGCTCACCGTTGGATTTTGAGGTTGGAGAAAATCTTCCTGGTGGTGTTCTGTCCGCCTGAGCTGAGGGTACTATTGGCCACCTTTTTACTTAATGGTGAGGCCCATGAGTGGTGGTATACACTGGAGTTGACAGGGATGCTCTAGTTGTGACTTGGGAAGAGTTCAAGAGCCGATTCTTAGACCAATCCTATCCCCGTGCCTTCCATGACGTAAGAGAGATTGAGTTCTTGCAGCTCCAGCAGGGGAACTCGACTGTTGCGGAGTATGGGGAGCGGTTCTAGAGATTGTCCAGGTTTGCGGAGGTCTGTACGAAAAGAGGCAGACAAGTGCCGCCATTTTGAGCAGGGTCTGAGAGGCGATATTCGAGCTATGGTGATCTTCTCTGCAATGATTTTCTCTACACTTCGAGAGCTGGCCGATGCTGCGGCCAGGGTGGAGTCCAGTTGGGCCAACCGCCAGCAGGAGGTTGATTCGGGATGGCGCAGAGACCGTTCTTTTTCTGGACTCTCGGGCCACAGGGCCCCGAAGGGAGGTCGGTTCAGCGGAGGACAGTCATCCTACATTGGTGGTCGGTCTGGCAGAAGTCGTGGAACCAGTTACAGCGCACCGCAGCAGAGTGGCACCTCGGTGGGGCCCGTAAACTGGACGAGGCACATGACGTGCTATACTTTGGTGAGCCTAGTCATATATCGAGGGGATGCCCACAGTGGTCGAGTGGTATTGCATCAAGACAGACATCGAGTACCGTGTCAGATGCTTCTAGGGGCAGAGGATAAAGTGGCTATCGAGGCGATCGTGGGGGACCACCAGGAGGTGGTCATGGAGTAGGACCCAGGCTCGAGTTTTTGCGATTACTAGGTAGGAGGCCAGGACTGCTCCTGAGGTGATGACAGGTACACTTACTATCTCTGATGTGTTTGTACGTGTATTGATGGACCCGGGAGCCACCCATTCTTTTATTTCACGAGGTTGTGCTGGGTTATTGGATCGAGAGTTATCTGTACTTGAGGATGACTTGGGTGTTGGTACCCCGACTGGGGATGTGTATGTAGTTAACCAGGTGTTAAGGGGTTGCCCAGTTAGGATAAGGGGACTTTGAGTTGTTAGCAGATTTGATAGTGTTAGATTTACATGACTTTGATGTGATTCTTGGTATGGATTGGTTGTCCGAACATGGGGCGCTAATGGACTGTAGCAAAAAAAGAGTGTTAATCCGGAGTCCGGGCGTACCTGATTTGACCTTCTAGGGAGACGTCATGAGTTCTTACCAAGAATTGTTTCGGCCCTCACGACACGAAAGTTACTAAAGAAAGGTTGTCAAGGGTATCTAGCTCATGTAGTGGATACGAGTATTGCGACACCAAGAATGGAAGATATACCAGTGGTGCTGGACTTCCCAGATGTGTTTCCAGAAGATTTACCAGGACTGCCCCCACCCCGAGATTGAGTTTACGATCGAGCTACTTCCAGTGATTGGACCTATTGTACAAGCACCTTATCGTATGGTACCAGTAGAACTGAGGCAATTATGGCAACAACTACAGGAGTTACTCAAGTTGGGATTCATCCGGCCCAGTGTGTCGCCGTGGGGAGCACCGGTCCTGTTCGTGAGGAAAAAGGAGGGTAGTCTCAGACTGTGTGTGGATTACTGGCAGTTAAACAAGATAATAGTGAGAAATAAGTATCCTCTATCCCGGATAGACGACCTATTTGACCAATTGAAGGGAGCAAGGTATTTTTCAAAAATCGACTTGAGGTCGGAATATCATCAGTTACGGATCACCGAGAGAGACGTCCCGAAGACAACTTTCCGGACCAGGTTTGGGCATTTTGAGTTTTTAGTAATGCCCTTTGGTTTGACCAATGCACCTGCAGCATTTATGGATTTGATGAATTGAGTGTTCAAGTCTTACATGGATAGGTTTGTAATCGTGTTTATTGATGACATCCTGGTGTATTCAAAAAACGCAAAGGCATACGAGAAACACCTAAGGTTGGTGTTGACAAGGTTAAGGAAAGCCCAGTTGTTCGCTAAGTTCAGCAAGTGCCAATTTTTGTTGGATAGCGTTGGCTTCCTAGGCCATGTTATTTTGGTCGAGGGGATTAGTGTGGACCCCCAAAAGACAGAGGCAATCACAAATTGGGAGCAACCTAAGACAGTGACGGAGGTTCGAATCTTCCTTGGTTTAGCAGGGTATTACAAACGTTTTGTGGAAGGCTTCTCTACCATTGCAGCTCCCTTAAACCGCTTGAAGAGGAAAAGGGTTAACTTTGTTTGGACAGAGCGCTGCGAAAACAGCTTTCAGGAATTAAAGGAAAGGTTGACCACTGCTCATATTTTGGCTTTACCAAGAGATGGTGGGGAGTTTGTGGTTTATAACGATGCATCTTTACAGGGTCTAGGATGTGTCCTGATGCAGCACGAAATAGTTATAGCTTATGCCTCCCGACAGTTGAAGTCATACGAGGTGAACTATTCGACTCATGACTTGGAGTTAGCAGCGGTGGTATACTTGCTAAAGATTTGGAGACACTACTTGTACGGGGAGACGTGTAAGATTTATACCGACTATCGGAGTTTAAAGTATATTTTCACTCAGAAAGAATTGAATCTGAGACAGGGAAGATGGTTGGAACTAATTAAGGACTACGACTACACCATTGAGTATCACCCCGGCAAAGCGAATGTTGTGGCAGACGCCTTGAGTAGGAAGGCGGTTGGTTCGGTTGCCCATCTGTGTATGATCTACTTGTCGTTGCTAGTGGAACTCCGACGGACCGGAGTTAGTCTTGGAATGGATGAGGATGGGGATCTTTTGGCGAGCTATCATGTGAGACCCTTATTGCTGGATCGGATCCGAGACGCTCAACCTCATGACGCATCCTTATACCTCATCAGATTGGGAGTCGAAGCTGGGGAAAGACATGATTTTACCATCAGGGACGACGGTGTAGTTTTGAAACAGGGTCGGTTGTGCTTGCTAGAGGATATGGCACTGAGGACTGAGATACTTGAGGAAACCCACAATTCGACCTATGCCATGCATCCTGGGAGAAAAAAAATGTATCGGACACTTCGAGAATATTATTGGTGGGCAGGAATGAAACGAGAGATTGCGAACTTCGTAAGTCGGTGTTTGATCTGCCAACAGGTGAAAGCTGAAAGACGGAGACCTTATGGGTCACAACAGCCTCTCCCAATTCCCGAGTGGAAGTGGGACCATATTACCATGGACTTCGTGTTTTAAGTTACCGACTACCCAAGGTGGATTTGATGGTGTTTGGGTAATCTTGGATCGCCTTACTAAGTCAGCACACTTCCTACCCGTGCGCGAAATCTTTAAGCCCAACCGACTGGCACAGTTGTTTATTGATGAGATAGTCTGATTGCATGGTACTCCAGAGTCAATTGTGTCAGATCAAGATTCGTGGTTTACATCGAGGTTTTGGCAGAGCTTATAGAGAGCCCTTGGTACGAGATTGCATTTCAGTACGACATTTCACCCTCAGACGGATGGACAATCAGAGAGGACCATCCATATTTTGGAAGATATGATGAGAGCCTGTGTGTTACAGTTCCAAGGCACTTGCGATACCTATTTCCCTTTGATGGAATTTTCTTATAATAATAGTTACCAGGCGAGCATCGGGATGACGCCGTTTGAGGCACTGTATGGGCGACAGTGCAGAACACCATTGTGTTGGACTGAGATTGGTGAGAGCGCTTTGTTGACACTAGAACTTATGGACGTGACCCAAGAAACTGAGCCCTCGGTATATTGGACCGTATGAGATAGTGGAGAGAGTGGGTAAAGTGGCGTACCAACTGAATTTGCCTCCGGAGATAGCACGAGTACACAATGTTTTTTGTGTGTCAATGCTTCGGAAATAGGTGCGGGAAGTGTCAGGACCCACCCCCAATCCTCCGGGATTAAGGGCTAAGTCCTGCTCCCGTCTGACTTACGCATAAAACGAAGGCTAAACCAACGTCCAACCTCCATGTGACACGTAGGTCGGACAAGGGATATTCGATCCGACCATCCGAAAGCTTCTAGCCTTCCCAGAGTTCACGGAAAACTACTGTGGATCTCGCGTGTGATGTCTCTGTCTCTCTCGACCAACAGCCCCCACCGCAACAACCTGGAGGGTATCGAAAACACAAAAGACTGCGAGTGGATAAAAATAAAGTATAAGTTTGAAAACAGTTCATAAAACAAGGACATTTATACCCTCCAATTAAAAACCAATGCATGCATATCAATGTCATAAAACCATGTAAGAAAAACCAAACACATTTTCTTTTTCTCAAAACCCGGGCCTCAGGCCAAAACCATCAAAGCCATATCATCCGCACAGAGCACAAAACCTCGGAAAACCTTTATTCAAAACCATTATCATCAAGTCTCAGTGAAAACCAAAACACATTTGAAACCACATTTCCATCCTTCGAACCTACTGGATCTATCCGAGTCTTTAAACTCCCGAGTCTTTAAACTCAATCCAAGCATCAATATAATCCGAGTCTTTAAACTCCCGAGTCTTTAAACTCAATAGGCGTACGGGGGAAAATCATAATATCCGAGTCTTTAGACTCCCGAGTCTTTAAACTCAATGCGGGTCTTTAAACCCAATCTGGGCTCGCCCCCGTCATAATCATATCCGGGTCTTTAAACCCAATAACCAGATCCAACAAATCCAATCCATAACCACTATCCATATCCGAATCCGCAATCTCATCAGGATCCCCATATCCAAACCCAGAACTCATATCCATCATCCATTTCCAAATTCGAATCCGAAACTATCATTCCATAAGCCGGTATCCGAAATAACCATTTCGAACCCAAAAACGAAATCCACTTTCAAGTCCCAAATCGAATCCCGAATCGTCATCCGGAAACCCGATTCAAAAACCCGAAGTCACGTTTCTTAAAACCACTTTCTGATCTGGGCTTCAAGCCCAAAAACACTTTTCCGAAATCCATTTTAAATTTTTAAAATCAATCCATATTTCAATCATTTAAACCATGGTCAAATAACAAAAGTATTCAGAATCTCGTAAAACGTGCAAAATCGTAAATACCTCAAAAAACATGCAAAATCGTAAACTATCAAGATCATAAAGCAAATTATAGAATCACGTATAAGAAAACATATAAAAACATATATGCATGCATCAAGAGTTAGAAAACAAAGTCCACTCACAGACCATAGCGTCGTCGCCTCGATACGCCCGCACTTATGCCGTTTCCAGCTAATCTGCTATCCTCGGCTTTCCCGAACCTGTCCAAATCCCACAACAAGGTCACTAACTACTTCATAAAGCTTATCCTAAAGCCCCGTAATTTTTTCGAATTTTTAACTATTTTTAACCGAGGCTTAAAACCTTCGGACATCCCGAAACATATCGAGACGATGTTCGATTGACTCGAAACCAGTGCCAAAATGTTCGTTACGTCAAATACTTTAAAAGTCGTGTTGGAAGACTTCCCAAACTACCCTTCACGCGCCCCCATGCGCATCTGGAAGCTTCTGCGCGTGAGACCCACGTACGTGAACAGTTTCGTCGTCAACCTCAGGTCAACCCGGTTCACCTGGTTCGAACCGGTTCGGTCCAACCGAACCGGCGTTCACGGTTTTCATTAAATTTTCAACCATTTTTAGTCCCAATTAGTCTAATAGGTTCGTCATATGTTCTAAACTCGATCTACGGATTTCAAATGCTAGAACATTTCGAGATTTACGTGCCCACTATTCGAGTTTGAACCCTGGTCTGTAACTCCATTTTGTCACCGTGTTTGAACAGCTCTTTCCCCAACTCTGAGTCCAGTCGACCTCCTAAACCTCCAGAGACAGTTCCCAAACATCATTATTGATTAAAAAGGGCTAAAACACAAATTACGATTTTTGAACCGTACACTGGAACTTCGTGAATTCTTACTCTTCCATCAGTATCGTGCACAACCGTGACCACGAATGGCTTTCTCTTGTCTCCTTTAGCATCTTTCATTCAAAAAGCATCAACTGATAATGGAGTTTGAGAGGTTTGGATGGATTGGATTTCCCGGGTTTTCCTCCCGTCTCTGTTTCCCATGATTTTTCCACCTCTCGGAGTCCTTCTTCAATCGAACTTCCCACGAAACACTCCCACACACAACACCACACTGCTCTGGTCTCTCACTCACCACCACCAAGAACTTACACGACTCTCTCACTGTAGAAGGACGATCAACTAGCTTACTGGTCTCAGTCTCTCTGTTTTTCCCTCATTTGAACGCCCAAACATCCAATTTAAATTGTGACCGTGTAGAAAGTGGCTAGAAGCCACTGGAATTAGGCCAGGTGTCCCCCAACCTGTGGTCCAACTCTCACCATTATCCAATTATCTCTGTCCATGTGTCCCTATTTGGTTGCACACAATTCCCAATGTGCTAAAAGACCAAATTGCCCCTAAAAGTCTAAATTACCATTTTACCCTTCGCATTCCTAGACCCAAATCTTATCCGTCCGATGTCCGATGAAGACGTGCCGCATGTCGTTGTACTCAGGACATCGAGACCTACCTAACGGTTCTTGAATTTCGTGAAGAAAACTTGTCGTTCAAAAAGTCAACAAATTCCCTCTTTTTAACCAATTTACGAAAATGCCCTTAGCCTTCCGATCAGCATTACTTCCTCCTCAGATGTCGAAATCGGACGTACCACCTGTCTACGGACTCGTGACGTCCTGAACTACGTCACGGTTATCGGTCAAAGTCCATTTGACCGCCCGAACTAAAAGTGAACATTTTGCCCATTCTATGGGCAAAATCGTCATTTTGCACCGTCTGTCCGAACGCCTCCATCTAATCACCAATTAACTGCACTAATCTGTCATTAACAACTAATCTAATCCCCTTCCTGGGATGGGTCGTTACAATCGACCCTCCTTAAAGAATTTCGTCCTCGAAATTCCGAATTTCCTACTTCCGTAATCATCTGGGTTAATCCAACTAAGCTCAAACCTAGGTCTCTTATCCAGTGTTCGTCATCTGTCGCTCCAAAATAGCCGGACAGTTCCCAAACTGTCATCCTAACTCGGCCAAGCGAATCATCCGTCAAGGTTCAGTCCGTCTAGCAAATCTTCCCTTCCTTACTGGGGCAACGCATTTCCAATCCGTCTCCAAGGTATCACTAATCTCTTCCCCAGCCGATACTCACGGCTCAACTAACTTGAGATACGCCATATCACTACGTCTACTATCGATTCCAACATTTCAACTCTTCCTCGAGTCGAGCGTACCTCGTACCAACGTCTCAGCATATCAGGAGAAACTTCCTTTAACAGGCACAGATCTTACCTTGCCTACCAAGTTTTTCGGTCTCGGTACTCTTGCGAAGTAAAAATTCACACCACGATCCATACCACTATCGTCAGCGATCTGTGCCGACCTCACCAGAGTCACAACATACTCATCGATTCCCTTAATTTAATCAATCCTCTCACCAGCGGTTCCGCTAACCATTAATAACCAATTAACCATTCAGGATCACCCTGATCCGACCCACAAGATTGTCAAAAACCATCATATCGGAACTACACCGATTATCCATCTATTCACAACATACTTCGGCACTCAGCCGATGACCAACACTTCTACCAGAACTGTACGTCCAATTACACCGGCCTGGTTCCGACCACTGTAGAACCAGTACGTATTTTCCACATTCCTTCACCAAGTACCACCAACTAGAACTATATTGCACACGCAAGGACAACCCTACGAACTTTAAAAGAAACAAAGGTATTTTAGAATACCTCAAACACAGCTCGTAGAGTATATCCTCACGTACTTCCAACGTCATCTTACGGTATGTCCACTGATCAACCAATAACACCATCTGCGAGACGGACCACACATGTCCTGCACAATTCCCAGGTGGTCAAACTATCCAACTTTTCTCTCACAGGCGCTCCTCCTGCTCCACAACTACTCAAACCTGTTCGAAGCAATCCAATCTCGATCCACACACACCTAGGTAGGTCCTACTGACTAGGTTTCAGACCACTACATTCAATCCAAACGATCTTATATACCCCACATCTAGATTGTGGGTTCTCTTCAATAACCTCGTATCGATCAGTTATCGTCACTCCATTTCCCTTTCCTTCCGACACCCTCCAACAGAACTCTCCAAGGTCTACAACTAGGACATCACAAGTCATCCTGCCTTAATCCAACTTAACACAATCCTACGGCACTCGCCACACAGGCTACTCCCGGCGTCACCAAGTACTCTTTCTACTTCCGAACACATCCACCCGTGTCCAAAACCAAGGGGGGTCACAATTCCTGGAGTTCCTTTAATGGATCCCCAAATCAACTCTAAAACATCTAACACCGTCTCGGAATAAACACACACCTCAACATTTGAATTACAACAGCTCCTGATTTCGAGATTCTAACAATTTTGGAATTATATTCACCTTTTCCAACCATGGAACTCAATCCGGAACACGAACACCACCACTGAACCAACCGTCTAAACGACAATTCTGCTACACTTAAGCGATCCAAAACTTCGGCGGCTCACAACCACGTGTCCAAAGCCACACCAACTCACCTGTCAGTTCTCATTGTTTCTCCTCCTGATGACTGCATCTCAATCCTTCAACTCCAATCACAACTATTACACTCGTACCCGACTCTCGGGATCAAAATCAACGGTTACTCCACTCGGACTCTTCAATCACTACCCTCGAAGTCATCGATCACCAATCTCAGAAAATTCCTAAGCACGGGCCTCGGCATTACCCAAATGCCAACCTCTGCATTTCTAACACATCATGATGAGTCCTCGAAATCAACTCCACGAATGGTCAAACCCGACCATACCAACCTAGCTCGATCTAAGTGACTGTTCGTCCCAACCATGACCTACCAATGGTCCTCACTAACGACCACAATCTCAACTCAATGTGCCCATCAATTCATTTACAAGCATTCTAACTCGTGGCACATCATCTCTACTCCAGGGTTCACAATATTCTAAGCTCGAACCTCTGCTCACACCGAGCCAAAACCCTCTATCTACGCTCGAGTCAGGGAAACTAACATCCCTTGTCGTAATTCAGAACTCGGAGCAACCAAATGCTCAACCCACGCCGCACTCGTACTGGACACGTCTAGAGTCACTCACCGATCAACCACTACCTCGGCTGCACCTAGCAGCAACATCCCAATCCGGCCGTAAGTCGGCAAAACCACCACGACTACCGACCACAAACCCCAACTCACGATTTCCAAACTAAGCACTTGCCCTGGGGTTTCTTACTCAGGTACTCACACTCAAGACCAGTCATCCTACGGGGTTCCTCAAATCGTCCCCATCGTCCGGGTTATTCAAACCCACAACTGCCACATGTTCACTACAACCTTACCACTCGGGTCGTCACACCCGACTAAGACCATTACTTATCGTAACTCTACTCCCTAACCTCCATCAACCAGTATCCATCACTAGGGGGATTCCCTCGAAGCTTAAAGTAGTTCCTAAACCCTGCCACTTAAGGCATCCGGCCATTCGTCGTTATACAAGTCCAAGCTTGAACAATCTGACCAAACGGTCCCTATTGTCATCGTCCAAACACCATCCAGCCCAACAAGCCACCGTCAATTGGCCTCCTCGGCCCATGTATCTCACTAGCGCAATGGCTACTCTCGGGCCCCACAGGCCGACTAATCTACCCAATCGGTTACTATCCAAGCTAACCCTCCTGGCAAACATTCGACCCTCTGGTCAAACCACCGAGCATCTCTAGTGCCAAACATGTTCACTCTTCTAGCCCTAAGCTGATGTACATAATACCTCATACCGCGTATCGAGCGACTAACATCCTGCCACCAATAATGACCGTTATCTAACCACAACGGACATACTATCACTATCGCATCCAGGTTGCTGACGGGCTGTTCCGCGTCGAGACATCACATCCACCGGAGCATCACACCACCCAAATCGACAAACCAACGACTTTGGGAACAAAACCTCGCGCAGAACACACGAAGCCTCGCTCTGATACTAATTGTCAGGACCCACCCCCAATCCCCCGGGATTAAGGGATAAGTCTTGCTCTCGTCTGACTTACGCATGAGACGAAGGCTAAACCAACGTCCAACCTCCATGTGACACATAGGTCGGACAAGGGATATTCGATCCGACCGTCCCAAACCTTCTAGCCTTCCCAGAGTTGTGATGTCTCCGTCTCTCTCGACCAACAGCCCGCACCGCAACAACCTAGAGGGTATCGAAAACATAAAAGACTATGAGTGCATAAAAATAAAGTACAAGTTTGAAAATAGTTCATAAAACAAAGACATTTATACCCTCCAATTAAAAACTAATGCATGCATATCAATGTCAGAAAACCATGTAGAAAAACCAAACACAGTTTCTTTTTCTCAAAACCCGGGCCTCAGGCCAAAACCATCAAAGCCATATCATCCGGGCAGAGCCCAAAACCTCGGAAAACCTTTGTTCAAAACCATCATCATCAAGTCTCAGTGAAAACCAAAACACATTTGAAACCACATTTCCATCCTTCGAACCTACTGGATCTATCCGAGTTTTTAAACTCCTGAGTATCTAAACTTAATCCAGGCCTCAATATAATCCGAGTCTTTAAACTCAATAGGCTTACGGGGGAAATCATAATATCCGAGTCTTTAAACTCCCAAGTCTTTAAACTCAATCCGGGTCTTTAAACCCAATCCGAGCCCACCCCTGTCATAATCATATCCAGGTTTTTAAACCCAATAACTAGATCCAACAAATCCAATCCATAACCACTATCTATATACGAATCCGAATTCGCAATCTCATCAGGATCCTGGATCCAAACCCAGAACTCATATCCATCATCCATTTCCAAATTTGAATCCGAAACTATCATTCTGTAAGCCGGCATCCGGAATAACCATTCCAAACCCAAACCCAGAATCCACTTTCAAGTCCCAAATCGAATCCCGAATCGTCATCTGGAAATCCGATTCAAAAACCCGAAGTCATGTTTCTTAAAACCACTTTCTGATCTGGGCTTCAAGCCCAAAAACGCTTTTCCGAAATCCATTTTAAATCTTTAAAATCAATCCATATTTCAATCATTTAAACCATGGTCAAATCACAACAGTATTTGGAATCTCGTAAAACATGCAAAACTGTAAATACCTCGAAAAACATGCAAAATCGTAAACTATCAAGATCGTAATCAAAATCATAGAATCACGTATAAGAAAACATATAAAAACATATTTGCATGCATCAAGAGTTAGAAAACAAAGTCCACTCATAGACCATAGCGTCGTCGCCTCGATACGCGCGCACTTATGTCGTTTCCAGCCAATCCGCTATCCTCGGCTTTCCCGAACTTGTCCAAATCCCACAACAAGGTAACTAACTACTTCATAAAGCTTATCCTAAAGCCCCGTAATTTTTCCGAATTTTTAACTATTTTTAACCGAGGCGTAAAACCTTCAGACATCCCGAAACATATCGAGAGGATGTCCGATTGACTCGAAACCAGTGCCAAAATGTTTGTTACATCAAATACTTTAAAAGTCGTGTTGGAAGATTCCCCAAAATACCTTTCCCACACCCCCATGCGCGTCTGGAAGCTTCTACGCGTGGGATCCACGCGCGTGAACAGTGTCGTCGTCAACCTCAGGTGAACCCGGTTCACCTGGTTCGAACCGGTTCGATCCAACCGAACCGGCTCGATCCAACCGAACGTTCTTGGTTTTCATTCAATTTTCAACCATTTTTAGTCCCAATTAGTCTAATAGGTTCGTCATAATTTCTAAACTCGATCTACGGATTTCAAATTCTAGAACATTTCGAGATTTACGTGCCCACTATTCGAGTTTGAACCCTGGTCTGTAAATCCATTCTGTCACCGTGTCTGAATAGCTCTTTCCCCAACTCTGAGTCCAGTCGACCTCCTAAACCTCAAAAGACAGTTCCCAAACATCATTATTGATTAAAAAGGGCTAAAACACAAATTACGATTTTTGAACCGTAGACTGGAACTTCGTGAATTCTTTCCCGTCCATCAGTATCGTGCACAACCGTGACCACGAATGGCTTTCTCTCGTCTCCTTTGTCATCTTTCATTCAAAAAGCATCAATTGATAATGGAGTTTTAGAGGTTTGGATGGATTGGATTTCCCGGATTTTCCTCCCGTCTCTGTTTCCCATGATTTTTCCACCTCTCGTAGTCATTCTTCAATCGAACTTCCCACTACGGTTCATCCTATGCGCTCAAAACACGGGCCATAAGCCAATCTGAAGCCTTCGGAACGTCCGAGCCTGTCCAAATCACATACAAAGGTCATTATCAATGACAGGACCTATCCCAATCCCCGTGGGATTACCGTGGAATGTGCCCTGCTCCCGTCCAACAAGGGGTGTCAGACAAGGGATAACCAAGAGCCACTGCCCAACGGGGCATCCAGAGTGCGCAATGATCGATGGAGGAGGTGTGCAATGTCCCAGTCTCTGCTGCAATCGCATCCGTAATCAACCTGAAGGGCATTAAAACCAAAAGCTGTGAGTGGACAAAAACTAATAAGTTTACCAAATACATTTATAAGACATTTATGCCCTCCAATAAAAACGTATGCATGCCACCAAAAACCAGTAACCAAAACGTTTGCTCAACCGAGCCATTGGGGCCTTAGCCCAAAAACCGTTAACCAAAAACCAAGTGTGGGAACTCAGCCCAAAACTGTGGAATACCACCACCATACATATTAAAACCATGTGGGTCACCACCCACGACCATAAATGAACATCAATCCATAAATCCAAAACCATTTAGGGTCCCTGACCCGACATACCATTTCTTAACCAATAATCCATTTTTACCACATAACACATATCCAACCAATAAGCCATTTTATTCATTAATCCATATTTTACCATTACCATCACCAGCATCCCAGATGCTTAGCGTCCCAGACGCTTGACGTCCCTGACGTCATATCTCACGGTTTCATAAGCTACGCGTGCTGCCCGGGGTCTTTCCGGGTCCATATATCTGACATCCCTGATGTCTGACGTCCCTGACGTCAATCATAGCAATCCTGCTCCTGAGTCATCATACGGTCCGGCTGCTCCGTATAATGACCCCTCGCAGGCAATGCACCGTGACTTCCCCAGTGTCCCAGACATCTAGAGGAGACCATCATATATCCTTGTATCTAGATGGTATATGGAAAAACAGTTTTATTAAATCCTTTTATCACATTATTACCATTGGGCCCTGCCCGAAATTTCCATAAAACCACATAATTCCATTTAGGGTCCTTGACCCAAAATCACAATTATTAAATATAGGGTCCCTGACCCGAAATCACATTTATAATCCAACTGGGCCTCATGCCCGATTTTATGAACCACTGGGCCCACGGCCCGATTTGTAAACCAGCTGGGCCCGCAGCCCGACTTATAAACCCACTGGGCCCACGGCCCGAATTCGTAAATCAACTGGGCCCCTGGCCCGATAACATAACTCAAATGGGTCTCAGCCCGATTTCATACCAACTGGGCCCCTGGCCCGATTTCATTAACCAACTGGGCCCCCAGCCCGATTTTCAAATGGACTCCAAGTCCGAAATTTCCAACATAATTGGGCCTCAAGCCCGAGTTCATATTTCCAATTTCAAAACCATTTCATCACATTATATCCAAGTCATAAATATGGAAAATCCATGTAAAACCGGAAACCTCGATTTACGTGCAAGCACGTAAATCGCCTCGAAATACGTGAAACCGTACAATTTACCAACAACCAAATCAACATCACACAATCACAACCATAATCCATATAAAACATTTAAGCATGCATAGAATTTATAAAACCAAAGTCCACTCACAGACCGTTTTAACGGTATGCCTCGATACGCGTGCCACCGGCCCTCCCGGGCCTCACCACTATCACCGGGACTCCCAATCCTGTCCAAATCACATTAGAGGGTCACTAACCTCAACATTAACATCCTATCAAAGTCCCGTAATTTTCCCGAATTTTTACTTATTTTTTTTAAACTTAATTTAAAACCTTCGGATATCCCGAACAATATCGAGACGGTGTCCGATCGACACGAAACCAATTCCAAATTGTCTGTTACATTAAATAGGACAGAAATCATGTTGACCTCACCTCGAGATTCGTGCCCACGCGCCGTCACGTGCCGCCGTGAGTGGCTGCGCGTGAAACCCACGCGCCAGCTACAGTGTCACCATCTAACCCGTATGTCTGGTAAACGGGTCCAGTTTGCCCGCGATATGACCCGGTTCGTGTTCTGTCAATTCGATCCCAATTCCTTCAATTGATCATTCCATTAGTTTCGTTTTAAGTTAAATTAAGGTTCTGTAACGTTGATTACACAAAACATTACCTACAATTCCACGATTCAACGATGATCCACGAAGAACACCCGGTTACTGTGCAATCATGGAACTCCCTCAATTGCTGCAGGTTTCATCCAATTGATGATTCCAGAAGCATCAACGGACCCTGAGGAACAATTCCCCCACATCAATTGCATCAAACCTGTGCCCAATCGTCACGACTCAAGCTCGAGCACCGTCACTGTTCAACAATGGAGTTCTGTCAACCACAGCCGTTTTCTTTCAATTGATGAACCCAGAAGCATCGTGGGATCATGAGAAGTAGTTTCCCCACCTCAATTCCGTCCATCGAAGCCTCCAACTCCACGACTCAAACTCGATTTTCCTCCTCTGTCACCAAGTGTGATCAGAGCCAATTGGTGGCCAAATCCCTTCGTTCCTTCGACAAAACTGATCGTGGCACTCCCAGGAAGCTGAAGGTAATCTCCAATTTGATCCTCACGGCTCAATTCCCAGTATTCGAATTTTCCCCCCAATTTTCCCGAAATCCAAAATCCAAAATTCAACCCACACTCAAACCCTCGTGTTTCCCAGTTAATTCAAACATCTTAGTCTCTCATTTTTCTCTCAGGAACGGCAGAGAGAGGGAGCCAATTCTCCCAATCTGATTCCCCCAATTTTGTGCACGGTTTAGGAACAAAGAAGAGGAAATTAGGGGAAATGGTGGATTAGATGATGATGATGTAGTAATGATGGTGTTGGGAGGGAAACATGGAGCTGGAAACAAGGGATGGGTGACACTTGTCACTCATCCGGATGTGCACAGTCAACGGTCACTATTCATTATTATATTATAATTTTAATCCGAGCCTCGGTTCGTTAGTTCGTTTCCTTGACCATAACGTCGTCGTCGAATCTCCGATTTCAGCATGCCGCCTGTCATTGGATTCGTATCGACGATACCTACGTAACGGTCCTTGGCCCTCGCCCATCGGACCTCCCGATCAAAAGTCAACATTTGGCCCCAAATATGCCAAATTACCAAAATAACCCTTAACTTCTGAACACCATAACTTTCTCTACGAATGTCGGAATCGAACGTGCCACCTGTCTATGAACTCGTGACGTCCCGAACTACGTCACGGTCATCGGTCAAAGTCCATTTGACCGCCCGATCAAAAAGTCAACATTTTGCCCACGACCAGGGGCAAAACAGCCATTTTGCACAATTGTCCGATTCCACCCTACTAACCACCGTTCAACCTCACTAATCAAGATTAGTGACTAATCTAATCCCGGAATTCAGGACGGGTCGTTACAATCTTCCCTTCTTAATAAATTTCGTCCTCGAAATTCCAACCGATCTAATCTCAACGTACTTCCCTCCTTAATAAGTTTCGCTCTCGAAACTCGATTACCCTGATTCCACCAACACCCCGTGGAAAGTGGAATCGTCCACGCAACACGTGTACACCCGTACACCAACTAACCAGGCAAAACTTGTCTACACCCAAACGTACCACTAATACTCTAAACGCAATGACTACATTCGACCCCGTCGAATGACTGAAACTACTTGTTTCGAATTTGACACCACTTGTCCAAGCTACCCTCTCGTTGACGCAACAACTCGACGGTTCCTTTCCCACTCCCACTAGGAGTCAGCTGACCCCACTCAACGATCTATGTTGACACATCCTGACAAACTCACCACACAGTTGTTGTCAGTCGAAAACTGACACTAGACTCACTCGTGACTACACATGCCACCAACGTACTTAACTTAGTAAACATTTACCGACCTTTCACACGTCTCGTGTGTAATTAAACACATTGGAAATACCATGACCCATTGCATAGTAATGTCCGGTCCACAACCAATCCCATGGTATCGGAACCAATCCGACTACCAACACGTTCACCAACACACCTCGGGTATATCCCGTATACCGTAACTAGACATCACAAGTCTACAAGGTGTTGTACCTCGAACCATGTACGAAGTACACACATCTACCTAATGACCAGACTACAACCACCTAGGTCATAGCCGAACGCGTTCCAATAATGGAGTACATTTGCCCAATCCAGCATGAGACAAAACGAAACTCCACCCATCATTTAGTTACAATGCCGAATCCGAATCCGCAATTTTGTAAGAAATCCCAGATCCAAGCCCAGACATCAAATTGTAATTCATATCCAAATCCGAATCCGAAATCATTATTCCGTAAGCTAGCATTTGGAATAATCATTTCGTACCCAAATCCGGAAGTATACTTTCAAGTTCCAAAATCGAATCCTGAATCGTCACCCAGAAATTCGATTCCAAATCCCGAAATCTCATTCACATTTACCAAGACACACCAAAACCGAACCTATCGGTTACCCATTCAATACACTTGATTGACTTCATAGGGAAGCCAATCCAACCTCCACACGTCTAAGGTTGACAAAATTCAACTACCTTGAAAACCTACTCACCCGAGTAGAATACCATACGGGCCCCACTTCGAAAAGAAGTTCAATCTCGTCATTTACGACTCACACACCCCAAGTTTGTATCGATCCTTGTCATTCCACCTAGGAAAACCCAACATCGTCTGCCACCAAGCAGAAAATGAGAAATCTCGTTTACTTAATTTCGAACACATAGCTCCTCCTAATGACCTCACAACACACATGGGCTCACCAACCAATACACGCTCAACGTACTGGTAACTACAGTCAATGTCTGCCAGGGCAGAAAGCAAGAAGTCAACCCCAATGACTTCGGAATACCATTCACCAAAAACGAGCACCACTCTCGTTCCCCAATCACAACTTTCCTCAAAACTAAGGTTCCAACCACCAGACTTCCTATCTCCTCAATTCACTTGGACAACCACGTGTCCACAATCGATCCGTTATTGTTCCGTTCGCAAATCCCAACCTTTACAGGTTCAGCACTCGGTTTTCTAAGTTCGCACTTACAAATTTCCACATCTATACCACTAATAGTTTTCCTTGTCTTTTCCAGGTTTAATCATTTCCATGTACATTTTAGGGATATTTAAAAACATAAAATCACACAAATTTTGGAGTTGCCAACAACTCCCCCAAATCCACCAATTATCATGACGTAGGGGACGTCATCCCAAGATTACTCAAGTCTCAATTATACCCTTTTTAATCCACTCCTTACTGGTTATCTCACCACTATTGGGACTTATCCCAACACAACGCAATCTTAACTGGATCCCATCCGGCCCATCACTCAACCACTACCGAATCTCAAAGACCGAACATATGTTCATCATGACGGAGTCACACCCCAATTTGTGGCTCATCGTCAACCCCATTACCGACACTAGCACCAGCGCTAGTACCAGCACCAACACACTATCAACAACACTAGTATCAGCACACAGGCATCCATACTAGCATCAGCACAAAAGTACCAACCCGCAAACATCCATACTGCACACCGTGTGCAAATACGACAACCCTGGATCTCCGTTTATACGGAACGACGATCCCGTACCTCACGACTATGGGTACCACTATTCTGACAATCCTCATCAGGAAAATGAACGTTCCCCGAACGTCCCTTGATCCCCAAGTATTATGACCACACTGATTACCCTCGATAGCTAGTCATCTCCATATGACTACCGACTAACTGTCATTGCTATCGAGATCCGCATCCACACATCACACCAATACCCGATCCAACACGGGATTGCATAATTTATCTCAGAACCGTATCCGTAAATCGAATCCCATAGTTCTGACTAGACTCACCAGAGCCATCCACATGGTCATCCATGACCTCAGCCGCTCGTCGCAGCACAAGTTCTCATCCACCAGTCACAATTAAGGTTTACCTTTTTAATCCATCATCCACTAGGGTTCCACAATCACACCCTATGGTTCAACCGAACCAAACAGCTTTCCGTAAAATAAAATCCACAACCTGACCGACCTCGCGGTCCTGACATCGAATAGACGTCAAATCCAATCCTACCATCCCATCAACGTGGGTTCCACCACTAAGTCATCGACCAACTCCGATGAACCAACATCCCTCACACTAGAAACCACCACAAGGGTTCACATTTTAAACCATTACTCACATGAGGTTCCCCGAACCTGGCTGCACCTAGCAGCACAAAAATCCAATATCACATGACCGAACCGACGGTCCCACAATACCAGTTCACCACAATCAACCCCACTTGGGTCGAATCACATTAACGCACGGCGTATCGGGCCAATCACACTCCATCCACTATCCAAACCCAAAAACTATCTATCAGGTTGATAACGAATTGCAGCCCAATGAGACATCACACCCTCGACCTGCGCGCACAACAAGAGCAACCGTGCTCTGATACCAAGTTGACAGGACCTATCACAATCCCCGTGGGATTACCGTGGAATGTGCCCTGCTCCCGTGCAACAAGGGGTGTCAGACAAGGGATAACCAAGAGCCACTGCCCAACGGGGCATCCAGAGTGCGCAATGATCGATGGAGGAGGTGTGCAATGTCCCAGTCTCTGCTGCAATCGCATCCGTAATCAACCTGAAGGGCATTAAAACCAAAAGCTGTGAGTGGACAAAAACCAATAAGTTTACCAAATACATTTATAAGACATTTATGCCCTCCAATAAAAACTTATGCATGCCACCAAAAACCAGTAACCAAAACGTTTGCTCAACCGAGCCATTAGGGCCTTAGCCCAAAAACCGTTAACCAAAAACCAAGTGTGGGAACTCAGCCCAAAACTGTGGAATACCACCACCATACATATTAAAACCATGTGGGTCACCACCCACGACCATAAATGAACATCAATCCATAAATCCAAAACCATTTAGGGTCCCTGACCCGACATACCATTTCTTAACCAATAATCCATTTTTACCACATAACACATATCCAACCAATAAGCCATTTTATTCATTAATCCATATTTTACCATTACCATCACCAGCATCCCAGATGCTTAGCGTCCCAGACGCTTGACGTCCCTGACGTCATATCTCACGGTTTCATAAGCTACGCGTGCTGCCCGGGGTCTTTCCGGGTCCATATATCTGACATCCCTGATGTCTGACGTCCCTGACGTCAATCATAGCAATCCTGCTCCTGAGTCATCATACGGTCCGGCTGCTCCGTATAATGACCCCTCGCAGGCAATGCACCGTGACTTCCCCAGTGTCCCAGACATCTGGAGGAGACCATCATATATCCTTGTATCCAGATGGTATATGGAAAAACAGTTTTATTAAATCCTTTTATCACATTATTACCATTGGGCCCTTCCCGAAATTTCCATAAAACCACATAATTCCATTTAGGGTCCTTGACCCAAAATCACAATTATTAAATATAGGGTCCCTGACCCGAAATCACATTTATAATCCAACTGGGCCTCATGCCCGATTTTATGAACCACTGGGCCCACGGCCCGATTTGTAAACCAGCTGGGCCCGCTGCCCGACTTATAAACCCACTGGGCCCACGGCCCGAATTCGTAAATCAACTGGGCCCCTGGCCCGATAACATAAC
Source organism: Prinsepia uniflora (assembly GCA_032719365.1). Lineage (NCBI taxonomy): Eukaryota > Viridiplantae > Streptophyta > Magnoliopsida > Rosales > Rosaceae > Prinsepia > Prinsepia uniflora. The sequence continues at coordinate 51,804,892 of CM064868.1, read as the reverse complement.
TCAAATGGGTCTCAGCCCGATTTCATACCAACTGGGCCCCCTGGCCCGATTTCATTAACCAACTGGGCCCCCAGCCCGATTTTCAAATGGACTCCAAGTCCGAAATTTCCAACATAATTGGGCCTCAAGCCCGAGTTCATATTTCCAATTTCAAAACCATTTCATCACATTATATCCAAGTCATAAATATGGAAAATCCATGTAAAACCGGAAACCTCGATTTACGTGCAAGCACGTAAATCGCCTCGAAATACGTGAAACCGTACAATTTACCAACAACCAAATCAACATCACACAATCACAACCATAATCCATATAAAACATTTAAGCATGCATAGAATTTATAAAACCAAAGTCCACTCACAGACGGTTTTAACGGTATGCCTCGATACGCGTGCCACCGGCCCTCCCGGGCCTCACCACTATCACCGGGACTCCCAATCCTGTCCAAATCACATTAGAGGGTCACTAACCTCAACATTAACATCCTATCAAAGTCCCGTAATTTTCCCGAATTTTTACTTATTTTTTTAAACTTAATTTAAAACTTTCGGATATCCCGAACAATATCGAGACGGTGTCCGATCGACACGAAACCAATTCCAAAATGTCCGTTACATTAAATAGGACAGAAATCATGTTGACCTCACCTCGAGATTCGTGCCCACGCGCCGTCACGTGCCGCCGTGAGTGGCTGCGCGTGAAACCCACGCGCCAGCTACAGTGTCACCATCTAACCCGTATGTCTGGTAAACGGGTCCAGTTTGCCCGCGATATGACCCGGTTCGTGTTCTGTCAATTCGATCCCAATTCCTTCAATTGATCATTCCATTAGTTTCGTTTTAAGTTAAATTAAGGTTCTGTAACGTTGATTACACAAAACATTACCTACAATTCCACGATTCAACGATGATCCACGAAGAACACCCGGTTACTGTGCAATCATGGAACTCCCTCAATTGCTGCAGGTTTCATCCAATTGATGATTCCAGAAGCATCAACGGACCCTGAGGAACAATTCCCCCACATCAATTGCATCAAACCTGTGCCCAATCGTCACGACTCAAGCTCGAGCACCGTCACTGTTCAACAATGGAGTTCTGTCAACCACAGCCGTTTTCTTTCAATTGATGAACCCAGAAGCATCGTGGGATCATGAGAAGTAGTTTCCCCACCTCAATTCCGTCCATCGAAGCCTCCAACTCCACGACTCAAACTCGATTTTCCTCCTCTGTCACCAAGTGTGATCAGAGCCAATTGGTGGCCAAATCCCTTCGTTCCTTCGACAAAACTGATCGTGGCACTCCCAGGAAGCTGAAGGTAATCTCCAATTTGATCCTCACGGCTCAATTCCCAGTATTCGAATTTTCCCCCCAATTTTCCCGAAATCCAAAATCCAAAATTCAACCCACACTCAAACCCTCGTGTTTCCCAGTTAATTCAAACATCTTAGTCTCTCATTTTTCTCTCAGGAACGGCAGAGAGAGGGAGCCAATTCTCCCAATATGATTCCCCCAATTTTGTGCACGGTTTAGGAACAAAGAAGAGGAAATTAGGGGAAATGGTGGATTAGATGATGATGATGTAGTAATGATGGTGTTGGGAGGGAAACATGGAGCTGGAAACAAGGGATGGGTGACACTTGTCACTCATCCGGATGTGCACAGTCAACGGTCACTATTCATTATTATATTATAATTTTAATCCGAGCCTCGGTTCGTTAGTTCGTTTCCTTGACCATAACGTCATCGTCGAATCTCCGATTTCAGCATGCCGCCTGTCATTGGATTCGTATCGACGATACCTACGTAACGGTCCTTGGCCCTCGCCCATCGGACCTCCCGATCAAAAGTCAACATTTGGCCCCAAACATGCCAAATTACCAAAATAACCCTTAACTTCTGAACACCATAACTTTCTCTACGAATGTCGGAATCGAACGTGTCACCTGTCTATGAACTCGTGACGTCCCGAACTACGTCACGGTCATCGGTCAAAGTCCATTTGACCGCCAGATCAAAAAGTCAACATTTTGCCCACGACCAGGGGCAAAACGGCCATTTTGCACAATTGTCCGATTCCGCCCTACTAACCACCGTTCAACCTCACTAATCAAGATTAGTGACTAATCTAATCCCGGAATTCAGGACGGGTCGTTACAATCAATCCAAACAAGTATGTATGTAAACACCCCCTAAACCTCAAAATAATAAACGTGACCCGAACATGCTTCTCGAGGAGAAAAACCTCAAAAACACTATCTAAACGACCTCTGAACGACCTAAAACCACCGCCTTTGGATTCAAAACATCGAAGCCTTTGGATTCAGAACATCGAAGCCTTTTGAACAATATCGGTTTGACCTCGAAATTTGTATCCATGTGACCTCATGCCCTAGTCAAAGTTCGGTCAACAAAAGTCAATGCTAGTCAATACTGATGTCACCCTACTAACGTAGCACCCCCTACCACGTGTCACTGACACCCTCTAACATCCTCTACCATGTGGCACTACCATGTGTCACTGTGCTGACGTCATCAAATGACTTGGCATGCTTACGTCATCTTTTGACATCACTCTATGACGTCATCGTTCATCGAAGAAGATGACCAGCACCGTCGTGCGCCGCCATCTGGTTTGCCAGCCGTCCACTGAAAAATCGCCATTTTTGGCCGATTTTTCAAAGCTTCCTAACTCCCTCAATTCTCAAACAAATCCTACGTTCTTTATATCAAAATATATCTACTAGAGCCATGGAATCCAAATCTGAACCCAGAATTGAAAGAAAGTACCTTGTTTTCATGATACGAACTTCCAACATTTCGGCCAAACTTTGAGTCCGTCTCCTGGCCACTCCCGGCATCTAAAACCTTCTATTTTTCTCTCTACAGACTCCCATCACCTCAAAGAACAAGAATATAGGCTTAGAATAGTGTAACAACATCCAAAGTTGAAGACCTTAAAATCCATCCTAAATGGTTCATGGGTTTTTTACCTGGATTTGGTTATCTAGCCAACTACTATGGCTCCACCGTCCACCACCGTCCCTCTCCGTCTCTCAACCTCACTCTTAGTCTCTCTCAAGCAGCAAGTTTGCTGAAACCATGAAGAAAGGTAGATGTAGATGCATGAATTAGGGATATGGGCCAATGGGATAGGAGACACTTGTCACTCATCCATTGGTCCAGATGAGATATTTTGTGGCCCACTACAAACAAAGCAAAGTCAACCCTTTTTGTAAAGCGTGCAACCATAATAGTTCGAGAAATCATTCTAGACCAATAAGTTTATAGTACAATGTCCAAATTCGACGTGCTGTCTATCTACGTACTCGTAATCCCTCGATCTACGTAATGAACCTCAGTCCACGTGCAATTGACTTCTTGAGTCAAAAGTCATTATTTTTCCTTCCAAATCATAAATCCAATAAATCTGAAATCCAAATACATAACCCAGTAAATCCATAAATCACAATTCCATCAAATACTGTTATGTACCAATCCTCGGCATCTCAGATGCCTGGCGTCCCAGAAGCATGACGTTTTAGACGTCATGTCACGATCCAAGTTACGCGTACTACCCAGGACCTCAACCCGAGTCAATCTCTGACATCCCAGATGTCTAACGTCCCAGACATCTAGCAATCCTGCTTTTGAGTCACTATACGGTCCAGTGGCTCCATGTAGTGACTCCTCGCAGGCAATGCGCCGTGAATACTCCATCGTCCCAGACGACTGGAGGAGACAATCCATAGATATAAGGATGGTATATGGAAAACCATTTCATAAATCATCTCAAACCGTTCAAATGGGCCTACGCCCGGGATTTCCATAAAACCATCGTAATCCACAAATTCGATTTCTCAAATCCAAAAATATTTATCCAAATCCATTTATCCAAGGCCATTTATGGGTCCTCGACCTGAAATCACATTCATAAAACATAACTAGGCCTCATGCCTAATTTCATAAACAACCTAGGCCCTTAGCCTAGTGCCTCATTCAATCAAATGGACTCCAAGTCTGATAGTTTTTAAACCGAATGGTTCTTAAGCCCGATTCCATATTTCCAAATCCAAAATCATACTATTAACCATTAATAAAACCATAAACCTCGATATACGTGCAAATACGAAAAACATCTTAAAATACGTGCAAATATGTAAATCACCAATACCATAATCATCATCATAGAAATCATATATGTAAATCACCAATACTACAATCATCATCATAGAAATCATATATGTAAAACATATAAAACAGTTATGTATGCATCACAGTTTAGAAAACAATGTCCACTCACAGACCGTCCTACGCTACCGCCTCGATATGCGTGCCATAAGCCTCCCTAGGCTAAATCACCATCCTCGGAATATCCGAACCTGTCCAAATCACATTCTAAGGTCACTAACACTTCCAAGACCCTTCTATTAAATCACCATAATTTTCCCGAATTTTTAAACATACTTAAACTCGATCCTAAACCTTCGGACATCCTGAACTATATCAAAACGATGTTCGATTGACTCGAAACTAGTCCCAAATTGTTCGTTACATCGAATAGATGAAAACACATGTTGAACACTTCCCCAAAAACACCACCACGCGCCACCCAAGGGCGCTACGCGTGGAGCCCACGTGCCTGCACTGTTCATCGTTCCTATCCTCTGTCAAACCCGGTCCAGCCAGTTCTCTGCAAGTCTGGTTCAACCGGACCGGCTAGGCCGGTTCACCCTTATTCCTCCATCTTTTTCAGTCCATTTAATTCTTATAGCTTTGTTCCAACATTCCTAGTCGATCTATGACTTCAAAACTATAAAATAAGGCTTAGAACTCACCTTCCCGATTCGAAGAACAACCGGCCAACTTCCGTCGTCGAGTTCCCATGATCCCGGCCATTCCATCCGTGAGTTCAGTCCCAATCATCTTCTTGCAACCTCCAGAACATGTTTCCATCATTAGAATCACTCAACAATCACTAGAATCGAAAGTACCATTTTAGATCACAAAACTTACCTTTTCACGATTTACCGGCCACTGTCCACGATGGTTCATGAAACTGATCCCATCCAACTCGTATGAGTTCTAGGAACATCCTAGGGTCATCCAAATCGATAAAAAATCTCCAAAACTAAACTCACGATTTTTGAACCAAGACAGGGCTTACGGGTTCTTACCTCTTCTCGCCGTTGTGGGCACCGCCATGGCCACCGTCACGGTCGTCTCAGTATCCTCTCTCTTTTTCGTTCAAGGCCCAACAGCAAATGGTAAGGATTGAAGGCTGTTTGTGTGAAGGTATTTGTTCTCACAGTTTAGCAGAAATGGTGTGGATGCTCGATGATGAAGATGATGATGATCAGCTGAAGGAAATGAATGGTGAGGATGAGAGAATTGAGGGAAATGAACGGCTGGGGGTGAGATGTGTGTGTGTTTGATTTTAAAAGAACTACAAATGGACCAATGGGAACAAGATCCACAATTTAGGGGTCTCAAGCCATGGGATGAGTGACACTTGTCACTCATCCAGGGGCCCCACATAAAAATATCAATCAATCAGATTAAAGTGGTATTTAATGCAAATCCCGAGGCGTTTAAATTCCCAATTTCGATCATGTGACCACAACTTCTCCGTTCGACGTCTGATTCTGACGTGCCGCCTGTCTACGTACTCGTAATGTCCCGATCTACGTAATGGTCCTCAGTCCTTGTTTGTGTGACTCCTTGAGTCAAAAGTCAACATTTTGCCAAAATCCAGGGGTAAAATGGTCATTTTACACTGTTCGTCCGAATTCACTCAACTAATCCTCGATTAGTCATTCTAAATCCATAATTAATTAATATTTAATTCCAATATTCGGAACGGGTCGTTACAACTTTCCCCCCCTTAAATAATTTCATTCTTGAAATTCCAACTAACCGAATTCCACATCCACAACGTGGAAAAACAATCTCAGTCTCACCATCAGGTTTAACATCCCCTGTATATGTCTACACCCACTAACCAACATAATACTTGTCTGCCCCCAGACGTTCCATCACTAACTCACATTGTATCGGCTACACCTAACCACGTCGAGTGACATTCATCACACGTTCCGAGTTGATACCACCCGACAATTCTACCATTACGCTAAAACATTTAGCTGACACATTCAACTTGACGGTTCTGGTCAGGACCCAACCTTCCTCGGTTAGGACCCAGCTCATCTAGCCTAACACGACCGCTCAGCGGTTTCTGCTCTTAGGCCGTCATACTGTGTCTACTAGTCCACTGGATCCTATCGACCAATAACACTATAGTTCTAAGTCGTTGGATTCCCACGCACATCGATCCTACTTGGGATCACACCTCACTAAAACACGGCATCCTATGCCAATCGAACCCTAAACCTTCGCATCTCGTGCCCAACACATCCTAACCAGGGCTCGATTCCACCAAATCCTTAGACTCTTACCTTAACTATCAGGTTGATGACGGGCTGTTACCACTGCAGAGACATCACATCCTCGACCTGCACGTCACACTGAGAGCAAAAAATGCTCTGATACCACTTTGGTATCAGAGTACTATAAGTACCATATGATCCAACCTGCTCTGATACCACTCACTGGCTTTGGATTTGCCACCGAAAACTGCTCACGGCATGGTAAGCCTAAACTAATTCCCTAAATCTCTTTCTAAGGATCCTAGGAGCTTAATGGAACCGTTAGGATTGAGTTTTAGCCCGTGGACATGCCCAAATCATGGGATGAACAATTGGGCTAAAAATGGATTATTGAACCAATGGGTTTTAGGCTAGTTTTCTTTGGTTTAATCACATAGATAGGTTGGAATGGAGGAGAGGAAGCTATAGGAATTGGAATGGATGAAAAAGGATGAAAAATGAGGGAGATATGGACCTGGGCCAGTCACGCCAGTTCGGTCGGACCGATTGGACCCGGCCTGGACCGGCTGAATGCGAGCTGGAAGATGACACTGTGTAGTGGCGCATGGCTCCCAAACGCAGGGCCTTTGGGCTGCTTGTGGGGGCGCGTGGTTCACTGTTTGGGGAAGTGTCCAACATGTAATTTCACCTATTCGATGTAACAAACATTTTGGGACCGGTTTCGAGTAGATCGGACATCGTTTCGATATAGTTTAAGATGTCCGAAGGTTCAGGATCGAGTTTAAAATATGGTAAAAATCCTGGGAAATTAAGGGACTTTAATGAGAAGTTATTAATGACAGGACCCTTCCTAAATCCCCCGGGATTAACGTGGAACGTGCCTGCTCCTGTCTGACACGACGGGTCAGACTAGGGATATTTTCGTCCTTAGCTCTATCGGGACTGCCAGAGAGCGCCATGATCTGGAGGATGAGTGTGATGTCTCTGTCTCTGCTACAACCTGCATCCGCGATCAACCTGAAGGGAATTCAAAACATCAAAAGTCCTGATTGGACAAAACAAATATTTTATTCAAAGCATTTTCGCAAGAAGACATTTGTGCCCTTCACTAAAAAGCATGAATGTATTCGAAAACCATTTATCAAAACATTCACAAAACCATTAGGGCCTTAGCCCAAAAGTTGTAAATCAATACATAGGAACTCAGCCCAAATCAAATACACATGGGACTCAACCCAAATCACATCACGTGGGTCTCAGCCCAAAACCGATACCGATGGGACTCGGCCCAAAACCAAATCCAAAATATAGAACACGGGGTCTCCGCCCCAAACCATTTCTAAAACATCGAATACGGGGTCTCCACCCCAAACCACTTTCCATGAAATCTCATACGTATAGACATACGTATAACCTATCCTCGGCACTTCCGAGAAGATGCCAACTCGGGGCACACAACCCCTAGGGAGTACATCCCCGATATATGTCACGATTCATCTCTATACTAGTGTGCACACTACTCGGGGTCTCACTCTGAGTCTATCCCCAGGAATTCTCCATCTGGGAGGCTCTATCCACATCCAGGATCTACGACATCTGGATGGTTGTCTCTGAACCCAGTCCGAGACCATATCATAACTCCCACTCCCGGAATGTGCTCCCTATGGGGATACTCACTCCGGGTAGTGGATCGTGACACTCCAGGTCGACGGATGGAGTAGACTAATCATCTCATCTAGGAGGGTATATACATTTTCAAATACTATTTTTCTCAACTGGGTCTCATACCTAAATCTCAATAGGATTCCTCGAACTCGATTCAAATCCATTTTCACAGGCCTCAGCCTATATCCATCTTTCAATAGGGTCTCAAACCCGAATTCTCATTTCATAAATCACAATTGTGAATCAAGCCTGATACCATAATAACGGGGCCTCGAGCCCGATTTCACAACTGACTGGGCCTCTAGCCTGATATCATAGCTAATAGGGCCTCAAGCCCGAAACAATAAATCAACGGGGCTTCGAGCCCGACTTCACAACCAATGGGGCCTCTAGCCCGATACCACAAATCAACGGGGCTTCGAGCACTATTTCACAATCAATGGGGCCTTAAGCCCAACACCAAAGTCAAAGGGGCCTCAAGCCCGAGATTACAACCAACTGGACCTCACGCCCGGATTAGTAAACCAACCGGACCCTCGGCCCGATCGTACAACACATTCATTAAACCCGCATTGAAAACCTAGCACGTACATGCATCGTACTGAACTAGAAATCTCGAAATACGTGCAAATACGTAAATCCTAGGCTACCAAACAAATGCACTCATGGAATCACAAAACATGTATTTAAAACATTTACAAGCATTTATGCCTGCATCAGTTTAGAAATAAACACAGACCGTCCGAAGCCGCGCCTCGATATGCGCGCCATAAGCCCTCCAGGGCCAATCACCATCACCGGGGCCCCCGAACCTATCCAAATCGTAGTAGGAGGTTACTAACTACTTAAATAACCCCTCACTAAAGCCCCGTAATTTTCTGGAATTTTTAACTATTTTTAAAGTCCATCATAAACTTTTTTTGGACGTCCCGAACTATATCGAAACGATGTCCGATCGACACGAAACCAGTCCCAAAATGTTCGTTACATTGAATAGATGAAATTACATGTTGGAACCACCCCCAAACTCTACCCCACGCACCCGCACGTGCAGCTTGAAGTGGCTGCGCATGGGAGCCCCGCTCTAGTGCTACAGTGTCGTCTTCTTCCCCTGCCAGACCGGTCTGAATCGGTCAGTCCGGTTTTCTCTGCAAATCAGGCCTATGTGGACCAGCGTGACCGGTCTAGGCTCCTAGCCCATTCAATCTTCATCCTTTCTCTTCCTAATCAATCCTATTCTTCCTATTTTGATCCTAGGAACCTAAATATATGAACCAAAACACCTAAAACCTACAATATCGCACCGGCCCAATTTTTCCTCACAGTTCAATATTTCCAGAATTTCCCCAGGGCTTCCTCAGCCATTAACCACCACCAAAACTATCTTAAAACCTCCCTAGCAACCTAACAAGCCCATTCTAATCACCCAAAACTGTCCATAATGAATGAAATCAAAAATAGAAGGAAAAAAGGTAAAACCAATTACCTTCCATGGCTTGCCTCCGCCGTCCATGGCGGCGCCATCCTTGGCCAGCCACCACCATCTTCACGTCCTCATCTCACTCTCTGGGCCTCACTCAAGATCATAGGGGAAGGGTTTTGGATTGGGTTGGATGTTTGATCGGGTTTGGTAGATGGGAAAATGGTCGAACAAAGAAAAGGCGAATGAGATGCATGAATATGTTTGAGTGTACAATGGATGAGTGACACTTGTCACTCATCCATTGGGCCAGGCACAAATATTTGGGGCCCACTTGCTGCCAAAAGGCTCCCGTCTCGTAAAACATGCAATAGTGCGTTCGAACTTCCGTAAACCGTAACTTCTCCTTCGAACGTCCGATTACGACATGCCAATCTACGTAATGGTTTCGGCCCTCGTCCATCGGTCCTCCTGAGTCAAAAGTCAACTTTTTGCCCCCTTCAGGGGCAAAATCGTAATTTCACTCTGAACGTCTGTTAATCCTCGTTTAATCCCCGATTAGCCTCGCTAATCCGTCATTAAGTCTTAATTAATCCCGATAATTCGGGAAGGGTCTTTACAATCTTCCCCCTTCAAGAATTTCGTCCTCGAAATTCAAACCGACCCAATTCTACAACCAAACTGTTGAATTCCAATCGTGTCCCTCGACTTGGGTACTCTCTTGTACACGTACACGTCCGTCACAAATTTTGTACTCGGCGGTACTCGCGGTCACCGGAGCCTCCCAAGCTCCAACTTATTCTCGCGAACTACTCGTCAGCTCATAAGCCTCACTCGAGACAGAACGGCGACACTCGTTGATCTCGCCTGTCACTCACTTTGACAGGTCAGCAATACCAAACTGACATTCAAACAGTTTTCGAGCCTAACGACCTTTCTCATCCGCTAACCAAAGCTGACATCCTACTCAGCCTCCGATCCGACAATTTCCTCTAGATCCTGCCATCACAATGGCATGAATCCCATCTCGCAGGTAATCCCCAAACCTATGCCGCAGTTTTAATCGACTTCGATGCTTGCACTAATCGATTCTCTCAATTTCTCTTACTCAAAGCTGACTCTCTTTAGAGTCCCATCAATACACACCTATCTGAACGCATCGGATACCGATTAAATCCATTACCACCATAGGTCACAACCATCGTAACTAGCCGACAACTCCCGGTTCAACTGCGCTTTCGCTGCGCTGCTGATCTCGACTCACTCTCGAGCCCTCACATCATACCTCGTGTCACTCAGCAACCGATGCTGAAATCTTGACTCACTCGAGTCCCCAAACTGTCACTATCGGATCTAACCGATCGCCACTCATGTCCATCTAGGACTCTATCCAATCTATAACATTCCCATACTCTCGGGGAACTCTCAACCAATATACTGATTAACCGTGGTCAATCCCATCGTCCAACATGTATAACATTCCAGTGTACCCCCATCACATCAATCAACAAGGCCTTACTCGGCCTGATCTAGTCCTGCACCCGGACAATGTCCAATCACGTTCTACTTTCCGCGCTCCAACCACGGCTTGGACCTCAACCTTCCGTCACCCGGCGCACTTCAATCCAGCACCCTCTCTGCTCTCATAACCAAGACAGATCATACACTCCTATAACCAACTTCTGTCTTGTCTTCTCACTGACTATGCTAAGGGATTCCTTAACTGTCTCACGATACAGTTCTCCTCCGCTCCTAACTTAGCATAATCAGCAAGGTAGTTTACTCTGATGATGACCAGACCTCAGGCTACTCGGCTTATGAGCATCACAATCATCTCTATCGTATCGATCATCCTGATCGTCACCACACGACTCGATCCATAATACCGAAACGGGTCCACTATGGGTCCAAGGTAATGGACACTCTCGTGATGCTAAATGCCATCTGCTCTTTGAATCATTCAAATTTGACCCACAGCCTAGGTGTTCGGTTCTTACACCTTCTTTGAACCCTTTAGCAGTCATATCACTCCTCGTCGTCCCACCTAGGGACGAATCCAGGAGAATCCAAGATGATGACAGCAAAATTCATCCTATGTCATCCTCTGGCACCCAGCTCTATCTGCTAAAGAGTCACACTCAGTGACTTTGGAATATCCATCACCAATGCGGAATCAAGTACTCTTCTCATCGTATCAATCACAACTTCTCTTGATTCCGAAGTTCCAATCACATTGGAAACATGCTTCTTTTCCAATTACTGAGCTCACTTATTACACGAGCATTTCCCGCTTCTTATAGGCAAACGATTTCCAAGTCCCCAACTCAGGAGGTATGGTCAACCATAGTCAACCAAAACCAATCCGCAATGGATTCTCAATTCCTCAGCTCAACCAGACACCATCCACGCGTCTTTGAATACCATTTATGCACATCCAAAAGGATGTCTATTCATCTTAACCTGATGTACTGCTCGACTGAAGAGTCACAATAGGCTCCTGTTTTGGTCTGCAGTCAAATCTCTACATAACACCATATCTGACCAACCGACCCTCACGTCATCAGACATCATTTACGTCATCCATTTATACCTTTTAATCCGAATGCCACTTAGGCATTTCATCCTTTAACGTTACCACTCCTAGGCACACACTCGTGTCTCGAGTCTCGTATCATCAGGGAATTGGTCACCAACTCAAATACTCCCCGTGCCTCGCACTGAGCCACTCGGGATCCTCTCTATCCTGCTCAGTGCCCACCGAACTCACATGCTCACCACTCCGGACACATCTACTATCCCGTCGGCATACTGGTTCGCACGTCCCAACTCTATGGGATCAACACCAGCACTCACCCTTGTGTAATCAATCCAAGGATATCTAGGGCACCTGTCACTTATCCAAGTACATCGCACTCATCCAGGTACATTTTACTCGTGACAATCACCTCACATAGGTAGTGTCACACTCTTGCCAACAACCAAAGCTCCTCTCCTTCTGTAATTGCACTCGGTCGTAATCGAGTCGAATCCAAAAATCACTGATCATACCATGCATCACTCACGCATCTCCGTATCCTCATCACGACCGACGAATCTCATCGCCTCAGTCGCCATAGCAACCCGGGTCCATCCAACTCGATAAGACTCAATCACGTCCATCGATAGCAGCATCTGCCACAACCTCGTGCAGACTAAACTACGGTGAGTTGACCACGGGATTAATGTGGGACGTGCCTGCTCCCGTTGACACGACGTGTCAGACCGGAGATATTTTCATCCTTAGCCTAATCGGGACTACCAGAGAGCGTCAGGTTCTTGAGGAGGAGTGTGATGTCTCGGTCTCTACTACAGCCTGCATCCTCAATCAACCTGAAGGGCATTCAAAACATCAAAAGTCGTGTGTGGACAAAAAAAATATTTTATTCAAAGCATTTTCACACGAAGACATTTATGCCCTTCACAAAAAAGCATGCATGCATTCAAAAACCATTTATCAAAACATTCACAAAACCATTAGGGCCTTAGCCCAAAAATCGTAAATCAATACATGGGAACTCAGCCCAAATCAAATACACATGGGACTCAGCCCAAATCACATCACGTGGGTCTCAGCCCAAAACCGATACCGATGGGACTCAGCCCAAAACCAAATCCAAAATATAGAACACGGGGTCTCCGCCCCAAACCATTTCTAAAACATCGAATACGGGGTCTCCACCCCAAACCACTTTCCATGAAATCTCATACGTATAGACATACGTATAACCTATCCTCGGCACTTCCGAGAAGATGCCAACTCGGGGCACACAACCCCTAGGGAACACATCCCTAATATATGTCACAATTCATCTCTATATTAGTGTGCACACTACTCGGGGTTTCACTCCTAGTCTACCCCCAGGAATTCTCCATCTGGGAGGCTCTATCCACATCCCGGACTACCCCCAGAAATTCTCCATCTGGGAGGCTCTATCCACATCCAGGATCTACGACGTCTGGATGGTTGTCTCCAGGCCCAGTCCGAGACCATATCATAACTCCCACTCTCGGAATGTGCTCCCTATGGGGATACTCACTCCGGGTAGTGGATCCTAACTCTCCAGGTCGACGGCTGGAGGAGACCAATCATGTCATCTAGGAGGGTATACACATTTTCAAATACTTTCTTTCTCAACTAGGTCTCATACCCAAATCTCAACATGATTCCTCAAATCCGATTCAAATCCACTTTCACAGGCCTCAGCCTAAATCCATCTTTCAATAGGGTCTCAAACCCGAATTCTCATTTCATAAATCACAACTAGGACTCAAGCCCGATACCACAATAATGGGGCCTCGAGCCTGATTCACAATAGACTGGGCCTCTAGCCCGATATCACAGCTAACAGGGCCTCAAGCCCGAAACCATAAATCAACGGGGCTTCGAGCTCGATTTCATAACCAATGGGGCCTCGAGCCTGATACCACAAATCAACGGGGCTTCGAGCTCGATTTCACAATCGACGGGGCCTTAAGCCCGATACCACAGTCAAAGGGGCCTCAAGCCCGATATTACAACCAACTGGGCCTCAAGCTCGGATTAATAAACCAACGGGGCCCTCGGCTCGATCGTATAACTCAAATGGGCCTCCAGCCCGATTTCTCATCAAATCAAATGGACTCTAAGTCCAAGGGTTTCCAATCAAATGGGTCTCATGCCCGATTTCATATTTCTAAATAGAAAACCCATTCATTAAAACCGCATTGAAAACGTAGCATGTACAAGCATTGTATAAAACTCGAAATCTCGAAATACATGCAAATACGTAAATCTTAGGCTACCACAAACAAATGCACTCATGGCATCACAAAACATGTATTTAAAACATTTACAAACACTTATGCACGCATCAGTTTAGAAATAAAGGTCCACTCCCAGACCGTCCGAAGCCGGGCCTCGATACGAGCGCCATAAGCATCTCCTAGGCCAATCACCGTCACGGGGGCTCCTGAACCTGTCCAAATCATAATAGGAGGTTACTAACTACTTAAATAACCGCTCACTAAAGCGCCATAATTTTTCAGAATTTTTAACTATTTTTAAAGTCGATCCTAAACCTTCGAACGTCCCGAACTATTTCGAAACGTTATTCGATTGTCACGAAACCAATCCCAAAATGTTCGTTACATCGAATAGATGAAATTACATGTTGGAACCACCCCCAAACTCTCCCCCACGCGCCTGTACATGCCGCCTGAAGTGGCTGCGCGTGGGAGCCACGCTCCAGTGCTACATTGCCATCTTCTTCCTCGGCCAGACCGGTCCGAATCGGTCGGTCCGATTCAACTAGACCGGCGTGACAGGTCCAGGCTCCTAGACCGTTTAATCTTCATCCTTTCTCTTCTTAATCAATCCTATTCTTCCTATTTTGATCCTAGGAACCTAAATATATGAACCAAAACACCTAAAACCTACAACATCGCACCAGCCCAATTTTTCCTCACGGTTCAATATTTCCAGAATTTCCTCAGGGCTTCCTCAGCCATTAACCAAAACTATCTTAAAACCTCCCTAGAAACCTAACAAGCCCATTCTAATCACCTAAAACCGTCCATAATGAATGAAATAAAAAATAGAAAGAAAAAGGGTAAAATCGATTACCTTCCATGGCTTACCTCCGCCGTCCACGGCAGCGCCATCCTTGGCTAGCCACCACCATCTTCACGTCCTCATCTCACTCTTTGGGCCTCACTCAAGATCATAGGGGAAGGGTTTTGGATTGGGTTGGATGTTTGGTCGAGTTTGGTAGACGGGAAAATGGTCGAACAAAGAAAAGGGGAATGAGATGCATGAATATGTTTGAGGTTGCAATGGATGAACACTTGTCACTCATCCATTGGGCCAGGGACAAATATCTGGGGCCCACTTACTTCCAAAAGTCTCCCGTCTCGTAAAACGTGCAATAGTGCGTTCGAACTTCCGTGAATCGTAACTTCTCCGTCGAACGTCCGATTTCGACGTGCCGCCTTTCTACGCATTCGTATCGTCCCGTTCTACGTAACGGTTTTCAGCCCTCGGCCATCGGACCTCCCGGATCAATAGTCAACTTTTTGCCCCACTTAGGGGCAAAATCGTAATTTCGCCTTGAACGTCCGTTAATCCTTTTTTAATCCCCAATTAGCCTCGCTAATCCATCATTAAGTCTTAATTAATCCCGATAATTCAGGATAGGTTGTTACTTAAGGTAGTTAGTAACCCTCTAGTAAGATTTGGACAAGTATGGGAACCCTATAGACGATGATTGGCCTGGGAGAGGCGTATGGTGCGCGTATCAAGGCACAACATGGAAGGTCTGTGAGTGGACCTTGATTTCTAAATTGATGCATGCATAACTGTTTTATATATTTTAATAAACATGATTTGAGATGCCATGAGTGCATTTGATTGTGGTGTTTTAGTATGTACGTATTTACACGTATTTGGAGATTTATGATTTTATATTGTGCTTATACGTGCTGCATTTTCTATGATGGTTTAACGGAAAGGTTTTGGTTTTGGTTTTAGAAACATGGAATCGGGCATAAGACCCATTTGAATTGAAACCATCGTGTAAGACCCGTGTCCTGAAGGGAACGGTGAACAATCCCACATTCCTGCGAGGGGGAATGGTCTGGGAGAGGATGGTGGTGTGCCTTAAAGGTGTAGGCACACACCTATCTAGCACTAGGCCTTTTGGGAGCTCAAGTGGCTTTGGGGGGGATTGGAACCCCAAAGTTAAGCGAGTTGAGGCTGGTGCAATTCCATGATGGGTGACCCCCTGGGAAGTTGCACCATGAGCTCCCGAAAACAAAACCGTGAAGGCGAGGCACAAAGCGGACAATATGGTACTAGATGAGTCGAGTCCTGACCGAGGAGGGTTGGGTCCTGACACATCGGACTTGGAGTCCAGTTGATTTAATGAGAAATCGGGCTGGAGGCCCAATTGACTTATATGATCGGGCTAGAGGCCCAACTGGTTATGATATCGGCCTGAAGGCCCAATTATGATTTATAAACATGATTTCAGGTTGGGGACCCATATATGGATTTATGGTGGTTTTATGGAAAACCCGGGCGTAGCCCTTTGAATGATTTGAAACGGTTTTCCATACACCATCCTCACGAACGGATGCCCTCTAGACGTCACGTAGCATTCTGAAGTGGCGTGTTGTCTCCTCCAGATGTCTCGTAGTATTCTGGAGTAGTCACGGGGCATTGCCTACGAGGGGTCATTGCACGGAGCAACCGGTCTGTATAGTGACTCAAGAGCAGGATTGCCAGAGGTTAAAACCTCCTCTCAGGGAGGGTCATTAATCTACGGGTCATTGACCTGGGTGGACCCTGGGAAGACTTGGGATTTGAGACCCCGGGGTAGCACGCGTAGCTTGGAACCGTGACAGTGGTGTTGGTTGTGACCTATGGTGGTGATGGATTTAATCGGTATCCGATGCGTTCAGATAGGTATGGATTGATGGGACTCTAAGGAGAGTCAGTATGAGTATGAGAGAACGAGAGTGTTGGCTAGAAGTGCTACAAAGAGCAGTCGGGTTCCTCGAACCCTAGTTTGGGATTGATGGTCTGGACATGCGAGTTAGTAGACGTTTTGGAATGTCGATTTCCGAGGTCGAGATCTTTGGTCGGTTATGTCATGTCGGATTGGAGAGTGTGCTGTAGAGAGCAGCTGAGGTCATGGATAACCATAGTTGAGACTGTTGGGAATAGGAACACGTGATTCTACTTGGCGTGAGATGCCATGTTTCGGTATGTCTAGTCTTGGAGGGATGTCGACTGGCAGGGGATGCCACAGTGTAGATGTTGTGTGGTATGGTATGACATGCCGGGGTTGAGCGGTGGTAGACATCGAGGAGGATGTAGGGTACGAGTGGTTGAGACCCTTGGATCGTGGTTACTGGTTGGTAGGACACCAATATCGGAGTATGACGACTCTTCGGAGTCGATAGCGATGGATGAGTCTTATCGAGTGGGCAGGCTCGTGTTACCGTGACGTCTGAAACTTCACATTCCTCCTCCGATCCTAGCGCACTCTGACATCTGCTCTGACTGGGGGTCACCAAATCTCACTCATCAATCCACGCTAACACATTCAGCCAAACTGTCACCACTTTGCCAGTCCCAAGTTAATCTGATATCTCTCCCACACCGAGAGTTATCAAATCTCATAGTTTCTCTACTTTTCCTGAATTTTACCACGTCAACATCACACGTCCCATAATGTCGCACTCAGCCAGCACTCACGGCTTCATGGTCATAGTTCGAATGACCAACACAACTCTAACTCACTATAGAGTCGCACCAAGGTATCTCGTACCAAAATTTCCTCATAAATCCATGTTGTCGTTAATGAGAGTCAAATGGTAGTCGATCTACGCAAAGCAACCCGTGGTTACACTAACCAACAACTCACTCAACCTAAGTATATGTATACCAACATCTCACTCGACCTGTGTGTAACTGGACCCCATTCAATACCTTCCCAACAGTGATAACACAACACAACTCTAGGGTTCCACTTGCCATCCACGACTCCGAGCACCTTCTCATACAATCACTGAACCCATCAAAATCACTCTGGCCCAACGCACAATATCTAATGTCCAGTTCACATTCTCAACTAATCCAATGATATCGGAACCAAGCCGACTACCAACACTCTCAACCACATACCACTGGTACATCCTATATACCGTCACTAGGCACCACTCAGGCCTGTCCAGTATCGATCCTCACTCAACGTACCCAGTACGTACATCCATCCATCAACCAGCCCACTACATAGCTCGTAGCTAAACACGCTTCAATTCTGGAGTCCATCTATCCAATTTAGTACTAAACAGATCAAATACTCCAACTCATCATCCATCACGAGTTCCATGGTCACCCGACTAGCATCACAACGTCTACTCCCAATCACGCAATCCAACACTTACCAATCCGACTCACGCCCACCAAGGCGTACCCATTCAGACCAAATGGGCATCCAATCTCACCCACGTCAACCGAGATGCACCAACTCCGAACCTATCAGTTACATGCTTATTTGATTACCATACCATATTCGATTGACTTCGAAAGGAAGCCAATCCCATCATTCACATATCCAAGACTTACCAATCCGACCCCGTCGGATACCTACTCGTTCGATTAATGTATCATACGGGATTAACCTCAAAAGGAAGTCAGCCCCATCATTCCCATAGCCAAATATCCAAGACAAATCGTATACACCTCAATTCACTCAACTACCGTCTCATGCCGGATTAACTTCGAAAGGAAGTCGATCCAACATTCCCGTACTCAAATATACAAGACAGAGGTTGGATAATCATTTCATTCTATTCCAAGAGATTATTCAACTGTCCCACAATACGATTCTTCTCTGCTCCTAGCTTAGCATAATCAACAAGACGGAGTCTGCTAGCAGGGCACGACATCATGATCCACGCCATCTTGATCCACCACATAACTTGATCATCAATATCACGATCCAAATCTATCACAACATCACCTGATCATTAACATCACGATCCTCGATCGTCATAATGCCCTATATCCTCAACATCACGATCTCGAACCACCTAGGATCCACACATTTTCTCACTCAACTAACTACTAGATTACAGGTCATAGGGTCTTAAACCCTCATTGAATCTGCATCCTACTGAATCGCTTCTCAATCATTTTCACATCTAAACAGATCAGTCAACGACGACCTGTGGGTTCTCTCCACTTACCTCATATCGATCCTTGTCATCCCACCTATGGAAAATCAAGGATGATCCAAGACAATGACATCAAAATTCATCCTATGTGAGTGCAAGCACAAACCCACTGCACTCACCACACCATGTAACCCAACATCATCTGCCACCAAGCAAAATTGAGAAATCTCACTCACCTAACTCCGAAATGCTCAAATCCTCTTGATGACCCAAACAAATCACGGGTCCACCAACCAATACACGATCAACGTACTGGTGACAACAACCATCATCTGCTATGAGCGGAACATGAGAAATCACCCTCCATGACTTCAAAATATCCATCACCAATGCTGAATCAAGCACTCCCCTCGTCGCTTCAACCACAACCTCTCTCGATTTTGAAGTTCGAACTATGTTGGAACCAACACACTCGTGCATCAACCACGTGTTTGTACCAAGCTAACTTGGTACCCCAACTAGCCTATTCGTTCATACCATTTCACTCATCTACCACTTAATCAATCCAAACACATCAGTCATCACACTCACGGTTAGGTTAGAGTCCCAACACATCTCACCCACTGCTGGATCCCATCTAGTCCAACTCATCCACTACCAAAGCTCAGATACCGAACGTGTGCCCATCACGACGGAGTCACATCCCAACTTGTGGCTCATCGTCATCTCTTATCGTCTTCGCAATCACTGGCATATAGTGTACGAATCAGACAACCCTGGATCTTTGCATATACCGAGCAACGACCTCGTACCTCTGCTTAAGTTAAAGGAACTCTGCCTCCCTCGTACCCCACAACTCTGGGTACAATCACCCTGACAAATCATACAAGAAAAGGAAAAGCTCCTTGAACGTCACCCGATTCACAACAACCACAACTACCACTCTTGATAATAGTGCCTGCCACAATCTCGTGCAAACCTAACCACCAGACATCGCTATCGAGATTCCGCATCCAACCGGAATAAACTGCCAGTACTCACTACTCTGTATCCCCACTTAGGGACTCCATCAACAAGTATCACACCCTGGTAACCTGTCCAACCAATCTCTAACCAATTTTTAACTAGTCTCAACTCGACTCAACCAGTGTCGTCACCAAGTCATCCTCGACCTCAGCTGAACCAAACTATCCTTCACCAACTAAGGTACCACGACAACCAACTAGGCCAAACCGATTATCACAACTTCGACTGCAGAGTGTAGTACCATCACTAAAGCTGACATGACATGACCAACCAACGGTCTCGACTCCGACAAGTCGCCAAAGTCAAACTACTCGCTGACTCATATCTCCAAACCATACATCGCACACTAAGATTACCCACTAAGGTCATCAACTAACTCCGTTGTACTCATATTCTCTAAACCATCAATCACCACTAGGATTCGAGAAACTCGGCTGATCTTAGTAGTACCACTATTCAACTCAAGATAACCTGACCATCTAATGGTCACAACTCCACACTATCGTCATATCCAATCCTGCAATATCGTGAGAGACGATCTCGACATAACCGTCCCACGGTCAAAACTCTAAAGCACTGTTACATTCATCTCTTAGTAGGGTTTCCCCTTGCCAAACCACAACATAACTATGGCACACATAAGTATCAAATGCCGAACTGAAACTATTCATGATTCATTCCTACTAACTATCAGACCGGCATCCTAACTATCAGATTGATAACGAACTGCAGCCCATAGAGCAAACCATGCTCTGATACCACTTGACACGACCCATCCCAATCCCCCCGGGGATTATAGCGGGATGTGCCATGCTCCCGTCTGACACGAAGTGTCAAAAAAGTGATAACTCAAACCTAAGCCTAATCGGGGCTTTCAGAGTGCGCCAGGATCGGTGGAGGAGTGCGATGTCTCGGTCTCTACTACAAACCGTATCCGTGATCAACCTGAAGGGCATTAAAACCATTAAAAGCTGTGAGTGGACCAAAAATCAATAGTTTAATCAAAACACATTTCATAACAAGACATTTATGCCCTTCACTAAAAATCATTGCATGCAATCGAAAACCGAAAATCAAACATTTACTTTAATTAAATCATTAGGGCCTTAGCCCAAAACCATAAATCCAAGTAAGTGGGAACTCAGCCCAAAACCGTAAATCTAAACCATGTGGATCCCTGCTCAAATCCATTGACACAGAAAACCAAATCATAAATCCAATAAATCTGAATACAAATACATAATCCAGTAAATCCATAAATCACAATTCCATCAAATACCATTATATACCAATCCTCGGCATCCCGGATGCCTGGCGTCCCAAACATCATGTCACGATCCAAGCTACGCGTGCTACCCGGGGTCTCAACTCGAGTCAATCTTTGACATCCCAAATATCTGACGTCCCAGATGTCTAACGTCCCAGACATCTTGCAATCCTGCTCCTGAGTCACTATACGGTCATGTCGTTCCGTGCAGTGACTCCTCGCAGGCAATGCGCCGTGACTACGCCATCTTACCAGACAACTGGAGGAGACAATCCATAGATATAAGGATGGTATATGGAAAACCAATTCATAAATCATCTCAAACCGTTCAAATGGGCCTAAGCCCGAGATTTCCATAAAACCATCGTAATCAACAAATCCAATTTCTCAAATCCAAAACCATTTATCCAAGTCCATTTATGGGTCCCCGACCCGAAATCACATTCATAAAACACAACTCCGCCGCATGCCCGATTTAGTAAACCAACTAGGCCCCTGGCCCAATGCCTCATTCAATCAAATGGACTCCAAGTCGGATAGTTCATAAACAAAATGGGTCTCAAGCTCGATTCCATATTTCCAAATTCAAAATCATACCATTAAACCATTATTAAAACCATAAACCTCGATATACATGCAAATATGAAAAACATCTCGAAATACGTGCAAATATGTAAATCAACAATACCACAATCATCATCATATAAATCACATATGTAAAACATATAAAACGGTTATACATACATCACAGTTTAGAATACAATGTCCACTCACAGACCGTCCTACGCTACCTCATCGATATGCGTGCCATAAACCTCCCCGGGCTAAATTACCGTCCTCGGAATATCCGAGCCTGTCCAAATCATATTATAAGGTCACTAACACTTCCAACAACCTTCCATTAAATCCCCGTAATTTTCTCGAGTTTTTAAACGTATTTAAACTCGATCCTCAATCTTCGAACATCCCGAACTATATGGAAACGATGTCCGATCGACTCGAAACCAGTCACAAAATGTTCGTTTCATCAAATAGATGAAAACACATTTTGAACACTTCCCTAAAAACATTACTACGTACCGCCCCAAAGGCGCTGCGCGTGGAGCCCACGTGCTTGCACTGTTCATCGTCCTTTTCCTCTGTCAAAATTGGTCCAATCGATTCTCTAAATGTCTGGTTCGACCGGACCGGTGAGGCTGGTTCACCCTTATTCCTCCATTTTTTCAGTCCATTTAATTCCTATAGCTTTGTTCCATCATTCCTAGTCGATCTATGACTTCAAAACTAGAAAATAAAGCTTAGAACTCACCTTCCCGATTCGAAGAATAACCGGCCAACTTCCGTCGTCGAGTTCCCATGATCCCGGCCACTTCTAGCCGTGAGTTCAGTCCCAATCATCTCCTTGCAACCTCCAAAACATGTTTCCATCATTTGAATTAAGAGGTGGCAATTTTTGACACGACCCGATACACGACTCGAAACCCGCATGAAATTTATGCGGGTCAACCCGCACGATTAAAATTTCGGGTCATTTTCGGGTCAACCCGTTATGACCCGTTTATTAAACAGGTGGGTTTCGGGTCAACCTGTTAACCCGTTTAATAACCTGTTAACCCGTTTAATAAATGGGTAGATTTCGGGTTAACAGGTTAACCCGTATATTGGCTTATATATTGACCCATTTAATAAACGTGTCATTACTAACCCATATATCTACCCATTTACTACCTAAATATCTATTAAATTTTATAATTTAAATAGGTTAAACATGTTAAACGGGTTAAACGGGTCAAACGGGTCATAGGTTAGTTAGATTTTGAGTATGACCTGTTTATTAAATGGGTTAAACGGGTTAAACGGGTTACACAGGTCATTAACAGGTCGGGTTCGGGTTGGGCATTCTTGACACGATTATTAAACGGGTCGGATTCGGGTTAGGCATAAATGGGTAAAACAGAATTCATGACACGACACGAACCCGACACGACACGACCTATTGCCACCCCTAATTCGAATCACTCAAAAATCACTAGAATCGAAAGTACCAGTTTATATCACACAACTTACCTCTTCACAGTTTGTTGGCCACCGTCCACGACAGTCCACGAAACCGATCCCATCCAACTCGTATGAGTTCTAGGAACATTCTAGGGTCATCCAAATTGATAAACAATCTCCAAAACTAAACTCACGATTTTTGAACCAAGACAGGGCTTATGGGTTCTTACATCCTCTCGCCGTCGTGGGCACCGCCGTGGCTACCGTCACGGTCATCTCAGTCTCCTCTCTCATTTTTGTTCAAGGCCTAACAACAAATGGTAAGGATTGAAGGTTGTTTGTGTGATGGTGTTTGGTCTCACGGTTTAGCAGAAATGGTGTGGATGCTTGATGATGAAGATGATGATGATCAGCTGAGGGAAATGAATGGTGAAGATGAGAGAATTGAGAAAAATGAACGGGTGGGGTGAGAGATGTGTGTGTTTTTTATTTTAAAAGAATTACAAATGGACCAATGGGAACAAGATCCACAATTTAGGGGTCTCAAGCCATGGGATGAGTGACACTTGTCACTAATCGAAGGGCCCCACATAAAATATCATTATGTACCAATCCTCGGCATCCCAGATGCCTGACGTCCCAAACGCCTGACGTCCCAGGCGTCATGTCACGGTCCAAGCTACGCGTTATACCGGGGGTCTCAACCCAAGTCAATCTCTTACATCCCAGATGTCTAACGTCCCATACATCTAGCAATCCTGCTCCTGAGTCACTATACGGTCTGGTTGCTCCGTACAGTGACCCCTCGCAGGCAATGCGCCGTGACTACTCTACCGTCCCAGATGACTGGAGGAGATAATCCATAGATATAAGGATGGTATATGGAAAACCATTTCATAAATCATCTCAAACTGTTCAAATGGGCCTACGCTCGGGATTTCTATAAAACCATCATAATCCACAAATCCGATTTCTCAAATCCAAAACCTTTTATCCAAATCTATTTATCCAAATCCATTTATCCAAATCCATTTATCCAAATCAATTTATGGGTCCCCGACCCGAAATCACATTCATAAAACACAACTAGGCCTCATGCCCGATTTTGTAAACCAACTGGGCCCCTAGCCCGATGCCTCATTCAAGCAAATGGACTCCAAGTCTTCTAGGTCGTAAAAAAAAATGGGTCTCAAGCCCGATTCCGTATTTCCAAATCCAAAATCATACCATTGAATCATTATTAAAACCATAAACCTTGATATACGTGCAAATACGGAAAACATCTCAAAATATGTGCAAATATCTAAATAACCAATACCACAATCATCATCATAGAAATCACATATGTAAAACATATAAAAGAGTTATGCATGCATCACAGTTTAGAAAACCATGTCCACTCACAAACCGTCCTACGCTGCCGCCTCGATATGCGTGTCATACGCCCTTTTGAGCCACATCACTATTACTGGGACTTCCAAACCTGTCCAAACCATACTAGAGGGTTACTAACTACCGCATTAACCTCTCATTAAATCCTCGTAATTTTTCTGAATTTTTAAACGTATTTTACATAGGCTTTAAACCTTCGGACACCCAAAACTACCCCAAAATGGTGTCCGATCAACACGAAACTAGTCCCAAAATGTTCGTTACATCAAAAAGATGATTTCACATGTTGAACACTTTCCCAAAAATCCCTCCAAGCGCCCCCACGAACTGCCCAAAGGCGCTGCGAGTGGTCCTCACGTACCCGCACTATTCATCATCTTCAACCTTGTTGAATCGGTCCGGTCCAACTGAACAGACGTGACTAGTTCAGGCCCATATCTTCTATGTTTTTGGTCCTTTTCGTTCATTTTCATTCCTAAACCTTCATTTAATCATGTTCTACTAACCTATGATTTCAAAAACATGAAAACAAGCCAAGACCGTACCTTAATGATCAATGGATGAACCGGGCCGTCTTTCCCCCGCTGTCCAAATTCACTCAATTAATCCCCGATTAGTCATTCCAAATCCATACTTAATTAATATTTAATCCCAATATTCGGGACGAGTCGTTATACGTAACGTCCTGATCTACGTAACGATCCTCGGTCCTCGTATGTTTGACTCCCCGAATCAAAAGTCAACATTTTACCCAAATCTAGGGGGGGAATGGTCATTTTACACCGTCCGTCCGTATTCACTCAACTAATCCCCAATTAGTCATTCTAAATCCATAATTAATTAATATTTAATCCCGATATTCGGGATGGGTCGTTACAACTAATCACGATTAGTCTTGATAATCCTCAATTAATCCTTAATTAATCTCGATAATCATGAAATTTTGGGACGGGTCGTTACATAAAATATGGTAATTAAGAATAAGGTGTACCGACCTAGACATTTGAGGAAAATAAATTTGGAAAAATTACGTTAAATGACGATTTTGCCCTTGTTACGTTAAATAATTGACTTTTTGAGATGGATTATCTTTGGGGTATTTCAAGCTTACCGTCACGTAGGTCTCAGTGTCTTGAGTCCGTTGATAGACATTATGCTAAGATCGAAGATCGATGAGTTTGGTATGGGCTAAAAACTCTCAAAGGGTATTTTGATAATTTTGGTTAATAAAGGCATTTTGTAACTTCGCATGAGGGATATTAGGTTATTCTAGAACCTTCCCTCTCCCTAATCACTCAGCCACCCATCGACCTCCCATCATGTATTTTTGTGTGTGTGTGTGTGTCGCTGTGTTTGGTGTGTTAGGTGAGAAGGAACCAAAACACACCAACCTCCCTACCGTGAAAGGAAAATCAAAAGAAAGAGGGGGAAACTAGGAAAAGGATGGAAAGAAGGAGAGGAAGTAGAAAAAGAATGTTAGAGGAAGAAAACTACGTGAAAACTATGTGGAGGGGGGAGGAAATAGTGAACTAAAACCAAGAACCCGTGAGCATGAAATTCAAGTTTTTAGTTCTGGGATAGCAACAACGGAGATGAGCATCCTCGTGTCTTTCGGGAGTCTCTAAGATTTCCCTAAGCTCTAAGTAATGGAGGTTTTGACTTTCGATCGTGGTGGGAAGGAACTTGTATCCATGGCCGAAACTTTGCAAGAGGAAATAATCATCTAGGTAAGTTGTTTCTTCATTTGGAAATCATAGAACTATCCCTTAGATCCAGCAGATGAAAATCGACTATTGGAACGTCGATTTTGGACAAATTAGCTGAGTTCTAACTAGGTCAGCCTCGTAGGTCGGACAATCCAGTTTACAGTAAACCAGGTTGAGAAACCAAGGTTGACGATGAGTGAAAAATATTGTGTGTGGCCACCACATGTAGCCGCTTCTAACAGCGCGTGAGGGCGCGTGCCACCCCGTCTGAAAATTCGACCAAGATGAATGTTTAAGTATTCGATGTTACGAGTCTAATGGTATGATTTTTGAGGCAATTGGGTATCGTCTCGGGATATTTTTGACTGTTTAATGGTTTATGGATCATTTTAAATTGGTTTAAAAATCCCAAAAAAATAGGGGATTAATGTGTGAGTTAATTGGGATACGTAGTGACCCTAAAAGTGAATTATGATAGGTGGGCGAGGTATCAGAAATTACAAAAAAACGTGAAAGTCGTTATCGGAATGGGTGGACTAGTGAACCTTTTTCCTTCTTAAAATTATTTTGGATGCATATTTGTTTTTAATGCTTTTCTATGTGATTTAATGATGTTTGATTGATTGGAATTTTATATGAATTTTGATGATTTTATGAATTGTTTTAATGGCACGCTTTACAAAGCTTATGTCCGAGTTGTGTTTTGACTTACGCCCGGGATTTTGTAAGTGTGGTTTTTGGTTGGAAATGTTTTATACATGTTATACGTGTGTTTCTCCATAGTTGGATATGTTTTGGATGATTTTACGATAACTGTTTCATGCATGTTTTACGAGGCAGTTATATATGTGGTGTTCTAGTTATTGTAATTTTTGGATTTGGTTCTCAAATCGATATGAATTATAGGAGTGTATTTCCTTGGTATTTGATATGTGATTCTGGATATATATATATATATATATATATATATATATATGTGCGTGTGTGTGTGTGTGTGTGTGGAAATCCTCATCTGGATGTCGGTTTGGTTGGACAACCTCGAACGTCGAGGTAATGCTCTGTATTCCCTAGACTAGTAATGTGATGGGTAGTCTCAGACGTCGAGGTAATGCTTTGTAGTTCTCGAGAATGATGAGTAGTATCAGACGTTGAGGTAATGCTCTGTAGTTTCTATGACTGATATGGTTATTGGACTATGGCTCAAACATCGAGGTAAAGCTCCCTAGTTCTTGAGCCAGTCCCCACTCGGACTTTGACATGAGCTCCGTAGTTCTCGAGTGGTTTGACCTACTAGTAGTGCAGATACAATATGATGATTTGGTTTGCAAGCATTGATGATGGGTTCGTTGTGTATGATTGTGGTTATGGTACTTTGGTCTGGACTTTATGATTGCCTTGGTTTATAATATTACTGGATGTTCTACTATTGCACGTTTTTCTAGGTTTCGTGTTTTATTGTTTGTTTATTGGGATTTATGAAATTCTCTTTATGCATGCATAACTTTTTAAAACGGAGGGTAATGACTGTGTGTTTACGATTTTGTTTTCGAAACAGTGCTTTTAAAATATTCTTTTTAGGTCTACTCACACTATTTTCTTAGTTTTGTAACCCTCAAGGGCCATTGCACGAGAACCAATGCTATTTAGGAGGTGGAGGTATGAGCTTTGAGAATACGAGTATCCCTTATCTGACAAGATTTCTAGAATAATTTTTGTGTTTTGATGCACTTGTCAGATGGGAGTAGGGCCCAGGCGTGGTTACAACATGTTCTCAAGGTCGGGTCCTGTCATAAGAATTATTCAAAAATAATTTTAAATTTCAAATTCAAAATTGTTTTATTATTCGATATTAAAACATTCAGTTAATCGTTTATGGTTTGGGCCTTAGTTCCTATATTTTATCCCCAAAATCCTAGAATTAAACCGTAAGCCCTGATTTATAAGCTCTTCCACCATCACCTCTATCTAAACACCACACCCCTCCATAAAACTTTCTTTATCCTAGAGTTAAACCTCAAACAACATTGATTACATTCTTCGTTTCAAAGAGAAAATATCAATTGTAATATATACCGTTAAAAAATAGTAGAGGGAAGTAAAACTAAAGAATTTTCATATTCTAACTTTGAAATAAAATATAGTCTTGTAAGTATTATTAAGTAGTAGTTTAATCTATTATATTTTAAAAAAAAAAGTGTTTTTTTTCTTTTTATTCAAATATACTGGTGGCATTGATAAAAAAAAAATACACTGGTGGCGTTGATAAAAAAAAATACACTGGTGGCATTGATTTTTCAAATAGAGATAAAAATTCCTTACCGTTCCACATTACCGAGATGGTAATAATTTAATCTGCTTTTGAGGCATAACATATAAATTAGTTCATTTATTAATTTACTAAATTCCTTTTAAGTATTTTACATTTTTCTTTGATTTAATTGCACTTTTTTTTATTCTTGATACGTTTTATACCTTTTAACCACTTACTCATCTACTGATATGCAAAACCTAAGTATTAAAGTAAACACAAAGTCGTACTCAATACTTAATAAAAACATATGCAAATTAAAATCGTTTTTGTAGATTGTAGCATTGATAAGTAGGGATCGTTCTTAGCAGGGGATTGATGGTACCTAAGCATGATTATCATTTGATTATTTAATTAGGGGGGAGGGGGTAAATTGGTTTTTAATAAGGTCCTACGTGATTAACTAATCTAAACTAACCTAATCTATTACTTACATGGTCAACTCATTTTTAAACCCAACTCATTCATAAATTATGTCAATTCCAAAATCTATGAAATTCCATAGCCTTCATTCTACGAAATACAAACATATTATCTCAAGTACGTGCTCGGGAACTGCCCTATACACTTTCAATGATCTAGACTCAGGAACTGCCCTATATTTAATCAAGCATTAAGCACAACATATAAGTATAACAAAAACCAAGATATTAAAATACATGGAAGATTATTGAAATTCATATAAGATATAAAATCATAATTATATTAAAGATCAATCCAACAAAATGATCATTCAATAAAAAAAGACAACCATAGGGTAAAGAGGTCGTGTTACACTTTTTCTCTTCGGGAACTGCCCTATGGATGCTAAGTGGTCGACACTCGTTGGTGAAACACTCTGCAACTGCCCTATATGTTGCGGATGAAGGTGTTTATGATGGAATATGGTGTGATTGGATTTTGCTAAGAAAATCTCGAATTGATAAAAAGAGAAATTTGGTTAAGTAGAGCTTTGGTACACCTATTAGAGACCATTTACAAAAACCTAAGCCACTCTATTTATAGGAGAAAATTAATGCCCAAATAAATAGGAGTTTACAATTTAATTCTAAAAGAAAAAGGTTTAGACTAATTAAATTAAAGTCCTAAAGAAATAAGGTAATAAAAATATTGATTAAAAAGATTTCCTAAATAAAAAGGAAACAAATCCAAGCTTGAATTGGATAAATTTCCTCAAAAAGGAAGGAAAATATGCTGGAATTTGAATAGGAAATAGATTGGAGAGATGCTGCTGGAACTTGAAAGTAAATTTGGTAGAGCTGGCCAAAATTGGGGCCGCATTTCGGTGGTGAAAAGGTGTTCGGTGGCAGGGCACCGAACCAGCGAGAAGAAAATAAGGATGCGCGCGCGGAGGAGGGAGAAGGTGATTCGGTGGACACACGGCGAGCTTGTGTAGTCCTCGTCGGTATACTCGCACCGATTACCGCGCCTATGAATCAGGCGCCTGCCGAGTAAGCTTTTTGGCTGGTTAAATGGGTCGGCAACCCCCTACCGAATTCCTGACTAGATTTTGGTGGCCTACTTGCATTCGATTATAACTTCTTCAATATAACTCCGATTGAGGTGATTCTTTTGCCTAAATTCTCGTAATTTCATGCTCTATCCAATTATGTACATTTTCTCACAAAATATGTTATTTTCTACACTTTTTTGGTATTTAAACATTAAAAGATAAGTATAAACGGTATAAAATTATGCTTAATTCAAGGCTTATCACCTACAACATCTATTTTTTTTGGGAGTTTGTTTATCAAATTTGGTTTCAAATTTAAAATATTTTTTATATTTACTTTGGTAAAAATAATTATTCTAAATAAATTCCAACAATTTTTTTTACTAGTCATTTTAATTGCATGAAATTTAGATAATATTTGATATTTTTTGCAAGATTAAGTCATACATGTATTTTATATATATTTGCAATTTTTGTTTTATATCATAAGGTGTTGTAAGTAAATTAATGATTTTTTTTTCCCCTAAAGGCGAGTTAATAATTATGAACATTTTACATATCTTTCTATTCTATAATTATGCACATACATTTATATATGAGAAAGGTACATTGAGCATGATATACTTATGCTCACATCTAGACCGAAAATACAATCCTAGGTAAATTAATTTGAAACTGTTATATGGGAAATACTTCAGGAAGTTATGCAAGGGCATCCTGTTAAGAGTGTTAATCGGTTTTTCGGTTCGGTTTTTTTTACCGAAACCGAAACCGGTTGGAGAATCGATTCGGTTCGGTTCGGTTTTTCCTCCAATGTGGTTCGGTTTGGTTTTTCCTCCTATTCGGTTCCGGTTAAAACCGGTTTTTTTTCCTCAAATTATGGTGAATCGGTTCGGTTGAATCAGTTCAATTTTCTCTAAAAACCAATTTTGTTTGTATTTTTATACAATAATCAATATTTATTATCTAATTAATGTCCATTAAAACCTAATTAATGTTTATTACAACTAATCAAGATCCATTATAATTAATCAATGTTCATTACAAAGTAACCTAAAACATTTCGGTTTGGGTCGGTTCAGTTCGGTTCGATTTTTAGGTCCATTCGGTTCGGTTCGGTTCAGTTTTCTCCAAACAGTTTCGATTTTCCTTCGGTTCGATTTTTTTCGGTTTGGTTCCGGTTCGGTTCGGTTTTTCGGTCGATTTTTTCGAACCAATTAACAGGGCTACATCCTGTCTTGCTGAATAGGGCGCCTACTCTGCATAGATTAGGCATACCATGCATTCCAACCCATTTTAGTAAAAGGACATGTTATTTGTTTACATCTATTAGTTTGTAAGGGATTCAATGAAGACTTTGATGGTGATCAAATGGCTGTTCATGTACCTTTTATCTTTGGAGGCTCAAGCGGAGGCCCGTTTACTCATATAAAGTTTTGCAATAATATGCATATGTATTTTTTTTTAAATGATACCGAATTTAAATTGCATTCTTGTAGTTTTATTCTTTTGTAAACTGTTGATGCAGAAATCGTCCAGCTCTGTGAAGTTCCTTCTCGATCCCTACACACAAGAATGAAAATCAAACGAGGTTAAGGTTGAATTCCGAGGGGCGGGGGGGGGGGGGGGGGGGGGGGGGGGGGTGTGGTTGGTTCAACCATAAACGTTCCGATGTTTAAGTCAGTTTTCTGTGAGAGAATAATCTGACGGAGTGTTTGCAGAAGTTTTTGATTACCTTCAGAAGTGAGATGAGGTCTTCTATTTATAGTGAAGTCTTGAGAGTCACCGGAGCGTCTGATTGGTTGAAGGAGAAAGTATTAAATAAGTGATTGTACCGAGCGTAATTACTTATTTATTAATGAATAAATAATTCGTTGGGAAATTATTTATTATCGGCATTGATCTGATTAATTAATATATTTAGCTAGTAAATATATTGAATTAATGCGGAGATCGTAACATGCCGATGTCAATTTTACCAAGGGTAATATTGGTATTATGGGAATTGTTGGTCACGTGGCAGCTCCAGAATATTCCTGTAATTTATGGTTCAACAAATGTCCCCGCATCGCTTAGGAATTCGAGGAATCCTAAGAGATGTAATTTCCTTGTGGTTCCAGTAAACTACACCTTAATATTATTATGTGGGAGTAGGACTCCTCTTTCTCAGATGTAGTTGGAGGTTGGCCTCCTTCTTGTTCTCAAAAGGAATTATTTGGGCTTGTAATCCCGCTTTGAGTTGACTTTGCGAGCCCAATTAATCCTTAGAGTTTACTTAATTTTCTTTATTTAAACAAGGGCCTAGGCTCATATTTTTTAAACAAAGAAAATTAAACCTTAACACATGTTTATTGCTGGTGAAGACAAGCTCTCAGACTCTATTGTTGTTGAGGAGGAATTCGGTCCGCAAGTTTCCAAGGTATAAGACTTTTTCAGTTGTCTTTGCCCTTCTTTATTTTTGCCGGTTGAGATAATTGGCAAAGCAATGTTGATTGCAGAAGAAATTTTGGAGAAGAGGAATAAAGTTGCTGTGTAGAGTCTGAGTGAATGCCCAAAAGAAAAAATGGCGGGCCCCATTTCCTTGTTGCTGTCGGCTGGTTGGAGAGGGCCACCTACATAGATGAAGCCAGCAGACTCTTCTGGTCATGCGTGCGATTGGGCGGCTGCAACGGTTCGTAGCTTCCTGTGGCACCAAAGCACTTTAACAGCAGTTGCAAATTCTTTTTTTTTTTGTACATGTTATTTTTTCTCTGCGCCATCTGCCGCGCCATCAACAACAAAAGCATGTTGCTTTTGAATGTAATACATATATATATATCTATATAATAATATATATTATATATTTTAATATATATAATAAAATATATTATATATTTAAATATTTTAATATATATAAATGAATATATATTCTTTTATTCAGTTTCAATATTTTGCAGATTCTGAGAGCTGTGGATATCCGATTGCAATGATTCAAGCGGCGGTGCGCTCCACTCTTCGAGACGATCATTTCAAGATGTAAGAAGACATACTTCTGTTGTAGTCTTGAAATCCTCATTTTGTGGAGTACCATCTTTGGCATGTCCGGGACTTCTTGGAGCTTTCAACTTCAAGAGATGATGCACTTGACAACAAGACGTTCCTCCAGTTGATATGTTTATGATGCTTTGTGAAAAGAAGAGCTTGGCGCGCTGACGGACTCATCATCCTCAAGTGTGGGCGAAGCCAAAGTCAAGGCCTTCAACGGGGAGGTGGAGCCGAATGAAAGGCGAGCTGCAGTAGAGTGCGACGCGAGATGCAGCAGAGTGCAGCAGTGTGCGGTTCAAGGTGCAACAGAGTGTGGGGCGAGGTGCAGCAGAGTGTGAGCAAGGTGCAGCAGAGTGCGACGCGAGGTGCAGCAGAGTCCAAGTCGTGAGGAATGCTGCAAGTGCGAGGCAATGCATGGTGCAACTACAAGGCGAGACATGCTACAAGTGCGAGGCGAGGAGTCCCATCACTTGGAGTTCGACGTGTCACAACCCAGCATGAGGCTTGTTCCAGATGCGAGGCA
This sequence comes from Prinsepia uniflora, assembly GCA_032719365.1. Taxonomy (NCBI): domain Eukaryota; kingdom Viridiplantae; phylum Streptophyta; class Magnoliopsida; order Rosales; family Rosaceae; genus Prinsepia; species Prinsepia uniflora. Next base: position 51,771,023 of record CM064868.1, on the reverse strand, counting down.
ATGTGTGTTGCACCTACAAGGCGAGATGTGCTTCATCTTTGAAGCAAGGCTTCCCATGACACGAGGCGAAGTACATGTGGTTCCATGAAGTAACTGAAGCCTTCGAAGGAGTTGCTTTGGATGACAGATGACCTTCTAGAGACTCGATCTCCAAGGCTTTGTTGAGCTCAAAATTTAGTGGTAACAAGATGGAGCATGGAGGATCGATCATGCCCCCTGCAAAGCTCGAGACGTTGTACATCATCACCTAATTGAAGGAAGAGAGCATGGAGATGCCATCTATGCCAAGTAGGCGATGTTGAGGAGGTTGCCCCCATTGTTTGAAGAAGGTCATGGACGATGTGTCACTAGAAGTCCATGATGAGATGACTGAAAGCCTCCAAGGCTTGCTCATGGGTTGACGGAGAGACTCTGAGGTCGTTCCGTTCCTGGTGATGAGCTTCATGATCCTTCGTGTACAAAAACATTTGCTGGGAACTAGTCACAACTCGGAATTGAGTGAGGTCAATGGCGTTGGAAATCTGACTTCCGTATCTTTTTAGGGCCATCAAGATCATGTCAGGGTGAGCAAAATTGAGAGAGATATGATCGAATGAATCGCTATCCCGTGCACTGAAATGTAGAATTGGACTTCGGATGTTAAAACAATTGCCCACCGTTTTTCATGGCCAGGTGATTGCCCCTCTTGGTGGGGTTGGAAGCCTTTTTTTTAGTAGTTTTTCGACTCCAACAAGTCAAGTTCTTGGATGGTTTCATGTGCCTCACTGGGACGAGCCTTAAGCGCTTCGCGTGGCGAAGTTATGGCGTGGTCCGCATGGTGAAGACTTGTTGTGCTTTGTGTGGAAAAAACTTTGAGTTCTTCGCATGGTGAAGGCTTCTAGTGCTTCATATGGAGAAGGTTTGGAGTGATTCGCATGGTGTGAAGTACTATGCATGGCGAAGGCTTAGAGTTCTTCGCGGGGCGAAGTCTCGGGTGCTTTGCATGGCAAAGGCTTAGGTGAGCTTTGCATGGCAAAGGCTTAGTCTGCTTCGCATGGCGAAGGCTTTGAGTGCTTCACGTGATGAAGGCTCGGGGTACTTAGCGGGGCGAGGGCTTGGAGTGCTTCGCGGGGCGAAGACTTAGAGTGCTTGGCAGGACGAAGACTTAGAGTGCTTCGCGGGGCGAAGGCTTAGAGTGCTTAGCATGACGAAGGCTTGGAGTGTTTTACATGGCGAAAACTCGGGTGCTTTGCATGGCAAAGGCTTGGAGTGCTTCACGTGACGAAGGCTTGGAGTACTTCGCATGGCGAAGGCTTGGAGTGCTTCGCATGGCGAAGACTCGGGTGCTTTGCATGGCAAAGGCTTAGAGTGCTTCACGTGGCGAAGACTTTGGGTGCTTCGCATGGCGAAGCCTCGGGTGCTTTGCATGGCAAAGGCTTAGAGTGCTTCACATGGTGAAGACTTAGGGTGCTTCATGGGGCGAAGGTTTGGAGTGCTTCGCATGGCGAAGATTTAGTGTCAGGACCCACCCCGGTTCCGCCGCGAAAACCGAGGTAAATCCTGCTCCCGTCTGACACCCCGACACGTAACCAAAGTAAAACACCCAACAAGCATAGTCAGACGCAGGAGAAACTATAAACATCCGGAAGTTAAACGTTTACAGAGCATAGTACATACAAAAGAGAGAAAACCGAAAACTAAATACACGCACACGGAAAAGTTTAAAACACTTCGGGATCCCTTTCGCGACTTCTATGCCTCAGACGCTGCCTCGACGCCGAAACCCCGCTCTAGCTCCACGACCTGGAGGGAAATTTAAAACAGAAGGTGTGAGTGAACCATGAATAAAAGAAAAGTTTCCAAAACCATTTTATAAGCAAACCGGGTTTTAGCCCTCCGTTTTGAAACTACATGCATAGCCCAGTTATTAAAACAGGTATAAATCGATCATCATAAAATATCATAAGAAACAGAAACACTATAAAATGAATAGAGAAATCATATCATAAGCATCATAGAACGTGAATAGCAAATCATCATTTTCCGATCAAACCTGCTGGACCTATCCGAGTCTTTAAACTCCCGAGTCTTTAAACTCAATCCAGGCCTCAATAATATCCGAGTCTTTAAACTCCCGAGTCTTTAAACTCAACAGGCCTACGGGGGAAATATCAATATATCCGAGTCTTTAAACTCAATCCGTGTCTTTAAACCCAATCCGGGCCCGTCCCCCGTCAATCATAATATCCGGGTCTTTAAACCCAATAACCAGATCCAGCAAATCCAATCAAAACCATGTGAAAACCCTTTTCCAAATCCACATCCAAACCCGAATCCGAAATCACCGGTTCGATGCCCTTCCGGTATCCAGAACCGTCATTCCGAACCCAAATCCGGAAATTCTCTTTCCAACTTTAAAACCAAATTCCGCTTTTCGAAACCCGATTCTAAAACCGAAAACCTTGATCATCGAAATCATGTTCCAAAATCCCTTTATAATCATTGAAAACCTTTATCGTTTGAAATCCAAAAATCATGGCATCATTATAAGAAATCAAACCTTTATCGTAAAACGTGCTGAAAATCGTACTTCCTCGAAAAACGTGCAATTAAGTAAAACAGTTATAGCATATTCAGAAAACATGAATTCACATATAAAACCATAAAAAAATTATAGAAAAGCAGTTATGCATGCTCTGTTATAGAGAAAGGGTCCACTCACAGTATTGAGCCCTCAATCGCGTCCCGAACGTCTTGTACGTTCCTCAGCTTCCTCGGGAACTCCCGATCCTGTCAACAACCACCAAAGTACGTTACCAACACGTCTACTAAAGTCCACCTAAATTCCCTAAAAAATCCCCGGGTCCTAAACGTACCGAACCGGAACCCTAAACCTTCACTCTCGCGAAACTACTTCGAATCGACGTCGGATTAATCCGAAACCACCTCCAATAGACTCGTCACAACACCTAGACCAAAAACCTAGTTGACTACTTTCCCAACCGCCGCCGTACGCGCCCCCACGCGCTGCCCAAAGTGGATGCGCGTGGCCCTCACGCGCCAGTTACAGTACATCTTCAACCTCGAGCAGACCCGGTTCAGCACAGTTTCTGCAACTTGAACCGGCGTCAGCGGTTCTCCGCCGTACCTGCACCAAATCGACTCCTCTCTTCACCTACTGCTTCGTCCCATCCTAAGGAACTCATCCCCCTCACTCCAATACCTCGACACGGCCTAAAACCTGTCGACTCTAGTTCGAACAAAACCCGTATCAGTCCCTTGTTTCCTTCTCCGGCCACCCAGGTCTTCCCCCGTCACGGTGGCAGTCTCAACCTCTTCCTAAGACCTTCCTAAGTGTCACCCAACACACATAAACCCTCGACTCACTCCCTAAGTCCACGACTTTCAACCTGAGCAAAACAGAAAAACAGAGTATATCTGTATGCTCCGTCGTGCCAACCTCCACCGTGCACTCCCCGTCACGGCTGCCCCACCAGAAGACTCCTAGGACTCCACTGAACTCCCTAGACCTCACGGAACTCCTCGATTCAACCCCTAAACCTACGACTTAGCTCCTGAACCCAGAAGACAAAATAGAGCAAAGAAACTAGGATGAGGAATTACCTGTCCTCCTGTCGCCGTCGTGAGCTCAGCCGTGAGGACACGGCTCCTCCCGTCCACCTCCGTCCTCTGAACACTTCCACTGGCCTCGATTGGTTGATCACGGCCACAACACCACCCACCAACACTCACGTCCTACCTGGTTTTTCTCTGATTTCCCGTGGCTCTCAACTCACACACAAACCATCACCGCACCTCCAAACCTCCTCACTATCTTCCTCTCAACTCTAAGTCACTCTTCACTCACCTGAACACACCAACACTCACCATCGTCTCTCAATTTCTCTCAACTCTCTCCCTCTGTTCTGTCTGGTTCAAAGAACACACACGGGCACGATTTAACCCCAAATTATTGGACCCGTGCACACAATCCTGGAAGCCTCTAGTCAAGCCCCACGTGTCACCATCCTACCCTTCCTCTCACAAATAGCCCAATCTCAGCCATCCAATTTCCCTCTCTGTGCATAAATCCCCAGACAACCAAAAGACCAAAATACCCCTCATTTTAAGTCAAAATTACGATTTTACCCTTACCGTTTTAGACCCGTAACTCACACCTCGTACGTCCGCTGAATACATGCCGCCTGTCAGCGAACTCAGGACAACGAGATCAATCTAAGTATCCTAGGTCAACGTACCAAAACCCGTTTATACGAAATGTCAACTTTCCCCCTAATTTAGCCAAATTACGATTATGCCCTCAACCTTCTGAACATCATAACTTCATCCTCGGATGTCGGAATCGGGCGTGCCACCTGCCTACGGGTTCGTGACGTCCCGAACTACGTCCTGGTCACCAGTCAAAGCCCATTTGACCACCCGAACTAAAAATCAACTTTTTGGCCAAACTAGGGGCAAAATCGTCATTCTAAGCTAATGACCTTATCAGGACCAACTAACCCCCGATTAAACTCACTAATCCCTACTTAATCACGGTCTTAACCCTAATCTATGGGACGGGTCGTTACATTTAGAGTGCTTTGCATGGAGAAGGCTTAGAGTGCTTTTTTTAAAAAAGCGTAGGCGATAAGATAGTTTCATTAGACTTTGAAACGAAACATCTTGAATCTTATTGAAAGATGTTATGTGAGAAAAGTAGGCATTGTGCCGAATTTTAACCACAAAATTTGTGTCCTTGATGATGATGTAACGACCCGTCCCAAATTTCATGGTTAGATTAGTGACTAATCACGATTAGTGAGGCTAATCCGTGATTAGTAGAGCGAAATCGGACGAGCGATGCCAAATGACCGTTTTGCCTCTAGTGGTGGCAAAACGTTGACTTTTCAATCGGACGGTCAAATGGACTTTGACCGATGACCGTGACGTAGTTCGTGACGACACGAGATCATAGACAGGTGGCACGTTCAATTCCGACGTTCGAGGAAGAAGTTATGACGTTCGGAAGTTTAGGGGCATTTTGGTAATTTGGGTGAATAGGAGGTCAAAAGTTGACTTTTTGACCGGGAGGTCCGATGGCCGAGGGCCAGAGACCGTTACGTAGATAAGGACGATACGAATCTGTAGACAGGCGGCACGTCGAATTTGGACGTTCGACGGCGAAGTTACGGTTCACAGAAGTTCTCGGTTACTATTCACGACGACACGTTTTGCGAGGACGGTTTGTCTTTAGTGTGGACCCAGATATTTTGGCAGGCCAAGGGATGAGTGACAAGTGTCACCCATCCATTGCCCACCTTCCCACCTACGTGCATCGATCATTCCTTCATTTCAAACACACACACACACACAAAACTACCCGATCTCACATCCACCATCCTTCCATCTGTGCAACCCAAAACCCATCCATCCTTCATTCAAGCAACCAGGGATGGAAGAGGAGACTGGATGGAGGTGGCTGGACGGCTGGAACTGCCGTGGGCGGTGGCTGGAGCCCAGAACCCGAGCGGGTACCCGGTAAGCCCGATAAACCCATTTTTCTTCTATTTTTCGATTTAGACATTATGGTTGCTATTAGTTGATTAGGATGAGTTTATTGAGGTTGTAGGAAGGTGTAGTGGGTGGTTTGGACGGCGGTGAAGGGCTGAGCAGCCCTGGGTACAATCGGAAAAATTGGACCGATTATGGGAGAATTGGACGGACGGGTTTTGTAGCGTTTTTCCTAGTTTTCTTGATTAGGATAGATTAGAAATGAGAAAATAGGAATTTAGGAATTGGAATGGAGGAAATCGGACGAGATTTGAGGGAGTAGGAACGCTGAACCGGTTCCTCCGGTTCAGCATAGTGCCTGGACCGGAAAACCAGGAAAAACCGGTTTTCCTGAGGATGCTGGTGATGAACAGTAACCAGGGTCTTCTAGGGGCTCGTGAGGGCACGTGGTCCATAATTTGGGAAAGTGTTCAACACGGGAAATCTTCTATTCGATGTAACGAAGATTTTGGGACTGGTCTCGTGTCAATCGGACATCGTTTCGATAGTTTTCGGGGTGTCGGAAGGTTTAGGGTCGGTTTAAAAATAGTTAAAAATACGGAAAAATTACGGGGCTTTGGTAGGAGGTTAATTAAGTAGTTAGTAACCTTCTATTACGATTTGGACAGGTTTGAGAGTCCCGGTGACGGTGATCGGCTCGGGGAGCCGTATGGCACGCAAATCGAGGCGGCAGCTCGGACGGTCTGTGAGTGGACCTTGTTTTCTAAATTGGTGCATGCATAAATGTTTATTATATGATTTATTACTTGTTTGGTGATGCCATGGGTGCATTTGTATGTGGTTACGTATAAGCACGTATTTCGAGGTTTCGGCCTTATACGGTGCTTATACGGGTCTGTATTTCTTTATTGATTTAAATGAACTGAATTTGGATTTCAAAATGATAAACTCGGGTATGAGACCCATTTGGTTTTGTCTCGGGCATATGACCTCAGATTCCGGGCACGGTGCCCAGTTGGTGTCCTATGTTCGGGTACGAGACCCAGTCACTTTACGGTTTTGATTTCAGGTCAGGGAACCTTAAATGGATTCCTAGGTTCATGACGGTTTATGGGAACCGGCATGAACCCTTGTTATGGTATCATGGTTCATGACGGTTTATGGGAACCGGCATGAACCCTTGTTGGTTATTACGGTACATGACGGTTTATGGGAACCGGCATGTTACCTGGTTATGTTATTACGGTACATGACGGTTTATGGGAACCGGCATGTTACCTGATTATGGGTATTATGGATTCATGACGGTTCAGGGGAACCGGTCGTGAATGTTTATGTTATGTATATATATGTTCGTCTACCTTCCTTTACTTCTATTATCTCCTCCGGGGAGGGTCGTTGGCCTGGGTGGACCCCGGAGTAGTCACGGAGCACCGACTGAGTGGAGTCACCCCCCAGTTGGGTTCCTTACTCTCAGGAAAGCTATGATTACTATTACCTCAGGTAGGGTCAGTGGTCTACGGACATTGATCTTGACTTTGAGAAGACTCGGATTGAGACCTGGGTAGCATGCGCGTGGCTTTGGATACCGTGACAGGATTGGTTGTGTGACTTATATATATGTATGTGATGTATATATGATATATGATATGTGGTGTGTACAGGTGTGCACAGGATTTGAGCAGTGGCTCGTGTACTTGGTTTCTTTATGGTTTGGGGCCGAGTCCTTTATGGATTTGGGCAGTGGCCCGTATGGTCGTTTTTATTGTGGTCCTTTCGACCTTAGTCTATATCTGCTTTGGGCTTAGTCCCACATATGGTTTGTTTTGGATAAATGGTTTTCGAATGCATGCATGCTTTTTAGTGGAGGGTACAAATGTCTTCTCGTTAAAATGTTTTTATAAACTCTTGTTTTGTCCACTCACAGTTTTTAATGTTTTGACTGCCCTTCAGGTTGACATCGGATGTGGACTGTAGCAGAGACCGAGATATCACATGCCTCCTCCGGATCCTGGCGTACTCTGATAGCCCGGGAGGGCAAAGGTCGGAAATATCCCTTGTCTGACACTTCGTGTCAGACGGGAGCAGGGTCATCCCGCACTAATCCCGGGGGGATTGGGATGGGTCCTGTCAACGTGGTATCAGAGCGGGGTTGTCTCTATTCGAGCAACCGCGGAGCTCTTGGAGTATGTATGCTGGTCGAGGATGTGATATCTCATTGGGCTGCAGTCCGTGGTCAACCTGATTGTCGGGGTGCCGGTACGATAGTTAGTAGAATTGGCAAGCCTTGGTTCGGCACTCGATGCCGGGGTTGCCATGGTTCTGTCAGGGTTGGCAGTGTGGAACCCTACGGAAGGCTTAACGTAGTATTACGTTAGAGTTTTGGATCGTGAGACGGTTAGTTGGGATCGCCTTCACGATGTCGTAGGATCGATTCCGACGACTGGTTAGGAGTGTGACCATTAGATGGTCAGATTATGTTGAATTAAATGGATTTACTACTGTTGGCAGTTAGTAGTCGAGTTCGGGGAACTCTGGTTGAACTTATGGTAGTTGGCAGCCAGATTCGAGGAATTCTGGTTGGACTTACGGTAGGATTGGATTGTCGTCTTTACGATGTCGGGACCGCGGGGTCGGTCAGATCGTGGATTTTACTGCTTTTCGCAGTTGGGTTCAAAGTGACCCTAGTTGTGATTGTGGAACCCTACCTTGGTGGGTATGGTTCGGAAATGGGAGTTGGCGAGTGGTGTGACTTTGACGACTATTTAGATTTGGATTCGTTAGTCGGTCTAGTCATGTCAGCTTGTATTGGGACTGCACTTCGCAGTCAGGGTTGTACGTATCGGTTAGACCGAGTTGGTTGTCGTGCTACTTCAGTTGTGGTTTGGTGCAACTAAGGTCGTGGATGACCTGGTAGACGACAATGGTTTAGTCAAGTTACGACAGGATAGAGATTGTTGGACAAGTTACCAGGGTTGGTACTTGTCGATGGAATCCCTGAGTGGGATACAGAGTAGTTGGTACGGGCGATTGATTCCGTTGGATACGGAGTCTGGATATAGCGATGTCTGGTAGTTAGGTCTGCACGAGTGCGGGGCAGGCGCTACTACCGAGAGTGGTTATAGTTACGATTGTTGGGGATCGGGGACGTTCGGGGAACGTTTTCCTTTTCTCGCATGAGTTGTCAGGGTGACTGTACCCAGAGTTGACAGGTACGAGGGAGACAGAGTTTCTCCTATACGAGCAGAGGTACGCGATCGTCGCTTGGTATGAGCGGAGATCCAGGATGTCAGTGTGGCACACAGTGTGCTAGCGTCAGTACTGATGCTAGTGAGGATGCTTGTGTGCTGATGCTGACAAGTGCTAGTGCTGGTGTCGGTGCGGGTGATTGTGATGACGGTGAGTCACGAGTCGGGATGTGGCTCTGACGAGATGGGCATATGTTCGGTATCTCTGGTTCCAGAGTGGACCTCAGATAAGGTTAAAGTGGTTAAGGGACACGTGGTTGATGTCCGGATATGTTGTTTCCAATCTTGTTGGAACTTCGAAATCGCGAGAGGTTGCGATTGAGATGACGAGAGGAATGCGGGTTTTCCGCATTGGTAATGGGTATGTCGAAGTCATTTTGGGTGACTTCTCAGGTTCTACCATAATTGATGGTGGTAGATGAGGTAGATGTTATAGATGTTGTTGGTTGCCACTAGTACACTGATTGTGTATTGGTTGGTGGACCCGGGATTTGTTCTGAATCATCAGGAGGAGATGAGTATATCGAAGTTAAATGACTGAGATATCTCATTTTCTACTTGGTGGCAGAAGATGTTAGGTTACATGACGTGGTGAGTGCAGCGAGTGTTGTTTGCATTCACGTAGGATGGATTATTCGATCATTCTTGTTTTGCCTTGGTGGAATGACAAGGATCGATACGAGGTAATCAGTGAGAACCCACAGTCTCGGCGTGTCTTGTCGTAGACTAATCTATTTAAGATGTGGGAAATGGTCTAGGACTTTGGTTGGCGTGACGATTCTCGATCGTGACGTCTATGGTCGGTTGACGTAGTGTTGGATCTGGATCATGATTTGGGTATCCAGATAAGTGGAGAGTTTATTACTCTTACTTGGATGTAAGTGGAGAGTTTATTACTCTTACTTGGATGTTGAGTGGAGCATGTTGGGACTGAACTTCTTTTCGAGGTAAATCCCATATGGCTTATTACTCACCTGAGTAGTTGTCCGATGAGTAGTTTTCCGACGTGGTCGGATATGGTCAGCCTTAGAGCTGTGTGGATGTTGGGATTGATTTCCCTATGAAGTCAATCGTTGGTAATAGGGTAATCGGTTTAGCGGGTAACCGATAGGTTTGGTTTTGGTACGTCTCGGTAGACGTGAACGATATTTCAGGTTTTGGAATCAGATTTCTGGATGACGATTCAGGATTTGATTTTGGAACCTGAAAGAGGATTTCTGTATTTGGGTTTTGGAATCGGATTCTGGGTGACGATTCAGGATTTGATTCTAGAGCTTGACTATAGATTTTCTTTTATGGATTTGGGTTCGGAATGGTTATTCCTAATACTAGTTTACGGAATGATGATTTCGGATTTGAATTTGGACATGATTATGGATATGATTTCTGGGTTTGGATTCGGGATTTCTTACGAAATTGCGGATTCGGATTCGGATTTGGAAATAGATAATGGGTCGGAGTTTCAATTTGTCTAGTACTGGATTGGACAAATGGACTCCATAGTAGAAACGTGATCGGCTACAACCTATATGGGTGTAGGCTGATTGATGTGTAGATGTATGTACCTTGTAGGTTGGTGAGCGTGTTGGTAGTCGGATTGGATCCGATACCACTGGATTAGTCGAGGTCGTGAACTAGGCATTGGATACTGTGCATTGGGTCATGGTATTTCTAATGGGTCTAGTTACACACAGGTCGAGTGAAATGCTTGTGGTTAGTGTAACCACGAGTGTGTGTCATATCAGTTTGCGACTGACAACTGTCAAGTACTGACAGTTTGTAGGAGGTGTCAGCGTGGATCCTGGTGTGAGGTCTGATGACTCCCCGTGGGAGCAGACGTCCGTGGTCGAATGTAGACGAGGCGACATGAGCGTTAGTGGTACGTCTGGTTGCAGACGAGTAAGTATTGTTCTAGTTGGTTGGTGTACGAGGGTACACGTATTTCGAGGTTGATTCTACCTTCCACGAGGTGGATGTGGAATCAGAATAGTTGGCGTTTCGAGAACGAAACTAATTAAGGAGGGAAGAACGGTCAGATTAGGTCGGTTGGAATTTCGAGGACGAAATTAATTAAGGAGGGAAGGTTGTAACGACCCGTCCCAAATTTCATGGTTAGATTAGTGACTAATCACGATTAGTGAGGCTAATCCGTGATTAGTAGAGCGAAATCGGACGAGCGATGCGAAATGACCGTTTTGCCCCTGGTGGTGGCAAAACGTTGACTTTTCAATCGGACGGTCAAATGGACTTTGACCGATGACCGTGACGTAGTTCGTGACGTCACGAGATCATAGACAGGTGGCACGTTCAATTCCGACGTTCGAGGAAGAAGTTATGACGTTCGGAAGTTTAGGGGCATTTTGGTAATTTGGGTGAATAGGAGGTCAAAAGTTGACTTTTTGACCGGGAGGTCCGATGGCCGAGGGCCAGAGACCGTTACGTAGATAAGGACGATACGAATCTGTAGACAGGCGGCACGTCGAATTTGGACGTTCGACGGCGAAGTTACGGTTCACAGAAGTTCTCGGTTACTATTCACGACGACACGTTTTGCGAGGACGGTTTGTCTTTAGTGTGGACCCAGATATTTTGGCAGGCCAAGGGATGAGTGACAAGTGTCACCCATCCATTGCCCACCTTCCCACCTACGTGCATCGATCATTCCTTCATTTCAAACACACACACACAAAACTACCCGATCTCACATCCACCATCCTTCCATCTGTGCAACCCAAAACCCATCCATCCTTCATTCAAGCAACCAGGGATGGAAGAGGAGACCGGATGGAGGTGGCTGGACGGCTGGAACTGCCGTGGGCGGTGGCTGGAGCCCAGAACCCGAGCGGGTACCCGGTAAGCCCGATAAACCCATTTTTCTTCTATTTTTCGATTTAGACATTATGGTTGCTATTAGTTGATTAGGATGAGTTTATTGAGGTTGTAGGAAGGTGTAGTGGGTGGTTTGGACGGCGGTGAAGGGCTGAGCAGCCCTGGGTACAATCGGAAAAATTGGACCGATTATGGGAGAATTGGACGGACGGGTTTTGTAGCGTTTTTCCTAGTTTTCTTGATTAGGATAGATTAGAAATGAGAAAATAGGAATTTAGGAATTGGAATGGAGGAAATCGGACGAGATTTGAGGGAGTAGGAACGCTGAACCGGTTCCTCCGGTTCAGCATAGTGCCTGGACCGGAAAACCAGGAAAAACCGGTTTTCCTGAGGATGCTGGTGATGAACAGTAACCAGGGTCTTCTAGGGGCTCGTGAGGGCACGTGGTCCATAATTTGGGAAAGTGTTCAACACGGGAAATCTTCTATTCGATGTAACGAAGATTTTGGGACTGGTCTCGTGTCAATCGGACATCGTTTCGATAGTTTTCGGGGTGTCGGAAGGTTTAGGGTCGGTTTAAAAATAGTTAAAAATACGGAAAAATTACGGGGCTTTGGTAGGAGGTTAATTAAGTAGTTAGTAACCTTCTATTACGATTTGGACAGGTTTGAGAGTCCCGGTGACGGTGATCGGCTCGGGGAGCCGTATGGCACGCAAATCGAGGCGGCAGCTCGGACGGTCTGTGAGTGGACCTTGTTTTCTAAATTGGTGCATGCATAAATGTTTATTATATGTTTTATTACTTGTTTGGTGATGCCATGGGTGCATTTGTATGTGGTTACGTATAAGCACGTATTTCGAGGTTTCGGCCTTATACGGTGCTTATACGGGTCTGTATTTCTTTATTGATTTAAATGAACTGAATTTGGATTTCAAAATGATAAACTCGGGTATGAGACCCATTTGGTTTTGTCTCGGGCATATGACCTCAGATTCCGGGCACGGTGCCCAGTTGGTGTCCTATGTTCGGGTACGAGACCCAGTCACTTTACGGTTTTGATTTCAGGTCAGGGAACCTTAAATGGATTCCTAGGTTCATGACGGTTTATGGGAACCGGCATGAACCCTTGTTATGGTATCATGGTTCATGACGGTTTATGGGAACCGGCATGAACCCTTGTTGGTTATTACGGTACATGACGGTTTATGGGAACCGGCATGTTACCTGGTTATGTTATTACGGTACATGACGGTTTATGGGAACCGGCATGTTACCTGATTATGGGTATTATGGATTCATGACGGTTCAGGGGAACCGGTCGTGAATGTTTATGTTATGTATATATATGTTCGTCTACCTTCCTTTACTTCTATTATCTCCTCCGGGGAGGGTCGTTGGCCTGGGTGGACCCCGGAGTAGTCACGGAGCACCGACTGAGTGGAGTCACCCCCCAGTTGGGTTCCTTACTCTCAGGAAAGCTATGATTACTATTACCTCAGGTAGGGTCAGTGGTCTACGGACATTGATCTTGACTTTGAGAAGACTCGGATTGAGACCTGGGTAGCATGCGCGTGGCTTTGGATACCGTGACAGGATTGGTTGTGTGACTTATATATATGTATGTGATGTATATATGATATATGATATGTGGTGTGTACAGGTGTGCACAGGATTTGAGCAGTGGCTCGTGTACTTGGTTTCTTTATGGTTTGGGGCCGAGTCCTTTATGGATTTGGGCAGTGGCCCGTATGGTCGTTTTTATTGTGGTCCTTTCGACCTTAGTCTATATCTGCTTTGGGCTTAGTCCCACATATGGTTTGTTTTGGATAAATGGTTTTCGAATGCATGCATGCTTTTTAGTGGAGGGTACAAATGTCTTCTCGTTAAAATGTTTTTATAAACTCTTGTTTTGTCCACTCACAGTTTTTAATGTTTTGACTGCCCTTCAGGTTGACATCGGATGTGGACTGTAGCAGAGACCGAGATATCACATGCCTCCTCCGGATCCTGGCGTACTCTGATAGCCCGGGAGGGCAAAGGTCGGAAATATCCCTTGTCTGACACTTCGTGTCAGACGGGAGCAGGGTCATCCCGCACTAATCCCGGGGGGATTGGGATGGGTCCTGTCAACGTGGTATCAGAGCGGGGTTGTCTCTATTCGAGCAACCGCGGAGCTCTTGGAGTATGTATGCTGGTCGAGGATGTGATATCTCATTGGGCTGCAGTCCGTGGTCAACCTGATTGTCGGGGTGCCGGTACGATAGTTAGTAGAATTGGCAAGCCTTGGTTCGGCACTCGATGCCGGGGTTGCCATGGTTCTGTCAGGGTTGGCAGTGTGGAACCCTACGGAAGGCTTAACGTAGTATTACGTTAGAGTTTTGGATCGTGAGACGGTTAGTTGGGATCGCCTTCACGATGTCGTAGGATCGATTCCGACGACTGGTTAGGAGTGTGACCATTAGATGGTCAGATTATGTTGAATTAAATGGATTTACTACTGTTGGCAGTTAGTAGTCGAGTTCGGGGAACTCTGGTTGAACTTATGGTAGTTGGCAGCCAGATTCGAGGAATTCTGGTTGGACTTACGGTAGGATTGGATTGTCGTCTTTACGATGTCGGGACCGCGGGGTCGGTCAGATCGTGGATTTTACTGCTTTTCGCAGTTGGGTTCAGAGTGACCCTAGTTGTGATTGTGGAACCCTACCTTGGTGGGTATGGTTCGGAAATGGGAGTTGGCGAGTGGTGTGACTTTGACGACTATTTAGATTTGGATTCGTTAGTCGGTCTAGTCATGTCAGCTTGTATTGGGACTGCACTTCGCAGTCAGGGTTGTACGTATCGGTTAGACCGAGTTGGTTGTCGTGCTACTTCAGTTGTGGTTTGGTGCAACTAAGGTCGTGGATGACCTGGTAGACGACAATGGTTTAGTCAAGTTACGACAGGATAGAGATTGTTGGACAAGTTACCAGGGTTGGTACTTGTCGATGGAATCCCTGAGTGGGATACAGAGTAGTTGGTACGGGCGATTGATTCCGTTGGATACGGAGTCTGGATATAGCGATGTCTGGTAGTTAGGTCTGCACGAGTGCGGGGCAGGCGCTACTACCGAGAGTGGTTATAGTTACGATTGTTGGGGATCGGGGACGTTCGGGGAACGTTTTCCTTTTCTCGCATGAGTTGTCAGGGTGACTGTACCCAGAGTTGACAGGTACGAGGGAGACAGAGTTTCTCCTATACGAGCAGAGGTACGCGATCGTCGCTTGGTATGAGCGGAGATCCAGGATGTCAGTGTGGCACACAGTGTGCTAGCGTCAGTACTGATGCTAGTGAGGATGCTTGTGTGCTGATGCTGACAAGTGCTAGTGCTGGTGTCGGTGCGGGTGATTGTGATGACGGTGAGTCACGAGTCGGGATGTGGCTCTGACGAGATGGGCATATGTTCGGTATCTCTGGTTCCAGAGTGGACCTCAGATAAGGTTAAAGTGGTTAAGGGACACGTGGTTGATGTCCGGATATGTTGTTTCCAATCTTGTTGGAACTTCGAAATCGCGAGAGGTTGCGATTGAGATGACGAGAGGAATGCGGGTTTTCCGCATTGGTAATGGGTATGTCGAAGTCATTTTGGGTGACTTCTCAGGTTCTACCATAATTGATGGTGGTAGATGAGGTAGATGTTATAGATGTTGTTGGTTGCCACTAGTACACTGATTGTGTATTGGTTGGTGGACCCGGGATTTGTTCTGAATCATCAGGAGGAGATGAGTATATCGAAGTTAAATGACTGAGATATCTCATTTTCTACTTGGTGGCAGAAGATGTTAGGTTACATGACGTGGTGAGTGCAGCGAGTGTTGTTTGCATTCACGTAGGATGGATTATTCGATCATTCTTGTTTTGCCTTGGTGGAATGACAAGGATCGATACGAGGTAATCAGTGAGAACCCACAGTCTCGGCGTGTCTTGTCGTAGACTAATCTATTTAAGATGTGGGAAATGGTCTAGGACTTTGGTTGGCGTGACGATTCTCGATCGTGACGTCTATGGTCGGTTGACGTAGTGTTGGATCTGGATCATGATTTGGGTATCCAGATAAGTGGAGAGTTTATTACTCTTACTTGGATGTAAGTGGAGAGTTTATTACTCTTACTTGGATGTTGAGTGGAGCATGTTGGGACTGAACTTCTTTTCGAGGTAAATCCCATATGGCTTATTACTCACCTGAGTAGTTGTCCGATGAGTAGTTTTCCGACGTGGTCGGATATGGTCAGCCTTAGAGCTGTGTGGATGTTGGGATTGATTTCCCTATGAAGTCAATCGTTGGTAATAGGGTAATCGGTTTAGCGGGTAACCGATAGGTTTGGTTTTGGTACGTCTCGGTAGACGTGAACGATATTTCAGGTTTTGGAATCAGATTTCTGGATGACGATTCAGGATTTGATTTTGGAACTTGAAAGAGGATTTCTGTATTTGGGTTTTGGAATCGGATTCTGGGTGACGATTCAGGATTTGATTCTAGAGCTTGACTATAGATTTTCTTTTATGGATTTGGGTTCGGAATGGTTATTCCTAATACTAGTTTACGGAATGATGATTTCGGATTTGAATTTGGACATGATTATGGATATGATTTCTGGGTTTGGATTCGGGATTTCTTACGAAATTGCGGATTCGGATTCGGATTTGGAAATAGATAATGGGTCGGAGTTTCAATTTGTCTAGTACTGGATTGGACAAATGGACTCCATAGTAGAAACGTGATCGGCTACAACCTATATGGGTGTAGGCTGATTGATGTGTAGATGTATGTACCTTGTAGGTTGGTGAGCGTGTTGGTAGTCGGATTGGATCCGATACCACTGGATTAGTCGAGGTCGTGAACTAGGCATTGGATACTGTGCATTGGGTCATGGTATTTCTAATGGGTCTAGTTACACACAGGTCGAGTGAAATGCTTGTGGTTAGTGTAACCACGAGTGTGTGTCATATCAGTTTGCGACTGACAACTGTCAAGTACTGACAGTTTGTAGGAGGTGTCAGCGTGGATCCTGGTGTGAGGTCTGATGACTCCCCGTGGGAGCAGACGTCCGTGGTCGAATGTAGACGAGGCGACATGAGCGTTAGTGGTACGTCTGGTTGCAGACGAGTAAGTATTGTTCTAGTTGGTTGGTGTACGAGGGTACACGTATTTCGAGGTTGATTCTACCTTCCACGAGGTGGATGTGGAATCAGAATAGTTGGCGTTTCGAGAACGAAACTAATTAAGGAGGGAAGAACGGTCAGATTAGGTCGGTTGGAATTTCGAGGACGAAATTAATTAAGGAGGGAAGGTTGTAACGACCCGTCCCAAATTTCATGGTTAGATTAGTGACTAATCACGATTAGTGAGGCTAATCCGTGATTAGTAGAGCGAAATCGGACGAGCGATGCGAAATGACCGTTTTGCCCCTGGTGGTGGCAAAACGTTGACTTTTCAATCGGACGGTCAAATGGACTTTGACCGATGACCGTGACGTAGTTCGTGACGTCACGAGATCATAGACAGGTGGCACGTTCAATTCCGACGTTCGAGGAAGAAGTTATGACGTTCGGAAGTTTAGGGGCATTTTGGTAATTTGGGTGAATAGGAGGTCAAAAGTTGACTTTTTGACCGGGAGGTCCGATGGCCGAGGGCCAGAGACCGTTACGTAGATAAGGACGATACGAATCTGTAGACAGGCGGCACGTCGAATTTGGACGTTCGACGGCGAAGTTACGGTTCACAGAAGTTCTCGGTTACTATTCACGACGACACGTTTTGCGAGGACGGTTTGTCTTTAGTGTGGACCCAGATATTTTGGCAGGCCAAGGGATGAGTGACAAGTGTCACCCATCCATTGCCCACCTTCCCACCTACGTGCATCGATCATTCCTTCATTTCAAACACACACACACACAAAACTACCCGATCTCACATCCACCATCCTTCCATCTGTGCAACCCAAAACCCATCCATCCTTCATTCAAGCAACCAGGGATGGAAGAGGAGACCGGATGGAGGTGGCTGGACGGCTGGAACTGCCGTGGGCGGTGGCTGGAGCCCAGAACCCGAGCGGGTACCCGGTAAGCCCGATAAACCCATTTTTCTTCTATTTTTCGATTTAGACATTATGGTTGCTATTAGTTGATTAGGATGAGTTTATTGAGGTTGTAGGAAGGTGTAGTGGGTGGTTTGGACGGCGGTGAAGGGCTGAGCAGCCCTGGGTACAATCGGAAAAATTGGACCGATTATGGGAGAATTGGACGGACGGGTTTTGTAGCGTTTTTCCTAGTTTTCTTGATTAGGATAGATTAGAAATGAGAAAATAGGAATTTAGGAATTGGAATGGAGGAAATCGGACGAGATTTGAGGGAGTAGGAACGCTGAACCGGTTCCTCCGGTTCAGCATAGTGCCTGGACCGGAAAACCAGGAAAAACCGGTTTTCCTGAGGATGCTGGTGATGAACAGTAACCAGGGTCTTCTAGGGGCTCGTGAGGGCACGTGGTCCATAATTTGGGAAAGTGTTCAACACGGGAAATCTTCTATTCGATGTAACGAAGATTTTGGGACTGGTCTCGTGTCAATCGGACATCGTTTCGATAGTTTTCGGGGTGTCGGAAGGTTTAGGGTCGGTTTAAAAATAGTTAAAAATACGGAAAAATTACGGGGCTTTGGTAGGAGGTTAATTAAGTAGTTAGTAACCTTCTATTACGATTTGGACAGGTTTGAGAGTCCCGGTGACGGTGATCGGCTCGGGGAGCCGTATGGCACGCAAATCGAGGCGGTAGCTCGGACGGTCTGTGAGTGGACCTTGTTTTCTAAATTGGTGCATGCATAAATGTTTATTATATGTTTTATTACTTGTTTGGTGATGCCATGGGTGCATTTGTATGTGGTTACGTATAAGCACGTATTTCGAGGTTTCGGCCTTATACGGTGCTTATACGGGTCTGTATTTCTTTATTGATTTAAATGAACTGAATTTGGATTTCAAAATGATAAACTCGGGTATGAGACCCATTTGGTTTTGTCTCGGGCATATGACCTCAGATTCCGGGCACGGTGCCCAGTTGGTGTCCTATGTTCGGGTACGAGACCCAGTCACTTTACGGTTTTGATTTCAGGTCAGGGAACCTTAAATGGATTCCTAGGTTCATGACGGTTTATGGGAACCGGCATGAACCCTTGTTATGGTATCATGGTTCATGACGGTTTATGGGAACCGGCATGAACCCTTGTTGGTTATTACGGTACATGACGGTTTATGGGAACCGGCATGTTACCTGGTTATGTTATTACGGTACATGACGGTTTATGGGAACCGGCATGTTACCTGATTATGGGTATTATGGATTCATGACGGTTCAGGGGAACCGGTCGTGAATGTTTATGTTATGTATATATATGTTCGTCTACCTTCCTTTACTTCTATTATCTCCTCCGGGGAGGGTCGTTGGCCTGGGTGGACCCCGGAGTAGTCACGGAGCACCGACTGAGTGGAGTCACCCCCCAGTTGGGTTCCTTACTCTCAGGAAAGCTATGATTACTATTACCTCAGGTAGGGTCAGTGGTCTACGGACATTGATCTTGACTTTGAGAAGACTCGGATTGAGACCTGGGTAGCATGCGCGTGGCTTTGGATACCGTGACAGGATTGGTTGTGTGACTTATATATATGTATGTGATGTATATATGATATATGATATGTGGTGTGTACAGGTGTGCACAGGATTTGAGCAGTGGCTCGTGTACTTGGTTTCTTTATGGTTTGGGGCCGAGTCCTTTATGGATTTGGGCAGTGGCCCGTATGGTCGTTTTTATTGTGGTCCTTTCGACCTTAGTCTATATCTGCTTTGGGCTTAGTCCCACATATGGTTTGTTTTGGATAAATGGTTTTCGAATGCATGCATGCTTTTTAGTGGAGGGTACAAATGTCTTCTCGTTAAAATGTTTTTATAAACTCTTGTTTTGTCCACTCACAGTTTTTAATGTTTTGACTGCCCTTCAGGTTGACATCGGATGTGGACTGTAGCAGAGACCGAGATATCACATGCCTCCTCCGGATCCTGGCGTACTCTGATAGCCCGGGAGGGCAAAGGTCGGAAATATCCCTTGTCTGACACTTCGTGTCAGACGGGAGCAGGGTCATCCCGCACTAATCCCGGGGGGATTGGGATGGGTCCTGTCAGATGACTTGGTCACTGATTTAGTTTCCTGGTTGTTCCCTGCAACTCGGACTCGGCAATGATGGTGTCCACGCGGATCATCTTTTGTGCGGGTTTTTGGGGGTCTTTGTTTCCGAGACGATCCGTTACCTTTTTTCTGACGTACTCGGTGCAGTGTCCTTCCTTCAAGAGATCCCGGAGGTATCTTTCGAAAGTCTAGCAAGAGCTTGTAATGACCCGTCCCGAATATCGGGATTGAATATTAATTAATCATGATTTAGAATGACTAATCGGGGATTAGTTGAGTGAAATCGGACGAAGCGTGCAAAATGACCGTTTTGCCCCTGGCGTGGGCAAAACGTTGACTTTTAGTTCGGGCGGTCAAATGGACTTTGGCCGATGACTGTGACGTAGTTCGGGACGTTACGAGTTCATAGACAGGTGGCACGTTCGATTCCGACATTCGAGGTGAAAGTTATGATGTTCGGAAGTTGAGGGGTATTTTGGTAATTTGGCATATTAGGGGCCAAATGTTGACTTTTTGATCGGGAGGCCCGATGGACGAGGGCCAAGGACCGTTACGTAGGTCTCGTCGATGCGAATCCAACGACAGGCGGCATGCCGAAATCGGAGATTCGACGACGAAGTTATGGTCACGGAATCGGGCTCGGTTAACCGAACGAACCGGGAATAAAATAATATTTTAAGATGAACAGTACCCGGTGACTGGACACACTTGGATGAGTGACAAGTGTCACTCATCCCTTAAATTCAGGCATGAAACCAGATCCCATGTTTTAGGGAAGACACAATTATGATGTTATATTAATTAATTATGTTTAATTATATTTCTTTCCTCCATTAATCATCCATGTTCTTCAAACCGTGCAAATTGGGGGAAACAAAATTGAGAGAATTCAGCTCCCTTCCACTGCAGGTTCTGAGGGGAAACTTGAGAGATTTTTGAGATTGAATTGTCTGGGAAAAACGGGAGATTGAGAGTGAGCTAGGAACTGGAAATTCGAAAATTTAGTTTTTGGGAGGAAAAATCGAATTGGAAGAATTGGGCCGTGAGGAGTGGAATTGAAGCTCGAGTTAGCTTCCTGAGGTCTGTACGAGTCGAACCACATCAAGAACGGAAGAAATCGAGGCCCAATTGGCTCTGAACTGAGTCGGGTAACCATGAAAATGTCGAGTTTGAGTCGTGGCGTTTGAGCCATGAATTGATGCAATTGAGATGGGGAAAGAGTTTACCTGAATCCACTGAAGCTGCTGGTGGCATCAATTGAGAGAAATCGATTGAAAATGAAGGACTTCGAATGATGAACAATGGCCGGAGGACCTTCGAATGATCAACGGTGATCGTGGGGTTATAGAGGACCAACCGGGTCTGTTCGCGGGTTAAACGACCCGTTTACCAGACAAACGGGTTGGGACGGTAACACTGTAGCAGGCACGTGGATTTCACGCGCAGCCACTCACGGCGGCGCGTGGGGGCGCGTCCGGCCTAGTCTCAAGGTGAGGTCAACATGACTTTTGATCCCCTCGGTGTAACGAACATTTTGACGTTGATTTCGATGAAATCGGATATTGTTTCGTTAATGTTCCGCGTATCCGAAATTTTGTATTACGTTAAAAATACGTATTTAAATCCCGAAAAAATTGGGGAAAATTATATGATGTATTTTGAGATGTTAGTAACCCTCTATAATGATTTTGGACAGGAGTTGTGATTTCCAGATTTTACGGAAAAACGTGCAGCTCGGAAACGGACCGTTTTGGACGGTGTGTGTGAGTGGACTTTGTTTTCTAATCGTGATGCATGCATATATGATTTCTAATGCCTTATTATATGATTTTATATGCTTGGGCATGATTTGTGTTTCAATCCGGTAATTTCTCGGTTTTATGATTATTATATTATTATTTTGAGCGATTTTCGAGAAATTACGAAATATGGTAAAAATGATGTTTGGACTTGGTTTATGAGTCCGGGATTGAAATTGATTGAAAATAATGGTTGGACTCGGATTATTGAGTCATGGATTGAAAATGATATTTGGACTCGGGTTATGAGTTAGTGATTGACTTTGTGGATTTACGTGAAAATGGCAACGGAGGTTGCAACTCATGGATTTGCGTGATAATGTTATTTTGGGCATGAGAACCCAAGTGAATAGTGATTTTGACTCGGATTTGGAGTCATTTGTGAAATTGTGAAATTAATGATTTATTAGAATTTTATGATTATTTTAATCAGTCTTTCGGGCACGTTTTACGAGGAATGTGCAGATGATGTTTTGGGCTAGGCCCGGAGTTTAAATGATTTTTAAAATGATGTTTTAACTTAGTTGGTAAGTCAATGATGATTTTTGGATTATTTTATTGTTCTAAAAGGTGATTTTAAAGAAATACGTGTAAATGGTATTTTGAGCTTGAGACCCAGTTGAGAATGACCTTGACTTGGTATGAAGTCAAGATTTGATTGAAATGTTTTGGGATGTAATTCCCGGGATGGTTTTCATTGTGATTGTGATATTCCCAAACGGTCGGTGCTTGGGGGGATTACCCAGACGACCGGAGCTTGGGGGATGTGATTGTAGGATCGGGAGTTGATCCTATGGTAGTCAGCTTCTCGGATGATACTGAGCCTGGATGTACCACTCGGAGGTGTCTGATCCTGGGGATGTGTTCGCCCAGAGGTGACTGAGCCCGAGGGGGTTGAGCCCAGAGGTGTTTATTCCCGAGAGAGTGACTGGATATTGGCCTACGCGTAGTGCAGCACTTGTGAGTAGTGCAGTTTGATTGATTGTGCACTTGTGAGTAGTGCAGATGTGGTTGGTGATATTTTATGCACTTGTGAGTAGTGCAGATTGATTGAATTGATATATTTCTTGTGCACTGGTGATTAGTGCTGATTGGTATTGATTGTGATGATGTACTAGTATTGATTTTATCGGTCACTCATGTTTTACGTTATGCATGCAAGATTGTGAAAACTGGAGGGTAATATTGTATTTTGAAATATGTTTTTATAAGAGGTCATTTTTGTCCACTCACACCTTTTCTGTTTTGTGACCCTCCAGGCCGTGGTACGACGCTCGGGACTGATCGTGAGGCAGTGACAGCAGCAGAAATCCGCGCGAACATCCCTTGTCTGGCAAGCACTGAAGGGGAGTTTCGGACCTTTAGTTGACTTGTCAGACGGGAGCAGGACCGGGCACGGTTTTTGACGTCCAGTTGGGACGGGTCCTGTCAGAGCTTCTGTCGTGCCCATAGAAATTGTGATAGGCACACCATCTTGTCTTGTCGGCTCTCTCCTGGTCACCTTTGATGGGAGCTGGTCTTTCAAACCACGATTTTTCCTTTATCTGATTATATATTTGGAGGAAAGGTACCAAAGACTGTGTGTTTGGCTTCGCACCCGAGAACATGTTGGATGACGAGTTCCCTTTGCGCTTGTTAGCTTTCTCGGCTGAGTTCCCGCAGTGGGCATCATCCTTTGGCTGCGCAAACGCCTTTCCCGGATGTCCATCTTCCTCGACGTGGTTGGCGGCATGTGTGTCGTTCTTCTCGTCCTCCCAGCATGCATGTCGCTCCTCCAGGGACAACATCTTGGTGAGATATCGGGCGTTGCTCCTGACGATGTCTCTGTAGAGCTGGCTCTCCCGCGGTAGGCCTTGCTTAAATGCCATGGCTGCGACGAGATCGCTGCAGCCAATGATGCGAGACTTCTCTTCGTAATACCTCCGGATGTACTGCCGCAAGGTTTCCTTAGACCTCTTCCGGATGGTGAAGAGGTGGTCATCCTTGACTTCGACAGTGTGAAGCTGCGAGTACTCCTTCACGAAAGCAAGGGCCAATTATTCAAAGGAAGTGATTGATCTCCGGTGGAGATGGTTGAACCATGTCGTCGCCTGACCTTGCAGCGAGGCTTGGAAAACTTTGCATATGAGCGTGTCGTTGTGCATGTGAGGTACCATGACCCCCCGATAGTAATTGATGTGCTTTACTGGATCGGAGGTTCCCTTGTACTGATTGAAGTTTGGTGTTGAAAATTGCTGTGGGAATGGCTCCTCCTCAATGTCCTTAACGAATGGCGAAGATGATGACGTCTGAATTTGGCGCCAAAGGTCATCCTCAAAGTCTCCGTCATGTTGAACTCCCTGGAGGCGTCGATCTAGCATCCTTTGGACGTCTTCAGCGTGCAATGGTCCTTCGTATCGGGGGTTCGCACGCTTGGTCAAATGACATCGACTCCCTCGAGTTGCAGCAGGCCTAGCTTTCAAGCGTGCTGGTGAGTAAGTTTTGTCTTCCTTGCCGTGATCATTCGAGTAGGTGCGTGACGCACGGGAGACTGCTCACTGTCGTCGGCTATCGTGTGGGTATTCAATGCGTGAAAATGCTCTGGGGCGTCCTCTGAGTTGTTCTCGAGCCGATATCCTCGGTTGATCTTGTCCTCTTGCTTTGGGGGTGCAGCTTTCTTCCCCTGAGTCGCTTAGCGACGTGTCTCGGGACATTCTCTGGCAGCGGACATACTCTTTGCCAGCGCACTTCAGGACGTCCCCTGGTGTCTTGCAAGGTTCATTGCCTCCTTCGGAGGTTCCAGATGTCCCGATGTCCCCCAACAGCTGTTGCAAAAGCTCCGATTGGGCCCGAACTTGGTTGCTCAGTTGCTCGACTTGTTGTGTCAGTCCAAGTCGCGGAGGTGATCCTCTAGGTGCTTGCTCGTGATAAGTAGCATGTCGGGGCGCACGTCACGCGCCTTCAGACAAATGCGACGAAGCATGTCTCCCTGGTACCTGGGTGTCGGCCTGCGAGTTGGGCAGGGCGTCCAAGTGCCTCCTTAGATCCCAGCCGGAAGGGGGCTGATTCGAGACTCTTAGAGATGATTCCCTGCCAGCAGCCCGTCTGTTTGTTGAAAAAATGCCTCGCATGCCCCCGTCGCAGGTGGGTGGTTCACATTAGCAGCGGCCATGAGGAACGTTCCAAAACTGAACGTAGGTGTCCAATCTGGCATTCCGTATGGTAGGTGAATTGATGCGTGGCGCGGGCCGTGCAAAAGACAGGAAAATGGCTCCTCCGGAATCTCAGGCAGTGGTTCGCTCACGGCAGCGATCATAGCGGCGGATGTGGCAGCCTCGGAGGCTCGCGCGGAAAGGCGTGTTCTGGCCATGTGAAGAACAGTAAGTGTCGAAAGTGTGATGATGAAATTTTTTCAAAGAAAAACTAAAGAGCACGCTTTGAGTATTTCTCAAATCGGCTCTCAATGAAAGCACCAGTTGTTGATGCAGAAATCGTCCGGTTCTGTGAAGTTCCTTCTCGATCCTACACACAAGAATGAAAATCAAACGGGGTTAAAGTTGAATCCCGGGGGGTGGTTCAACCGTAAACACTCGGATGTTTAAGTCAGTTTTCTGTGAGAGAATAATCCGACAAAGTGTTTGCAGAAGTTTTTGATTACCTTCAGAAGTGAGATGAGGTCTTCTATTTATAGTGAAGTCTTGAGAGTCACCAGAGCGTCTGATTAGTTGAAGGAAAAAGTATTAAATAAGTGAATGTACCCAACGTAATCACTTATTTATTAATGAATAAATAATTCGCTGGGAAATTATTTATTATCGGCATTGATCTGATTAATTAATATATTTAGCTGGTAAATATATTGAATTAATGCGGAGATCGTGACATGTCGATGTCAATTTTACCAAGGGTAATATTGATATTATAGGAATTATTGGAATTATTGATGTCAATCTTACCCCATTCCAAACGGGTTTTTAGGGTTTAAGAGAGATACTGAGCCACAAAGGAATCGCGCTCTCTCTATAAAACGGGCACCGCCATTTCTTTTTCATTTTCCCTATTCGGGGTTTCTGATTTGCTCACTCTCGTCATGTGGGCTCTTCGTCGCGTTTCTTTTCCTCTCAGGTCTATAATGAACTCTCTCTCCGTGTTCTTTTCGTTTTCTTAGTCATCTTCTGTTTGTTTACTGAGAAAGTTGGGGGAATGGGCGAGGATTTAAATGATGGATTTTACAGGCTTAGGGTCTCGTATTTAAGAGTGTCGTTTATGCAGTCTTTGTGTTTGTGGTAATTTTCTTTACTGGCGTTAGTTCAGCTTTTATATACATTTGGTAAAGCTTTCCAACAAATCTATTTCTCCTTGAGGTTGGAGATCCTAAATTTCATTTTCTGGAAAATACATGTCTCATCTTTGAGAAATGAAAGACAGAATTTTGTAAATGGGTGTTAATTTTTTATTTTTTTTTTGCGTTCTCCATGTGACCCTCTAAATGCAAAAAAAAAAAAAAAAACAGAGGATTCCCATGATTTCACCGAGTGGAGACTTTTACTGTTAGAATAAGAAAGTAATTTTCTTTTGATTTGAGGGTATCAATTTTGTTTTCCTGTCACGTCGTAGTGTATTTTGATCCGTCTTGGTACCTTATATAGAGAATACTAGCTAGAGCAGTTATCCTTGTCTCTGTAATGGTTCTGAGATGTGCGATTTTATATTTCTGTTGTCTAAAGGGAATTCATAATATGCATGGACTAGTGCTTGACCTCCCATTACCATCCTCTGATTTTATAATATATATATACATGCTTTAAATAAATTTTATAGTATTTATCTCCTTTTGTTATAGGTCCTGCTTATTAGTTATTTGTTGTTTTTTTCTTGCAGCCCATGCTGGTAGTAAAATCATTTTATCTTTTTTATGTTTATGTTGCCTAATCTTTTGTGTTGTGATACAATGTGAGACTTATTTTTCCTTTTGCGTCCAGGAACCGAGCTTTTAGCATAGGAAATTGTCGTGTATATTGTGCTAATTTGGAGCTGCCAATTACTTACAGACAAGATGATTCTTGTGTCCTTGGGTCCTGTCAATCAGTATCTGATGGATTTCTGTCTTCCAAGAGGATATACTACGCAACATATGTTTCTTGGATCTTTGATTATACACGCAGCATTTCTTCACAAGCTGGTGCAGAAAGCAGTTCAGAGGAAGATGACTTGGAAGATGGGTTTTCTGAACTTGAAACACCGCTTAATGCTGAGGCTTCCCAACATGAAGATGAATTAATGTCTAACCCAGATCCCTCTGAAGATGAACAAGAAGTTGAGCCTTCCCAACATGAGCTGGAGTTGTCAGAAACTGAGAATGATCCAAGTGAGAAAAGATCACCAAGGAAAAGGGATTCTTCAACACTTTTCAAGGCCATCTTAGCTTCCCCACGTTTTTCTGTTACTGATGCTCTCAATAAGTGGGTTGCAGCAGGAAATGATTTAACCCGAGCAGAGATATCATTGGCCATGCTCAACTTTCGCAAGCGTCATATGTACGGGCGGGCATTACAGGTGAATTTTTTTTAATTATGCTTAAGATTTAGTCTGAGCTGTGTTATACTTTTTGTCTGAATAATTTTTTTAAATCCTATGGGATCTTTGTGTAAAGAAGTATGTATATATAGACACATTAATATCATCCATTCCCAAAGTGCCCTTATCTTTTTGGTTTCTGCATGTAGTTGGTTAAGAGATCTCTTTCTTCTACATCTTATATAAAAATCTCACTCTTCGAATGTAGCATTTTATGATTTGTCGCCTATAAAGAATAAATAAGTTTTCTATCATTCTATTCTCTTAAATCATCTGAATAAATTCTAAAGTTGTTAGTCCATGGGATTCATTATTGTTTGAAACTCATTGCTGCTTACATGATTCTCTTTATTTTCCTTTTTTTTTTTTGTCATTCTTGTATAGTCTTTCAACTAGTTAATAAGTTATTACATAATGGTTTAACATGATTGTCTACCATAATGGTTCAGCATAATTTGTTTTACAGAATTTTATTCTTGTAATTCTTACTTCAATGCAAATACAAGAGGATTTTAATGTTCAATGTGGTTCTTGTGATCACTAAACTATTGATGCTTCATTATTTGTTTATAAAAAATAGGATAGAAGACGAGTATGATTGCAACAAGGAAAGTGTATTAATATTCTTTTCATAACTCTTAGAAATTAGGTTGCATGTTTTAAAATTGCAAAATTGCATTTCCATTTGTTTTTTACATGCTTCTCCTTTGACAAGAAGTTAGCTTTTATCATTCATTAAACTAATGCTTTACCATGTAAAATAGTTAAATTGTGTCCTTTTCTCAATGTGCTGTTACAGCAGTATTCTAGCAGTTTTACACATTTTGGTATTTCTCATATAGAATAGCTTCTTTTTCGTATATGTTATGTTGTATTCATGTCTCACTTTCCTTCTTTGTTTCTATTGTTTGTTTGTGGAACGCCGCATAGTGAGGGGAGTCGGGGAGATGCGTATTTTTCAATGAGCCAAATAGCCAATGGCGCTGGCTTTTAACTTGACTGTTTAGTTTATTTTTCCATGATAAACTAAATTATCACATCCTTAGTTTTATTCCTCTTAAGTCCTTTTCCCATATATGATGGATAAAAGTGAAACATGCATTGAAGTCATGAGTTCTTGGATGGTTTGATGAAATTCTGTATTTTTATGTTGAAATGACTGCAGCACTCTGATTTATTCACTTATGCTCGCATGGTCTATCTTACAGAATTTTGACTTCTTGTGGTCCTTTGATGACTTTGCAGCTTTCAGAGTGGTTGGAGGAACATAAGAAGATTGAATTTGTTGAAAGAGATTATGCATCTCGTGTTGACTTAATTGCTAAAGTACGTGGCCTCTATAAGGCAGAGAAATATATTGAGAAAATCCCAAACTCTTTTATAGGTGAGGTAATCTACCGAACCCTATTGGCTTACACTGTCTCTACCAACAATGTGAAGAAAGCCGAAGAAGTTTTCAACAAAATGAAGGACCTAGAATTCCCTGTCACATCATTTACTTGCAACCAGTTGCTACTCCTCTACAAAAGGCTTGACAAGAAGAAAATAGCAGATGTCTTACTATTAATGGAAAAGGAAAATGTCAAGCCAACTGCCTTCACGTATAAACTCTTAATAGATACCAAAGGTCAGTCCAATGACATCACTGGAATGGATCAAGTTTATGAGACAATGATGGCGGAAGGCTTTGAGCCTGACATCAATTTGAAAGCAACCTTGGCTAGGCACTATGCTGCTGCTGGGCTTAAAGAAAAAGCTGAGGCGGTTTTGAAGGAGATGGAAGGCGGAGACATAAAAGAGAACCGTTGGGCTTGCCGAGCTTTGCTTCCTCTTTATGCTGAGCTGGGAGAGGTGGATGAAGTGTGGAGAGTTTGGAAGGTCTGTGAGGAAAATCCTCGGCCTGAAGAGTGCATGGCTGCAATTGAAGCTTGGGGGAAGTTGAATAAAATTGAAGCAGCAGAGGCTGTTTTTGACAAGATGTTAAAATCTTGGAAGACACTTTCTTCCCGGAATTATACTGTGCTTTTGAAGGTGTATGCAAATGGAAAGATGCTTGCCAAGTGTAAGGATCTTGTTAAGCGTATGGCTGATAACAATTGTGAGATTGGTCCATTAGCTTGGGATGCACTTGTCAAACTCTATGTGGAGGCAGGAGAGGTTGAAAAAGCGGACTCTATTTTGCAGAGGGCTGCCAAGAAGAACGAGAAGAAGCCATTGTTCACTTCTTATATGACCATTATGGAACAATATTCAAAGAGAGGCGACATCCACAACTCAGAAAAGATTTTTTACCGGATGAGACAGGCTGGTTATACAGCTCGACTTCGTCAGTTCCAATCTCTAATTCAGGCCTATATAAATGGCAAGGCTCCAGCTTATGGAATCTGGGAGAGGATGAAGGCAGATAACATATTTCCCAACAAATCCTTGCTAAAACAGCTGGCATATGTTGATGCATTTAAGAAGTCAGCGGTTTCGGATTTGCTTGGCTGAGGAATTTGATGGCTCCTCTTGCCATCCGGCATCCGGTAGTTTACTTGACATGTCTACTTTGAGTCCTTTATCTATGAGCAACTATCTGCCAGTAAATTTGTAGGTTCCGCTTTCTTGGGTTATTATGTTTTTCTATCGATTTGGATCTTATACTCTGGAAATTATCTTCTCTATTTATAATTTGAAATATTATATATATATATATATATATATATGCCAGCAGATGAATTTAATTGAAGGTGTGAGTCATGAGAAACCTTGTGGCTGTGAAGGGATGTTAAGGTTTTATTATGTGTATGAGCTTGTCTTGATTGGTGCTGTGATGGACTGACCTTGATCTCAAAGTAATATTATTTAGCTTTCTTCTACTTGTAGTCGATGGTTCATTATTTTGCTCATAAAACAGCTACTACAACAGCTGCTGCTTCTATTGAAACTCAGAATCAAAATCTTACCAATCCGGTTCAGTTTGGTTCCATAATGAATTTTAGGTTCGATCATACCAATTCGGTTCTGTTTGGTTCAATAACAAGTTTTAGTTCGGTATAATTATTTTGTATTTTATTACTTCGGTTTCATTTAGAATAAATTGATTTTGGTGCTTCGGTTACATATGCCCGACTCTTTTAAAACCTCATCTGCGTTCGGTTGTCAAAACAAAATGTAAATGGTCTAATAAAATAAAAAGAAAAAAGAAAACGTAAATGGTACTAAAATATAGGCATTTTAAGAATTTGTATGTAAAGATATTTGTATTGAATTATAGATGAGGCGAAACATCAACATCTTTGGCGAGGAGGTTATGAAGTCATGCCTTCCTATGCTACCATGTTACAAACCCGTGGGGTAAAATTAAGCTCAACAAAACACTAAAAGAAGAACACAAAGATCAAATGACTAGTAAAATGCTTGCAATAATTCTGTCAGTACTAATACCCTACAATAGAGAGACCAGGTGCTGGCAATCAGATTCCGCAATAAGCTTCACATACCCAGCCCTAGCATGGAACTTCAAGCCAGCTCATACAACCATGGCTTCCCCCTAAAGAGCAGAATCACAAGGTAAGCACTTTGTGCCCCCTGCACCCTCAGAACACCCTAGCCATTAGCGAAACTGATATCTCCATTTCTATACATGTTCTTAAGGTCATTTCATGCTTGATTTACAGGTTCTTAATGCAATTTATGACAAATAGGAGAAAATAATGTATTTTGTGAGATAATGTGCAAAAAAATAAAAACTTAGGTACAAAGTCCAAAAATGGTGAAAAATGAGGAATCGGGTCCAAGACCCTCAAACTTGTCCCAGTTGAGGACCTGGCATGTGGTTCCAATTAAGACCCTCCAACATGTTCCAGCTATTGAGTCCCAATTCCAGTGCCTAGGCCATGTTCCATTTCAAGTCCCAGTGACATGTCACTGGTGACATGTTCCCAGAAAAGGAACATCTCATGTTCTAGCATATTCCCAACCAAGGATCAGGGCCTGAGTCAACTAAGTACCAAAACTTGTCAGTGGTGACATGTTTCAAGGTTTTGTTCCATCTTGTTCCACCATGTTCTCCATTTCCAGTTTTAGACCCAGCCGAGTACCAAGGCTAGGACTAGGCCCGTGTACCCTGTTTTGTGCCAGTGGTTCCCAATCATGGCCACCTCTGTTTCATATCTTCTCGTACGATTTTTTAGGTCCTCATTAGGGAGAAAAAGGCCTACATATCATGAGCTACCCAGGTGCCTCATCAGCTCCAGTTTTGAGGAACTTCCAATTTTTGGCACATGGAGCCTCATTTCAGGTCCCGCGCAAAACTCAAGACCAACTTTTGGCAACTCGATTTGGACGTGTCAACGATGATATTTTGGGACCCTCTTGATGTATCCCCTCCACAAATTGTATCTTCTATTCAGGTGCCTCATTAGGGCCAAACTCTAAGGTACGTCAAAAATGGTCTTTGTTCTAGGCCAAATTCTAGGCCCTCTCGGTTTTTGGTTTTGTTATGGTTCCTCCCACCATCAAGAAAGTGATCAGGCCACTCAGACCTCATCCAGCTATCATTTCCAAGTCAGTAATGCAGTTAGATCATTCACGATCGATCAGGAAGGTTCCTTCTTAGTTTTTAGCTGACTTAGAAGTGTGTTCACACCAAGGGACCAATCAGATTCACCTAGCACGTGGCCAGCTCTTCAAATTTGAGATGGGTGGGGAATTATACGCTATCAAGCCATGTTTTCAGCCTAGAATCTAGCATTATAATTCCCTTACCTTATCCATCTCCAAGAAAGATTAGGAGAACCAATTCCTTGCCGTCCAAGAAGGAATCCAAATCCTTATACAAGAAGGAATCCAAGTTCCTGTTACGTTTTCTCCTATATATTGCCTCATAATCAATGTAATGAAGTGAGTTTTGAGAGAGTGCTGCTTCCTTAGTTTTTAGTACAAGTTAATTTTATTTCAAAAGCTTGAAACACTTTCCTTTTCCCCGTGTACTTTCAATTCAAGATTCAAGTTATTTTTTAAGATTTCGATTGGTGTTCTTGAAGATTGGACGTGGCTACCATCTTCAACTTAGTAAATTTGTTTTTTCTTCTTAGTTCTTTGCTTTATATTGTCATTATGTTTCATTCAATTATGCATAGCTAACCACCCTTTTAGATAGGGGCCATTTTTGAGGCCCTAAGTCATGGGTCCCTAAGTCATGGGTCTTTGAAAGTTGTCTTAAGTCTCACTTCCTACGTTGCTTATATATGTTTTCCGTGATTTGTGTGTAATCTATCTTTTATGTGGTTAATTTATGGATGCATACATACTATGATAAATGTAACGCCCCGGAACCTCAAAGCATGTAAATTTGTAAAATGATAAATGAAAAGACGATTTTACCCTTGTGAATAGTATTGCCAAATGTTTACTTTTTGCTTGGTAGGTCGAACGGATGTTGGCACGTCCGATTCCGACTATCAGGGAAGAAGTTATGACGTTCGGAAGTTCGAGGGCATTTTCGTAATTAGGTCGAAAAGGGGGAAATTGTTGACTTTTTTCTCGACCACTATTTTTCACACAATTTGAGGATCGTTAGGTAGGTCTCGATGCCCTGAGTCCGTAGACAGGCGGCACGCTGAAAACGGACCTCGGACGAAAAAGTTACGCTTCTAGAACGAGGAAGGGCATTTTGGTAATTTTGTGAAAGAGGGGTAAAATGGTAATTTTGAGGGTGCAATTTGAAATCAGCCGTGGTGGTTTGTTGTGTGAATTTTTTAATTTGTTAAGTGAATTGTTTAACAAATCAAGTGACAATTGTCACTAAGGAAGGCTGGGTTAGTGGCAGTGTGGGCTGAGTGGAGTTTAGGCGTGTTGTTGGACTATGAAGAACACAGAGCATGGGTACATTTTTGTAATGGTTTTGGGTCCTTTGCGGGAAACAGAGGGACTGAGATTTCCTTAGGTTGCTGTGAAGGACGAATTGAAAATATAAGGGTTAGAATGAGGCGAGAGGATCATTTTGAGAGGAAAGAACTGAGAAACTAGAGAGAAACCAGAATCGGGAAAAACTGGGAAAATGGAGGGAAAATTTGGAATTTAATTTGTAAGTTGAGAGGAGCTAAACAGAGGTTAGAAACAGTCTTCTGGACTCATTTCGACTTCGAACACACCAAAATCGAAGGAAGTTTAGTGTGGTTTGGCCAAGAACTGAAGTTCCAATTTCTGGAAAATTTCAAGGTTGAGGACGACTACCTACAGGTAAGGATTTGTAAAATTGGTTATTGTAGAACGTTTATTCAAGTCTTACGATGCTTCTGTATCATTTAATTTGAAAACTGAGTCGATTTGAGTGAGTTTCGAAAGTTAAGACCGTGTGTTTGATCTTGAGAGAAATGTTGGATTAAAGGCTTGATGAGTGTAATTAGTAATGGAGAACCTAAATTAACATGTAATGGAAGGATTTCGGTGGAAACCCTGAAGGAATTAAGCTGGAATTGAAGGATTTTGAACCGGGTCGTGTCGCGGGTTGGTGACCCGTTTAGCAGTGAGTCGGGTAGAGAAGACGACACTGTAGCTTACTGTGTAGGGCGCGTGGCTTTCACATGCAGCCACTTTGGGCGGCGCGTGAGGGCGCGTGAGGCCATATCTCCGGTCACGGTCAACATGTGATTCGATCCTTTCAATGTAACGAACATTTTAATTTAAATTTCGAGTCGATCGGACGTCGTTCGGGATAGTTTGGAGAGTTCGAAGGTTTAGGGTTTTAATTTAATTACGTCGAAAAATCCCGAAAAATTAGGGAAATTCATGTATGCTTAATGGAAGTGTTTGTGACCCAAATTGTGATCTTTGACAAGCCAGAACATTCCCGAGGAAACCGAGGAGCGTACGGGACGCGATGGACGCGTTCGAACTTCGTGAGTGCACTTTTGATTTCTAACCGAGCATGCATAACTGTTTTTACTCCCTTGTTTTATGTTTCTATATATGATTTTATGATTACATTTACGATATTTCTGCTTTACGCAAATGCACGCTTTTCAATGTGATTTATCGTATTTTTACGCATTTTGAGACTATGGTTTCTTCGATACTTTGATGATGGTTTGATAAGTGATTTTATACGATTTGTGCATATTACATTTTAATGATGATTTGATTATGATTTGTGAGTAAGATTCGGAATTTGAATGTGAAATTCGGACATAAGTCCTATTTGATAAAATGTGATTTCGGATTGGTTTTGGAATTTGGATCACGATGGATCCTGGATTTGTTATGATTTACACATGATTTTGTGTTTAAAGACCCGGTACGATTGCTGGATCTAGTTTTGGGTTTAAAGACCCGGTACGATTGCTGGATCTGGTTTTGGGTTTAAAGACCTGGTTAATTAATGACGGGGAAGGGTCCTTGATTGAGACATGTTGAGTTTAAAGACTCGGTTACTGTGATGTCCCCCAAGGCCTTGATTGTGTTTTGAGTTTAAAGACTCGTTGATATCCGGGGAAGGCCTGATATATGAGTTTAAAGACTCAGATGGATCCAGCAGATTTGATTCATTGATGTTACCTTCGGTTTTACATGGTTTTATAGTTATCTACTGTAACGGTTTCCATACGGTTTATATAAGTGGTTTTCAGACACTTAGTTATGCATGCGTGTTTTGAAACTAGAGGGTGAACCTTAATTTCTTTAAACAGTTTTCCATAACCATTTGTTTTAGTCCACTCACACTTTTGTGTTTTAATACCCTCCAGATCGTGGTACAAGTTTTGGGGGCTAACGCCGAGGCAGAGGCAGAGGCAGAGGGAGAGGCATAAAGTTTTCCTGTTACGGTGTAGTTAGTTCACAGAGTAGGGTTTTATCCTTATCTTGTTTTGTAACCATGCTCTGTGATGTTGTTGACTGGTTGTACCGTTGGTTGTATCGTACTTTCTCCCTGGTCTGACAGTACGTGTAATGTACTATTGTGTGGTTATTTTAGTTATTTGTGTTCAATTGTCACACGGGAGCAGGATTCTCCCCGGTTATCGAGGCGATAATCAGGGCGGGTCCTGTTAATAAATGTAAAAGTATTGCTAAAACTATAAGGTAAAGCATATGGTATGTTAGATCTTATGTTTGTGAGTAGAATGGGATTTTTGGGATCCCAATCACGAAAAAGTAAGTCAACGATAGTTACTTGAGGCTTATTCTTCAATCAATCTAAAAAGGCTTAATGATCTTTAATCTTGCTTGAAAATTGTTTTCACAAGGTTCAAGAATTCCTTGGTTTTAATGCACTATTGAACTAAGGTATATTAGTAAGGTGTTAGGGTAGATTCATGTGTTCATGGTCTATTCTAGGTTGAAGGCTACATAACTAAGTAAAAGATGTAAGATGGAAAGGTAATTGGATAAGGTAAAGGACTTAGTGGTGGATAACACGTGCTCTTAACTAAAGTTCTCTCCCAATCAACTCAAAACCAATCTAGTTTTCTACTTTGTGACAACTCAACGTTTTCAAACTCCTCTCTAATCATCTGTTAATTAAGTTTTCAAACAATCTAATGAAAGGTACCCTTAATACCCAGCTTGAACGATCCCTTATTTACCAAACTACTACAACTACAAAAAGGGTTAAGCGGATTTTTGCTGTGATGCACTGTCCTCCTAAGGAGCGAGTTATGTTTTCCCCATTTTTACTGGATGGGGCCGCTTATGAGGGTGGTATACTCTGGAGTTATCAGGTTAGGATGCTCACGCAGTGACTTGGGAGACCTTTCGTGAGCGGTTCCTTGATCAATACTATCCCCGTTCATTCTGTGATGCTAAGGAGACAGAATTTCTACAGCTTCGACAGGGGAGCATGTTTGTAACAGAGTACGAGCAGAAGTTTCAGATGCTAGCCCATTTTGCTCCTACCTTTGTGTCTACTGAAGCTGAGAAATGTCGTAGGTTTGAGCTTGGCCTGCGAGGTGAAATACGTGCCATTGTGATAGCTGGAGATTTTACTACCCTCAGAGAGTTATCTGATACTGCAGTACGGGTGGAGGCTAGTTTACCGACACGTCCACAGTTCTCGGTTTGAGCGAATTTTTGCTATGATGCGCTGTCCTCCTGAGGAGCGAGTTGTGTTGGCCACCTTTTTACTGGATGGGGCCGCTTATGAGTGGTGGTATACTCTAGAGTTATCAGGTTGGGATGCTCACGCAGTGACTTGGGAGACCTTTCGCGAGCGGTTCTTTGATCAATACTATCCCCGTTCATTCCGTGATGCTAAGGAGACGTAATTTCTGCAACTTCGATAGGGGAGCATGTCTGTAACAGAGTACGAGCAGAAGTTTCAGATGCTAGCCCATTTTGCTCCTACCTTTGTGTCTACTGAAGCTGAGAAATGTCGTAGGTTTGAGCTTGGCCTGCGAGGTGAAATACGTGCCATTGTGATAGGTAGAGCTTTTACTGCCCTCAGAGAGTTATCTGATGCTGCAGTACGGGTGAAGGCAAGTTTACCAACACATCCACAGTTCTCAGGTAGTGGACAACGTCGAGAGCGTTCATTTCCTGGAGCGTCAAGTCAGAGAGCTTCGAAAAGGGGTTGTTACAGCAGAGCTTCGTCCGCGGGCAGTGACCATTTTAGTAGGCCTGGCAGTTTTCAGAGTTCCGGATTCAGAGGACCTAGAGCACAGCTGGCTCCACAGGCGAGTACGACCTCAGTTGGTTCCACAGGAAGACAGAGTGGCGGATTTACTCGAGATGTTTCTAGGGTTATCTGTTTCTTCTATGGAGAGCGGGGCCACTACTGGAGAGAGTGTCCATCTTTGTTACAGGGTGGTGGCGCAAGTCGGGGTGCAGTGGAGTAGGGGCGGAGTACAGCGTCAGTTTCTGGGATAACGAGTACTAGAGGTGGTGCTGGAGATACTAGTGGACAGAGGGATCGTGGGTGAGCATCAGTACCACATGCCCGAGTTTTTTCAGTTACACAGCAGGAGGCCCGGGCAACACCTGGTGTTGTGACAGGTACACTTACAATCCTTGGTCATGATGTTTGTGCTTTAATAGATCCCGGAGCTACCCATTCTTTTATATCACGGAGTTGTGGTTTTTTAGCGGATAGAGAGGTGTCCGCACTGGGTTGTGATATGGGTGTGAGTACGCCCACGGGGGAGGTGTTTGTGGTAAACCAAGTGTTGAGAGAGTGTCCCGTATTGGTAGGTGACGTTGGGTTGGTAGCTGACCTGATACTCCTGGATTTTCATGACTTTGATGTTATTCTAGGGATGGATTGGTTGACATTACATCATGCTTCTATCGAGTGTGTCGATAAGAAGGTAACTTTTCGGAATCCAGGGTTACCTGAAGCTACCTTTTAGGGAATACAACGAGCAATTCCTGTTGGGGTGATTTCAGCTCTGAAAGCCAGTAAGTTATTAAGGAAAGGGTGCCAGGGATACTTGGCTCACGTGTTGGACACACGTGCTACACCATTGAAGGTGGAGGATATACCGATAGTGCCGGAGTTCCCAGACGTCTTTCTGGAGGATTTACCGGGATTGCCACCCCACCGAGACATTGAGTTCACCATTGATCTTGTTCCAGGTACGCAACCTATTTCTCAGACTCCTTATCGTATGGCGCTAGCTGAGTTGAAGGAATTGAAGGCGCAGTTGCAAGAGTTGGTCGATATGGGGTTTATTCGACCGAGTGTATCTCCTTGGGGAGCTCCAGGTTTGTTTGTGCTGAAAAAGGATGGAAGCTTGAGGCTCTGCATCGATTATAGGCAATTGAACAGGGTAACAATCCGGAATAAATACCACCTGCCTCAGATCGATGACCTGTTTGATCAACTGAGGGGAGCTCAACACTTCTCCAAGATCAATCTTCGTTCTAGGTATCATCAATTGCTGGTTAAAGAAGAGGATGTACCCAAAACAACCTTTAGAACCCGATATGGTCATTATGTGTTCCTAGTGATGCCGTTCGGGCTAACTAACGCACCAGCAGCATTTATGGATTTGATGAACCGAGTGTTGTAGCCATACTTGGATCACTTTGTTATTGTATTCATTGATGACATTTTAGTTTACTCAAAGAGTGCGAAGGCGCACGAAAAGCACTTAAGGATGGTGCTTGGTACCCTAAGGAAGAACCAGTTGTATGCAAAGCTTAGTAAGTGTCAATTTTGGTTGACCAGCGTGAGTTTCTTGAGACATGTGATTTCGGCTGAAGGAATCAGTGTAGATCCCCAAAAGATTGAGGCAGTAGCAAAGTGGGAACAACCGAAGACAGTCACTGAGGTCAGAAGTTTCTTAGGGTTAGCTGGTTATTACAGGCGGTTTGTAGAAGCATTCTCTACCATTGCTGCCCCATTGACACGGCTGACAAGGAAGGGAGTCAGATTTGTTTGGAATGAGGATTGGGAACAAAGTTTTCAGGAGTTGAAGAAAAGGTTGATATCTGCTCCTGTATTGACCCTTCCAGACGATAGTGGGGAATTTGAGGTGTACAGCGATGCATCCTTACAAGGATTGGGATGTGTGTTAATCCATCATGGGAAAGTGATTGCCTATGCCTCCCGGCAGTTGAAGTCTCATGAACGCAACTATCCTACCCATGATTTAGAGCTAGCTGCTGTGGTACATGCTCTAAAGATTTGGAGACATCATTTATACGGTGCGACCTATAGACTGTTTACTGATCATAAGAGCCTGAAGTACTTGTTCACACAGAAGGAATTAAATGTGAGGCAAAGACGATGGTTGGAGTTGATTAAGGACTATGATTGCACGATTGAGTACCATCCTAGAAAAGCTAATGTGGTAGCTGATGCTTTGAGTTGGAAATCAACACATTATGTGGCACACCTATGGATGACCCATTTGCCCCTATTGGCTGAACTCCGTAAGACTAGCGTTAATTTGAGACTTGATATCCAAGGTGTCTTGCTAGCTAGTTTCCAGGTACGGCCAATCCTAATTGACCAGATAATCGATGCTCAATTCCAAGATCCTGTCTCGTGCATTCTTCGGATTGAAGTGGAAGCAGGAGAGCGACAGGATTATACAGTCAGAGATGGCAGAGCCTTACTAAAGGAAGGACGGTTGTATGTACCTGGAGACGTCACATTAAAGAAAGAGATTTTGGACGAAGCACATAGTTCAGCGTACGCTATGCATCCAGGTGGAACAAAAATGTACCGTACGCTTCAAGAACACTATTGGTGGCCGGGTATGAAACGGGAGATCGCTGAGTATGTCAGTAAGTGTTTGATTTGCTAGCAGGTAAAGGCTGAAAGGCAAAGACCCTATGGAGCCTTGCAACCACTTCCTATCCCAGAATGGAAAAGGGATCACATAACGATGGATTTTGTGTTTGGACTTCCTAGGACGCCCAGAGGCCACGATGGAGTTTGGGTGGCTGTGGACAGACTCACCAAGTCAGCGCATTTCTTACTTGTAAGGGAAGACTTCCAGATGACACGGTATGCCAGATTGTTTATTAATGAGATTATACGATTACATGGCACTCCTGCCTCTATCGTACTGGAACGAGATCCGCGATTTACATCCAGATTCTGGCAGAGTTTACAGGAAGCTTTTGGGACAAGATTACATTTTAGTACATCGTTCCACCATTATACAGATGGACAGTCGGAGCGGACTATTCAAACCTTGGAAGATATGATGAGAGCATGTGTTTTGCAATTCCAAGGTACTTGGGAGTCACACTTACCATTGATGGAATTCGCTTATAACAATAGTTACCAAGCGAGTATTGGGATGGCACCTTACGAAGCCTTGTATGGACAGCAGTGCAGAACCCCTTTGTGTTGGACTGACGTGGGCGAAAGGAAATTAACTAAATCCAAATTGGTGGAATTGACGACAGAGAAAGTCAAACTCATCAGAGATAGACTTAAGGCAGTCCAAGATCGAAAAAAGAGCTATGTGGACCGTTGGATTAGAGATCTTGAGTTTGCGGTCGGAGATTGGGTATTTCTGAAGCTATCTCCTTGGAAAGGTATAGTGCGGTTTGATAGGCGAGGGAAATTAAGCCCCCGTTTCATCGGGCCATACGAGATTGTTGAGAGGATTGGCCAGGTTGCATACAGATTAGCACTACCTCCAGAACTTTCTAAGGTCCACGATGTATTTCACGTGTCGATGCTACGGAAGTATGTGTATGATGCCTCTCATGTACTAGAAGAACAACCCATTGAACTCAGAGAATACTTAAGCTTTGAAGAACAGCCCGTACAGATTTTGGATCGAAAAGACAAGGTACTTCATCGGAAGACTATCCCCCTAGTAAAAGTTCTCTGGAGAAATCAGAATGTGGAGGAAGCCACATGGGAACCCGAGACACAGATGCGAGACCAGTATCCATATTTGTTTCATTAAAATTTCGGGACAAAATTTCTTAAGGGGGGAGGTTGTAACGTCATGGAACCTCAAAGGATGTAAATTTGTAAAATGATAAATAAAAAGACGATTTTACCCTTGT
The DNA here is from genome assembly GCA_032719365.1 of Prinsepia uniflora. Taxonomy (NCBI): domain Eukaryota; kingdom Viridiplantae; phylum Streptophyta; class Magnoliopsida; order Rosales; family Rosaceae; genus Prinsepia; species Prinsepia uniflora. The sequence goes on along the minus strand of CM064868.1, from coordinate 51,730,435 downwards.
GAATAGTATGGCTAAATGTTGACTTTTTTCTTGGCAGGTAGAATAGAAATTGGCCAATGACTGTGACGTAGTTCGAGACGTCACGAGTCCGTAGACAAGTGGCACGTCCGATTCTGAAAATCAGGGAAGAAGTTATGACGTTCGGAAGTTCGAGGGCATTTTCGTAAATAGGTCGAAAAGGGGGAGATTGTTGACTTTTTCCTCGACCACTATCTTTTACACAATTTGAGGGCCGTTAGGTAGATCTCGATGCCCTGAGTCCGTAGACAGGCGGCACGCTGAAAGCGGACCTCGGACGAAAAAGTTACGATTCTAGAACGAGGAAGGGCATTTTGGTAATTTTGTGAAGGAGGGGTAAAATGGTAATTTTGAGGGTGCAGTTTGAAATCAGCCGTGGTGGTTTGTTGTGTGAATTGTTTAATTTGTTAAGTGAATTGTTTAAGAAATCAAGTGACAATTGTCACTAAGGAAGGCTGGGTTAGTGGCAGTGTGGGCTGAGTGGAGTTTAGGCGTGCTGTTGGAGTGTGAAGAACACAGAGCACGGGTACATTTTTGTAATGGTTTTGGGTCCTTTGCGGGAAACAGAGGGACTGAGATTCCCTTAGGTTGCCGTGAAGGACGAATTGAAAATAGAGGGGTTAGAGTGAGTCGAGAGGATCATTTTGAGAGGAAAGAACTGAGAAACTAGAGAGAAACCAGAATCGGGAAAAATTGGGAAAATGGAGGGAAAATTTGGAATTTATTTGTGAGTTGAGAGGAGCTAAACAGAGGTTAGAAACAGTCTTCTGGACTCATTTCGACTTCAAACACACCAAAATCGAAGGAAGTTGAGTGTGGTTTGGCCAAGAACTGAAGTTGCAGTTTCTGGAAAATTTCGAGGTTGAGGACGACTACCTACAAGTAAGGATTTGTAAAATTGGTTATTGTAGAACGTTTATTCAAGTCTTACGTTTGAAAACTGAGTTGATTTGAGTGAGTTTCGAAAGTTAAGACCGTGTGTTTGATCTTGAGAGAAATGTTGGATTAAAGGCTTGATGTGTGTAATTAGTAATGGAGAACCTAAATTAACATGTAATGGAAGGATTTCGGTGGAAAACCTGAAGGAATTAAGCTGGAATTGAAGGATTTTGAACCGGGCAAGGTCGCGGGTTTGTGACCCGTTTAGCACTGAGTCGGGTAGAGAAGATGACACTGTAGCTTACTGTGTAGGGCGCATGGCTTTCACGCGCAGCCACTTTGGGCGGCGCGTGAGGGCGCGTGAGGCCATATCCCAGGCCACGGTCAACATGTGATTCGATCCTTTCAATGTAACAAACATTTTGAGTTAAATTTCAAGTCGATCGGACGTCGTTCAGGATGGTTTGGAGAGTTCGAAGGTTTAGGATTTTAATTTAATTACGTCCAAAAATCCCGAAAAATTAGGGAAATTAATGTATGCTTAATGGAAGTGTTTGTGACCCAAATTGTGATCTTTGACAGGCCAGAACATTCCCGAGGCAACCGAGGAGCGGACGGGACGAGATTGACACCTTCAAACTTCGTGAGTGGACTTTTGATTTCTAACCGACATTCATAGCTATTTTTACTCCCTTGTTTTATGTTTCTATATATGATTTTATGATTAAATTGATGATATTTCTGCTTTACACAAATGTACGCTTTTCGATGTGATTTATCGTATTTTTACGTATTTCGAGACTATGGTTTATCCGATACTTTGATGATGGTTTGATGAGTGATTTTATACGATTTGTGCATATTACATTTTAATGATGATTTGATTATGATTTGTGAGTAAGATTCGGGATTTGAACATGGAATTCGGACATAAGTCTTATTTGATAAAATGTGATTTCGGATTGGTTTTGGAATTTGGATCAAGATGGATCCTGGATTTGTTATGATTTACACATGATTTTGGGTTTAAAGACCCGGTACGATTGCTGGATCTGGTTTTGGGTTTAAAGACCTGGTTAATTGATGACGGGGGAGGGCCCTTGATTGAGACATGTTGAGTTTAAAGACTCGGTTACTGTGATGTCCCCCAAGGCCTTGATTGTGTTTTGAGTTTAAAGACTCGTTGATATCCGGGGAAGGCCTGATATATGAGTTTAAAGACTCAGATGGATCCAGCAGATTTGATTCGTTGATGTTACCTTCGGTTTTACATGGTTTTATAGTTATCTACTGTAACGGTTTCCATACGGTTTATATAAGTGGTTTTCAGACACTTAGTTATGCATGCGTGTTTTGAAACTAGAGGGTGAACCCTAATTTCTTTAAACTGTTTTCCATAACCATTTGTTTTAGTCCACTCACACTTTTGTGTTTTAATACCCTCCAGGTGGTGGTGCAAGTTTTGGTGGCTAACGCCGAGGCAAAGGCAGAGGCAGAGGCATAAAGTTTTCCTGTTGCGGTGTAGTTAGTTCACAGAGTAGGGTTTTATCCTTATCTTGTTTCGTAACCATGCTCTGTGATGCTGTTGACTGGTTGTACTGTTGGTTGTATCGTACTTTCTTCCTGGTCTGACAGTACATGTAATGTACTATTGTGTGGTTATTTTAGTTGTTTGTGTTCAATTGTCAGACGGGAGCTGGATTCTCCCCGGTTATCGAGGCGATAAACAGGGCGGGTCCTGTCAATAAATGTAAAAGTATTGCTAAAACTATAAGGTAAAGCATATGGTATGTTTGATCTTATGTTTGTGAGTAGAATGGGATTTTTAGGATCCCAATCACGTCAAAGTAAGTCAACGATAGTTACTTGAGGCTTATTCTTCAATCAATCTAAAAAGGCTTAATGATCTTTAATCTTGCTTGAAAATTGTTTTCTCAGGGTTCAAGAATTCCTTGGTTTTAATGCACTATTGAACCAAGGTATATTAGTAAGGTTTTAGGGTAGATTCATGTGTTCATGGTCTATTCTAGGTTGAAGGCAACATAACTAAGTAAAAGAAGTAAGATGGAAAGGTAATTGGACAAGGTAAAGGACTTAGTGGTGGATAAAACGTGCTCTTAACTAAAGTTCTCTCCCAATCAACTCCAAACCAATCTAGTTTTCTACTTTGTGACAACTCAACGTTTTCAAACTCCTCTCTAATCATCTGTTAATTAAGTTTTCAAACAAGCTAATGAAAGGTACCCTTAATCCCCACCTTGAACAATCCCTTATTTACCAAACTACTACAACTACAAAAAGGGTTAACTTCAGGAACCTTTGGTTCACATCATTTTTTGGCACCGTTGTTGGCGATTGAAAAATCCCCACTTTGGTTGTTTGTTTGTTTGTGCCTTTGTGTGTTTTGTTTTATGTCAAGTTAAGTTTCCTTTGTGAGTTCTTACATAGTTTGTGTTTTGTAGGTACATGCGCACTCGAGGTAACCCTCAAGGAGACCTCACTTCCCTTGACCCTGAAATTGAACGAAGGTTTCGTTCATCTATGAACAAAAAAGGAGAACTCCCTGTGCCTGTGAACCTAGACCAAGCTCTCTTCTCTCACTCAAGCTCCAACGCACCAGCAAGCTCTATGCCTACTTCACCTCTTGAAGTGATGGCTAACTGACACTCCATTAGAGACCTTTCCTTATCTTTGGTGGCAGGAGGAATTCCCTCATGCATCCAATATACAGCCCATACCCAAGGAAAGATTGCAGACATAGAGCTCAAGTCCAGCCTTTTGACACGACCCACCCCCAATCCCCCGAGATTAAGAGAGAAGTCATGTTCCCGTCTAACCTGCATGCGACACAGAGGCTTAACACCTGTCTAACCTCCGTGGAACACGTAAGTCTGACAAGGGATACCCAGGTCAACATACCATATCAACTTCGTAATATCCAAATTTTATCAAATCATAGCACAAAAGCATGATCTCGTAATACGTAAATATCTCGAAATATGTGCAAATCATAAATCATAGATATCACCATCATAATCATATAAATCACATATGGAAAACATATAAAGCATTTATGTATGCATCATAATTTGGAAAACAAAGTCCACTCACAGACCATTCCCACCACTTCCTTGATACACATGCAATACGTCGTTCCCGGCTAATCCACTATCACCGGACTTCTCGAACCTGTCCAAATCACATTCTACAGTCACTAACCACTTCATTATGCTTCTACTAAATCCCCGTAATTTTCTCGAATGTTTAACTATTTTTAAACTAGCCCTTAAACCTTCGGATATCCCGAATCATATCGAAACGATGTCCGATTATCTCGAAACCTGTACCAAAATGTTCGTTACATAAAAATAAGTAAGTTTCATTTTAACCTCACCTTGGGAGGAAGCACCACTCGCCATCACGTGTCATCGTAAGCGGCTGCGCGTGGGAGCCACGTGCCTACTACAGTTCTCCTTCTTCGCCCGTTTCTTTGTTAAACGGGTCGTGCAACCCGCGACACAACTCGATTCAATCCCTGTCAATTTCAAACCTACTTTTTTAATTGATCCATCTAATAGCATGGAAATCACATGAATTCAAGATCTGTACGTTCAATTCCATGATATCTTACCTCGAAGACGTTCAATCAAACTTCAAATTTCCAAGGTATGTTCATTGTTCGAAGTCCATCACTTTCAATTGGTTTTCTTCAATTGATCCATGAAACAGCTTCGTAGGACTCTTTTAAAAATAATTCCAACGTCAATTTCATCGTTTAATCCCTCCAATTACTCGACTCAAGCTCAAAAATTCGAGAAGCCTGAGGGTTCTGTTCTTGGCCAATCCTTCATCAAATTCCTTCATTCTTGAGGTGATCCTGATCGAATTATTCCCAGAAGAATTAATTAAACCTCCAAGTAATCATCATGACCTATAACTTCAATTTCGAAATTGGAAGATTTGAATTTCTACAGGTTTGGGCTTTCGGGTTTGCTTGCATGGTTCCAGGTTCTCATCTTCTCTCCTTCTTTGTTCTATTTCCTCACAATTTCACTCTCACTTATACTCTAAGTCTCGCGGTTTCAGTTTAGGGGATTAATTGTTGCCTTGGATCGATCATACCTTCCTCTATTTTTTTTAAACACACATATCGCACCGTTTCTCCTCCACCTCTTACCTCAACATACAGACACTAATAGTGAATTTATAGTGACAGATGTCACTGCATGAACTAACTGAGTCACCAAATAAGTGATTCAACAAACTTTAGCAAAAGGACAATTTTACCCCTTAGGATACGAATGACCAAAATGCCCCTAGCGTTCCAAGGTCCATAACTTTCACCTTCGAACTACAATTTTCGCATCCTGCCTGTCTACAGATTCAGCGTCCCGAGACCTGCCCAACGGTCTCTTCGGAAAGTCTAAAAGGGGTCCCGAATGAAAAGACAACTTTTGCCCCCTCCTCTAAGGGTAAAACAGTCATTTTTCATCGTCCATCCAAAATTACTTGACTAATCACCGATTCATCTCACTAATTCGTCATTAATTACTAATCTAATCCCGAAATTCTAGGACGGGCCGTTACACTCTTGCATAGGATTCTAGTGTTTCACGGGTTTCCTCATGACGATCCAAACATGCACCTCTTAGACTTCCAATTCGTGTGCACAAGTATGATTGCTTTGAGGGTAGATGAGGACATTTTCATGCTCAAATCATTCCCTTTCTCTTTGGTAGAACGTGCTAAGGACTGGTTATATAAGTTTCCAAGTATACATGTCACCAATTGGGAAAGCATGCTGAAAACATTCCTTGAGTAATCACATTAAGAAAGATGATAACAGGGTTAACTTAGAATCAAGATGATTCCTATGCTCAATACTTTGAAAGGTTTCAAAGTCTTCTTGCTCAATGTCTCTAACATCAATTCAAGGATGAGAACCTTCTCCAATTTTTTTTATGAAGGATTGCTACCCTTAGAGAGGCAAATGTTAGATGCTGCTAGTGGTGGATCATTCGTGGATAAGACTCCTCAAGAGGGCATGGCCTTGATTGTAAATAGGGCCAACAATGCACAACAATATGAGGGGATCACAACCAACCGTAGGAAGGTCAATAAGATGAGTTCCAATGATGACCTTAAAGATCAAATTTCAAAGTTTACCACGACCATGTCACAAGTCCTTGGGCTAAAGAATGCTCAAGTTTGTGGCGTGTATTCCATTCAACGACACCCTGTGGAACAATGCCTTCATGTGGTAGAACAACATTCTTGGGAAAATGCCCATGCCATAGGATTCCAAGGAAATCAAGGATACCATAGTGGATAGAACAGACCAAGGATTGATCCATTCTCAGCTACCTATAATGACGGATGGCCCAATCATCCAAAATTGATAGAAATTTTACCAAGCACAAAAGATGTACTAGGAAAAATCTCTACGTGTAATAAACTTTGCAAGTGCACAAGATGTGTAGATAGTATAGATGCAAGCAAAGGTCGATCCCACGAAACTTGCTCAATGATATCTAATTCCGTTTAACTCAATTGACTTAAGTGGAGTAATTAAAATGCAATGGGGGCTTTGTTATGTTTTATGAATGAAATAAATTAACTAATAATAACTAACTTAGTCGAGCTAGGGTTTCTATCCACCTTTACCAATTATAGTTCCGTTAGACTTCCTTGATTAGATTACTATGCATGTATCTGAATTAAGTGCCCGTGCAGGGGTCCGGCTAAGGATCACCCCACACATATTATCTTCTCTTAGATTGCATGTAAGCGTGATGTGCCCGCCCTTAAACAATTATTACCGATGGTGTGTGATAATGCATGAAACATAAAGAAGATTTAATGACACTACACTATCCCTAGAATAGTGATGTGCAGACCTAGGAAGTCATGAGTTTAGATTACGAATAAGATTCCCCTTTTTAAACGTGATGCCATAAATTGCAGGGTGAACACAAACATCAAGGTGATCCGTCAAGCAATTACATCGACAATTATACACAAATAAGGTAGCTAAGCTTATAAGCATAAATTGAGTTCGTGAAGCGCAGTAATCCAACAAATCCAGGCATTCATAGCAATCATAATCAACATCCAGAAATCAAACACGAACTAACATGGCTAGGGCTTCAAGTAACACTATCCCTAAATTAAGAGTGCTTGAATTAAATTACAAAACTCTAAACTAAGAGCATGGATTGAAGTACGAATTTTGACAGAGTTTTGGGGACCTTCAAGAGGTAAATTCGGCCCCAAAAACAATGAGAAAACATCCATTTATAACCCCAAACACCTGCCCTAACATCTCCCTCAAAGAAGAGGGAAAACAGCCCCAAAACAAGGAGTAAACTCCTTGTTTTTGTGAAAAACCATAGTTGGCCGTTTTTTGTATCCTTCTTGTACAAGGAGTCCCTTTCCATCCTTCTTTCCACTTCTTGACTTTATCTTTGACTAGGAATTCATTTAATGCTATCTTAAATCAGATTACATTGCCCTAAAATAAAGGAAACATGATAAATTGCGGCTAGGGAAGTTAATTAACCCTAGCCATGTACAAGATGGTTTCTTAATTTCCAAGAAACTTCCCTTCCTTATTTCTTGCCTCTTTAACTTCAAGATCTGATTAGGAATATAATTAAGTCTTCTTATCCAAGTCAATCCATGTCATTCCTCATTGAGAATGGTAGGAAAATTCGTCCAAAGTTACTTGATGCACAAGTAAACCCCCTAAAACACCTTTAACCGCATTTTGTGGGCTTCTAGGGGCTAGGCCGTGACTTTTAGGGTCTTGGTGGATCTTGGTCATGTAAATGGAAGATGATGAGGCCCTTTATAAGTCCTTGATGAGTCCTTAAATATTTAGCCTTGGAAAGATCACATTTCATTGTAAAACATGATTTAAACCGCAACTAAGAAATCTGTACAAACTTCACAAAAGAGATCATTTTCTCTTATTGTTTGAATGATTATAATCAAAAGATAAGTAAAAGGGATAAGAAATAACATTGAAATGATGCTTAATTTGTGACTTATCAACCATAGTGGACATAACAGACCAAGGATTGATCCATTCTCAGCTACCTGCAATGAAGGATGGCCTAATCATTCAAACTTTAGATGGAATCAGCAGGAGAGTGCCCCTATGGCTCAAAATAGTGGACAATTCAATAGAGGTCCTCCCGGGTTCTACCCTAGACCCCAAGGTTTCCAAGGACCCCTACCCATACAAGCTCCTATCCAAGGGTCCAACCCTCACTATGACAAGATGTCTGAGGCCATCATAGCTTCCACCAAAGCTCTTGTGCAAACTGAACAAACTCAAGGTCAGGACATCCATGACTCTAAGAAGCAAATGAGGGATGTTGTAAATACTTTGAACCAAATAAGGGAACAAGGAAGGCTGCCCAATGGCACTATCCCAAATCCTCACTAGGAACATGCCAAGGCCATCACAACAAGGAGTGGCAAGGTCCTAGAAGAGCTTCTCCCTAGGAAACCCGAGAATAAGGATCCCACAAGGACCCCTGCAAAGGAAGACCTTCCCAAGGAACCCATGTGCATTGATCCATCGACAAAGAAACCGGTTTTAGAATGCCATCATAAACCTAGGAGCATCAATCAATGTCATGCCCTACTCTATCTACACGTCCATAGGTTTAGGGGAACTGAATAAGGACAATGTGGTGATCCAATTGGTAGATAGGTTTAATGCCTACCTAAGGGCCTACTAGAAGATGTGCTAGTCCATGTGAACAACCTGATCATCCCCGCAGATTTCTATGTCCTTGAGATGGATGAAACCAAGAACAACTCAACTCCTCTCTTGTTAGGAAGGACATTCATGAGGACAACCCGCAGAAAGATAGACGTGTACTCTGGGGCCCTTACAATGGATTTTAATGGAGAAGTCAAAGGGCTCAACATCTTTGAGACCCTAGGGTATCCACTCGAGAACCACTCATGTTTCTCGATTGACATACTTGATTCCTTAGCTCAACAAGTGTTTGAGGCAATGACTGAGGTAACTCCTGAAAGCATAGGCCCTCAAGGATCCAGCCAAGTCTCAAAGGACCGGTTACTTGAGATTGAAGAAATCGAGGAAGAAGGAAAAACTGTGGTAGCACTCATCTCTTCACATGCGTTTCAAGGTAAGTACTCATCCTTTCAAGTTCTCATTTCAACTAACAAGCTTTTACCTTCAGTTTTGTAGCCTCCTATCCTAGAACTAAAATCCCTACCTGAAAAATTCAAGTATGTGTTCCTAGGAGACGACAACAAGACTCTACCCATGATCATCTCCTCATCATTAACCAAAGATCAAGAGACCTAGATCATCAACGTCCTAAGAACACACAAAACAAAAATAGGATGGACCCTTGCAGACATCAAAGGAATAAGTCCCACCACGTGTGTTCATAGGATCCTACTTGAAAGGATTCCAAGCCCACCTGTGAGGCCCAAGGGTGCCTAAACTCACCTATGATGGAAGTTGTCAAGACGGAAATCATCAAGCTTCTTCATTGTGGAGTGATATACCCTATCTCTGATTCAAAATGGATCTTAACTGTGCAAATTTTCCCTAAGAAGTCAGGGGTAACAGTTTTCAAGAATGATGCCAATGAGCTGGTAACTCAAAGGACCATCACGGGGCATAGGGTTTGTATTGACTATCAGAAGCTCAATGCCACAACAAGGAAGGATCAATTTTTCCTTCCCTTCATTGACCAGATGCTAGAGAGGCTTGCAGGACACTCTTTCTATTTCTTCCTTGATGGCTACTCCGGCTACAATTAGATTGTAATTGCTCGAGAAGATCAAGAGAAGTCCAATTTTACATGTCCATTTGGGACCTTTGCATATAGACACATGCCCTTTGGCTTTTGAAATGCCCCTAGGACCTTTCAAATGCCCCTAGGACCTTTCAAAGGTGCATGGTTAGCATCATTTCTAACTACATTGAGAAGATCATTGAGGTATTCATGGATGACTTCAGCGTGTTTTCCAAGAGTTTTGAAGATTGTTTGGCACATATGTCCCTTGTTCTAAAAAGATGTGTTGAAACAAAACTAGTTCTCAACTGGAAAAAATGCCACTTCATGGTCACTCAAGGCATTGTGCTAGGTCATATTGTGTCCTTAAAAGGGATAGAAGTCGACAAATCCAAGGTTGACTCCATCAAACACCTGCCTCATCCAACATCCGTCCGAGAGGTTAGATCTTTCTTGGGTCATGCAGAATTATATAGAAGATTCATTCTGGACTTTTCAAAGATAGCAAGACCCTTAACCTTGCTCCTTTAAAAGGGTGTGGCCTTTAACTTCAATGATGAGTGCAAGCAAGCCTTCATCACACGTAAAATTTTTCTCATCACATCACCTATCATACAAGCCTAAAATTGGTCCCTACCTTTTGAGTTAATGTGTGATGCTTCAGATTATGCCATTGGCAAAAAATAGACAAGAAACCTCATGTCATCTACTATGCTTCATGCACATTCATTGATGCACAACTTAACTACTCAACAACCATAAATGAGCTTCTTGCTATAGTGTTTGCCTTGGAAAAATTCAGATCCTATCTCTTGGGAGCCAAGGTACTAATCTACACTGACCATGCGACCCTGAAGTACTTGTTGTCTAAGAAGGAAGCCAAACTAAGGTTCATACATTGGATCCTACTCATTCAAGAATTCGATAGAGAGATGAAGGACAAGAAAGGATCTGATAATGTGGTGGTAGATCACCTTAGTATAATGGTCCAAGATGAGGACCACATCCCTCTAGTTGAAACCTTCCTGGACCAGCAGCTCTTTGCACTCAACACATTGAGTCCTTGGTATGCAGACATAGTTAATTACCTTATCACCAAAGAAGTACCTTAGCACATGTCAAGGACCTCCAAAGATAGACTCAAGAAGATGGTACGATTCTTTGTATGGGATGATCCTTATCTTTGGAAGCATGGAGTGGACCAACTTATAAGAAGATGCGTGTCTGAAGCTGAGTTCCAATCAATCCTCACGTTTTTCCACTCGGATTCAAGTGGAGGAAACTTTGTAACCAAGCGCACAACTTTAAAGTTCCTTGAAGCTGGTTTCTATTGACCTACTATCATCAAAGATGCACATACGTTTTTCACAATGTGTGACAAGTTCAACACAATAGGAAACATTGGAACAAAGGAAAAAATGCCTATACACCATTGAGATCTTCGACGTTTGGGGCATAGATTTCATGGGACCCTTCCCATCTTCTCAAGGGTACCTTTACATATTTCTAGTCGTGGACTATATCTCAAAGTGGGTTGAAGCAAGAGCTACACGAACCAATGACTCAAAGTTTGTCCAAGAGTTCCTAAGGTCCAACATCTTTGCACGATTTGAGATGCCAAGGGCCATCATAAGTGATGGTGGTTCCTACGTTTGTAATAGGACAATAGCTGTATTACTCAAGAAGTACAACATCAAGCATAAGATGTCCACCCCTTATAATCCTCAGACAAATGGACAAGTGGAGGTTTCAAATCGTGAAATCAAATAGATTTTAGAGGAAAACGTGGGTCCAAATCATAAAGGTTAGAGTAAAGTCTTGATAAGGCACTTTGGGCTTATAGGACGGCTTACAAGACTCCAATTGGTATGTCACCCTTTTGCCTTGTTTATGGAAACTATGCCACCTACTTGTGGAACTTGAACACAAAGCTCATTGGGCCATACACACCAATATGAAGCTTCAACTCCACGAGCTTGAAGAAATCAAACATGATGCCTACAAAAGTTCTAGGATCTACAAAGAGAAAACGAAGGCCTTTCATGATCGCATGCTTAGGGGGAAAACCTTCAACGTTGGCGAAAAAGTCCTCCTCCATCATTCACAGCTAAGGCTCCTTCTAGGGAAGCTAATATCCATATGGATATGTCCCTTTCTTGTCACAAACGTCTTTGGGCATGGTTCCATTCAAATCAAGAGTTTGAAGTCAGGGAATGATTTCAAGGTGAATGGACATCGTTTAAAGCCTTACTATGTCTTCTTTCAAGAACAAACTGTGGAAGAGCAGGTCCTCCAGGACATCCCAAATTCATCCATCTAAGAAAGGGCTATGTCTTACCTAGACGTTAAATCAAGCACTTCTAAGAGGTAACCTAGCTAAGGTAGGCATATTTCCATTCTTGTCTTTTCCTTGATCTTCTTGATTTCTTGTTTTTCTTCTTCTCGTGATGTCTTGATTTTGTTCTTATGTTTTACATTGAGGAAAATGTGTGTTTTAAGTGTGTGTGGGGAGATGACTAGAACTTTAGGATAATCAAGAAAGCAAGTGTGGGTAAACACTTTAAACTTTTTCGTTTTCTTGTTCATTTGTGTCTTTAGGTTGCTAGTAGCATCATCATCATAAGATAATCAAAGCATATAAGTTAAAGTGAATAGCTTTAAACCAACCTCGTTTTAAGCATGCTTTATAATCATATGTACCTTTCACAAGTTCCTTGTTTCAACTAATTAAGCAAGTAAAATGGTTTTTGAAAGGTAACTTTAAGAAACTTTGTGGAAACAACCTGGTGAGATTTTGAACCTACTTTCTTGCTTTTGAGTGATAAATTATTTCTATTTTATAACAGTTATCATTTTTTCTTTACTAGATCTCGTATCATCAAACTTGCTTTGATTCTTTCATGAACTTTATGAATACTCTTGGTTTAACGTGTGGTTTGATGTATGAAATGAAGTAGGAATGTTAAAACCTCTAAAGGATTTATTCCTACCCATTTTTCTATGTTCACATCCTAAGCCACATTGAAGCCAAACAGTAAGCCTCTTTCTTTCATCACCTACATCATCCTACCTTGGCCTATTTTACCTTTACAATGAGACAATACCCTACAGCTTGGGCCGTGCTAAGGTAACATCATATGAGAATCCTGATGAGAGGAAGGACACAAGCAGTTGTTGCCCTACAACAAAGACATTGGCTTGCAAATGAAAAGTTACTTATGAAGAAAATATGCAAATGTAAGTTATATCTTTTACTTTATCTTGGTGAGTACATCGTATCAAAAGAAAAGAAGAAAAAAAGAAAATCTAGAGAAGAATGAACAAGTGTTCTATCAAAAGTACCAAGTAAGCAAAAGAAGTCTCAAGTGCAAATGAAAAGTGCATTGTTGTGGGCCTCAAGTAAAGACAATGAAGATCAAAAGATCAAGTTTCAAGCATGACTTCTCATGCCTTTGCACATCTCAAGTTCTTTGAGTTCCATTGCTTTCTTTCATAACCTTGAACCCAGCCCCATTATAGCTCTAAAGACCTACAGATCTTATGAAGGGCCATGAGAAGGACCAAGGTATGTATTCATGTTCCTAAGTTTCAATTTCCATTTATGAGATGTTTCTACTCTTTAACATGTACTTGTTGAATGAACCTTAGGATTCATGATTTAAAAGTGGAAACAAATCTTTCTAAACGTACTTGAATGAAGTTGTTTTGCAAGTTTAAGGATTGGAACAAGGACTAACATATCACACATATGATTCACGGCTATGGTTGAAACTTTGGTTTTGGTTTAAACTTGTTTTCTAAGCTTTGGTTTTGCTTATCTTGTAATTGTGTTGTTGCTAGTTTTGTTTAAGTAAAAGGAGACAAAACTCCTCCTACTAAGTAAACCTAGGGGTTTCAATGCTTATCTGTGACGCCTTGGAAATTCGAGAAATGTAAATTCGAAAGTCGGAATGCAAAATGACGACTTTACCCTAAGTTAATGGGGTCAAACGTTGACTTTTTTTTGGGACACCTTTTGAATTTTTGGTCATGGCCGTAGTGTAGATCTCGAGACGCTGAGTCCGTAGACAGGCGGCATGCCAAAATCGGAGTTCGGACAGACTAGTTATGGGTCTAGAACGGCCAAGGGCATTTTTATAATTTTTAATGCAAGTGTATTTTGGTCTTTTGTCCGATGTACTGAGTCAACTAAGTGGTGACTCATCAGCTAACTAAGTGACATGTGTCACTTTGTTTATTAGATTAGTGTCAATTAGTTGCCTTTGAAATTGAATGAAAATGGAGGGAAAAAAATGAAAACAAAGGAATGAACAAATAAAATCCCATTTTTGGGTTGTGATCGATCTCACCCCAGGCATTGAGAGGAAATTGTGAGAACGGATAGAAATATAGAAGAGAAAAGAAAGGAGAGGGAAGAGAAGAGGAAACTGAAAACACCCCAAGAAAACCAAAAACGTGTTCTTCGAAATTGAGAATTTGAACTAGAGTTTTAGATGTTAATTGGACAAACTAAGCTTGAATTAAGCTTCTGGAGGAAGGAACGAGTCGATCCATCACCGAATTCGAAGGAAATTGATGAACAAACACCAAGAACACGACTTACGACGTCTTCAAATTTTGGAGGTTGGTTTCATGTAATTGGAGGTAAGAAACCTTGAAATTGTTTCGAATTCACGTTTATAATGACCTTAAGATACTTTCTGGTTGATTAGATTTATGAATTGTAATGAATTTCAATACAATTAGACTTATAACCGATCAAGCATTGATTTGGAAATCGACCCATTTAAGGTGTGCTTTTATGAAACTAAGTATACATATCCTTAATTAAGAGTGATTATATGAAAATCGGTGAAAGAACAAATGGAATTGAGGTCGAATCAATGGATTTCTCAATGGGTCATGTCGCGGATTGCAGGGTCCAATTACACAGACAAACGGGTGAATGAGGAGATGAACAGTGCAAACGCGTGGCATTCACGTACAATCACTGACGGCGGCATGTGAGGGCACGTGGATCATAGTTTCAAGGTACGGTTAACATGAATTTTGATATATTCAATGTAACAGATATTTTGGCATAAGTTTCAAGTCGATCAGACACCATTTTGATATAGTTTCGAGTGTCCGAATTATTATGTTTCGTTTTAAATAAGGATTTTAATCTCGAAAAGTTATGGGATTTTAATATGATCTTATTTGAGGCAGAAATGACCCATAGTGATGATTTTTTACAGGATTCAGTATTCACGGAAGTTAAAGAAAAGCGTCCAGCTTGGAAACGAGCGATTCAGACGGTGTGTGAGTGAACGTTTGTTTTATAAACTGTTATGCATGCATAGTTAAATGTTTTATAAGAATGATTGCATGATTTGAATTACAATGGATTGCATAATGATTTGATGTGATTACGTGTTGATTTTATGGATTATTTAATCAATTTTGGACACGTTTTACGAGAATTTTGAAAATGATGTTTTGGGCATGACCCCGGGATTTTGAAATGGTTTAGACTTGGTTTTAAGTCAAAGTTTGGTTGAAACTAATTATTTGGGCGTAGGCCGGTTTAATGATGATATATGATTTGGGATTGGAGTCAAACGTGTGTGGTACATGATGTAATGATATGTGTTTGTGGTATGGATTACGTTTGTTATTGTGGATACTGGTACGTGTCTGGATGATGCGAGTGCACTTCCTAGACGTGCCTCGGATGTTGCGGTGGTGCAGTTCCCGAGTGCGTGTACGTCTAGATGGTGTGTGTGAAGTTCTCGAAGATGCTTGAATGTTACGAATGCAGTCCCTGGACGTGACTCCGATGTTGTGTGAGTGTAGTCCTCGAGTATGTTGTACGTCTAGATATGCATGTGCAGTTCCCAAGCTAGCCTACGCTTAGAGCCGTTGTGATGGTATGACTGATTATGAACTTGTGAGTAGTGCTGTGATGATACTGTGATTGATATATGTGCACTTGTGAGTAGTGCTATTTGATTATTGTGCTTGATATGTGAGTACTTGTGACGAGTACTGTTAATGGTCTTTGTGACTGGTTTGATCATTTTAATGTGATTTGGCTTGAGAGCCGGTGGTCCATATATTTTACCCTCTACATGCATGTTTTATAACTTCAGCGGGAAGTGATTCGTTTTTTAAATCTGTTTTCAAACGATGTTATTTTTTCCACTCACACCTTTTATGTTTTTTAGGACCCTTCAGGCTGTGGCACGAGGATCGGGACTGATCGAGAGGTGGAGGAATGAGTGGAAATCAATGCAGTTATCCCTTGTCTGGTAAGTGCTGAGGGTAATTTCGGTGTTTCAGTTGACTTGTTAGACGGGAGCAGGACTGGGTGCGATTATCAAAGTCCAATTGGGACGGGTCCTGTCAAATTGGTATCAGAGCATTTGGTTACTGATTTGTGTTGCCATTTCATGCCTCCAAGATGCGATCCCCGTGCACAAACTGGTAGTGAGATGAGTATATGAGGGTATATGAGATCCCTGGATAGTGTCGGGATGAAATTGAACCTGGGTTAGAGGTCGGATGTTGAAAACTGCGCTTTGGTCACATCAGACTTGTATGGGTCCTAATGGTGTTTGAGCCCAGTAGCTAGAGATATAGCATGAATGGGCAAGTTGGACCTAGAATAAGATGGTTTAGTGTGTGTTGGGAGATCCAGAATAAGATGTGGTTCACCTAGGGGTGTTTGCTAGATGACCGGATATGCCAATGGTGGCATTAATAGTAGATGTTGAATTCAGACTCGAGAGGAGTCGAGATATTGGATTTGGACTCAGAAGGAGTCAGGATTTTGGTTTAGGACTTGAGATGAGTCATCGTCTTATATTGGGGCTCGAGACGAGTTGGGAAATTGAAAAAGTGATTATGGTTGCGCATGGTAAACGAGGGTTCAGGTGGAAACCCGAGGTAGCAATGCATAATTAGTTTCCAT
Source organism: Prinsepia uniflora (assembly GCA_032719365.1). Classification (NCBI taxonomy): domain Eukaryota; kingdom Viridiplantae; phylum Streptophyta; class Magnoliopsida; order Rosales; family Rosaceae; genus Prinsepia; species Prinsepia uniflora. Next base: position 51,713,800 of record CM064868.1, on the reverse strand, counting down.
CGTTAGTGGAGAGACACACTCAAATTTCGAGGATGAAATTCCCTAAGGGGGGTAGATTGTTACGCCCCGAAAACTCGAGAAATGTAAATTCGAAAGATGGAATGTAAAATGATGAATTTACCCTTGGTTAATGGGGTCAAAAGTTGACTTTTTATTTGGGACACCTTTTGAATTTTTGGTCATGGCCGTATGTAGATCTCGAGACACTGAGTCCGTAGACAGGCGGCATGCCAAAATCGGAGTTTGGACGGACTAGTTATGGGTCTAGAACGGCCAAGGGAATTTTTATAATTTTTAATGCAAGTGTATTTTGTCCGATGTGCTAAGTCAACTAAGTGGTGACTCATCAGCTAACTATGTGATATGTGTCACTTTGTTTATTAGATTAGTGTCAATTAGTTGTCGTTTGAAATTGAATGAAAATGGAGGAAAAAAATGAAAACAAAGGAATGAACAAATAAAATACCATTGCTGGGTTGTGATCGATCTCACCCCAGGCAATGAGAGAAAATTGTGAGAACGGATAGAAATATAGAAGAGAAAAGAAAGGAGAGGGAAGAGAAGAGGAAACTGAAAACACCCCAAGAAAACCGAAAACGTGTTCTTCGAAATTGAGAATTCGAATTTGAGTTTTAGATGCTATTTGGAAAAACTAAGCTTGAATTAAGCTTCCGGAGGAAAGAACGAGTCGATGCATCAACAAATTCGAAGGAAATTGATTAACAAACATCAAGAACACGACTTACGACGTCTTCGAATTGAGGAGGTTGGGTTCATGTAATTGGAGGTAAGAAAATTTGCAAATGGTTTCAAACTCACGTTTATAATGACCTTAAGATACTTTCTAGTTGATTAGATTTACGAATTGGAATGAATTTTGATACAATTGGACTTATAACCGATCGACATCGACTTGGAAATCGACCCATTTAAGGTGTGCTTTTATGAAACTAAGTATGCAGATACCTAATTAAGAGTGATTATATGAAAATCGGTAAAAGAAAGGATGGAATTGAGGTTGAATCGATGGATTTCTCACCGGGTCATGCCACAGATTGCATATAACGACCCGTCCCGAATTTCAGGATTAGATTAGTGACTAATCAAGGATTAATGAGGTTAATCGAAGATTAGTCGAGTGAAATCGCATGAACGATGCAAAATGACTATTTTACCCCTAATCGTGGGTAGAATGTTGAATTTTGACCAGGGATGTCCGATGGCTAAGGGTCGAGGATCGTTACGTTGATCGAGTCGATACGAATCCATAGACAGGCGGCACGCCGAAATCGGACTTCGAACGGGAAAGTTATGGGTCATGGAAGTTCGATTTTACCATGCACGTATTATGAGACAGGGATGACGTGGCGATATCTGATTGGGCAGATATTTTAGTGGGACCCATGGATGAGTGGCAAGTGTCACTCATCCCTTTGGTCAATCCCCTAAAATGTGGATCTAAACCATTAAAATAATAATATTTTATTATTTTATAATCTCTCACTCATCTCCTCTTTTAATCTCCACCCTTCATCTATATTTCTTCCTTCAATCCTCACGCTCCATTCCCTACTCTCACACCTGATCATCATCCTCTCTATTTTCTCCCACAAACCCGATCTCCCATTTTCCCTCTTAAACAACACACACGGCCAACCATGCTCCCAACCCCCAAAGTCAATCCTTTGCTCATGAAGCCTGAAGGAAAGATAGAGAGTGAGGAAGGGCGAGTTGAATGGTGGCTACGGCACGGGCCGCCGTGGACGGCGGAGGTAAGTGATCCGAGAACCCCGTTTTAGTTCAAAAATTGGAAACTGAGTTTTAGGGATTATTAGTTAATTTCATTGATTGGGTTGGCTTTCTGGTGACATTTTGGGAAGGTTTGGATTGGATTCGAGGGCTGGGACGGCCGGAGACGACGACGGGTGGAGGTTGCAGGAGCCGTCGCCATTTCTGATCATGGAAGGTACGTTCTTGGAGGTTTCCCTCAGTTTTATTCATTCAAATGAGTTGCTAAGGAATAGACTTAAAGATAGGAATTGAAAGGGAAGGGAAAGGACTGAAAATGAGGGAGATTGGATGCTAGACCAGTCCAGACTGGTCCGGTCCGGTTCGAAACCAGAGGACCGGGTTCGCTAGAGGTATGGGGATGATGAATAGTGCTCGACACATGGGATTCACGCGCAGGGACTTCAGGCCGCACGTGGGGGTGCGTGGACCACCTTTTGGGGATACTTCCAACACACGAAATCATCCTTTCGATGTAACGAACATTTTGGGACTGGTTTCATGTTGATCGGACACCGTTTCGATATTGTTCTGGACGTCCGAAGGTTTTGGATCGACTTTAAAAATAGTTAAAAATTTGGGAAAATTACGGGGCTTTAGTGAGAGGTTAATAAGGTAGTTAGTAACCCTCTAAAGTGATTTGGACAGGTTTGGGAGTCCCGATGACAGTGATTAGCCCAATAGAGCCGAATGGCACGCTTATCGAGGCGTCAGCTCGGACGGTCTGTGAGTGGACCTTGTTTTCTAAATTGATGCATCCATAAATGTTTATTGTGTGTTTTAATACTTTTTTTGTGATGCCATGAGTGCATTTGTGTGTGTTTACGTATTGGCACGTATTTCGAGGTTTCAGCCATATATGGTGCATATACGGGTTTGTATTTCTATGATGGTTAAATGAAATGGTTTTGGATTTAAAAAGGATAAACTCGGGCATGAGACCTATTTGGTTTTGTCTCGGGCATGTAGCCCTATTGGTGACCTACGGGTCTGAGTCGTGGTCACGACGGATGATACGACGCTCACCTCCGGACTGAGATATGTTCCTTCCGAAGAGGTCACTATGCATGATACTTAGGTCTCGACGTCCTAAGTCCGTAGACAGGCGGCACGCCGAAATCGGACTTTGTATGGCTGAGTTACGGGTCTAGGAAGTGAGGGGTATTTTGGTAATTATTGAACCAGGGGCATTTTGGTCTTTTTGCCCTGGTTACTGTAGCAGACCGCGGGGGACATGGGCGGCACCACCATGTGCGGTGGCTCAAACGTGCAATTGATTATGCAATTGTGTGCTGGAAAGTCTGGGCTGTCTTTTGCTTTTGAACGTGGCCTGAGCCGTCCAGCCTGCACGATCAATTGATTAATTCAAGCTCGAAGCTTTTCGGGGAGCATTTTTCAGTGGACAATTGGACACCCACGAGCCTCTGGGACGGCTTGAAATTGTTTATAACTAATTAGGACGTGTGTGAGCATCACTCTGATGTTGTTATAACTGAGAACGGGTGAGGAAAACCAGAGAAGCCATTTCTGGAAAATTGGAGGGAAAAATCAGAGTTTAATTTCTACGGTGTGTTGGACCAATCTAATCGCAAATTAAGCTTTCTGGGAGTGTTTAGAACACAACCATATCAAAATCGAAGGCAACCAGCCATGGGTGAGCTGGGACGGTGACTGCCGTGTTCAGAAGAATTTCAGAGGTTTGGACGACTACTTCCAGGTGAGTGTTGGTTCAATTGAGTGTGTTTTCCAGTTCGTTGTGATACTATGATACTTCATGTAAAGTTAATTTGATTTTGGTTTAGAAACCAGTGAGTTGGGGTGATCAACCCGTTTGGATGATCACGGGTCGAAGGGCCATTTAAGGATTCGATTTGGCTAATTAATAACCCAGAATTTAAATTAGATGTTTAAATAACATGTTAGGATCAAATTGGATTGAAATCGAGAAGGAATTGATGGGTAATTAACCGGGTCAAGCCGCGGGTGGCAGGCCCGAATTACAGACAAACGGGTGAAGGTGCTGACACTATAGCTACAGTTTCAGGCGCGTGACTTTCACGCGCAGCCACTTTGGGCGGCGCGTGAGGGCGCGTTGGGGCTTATCTCCGATCACGATCAACATGACTTTTATTCCTCTCATCATTCTGAACATTTTTGGTGAATTAACCATGTTGATCTGAGATAGTTTTTGATGGGTCAGTTTAGGGCCGGGTGCCTCAGGAAACGTGTTGAACGGCTTCCCCGAGCCAGTTTCTATTTCGGACTTTGCGGTTAAACGTTTAAGGCTTGTAGTGACACTTACATGTGATTTGGACTGACAGGAATTGTACGATAATCCCGGTACAAGTTCATACGCGCAGGTTCGCCGCGGGATCGTACAGTGAGTGGGCCATTTTCTTAAACCCTTGCGTGCATAAATGTTTTCTGGTTTATTATACTTATTCACATGCTAAAAACAATAATAGTTTTGATGATATGGAAAATATGGTTATGGCACGTTTCACTGTATTTGGGCTTGAGACCCGTCCGATGAAACTTAATGATTGGTTCGGATTCTATCTATGTATATATATGCTTGCATGTGGATATCAATAAAATGTATTTGGTACTGCACTGTATAGATCCATTCATATGATACTGTCTCCTCCGGATGAGGTACCCCGGAGAGGTCACGGACGTCTAGAACGTCCAGCGTCTATGACGCTAAGCATCGGGGATGCTGTACCCGAACGGGGTTCGGGGATTGAACTCGGAATTGAGACCCGAGTGGCACGCGTAGCCTTGTGTTTGTGACCTTATTGGACGTCAGGGACGTCAGACATCAGGGATGTCGGGATTGGAGTGTATAGTGCAACAACTAAAATTATACTTATGGTTTTATTACATGCCTTATGGTTCATATTATATGACTTATGATTTTAAATACGGTTGCATGCATGTTTGGAAAACGGAGGGGTAAATTATATGTTTTACTTTTCAAATGGTTTTATAAACTTGAGTTCGGTCCACTCACCCTTAATGTTTTTGGTAACCCCTTCAGGTCGTGATACTGAGGTAGAGGAGGAACCTGAGGCTGAGGCATAGATCTACTTCTGCGTACCTGAACCCTGCTGGGTGGTGTACCAGCAGGTTTATGTTAGAGTCGTGCTCGAAACTTGTAATTTTGGATTTCATCCCTTGTCTGACATCTGTTTAATTCAGATTTGTTGTATGACTTAAATTTGGTTATTTATGCATTTGATGTTTTGAGGTTAAAATTGGTATGAATTTTGGATGTCAGACGGGAGCAGGGCACGTCCCCTTATGATTCTTGTTGGATCGGGGCGGGTCCTGTCATACTTCCTCCGGATCCTGGCGTACTCTGAAACCCGAGATGGCTAAAGTCGGAATTTCCCTTGTCTGACACCCCGTGTTAGACGGGATCAGGAACGTCCCGCGTTAATCCCGGGGGGATTGGGATGAGTCCTGACATTGCAGGGTACAATTACACACACAAACAGTCAAAGGAGGAGATGAACAGTGCAAGCGCGTGAGGGCGCGTGGGTCATAGTTTCAAGGTATGGTCAACATGACTTTTGATCTATTCAATGTGACAGGAATTTTGGCACAAGTTTTCAGCCGATTGGACACCGTTTCGATATAGTTTCGAGGGTCCGAAGTATTGTGTTTCATTTTAAATACGGATTTTAATCTCGAAAAATTATGGGATTTTAATATGATCTTATTTGAGGTAGAAATGATCCATTATGATGATTTTTGACAGGATTTGGTATTCACGGAAATTAAGGAGAAGCGTGCAGCTTGGAAACGAGCGATTCGGACGGTGTTTGAGTGAACGTTTGTTTTATAAACTATTATGCATGCATACTTAAATGTTTTACATGAATGATCGCATGATTTGAATGGAAATGGATTGCATAATGATTTGATGTGATTACATGTTGATTTTATGGATTATATAATCGGTTTTGGACACATTTTTCGAGAATTTTGAAAAAGATGTTTTCGGCATGAGCCCGGGATTTTGAAATTGTTTCGACTTGATTTTTAAGTCAAAGTTTGGTTGAAACTAATGATTTGGCTGTAGGCCGGTTTAATGATGATATAAGGATTGGGATTGGAGTCAAACGTGTGTGGTACTTGATGTAATGATATGTGTTTGTGGTATAGATTATGTTTGTGATTGTGGATACTGGTACGTGTCCGGATGATGCGAGTGTAGTTCCTAGACGTACCTCGGATGTTGCGGTGGTGGAGTTCCCGAGTGGGTGTACGTCTAGATGGCGTGTGTGCAGTTCCTGGACATGCTCAGATGTTGCGAGTGCAGTCCCTAGACGTGACTCAGATGTTGTGTGAGTGCAGTTCCCGAGCTGGCCTACACGCAGTGCCGTTGTGATGGTATGACTGATTATGCACTTGTGAATAGTGCTGTGATGATACTGTGATTGATATATGTGCACTTGTGAGTAGTGATGTTTGATTATTGTGCTTGATATATGAGTACTTGTGACGAGTACTGTTGATGGTCTTTGTGACTAGTTTGATCATTTTCATGTGATTTGGCTTGAGATCCGGTGGTCCCTATATTTTACCCTATGCATGCATGTTTTATAACTGGAGGGGGAAGTGATTCGTTTTTTAAATGTGTTTTCAAACGATGTTATTTTTGTCCATTCACACCTTTTATGTTTTTGATGACCCTCCAGGCCGTGGCACGAGAATCGAGACTGATCGAGAGGCGGATGCATGAGTGGAAATCAGTGTAGTTATCCCTTTTCTGATAAGTGCTGAGGGTAATTATGGTATTTCAGTTGACTTGTCAGACGGGAGCAGGACCAGGCGCGATTATCAAAGTCCAGTTGGGACGGGTCTTGTAATTATCTTAATTAGGTTGAGTCTCTTTTTGTTTTTGTATTGCTAAAGGACTAGAAAAATGTAAGTGTGGGGGTATATGATCGCCCCATTTCTATACATGTTCTTAAGGTCATTTAATGCTTGATTTACATGTTCTTAATGCAATTTATGACCAATAGGAGAAAATAATGTGTTTTGTGGGATAATGTGCAGAAAATATGAAAACTTAGGTACAAAGTCCAAAAACGATGAAAAATGAGGAATCGTGTCCAAGACCCTCAAACTTATACCAGTCGAGGACCTGGTATGTGGTACTACACAAGACCCTCCATCGAATCCCTAGCATGTCACCAGGACGAGTCCTAGGCTGTGTTCTAGCTATTGAGTCCTAATTCCAACACATGGGCCATGTTTCATTTTAGGCCCTAGTGACATGTCACTGGTGACATGTTCCCAGAAAAGGACCAGCTCGTGTTCCAGCATATGCCCAACCAAGGACTAGGGCCTGAGTCAACTAAGTACTAAAACTTGTCACTGGTGACATTTTTTGAGGTTTTGTTCCATCTTGTTATACTGTGTTCTCCATTTCCAGTTCTAGACCCAGCCGATTACTAAGACCAGGACCAGGTCCGTGTACCTCATTTTGTGCCAGCGGTTCCTAATCATGGCCACCTTTGTTCCATATCTTCCAGTATGATTTTTCAGGCCCTCATTATGGATTCAAGGCCTACATATCATGAGCTACTCAGGTGCCTAATCAGGGTCTGGTTTGAAGAACTTCCAATTTTTGGCACATGAAGCCTCATTTCAAGTCCCGGGCCACACTTAGGACCAACGTTTGGCATCTCAACTTGGACGTGTCAACGATAGTATTTTTGGTCCCTCATGATGCATTCCCTCCAAAAATTGTATCTTCTATTAAGGTGCCTAATCACGGCCAAGCTCTAAGTTACTTCAAAAATGGTCTTTGTTATAGGCCAAATTCCAGGCCCTCTTGGGTTTTGGCTTTGTTTTGGTTCCTCCCACCATCAAAAAAGTGATCAGGTCACTCAGACCTTATCCAACTATCATTTCCAAGTCAGTAATACAATTAGATCATTCAAGCTCGATCGAGAAGGTTCCTCTTGGTTGTGAGCTGACTTAGAAGTGTGTTCACACAAAGGGACCAATCAGATTCACCTAGCACGTGGCCAGTTGTTAAAATCTGAGATGGGTGGGGAATTATAAGCTATCAAGCTGTGTTTTCAGCCTAGAATCTATCATGATAAGGCCCCTACCTTATCCATCTCCAAGAAATATTAGGAGAACCAATTCATTGTTGTCCAAGTAATTGATGGAAAAGGAAAACCAAATCCTTATACAAGAAGGAATCCAAGTTCCTGTTACGTTTTCTCCTATATATTGCCTCATAATCAATGTAATGAAGTGAGTTTTGAGAGTGTGATCCTTCCTTAGTTTTTAGTGCAGGTTAATTTTTTTTCAAAATCTTGAAATACTTTCCTTTTTCCCGTGTACTTTCAATTCAAGATTCAAGTTATTTTTCAAGATTTCGATTAGTGTTCTTGAAGATTGGACGTGGCTGTCATCTTCAACTTAGTAAATTTGTTTTTTCTTCTTAATTCTTTGCTTTATATTGTCATTATGTTTCATTCAATCATGCTTAGATTGGTGTTCTTGAAGATTGGACGTGGCTGCCATCTTCAACTTAGTAAATTTGTTTTTCAATTATGCATAGCTAAACTCCCTTTTAGATAGGGGCCATTTTTGAGGCCCTAAGTTATGAGTCTTTGAAAGTTGTTTTAAGTCTCACTTCCTACTTTTCTTATATATGTTTTCCGTGATTTTTGTGTAATCTATCTTTTATGTGGTTCATTTATGGATGCATACATACTATGATAGATTTAAAAGTATTGCTAAAACTATAAGGTAAAGCATATGGTATGTTTGATCTTATGTTTGTGAGTAGAAAGGGGTTTTTAGGATCCCAATCATGTCAAAGTAGGTCAATGAGAGTTACTTGATACTTTTTCTTCAATCTTAAAAGGCTTAATGATCTTTGATCTTGCTTGAAATTTTTTTTCTCAAAGTTAAAGAATTCATTGGTTTTAATGCGCTATTGAACTAAGGTATGTTTTAATGCGCTATTGAACTAAGGTAATTAGTAAAGTGTTAGGATAGATTCATGCGTTCATGGTCTCTTCGAGGTTGAAGGCAACATAACTAAGTAAAAGAAGTAAGATGGAAATGTAATTGGATAAGGTAAATGACTTAGTTGTGGATAAAGCGTGCTCTTAACTAATGTTCTCTCCCAATCAACTCAAAACCAATCTAGTTTTCTATTTTGTAACAACTCAACATTTTCAAACTCCCTTCTAATAATCTTTTTAATTATGTTTTCAAACAAACTAAAGAAAGGTACCCTTAATCCCCGGCTTGAACAATCCTTTATTTACCAAACTACTACAACTACAAAAAGGGTTAAGTTGAGGAACCTTTGGTTCACATCAGTAACACCCATCCAAATGAGCCCTTCCTTGACATCGCAGTCCATGCCCCATCACTATTCAATTTCAGGATACATGGATCTAATCTCATCCACATCACACATGCGATACGAAAAACATGAGTAAGACCCGTGGATGAAAATATTGGCACTTTCGTCAATATTTTCATAGAAGTATTCCTAATTTTGGAAGTCAGCCTCAAAAAATGTAGGAGCATAGAAGTTCCACAATGATTACAGCCTCCTTTTGCAAGAAGACATGCTCTACTAGATCAACCTTCCATGCTTTCTCTGTAGGGCATACCAAATCAGCAACCTGTGATGGGATTTAAGAACCACTACTTTGAGTTTAAAAAGGTGGGCTAGTAGGTAACTATTAGGGCTTACATTGTGTATATTTTATATGAAGTGAGGGGCGACTTGACCACTGCTACTGATCTCCAATTTCATCCAGCGCATGATGAATGTGTCCTCATGATCTTGGTGCACGTGTACTAAAGCCTTCTTTATAGTTTAAGGGAGCATTTATGACATTACCCTTTTTCAACAATACTTTGGTAATCATGAAAGATCCTACTTTCCTTTGATAATCAACACAAAAAGTTGCAACTACCCTCAAAGGTATCACACGATAACGACAAAAACAAAACCAACTGTCAGACAAAGGATACTTTACATAACCGTTTGTGTTACCACGATCAACTAATCTATGGCATGTAGAGCATAGGTATTATACAACTAAAAATACTAAAGCCTACCCTAAAGCGTCAAGGAGTTTGTAGTGAAGAGTTTATGCCTCCGACTCTAAGATAGTCCCAGCCTTCGTGTCACAGCCTAAAGAGCAAGTAAAACCAATAAAATGTGAGTGTACAAGGTAAACATTTTTAAACATGGTTCAAGAAACAAAAATCTTTTACCCTTATTTTCCTGAGAACTATGCATGCATATACTAAATTAAAACAATAGAATCTTGATTAAAACAAATCCTAAATTGTGGGTCCAAAAAATTAAGAAATACGAATAAATAACCCGTGGCCCCACGTTTCCCTAAAAATTAGTTAGGAAAGCATAAAGACACAAACACCCAATAATCAGACTAGTATTGATAAATCAAATCGATATGAGAACATCAAGACACAAACAACAACAATCAAACATAACCAACCAACCCTCGAAGCCCGTATATTAATCACCAAAAGAAAATCGTACTACTGGTAGGCAAACAACAAGCGATAATAGAGCCGAGCTTTAGACGTCCAAGTAGAGACTTAGGAAAACAGAGTCGAGCTATGAGCATCTGAGTCCTAATCATATCACTAATCTCAAGAAAACGGAGCCATGCTCTAGATGTCTGAGAACTAATCAATTATCTAAGGATGGATGCCCCATGGATAGATAGTTCACTAAATCACGAATACACTTTAGCACATATCATTGACTTAAACCAAATTGAACATTTCAAAACCCGAGCCTAAGCCCAAAACATCATTACAAAAAATACCGTAAAATTCATATTTCAAAATCAGTCAATAATTCCAGAAAAATCATCAAATAATCATTTGAATATCAAAATTGAACCATTGCAACATAAATCATATAATAAACCAATTAAAATATTAGTATATGCATTCATAATAATTTATTTAAAATAAAGTCCACTCACAGTTTGTCTTTGCAATTTAATCCTGAACTGGATGTTCTTCTCTGGTTCTGGGGGACTATGTAGACTATCTAAAATTATACTCACGTGTTAAAAAAGTCCCATGTAACCTCATAATGCAATCTTGAAATTCCGGGATTTAAATACGATTTTTTAAACCTAAATATAATGCTTCGGGCACCCCAAATTACACTGATACAGTTTCCGATCAACTCGAAACCAGCGCCAAAATATCTATAATATTGAAAGTATCAAAAAACACTTTGGCTGCACTTCACAAAAAGGTTGTAAGTGCCCCCATTTGTCACTAGTATCTCCCTGCGCGTGGGCCTCATTCACGCTACACATGTCTCCCCTAACCACCAGCCAAGTGGACTTTGGGTTTCTGTACAGAACACATGTCAGGACCCACCCCGGTTTCACCCCGAAACCCGAGGTCAATCCCGCTCCCGTCTGACTCCCCGACACAACACCCAAGTAAAACTCATGCAAACCCAGTCAGACGCAGGAGTCCTTAACTGAATATCCCAACGTTATCGTTTACAGAGCATAGTACGAAAATACAAGGAACTAAAAAAAACGATAAATTACACGCACTCGGAAGTCTGTAAAACTATTCCGGGATCCCTCACGTCCCTTCTATGCCTCTGACACTGCCTCGACGTCAAGACCCCGCGCTAGCTCCACAACCTGGAGGGCAAGTTAAAACAAAAGAGTGAGTGGACCATAATAAAAGAAAAGTTCTAAAACAGTTATCAGAAAACCGATTTTAACCCTCCGTTTGAAAACCACATGCACAACCAATAGTTATGAACACAGTTATAAATCAATTTGCCATAAACTGCATCATAAGAAACAGAAACACTATAAAATATCATAAGAAACCATAGCATGAGTATCAGAAACCGTATCAAATCCTCATTTCCCGATCGAACCTGCTGGACCTATCCGAGTCTTTAAACTCCCGAGTCTTTAAACTCAATCCAGGCCTTAATCATATCCGAGTCTTTAAACTCAAGGCCTACGGGGGAAATATCAATATATCCGAGTCTTTAAACTCCCGAGTCTTTAAACTCAATCCGGGTCTTTAAACCCAATCCGGCCGGTCCCCCGTCACATATATCCGGGTCTTTAAACCCAATAACCAGATCCAGCAAATCCAATCCCAAAACCAGTTTAAAACTACTGGAAATCCATATCCAAACTCGAATCCGAAATCCCCGGTCTGAAGCCCTTCCGGCTTCCAGAACCGCCATTCGGAACCCAAATCCGGAAATCCACTTTCCAACTTTAAAACCAAATCTCGCTTTCCGAAATCCGATTCTAAAATCGAAAACCTTGATTATCAAAATCATGTCCCAAAAACCCCTTAAAATCATGGAAATCATTTATCTTTCCAAAATCACCCTTTCCTCGTAAAACGTGCTAAAACTGTACTTCCTCATAAAACGTGCAAACATGTAAAGCCAACAAAACATATTCGAGAAACATGAAACCATAAACAAAACCATAAAACAATTATAGAAAACAGTTATGCATGTTCGAGTTTAAAGAAAGGGTCCACTCACACTACTGAGCCCTACTCGCGTCCCGAACGTCCAGCCCGTTCCTCGGCTTCCTCGGGAAATCCCGATCCTGTCAAACACCGTCAAATTACGTCACTAATACGTCTACGAAACAACTACCTAATTTCCTTAAAAATCCCCGAACCGAAAACCTAGAACCCGGGACCCTAAACCTTCACCCTCGCGGAACTTCACTCAAACGACTTCCGATTGACCCGAAACCAACTCCATTGAACTCACCACAACTCCTAGACCAAAATTCATGTTGATCGTTTTCCCCATCGCCGCCGCACGCGCCGCCCAAAGTGGCTGCGCGTGGCCCTCACGCGCCAGCTACAGTGTCACCCCCAACCTCGAGTGCACTGTGCTGAACCGGCCGCTGCAACTGGACCGGCGAGAGGCATTCTCCACCGTCCGGCCACCTTTTCCTTCCCTCTCTTCTCCTGCAACTTCGTCCAGACACCACGAATCCATCCCTCAACTCCTCTAACCTCGACACAGCCCCGTCATCGTCGATTCAAGCTCGAACCAGACGACCACTTTTCCCCTGTTTCACAATTCACCTGTTCCGGTAACCTCCCGTCACGGTGGCGATACCAGACTCACCCCACAACCTCACTGATCCAAGTCCAACACTCCTAACCCTTCGACTCACCCCAGAAGTCCACGACTTTGGGTTCGAAGTTCAATGTCGAAACAGGGTAACAGAGACTCCTCTTCGCCTGAGCTTCGCCGTGTACGCCCCCGTCACGGCGACCATCACAACCCACTCCTAGGACCTCCCTGAACATCACCCCGACCTTCTAACCTCTCGACTCTCAGCCAAACCTCACGACTTTCCAAATGAAGTTTACGGGAAAAACAGAGTAAAGAGATCTCACCTTCGATTGCAGCTCCGCCGTGCGCACCGCCGCGTGCCACGGTGTTCGTTAGTCTCCCTACAACCTCTTGCAGCTTCCCCTGCCTTGGTTTGAGTCACCTCACGGCGTAGCCACCACCTCGAACTCACGGCCTCCCTGTTTCCTTCAAAACTTCTCCGCACCTCCGCCGTGCCGCCGTGCACAATTGCACCACCAAAACCCGATCAGCAACTCCCTTTCAATCTCCCGTTCCTTCCTCACTCACCAGAACTCGTCACCAGCCACGATCAATCCTCAATTCCTCCTCACAAGCTCACTCTGTTTCTCTGTGTTTGTCGAAGAACAGCCACGGGTAAGCACGAGTGCACCCCAATTATTTGGGCTGAGACCACACAGGATTCTCCCAGAATCCTCTAGCCCCTTGCCATGTGTCACCATCCACTCCACTCCTTATCTCACCTGGTGAAATCCCAGCCATCCATTTCCTTCTTTCTGCACAAATCCCAATGTGCAGAAAGACCAAAATACCCTCCTGTTTTACTCATTTTACGGTTTTACCAAAACTTCCTAGACCCGTAACTCTCGCCTCGTAAGTCCGATGAATACGTGCCGCCTGTCATCGAACTCAGGACGACAAGAACTATCTAACCATCCTAGGTCAACCTACCAAAACTCGATTATTCAAAAAGTCAACTATTCCCCCTACTTTACTCAAATTACGGTCATGCCCTCAACCTTCCGAACATCACAATTCCCTCCTCGGATGTCGGAATCAGGCGTGCCACCTGCCTATGGATTCGTGACGTCCTAAACTACGTCCTGGTCACTGGTCAACCCCCATTTGACCACCCGAACTAAAAGTCAACTATTTTGCCCGGACTAGGGGCAAAATCGTCATTCTACACGCAAGGACCTATCGGGACCGCCTAACCACTGATTAACCTCACTAATCATACCTTAACCACTCTACTAATCCCGACTCTCGGAACGGGTTGTTACAACTCAACCCGAGAATCCTGACCCTTTTCTTTCTTTCAAATGTTGATCCTCATCTAATCTAACATAGGAGATGTTCTGTAATCTCAAAACCCAGAAAAGCTTACCTCAAACCTTAACTCAAGCTTCAAACTTCGGCCGATCTTGGTCTTACTATTTCCAGGCCTTCATGCATACCAAAATTCCAGTTCTCATGTGTTCTAGGGCCTTGGGTGCTTGAGAAAGCTATTAGGGACCTTAGTTTAAAGTTTGGATGTCTAGAAATAACTATGATTCATGGGTAAGGATTTTTTTTTGGTTTTGGGGATCACGTTTTCTTCTTCTTTCTTCCTTCCTCTCTTTTGCTATTTTAGTTCCATTCTTGCATGTGTGGTTCTTGGATGGGTGGGTTTCTCCAACAAAAACTCAAAAAAAAAAAAAAAAAAACCAAAAAACACATACATACATAAACACACCTTCCACCCAAGTTGGTGCATCCAAGAATTGTAGTAAGGAGGTGATGAGGATGGGGCACTTGTCACCATCCTGGAAGGCCAATGAACATATCTTGCTTGAAATACTACAAAAATACCCCTATATGTCAAAGTTACCAAAATACCCTTGGTAGGTGCAGACCCGTAACAAGGTTATCCAATCTCTAATTCCAATGTACCACCTTTTTAAGGACTCGCTCTAAGACCTACATAACGGTACTCATGACAAGTTCAAACAGTAATTTGAGTAAAAAGTCAATTTTGGGACGAATAAGGGTAAAATTGTCAAATTAGAAGAAAAGTTTCCGAAATTACATTTTCAGATTTTTCGGGCCATTACAACCTACACCACTTAAATAATTTTATCCTAGAAATTCAAACAAACAAGTGTGGATACTGTGTAACAACTTGGACATTCGAAGAAGACCAAATTTAGTAAATTGATCGTTTTCCCTTGAAAGTCAAATAGTTGACTTTTTGATTGGGACATCTTTTGGAAATTTTGAGATCCTGGATTCGTAGATAGGCGGCACGCCAAAATCAGAGAACATATGAGGTTGATACGGGTCAAAACACCCCAAGGGTATTTTGCTAATTTATGCTTGAAAGGTATTTTGATCATTATACAATGGGAATGAATTGGATGAGGACAGCTGTTTGGTTCTTGATGGTTCTCATATTTTTCTCCCTCCACTAACTTGCCCTTCTACTTAATTGAGTTGTGTGTGTTTTGTATTAATTCGATGGATATAGCCCGAAAGTAAGGGAAAATGAAAAAAAAGCAGTAAGGTGAAGTGAGACGGGGGTAAGCTGAAGATGATGAGGGGTCTGGGAGGAAGAAAAGAGAGGATGAAAGGAAGAAGAACAAAAAAAGAAAGAGAGAAGAAAATGGAGACGGTATTCGGAGATTGAAATTTGAACCCTAAGCCTTGGCCATGGGTTGTCCAGCGGATTTGAGACGACATAGCTTGAGGTTGAGAATCTAACACGTTTGGTGAGCCTATGTGGTCATTTTGGGATCAAAACGAGGTGTTACGGTCATGGAAGAACCCAGTAGTACGAGCAAAAACTTAAGCGTGCATAACGAACCCAGGTTATGGCAATTCGAGGTACGTTTTCCCTATCAAGTTGTTACATAACTTCATTTGAGTGTGATTACACCATATTAAAAAAAAAGGAAGAAAATCAACATAAAAGAAGAAATAGGAATCAGGTTGGAATGCTCGAGTCAGGGCTTGCGCGCAGACCCCGTGGGCTGGCCCGATTCCAGGTTGAAGGAGACTGAGGCACATGGCAACCACACGCAGAGAGTCTCTCTGGTGTGTGGTGGCGTATGTGGTGTCTTTTGGTCGTCCATCCCACACAAAAGTTCTTCCTTATTTTATTCTAAGTTCATTGGTATTAAGCTTGATGAATTTGGACATCGATTGATTATGATTTCAAGGTTCAATTAAGATAATGATTATATTTTAAGTCCAATTTGACATGAGTAAACTAAAGAGGTGATCTTAACCTTATGTTGATAGAAATCATTAGCGATTATGTTGATATTTGTGGTGAACTTAGGTTTGTAGGGTAAAGCATTGGTGATATTGGCAATTATGTTGATACTTAGAGTAAAGCATGACGTTTGTAGGGTGTATGGTTCATTTTGTAATATGAACTTAGAATTGTTGGTGCACATAAGTTAATATCACGGGGATATGTTATCAAAAATGATGTTAGGAGGTGATTCTCTTGATGATTTGATAAAGAATAGGCAATTATGTAATTAGTCACATTTATGTTGTTAAATTCTTTTGTTTGAGAAGAACATCGATTATAGTTATATTTGATTAACAATCAAATTAAAATAAAAGCATTAAACCGTGGAATTTAACCCTAGTGACACCTATTGATGGATCATAATTGTAGATTATGATGATTAAAAGGGTTCATGATTAAAGGTATAAAGTAGTTGTATACCTTGTAAAATATGTTATGTCTATGATGCCTTTATATGTTAATTCAAGATATTTTGAATAGGGAATTAAGTAAGGGGATAATGAATTATGATAAGTTGAAAAATGGAAAGTAAAAGAATCAAGGGAAACATATCTAAATATATATTGAAGTTATTGTTGTGTATGATCAATAATTCATACATGGTACAATTGATGAATTTTTTGCCTTTTCGGGGAAGTGGATCTGATGTGGGCAGTAACCCTGCAGGGACGATTTAAATTTGGTTAATTGAGTAAAATTAGGAAATGGTTAACGTTAATAATATCCCTAGTCTGACAAGGATCATCAAACGTGAGCAAGGCTAGTCCGGTTTAGAAATTAGGGACGAGTCCTATCATACTGTGCCCGCATTAGTGCCTCGGACTCCCATGTAGTCTCCTCTATGTTGTGATTCCTCCATAAGACTTTCACCAGGGGAATAGTTTTTCGACGCAACACCTTCTCCTTTCGGTCCTAAATTAGCACAGTTTACTCCCCAAAAACTCAAATCCACTCGGAGCTCAATAATTTTCTATTCGAACACATGTGACTCATCATTTAAGTCCTTCTTGAGCATCGAAATGTGAAACACATCGTGAGCCCGTGAGGGTTCTGAGGATTATACCAATCGTTAGGCTACTAGGCCTAATCTCTTAATAATCTCATGTGGCCCAATTTAGTAGGGACGAAACATCTCGCTTCTATCAAACCGCATAGTATCCTTCCAAGAGGATAGTTTTATGAAAACCTGATCTCCTACCTCAAACTCGAGATCTCTGGTTCGATGGTTAGCATAACTTTAATAAGGTCTTGAGCAGGTTTTAATCGTTCCATGATATTTCGAATGTTTTCTTCCCTTATATCCATAACCTCAGTCATCAACTGTTTCTTGTTGCCTACCTCAGTCCAACAAAGTGGTGTTATGTATTGTCAAAGATACAGTGCCTCGTATGGAGCCATTCCGATGCTAGATTGATAATTGTTATTATAAGCGAACTCCATCAGCATGAGATAGGTATCCTAATTATCGTGGTATTGTAATACACAAGGCCTCGTCATGTCCTTCATGATTTGAATAATCTTCTCAGATTGACTATCCGTCTGAAGACGAAAAGCAGTGCTAAAATGGAAGTTCGCGCCAAAAGATCTCAGCAAACGCTCTCTGTAACGACCAAGACCTTCAACGAGGGTAGAATAAAAAATTTCGAATGAAACATACCAGTTTACCTATGAAAGTCAAAGGGTTGACTTTGACTAAGGTCAACTTTTTGATTGGGACGATTTATGGCAATTCCGAAAATACCGTTACAAAGGTGACAGGACCCGTCCCAAAAGTCAACTACAAAATTGTCAGATAAGGGATAATTATCTTTACATAATCAAGCTCACATGTTAGTACAATAAAAGTAAAAAAACCTACCCCGAACGGTGTTCAGGTGCGCAACGGTACTATCTATGCCTCAGCCTTGGTATCAGCCCCTGCCTTTGTGTCACAGCTTGGATGGTCAATAAAACAGTCAAAGTGTGAGTGTCAGGACTCGTTCCAATCCCTCCGGGATTAACGCTAGACGCGCTTGATCCCGTCTAACATGGAGTGTCAGACAAGGGAATTTCCGACTTTAGCCCGCTCGGGGCTTCAAAGTACGTCAGGATCTGGAGGAGGTATGTGATGTCTCGGTCTTTACTACACCCCGCATTCGCGATCAACCTGAAGGGCAGTAAAAACATTTAAAAGCTGTGAGTGTACAAAACAATAATTTATAAAAACGTTTTCATAAAGACATTTGTACCCTTCACTCAAAAGCATGCATGCATTCGAAAAACAAATAGTAAACCATTAGGGCCTTTGTCCAAAATCATAAATGAAACCAATCACACGGGCTACCGCCCAAATCCATGTGGGACTCAGCCCAAAACCAGTACATAGATCATATAATATACGTATAAATCATGCTACCAATCCTATCATGGTTTCTAAAGCTACGTGCTTGCTACCCGAGGTCTCAAAGCCCAAGTCTCCCAAGGTCCACCTAGGTCAATGTCCGTAGATCAATAACCCTCCCTGGGGTTATAATTCATAAGCCCTCCTGAGAGTAAGGTACCCAACGGGGGCGACTCCACTCAGTTAGTGCATTGTGACTACTCCGGGGTCCATCCAGGCCAACAACCCTCCCCGGAGGAGAAAATCCAAATAAGGAAGGTATATGAATATATATATATATATATATATCGAAAACATTCTTAAAACCTTTCAAGGGACTCATGCCTGGTCCCCATAAACCGTCATGAATCTAGAAATCCATTTAGGGTCCTCGACCCGAAACCATAAACGTAAAGTAACTGGGCTTCAAGCCCGAACTCATGACTCAACTGGGCATCATGCCCGATATCTCAGGGTCAGTCACGATTCCGATCGTAGTGATGTGTGCAACCATCCGTCCAGGATTGCCTTCAATCCTGGTATGTCGCCGTGAATGTTTTAACTGACCCGACTACCTCTAGCTCATGGTGCACCCATCACCGATCGATATCCTGAACCGTCAGCACTTCAAAGTCGAGCCTCCAGTTGCTGTTCGACGACGGTACGTGCATCGTGACCACTCCAAAAGGAATGCATCCCAGTCCGAAGGCGAGCGTCGTATCGTCCGTCGTTGTGCACAAAGCACTCACCGCGACTATGACTCAGACCCGTAGGTCATCAATAGGGTTACATGCCCGAAACAAAACCAAATGGGTCTCATGCCTAAGTTTATCCTTTTTAAATCCAAAACCATTACATTTAAACCATCGTAGAAATACAAACCCGTATAGGCTTATAAGGCTGAAACCTCAAAATACGTGCCAATACGTAACCACACACAAATACACTCATGGCATCACGAAACAAGTATTAAAACACATAATAAACATTTATGCATGCATCAATTTAGAAAATAAGGTCCAGTCACAGATCGTCCGAGCGGCCGCCTCGATATGCGTGTCATACGGCTCTCTCTGGTCAAACACGGTCACCGGGACTCCCAAACATGTCCAAATAACTTTAAAGGGTTACTAACTACCTTATTAACCTCTCATTGAAGCCCCGTAATTTTCCCCATTTTTTAAGTATTTTTAAACTCGATCCTAAACCTTCGGACACCTCGAAACATATCGAAACAATGTCTGATCGACACAAAACCAGTCCCAAAATGTTCGTTACATCGAAACGATGATTTCGTGTGTTGGAAGCATCCCCAAAAAGTGAGCCACGCACCCGCACGTGCCGGTCCAATCGATTTCCCCCCGTTTTCAGTCCGTTTCAAACCCTTTCAATCATAATCTTCCTATCTCCCTTCTAAGACCCTAACCACGTAATGAAACCTAATAAAAAGCCTTCAAAACGATCCGTTCAAAACATCGCCCCCCCTCCCCGCCCATGGTCTGTTTTCCCGATCAGCTCCCAGGGCGACTCAACCCTTACCGCCATCCAAAGGTCCTCCTACACACTCCTATGAACCTAAAAAACACCATCCAATCCCCAGAAATCATCCCCAATGCCTAAAACCCAAAATGGAATTTTTAATGGAAATGGATACCTTCGCGGTTCCACGGCCACCGTGCACGGCGGCCTGCGATTCTACCACCGTCCAGCACGTCTCGGTCTTCTCTCCCTCCTTCCTTCATGGGTCATGTTCATCACGTGAGGTTGAGGGATATTTGTGAGGGGTGGGTTGCACAAAATGGGGTTTCAGGTTGGTTTTGGGAATGAAACAGATGAGAAGTAAAATGCATGAATGAAGGGAAAAGAGGGAATGGATGAGTGAGAAGTGTCACTCTTCCCCTGGGGCCTGGGACAGATCTAGGCCCACATAAGACAAAAGCTCCTTGTTTCGTAAAATGTGCAATAGTGACTCGAAACTTCCGTGAACTATAACGTTTTCGTCGAACATTCGAATTCGACGTGCCGCCTATCTACAGACTCGTATCGACCCGATCTATGTAACGGTCCTTGGCCCTCGGCCATCGAACCTCCCGGGTCAAAAGTCAACATTTTACCCATGACTAGGGGCAAAACGGTCATTTTGCATCGTCTGTCCGATTTCGCTCAACTAATCACTGATTTACCTCACTAATCCTTGATTCGTCACTAATCTAATCCAGGAATTCGATACGGGTCGTTACAACCTACCCTCCTTAATTAATTTCGTCCTCAAAATTCCAACCGACCTAATTCCACAACCAAATGTGGAATCCAATACGTCCCTCGACTGTCTCACGATACTATTTCCTCTACTCCTAGCTTAGAATAATCAGCAAGGCAATTCACCCTACTGATTACTAGACCTCGTTCACTTACCTCAAGGTCGCCATAATCACCTCAAAACAACTCGATCATCCTGATCGTTACAACATGACTCGATCTCACTCAGCTCAGGCACCGACTTGTCACATCTAGTGACGACAAATAATTTCTGCTCTTCGAATCACTCAAATTTGAGCCACAGCCTAGGTGTTCGGTTCTTACACCCTCTATGAACACGTAGTTGTCAAATCACTCCTAGTCATCCCACCTAGGGAAGAATCAAGGAGAATCCAAGATGATGACATCAAAGTTCATCCAATGTCATCCGCCGGCATCAACATCATCTGCTAAAGAGCAGGAGACGAGAAGTCTCCTTCACCAGCTTCTAAGTCAAGTGCAGTTGCATCCATGTTGGCAACATGCTCAACTTTCCCAAGTACTGAGCTAGAAGTTCTATTTCTCCGACCTTTCCGACCAACGATGACTGTCGATAACTATTGTAATGACCCATTCTATTTCTCACAATCAAATTTCTCCTCAAACAAGCCTACCCGAGACTCAGGAGTTATAGTCAATCGCAATCAACCAAACCAATCCGAAATGGACTCTCAAGTCCTAAGCTCATCCGGACACCATCCACGTGTCCGTGACTAACGTTTATGTAGGTACACTCATTCTGAGTGGAATTCACGCGACTGAAGGTTAAACCTTGTATACTATTTATGGATGTCAATTTGTCCTAACCTGATGTACAGCTCGACTGAAGAGTCACAACAGACTCCTGTTGTGATCTGCAGTCAAATCTCTGCATACCACCATATCTGACCAATTCTGACCAATTCTGACCGATTCTGACTAACTCTGATCAACTGGTCGCTAATCCACATGACAGTACTCGATCCTAATGTCTCAATCATTTCTGGATCTTGTCCAGCCCATCACTATCCATGATCCACTCCCGAATCACAGATACCAAAAATATGTCCATCCCGACGGAGTCACATCCTGACTCGTGACTCATCGTCATAACAATCACCGGCACCAGCACCTGCACACTAGCATCAGCATCAACATCAGCATCAGCATCTAGTGTGCGAAATAGACAACCCTGAATCTTTTCTCATGCCAAACAATGATCCCGTACCTCTGCTCAAATTGGAGTAACTCTGCCTCCCTCTTACCTAACAACTCTAGGTACAGTCACCCTGACAACTCATACATCGAAAAGGAAACGTCCCGTGAACATCCCTGATTCCCAACAATCGTAATTACAACCACTCTCGGTAGTAGTACCTACCCCAGACTCATGTAGACCCACCCACCAGACATCGCTATCGAGACTCTACATCCAACAAAATCAATCGCCTGTAATAAATATGTCAGGACCCGACCCAATCCCCCCGGGATTAACGAGGAACGCTCCTGATCCCGTCTGACAAGGAGTGTTAGACTAGGGAAAATTAAAACCTTTAGCCTTCTGGCTTCCAGAGTACGCTAGGATCAAGAGGAGGTATGTGATGTCTCGGTCTCTACTACA
Organism: Prinsepia uniflora; assembly: GCA_032719365.1. Taxonomy (NCBI): domain Eukaryota; kingdom Viridiplantae; phylum Streptophyta; class Magnoliopsida; order Rosales; family Rosaceae; genus Prinsepia; species Prinsepia uniflora. Next base: position 51,691,299 of record CM064868.1, on the reverse strand, counting down.
GTCCGCATCGTATTCAACCTGAAGGGCATTGAAAACAGAAAGACTGTGAGTGGACAAAAATAAAGGAGTTGATAAAAACATTGATTAAAGACCTTTATGCCCTTCACTAAAAAGCATGCATGCGTAGGAAAACTATTTATCAAACCACATATGTTTAAACAACCATAATCATACGGGCCCCTGCCCAAAACCATTTACAGAAATACGTAACATAGCAAACATATGTGGGATCTCAGCCCAAATCCATTTATTATCCATAAAACACAATTTCACAAAACCAAGAAATCATGGTTATCATATATTTCATATATCCAATCCTGTCACGATATCTAGAGCTAAGCGCGTGCTACCCGGGGTCTCAAAGCCCAAGTCTCCCCAGGGTCCACCCAGGTCAATGTCCGTAGATCAATGACCCTCCCTGGGGGTTATAATCAATAGCCTATCTGAGAGTAAGGAACCCAACGAGGGCGACTCCACTCAGTCAGTGCTCCGTTACTACTCCGGGGTCCACACAGGCCAACGACCCTCCCCGGAGGAGACAATTCATATATAAGAATGGTATACGAAAAACCTTTTGAAAACATTCTTAAAACCTTTCAAGGATTCATTCCCGGACCTTATAAGCTGTTATGAACCATAAAAACCTTTCAAGCTTTCCAACCGGTCCCTATAAACCGTCATGAACCAGAAATCCATTTATGGGTCCCCGACCCGAAATTACAATATTAAAACATAACTGGGCCCTAAGCCCGAATCCACATAAAAAACTAGGCCTACGGCTAGAATCGTAAACCAATTGGGCCTGGGGCACGATCTCGTAAACCAAATTTAGTTTACCAGTGGTACGTTGGTGAGCGTGCTGGTAGTCGGCTTAGTTCCGATACCATTGGATTAGCCGAGGGCGTGAACTAGACATTGGATACTGTTGATAAGTCACAAATTAAGAATCATTTCAATGTTATTTCTTATCCCTTTTACTTATCTTTTGATTATCATCATTCAAACAATAGGAGAAAATGATATCTTTTGTGAAGTTTGTGCAGATTGCTTAGTTGAGGTTTAAATCATGTTTTATAATGAAATGTGATATTTCCAAGGCTAAATCTTTAAGGACTCATCAAGGACTCATAAAGGGCCTCATCGTCCCCATTTACATGACCAAGATCCACCAAGACCCTAAAAGTCACGGCCTAGCCCCTACAAGGCCACAAAATGCGGTTAAAGGTGTTTTAGGGGGTTTACTTGTGCATCAAGTAACTTTGGACGAATTTTACTACCTTTCTCAATGAGGAATGACATGGATTGACTTGGATAAGAAGACTTAATTATATTCCTAATCAAATCTTGAAGTTAAGGAGGCAAGAAACAAGGAAAAGGAAGTTTCTTGGAAATTAAGAAACCATCTTGTACATGGCTAGGCTTAATTAACTTCCCTAGCCGCAATTTATCATGTTTCCTTTATTTTAGGGCAATGTAATTTGATTTAGGATAGCATTAAATGAATTCCTAGTCAAAGATAAAGTCAAGAAGTGGAAAGAAGGAAGGAAAGGGACTCCTTGTACAAGAAGGATACAAAAAACGGCCAACTATGGTTTTTCACAAAAACAAGGAGTCGTCTTCCTTGTTTTGGGGCTGTTTTCCCTTTTCTTTGAGGGAGATGTTAGGGCAGGTTTTTGGGGTTATAAATAGATGTTTTCTCATTGTTTTTGGGGGCCGAATTTACCTCTTGAAGGTCCCCAAAACTCTGTCAAAATTCGTACTTCAATCCATGTTCTTAGTTTAGAGTTTTGTAATTTAATTCAAGCACTCATTATAATTCAAGCATCTTCAAATTCAGCTCGTCTACCTTGAGGGAGTTTTCCTTCATCTCTTTTAATCATTGTCCTTTTATTATTTCTTGCTTTATTTATATTTGTGCACCTTTTAGTTATGTGCTTGTTTTATTCAATAATGTTTGAGTAGTGTAATTAGGGCTAATGTTACTTGAAGCCCTAGCCATGTTAGTTCGTGTTTGATTTCTGGCTCTTGATTATGATTGCTATGAATTGCTGCATTTGTTGGATTTATGCGCTTCATGAACTCAATTTATGCTTATAAGCTTAGCTACCTTATTTGTGTATAATTGTCGATGTAATTGCTTGACGGATCACCTTGATTTTTGTGTTCACCCTGCAATTTATGGCATCATGTTTAAGAGGGGAATCTTATTCGTAATCTAAACTCGTGACTTCCTAGGTCTGCACATCACTTTTCTAGGGACAGTGCAGTGTCATTAAATCTTCTTTATGTTTCATGCATTATCACGCACCATCGGTAATAGTTGTTTAAGGGCGGGCACATCACGCTTAAACATGCAATCTAAGAGATGATAATATGTGTGGGGTGAACCTTAGCCGGACCCCTGCACGGGCACTTAATTCAGATACATGCATAGTAATCTAATCAAGGAAATCTAACGGAACTATAATTGGTAAAGGTGGATAGAAACCCTAGCTCGACTTAGTTAGTTATTATTAGTTAATTTATTTCATTCATAAAACACAACAAACCCCCCCATTGCATTTTAATTACTCCACTTAAGTCAATTGAGTTAAACGGAATTGGATATCATTGAGCAAGTCTTCGTGGGATCGACCTTTGTTTTCATCTATACTATCTACACATCTTGTGCACTTGCAAAGTTTATTACACGTAGAGATTTTTCCTAGTACATATTTTGTGCTTGGTAAAATTTGTATCAAGTTTTTGGCGCCGTTTCCTCGGTCTTGTTCCTCAACGGTGTCCATTTTATTTGATTCCTTTGACTAAGTGGTTTTTCTTTTTTATTTTGTATATAACTTTTTGGTTTTATTTTTGTTTCGTGTCTAGGTACCATGGAGTCGTGGAATAGCTATTATTCTTCTCAAGGTTGGGCCTATGAGCCCTATGCAAATGTTCCTTCGGTTCCAAGTCATCAAGGGGGATGGGCATACCCCCAAGATTGCATGTACATGCATGAGCCTTACAATCAGCCCTATATGGAGCCATACCACAACGAATGGATCGAACCATCACCCTGTACTTGGACTCCTCCTCCTTTGGATCCTAGCCCTGCCCAACGTCAAAAAACACTTCAGGATGCACTAAATGAAGCCCGATCTCAAAGAACACTACGGGAAGCCCTCTTAGGGGGCAAGGAACTAGAGCACCTTCGACTTTAACTTCTTTGGGAGCCCGATTGGGATGATGAGGATAATGATGTGTATGTCCCCTTACCACCCACGGACAAAACCAATGAATGCACCTCGGGTCATGCTCTTGATGTTCATGAAATAGAACCAAACCCGCAAGCATTTCACCAAGTTTTGGCCGAGGCCCCTGAAATTCCAGTACCTATCCTTGAGGTCCTGAAATTCCAGCTCCTATCCTTGCTGCCTCAAGTCCTCAAACACATCTTATCCTTACTTTTCCAGGTCCTTCCTTATCCTTATCTTCACCATTTAAGTTCCTTACTCAATTTAGTTGTTTCGGTGAGAAATTTGATGTTGTGCCTAATGGTTTGTGCAGGTTTAATGGTCCTTGTAGGAGGCAAGATGAAAGAAGTATCAAGATGGTGGTATGCACCTTTGAGACATTCAGTTCCACCCAAGGCTCAAGGCCACGGCCCAAGCAACCCAAAGACCCTCCATGGCCCCCACACTTCGATCATTATGCTTACTTGTCTATTGGGATCAAGCAGTTTTTACTTACAATCAAATCTTTTTTGTACTTGTTCCCTAAAATGTTAAAGTCTAGGAAGTGGATTTCTACTTGTAGAACTAATCAATTCATTTATGTTGCAGACAAGATACCACTAAAGGAGGGCCAGGTTTGGAGCCCCTCAAGTGCCTCTTGGACCGCAAGCATTCTAAGTGCTCAACTTTGCCCTGGTTTGTTCCCTCTTTCATATGGACGTTTTTTACCTTCTAACTCATGATTTTGTCTTCCTTTTATGCTCAAAACATTGAGGACAATGTTTCATTTAGGTTTGGGGGTATTGGACTTCAGTTTAGGGTTACACAACTCAGTTTCTGTTTTGAAATGCTTGCTGTTTTTTTTATTTTCTGCTCTTATTTCCTTGCTGTTTTTTGTTTTTTGTTTTGAATTCTTAGCTGTTTTTTGTTTTGTGATGCTAGTTTTTATGCCTAAACATGTTAATATGAATGTATAGAACATTAGAATTGCTTGTACTTACTAAGAATCATTGCCATTTCCATTGAACTCACACTTGCACTTCACGATACCATAATCAAGTGATTAAGCAACCAAAACAATTGAATCTGAGCATACTTAGAAAATTAGTGGAGACTACCATTGTGAGATTTTTGAGCTTGATTTCCTTTATTTCTGAGTGATCTACATGTTTCTACTCTCAAACACTCATCACTTTGTTCATAATTGCATGATCTCTTTCTATTTGCATTGATGTTTAAGAAACCATATCTATTGGATGCTCTTGATTTGATGTATGATTGTTTATGAGATGTGATATAGGCTATGTGTGTTTTAGCTCCTAAAGGCCCTTCTTTTCCCCGTCCAAATTGCATGCTCCCTAAGCCCCTTTGAAGCCAAACATTTAGCCATTTTGTTCTTCACCTACAATATGACCTAACCAAGTTTTGAACCGTTCATAATGGCTACACCCTATAATCTAAACTTGTGTCAAGGTTGCATCAAATGAGATTCATGGTGAGGAGGAAATATGTTGATGTTTTGTGCTACTTATACTCATGTGATGGAAGTATGTTTGAATGGAAAAGATCATTCGTTTATTTGTAAAGTGAGGAAGTTATTGCATGATCTTGACTCAGCTCATCTACAAAAAAATGTATCAAGTTCGTTAGTGAAAAGAAAAAAAAAGAAAATTTGTGATTAGAAAAAAAAAGAGAAAAAAAAGAAGAATCAATGAACTTGGTGTTGAGTCAAGTGAGCCATGTACCTCAATTAGAGCATTTTTGTGAGCTTAAGCACGATTTCATCTAGACTCAAGGTCCGAGTCATGACTTCTCATGCCTTGATGCGGTTTAGGTTCTTTGAATTCCAACTTTTCTTTCTTAAACCAAGAACCTAGACCCATTACAACCCGTGAATGAAGACCTATTGATCTTGTGAATGGTTATGCAAAGGATTAAGGTACATATCTCTGTTCTTAAACTTCAATTCCATAGTGAGATCATATTTTCAGATAAAGTGCTGTTCTTCATTGAAATCCATATGTGATTAACTTGATTTTCTTTACATAAACTCTTCACATATGCTTGTTGAGTGAAAGCCTTAGGATTCTTGTGCGTATTGAGTGATGCCTAATGAGGATTAGAGTCGAGGCGAAATCTTTCTAGGGTGTTTAGATGACGTTGTTTTCTAGTTTGATCATTTGAGATGTTGGTATAAACACTTAACACTTGAGTTCATGGTTATGGCATGTTTCTTGGTTTATATGAGTTTATTTTCTATTCTTGATTCTTATTAACTTGTTGATGCATGACTTCTAGCATCCTTTGTGTTAAGTAAAACGTTTGTGGGTATCGTTCTGCTATAACCCTCAGGAGACAAACTCCTCCTACTAGGTCAACCTAGAGGTTTAAATGTTTATCTTAACTAGATCGAGTCTTTTATTTTGTTGTTTTGCTAAGTGACTAGCAAAAGATAGGTTTGGGGGTATTTGATAAGTCACAAATTAAGCATCATTTCAATGTTATTTCTTATCCCTTTTACTTATCTTTTGATTATAATCATTCAAACAATAGGGGAAAATGATATCTTTTGTGAAGTTTGTGCAGATTGCTTAGTTAAGGTTTAAATCATGTTTTACAATGAAATGTGATCTTTCTAAGGCTAAATCTTTAAGGAATCATCAAGGACTCATAAAGGGCCTCATCATCTCCCCTTTACATGACCAAGATCCACCAAGACCCTAAAAGTCACGGCCTAGCCCCTAGAAGCCCACAAAATGCGGTTAAAGGTGTTTTAGGGGGTTTACTTGTGCATCAAGTAACTTTGGACGAATTTTCCTACCTTTCTCAATGAGGAATGACATGGATTGACTTGGATAAGAAGACTTAATTATATTCCTAATCAAATCTTGAAGTTAAAGAGGCAAGAAACAAGGAAAATTAAGTTTCTTGGAAATTAAGAAACCATCTTGTACATGGCTAGGGTTAATTACCTTCCCTAGCCGCAATTTATCATGTTTTCTTTATTTTAGGGCAATGTAATCTGATTTAGGATAGCATTAAATGAATTCCTAGTCAAAGATAAAGTCAAGAAGTGGAAAGAATGAAGGAAAGGGACTCCTTGTACAAGAAGGATACAAAAAACGGCCAACTATGGTTTTTCACAAAAACAAGGAGTTTTCCTCCTTGTTTTGGGGCTGTTTTCCCTTTTCTTTGAGGGAGATGTTAGGGCAGGTGTTTGGGGTTATAAATAGATGTTTCCTTATTGTTTTGGGGGGCCGAATTTACCTCTTGAAGGTCCCCAAAACTCTATCAAAATTTGTACTTCAATCCACGTTCTTAGTTTAGAGTGTTGTAATTTAATTCAAGCACTCTTTATAATTCAAGCATCTTCAAATTCAGCACGTCTACCTTGAGGGAATTTTCCTTAATCTCTTTTAATCGTTTTCCTTTTATTATTTCTTGCTTTATTTATATTTGTGCACCTTTTAATTATGTGCTTGTTTTATTCAATAATGTTTGAGTAGTGTAATTAGGGCTAGGGTTACTTGAAGCCCTAGCCATGTTAGTTCATGTTTGATTTCTGGCTCTTGATTATGATTGCTATGAATGGCTGGATTTGTTAGATTACTGCGCTTCATGAACTCAATTTATGCTTATAAGCTTAGCTACTTTATTTGTTTATAATTGTCGATGTAATTGCTTAACGGATCACCTTGATGTTTGTGTTCACCTTTCAATTTATGGCATCACGTTTAAGAGGGGGAATCTTATTCGTAATCTAAACTCATGACTTCCTAGGTCTGCACATCACTTTTCTAGCGACAGTGTAGTGTCATTAAATCTTCTTTATGTTTCATGCATTATCACGCACCATCTGTAATAGTTGTTTAAGGGCGGGCACATCACGCTTAAACATGCAATCTAAGAGAAGATAATATGTGTGGGGTGAACCTTAGCCGGACCCCTGCACGGGCACTTAATTCAGATACATGCATAGTAATCTAATCAAGGAAATCTAACAGAACTATAATTGGTAAAGGTGGATAGAAACCCTAGCTCGACTTAGTTAGTTATTATTAGTTAATTTATTTCATTCATAAAACACAACAAACCCCCATTGCATTTTAATTACTCCACTTAAGTCAATTGAGTTAAACGGAATTGGATATCATTGAGCAAGTCTTCGTGGGATCGACCTTTGCTTGCATCTATACTATCTACACGTCTTGTGCACTTGCAAAGTTTATTACACGTAGAGATTTTTCCTAGTACATCTTTTGTGCTTGGTAAAATTGCTATCAACTGTGCACTGGGTCATAGTGTTTTTGATAGGTCCAGTCATACTCAGGTTGAGTGAGTTAGTGGTTAGTGTGACCACAAGTAAGTATTGTGTTAGATTTCGATTGGCGACTGTCAAGTGGTGACAGTTTGTCGAATGTTTCAACGTGGATCGATTAGTGGGTTTGGTGACTCCCAAAGGTAGCAAATGTCAAGATAGATTGGTGATTGAGCAAGGAACCGTCGAGTTGTTTATGTCAGCGAAATGGTAGAATTATCGAGTGATATCAATTCGGAACGTGTGATTACTGTCATTCTACGTGTTATCGAGTGATATCAATTTGGAACGTGTGATTACTGCCATTCGACATGGTCGAATGTAGTCGATGCGACGTGAGTGTTAGTGGAATGGCTGGATACGAATAAGTATTGTTCTGGTTAGTTGGTGTACGAGTGTACACATGAGGTGAGATCGAATTTGTTTTCCACGAGGTGGATATGGAATCAGGATAGTTGGAATTTCGAGGAGAAAATTAATTAAAGAGGGAAGGTTGTAACGACCAGTGCCGAATTTTGGGATTAGATTAGTGACTAATCAAGGATTAGTGAGTTTAATCTGTGATTAGTGGGGTACTTTCGGACGGACGGTGCGAAATGACGATTTTGCCCTTGGAATGGGCAAAATATTGACTTTTTGTTCTAGCGGTCAAATGGACTTTGGCCGATGATAGTGACGTATTTCGGGACGTCACGAGTTCATAAACGGGTGGCACGTCCGATTCTGACATTCGAGGAAGAAGTTATGATGTTTGGAAGTTCACGAGTATTTTGGTAATTTGGTTAAAAAGGGCAAATAGTTGAATTTTGACCGGGGAGGTCCGATGGCTGAGGGCAAAGGACCGTTACGTAGATCGAGTCGATACGAATCTATAGACAGGCGTTACGCCGAAATCGGAATTCGAACGGAAAAGTTATGGGTCACAGAAGTTCGATTACACTATGCATGCATTACGAGACGAGGACACTTGGCGAAATCTGATCGGTTGACTTTTCAATGTGGGACCCATGGATGAGTGACAAGTGTCACTCATCCTATTGGTCATTAATCCCAATTTGTGGATCTAAATGGTGATTGGTGGGATTTATAATATAATAATGGTGTTGGGATTATTTTATAATTTCTTCACCCATTCTCTCTCAATCTTGGCCCTCCATTCCATCACTCAATGCATCCTCACCGTTCACTCATCTGTTCAAACTACCTAAACCTCACCTTCCCTCCCCCTTCAATCATGCAAATATCTCCTTCATCCTTCATTTATATTCTTCTTCAACAGAGAACAAACTAACACCAGCACACCCCACTCGCCCAAAACCTCACCCAAAACTGATGACCCGGGAATGAAAGGTGAAGAGAAGGCTGAGCTGAGGCTAGTAGGGCCACCTTGGAGAGCCGTCGTGGACTGTGGCTGTGGGCTCCTTGCGCGGGTAAGCTTTGGTTCGAAATTGGAATTAAGGGTTTTAGGGAGTATTGATTGATGTTAATGAAAGAAACGTGTTTTGGAGGATAGAAGGAGCATAAAGAACGTGAAGGCAAGGCTGGAGATGGTCTGGGTCGATGGTGGAACGTGGTTGCAGAAAACGGGTTCGATCATTCGTTTGGAAGGTAACGTATAGACCCTCATTTCGTGTTTTGATTATGTAGTTAGACGGGAAACACTTAGACAAGAGTTTGGGAACTAAACCGGCCGCGCTGGTCCAGTCCGGTTCGAACTAGGTGAACCGAGTTCATACGAGGTTGATGGTGACATTGTAGTAGGTGCGTGGCTTTCACGCGCAACCCATTTGGGCGGCGCGTGAGGGCGCGTGGTGGGTCCTATGGGAAAGTGTTCAACATATGAAACATTATATTCGATGTAACGAATATTTTGGGACTGGTTTCGTGTTGATCGGGCACCGTCTCGATGATGTTCGGGAAATCCGAAGGTTTAGGATCGAGTTTAAAAATAGTTAAAAATTCGGAAAAATTACGGGGTTTCAATGCGAGGTTAATAATAGTTAGTAACCCTCTAGATTGGTTTGGACAGGTTTGGGAGTCCTGGTGACGACGATTAGCCTGTTGAGGCTTACGACACGTAAACTGTAACGACCCGTCTCGAATTCCGGGATTAGATTAGTAATTAATCTTGATTAGTGAGGTTGAACGGTGGTTAGTAGGGCGGAATCAGACAAAATGTGCAAAATGACCGTTTTGCCCCTGGTTATGGGCAAAATGTTGACTTTTGATTGGGCGGTCAAACGGACTTTGACCGATGACCGTAATGTAGTTCGGGACGTCACGAGTTCATAGACAGGTGGCACGTTCGATTCCGACATTCGTAGAGAAAGTTATGAGGTTCGGAAGTTGAGGGGTATTTTGGTAATTTGGCTTATTAGGGGTCAAATGTTGACTTTTTGACCGGGAGGTCCGATGGATGAGGGCCAAGGACCGTTACGTAGGTATCGTTGATACGAATCCAACGACAGGTGGCATGCCGAAATCGGAGATTCGACGACGAAGTTATGGTCACGGACGTAATCGCGATTAACCGAGACTCGGAATAAAATAATAATATAATAATGGATAGTAATGGACGAATCTGGACCCTTGATGAGTGACACATGTCATCATCCCCTACCTTCCCTACAACAAGGATCTTTGCGGGCCATTTGGGTTAATTAATCATTTCCTCTCATGAAATCCTCACCCTTCATTTTGAACTGAGAACGAATCTGGGCTGTTGATCTCATTCCCTCTCTCCTTATTTGATCAGACTATACTTTCCTCTCATTTTCATTCTCCCTCAAAACCGTGAGCACGGTTTCCTCCCTTGAACAAACACCTCACCACATCTTAGCCTCAACCTACACACCAGACACCTCCAGACACACCTCAGCCACCTCCAGACGCCGGCCACCACCTCACGGCCGCCCTGCACGGCCGGGAAACCCCCAGACCCGAGAGGAACCCGATCGGTCCAAAACACCCAAACGTCCAAACCACCTCACCCATCTCCTCTGTGTTGGTGTGTGAGAGTTTAGCTGCACGGTGTGGCTTGAGAGATGACGGGAGACGACGGGAGACGTCGAGGTTGGCGGCGGAGAGGAAAACAGGGGAGGTCCGAAACTCAGAAATTGGAAGTCGTTGTGGGCTGGTTTTTATCGTTTTAAATGGATGTAGGATGTTCCTGGAGTCGAACTGGGCATGCTGGTGGCCACGGCGGTAGCCACGGCGGCGATGTAAGCCTCGAACCCGTGAGTTCGTTTCGGGTATAAAAATGGCAGCCTGAGTTTTGCGGTGTGTTAATCATTCTAGTGACCAGGATGTTGATCTTGGGGATGAAACGAGTTGGTAGGGACCGTTTTCGAGGAGAATGGTGGTCGGAACTGGGAGCAGTCGACGGTAGAGTTTTGGCCGTGAGCTTCTCGATCGAGGAGGTACAATCTAGACGTGTTTTCTAGTTTTTAATTCCACAGAACCCTTAGTTTAACTTGGACGATCTTGTAGGAACAAACAGAACTGAAAATGGTCGAGGAATGGCGGAGAACCAGTCGGGTTGGGCCGCGGGTCACGGTGACCCGTTTATCAGAGAAACGGGTTAAACGGTGACACTGTTCACGATGCGTGGGTTTCACGCGCAGCCACTCACGGTGGCGCGTGACGGCACGTGGGCACGAATCTCGAGGTGAGGTCAACATGACTTCTGTCCTATTTAATGTAACAGACATTTTGGAATTGGTTCCGTGTCGATCGGACACCGTTTCGATGTTGTTCGGGACGTCCGAAGGTTTTAAATCAAGTTTAAAAATAATTAAAAATTCGGGAAAATTACTGGACTTTGATAGGATGTTAATGATAAGGTTAGTGACCCTCTAATGTGATTTGGACAGGATTGGGAGTCCCGGTGATAGTGGTGTGGCCCGGGAGGCCCGGTGGCACGCGTATCGAGGCATACCGTTAAAACGGTCTGTGAGTGGACTTTGGTTTTATAAATTCTATGCATGCTTAAATATTTTATATGGATTATGGTTGTGATTGTATGATGTTAATTTTGTTGTTGGTAAATTGTACGGTTTCACGTATTTCGAGGCGATTTACGTGCTTGCACGTAAATCGAGGTTTCCGGTTCTACATGGATTTTCCATATTTATGACTTGGATATAATATGATGAAATGGTTTTGAAATTGGAAATATAAACTCGGGCTTGAGGCCCACTTGTTTTGGAAATTTCGGACTTGGAGTCCATTTGAGAATCGGGCCGGGGGCCCAGTTGGTTAATGAAATCGGGCCAGGGGCCCAGTTGATATGAAATCGGGCTGAGACCCATTTGAGTTATGTTATTGGGCCAGGGGCCCAGTTGATTTACGAATTCGGGCCGTGGGCCCAGTGGGTTTATAAGTCGGGCTGCGGGCCCAGTTGGTTTACAAATCGGGCCGTGGGCCCAGTGGTTCATAAAATCGGGCATGAGGCCTAGTTGGATTATAAATGTGATTTCGGGTCAGGGGCCCTATGATTAATAATTGTGATTTTGGGTCAGGGACCCTAAATGGAATTACATGGTTTTATGGAAATTATGGGCAGGGCCCAATTGTAATGATGTGATAAAAGGATTTGATAAAACTGTTTTCCATATACCATCTGGATACAAGGATATATGATGGTCTCCTCCAGATGTCTGGGACACTGGGGAAGTCACGGTGCATTGCCTGCGAGGGGTCATTATACGGAGCAGCCGGACCGTATGATGACTTAGGAGCAGGATTGCTATGATTGACGTCAGGGACGTCAGACATCAGGGATGTCAGATATATGGACCCGGAGAGACCCCCGGCAGCACGCGTAGCTTATGAAACCGTGAGATATGACGTCAGGGACGTCTAGCGTCTGGGACGCTAAGCATCTGAGATGCTGGTGATGGTAATGGTAAAATATGGATTAATGAATAAAATGGCTTATCGGTTGGATATGTGTTATATGGTAATAAATGGATTATTGGTTATGAAATGGTATGTCGGGTCAGGGACCCTAAATGGTTTTGGATTTATGGATTTATACTTATGGCTTGGGGCGGTGGTCCACATGGTTTTAATATGTCTGGTGGTGGTATTCCACAGTCTTGGGCTGAGTTCCCATACTTGGTTTTTGGTTAACGGTTTTTGGGCTGAGGCCCTAATGGCTCGGTTGAGCAAACGTTTTGGTTACTAGTTTTCGTGGCATGCATACATTTTTATTAGAGGGCATAAATGTCTTATAAATGTATTTGATAAACTTATTGGTTTTTGTCCACTCACAGCTTTTGGTTTTCATGCCCTTCAGGTTGATTACGGATGCGATTGCAGCGGAGGCTGGGACATTGCACACCTCCTCCATCGGTCCTTGCGCACTCTGGATGCCCCGTTTGGGCAGTGGCACCTGGTTATCCCTTGTCTGACACCCCTTGTTGGACGGGAGCAGGGCACATTCCACGGTAATCCCAGGGGGATTGGGATGGGTCCTGTCAACTTGGTATCAGAGCAGGGTTGCTCTATTTGTATGCGCAGGTCGAGGGTGTGATGTCTCATTGGGCTGCAATTCGTTATCAACCTGATAGATAGTTTTTGGGTTTGGATAGTGGATAGAATATGATTGGCCCGATACGCCGTGCGTTAATGTGATTCAGCCCAAGTGGGGTTGATTGTGATGAACTGGTATTGTGGGACCGACGGTTCGGTCATGTAATATTAAATTGTTGTGCTGCTAGGTGCAACCAGGTTCGGGGAACCTCATGTGAGTAATGGTTTAAAATGTGAACCCTTGTGGTGGTTTCTAGTGTGAGGGATGTTGGTTCATCGGAGTTGGCCGATGACCTAGTGGTGGAACCCACGTTGATGGATGGTAGGATTGGATTTGACGTCTATACGATGTCAGGACCGCGGGGTTGATCAGGTTGTAGATTTTATATTACGGAAAGTTGTTTGGTTCGGTTGAACCATAGGGTGTGATTGTGGAACCCATGTATTAAAAAGGTAAACCTTAATTGTGACTAGTGGATGAGAACTTGTGCTGCGACGAGCGGCTGAGGTCATGGATGACCATGGGGATGGCTCTGGTGAGTCTAGTCAGAACTATGGGATTCGATCTACGGATACGGTTCTGAGATAAATTATGGAATCCCGTGTTGGATCGGGTATTGGTGTGATGTGTGGATGCGGATCTCGATAGCAATGACAGTTAGTCGGTAGTCATATGGAGATGACTGGCTATCGAGGGTAATTAGTGTGGTTATAATACATGGGGAATCAGGGGACGTTCAGGGAACGTTCATTTTCCTGATGTGGATTGTCAGAGTGGTGGTACCCATAGTCGTGAGCTACGGGATCGTCGTTCATTATGAACGGAGATCCAGGGTTGTCGTATTTGCACACGGTGTGCAAGTATGAATGTTTGTGGGTTGGTACTTTTGTGCCGATGCTAGTTTGGATGCCTGTGTGCTGATACTAGTGTTGTTGATAGTGTGTTGGTGCTGGTACTAGCGCTGGTGCTAGTGTCGATAATGGTGTTGACGATGAGCCACAAGTCGGGGTGTGACTCCGTCATGATGAACATATGTTCGGTCTTTGAGATTCGGTAGTGGTTGAGTGATGGACTGGATGGGATCCAGTTAAGATTGCAATGTGTTGGGATAAGTCCCAATAGTGGTGAGATAACCAGTGGTGAGTGGATTAAAAAGGTATAATTGAGACTTGAGTAATCTTGGGATGACGTCCCCTACGTCATGATAATTGGTGGATTTGGGGGAGTTGTTGGCAACTCCAAAATTTGTGTGATTTTATGTTTTTAAATATCCCTAAAATGTACATGGAAATGATTAATACTGGAAAAGACAAGGAAAACCATTAGTGGTATAGATGTGGAAATTTGTAATTGAGAACTTGGAAAATCGAGTGTTGAACCGGTAAGGTTGGGGTGTGCGAACGAAATAATAACGGATTGATTGTGGACACGAGGTTGTCCAAGTGAATTAAGGAGGTAGGAATTCCAGTGGTTGGACTTGACATCTCGTTGGGAGTAGGTCTGCTTCCAACATGGTTGGAACCTTAGTTTTGGGGAAAGTTGTGATTGGGGAACGAGAGTGGTGCTCGTTTAGGTGATTGGTATTCCGAAGTCATTGGGGTTGACTTCTTGCTTTCTGCCCTGGCAAACATTGACTGTAGTTACCAGTACGTTGAGCGTGTATTGGTTGGTGAGCCCATGTGTGTTGTGGGGTCATCAGGGGGAGTTGCGTATTCAAAATTAGGTAAACGAGATTTCTCATTTTCTGCTTGTTGGCAGAGGATGTTGTGAGTGCAGTGAGTTTTGTTGCATTGACGTAAGATGAGTATTGGTGTCATCATCTCGGATCATCCTTGGTTTTCCTAGGTGGAAAGACAAGGATCGATACAAACTTGGGTATGTGAGTCGTAAACGGCAGGGTTGAACTTCTTTTCGAAGTGGAGCCCGTATGGTATCTTACTCGAGTGAGTAGGTTTCCGACTGGTCGGACTTTGTCAACCTTAGACGTGTGGAGGTTGGATTGGCTTCCCTATGAAGTCAATTGGAGGTATTGAACGGGTAACCGATAGGTTCGGTTTTGGTGTGTCTTGATAAATGTGAACGAGATTTCGGGATTTGGAATCGAATTTCTGGGTGACGATTCAGGATTCGATTTTGGAACTTGAAAGTATATTTATGGATTTGGGTACGGAATGATTGTTCCAAATGCTAGCTTACGGAATAATGATTTCGGATTCGGATTTGGATATGAATTAAAATGTGATGTCTGGGTTTGGATTCGGGATTTTTACGAAATTGCGGATTCGGATTTGGAATTGGAACTAGATGATGGGTGGAGTTTCGATTTGTCTCATGCTGGATTGGGCAACTGGTGCTCCATTGTTGAAACGTGTTTGGCTATGACCTAGGTGGTTGTAGTCTGGTCACTAGATAGATGTGTGTACTTCGTACATGGTTCGAGGTACAATACCTTGTAGACTTGTGATGTCTAGTTACGGTATACGAGTTATACCCGAGGTATGTCGGTGAGCGTGTTGGTAGTCGGATTGGTTCCGATACTACTGGATTAGTCGTGGGCCGGACATTACTATGCAATGGGTCATGGTATTTCCGATGTGTTTAATTACACACGAGTCGGGTGAAAATGTCGGTAAGTGTATATTTAAGTCAAGTAAGTTGGTGGCATGTGTAGCCACGAGTGAGTCTAGTGTCAGTTTTCGACTGACAACAACTGTGTGATGACAGATTGTCAGGATGTTTCAACATAGATCGTTGAGTGGGGTCAGCTGACTCCTAGTGGGAGTGGGAAAGGAATCGTCGAGTTGTTGCGTCAACGAAATGGTCGATTTGACAAGTGGTGTCAAATTCGGAACAAGTAGTTTCAGTCATTTGACGGGGTCGAATGTAGTCGTTGCGTTATGAGTACTAGTGGTACGTTTGGGTGCAGACAAGTTTTGTCTGATTAGTTGGTGTACGGGTGTACACGTGTTACGTGGTCGATTCCACTTTCCATAGGGTATTTGTGGAATCAGGGTAGTCGAGTTTCGAGAGCGAAACTAATTAAGGAGGGAAGTACGTTGAGATTAGATCGGTTGGAATTTCGAGGACGAAATTTATAAAGGAGGGAAGATTGTAATGACCCGTCCCGAATTCCGGGATTAGATTAGTAATTAATCTTGATTAGTGAGGTTGAACGGTGGTTAGTAGGGCGGAATCGGACAAAATGTGCAAAATGACAGTTTTGCCCCTGGTCGTGGGCAAAATGTTTACTTTTGATAGGGCGGTCAAACGGACTTTGACTGATGACCGTGATGTAGTTCGGGAAGTCACGTGTTCATAGACAGATGGCACGTTCGATTCCGACATTCGTAGAGAAAGTTATGAGGTTCGGAAGTTGAGGGGTATTTTGGTAATTTGGCTTATTAGGGGTCAAATGTTGACTTTTTGACCGGGAGGTCCGATGGACGAGGGCCAATGACCGTTACGTAGGTATCGTCGATACGAATCCAACGACAGGCGGCATGCCGAAATCGGAGATTCGACGACGAAGTTATGGTCACAGAAGTAATCGCGATTAACCGAGACTCGGAATAAAATAATAATATAATAATGAATAGAAATGGACGAATCTGGACCCTTGATGAGTGACACATGTCATCATCCCCTACCTTCCCTAAAACAAGGATCTTTGCTGGCCATTTGGGTTAATTAATCATTTCCTCTCATGAAATCCTCACCCTTCATTTTGAACTGAGAACGAATCTGGGCTGTTGATCTCATTCCCTCTCTCCTTATTTGATCAGACTATACTTTCCTCTCATTTTCATTCTCCCTCAAAACCGTGAGCACGGTTTCCTCCCTTGAACAAACACCTCACCACATCTTAGCCTCAACCTACACACCAGACACCTCCAGACACACCTCAGCCACCTCCAGACGCCGGCCACCACCTCACGGCCGCCCTGCACGGCCGGGAAACCCCCAGACCCGAGAGGAACCCGATCGGCCCAAAACACCCAAACGTCCAAACCACCTCACCCATCTCCCCTGTGTTGGTGTGTGAGAGTTTAGCTGCACGGTGAGGCTTGAGAGATGACGGGAGACGACGGGAGACAGCGAGGTTGGCGGCGGAGAGGAAAACAGGGGAGGTCCGAAACTCAGAAATTGGAAGTCGTTTTGGGCTGGTTTTGATCGTTTTAAATGGATGTAGGATGTTCCTGGAGTCGAACTGGGCATGCTGGTGGCCACGGCGGTAGACACGGCGGCGAGGTAAGCCTTGAACCCGTGAGTTCGTTTCGGGTATAAAAATGGCAGCCTGAGTTTTACGGTGTGTTAATCAATCTAGTGACCAGGATGTTGATCTTGGGGATGAAACGAGTTGGTAGGGACCGTTTTCGAGGAGAATGGTGGTCGAAACTGGGAGCAGTCGACGGTGGAGTTTTGGCCGTGAGCTTCTCGATCGAGGAGGTACAATCTAGACGTGTTTTCTAGTTTTTAATTCCACAGAACCCTTAGTTTAACTTGGACGATCTTGTAGGAACAAACAGAACTGAAAATGGTCGAGGAATGGCGGAGAACCAGTCGGGTTGGGCCGCGGGTCACGGTGACCCGTTTATCAGAGAAACGGGTTAAACGGTGACACTGTTCACGGCGCGTGGGTTTCACGCGCAGCCACTCACGGCGGCGCATGACGACGCGTGGGCACGAATCTCGAGGTGAGGTCAACATGACTTCTGTCCTATTTAATGTAACGGACATTTTGGAATTGGTTCCGTGTCGATCGGACACCGTTTCGATGTTGTTCGGGACGTCCGAAGGTTTTAAATCAAGTTTAAAAATAATTAGAAATTCGGGAAAATTACGGGACTTTGATAGGATGTTAATGATGATGTTAGTGACCCTCTAATGTGATTTGGACAGGATTGGGAGTCCCGGTGATAGTGGTGTGGCCCGGGAGGTCCGGTGGCGCTCGTATCGAGGCATACCGTTAAAACGGTCTGTGAGTGGACTTTGGTTTTATAATTCTATGCATGCTTAAATGTTTTATATGGATTATGGTTGTGATTGTATGATGTTAATTTTGTTGTTGGTAAATTGTACGGTTTCACGTATTTCGAGGCGATTTACGTGCTTGCACGTAAATCGAGGTTTCCGGTTCTACATGGATTTTCCATATTTATGACTTGGATATAATATGATGAAATGGTTTTGAAATTGGAAATATAAACTCGGGCTTGAGGCCCACTTGTTTTGGAAATTTCGGACTTGGAGTCCATTCGAAATCGGGCCGGGGGCCCAGTTGGTTAATGAAATCGGGCCAGGGGCCCAGTTGATATGAAATCGGGCTGAGACCCATTTGAGTTATGTTATTGGGCCAGGGGCCCAGTTGATTTACGAATTCGGGCCGTGGGCCCAGTGGGTTTATAAGTCGGGCTACGGGCCCAGTTGGTTTACAAATCGGGCCGTGGGCCCAGTGGTTCATAAAATCGGGCATGAGGCCCAGTTGGATTATAAATGTGATTTCGGGTCAGGGACCCTATGATTAATAATTTTGATTTTGGGTGAGGGACCCTAAATGGAATTACATGGTTTTATGGAAATTTTGGGCAGGGCCCAATTGTAATGATGTGATAAAAGGATTTAATAAAACTGTTTTCCACATACCATCTGGATACAAGGATATATGATGGTCTCCTCCAGATGTCTGGGACACTGGGGAAGTCACGGTGCATTGCCTGCGAGGGGTCATTATACGGAGCAGCCGGACCGTATGATGACTCAGGAGCGGGATTGCTATGATTGACGTCAGGGACGTCAGACATCAGGGATGTCAGATATATGGACCCGGAGAGACCCCGGGCAGCACGCGTAGCTTATGAAACCGTGAGATATGACGTCAGGGACGTCTAGCGTCTGGGACGCTAAGCATCTGAGATGCTGGTGATGGTAATGGTAAAATATGGATTCATGAATAAAATGGCTTATCGGTTGGATATGTGTTATATGGTAATAAATGGATTATTGGTTATGAAATGGTATGTCGGGTCAGGGACCCTAAATGGTTTTGGATTTATGGATTTATATTTATGGCTTGGGGCGGTGGCCCACATGGTTTTAATATGTCTGGTGGTGGTATTCCATAGTCTTGGGCTGAGTTCCCATACTTGGTTTTTGGTTAACGGTTTTTGGGCTAAGGCCCTAATGGCTCGGTTGAGCAAACGTTTTGGTTACTGGTTTTCGTGGCATGCATACATTTTTATTGGAGGGCATAAATGTCTTATAAATGTATTTGATAAACTTATTGGTTTTTGTCCACTCACAGCTTTTGGTTTTCATGCCCTTCAGGTTGATTACGGATGCGATTGCAGCGGAGACTGGGACATTGCACACCTCCTCCATCGGTCCTTGCGCACTCTGGATGCCCCGTTTGGGCAGTGGCACCTGGTTATCCCTTGTCTGACACCCCTTGTTGGACGGGAGCAAGGCACATTCCACGGTAATCCCAGGGGGATTGGGATGGGTCCTATCATAAACCGAGGCAGCAGCTTAGGACGGTCTGGAATAGACCTTGATTTCTAAATTATGATGCATGCATAAATGATTTATATGGTTTATAGATTTAATTCAATGATGATGATTTGGATGATTGTGAATTATATGGTTTCACATATTTCGAGATGATTTACGTGCTTGCACGTAAATCGAGGTTTTCAGTTTTACACTGATTCTCCGTACTTATTTGAAATTATTTTGGATTTGAAAAGGTAAAATCAGGTTCGAGACCCATTTGTTTTGGAAACCCTCAGACTCGAAATCCATTTAGTTACGTTCTCGGGCCAGAGGCCCAATTGGTTATTGAATTTCAAATTTGGAAATATGGACCGGGCACGAGACCCCTTTGATTTACGAACTCTCGGACTTGAAGTCCATCTGGTTTACGAGATCGGGAACAAGGCCCAGTTTGTATGTGGATTCGGGCTTAGGGCCCAGTTATGTTTTTAGATTGTGATTTCGGGTCGGGGACCCATAAATGGATTTCTGGTTCATGACGGTGTATGGGGACTGGCATGAACCCTTGAAAGGATTTTATGGTTCATGAAGGCTTATGGGGGCCGGGCATAAATCCTTGAAAGGTTTTGAGAACTTTTTCAAAAGGTTTTTCGTATACCGTCCTTATATATGAATTGTCTCCTCCGGGGAGGGTCGTTGGCCTGGGTGGACCCCGGAGTAGTCACGGAGCACTAACTGAGTGGAGTCGCCCCCGTTGGGTTCCTTACTCTCAGAAAGGATATGGATTATAACCCCCAGGGAGGGTCATTGATCTACGGACATTGACCTTGGTGGAACCTGGGGAGACTTGGGCTTTGAGACCCCAGGTAGCACGCACGTAGCTCTAGATGTCGTGACAGGATTGGTTATATGAAATATATGATAAACATGATTTCTTGGATTTGCGAAGTTGTGTTTTATGGATAATAAATGGATTTGGGCTGAGATCCCACATATGTTTGCTATGTTACGTATTTCTGTAAATGGTTTTGGGCAGGGGCCCGTATGATTATGGTTGTTTAAACATATGTGGTTTGATAAATGGTTTTCCTATGCATGCATGCTTTTTAGTGAAGGGCATAAAGGTATTTAATCAATGTTTTTATCAACTCTTTTATTTTCTTCCACTCACAGTCTTTCTGTTTTCAATGCCCTTCGGGTTGAATACGATGTGACTGTAGTAGAGACCGAGACATCACATACCTCCTCCGGATCCTGGCGTACTCTGGAAGCCGGAAGGCTAAAGGTTTTAATTTTCTCTAGTCTGACACTCCGTGTCAGACGGGATCAGGAGTGTTCCTCGTTAATCTCGGGGGGATTGGGACGGGTCTTGACAAGTGGCATCAGAGCAGGTTTGCTCTTGGAGTATCGTGCAGGTCGAGGATGTGATATCTCAGTGAACTTCAGTTCGTGGTCAACCTGATAGTTAGGATGCCGATACGATAGTTAGTAGGTTTGAACCGTGGTTCGTTTTGGTTTGGCATTCGATGTCGGGGTTGCCATGCTTCTGTCATGGTTGGCAGTGTGGAATGTTACGGAAGGATGAACGTAATGGTACTTTAGAGTTTTGGATCGTGAGATGTTTAGTTGGGATCATCTCTCACGATGTTGTAGGATCGGTTATGATGACTGGTTAGGAGTTATGACCATTAGATGGTTGGATCTTGTTGAGTTAGATGGATATGCTGCTAGGAGCAACTGGGTTCAGGGAACCGTAGTTGGACTGACGGTAGGATTTGATTGATGTACATACGATGTCGGGACCGCGGGGTCGGTTAAATTGTTGATTATACTGCCTTCTGCAGTTGGGTTTAGAGGAACCCTAGGTAGTGATCGTGGAACCCCAGGTAGTGATCGTGGAACCCTAAGGTAGGGTGTATGGTTCGAAAATGTGAGTTGGCGAGTGGTTTGACTTTGACGACTTTTCGGAGTCGAGACCGTCGGTCGGTCTAGTCATGTCAGCTTTAGTGATGGGACTGCATTCCGCAGTTGAGGTTGTAGTAATCAGTTAGACCTAGTTAGTTATCGTGCTACTTAGTTGTGATGGATTATTGGTGCAACTAAGGTCATGGACGACCTGGTAGACGACATTGGTTGAGTCGAGTTACGACTGGTTAGAGATTGGTTAGACAAGTTACCATGGTTGGTACTTGTCGATGGAATTCCAGAGTGGGAATACGGAGTAGTTAGTACGGGCGGTTGATTCCGTTGGATGCAGAGTCTTGATAGCGATGTCTGGTGGTTAGGTCTGCACGAGTCTGTGGCAGGCACT
Source organism: Prinsepia uniflora (assembly GCA_032719365.1). Lineage (NCBI taxonomy): Eukaryota > Viridiplantae > Streptophyta > Magnoliopsida > Rosales > Rosaceae > Prinsepia > Prinsepia uniflora. The sequence goes on along the minus strand of CM064868.1, from coordinate 51,669,433 downwards.
ACCACCGAGAGTGGTTGTAGTTACGGTTGTTGGGAATTTGGGATGTTCGGTGAACGTTTTCTTTTCTCGTATGAGTTGTCAGGGCGACCGTACCCAGAATTGTTGGGTTTGAGGGAGGCAGAGTTTCTCCCATTCGAGCAGAGGTTCGGGGTGGTCGCTCGGTATGAGCGGAGATCCAGGGTTGTCTAATTGCACGCGGTGCTCTAGTGTGGATGTTAGTGTGTTGGTTCTGGTACTAGCGCTGGTGCTGGTGATTGGGATGCCGATGAGTCACGAGTCGAGATGTGACTCCGTCGAGATGGGCATATGTTTGGTATTTGTGGTCCGGCAGTGGATCACGGATAGAGTTAGATTGGTTATGGGCACGTGGTATCTAATGTTTAAGCATCATTTCAACGTTATTTCTTATCCCTTTTACTTATGTTTTGATTATAATCATTCAAACAATAGGAGAAAATGATCTCTTTTGTGAAGTTTGTGCAGATTGCTTAGTTGAGGTTTAAATCATGTTTTGCAATGAAATGTGATATTTTTGAGGCTAAATCTTTAAGGACTCATCAAGGACTCATAAAGGGCCTCATCATCTCCCATTTACATGACCAAGATCCACCAAGACCCTAAAAGTCATGGCCTAGCCCTTAGAAGCCCACAAAATGCGGTTAAGGGTGTTTTAGGGGGTTTACTTGTGCATCAAGCAACTTTGGACGAATTTTCCTACCTTTCTCAATGAGGAATGGCATGGATTGACTTGGATAAGAAGACTTAATTATATTCCTAATCAGATCTTGAAGTTAAAGAGGCAAGAAATAAGGAAAAGGAAGTTTCTTGGAAATTCAGAAACCATTTTGTACATGGCTAGGGTTAATTAACTTCCCTAGCCACAATTTATCATGTTTCCTTTATTTTAGGGCAATGTAATCAAATTTAGGATAGCATTAAATGAATTCCTAGTCAAAGATAAAGTCAAGAAGTGGAAAGAAAGAAGGAAATGGACTCCTTGTACAAGAACGACAAAAAAAAACGGCTAACTATGGTTTTTCACATAAACAAGGAGGAAAGTTTTGGGGCTGTTTTCCCTTTTCTTTGAGGGAGATGTTAGGCAGGTGTTTGGGGTTATAAATAGATGTTTTCTCATTGTTTTTGGACGTCCAATTTACCTCATATGGTCCCAAAACTCTGCAAAAATTTCTGCTCAAAGTTTTTACACAAGTAGCCGCAATTTACCCTTTTTTTCATGTTTTTGGATTCAAGTCTTGCATCTTCTTTGTGACGTGAAGCTTGGGAGAAGAAGAAGTGTTTGTGCCACTTCTCTCACACATCATTAATCTTAGTATTTGTGTTTCTTAATCCCTAATCGATTTAAGTTTTTTATGCATTCAATTATGATGTTTGTTAACTTAGTTATGTGTGAGTAGTTTCCTTTAGGATTAGGGCTGTTTGAAGCCCTAGCCATGTTAGTTTATAATTATATTTCTGGCTGTTGATTATGGTTGTTATGTATTCTTGGATTTGTTGGATTACTATGCTTCATGAACTCAATTTATGCTTGTAAGTTTGATCACCTTATCTGCGTATAATTGTCGATGTAATTGCTTGACAGATCACCTTGATGTTTGTGTTCACCCTACAATTTGTAGCATCACGTTTAAGAGGAGGAATCTTATTCGTAATATAAACTCATGACTCCCTAGGATTGCACATCACTTTACTAGGGATAGTGTAGTGTCATTAAATCTTCTTCATGTTTCATGCATTATCACGCACCATCGGTAATAGTTGTTTAAGGGCAGGTACATCTCGCTTAAACATGCAATCTAAGAGAAGATAAATGTGTAGGGTGAGCCTTAGTCAGACCCTTGCATGGGCACTTAATTCAGATACATACATAATTAATCTAATGAACGAAATCTAGGGAGAACTATAATTGGTAAAGGTGGATAATATGTCCTAATTTGTCCTAATCATCCAATCAACTTTCAAATCAAGTTTTTCATCATTTTGCAGTTGTTTTCATCATTTAATTTCGTTCTAATCATCACTCAAAACCCCCCAACGTTTTTGTACGTTTTCTCCAGTTGTTTCGTTCCAAACTAAGTGGATTCATGTTGAACAAGTCCTCGAGGGATCGACCTTTGCAAACCTATTATACTCGTCATACGATTTTGTTCACTTACAAAGTATTAAATTAGGAGTTATCCTCCATAATTTCTTGGTTGATAAATCTTCTATCAAGTTTTTGGCGCTGTTTCCGGGGACTTGACCCTCAACAGTGTCCATATAGTTTGGAATTAATTAACTTGGTTTGTTTATTTTTTTTCAGGTACTAGTTCATGTCACGCAGCTCCTCAGTGGAGGGAACAACTCAGGGCCCTACTTGTTCCTCCCGGAACTCTTCAATTTACGGTAGCCCCCCACCTTGCCCTCGTGCCATGGACAACCCACAAGATCGTGCTCTTGTCCCTCCCCCTGCCCCTAGGTTCCTTCGGGAGTTCGCAGCCCCTCATGTGCTCGAAGATCACTTTCCCACTGTCTTTCCTGCAAGCACTGTTGAGAACTTTGAGCTTAAGTCTGGGACCATTCACATGTTGCCTCCGTTTGATGGCCTCTTTGGAGCAAACCCTCACCTTCATATCCAGGACTTTCTCCAGGTTTGTTCTACTATTCGCATCAATGGGATGACTGAGAATGAAATGAGGTTGAGGTTGTTTAACTTTTCACTTAAGGATAGGGCTAAAGCTTGGTTTCATTCACTTGCACCCGCCTCTATTCATACATGGTCAAAATTGTCTACTTTATTCCTCACCCAATACTATCCCATGGAGAAAACTAATGAGTTTAAGGCTAAGATTATGAACCCTAGACAGCTCCAAGATGAAGCCTTTTATGAGTATTGGGAAAGGTTTAATGAGATGCTTCGTGCTTGTCCCCATCACAACATTGAGGATCACCACCTCATGATGTGGTTTTATGGAGGTCTTAGTTATGAGGATCGTACTATGGTGAATTCCCTATCTCAAGGTATCTTTAGATGGCACGGCAACCGAGGCTCAAATTGCATTTGAGAAGATAGCTCAAAGGGAGAAACAGTTTAGTTACCGAGGCCACTCATCTAGGTCCATGGCCGAGCCTAGGGACAAAGATGGATCCATTGCTGAACTCACGGCTTTGGTAAAACAATTGTGCAGGGATAAGGTTAAGAATGCCCTAGTTTGTGAGGTGTGTTTGGTCCAAGGACACTCTTCGGATGAGTGCACACAAGTGGGGGAAGCTAACTATGTTGGCGGGTACAAAGCTTCAAGGCCCCGGAATGATCCTTTTTCGAACTCTTACAATCCGGGATGGAAGAACCATCTGAATTTGAGGTGGAACAACAACCAATCCGTGGCTAACCCCTTGCCACCCCCTGGATTCCAGCAACCTCATGTTGCTGCCACTTCTATGCAGCCCCAAGGTACATCCTCAACTCAAGGTTCAACCGGTAAGTCATGGGAGGATGCACTTGCAACTATGGCACAACACACTAATGCGTTCATGAATGAATCTCAGACTCACCAAGCAGCAACCATTGCCTTCATGAATGAGACTAAACATGCCATTACTAACTTGGAAAGGCAACTTGGGAAATTTCCAATAAACTCAACCAAAGAGAGCCCGGTAAGTTCCCTAGTCAAGTTATGGTGAATCCGAAGGGTCCGCATGGACCAACAGCGAATTCCATCACCCTCCGGAGTGGCACTGAACTTCCTAGCCAAGAGTACACCCCAAGGAATCATACTTCAAGACCCCAGGTCCCTTCTGTCCAAAAATCACAGCTATACACTCAAAATCCAGCAAGCTACCCGAGTACTCAGTTCTGGAACCATTAGGACATTCCAGCACCCTATGGCGTGCAATCTGCCCCGTCTTTGCCCTCAAATGAGTCCACCCATGTGGCACCACTCAAGCTCACTTTCAAGATGAAGAACCACAGGTTAAGGTCGCTGGAACCCAAGGCCCAAGCACCCAACAGCAGCCCTTGCACTCGAAAGACAAAGCATTGGAACATGATGCATCCATTTCGGCTACCCCTGCAGTACCCCAGCAACATGCTGGACTTTCTAACCCTAAAACTCCTTCCGATTCCAATAAAATGTCTAAGAAGGTGTCTTTTGAGTTATCTAATAATGTCTCATATCCATTCCCTCGCAGGTTTGAAAATCAAAACAAAAATAAGGAAGCATTCGAGGACGAGATCATCAAGATGCTGCAGAAACTTCAAATCACACTTCCTTTTTCCAAAATCCTGGAGCACATGCCCATCTTTGCCAAGCTTATCAAGGATCTAGTTGCTGGAAAAAGAGGATTTGAAGCCCCAAAAGCCATGGACCTGCCCCAAGCTTGCAAGGCAGCCCTTGTTTCCATGCCCCCGAAAGTCAATGATCCCGGGACCCTTTCACTTCCTTGTGTCATTCAATCTAAACGTTTTGAACATTGTTTATGTGATACGGGAGCTTCAATTAACATTATTCCTTTCCATATTTATAAGTCTTTGAACTTAGGAGATCTTAAACCTACTCATATTTTTGTTCGATTGGCTAATGCGTCGGTTTCTAACCTTGTAGGTGTGCTGGAGGATGTTGTGGTTCAGATTGGGGATACGTGCATTCCCGCTGATTTCTATGTCTTGAAGTTGGATCGAATTGACAAGAATTGGGAGCCCCCATTGATCTTTGGACGTCCTTTTTTGGCTACAGCTGAATGCCTCATTGATGTCAAGAATGGACAGGTATCTATTCGGGTTTTAGGCAAGCTTCGTACTTTCTCTATACATGATACCATGCAATATCCAGCGGAACCTATTGATGATTTCCCTTTGAATACTATGGATATTCTTCTTAATAAGAATCTTAAGCTATCATGTGTGGGAGATGACCTAGAAAAAGCCCTCACCTTCCCTTAAACCGAAACCACAATGGACCCAAACACGATGGCCGAATTGCTCTCCTTAAATGCCTCGCCATACATGCACTTGTCCAAGGCCCCCCTATGAAGCCTTGCCCCTCACCACCACAGAAACCTTGTCCTCTCATGTCTCTCCTCTTATCCTTGAGCTTAAACCTCTTCCGGAAAATCTCAAGTATGCTTACTTAGGCAGCCACCAAACTCTCCCACCAACGAAGGAAGTTGTCAAAAAAGAGGTGCTAAAGCTTTTGGGTGTAGGCATTATCTATCCAATAAGTGATTCTAAGTGGGTAAGTCCAGTACAAGTAGTGCCTAAAAAGAGTGGAATCAATGTGGTTAAGAATGAAAAGGATGAGCTTATACCCCAAAGGATACACACGGGTTGGAGAGTATGCATCGATTACCGAAGGATCAACGCTACCACACGTAAGGATCACTTTCCCTTGACTTTTATTGATCAAATGTTGAAACGATTGGCAGGGCATTCTCACTATTGTTTCCTAGATGGATATTCTGGGTATAACCAGATTCCAATTGTCCCGGAACATCAAGAGAAAACGGCATTCACCTGCCCCTATGGAACATTCGCTTACCGGCACATGCCCTTTGGTCTATGCAACGCCCCGACCACTTTTCAAAGGTGTATGATGAGTATCTTTTCAGATATGGTTGAGGATATCATTGAGGTATTTATGGATGATTTATCTGTGTTTGGGCATTCATTGAGTTGTGTATGATTAATCTTTCCCGGGTACTTGAATGCTGCGAAGAAAGTAACCTAGTGCTGAATTGGGAAAAGTGTCACTTCATTGTTCAACAAGGTATTGTCTTGGGCGACGTGATTTCTAGCAAGGGTATTGAGGTGGAAAAGGCTAAGATGGATGTTTTTTAGAGATTACCATACCCAACCACGGTCAAAGAGGTTATATCTTTCTTGGGACACGCTAGATTTTACAGGAGGTTCATTCATGATTTCAGCAAGGTATCTCGGCCTATGTGTGCTTTTCTTGCTAAGGATGCTGTGTTTAACTTTGATAGAGAATGTAGGGAGGCTTTTGACACTTTAAAGGAGAATCTCACGAGCTCCCCTATCATTATGCCCCCCGATTGGGACCTTCCATTCGAACTTATGTGCGATGCTTCAGATTTTGCAATAGGTGCTGTTTTGGGACAGCGACGCGATAAACTTCCTCATGTCATATACTATGCAAGCCGATCCCTTAATGATTCCCAATTGAACTATTCTACAACTAAAAAGGAGATTCTTGCTGTAATCTTTGCCCTGGAAAAATTTCGGAGTTACCTGATTCAAACAAAGGTCATAGTTTACACCGATCACGCAGCGTTGAAATATTTGTTGAGCAAAAAGGAAACAAAGGTCATATGAGTCGTCTCATCCATGGCTCGAATGAAGAAGAGGATCACTTGCCCTTGCACGAGACATTCCCCGACGAACAACTTTTCAGCATTGAAGCAATCGATCCATAGTACGCTGATTTGATTAACTTTATTGTAACCAAGCAATTCCCTTCTTTTTTTGAACAGGTACCAAAGGAATAAGCTTGCTAAACAAGAAAGTTATTACATTTGGGACGAGCCCTACCTATGGAAACATTGCCCAGATCAAATCATTCTACGATGCATTCCCGATTGTGAGGTACGTTCTATTGTTGAATTTTGTCATTCTTTTGCGTGTGGAGGTCACTTTGGGGCCAAGAAAACAGAGTATAAAGTCCTTCAAAGTGGTTTCTATTGGCCCACACTCTTCAAAGATGCTCATGAATTCATGCTTACATGTGATAGATGCCAAAGGTAAGGTAACATAGGTCCTAGGAATCAAATGCCTTTGAACCCGATTTTAGTTGTTGAGATCTTTGATATTTGGGGCATTGATTTCATGGGGCCTTTCCCTAATTCTTTTGGTAATGTTTACATATTGCTTGCTGTGGATTATGTATCTAAATGGGTTGAGGCACTTGCCACTAAAACTAATGATGCTAAGATTGTTGTGAGTTTCATCCTAGCCGCAAGGATTGGTCCTTAAGGTTGAACGAAGCACTTTGAGCTTATAGGACGGATTTCAAGACACCTTTAGGTATGTCCCCTTTATTAATCTTTGGTAAAGGTTGTCATCTACCTATAGAGCTCGAACACAAGACTTTTTAGGCGGTTAAGCGCATGAACATGGACCTAGACGCTGCTGGAATTCACCGAAGGTTGCAACAGAATGAGCTTGATGAACTTCGCAATAAGGCATATGAAAGCTCACGAATTTACAAGGAGAAGACCAAGGCCTTTCATGACAAGAACATTCAAAGGAAGCTCTTTCAAGTTGGCCAACAAGTCTTGCTCTTCAACCCCAGACTCAAGTTGTTTCCCGGTAAGTTACGTTCCCGCTGGTCTGGTCCATTCATTATCACTAATGTTTTCCCTCATGGTGCAATTGAAATTCAACATCCGGTTATGCGAGAACCCTTCAAGGTGAATGGCCATAGACTCAAGCACTACTATGGGACGTCTCCCATCCCCCTTGAGGCCCTCGAGGCCCCTCCACCTGCTCTCTCATGAGCTGCTATCCTCGTCTCACCTAGACGTTAAATCAAGCGGTCCTAGGAGGCAACCTAGCCCTAGTTTGTTCCCTTTTTCGTATGGACGTTTTTCACCTTCCAACTAATGGTTTTGTCTTCTTTTTATGCTCAAAACATTGAGGACAATGTTTAATTTAGGTTTGGGGGTATAGGACTTAACTTTAGGGGTACACAATTCAGTTTATGTTTTGTTTTCCTTGCTGTTTTTTATTTTCTGCACTTAATTCCTTACTGTTTTTTGATTTTTGTTTTGTTTTCTTTGCTGTTTTTTGTTTTGTGATGTTAGTTTTTATGCCTAAACAAGTTAATATGAATGTATAGAACATGAGAATTGCTTGTACTTACTAAGAATCGTTGCCATTGCCATTGAATTCACACTTGCACTTCACAATACCATAATCAAGTGATTAAGCAACCAAAACAATTGAATTTGAGCATACTTAGAAAATTAGTGGAGACTACTATTGTGAGCTTTTTGAGCTTGATTTCTTTTATTTCTGAGTGATCTACAAGTTTCTACTCTCAAACACTCATCACTTTGTTCTTAATTGCATGATCTCTTTCTATTTACATTGATGTTTAAAAAACCATATCTATTGGATGTCTTGATTTAGTATGTAATTGTTTATGAGATGTGATATAGGCTATGTGTGTTTTAGCTCCTAAAGGACCTTCTTTTCCCCGTCCAAATTGCATGCTCCCTAAGCCCCTTTGAAGCCAAACACTTAGCCATTTTGTTCTTCACCTACAATATGACCTAACCAAGTTTTGAACCATTCATAATGGCTAGACCCTATAATCTAAACTTGTGTCAAGGTTGCATCAAATGAGATTCATGGTGAGGAGGAAATATGTTGATGTTGTGAGCTACTCATACTCATGTGATGGAAGTTTGTTTGAATGGAAAAGATCGTTCGTTTATTTGTAAAGTGAGGAAGTTATTGCATGATCTTGGCTCAGCTCATCTATATAAAAAAATGTATCAAGTTCATTAGTGAAAAGAAAATAAAAGAAAAAAGAAAAAAAAATTAAAAAAAAAGGGAAAAGAAAAAAATTACGATTAGAAAAAGAAAAAAAAAGCAATGAACTTAGAGTTGAGTCAAGTGAGCCAAGTACCTCAATTAGATCATTTTTATGAGCTTAAGCACGGTTTCATCTAGACTCAAGGTCCGAGTCATGACTTCTCATGCCTTGATGCGGTTTAGGTTCTTTGAATTCCAACTTTTCTTTATAAACCCACGAACCTAGCCCCATTACAACGCTTGAATGAAGACCTATTGATCTTGTGAATGGTTATACAACGGATTAAGGTACGTATCTCTGTTCTTAAACTTCAATTCCTTTGTGAGATCATATTTTCAGATAAAGTGCTTTTCTTCATTGAAATCCATATGTGATTAACTTGATTTTCTTTACATAAACTCTTCACATATGCTTGCTGAGTGAAAACCTTAGGATTCTTGAGCGTATTGAGTGATGCCTAGTGAGGATTAGAGTCGAGACGAAAACTTTCTAGGGTGTTTAGATGATGTTGTTTTCTAGTTTGATCATTTGAGATGTTGGAATAAGCACTCAACACTTGAGTTCACGGTTATGGCATGTTTCTTGGTTTGTGTGAGTTTATTTTCTATTCTTGATTCTTATTAACTTGTTGATGCATGACTTCTAGCATCCTATGTGTTAAGTAAAACGTTTGTGGGTATCGTGCTACTATAACCCTCAGGAGACAAAACTCCTCCTACTAGGTGAACCTAGAGGTTTAAATGCTTATCTTAACTAGATCGAGTCTTTTATTTTGTTGTTTTGCTAAGGGACTAGCAAAAGATAGGTTTGGGGGTATTTGATAAGTCACAAATTAAGCATCATTTCAACGTTATTTATTATCCCTTTTACTTATCTTTTGATTATAATCATTCAAACAATAAGAGAAATGATCTCTTTTGTGAAGTTTGTGCAGATTACTTAGTTGAGCTTTAAATTATGTTTTGTAATGAAATGTGATATTTCTGAGGCTAAATCTTTAAGGACTCATCAAGGACTCATAAAGGGCCTCATCATCTCCCATTTACATGACCAAGATCCACCAAGACCCTAAAAGTAACGGCCTAGCCCCTAGAAGCCCACAAAATGCGGTTAAGGGTGTTTTAGGGGGTTTACTTGTGCATCATGCAACTTTGGACGAATTTTCCTACCTTTCTCAATGAGGAATGACATGGATTGACTTTGATAAGAAGACTTAATTATATTCCTAATCAGATCTTGAAGTTAAAGAGGCAAGAAATAAGGAAAATGAAGTTTCTTGGAAATTAAGAAACCATCTTGTACATGGCTAGGGTTAATTAACTTCCTTAACTCAATTTATCATGTTTCCTTTATCACGAGGTCTCATACACCCTCCTCTACCCGTCTCACTACCGGGTCGCGCATGAGGCTTTCGGTTCAGAGACATGATGTGGCAACGGAATCAGCAACCTAGTGCTCTGATACCAAGTTGACAGGACGGTCCCCTAAGGACACATTGATAACCATGCCTGGTCCTGCTCCCGTCTGACAAGTCAACTGAAGTTCCGAAATTACCCTCAGCACTTGCCAAACAAGGGATAGTCGCACACGTGCCCACTCATGCCTCCACCTCCCGAATAGCCTCGATCATCGCGCCCCACGACCTGGAGGGTCAATAAAACGCAAAAGGTGTGAGTGGACAAAAATAAATCAGTTATAAAACATGTTTACAGAAAGGACATTTCCACCCTCCACGTAAAACCAATGCATGCATTCGAAAACCATTTCACAATCCATTTCATTTCCAGTACCAGAAAAATCGTGTATGAAAATCAAAATCATTTTCCTTTTCTCAAACCTCGGCCTTAGCCGGAAACCATAAACACAGGGTCATATAAACCATATAAACCGGGTCATTGTCCAACACATCCGAAAACATCAGAAATCAACAATAATTCACAAGTCAATCAATCTGCTGGATCTTAAGTGGGCCCGAGTCTTTAAACTCAAAACCATGCGCATAATCAGCCTTCCCAGGATATCAACGAGCCATTAAACTCAAAACACAATCAATAGGCCTTGGGGGGGGGGGGGGGGGGGGGTATCATAATCGAGTCTTTAAACTCAAAACATATCAATCCAGGGCCCTCCCCCCGTCAATCAACCGAGTCTTTAAACTCAAAACCAGATCAAGCGGTTTTTCTTTTCCTTTTTCCGGGTCTTTAAACCCAAAACCATTTTTCAATCAACAGTGAAACCACATAAAATCTATCTCCGAATTTTACATTCAAATCTCAAATCATATCCATCATCCATTTCCAAATCCAAATTCGGGACCATCATTCCGTAAGCTAGCATCCGAAATAATCATTCCGAACCCAAATTCGGAAATCCACTTTCAAGTTTCCAAAACCCGAAATCTTGTTCATCAAAACCACTGTTATGAACTGGGCATCAAGCCCGAAATCCCCTTTCCAAAATCCGTTTTAAATCTTTGAAATCACATTTCAAATCCCAAATTCAAATCATCAAAACCATAGTCAAATCACAACATACTCAGAATCTCGTAAAACGTGCAAATCTATAATAATCTCGAAATTTGTGCCAAAATCGTAAATTATACTCTCAATCAATCAAAACATTATTAAAACATGACACGCACAAATTATATAAAATTATCCACCAAACCAACATCAATGCATAGGGGAAACCATAGTCTCGAAATACGTGCAATTACTTATTGCATATCAAACTACATATAAATACGGAAATCGTAATTACCATAGCATAGAAATCATAAATATAATGCCTAGGAAACGATTATGCATGCATTGAATTTTAGAAAACAAAGTCCACTCACACACCGTCCAAACGGCTCGCTTCCGAACTTCACGTTTTTCCGCAAATTCCGAAAATCATAATTCCTATCCAAAATCAATATCGAGGGTCACTAACACTCCAATATACATCATATAATTTTCTCCAATTTTTTTTGGGATTTAAATATGTATTTTAAACGTATACGAGAACTTCAGATACACTGAACACTATCAAAACGATATCTGATTTCCTCGAAACTAGTGCCAAAATGTTCGTTACATTAAAAGAAGCAAGTTTCATGTTGAACACACCTCGAAATTTGGCCACATGCGTCCCCACGCGCCGCTGTGAGTGACTGCGCGTGAAGCTTACGCGCTTCTACAGTTTCATCCCTGTAACCCGTTTTCCTGCGATTCCAACCTGTTAGCCCTCGTAGTGACCCGATCCAATCTCTGCCAATTTCAACTTAAATTCCTTTATTAATCCATCATACCGCATCGTAATCAACTCAATTAAGGGTCTGCAACATTCATTTCACTCGTCACTGCCTCAAACCAACTCAATTAAATTCAAGTTCTATTGAATGTTCATCGTCCGCAGTTCATCAAACAGTCATCTATTTCTTCAATTAATTAGTTAGGGAGCATCGCAGACTTATTTTAAAGATAATTTTGTAACCAATTTCACAATAACTTACCCCCAATTACATGAACACAAGCTCACGATTTCTGGAATTCCGCCATGTCTGTTCATGGTTCCCAGAGCTTCGAACCTTGAAATTCTTGCTTTGGATCGACTAATAAAGGTCCCAGAAAGCATAATCTAACCTTAATTGGACGTGGGCTGGTCTACAACTCAGAAATGAATTTCAATTGTTCAAGAACGGGTTCGGGTTTTTTTGATTTTCCTTTCACGATTTCCATCTCTTTTCTTCCTCTCTCAATCTCAATTCTCTGTTCTCCCTCCCTAAATCCTTCTCCAGTCTTTCTTTTCTCTCAACAGGTTGCTGGGGAGGGTCGATCAAATGAAGTTATGGTTGTTTTTGTCTCTGTTTTTCAAATACACCCACACTTGGTTCAACTCTTTGAATTAATCCCCACCGCCACAATACACACACCGCACACACCTCTTTACTACCACTAATCTGAGTTTTAAGGTGACAGATGTCACTAATTGCACTAACTAAATCACCAAATACTTGAATCATCAATATTAGCAACAGGACAAATCTGCCCCTTAAAATACAATTGACCAAAATGCCCTTCCATGGCAAATTACCAAAATACCCTTAGCATTTTGAGGCTCGTGACTTGGTCGTTCGAACTCCAATTGACGCCTGCCACCTGTCCACAGATTCAGTGTCTCGGGACCTACCTAACGGTCCTCGAGTTACGTGAAAAGTCCATGTAGTTTGAAAAGTCAAAAAATAGCCTTTTTTTAACTAAATTACCGAATTACCCTTGAACTTCCGAACATCATAACTTTCTCCTCGAATAACGAAATCAGACATGCCACCTGTCTATGAACTCGTGACGTCCCAAATTACGTCACAGTTATCGGTCAAAGTCCGTTTGATAGCTCGAACTAAAAGTCAACTATTTGCCCAATTCCAGTGGCAAAATCGTTATTTTCATCAAATTTTCAAATTTTCCTTTTTCGAATGTCTGGGTCGTTACACCAGTGGTGTGTGGTTGAACGTGTTGTGTAACAACCCATCCCGAATTATCCAGATTAATTTAGACTTAATGACGGATTACCGTCGCTAATCGGGGATTAGATGAGGATTAACAGACGTTTAGGGCGAAATGACGATTTTGCACCTAGAATGGGCGAAATGTTGACACTTCGTTCAGACAGTCAAATGGACTTTGGCCGATAACTGTGACATAGTTCGGGAGGTCACGAGTTCATAGAAAGGTGGCATGCCCTATTCCGACGTTCGAGGAAGAAGTTATGATATTCGGAAGTTCGAGGGCATTTTGGTAATTTGGTTAAAAAGAAGGCAAACAGTTGAATTTTGACCGGTAGGTCCGATGGCTGAGGGCCGAGGACCGTTACAAAGATCGAGATGATACGAATCCATAGACAGGAGGCACGTCGAAATCGGACATTCGACGGAAAAGTTACGGTTCACGGAAGTTTTGAAGTACTATTCACAATAGCACGTTTTTCAACGCACGTGGACTTTTGTCCTGTTGTGGGGCCCATATATTTTAAAAAGGCCCAATGGATGAGTGACAAGTGTCACCCATCTATTTCCTATCATCCCACATTCATGCATATCATCCCCTTACTTTTTCATTCGATGGACAAACCCGAAACCCCCCAAATCTCGTGCTACCTGATATCCCATCTTCCCTAAACCTCATCTTCTGTGAATGGAGTGTGAATGGAAATGATAGAGTGACATGAGATGATGAAGAAGATGCTGACGGTGACGACCGTCGTGGACGGTGGCCATAGAATCCGAAACTGGAAGTTTTGGGTTCAAAATTCGAATAATGGTTTCAGGTACTTGTTGATAGATTCTAATGTTAGGGTTGTGTTTCTGAGGGTGATATGGGCTGGTTGGGATCGATTTCATGGCCGGAGGTGGGCGGAGGAAGTCGGGAACCGAGGAGGAAAACGGGCCGTCTGTTCTTCGATCTAAAGGTATAACCATTGATTTGTTTTCCTTGTTTTAAAATGGTAGGAGGATACGAATGGGAAGAACGAGTAGGTAGGAATTGGAAGGAACAAAAATGGTTGAAAAATGAAAGAGAACCCGCCTTCCCGGACTGGTTGGATCAGATTTACAGTGAACCGGGTTTGGACCGATTCACACGAGGTTGAAGATGATCAACAGTGAGCACATGAGCCCACGCGCAGGGCCCTTTGGGAGGCGCGTGGCAGCGCGTGGGACCCCTTTTCGGGATGTGTTCAACACATAAAATCATCTATTGGATGTAACGAATATTTTGGGACTAGTTTCGAGTCGATCAGACATCGTCTCCATATAGTTCGAGTTGTCCGAAGGTTTAGGATCGCGTTTAAAAATAGTTAGAAATTATGAAAAACTACGGGGCTTTAGTGAGGGGTTATTTAAGTAGATATTAACCCTCTAAATTAATTTGGACAGGTTCAGGAATCCCGGAGGTGACGATTGGCCCGGGAGAGGCTTATGGCGCCGGTATCGAGGCTCGACTTCGAACGGTCTGTGAGTGGACCTTTCTTTCGAAATTGATGCATGTATAAATGTTTTATAATTCTTTTAGATCATGTTTTTTGATTCCATGAGTGCATTTTTTTGTGGTATCTTAGGATCGATATAATTGCACGTTTTTCAAGATTTTCGGCTTTATGTCGTACATTTGTGTTATGCGTTTTCAATGATGAATTGATGAATGGACTTTGGATATGGAAATGTGAAACCGGGCATGAGACCCATTTGATTTACAAACTCTCGGACTTGGAGTCCATTTTATTTGACGAGGAATCGGACCGAGGGTCCATTTGAGTTATACAATCGGGCTGAGGGCCCCGTTGGTTTACGAATCCGGGCTTGAGGCCCAGTTGGTTGTAATCTCGGACTTGAGGCCCCGTTGACTGTAGTATCAGGCTTGAAGCCCTATTGGTTGTAAAATCAGGCTTGAGGCCCCGTTGCTTTATGGTTTCGGGCTTGAGGCTCAGTTAGTCGTAATATCGGGCTAGAGGCCAGTTGATTGCGAAATCGAGATTGAGTCCCAGTTCGATTTATGAAATGAGAATTCAAGCACGAGACCCTGTTGAACTGTGGATTTAGGCCGAGGCCTGTGAAAGTGAATTTGAATCGGATTCGAGGAATCCTATTGAGATGAATCGGGTATGAGACCCAGTTGAAATATGCTTTGAGAAAGAAAGAGTTTTGAAAATGTATTATACCCTTCATATGATTTATATGGTCTCCTCCAGACGTCGACCTAGAGAGTCAGGATCTACAGACCAGAATGGGTATCCCCATAGGGATCCCGTTCCAGGAGTGGAAGTTATGATGTGGTCCCGGACCAGATTCCGGAGAGATGTTCGGACTAGATACGGAGATAGCTCGGACTAGATCCAGAGATAGAGTCTCCCAGATGGAGAATTCCTGGGGGAAGACTCGGAATAAGACCTCGAGTGGTGTGCCCACTAGTATAGATATGATGAATCGTGACATATATCGGGGATGTGTTCCCTAGGGGATGTGTACCCCGAGTTGGCATCTTCTCGGAAGTTCCGTGGATGGGTTATATGTATAAGTACATATGTGGCTCTTATGGAAAGTGATTTGGGGGCGGAGACCCCGTGTTCCATGTTTTAGAAAGTGATTTGGGGCGGAGACCCCATATTTGATATTTTGGAAATGGTTTGGGGCGAACACCCCGTATTCGATGTTTTAGTATTTCACTGAGAACAGTTTTGGGTTGAGACCCACGTCTACTGGATTTGGGCAGAGTCCCACTGGTGTTGGATTTGGGCTAAGTTCCCATGTATTGATTAACGGGTTTTTGTGATTTCGGGTTAGGGACCCATAAATGGTTTTGTGGTTCATGACTATTTATGGGGACCAGCATGAACCCTTTAAAGGTTTTTATGGTTCATGACGGTTTATGGGGACCAGGCATGAACCCTTGAAAGGTTTTGAAAATGTTTTCAAATGGTTTTATGAACATTTTGATAAACGGTTTTTGATTGTATGTATATACTTTTAGTGAAGGGCATAAATGTCTTCCTGTGAAAATGATTTTATAAATTAATTATTTTTTTCCACTCACGACTTTTACTGTTTTGAATGTCCTTCAAGTTGATCGCGGATGCGGGCTGTAGCAGAGATCGAGACATCACACTTCTCCTCCAACGATCCTGGCGTACTCTGGAAGCCCCAATGAGGGCTAGAGACGGAATTATCCCTGGTCTGACACTTCGTGGTAAAAGGAAGTAAGCATGTCCCACATTAATCTCGTTGGATTTGGGACAGGTCCTAACAAGTGGTATCAGAGCAAGTTGGCTCATGTGATACTCATGGTACTTTGATACCAGTTGGTATCAGAGTGTGTTTTGCTCTTGGTGTGCGCGCAGGTCGAGGATGCGATGTCTCTGCAGTCTTGACAACCCGTCATCAACCTGATATTTAGGGTATTGGTACGATGATTCAGTGGAATTGAATCCTAGTTGGACTACATTTTGCCCAAGATCCAATGGATTAGGGTACGATTGGCATCCCATGCCGTACATGCCACGTGTTTCGAGGTTTGATCCCGAGTAGGATCGATGTGCATGGGAATCTAACGACTTAGAGCCGTAGTGTTACTGGTGAGTAGGACGCAATGGACTAGTAGACACCTTAAGACTACTTCCGAGTCAAGACCGTTGTCGGTCGTGTCATGTCAGATTGGAGAGTGTGCAACAGAGAGCAGCTGAGGTCATGGTTGACCCGAGAGAGATTGTTGGGAATAGGAACGTTGGACCCAATTTGGCATGAGAGGCCATGTTTCGATGTGTTGAATCTCGAAGGGATGTCGACTGGCAGTGGATGCCTGGAGTAGTTGTGGTGTGACGCAATAGGATACGATTGCGACGTGTAGCCATTGTGCAGTGTTCGGCATGGAGTATGGCCAAGTTCTTGTGGAGGCCAGCGACTGAGAGCCGTAGAGTTACGAGAGGATGAGATCCTCACAGTGTGGTTACTGGTTGGTTGGACACCAGTAACGGGGCATGACGACTCTTCGGAGTTGAGAGCGAGGGATCGGTCAAGATGGTTGGGCTGCAACGGGCAGCCGAGTTTGGGATAACCCTAGTAAGTGATTTATTGGACAAGTTACCAGGAGTGTGGTACTTGTTCACTGGATCTTGAGGTGGACCGATCGTTGGATGTTGCGTGTGGAATGGTTCGTACCGGCGGTGAGTCGGCCGCATGGATTTGGAGTCTCGATAGCAGAGTGTTTCTGAGATTGGTCTGCACGAGGTTGTGGCAGACGCTGCTATTGATGGACGTAATCGAGTCTTATCGAGTGGGATAGGCTCAGGTTACCGTGACGATTGTGAAGATGGTATTCATCAGTCGTGATGATGATACGGGGTGAGTGAGTGACGCACAGTACGAGCATAGATTCTGGATTCGACTCGGTTACGACCAAGTACGATCGCAGAATGAGGTGTTGGACATTGGGGTGTTGGTACACTTGCCACGCTACCTCTGTGAGGGGACTGTGCGAGTAGGATATACCTGGATGAGTGACAGGTGCCCTAGATATCCTTGGATGGATTACAAGAGGGTGAGTGATGGAGTTGATCCCATAAGAGATGGGAGGTGCGAACTAGTATGCCGACGGATAGTAGATGTACCCAGTGTGGAGAGCCTGTGAGTTCGGTGGGTACTGAGCAGGACAGAAAGGATCCCAAGTGGCTCAGTGCGGGGCACCAGGAGTACTTGGTTTGGTGACCAGTTCCCTGATGATACGAGACTTGGGGCGCGAGTGTGTGCCCAGGAGTAGTAACGTTAAAGGTTGAAATGCCTAAGTGGCATTTAGATGAAAATGTATAAATGGATGACATGAGTGACGTCACATGACGTATGGTTCGGTTTGTCAGATATGGTAGCACACAGAGAATTGGCTTCAGATCACAACAGACGTTGCGATCTGTTTAGCCTACGGAACGATGTTAGTGGATTCCGACCAATTCCGTGAGTCAGAGTTGGATTAGGTTGATTAAAGGTACGAGATACCAGTGTTGGAGGCCGTTTATGCACATCCATAAATAGTATACAAGGTTTAACTTTTAGTCGCATGATTTCCACTCGGAATGAGTGTACCTATATAAACGGTATTCACGGACGCGTGGATGGTGTCCAGTTGAGCTGAGGACTTGAGAGTCCATTGCGGATTGGTTTTGGTTAACTACGGTTGACCATACCTCTTGAGTTCAGGACTTGGAAATCGTTTGCCTATAGAATGCGAGAATTCTCACGTAATGAGTGAGCTCAGTAATTGGAAAAGAAGGATATTTCCGACGTGATTGGAACTTCGGAATCAAGAGAAGTTGTGATTGAGACAATGAGAAGAGTGCTTGATTCCGCGTGGGTGATGGATATTCCGAGGTCACTGAGTGTGACTCTTTGCTAAATAGTGCTGAGTGTTGGAGGATGACATAGGATGAACTTTGATGTCATCATCATGGATTCTGATGGATTAGTTCCTAGGTGGGACGACGAGGAGTGATATGACAGCTAAGGGGTTCAAAGAGGGTGTAAGAACCGAACTCCTAGGCTGTGGGTCAAATTTGAATGGCTTGGCGAGTATATGATGCTTAGCATCACAAGATGTGATGAGTGAGTGTCCGAGGTGATGGATTGATGTTCGCTTGGTGACGAACGGTTGGGGTCAAGACAATGGTTGGAATGCGGACAGTAGTATGTGGTTGGACGTTGCCAGAGTGTAGTCCTTGAGTAGGTCAGGTGGCACCTAATCTGATGTGATGTGGGTGCACCGATGTGTTGTACACGTTGTACGATGGAATTGACCACAGTCAATCGGTAGGTCTGGTTGAGAGTTCCCGAGAGTATACATGTGAGGTCCAATGGATTGAGTCCAAGATGGACATGAGTGGCGATCGGATTAGATCTGATAGTGACAGTTGGGGACTCGAGTGAGTCAAGATTTCAGCATCGGTTGCTGAGCGACACGAGATATGATATGGGGACTCGAGAACGAGTCGAGATGAAAGTAGAGCAGCGAAGTGCAGTGGAGCCAGGAGTTGTCGGCTAGTCACGAAGTCGTGACATATCGTGGTAATGGATTGATCGGTATCCGATGCGTTCAGGATTGTTCTGGATTGATGGGACTCTAAGGAGAGTTAGTATGGACATAGGTTTGAGTATGGTCTGCAAGGTGAGATTCGTGCCATTGTGATGGCAGGATCTATAGAATGTTGTCTGATCGGATGCTGAGCAGGATGTCAGCTTAGATGTGATAGCCCTTAGTTGGAGTACGTAATTCAACCTAACGACTGTAGGATGGAACATGTCAGAGTGTTAGACTTAAAAGCCGCTTGAATGGCGGTTTGGTATTGCTGACCTGTCAAAGTGAGTGACAGGCGAGATTGACGAGTGTCGACGTTCTGTCTCGAGTGACACTTACGAGCCAAAGCATGGCTGTGTCGGATGTGTACTGTTACTCGGGTATTCTCGTGTAGGTGCAACGACCCGAGTAGAAAGGACATGGTTGGATTCCAAAATTTGGTTGTGGAATCGGGTCGATTTGAATTTCGAGGACGAAAGTCTTTAAGGGGGAATATTGTAACTACCCTTCCTGAATTATCGATATTAATTTAGACTTAATGAAGGATTAGCCTCGCTAATCGAGGATTAGACGAGGATTAACGGACGTTCAGGGCAACATGACGATTTTCCCCTATAATGGGCGAAACTTTGACTCTTCTTTCAGGCGGTCAAATGGACTTTGTCCAATAACTGTGACGTAGTTCGGGACATCACGAGTTCATAAACAGGTGGCACACCTGATTCCAACGTTCGATGAAGAAGTTATGATATTCGGAAATTCGAGGGTATTTTGGTAATTTGGTTAAAATGGAGGTAAACAGTTGACTTTTGATCAGGAGGTCCAATGACTGAGAGCCGAGGACCGTTACGTAGATCGAGAAGATACAAATCCGTACATAGGTTGTACGTCAAAATCGGACATTCGACAGAAAAGTTACGGTTCACAGAAGTTTTAAATTACTATTCACGATAGCACGTTTTTTGAGACAAGTGGACTTTTGTCCTGCTGTGGGGTCCAAATATTTCAAACATGCCTAATGGATGAATGACAAGTGTCACCCATCCATTGCCTATCATCCCACATTCATGCATATCATCCCCTTACTTTTTCATTCGATCGACAAACCTGAAACCCCCCAAAACCCGTGCAACCCGATATCGTATCTTCCTCAAACCTTATCTTCTGTGAATGGAGTGTGAATGGAAATGAGAGAGTGATGTGAGGTGATGAAGAAGATGTTGACAGTGACAACCGTCGGGGACGGTGCCCATAGAAACCGAAACAGGTAAGGTTTGGGTTCAAAATTTGAATAATGGTTTTAGGTACTTGTTGATCAATTCTAATGTTAGGGTTGTGTTTCTGTAGGTCATATGGGCTGGTTGGGATTGATTTCATGGCCAGTGGTGAACGGAGGCAGCCGGGAACCGAGGAGGAAAACGGGTCGTCTGTTCTTCGATCTAAAGGTATAACCTTTGATCTGTTTTCGCTGTTTTCAAATGGTAGGAGGATAGGAATGGGAAGGTCGAGTAGGTATGAATTGGAAGGAATGAAAATGGTTGAAAATTGAGAGAGAACCGGCTTCGCGGGACCGGTTGGACCGGATTTATAGTGAACCGGGTTTGGACCGGTTCACGCGAGGTTGAAGATGATCTAAAGTGGGCGCGTGGGACCCTTTTTGCGGATGTTTTCAACA
The DNA here is from genome assembly GCA_032719365.1 of Prinsepia uniflora. NCBI lineage: Eukaryota > Viridiplantae > Streptophyta > Magnoliopsida > Rosales > Rosaceae > Prinsepia > Prinsepia uniflora. The sequence goes on along the minus strand of CM064868.1, from coordinate 51,648,611 downwards.
CATGAAATCATCTATTCAATGTAACGAACATTTTGGGACTGGTTTCGAGTCGATCAGACATCGTCTCGATATAGTTCGGGTTGTCCGAAGGTTTAGGGTCACGTTTAAAAATAGTTAGAAATTTCGAAAAAATGCGGGGCTTTAGTGAGGGGTTATTGAAGTAGTTATTAACCCTCTAAATTAATTTGGATAGGTTCTGGAATCCCGCGGGTGACAATTGGACCGGGAGAGACTTATGACGCGCGTATCGAGGCACAGCTTCAGATGGTCTGTGAGTGGACCTTTCTTTCGAAATTGATGCATGCATAAATGTTTTATAATTGTTTTAGATCATGTGTTGTGATGCCATGAGTGCATTTGTTTATGGTAGCTTAGGATCAACATAATTGCACGTTTTTCGAGGTTTTTGGCTTTATGTCGTACTTTTGCGTACTGCATTTTCAATGATGAATGGATTTTGGATTTGGAAATGTGAAACCGAGCATGTGGCCCATTTGATTTACAAACTCTCGGACTTGGAGTCCATTTGATTTGACGAGGAATCAGACTATACGATGGGCCTGAGGGCCCCGTTCGTTTACGAATCCGAGCTTGAGTCCCAGTTGGTTGTAATCTCGGGCTTGAGGCCCCGTTGACTGTAGTATCAGGCTTGAAGCCCAATTGGTTGTGAAATCGGGCTTGAGGTGTAACGACCCATCTCTAATTAACGGGACTAATTAAGGATTAATGATGGATTAGCGAGACTAATCGGGGATTAGACGAGGATTATAGGACGTTCAGGGCGAAATGACGATTTTGCCCATAGAATGGACGAAACATTGACTTTTCATTCGAACAGTCGAATCAACTTTGACCAATGATTTTGACGTAGGTAGGCACATCACGAGTTCATAGACATGTGTCACGTTCGATTCCGACATCCGTGGAAGAAGTTATGACGATCGGAATTTTGAGGGCATTTTCGTAATTTGGTTAAAAAGGGGCCAACGGTTAACTTTTGACCCAGGAGGTCAGATGGCCAAGGGCCTAAGAGCGTTACATAGATCAGAACGATACGAATCCGTAAACAGGCGGCACGTCAAATTTGGACGTTCGACTACAAAGTTACGGTTCACGGAAGTTCGAACGTTACACGTTTTACAAGCCGGAAGCCTTTTTGGCATTTAGTGGGCCAAAGATATTTCTCAGGCCCAATGGATGAATGACAAGTGTCATTCATCCATTCCCCATCATTTTTCCTTCATGCATATCCTATTCCCCTTTCATCGATCATTTTCTTCATTTCCAAACCCAAACACGATTACCTTGCACACCCCAAATCCAAACCCTTCAACCCTAGGACCATGATTGAGAGGCCAGGGAGTGAACTGAGGACCGTATGGATGTGGTGGCCGTCCAAGGGAGCCCCGCCGTGGACGGCGGAGGAGGAACCAGTTCAAAGGTATATGTTTAACCGATTTTCTCTATTTTCAGTTTTAATCATTATGGGCCTCTTTTGGTTATTGTGTTGAGTTAAATGGGTTAGTAGGAGTGTGTTAAGATGATTTTGAGGAAGGTTGAGGGTTGAGGAACCCCTGGGATAGTTTTGAGCAATTTGAACCGTGGAAGAAAATTGGACCGGGTGGATTTTGAGGGTTTTTGAGGTTTTAGTTTATAGATTTAAGTTCCTAGGATTAAATTAGGAAGATTAGGATTGATTAGGAGAAAAACGGACGAAGATTGGATTGGGTATGAAGCTAGACTGGTCACGCCGGTCCAAGTTGCAGGAGAAAACCGAACCGGCCCGGTCGGACCGGTCGGTTGAAGGAAGAAGAAGGACTGTGCAAGTGCACGTGAGGCCCACGCGCAGAGCCTTCTTGGGGCACATGCAGGTGCATGATGATCAATTTGAGGGTGGTTCCAACATGTGAAATCATCTATTTGATGTAACGAACATTGTGGAGCTAGTTTCGAGTCGAACAGACATCGTCTCGATATAGTTCGGGCTGTCCGAAGGTTTCGGTGCGCGTTTAAAAATAGTTAAAACTCCCGAAAAATTAGGGGGCTTTAATTGAGGGGTTAATTAAGTAGTTAGCAACCCTCTAATGTGATTTGGACAGGTTTGGAAGTCCAGGAGATGACGTTTGTCCCGGGAGAGCCGTATTACACGCGTATCGAGGCGGCAGCGCAGACGGTCTGTGAGTTGAATTTCTTTCTGAAATCGATGCAAGCATAGATGTTTTATATATGTTTTAATGTATGTTTTGTGATGCCTTGAGTGCATTTTGGTGTGTGTTTACGTATGGGCACGTACTTCGAGGTTTTCGGGTTTTATACGTGCTTATACGCGCTTATGCTTTCGATTTTAATGAAGTGGTTTTGAAAAGGTAAAACCAGGCATGAGACCCAATTGGATTTGGTTTTGGGCTGAGACCCTTATGAGATGGTTTTGGGACAAGTTCCCACGTGTTTTGGTTTGGGCGGAGGTCCCCTGTATTGATTAACGGATTTCGGGCCAAGGCCCAAACGGTTTGATGGTTCATGACGGTTTATGGGAACCGGGCATGAACCCTATAAATGGTTTTTGATGCATGCATATGTTTTTAATGAAGGGCATATAGGTCTTTTATGAAATTTTTTATAAAATATTTCTTTTTTCCACTCACAGCTTTTGTGTTTTGAATGCCCTTCAGGTTGATCGCGGATGCGGCTGTAGCAAAGACGAGACATTACATTCCTCCTCCAGATTCAAGTGCTCTCTGATACCCCCGGTTGGGCAATGGACGAAAATATCCCTAGTCTGACACTTCGTGTCAGATGAGAACAGGCACGTCTCACGCTAATCCTGAGGGATTTGGGACGGGTCCTGTCATGAGGCCCCGTTGCTTTATGGTTTCAGGCTTGAGGCCCAGTTGATTGTGAAATCGGGATTGAGTCCCAGTTCGATTTATGAAATGAGAATTCGGACATGAGACCCTGTTGTACTTTGGATTTAGGCCGAGGCCTGTGAAAGTGAATTTGAATCGGATTCGAAGAATCCTATTGAGATGAATCGAGTATGAGACCCAGTGGAAATATGCTTTGAGAAAGAAAGAGTTTTGAAATCATATTATACCCTCCATATGATTCATATGGTCTCCTCCAGAGGCCGACCTGGAGATTCACGATCCACAGAACAGAATGGGTATTCCCATAGGGATCCCGTTCCAGGAGTGGAAGTTATGATGTGGTCCTGGACCAGATTCCTGGGAGATGTTCGGACTAGATCCAGAGATAGAGCTCAGACTAGATCCAGAGATAGAGCCTCCTAGATGGAGAATACCTAGGGGAAGACTCGGAGTGAGACCCCGAGTGGTGTGCACACTAGTATAGATATGATGAATCGTGACATATGTCGGGGATGTGTTCCTTAGGGGCTGTGTGCCCCGAGTTGGCATCTTCTCGGAAGCGTCGCAGATGGGTTATACGTATGAGCACGTATGCGGTTCTTATGGAAAGTGATTTCGGGGTGGAGACCCCGTGTTCCATGTTTTAGAAAGTGATTTGGGGCGGAGACCCCGTATTTGATATTTTGGAAATGGTTTGGGGCGAACACCGCGTATTCGATGTTTTAGTATTTCACGGAGAACAGTTTTGGGTTGAGACCCACGTCTAATGGATTTGGGCAGAGTCCCACTTGTGTTTGATTTGGGCTGAGTTCCCATGTATTGATTTATCGGTTTTTGTGATTTCGGGTCGGGGACCCATAAATGGTTTTATGGTTCATGACAATTTATGGGGACCGGCATGAACCCGTGAAAGGTTTTTATGGTTCATGATGGTTTATGGAGACCGGGCATCAACCCTTGAAAGGTTTTGAGAATGTTTTCAAATGGTTTTCTGAACGTTTTGATAAACGGTTTTTGAATGCATGCATATGCTTTTAGTGAAGGGCATAAATGTCTTCATGTGAAACTGATTTTATAAATTAATTGTTTTTGTCCACTCCCGACTTTTAATGTTTTGAATGCCCTTCAGGTTGATCGCGGATGCAGGCTGTAGCAGAGATCGAGTCATCACACTCCTCCTCCTACGATTCTGGCGTACTCTAGAAGCCCGGGTGAGGGCTAGAGACGGAATTATCGTTGGTCTGACACTTCGTGTCAGATGGGAGCACGCGCGTCCTAGATTAATCCCGGAGGATTTGGGACATTTCCTGACATGTTGGCAGTTGGCTTAGTTCTGATATCATTGGATTGGTTGAGGACATGAACTGGACATTGAATACTATGCACTAGGAAGAGTGATTTTGACGGATTCAGTGATTGTATGAGCAGGTGCTCAGAGCCGTGGATTGTTAATGGAACCCTAGAGTTGGGATATGTATTACTGCTGTGCAGGTATTTGATGGGGTCCAGTTACATGTAGGTCGAGTGAGATGTTGGTGTACATATACTCAGGTTGAGTGAGTTGGTGGTTGGTGTAACCACAGGTTTTTTTGCGGGGATTGGCTGCTCTATGACTCTCACTAATGGCAGCATGGATTATGAGGAAATTTTGGTATGAAGTACTTTGGTGCGATTATAGAGCGAGTTAGTGTGGCAGAGAAATTGTGAGAAATTCAAGAAATGCGGAGAAATTGTGAAATTTGGTAACTCTCGATGCGGGAAAGAGGTAGGATTGATTTACGACTGGCCAAGTGGTGACGGTTTGGCTGAATGTGCCAGTGTGGATTGATGAGTAAGATTTTGTGACTCCCAGTGGGAGCAGATTTTGTGACACCCCGGGATTAACGCTGGACGCGCCTGATCTAGTCTGACACGGAGTGTCAGACAAGGGAAATTCCGACTTTAGCTCGCTCGGGCTTCAGAGTAAGCCAGGATCCGGAGGAGGTATGTGATGTCTTGGTCTCTGTTACAGCCCGCATCTGCTGTCAACCTGAAGGGCAGTGAAAAAATTAAAGGCTGTGAGTGGACAAAACAATTATTTATAAAAACATTTTCATAAAGACATTTGTACCCTTCACTAAAAAGCATGCAAGCATTCGAAAACCAATTTACTAAAGCACTAGGGCCTTAGCCCAAAATCGTAAATGAAACCAATCATACGTGCCACTGCCCAAATCCATGTGGGACTCAACCTAGAACTTGTATACATCACATAACATATAAATATAAATTACATAACCAATCCTGTCACGGTTTCTAAAGTTACGCGGGTGCTACCCGGGGTTAGTCACGACTCCGATCGTAGTGATGCGTGCAAACATCCGTCTAGGATCGCCCTCAATCCCGGTATGTCGTCGTGAACGAATCAACCGATGCGACCACCACTAGATCATGGTGCACCCATCACATATCGATATCCTAAATCGTCAGTACTCCGAAGTCGAGCCTCTAGTGGCTGCTCGACGACGGTACATGCATCGTGACCTCTCCGGAAGGAATGCATCCCAGTCTGGAGGTGAGCGTCGTATCGTCTGTCGTCGTGCACATAGCACTCGCCGTCATCAATAGGGCTACATGCCCGAGACAAAACCAAATGGGTCTCATGCCCGAGTTTATCCTTTTTAAATCCAAAACTATTTCATTTAAACCATCATAGAAATACAAACCCGTATAGGCACTGTATAAGGCCGAAGCCTCGAAATACGTGTCAATACGTAACCACACACAAATGCACTCAAGGCATCACTACTCGCCATGCACATTGCACTCGCCTATTGACTTATACCGTTCACGTACATCCCAAAGGATGTGGACCATCACTACTCGGTCTTCACGTCTCAACTATTACTAGATCCAATCCAGTCCAACACTATCCGAGATCCATTGCCTGACCACAGATACCGAACACATGCCTATCTCGACAGAGTCACATCCCAACTCGTGACTCATAGTCATCATAATCATCGGCACCAGCATTAGCATCAGTACCAGAACACACTTTGTGAATTAGACATCCCTGGATCTCCGATCATACCGAGCGACGACCCCGTACCTCTGCTCGAATGGGAAAAACTCTGCCTCCCTCGTACCCAACAACTTTGGGTACAGTCACCCTGACAACTCAACCAAGAAAAGGAAACATTCCCTGAATGTCCCCCGATTCTCAACAACCACAACTACAACCACTCTCGATAGTGGTGCCTACCACGAACTCGTGCAGACCCAACCACCAGACAACACTATCGAGACTCTGCATAAAACAGAATCAACCGCCTGTACTAACTACTCCGTATCCACACTCCGAGAATCCATCGACAAGTATCAACCTTGGTAACCTGTTCAACCAAACTCTAACTAGTCGTAACTCGACTCAATTAACGTCGTCCACTAGGTCGCCCATGACCTTAGTTGCACCTACAATCCATCACAACTAGGTAGCAGGACAACCAACTAGGTCTAACCGATTAATGCAACCTCGACTGCGAAGTGCAGTCCCAACACTAAAGCTGACATGACTAGACCGACCGACAGTCTCGACTCCGAAAAGTTATCAAAGTCAAACTACTCGCCAACTCACATTTCCAAACCATACACCCTACCATAGGGTTCCACAATTACTACCTAAGATTCCTCTGAACCCAACTGTAAAAGGCAGTATAATCCACAATCTGACCGACCCCCTAGTCCCGACATCGTATAGACGTCAATCCAATCCTACTATCAGTTTAACTAAGGTTCCTCGAACCTGGCTGCTCCCAGCAGCAAAGCCACCTAACTCAACAAAATTCGACCATCTAATGGTCACAACACCAAACTATCGTCAAAATTGATCCTACGACATCGTGAAAGACGATCCCAACTAATCGTCTCATAATCAAAATTCTAAAGTACAATTACGTTCATCCCTTCGTAGGGTCCAACTATGCCGACCACGACAGAACGATGGCAACCCCAAGCATCAAGTGCCGAACCAAGACGATTCACGATTCAATCCTACTAACTATCGTACTGGCATCCTAACTATCAGGTTGATAACGAACTGTAGCCCATTGAGGCATCACATCCTCGACCTGCGTGTCACTCCAAGAGCAAACCTGCTTTGATACCACCTGTCAGGACCCGTCCCAATCCCCCCATAACTTTCCCGTTCGAAGTCCGATTTCAGCGTGCCACCTGTCAGTGGATTCGTATCGACCTGATCTACAAAACGGTCCTCAGCCCTCGGCCATCGGACCTCCCAAGTCAAAAGTCAACTATTTGCCCCATTTTAACCAAATTATCAAAATACCCCTGAACTTTCGATAGTCATAACTTCTTCCTCGAATGTCGGAATCGGACGTACCACCTAGCTATGAACTTGTGACGTCCCGAACTATGTCACGGTCATTGGCCAAAGTTCATTTGACTGCCTGAACGAAATGTCAACGTTTTGCCCACGACTAGGGGAAAAACGGTCATTTTGCACCGTCCGTCCGAAAGTGCCCCACTAATCACTGATTAACCTCCCTAATACTTGATTAGTCACTAATCTAATCTCAGAATAAGGGACGGGTCATTACATTTTAAATCCAAAACTATTTCATTTAAACTATCGTAGAAATACAAACCCGTATAGGCACCGTATAAGGCTGAATCCTAGAAATATGTGCTAATACGTAACCACACACAAATGCACTCAAGGAATCATAAAACAAGTATTAAAACACATAATAAACATTTATGCATGCATCAATTTTGAAAACAAGGTCCACTCATAGACCGTTCGAGCTGCTGCCTCGATACGCATGCCATACGGCTCTCCCGGGCCAAACTTCATCACCGGGACTTCCAAACCTATCCAAATCACTTTAGAGGGTTACTAACTACCTTATTAACCTCTCACTAAAGCCCCATAATTTTTCGGAATTTTTAAGTATTTTTATACTCGATCCTAAACCATCGGACGTGCCGAACAATATCGAGATGGTGTCTGATCGACACGAAACTAGTCCCAAAATGTTCGTTTCATCAAAGGATGATTTCGTGTGTTGGAAGCATCCCCAAAAAGTCCACCACGTGCCCTCACACACTGTCCAAAGGGGCTACGCGTGAAGGCCACGCGCCTAGCTACAGTGTCATCACTCACCTCGGTTAAACCGGGTTCAACTGGTTCGAATCGGACCGGACCGGTCTGGACTGATCCCGGGCCCCATTTCATTCATTTTCGGTCAATTCTGTTCCATTTTGATTCCTAAAGGTTCCTAGCATCCTTTCCTATCGATCTAGCCATTAAAAACAGGAGAAAGGGATCGAGAAACTACCTCCATGAGTGATCGACGAACCGGCCACCTGCAACCGCATGCTGCCGTCGTCTCTAGCTGTTGCAACTTCCATTTTCAATCCTAATCGATCCCTACAACCTCCAGAAAGCCAAACCCATCATTAAAATCGACGAAAGCCCCACAAAACCCATGTTCGAAATTTCAAAACCATTTACTTACGGTTTCGGGTTTTCCCCGCCGTGGCCCGCCGTCACCGTCAAGTTGACCTGTCCCTCGGGTTATTCCCTCTCAGTCAATCACAATGCGACATGGAGGTAGGATGTGGTGGTAGGGTTATGGTGTCATGTGTTTGTTTGCTCAGAGAAGAAAATGGAGAATGGGGCGTGGGGTGCTTTCGGGTTTGTGTATGGACAGAGAAGATGACTGATGATCTGGTGAGAGAGAAGGAAATAGATGGTGAGGATTGAGGGATTAGATGAGATGGAGGGTTAGGATTGAGAGGTGGGTAGGATTAATTATAAAATTATCCAAAAATATTATTATTTAATTAAACTAGATCCAGTTTTTGGGGAATTGACCAATGGGATGAGTGACACTTGTCACTCATCCCTGGGTCCCACAAAAATATATGCCCAATCAGATATCGCCACATCATCCCCTTCTCGAAATGCCTGCATAGTGAGATCAAACTTTTGTTACCATAACTTTCCCGTTCGAAGTCCGAGTTCGGCGTGCCGCTTGTCTATAGATTCGTATCGACCCGATCTACGTAACGGTTCTTGGCCCTCGGCCATCGGACCTCCCAGGTCAAAAGTCAACATTTTGCCCATGACCAGGGGCAAAATGGTCATTTTGCCTATAACCAGGGGCAAAACGGTCATTTTGTATCGTTCATCCAATTTCGCTCAACTAATCACCGATTATCCTCACTAATCATGATTAGTCACTAATCTAATCCCGGAATTCGGGACGGGTCATTACAAGAAGTGTCAAGGGCTTAGATCGTGTGATCAATTTTACTCGAGGTGGTCGAGTGGTGTCGATACAAAGTGAGTTCGTGATGGAACGTCTGGGTGAAGACAAGTATGGTTCTTGTAAGTGGGTGTACAGGTGCACACATGATGTTAGATTGAATTATTTTCCACGAGGTGGATGTGGAATCGATATTTTTGGAATTTTGATGAAGAAATTATTTAAGGGGAGAAGGTTGTAACGACCCGTCCCAAATTCTAGGATTAGATTAGTGACTAATCAAGGATTAGTGAGGTTAATCGGTGATTAGTTGCGCGAAATCGATCGCACGGTGTAAAATGACCGTTTTGCCCCTAAGCGTGGGCAAAATGTTGACTTTTATCCCAGGAGGTCCGATGGCCGAGGGCCAAGGGCCAAGGACCGCTACGTAGATCGGGTCGATACGAATCCATAAGCAGGTGGCACGCCGAAATCGGATGTCAGACGAAAAACTTATGGTCACGGGAACGAAATCGATTAAACGTACAAACCGAGGGTTTAATTTAAATAATATTATAATATTGTAATCTGATCTAAAATTGGAATTAATCTGGACCCTTGGATGAGTGACAAGTGTAACTTATCCCACACTCCCATTTCCCTAAATTGTGGATCTTGCCCCCATTGGTCACTTTAAACATGATTTATTTACTTCATGCAATCCCAACCATCCATCTTATTTCCAAGATTGCATCTGCACCCTTCATTCCCTCTCAGCTGATCCTCATCACCATCACCTGCATCTCTCTCTCGACATCTCCCTAACCGCGAAGAACCCAAAAACCCAGACCCCAAACTCACTAGCCGTCCAACCCACACAAACTTAACTCAAACGCTTACTAGACTGGACACAGGACAAGACTAGGACACCAGGGGAGTGACTGGAGGAACTCATGGCAGTGACACGATGGCGGTAAGCCGAAAACCCGAGAAACCCCATGTTTTCTCATTTTCGAAAACCCAAATCCTGACGTGTTTGGGTTGTTTATGAGTGTTAGGGCTGGTTCTAGGGACAAAATGAAGTGTTTTGGCGTTGGTTTTGTGGAGCCAGATGGCCAGAAAAGCTTGGAACATGAAGGAGGAATCTGGGCTACGGGTTTTGAGCTACAGGTAATGATCTCGTGTGTGTTTGTTGTTTTTGAAGTCATAGAATCCTAGAGGAGGATTAGACGATCATGTAGGTGGAAACCCCGTCGAGAATGATGGCTGGAATTAGGAGAATCGGCCAGGTCAGTCTGTCGATTAGGCTGAATCGGACCAAACCAGTAAACTAGTTAAGATCAGGTTCGCTAGAGGTTGCCGATGACTAGTGCCCAGCGCGTAGGTTTCACGCGCAGGGAGTTCAGGCTGCTCGTGGGGTCACGTGAAGGGCCTTTTGGGGTAACTTTCAACATGTGAAAGCATCTCTTCCATGTAATGAACATTTTCGTACTGGTTTTGTGTCGATCGGATATCGTTTCCATATGTTTTGGGGTGTCCAAAGGTTTAGGATCAAGTTTAAAAGTAGTTAAAAATTCAAGAAAATTACGGGGCTTTAATGAGCGGTTAATGAGGAGATTAGTAACCCTCTAGTATGATTTGGATAGGTTTGGAAGTTCTGGTGATAGTGGTGTGGCCCGGGGAGGCTTTTGGCACGTGTATTGAGGCGGCGAAGTAGGATGGTCTGTGACCGGACTTCGTTTTCTAAACCGTGATGCATGCATAACTATTTTATAAGTTTTACATACGTGTTTTCTATGATGATGATTGTGGCACTGGTGGTTTACATGATGACACGTATTTCGAGGTAATCCCTTTTTTTACACATTTTTTGAGGTTTACGAGTTTATGCTATGGCTATATGATTGTGAGTTTAATTATGGTTCCATGGCATGGTTTTGGTTTTGGAAAGATGAATTCGAGCATGAGACCCATTTGAATTATGTAATCGGGCCAAGGGCCCAGTTGGTTTACGATATCGGGCTGAGATCCTTTCGAGTTATGTGATGGGGCTAGGGGCCCATGTGAGTTTTATAAATGTGATTCCGGGTCTGGGACCCTATATTTCATAAACGAGATTTCGGGTCGGGGACCCTAAATGGCTTTGTAAAACTATTTTTTTTTTTCATATACCATCTTGATACGAGGATATGTGATGGCCTCCTCCAGGTGTCTCGGACACTAGAGAAGTCACGATGCATTGCATGCGAGGGGTCATTATACAGAGCTACCGGACCGTATAGCGACTGTAACGACCCGTCCCGAATATCGAGATTTAATAAAATTGAATTGTGATTTACTAATCTGGGATTAGTTGGGCGATTTCGGACGAATTGTGCAAAATGACCGTTTTGCCCCTGGACAGGTGGCACGTTCGATTCCGACGTTCGTGGTGAAAGTTATGATGTACGGAAGTTCATGGGCATTTTCGTAATTTGAACGTAATAAGGGGGAAATGTTGACTTTTTGATCGGGAGGTCCGATGGCCGAGGACCAAGGACCGTTAGAAAGGTATCGATGCCCTGAGTTCGTAGACAGGCGGCACGCATCAATCGGGGTCCGTATGACCGAGTTACGAGTCAGGACGCGTGAGGGGCATTTTGGTAATTTTCTGCACAAGGGCAGAATTGTAATTTCACACGGAGGGGCACTGTTTCATTGAACAGCCGTGAAAGTGGAATGTTTGTGCGATCGATCCCATGGTTATTTATCAATTTAAGGACTGAATTGGGATAGTGTGGGGTGTGATTGCACATGTATTGTGCTGGCAATCGATCACAAGAACGTGGGCACCATTTTATTATGTTTTCGGGTCAGTGCAGGGGATCTTTACACAGTGGATTGAGGACGGTTTTGGGTGCTTTTAAGAACTGATTTGGATTGTTAGAATTGAGAGTGAGTCGAGAGGGTCACTCTGTGATTGAGAATGAAAGGAATGAGTGAAATTGGTGCTGGATATCTCTGAAAACCCGAAACTGGTTTTCGAGAAATTCAAATTCGAACTTCTAGTTTTAGGCCAGCCCAAGCCTAATTGATGATGGATTGAGCTTTCTGGAACCTCAACGAGTCGAACCAGATCAAATGGGGCAAGCTTTGAGGCTCCTAGGGCCGTGGACGGACGAGGTGGATGGCCGGAAAACTCAAGCTTGAGTCGTGATGATTGAGGTAATGTCGTGTTCAATTAATCATGCGAATTGGTTCGTATTAATCCTAGTATACTTCCTGTGATGTTAATTTGGGAATGGACTTGAGTTGGGTGAATTACTAAGGACGGCCCATTTTGCTGTTCGGGCTTGGATTGGTTGATTTGAACCCTGTCGATGTTGATTATTGACACAGAACTGAAATTTATTGGATATTGATTGTTTTAGGATCAAGAACGGATGGAATCAAGGTTGAATTGATGGTTATCTGGCCGGGTCAGATCGCGGGTAATCAAACCCGTTTACCAGACAAACAGGTGAAGAAGGAACACTGTAGCAGTCAATGTAGCAGGCGCGTGGCTTTCACGCGCAGCCACTCACGGCGGCGCGTGACGGCGCGTGGGCACGAATCTCGAGGTGAGGTCAACATGACTTTTATCCTATACAATGTAACGAACATTTTGGCGTTGGTTTCGTGTCGATCGGATCCCGTTTCGATATTGTTCGGGATGTCCGAAGGTTTTAAATCCAGTTTAAAAATACTTAAAAATTCAGGAAAATTTCGGGACTTGAATAGGATGTTAATGATGAGGTTAGTGATCCTCTAATATGATTTGGACAGGATTGGAAGTCCCGGTGATAGTGGTGTGGCCCAGGAAGGCCTATGGCACGCGTATCGAGGCTCTCGGTTAAACGGTCTGTGAGTGGACATTGGTTTTATAAATTCGATGCATGCATAACTGTTTCATGATTGTTATAATTGTGATTAAATGATTTATTTTGGATATCGGTGAATTTAAATGGTTTCACGCATTTCGAGGTGATTTACGTGTTTGCACGAAAATCGAGGTTTTCTGGATTTGCACCGATTTCCATAAATGTGGTTGGATATGATTTCATGAAACGGTTACGGATTTGATAAAATGAATCGGGCCAGGGGCCCAGTTAACTTATGAATCGGGCCAGGGGCCCAGTTAACTTATGAATCAGGCCAGGGGCCCAGTTGACTTATGAAATCGGGCCAGGGGCCCAGTTGATTTCTATATGTGATTTCGGGCCGGGGACCCTAAAATGGAATTGAATAAACGATTTCGGATTTGAATCAACTATTTGGACTTATGACAGTTTTATGGAAATTCGGGGCAGGGCCCTTGTGATATTTTGGAAATGAATAATAAAATGTGTTCCATAAAACCATCTCGATATGAGGATATATATATATCCTGGTCTCCTCCAAGTGTCGGGGACACTGGAGAAGTCACGGTGCATTGCCTGCGAGGGCTCATTGTACGGAGCTACCGGACCGTATAGTGATCCAGGAGCAGGATTGCTGGACGTCATGGACGTCAGACATCGGGGATGTCAGAGATATGGACCCGGTGAGACACCGGGCAGCACGCGTTTCTTAATACCGTGAGATATGACGTCTGGAACGTCAAGCGTCTAGGACGCTAGGCATCGGGGATGCCGGAGATGGAAAAATAATAAATGAGTATTACTGGATTTATGAAATAACTCTTGGATTGACTTTTGGAATTTGAAACTATGCTTTGGTTTCCGGGCTAAGGCCCTAATGGTTATTTCGGAATAAATATGTGAAAAGTGGTTTATGGTGCATGCATATGCTTTTACTGGGGGGCATAAATGTCTTATAAATGTTTTAAACAGACTTGTTTATTTTCGTCCACTCACTGCTTTTGTTTTTAATGCCCTTCAGGTTGATTCCGGATGCGACTGCAGCAGAGACTGGGACATCATACACCTCCTCCATCGATCCTTACGCACTCTGGAAGCCCGGTTGGGCAGTGGCAACAGGTTATCCCTTGTCTGACACCTCTTGTCAGACGGGAGCATGACACATTCCATGGCAATCCCGGGGGGATTGGGATGGGTCATGTCAAGTGGTATCAGACCAGGTTTTGCTCTTTTGTGTGCGAAGGACGAGGGTGTGATGTCTCTTTGGGCTGCAGTTCCGTTGTCAAACTGATAGATAGTTTTGGGTTTGTATGGTGGATTGGGTGTGTTTGACCCGATACGCCGTGCATTGATGCGATTCAACCCAAGTGGGTTGTATGCGATTAACTCGTAATGTGGGACCGTCGGTTTGGTCACGTGATGATGGATTGTTGTGCTGCTGGGCACAGTCGGGTTCAGGGAACCCCATTTGAATAATGTATTGGAAATACGAAACTCAGTTGAGTAATGGTCTAAATTATGGACCCGGGTAGTGTTGGCTAGTGTACGGGGTGTTGGTGCATCGGAGTTAGCCGATGACCTTCGTGGTGGAACCCACGATGGAACCCACACTGAGTTGATGATTGGATTGGATTTGACGTCTATAAGATGTCAGGACCGCGGGGTCGGTCAGGTTGTGGATTTTACTGTAGAAGGCAGTTGGGTTCGGTGGAACCCTAGGGTGTGATTTTGGAACCCTCATTTATAATCGATGGACCGGAAAAGTGAACTTTAAATGAGAACTGGTGCTGCGACGAGCGGCTGAGGTCATGGATGACCATGTGGATGACTCTAGTGAGTCTTATGGGTTTCGATCCACGGATGCGGTTACGAGATATGATGTGGATTTTCGTGTGGGATCGAATGGTAGTGTGATGTGTGGATACGGATCTTGACAAGCGATGACTGTTGGTCGACAGTTGTGTCGAGATAACTGGCTATCGAGGGTATTTAGTGTGGTTTTAACACTTGGGGATCAGGGGATGTTCAGGGATCGTCCATTATCCTGATGTGCCAGTGGTCAAATTTGAGGTACCCATAGTCGTCGGGTACGAGTGGTGTTACGGGATCGTCGTTCGGAATGAACGGAGATCCAGGGTAACAACTTTGCACACACGTGTGCTATGTATGGATGTTGGTATGTTGGTACTTTTAGGCTAGTACTAGTATGGATGCCAGTGTGCTGATACTAGTGTTGATGATGGTGCGTTGGTACTGGTACTAGCACTGGTGCTGGTGTCAGTGATTGTGATGACGATGAGCCACCAGTTGGGGTGCGACTCCGTCATGATGGACAGATGATTGGTATCTGCGACTCAGTGGTGGTTGAGTCATGGACTGGATGGGATCCAGTGAAGATTGTGTCGTGTTGGGATGAGTCCCAACCGGTATATGATGACATATGAGGAATGGATATTAAGGTATGTTTGAGACTTGAGGAATCTAGGGACGATGTTCCCTACGTCATGACAATTGGTGGATTTGGGGAGTTGTTGTCAACTCCGAGATTGGTATGATGGTACACTTCTTATATCCCCAGAAAGTACAAGGAAATTATTGAAATTGGAAAAGTCGGGGAAAATCATTCGTGGTATTGATGTGTGATTCTGTGATTGTGAATCACTTGGAACCTGAGGATTGAACCTGTAAAGGTTGAGATGTGAGACATGGCAGTATGGTATGCACATTCAGGCAAAATTGTAGATATCCCGTTCGGAATCGGGGTGTGTGCGTACATGATTATTGGCGGACGTGAGGTCCGAGTAATGAATTGATTTTGAACACGTGGTGGTCCAAGTGAGGTAAGGACGTGGGTAGTCCAGTGGTTGGACTTGACATCTCATTGGGAGCATGTCTGTTTCCAACATGGTTGGAACCCCGATTTGGGGAGAGTTGTGATTGGGAGACGAGAGGAGTGCTCGTTTCCGCATTGGTAATTGGTATTCCGAAGTCATTGGGGTTGACTTCTTATTTCTGCCGTGGCAGATGATGATTGTTGTTACCAGTACGTTGAGCGTGTATTGGTAGGTGGACCCATGGTTGGCTTGGAGCCTTTAGACACAAGAGGTTGTGCACGATTTTGGATTTGGTGGTGAAATGCGAGGTCATCTTTCCACCAAGGGAAATTTGGCAAATGATTCAATGAGGGTGTAAGACCCTACGATCAGCTTTCAGATGGATTGTTAGCTATATGAGCATGTGTGGATCCTAGGTGGATCTGAATTGTGATGTTGTTGACTTTGGACGATGTGACGATCTAGGATAGTGATATTACTAGTCGGGTGACATAGTGATGGATTTGGACCGTGATCGTGATGATCCAGATTGGGTATGAGTTTATCACTCATACCTTGATATGTGAGTCGTAGATGACGGGACTGAACTTCTTTTCGGAGTGAGTCCATATGGTTTGTTACTTGGTTGAGCAGATTTCCGATGTGGTCGGATTTGGTCAACCTTGACGTATGGATATTGGGATTGGCTTCCCTATGAAGTCAATCGAGTGTTTTGAGCAGGTAACCGATAGGATCGGTTATGTTACGTCTTGGTGGACGTAAACAAGATTTTGGGTTTTGGAACCGAATTTCTGGGTGACGATTCAGGATTCGATTGCAAAGCTCGAAAATGGATTACTGGATTTGGTTGCGGAATGATTGTTCCAATGCTAGCTTACGGAATAATGATTTCGGATTCGGATTTGGAAATGGATTAAAAATATGATGTCTGGGTTCGGGTTCGGGATTTCTTACGAAATTGCAGATTCGAATTCGGAATTGGAACTAGATGATGGGTGGAGTTCGATTTGTCTCATGATGGTTTGGGCAAATGTACTCCATTATTGGAACGTGTTTGGCTACGACCTAGGTGGTTGTAGGCGGATTGATGGATTGATGTACGTATAGGATAAGTTGTACGAGGATTGATGCTGGTTAGGCTGAATGGTGCCTAATGGCGGTACATGGGATGTACCTGTGGTGTGTGATTAAACGTGTTGGTAATCAGCTTGGTTCCGATATCATTGGTTTGGCTGTGTTGCGGACTGGACAGTGGATACTGTGCGCCAAGCAGAGTGATTTTGTCGGGTTCAGTGATTGTATGAGCAGGTGCTCTTAGCCACGGTTGGCTAGTGGAACCCTAGTATTGTGATGTGTGATCACTGCTGGGCGGGTATTCCATGTGTTCTAGTTACACCACTTGATGGAGTAAGTTGACGGTATACGTACACTCAGGATGAGTGAATTGGTGGTCTGAGTAACCACGAATAGCCTTGTGTGACTTGATCACACCGTGATTTCCCAGCGTCTTGGTTCGCTGAGGGAGTCGGCGATTATGGACATTGAGATTAATATATGTCGCAGGATTGGGCTTGCCCTGCGAATTGTGATCATGTAGTTGATCCTACGCTACATCGGGAGTGATGTAGTACGTGGTGTTGTCACTGACGGACAGATGGTTGGGGCTTTACTAGGGTGGTAAAGCTTTGCGGTGACAGTTTGACTGGTGGTGTCAGCATAGACTGACAAATGAGATTTGGTGACTCCCAATGGGAGCAAATGTAAGGATATTTTGGCAATGGAAGGGAACTGTTTAGCTGTAGGAGTCAGCTAAATGGTTAGGCGATATTTATCGCGGATCAGGTGATCAATTCCACTCGAGATGGTCGAGTGTTGTTGTTGTGACGTATGACTGTGATGGGATGTCTGGGTACAGACGAGACTGGTGTTGTCCGAGTAAGTGGGTGTACAGGTGTACACATGGTATGTGGTCGAAATGTCTTCCACAAGGTGGTTGTGGAATAAGGTTATTGGTAATTTCGAGGACGAAATTCTTTAAGGAGGGAAGGTTGTAACGACCCGTCCCGAATATCGAGATTTAATAAAATTTAATTGTGATTTACTAATCTGGGATTAGTTGGGCGATTTCGGACGAATTGTGCAAAATGACCGTTTTGCCCCAAGGCGTGGGCAAAACGTTAACTTTTAATTCGGATGGTCAAATGGACTTTGACCGATGACCGTGACGTAGTTCGGGACGTCATGAGTTCATAGACAGGTGGCACGTTCGATTCCGACGTTCGTGGTGAGATGTACGGAAGTTCATGGGCGTTTTCGTAATTTGAACGTAATAAGGGGGAAATGTTGACTTTTTGATCGGGAGGTCCGATGGCCGAGGACCGAGGACCGTTAGGAAGGTCTCGATGCCCTGAGTTCGTAGACAGGCGTCACGCATCAATCGGGGTCCGTATGACCGAGTTACGGGTCAGGACGCGTGAAGGGCATTTTAATAATTTTCTGAACAAGGGCAGAATTGTAATTTCACATGGAGGGGCACTGTTTCATTGAACAGCCGTGAAAGTGGAATGTTTGTACGATCGATCCCATGGTTGTTTATCAATTTAAGGACTGAATTGGGACAGTGTGGGGTGTGATTGAACATGTATTGTGCTGGCAATCGATCACAAGAACGTGGGCACCATTTTATTATGTTTTCGGGTCAGTGCAGGGGATCTTTACACAATGGATTGAGGACGGTTTAGGGTGCTTTTAAGAACTGATTTGGATTGTTAGAATTGAGAGTGAGTCGAGAGGGTCACTCTGTGATTGAGAATGAAAGGAATGAGTGAAATTGGTGCTGGATATCTCTAAAAACCCGAAACTGGTTTTTGAGAAATTCAAATTCGAACTTCTAGTTTTAGGCCAGCCCAAGCCTAATTGATGATGGATTGAGCTTTCTGGAACCTCAACGAGTCGAACCAGATCAAATGGGGCAAGCTTTGAGGCTCATAGGGCCGTGGACGGACGAGGTGGATGGCTGGAAAAATCAAGCTTGAGTCGTGATGATTGAGGTAATGCCGTGTTCAATTAATCATGCGAATTGGTTCGTATTAATCCTAGTATACTTCCTGTGAAGTTAATTTGGGAATGGACTTGAGTTGGGTGAATTACTAAGGACGACCCGTTTTGCTGTTCGGGCTTGGATTGGTTGATTTGATCCCTGTCGATGTTGATTATTGACATAGAACTGAAATTTATTGGATATTGATTGTTTTAGGATCAAGAACGGATGGAATCAAGGTTGAATTGATGGTTATCTGGCCGGGTCAGATCGCGGGTAATCAGACTCGTTTACCAGACAAACGGGTGAAGAAGGAACATTGTAGCAGTCAATGTAGCAGGCGCGTGGCTTTCACGCGCAGCCACTCACGGCGGCGCGTGACGGCGCGTGGGCACGATTCTCGAGGTGAGGTCAACATGACTTTTATCCTATACAATGTAACAAACATTTTGGCGTTGGTTTCGTGTCGATCGAATCCCGTTTCGATATTGTTCGGGATGTCCGAAGGTTTTAAATTCAGTTTAAAAATACTTAAAAATTTGGAAAAATTTCGGGACTTGAATATGATGTTAATGATGAGGTTAGTGATCCTCTAATATGATTTGGACAGGATTGGAAGTCCCGGTGTTAGTGGTGTGGCCCGGGAAGGCCTATGGCACGCGTATCGAGGCGCTCAGTTAAACGGTCTGTGAGTGGACATTGGTTTTATAAATTAAATGCATGCATAACTGTTTCATGATTGTTATAATTGTGATTAAATGATTTATTTTGGATATCGGTGAATTTAAATGGTTTCACGCATTTCGAGGTGATTTACAAGTTTGCACGAAAATTGAGGTTTTCTAGATTTGCACCGATTTCCATAAATGTGGTTGGATATGATTTCATGAAACGGTTATGGATTTGATAAAATGAATCGGGCCAGGGGCCCAGTTAACTTATGAATCGGGCCAGGGGCCCAGTTAACTTATGAATCAGGCTAGGGGCCCAGTTAACTTATGAATCGGGCCAGGGGCCCAGTTAACTTATGAATCAGGCCAGGGGCCCAGTTGACTTATGAAATCGGGCCAGGGGCCCAGTTGATTTCTATATGTGATTTCGGGTCGGAGACCCTAAAATGGAATTGAATAAACGATTTCGGATTTGAATCAACTATTTGGACTTATGACAGTTTTATGGAAATTCGGGGCAGGGCCCTTGTGATATTTTGGAAATGAATAATAAAATGTGTTCCATAAAACCATCTCGATATGTGGATATATATATATATATATCCTGGTCTCCTCCAAGTGTCGGGGACACTAGAGTAGTCACGGTGCATTGCCTGCGAGGGCTCATTGTACGGAGCTACCAGACCGTATAGTGATCCAGGAGCAGGATTGCTGGCCGTCATGGACGTCAGACATCGGGGATGTCAGAGATATGGACACGGTGAGACCCCGGGCAGCACGCGTTGCTTAATACCGTGAGATATGACGTCTGGAACGTCAAGCGTCTAGGACGCTAGGCATCGGGGATGCCGGAGATGGAAAAATAATAAATGAGTATTATTGGATTTATGAAATAACTCTTGGATTAACTTTTGGAATTTGAAACTATGCTTTGGTTTCCGGGCTAAGGCCCTAATGGTTATTTCGGAATAAATATGTGAAAAGTGGTTTATGGTGCATGCATATGCTTTTACTGGGGGGGGGCATAAATGTCTTATAAATGTTCTAAACAGACTTGTTTATTTTTGTCCACTCACAACTTTTGTTTTTAATGCCCTTCAGGTTGATTCCGGATGCGACTGCAGCAGAGACTGGGACATCATACACCTCCTCCATCGATCCTTACGCACTCTGGAAGCCCGGTTGGGCAGTGGCAACAGGTTATCCCTTGTCTGACACCTCTTGTCAGACGGGAGCATGACACATTCCATGGCAATCCCGGGGGGATTGGGATGGGTCATGTCAGCGACACAGGAGCAGGAATGCTATGATTGGACGTCTGGACTGTCAGACATCTGGGATGTCAGAGATATTGACCCGGAGAGACCCCGAGTAGCACTCGTTGCTTATTACCGTGAGATATGACGTCTGGACAGTGGCCCATTTGGTTTTGGATTTACGGATTTTAGTATTCTACAGTTTTGGGCTGAGTTCCCACCCTTGATTTTGAGTTACGGTTTTTGGGCTAAGGCCCTAATGGCTTATTTGAGTAAATGTTTTGATTACTGACTTTCGATGCATGCATACTTTTTGGTGAAGGGCATAAATTATCTTTATGAAATGCATTTTATGAAGTTATTGATTTTTGCCCACTCCTATTTCTGAATGGTTTTAATGCCCTTCAGGATGATCACCGATGCGGGCTGTAGCAGAGACCGAGACATCGCACTCCTCCACCAATCCTGGCAACCTCTGGTAGCCCCGTATGGGCTGAGGTACGTATTATCCCTTGTCTGACGCTTCGTGACAGACGGGAGCATGACGCATCCCACGTTAATCTCGAGGGTATTTGGATGGGTCGTGTCATGTGGTATCAGAGCGAGGTTATCACTATTCGAGTAAACTGTGTAGTTCTGGTGGTACGCGGAAGTCGAGGATGTGATGTCTCTATGTGGTCAGCCCATTATCAACTTGATAGTAGGATGCCGGTTAGATAGTTTTTGGGATTGAATAGTGGATAGAGTGTGATTGGCCCAGCACGTTGTGCGTTAGTGTGATTCAACCCAAGTGGGGTTGTATGTGACAAATTGGTAATGTAGGACCATTGGTTCGGTTATGTGATGTTAGATTGTGGTGCCGGTGGGAGCAGCTGAGTTCAGGGAACCCCATTTGAGTAGTGATCTGGAAATGTGAACCTCAGTTGAGTAATGGTCTGAGAATGTGAACCCTAGTGGTGATTGCTGGTGTGAGGGATGCTAGTACATGAGTTAGATGATGACCTTAGTGGTGGAACCCTAATTGAGTTGATGGTAGGATTGGATTGACGTCTATATGATGTTAGGACCGCGGGGTCGGTCAGATTGTAGATTTTATTGTAGAGAGCAGTTTGGTTCAGGGGAACCCTAGGGTGTGATTGTGGAACCCTAATTTATGATGGATAGATTGGAAAAGCGAACCTTTGTTGTGATTGATGAATTTGATTTGTGAAGTAGTTGTAGTGGATTGGACGACTTTCTGAAGTCGAGGTGGTTAGTCGGGTCGAACTCCAGATTGTGACTAGTGGATTGGAAATTTTCCTGTAAAGAGCGGCTGAGGTCGTGGATGATCATGTGGATGACTTTAGTGAGTCTAGTCGAAGCTATGGAGGTTGGTTGGCCCGACACAAAATGAAATGAAGGGATCCGATCCACGAGTAAAGTTTTGAGATAAAATATGGAATCCCGAGTTGGACCGGATAATAGTGTGATGTGTGGATGCATATCTCGATAGCAATGATTGTAGGTCGACAGTCGTGTGGAGATGGCTGGCTATCGAGGGTAATTGGTGTAGTTGTGGTAGTTGATAATCGGGGGGCGTTCAAGGAACGTTCATTATCTTGTTGTGGATTGTCAAAATAGTGGTACCCATAGTTATGGGGTACGAGAGAGGCAGAGTTCCTTTCACCTGAGTGGAGATACGGGGTTGTTGCTCAGTATGAGGAACGACTCAGGGTTGTCTGATTCGTACACAGGGTGCTAGTGGTTGTGATGACGATGAGCCATGAGTTGGGATGTGACTCCATCATGATGGGCATATGTTCAGTATCTGAGGTTCGGTAGTGGTTGAGTGATGGACTAGATGGGATCCAGCGGGGATTGTGAAGTGTTGGAATAAGCCCCAACAGTTATGAGATGACTAAGTGATGAATGGATAAAGAAGTACGATTGAGACATGAGGAATTTTGTATGACGCAGGGAACGTCATGGAAATTAGTGGATTCGGGGAGTTGTCGTTAACTCCAAAACTTGTGTGGTTGTACATTTCTAGTATCCCTAGGAAGTACAAAGAAATTATTGAAATTGGAAGAAGCCGAAGAGAATCAAGGGTAGTATTGATGTGAGTGTTTGTGATTGTGAGTTACGTGGAAACCCGAGAGTTGAGCCTGTAAAGTTTGAGATATGAGAACGAGATAATAATGAATTACATCCTTTCGGATGTGCATAAAGTGTTATGAACGGACAGGTGGTATGGGTAATAGATTGGTTACGGAAACGTGGTTTTCCGAGTGAGTTGAAGATTGTGAAGTCTAGTGGTTGGACTTGACATCTAAGTGAAAGCATACCTATTTCCAACATGATTGGAACTTCATATCCGAGGAGGCGATAGGAGTGTTTGTTTCAACATTGGTGATGGGTATTCTGAATTCATTAGGGTGACTTCTTATTTTCTACCCATGGCAGTTGATGGTTGTTGTCACCTGTACGTGGAGCATGTATTGGTTGGTGGACCCGTGTTGTGTTTTGGGGTCATCAGGAGGAGTTGAGTATTTCGAGGCTAGGTGAATGAGATTTCTCATTTTCTGCTTGGTGGTAGACGATGTTGGGTTACTTGGTGTGGTGGGTGTAGTAAGTTTGTGTTTACACTCACATAGGATGAAGGTTGATGTCATCATCTTGGATCATCTTTGATTTTCCCTAGGTGGGACGACAAGGATCAAAATGGGGTAATTGGAGAGAACCCACAGTTTGGACGTGTTTCGTTTTTGACTGAACGATTAGATGTGAAAATAGTTGAAGTGATGTGGCTAACGAAGGATTCCAAGAGGGTGTAAGACCCAACAAACATCTTTCAGGTGGATTGTTAGCTAAGTGAGCATGTGCGGATCCTAGGTGGATCTAGATTGTGATGTTGTGGACATTGGGCACTGCAACGATCTAAGATCGTGATGTTACTGGTCGAGTGACGTGGTAATGGATCTGGATCGTGATCTTGTTGATCAAGTTAGGTGAAGAGTTTATTGCTCTATCGTGAATATTTGGATATGGGAATGGTTGGATTGAACTTCTTCTCAAATTTGATCTGATATGAGACGGTACTTGAGTAAGTTGAGATGTTTACAATTTGACTTGAATATTTGACTTTGTGAACGAGTGGGTATCTGACGGGGTCGGATTTGGTCAACCTTGGATATGTGGACAATGGGATTGGTTTTCTTTCGAAGTCAATCAATTGTGGTACGAAAATCGTTTGAGTAGGTAACCGATAGGTTCAGTGTTAGTGCGTCTCAGTAGACATGGGTGAGATTGGAATGCTCAATTGGCATGAATGGGTACGCCTTGGTGGGAGTGAGTCAGATTTGTACGTGTTAGTTTCCATGTTTGGAAGTAGACGTTGTGATGTTGGTCGGGTGACCATGGAACTAAGAATGGATGATGTGTTGGAGTAATTGATTTTTCTAGTATGAGATTGGACAGATAGACCCCAATATTAAATCGTGATTGACTACGAACCATGTAGTGGAATGGTTGGAGGATGGATGAACGTACCCTGTACGTTGTACGAGAATCGATACTGGATATGCCGAGTGGTGCCTGGTGATGGTACATAGGATGTACCTGTGGTGTGTGGTTGAGCGTGTTGGTAGTTGTCTTAGTTCTTATATCATTGGATTGGTTAAGGACGTGAACTGGACATTGAATACTATGCGCTGGGCAGAGTGATTTTGACGGATTCAGTGATTGTATGAGTAGGTGCTCAGAGTCGTGGATGGCTAATAGAACCCTCGAGTTGGAATGTGTGTTATTGCTGGGCAAGTATTCGATGGGGTCCAGTTACATGCAGGTCGAGTGAGATGTTGGTGTACATATACTCAGGTTGAGTGAGTTGGTGGTTGGTGCAACCACAGATTGTTTTATGTGGATCGGCTGCTCTGTGACTCTCACTAATAGCAGCATGAACTATGAGGAAATTTTGGTACGAAGTACTTTGGTACGATTCTAGAGTGAGTCAGTGTGGCAGAGAAATTGTGAGAAATTCAGGAAATGCAGAGAAATTGTGAGAATTGGTAACTCTCGATGCGGGAAAGAGGTAGGATTGATTTACGACTGGCCAAGTGGTGACGGTTTGGCTGAATGTGTCAGCGTGGATTGCTGAGTAAGATTTTGTGACTCCCAATGGGAGCAGATGTCAGAATGTATTAGTGATTGAGAGAAACCATTAAGCGGAATGTGTTCGAGTAAGGGTAGAAGTGTCAAGGGCTTGGATCGTGTAATCGATTTCACTCGAGATGGTTGAGTGTAGTCGATACGAGGTGAGTCCGTGATGGAACGTCTGGGTGTAGACAAGTATGGTGCTAGTTAGTGGGTGTACAGGTGTACACATGATGTGAGATCGATTTGTTTTCCATGAGGTGGATGTGGAATCAATATAGTTGGAATTTCGAGGACGGTGTAAAATGACAGTTAATCGGTAATTAGTTGAGCGAAATCGATGTCAATGACGGTTAATCTGGGATTATATTAGTGTTTAATCAAAGATTAGTGAGGTTAATCAGTGATTAGTTGAGCGAAATCGACCAGACGGTGTAAAATGACAGTTTTGCCCATGGGAGTGGGTAAAATGTTGACTTTTGACTCAGGAGGTCCGATGGCCAAGGGCCAAGGATCATTATGTAGATCAGGTCGATACGAATCCATAGGCAGGCGGCACGCCGAAATCAGACGTCAAACGAAAAATTTATGGTCACAGGAGCGAAATCGATTAAACATGCGAACGGAGGGTTTAATTAAAATAATATTATAATATTGTAATCTGATCTAAAATTGGAATTAATCTGGACCCTTAGATGAGTGACAAGTGTCACTCATCCCACACTCCTTTTCCCTATTATGTGGATCTTGCCCCCATTGGTCCCTTAAAATATGATTTATTTTCTTCATGCAATCCTAGTTGTCCATCTCATTTCCAAGATTGCATCTGCACCCTTCATTCCCTCTCAGCTGATCCTCATCACCATCACATGTATCTTTCTCTCTCGATATCTCCCAAACTGCGAAGAACGTAAAAACCCATACCCCAAACTCACTACCTGTCCAACCCACACAAACTTAACTCAAACCCTTACTAGACTGGACCCAGGAGAATACTAGGACACCAGGGGAGTGACATGAGGAACTCACGGCGGTGGCACGACGACGGTAAGCTGAAAACCCGAGAAACCCCATGTTTTCTCATTTTCGAAACGACAAATCCTAACGGGTTTGGGTTGTTTCTAAGTGTTAGGGCTGGTTGTAGGGACAAAATGAAGAGTTTTGGCGTTGGTTTCGTGGACCCAGATGGCCGGAAAAGCATGGAACAGGAAAGAGGAATCTGGGCTATGGGTTTTGAGCTACAGGTAATGATCTCGTGTGTGTTTGTTATTTTTGAAGTCATAGAACCCTAGAGGAGGATTAGACAATCATGTAGGTGGAAACCCCGTCGAGAATGGTGATCGAATTGGGAGAACCAGCTGGGTCGGTCCGTCCATTCAGTTGAACCGGACCGAACTAGTGAACCGGTTCAGACTAGGTTCGCTGGAGGTTGACGATGAACAACACTCGGCGTGTGGGTTTCACGCGCAGGGAGTTCATGCAGTGCATGGGGGCAAGTGAGGGGCCTTTTGAGGAAACTTTCAACATATTAAATCATCTATTCGATGTAACGAACATTTTGGGACTGGTTTCGTGTCGATCAGACGTTGTTTTGATATGTTTCGGGGTGTCCGAAGGTTTAGGATCGAGTTTAAAAATAATCAAAAATTTGGAAAATTACGGGGCTTTAATGAGGGGTTAATAAGGAGGTTAGTAACCCTCTAGTATGATTTGGACAGGTTTCGAAGTTCCAGTGATAGTGGTGTGGCTCGAGGAGCCTTTTGGCACGCGTATCGAGGCGACGACGTAGGACGATTTGTGAGTGGACTACATTTTCTAAACCGTGGATGCATGCATAACTATTTTATATGTTTTACATATGTGTTTTCTATGATGATGATTGTGGCACTGGTGGTTTACAGGATGGCACATATTTCGAGGTAATCCCGTATTTACACGCTTTTCGAGGTGTACGAGTTTATGATATGGCTATGTGATTGTGATTTTAATTATGGTTCCATGGAATGGTTTTGGTTTTGGAAAGATGAATTTGAGCATGAGACCCATTTGAATTATGTAATCCAACCAGGGGCCCAGTTGGTTTACGAAATCGGGCTGAGACCCTTTTGAGTTATGTGATCGGGTCAGGGGCCCAGTTGGTTTACGAAATCGGGCATGGGGCCCAGTTGAGTTTTATAAATGTGATTTCGGGTCTGGGACCCTATATTTCATAAACGTGATTTCGGATCGGGGACCCTAAATGGCTTTATAAAACTGTTTTTTTTTCATATACCACATTTATACGAGGATATGTGATGGTCTCTTCTAGGTGTTTGGGACACTGGGGAAGTCACGGGGCATTACCTGCGAGGGGTCATTATATGGAGCTACCGGACCGCATAGCGACTCAAGAGCAGGAATGCTACGATTAGACGTCTGGGACATCAGACCTCTGGGATGTCAGAGATATTGACCCGGAGAGACCCCGGGAAGCACGCGTTGCTTATTACCGTGAGATATGACGTATGGGACATCAAGCGTCTAGGATGCTAGGCATCTGGGATGCCGATGATGGTTATATGGTAATATGGATTGTTGGAATAATGAAATGGTATTTCTGTCTTTGTGGATTTATGGTTATGGATTTCAGCAGTGGCCCACTCGGCCATCGGACCTCCCGGATCAAAAGTCAACTTTTTTCCCTCGTTCAAGTGTAAAATCATAATTTCGCCCTGAACGTCCATTAATCCTCGGCTAATCCCCAATTTGTATCACTAATCCGTCATTAAGTCTTAATCGAATCCTGGAATTCGGGATGGGTCGTTACACCATATCTTTGACTTGTCCCATGAAATCGAC
The DNA here is from genome assembly GCA_032719365.1 of Prinsepia uniflora. Taxonomy (NCBI): domain Eukaryota; kingdom Viridiplantae; phylum Streptophyta; class Magnoliopsida; order Rosales; family Rosaceae; genus Prinsepia; species Prinsepia uniflora. The sequence continues at coordinate 51,620,845 of CM064868.1, read as the reverse complement.
AATTTGATGAATTTGCTTCTTCATTTCAGAAATGTCATAGCCATGAGTGTTGAACGTCTCCTTTTTTTTGTTTTTGGTTGTTTAGAAGGACTTGAGTTGAAGTGGATAATTGTGCAAACATCTTATCATAATTCGGGTTAGAGAATTTATGAACTAGAAGAGATTGTTGCATATCAATAGGTTGATGAGGCATCAGTGGTCTTGACATGAATTGTTGTCGTGAGTACCCTTATTGGTGTTGAGCTGGAGGGTTCAATCATCCTTCATTTCTGCTCCACTTGAATCCCGGATGATGACGGTTACCTTGTCAATAGTTGTTAAAGTTATTGAACTGTTGGCCTCCTTGATATCCTCCTAAAGCATTGGCATGTTCCATGCCATCATTTGGGTCTGTAACTTGAGGGCATTGATCACTTAGGTGTCCATCCAATTGGCACACGCCACATATAGGTCCCTTAGGTTGCATAGCCCTTTTGGCTTCTAATTCCAAAACTCATTCAAGTATAGATTAGATCTTTTCAATCTTTTCATTTGAGACACCCTTGGAATTAAGTGCACTTACCCCCTTCTTGTGAGACATGTCATAGTGGGCATCATTGGTGGCCCTACTCTTGAGTAAGTGTCTTGCTTCGGGCTCATCTAATTCCATAAATGCCCAATATGAAGCTGCATCAAGAAGGTCTCGGTCCATGGGTTTGAGACCCTCATAGAAGTAATTCATTAGGTTAGTCTCCGAGAAACCATGTGAAGGCTAAGTAGAACAAAGGACCTTGAAACGATCGTAGTATGAACCAAAGGTTTCATCTTGTGTTTGGGTAATGGATATGATCTCTCGCCTCATTGAAGTGCTCATATAAACGGGAAAGTGCTTGGCCAAAAACAAGTCTGCAAGTTGTTGCTAAGTAGTGATATGATTGGTGGGTAAGTCCATAAGATAAGATTGGGCCCTATCTGCCAAAGATAAGGGAAATGCCTTAAGTTGGAGAAGTTCATCATCAACATCGCTTGGTTTCATGCTATTGGGTAACCCATAATAGGTTGGGAATCGATGAAGGAAACCACTCTTAAGCTCAATGTTCTTTTTGTTTTCCTTGGGTAGAGGAAAAACAATGCAGAAGGGTCCTATGCTCCACTCAGTTGAGCAAGTACGTTGATGAAGAGACTTACGTTCATTGTTGGCCATCTCAATTCCGGGTTCACTTTCAAGTTGATGTTTAGGGGAAGAAGAGGACTCAAATTCGTAGCCTTCATCAAAAGTAGGTTCCAAGATGGGTTTTAAGATCAAATTCTCAAACTTTGTTTCCCTTAATTCACCTCCTAATGTAGGTTGTGTATTAGAACTAGCAAAGCATGGAGATCTGCGAGTTGGAATCACTAGCTTTTGCATGGTCATGCATAGGAACCTGAGATGCAACAAACATACAATGTGAGGGTCATATCCTAATCGTGACAATAAATAAGAGAAATTGGAAAGCGAGATAGATAGTCATGAAATGTAAAGAACAGAAAATACGCAAACAGCGTTGTATGTATAAAGAACAAGTTATATGCAAGTAAGTAAAGAAGTTAAAAAGTATAACCAAGAATATGCAAGGTAGATCAAGACAATAGTATGCAAAAAAGATAAGTTAAAAAACTTCCAAATCAATGCAACACATAAAAGTCTACATGAAGATTGGTGTGAATGCATAACAAGGGAATCATTAGAACCTGCATAAAACATAAGAGTTACATGACATTGGATGAAAAGAATGGTCTGCACCTTTGATCTCACTTCCCTAAATTCACTTAATTATAAGGGGCACGGTGAGGAAATCTGAGTATCATGAAACCGCAGGGAGGGTATGCAGCCTACCAATGCAGTAGATAGAGTCTTACCAAACCCAAGTGTTTACAACCTCTGCCCCACCACATGTCCTTATATTGGAGTGTACAGTGCGTGGTGATGAAATCCACACATCACAAAGGGTTAAGGAGAAAGTAAACAAAAGGGGTGCTACCGGCTCCTGAAAGTAAGATTTTGAAGAAAACAGTTTTGGGATTCATGTAACTCTAAAACATTTAATAGGAAACAATGTATACGTTGGGAAGTCAAAGTTATATATGGGTCAGATAGCTTCAAAGTTTAGATGGAGACTTCTATGTCCGTGCGGCCCAAGTCCTTAGCTTGGATTTCGAACCATTGTCCCTGTTTGGGCAAGTCCAAAGTGAACCATTGTCCCCATTCTAGCAAAAAATATTACAATTTATATACAAGTATGAAAATATGTACAAATATAATATTTATATTATGAACATATATGTTAGGGCCCACCCCTAATCCCCCGGGATTAAGGGCTAAACCCCGCTCCCGTCTGACTTGCGTATGACACAAGGGCTAAACAGACATCTAACCTCCGTGTGACACGTATGTCGGACAAGGGAGTTCTGGTCCGACCATCTCAAAAACTTCCGAATTTCCCAGAGTGCGCAGAGTCTACTGTGGAACGTCTATGTGATGTCTCCGTCTCCCAACCAACAGCCCGCGCCGCAACAACCTGGAGGGTATCAAAAACACGAAAAGACTGTGAGTGGACAAAAATAAAGTATAAATTTAAAAACATTTCATAAAACAATGACAATTATACCCTCCGTTTCAAAACCAATGCATGCATATCAATTTCATGTCATAAAACCATGTACGAAAACCAAACATGTTTTCCTTTTTCCAAATATCGGGCCTCAGGCCAAAACTATCAAAAACCATTTCCTCCGGGCCACTGCCCAAAACATCATCATCAAGTCTCAGTGAAAACCCAAGACACATTTAAAACCACGTTCTTATCCGTCGAACCTGCTGGATCTATCCGAGTCTTTAAACTCCCGAGTCTTTAAACTCAATAACCAGGCCTCAATAATCTGAGTCCTTAAACTCCCAAGTCTTTAAACTCAACAGGCCTACGGGGGAAATATCAATATATCCGAGTCTTTAAACTCTCGAGTCTTTAAACTCAATCCGGGCCCGTCCCCCGTCAATTATAATCCGGGTCCTTAAACCCAATAATCAGATCCACCAAATCCAACCCAAACCGTTTGAAAACCATTTTCCAATTCCATAACTCATATCCATTTCCTTTCCAGATCCGAGTTCGCAACCATCATTCTGTAAGCCGGCATCCGGAATAATCATTCCGAACCCAAACCCGAAAATCCATTTCGAGTCTTGAATCGAATCCCGAATCGTCATCTGGAATTTCGATTCCAAAACCCGACATCACATTTCTCAAAACCATTTTTGAACTGGGCTTCAAGCCCGAAATCCATTTCCGAAATCCTTTTTACTTTCTTTGAAATCAAATCGTATTTCAAATCCCAAAATCAAAACATAAACCAGGGTCAAATCACGATATTTATCAAAACCTCGTGAAACGTGAAAAATCGTCATTTTCTCGAAAAGCGTACAAATACCGTAAACCATCACAATCATAAATCCAATCATAGAATCACGTATAGAAAACATATAAAAACATATATGCATGCATCAAGAGTTAGAAAGCAAAGTCCACTCACAGACCATTCCGACGTCGCCTCGCTACGCGCGCACTTACGCCGTCCCCGGCCATTCGCTATCCTCGGCTTTCCCGAACCTGTCCAAATCCCAAGATAAGGTCACTAACTACTTCACGATACTCATACTAAAGCCCCATAATTTTCCCCTTTTTTTTTAACTATTTTTAACCGAGCCTCAAAACCTTTGGACAGCCCGAAACATATCGAACCGATGTCCGATTGACTCGAAACCAGCGCCAAAATGTTCGTTACATCGAATACTTTAAAAGTCGTGTTGGAAGATTCCCCAAACTACCCCTCACGTGCCCTCATGCACGTCTAGAAGCTTCTGCGCGTGAGACCCACGCGCGTGAACAGTGTCATCGTCAACCTCAGGTGAACCCGGTTCACCTAGTTCGAACCGGTCCGGTCCAGCCGTGAACTGGCGTTCACGGTTTTCATGTAATTTCATCCGGTTTTTAATCCCGTTTTAGTTCCTTAGTTTCGTCCTGGTCTAGGTAGGTGATTCCCTGAATTTATTTGTAAAACTAAATCCCAAATCCCCTCGTCCAAGCTTCGAAGAAACTCAGAAAATTCGAGTTTCTGCCTCCGGCCACCCACGGCCACTGCGAAGCTCCAGGTTACTTCCCAAGGTCATTCTCAACTTCCTAAAACTAATAGGGACCTTAGAATACCTCGACAGCCACCCAAACCTCACGACTTTTGAATTTAACCAAATTGGAAAAACAGAGGACCGTGGACAAATACCTGTGTTCTGACCTCCGCCGTGCACGCCGCTGTGCTCCTCCGGATTCACAAAGCTCCTCTCAGGTCCCTGATCACTTCCACCCGTCCAATTTTGAAGATTGATCGATCAAGGTGCACGACCGTGCACAAAACCTCTGCCCTGTTTCTCTGGTTTTTCCCGCACTTCTCACACACCTCACACACTCACCGTCACGCCCAACTCCTCACAAATGCGATCACTCACTCTCCTAGCTCTCCTTCGAACACCACAGAACCTCACAACACCCACCCAGTCTCTGCAATTCAGTCCATTCCTCCCTCAAGCTCACCCTCTGTTTTTTTTCCCTCTTCGACTAAACACAAAGCACACACACGCGACACCATTTTTAAACACACTCGTGCAGGCCTAGAACCCACTAGAGCCCTGCCACATGTCACCATCTCAAAGCCCCTCTCACAAGTGTCTCAATCTCAGCTGTACACCTGTCCCTATCCTGTTACACAATTCCCAATGTGCAAAAGAACAAAATGCCCTTCCTTTTAAGGCAAAATTACCATTTTGCCACTACCTTCCTAGACCCGTATCTCACACGTCCTAACTCTGATGAACACGTGCCGCCTGTCGTTAATTTCAGGACGACGAGATCTACCTAACGGGCCTAGGTCAACGTGTCAAAACCCGATCGTACGAAAAGTCAACTTTTTCCCCTAATTTAACCAAATTACAACAGTGCCCTCAACCTTCCGAACATCATAACTTCCTCCTCGGATGTTGGAATCGGGCGTGCCACCTGTCTACAGATTCGTGACGTCCCAAACTACGTCACGATCATCGATCAATACCTAATTGACAGCCCGAACTAAAAGTCGACTTTTTGCCCAACTAGGGGCAAAATTGTCATTCTACACTAAAGGACCTATTACAACCAACTAACCACCGATTAAGCTCACTAGTCCTTCACTACTCACCGTCTTAACCCTAATATCCGGGACGGGTCGTTACCATATATACTTAAACGAAATCATACAAGAGGTTATTTCAGTCCCCAACAACGGCGCCAAAAATTGATATGCAAAAACTAAGCATTAAAGTAAACACAAAGTCACACTTAACACTTAAGGAAACACATGCAATTAAAAATCTTTTTTTTTTTTGTAGATTGTAGGATTGGTACCTAGGATCGTTCTGGATCGGGGATTGAGGGTACCAAAGCGTGATTTTCATTTGATTGATTAATTGCGGGTAAAGATTGATTTTAAGGTCCTAAGTAATTAAACTAAACCTAAACTAACCTAATCTGTTAATTAAATGGTCAACTCATCTTTAAACCTAACTCATTCATAAATTATGCCAATTTCAAAATCTGTGAAATTCCATAACCTTTGTTCTACGAAATACAAGGATATTATCTCAAGTACGTGCTCGGGAATTCGCCCTATACACTTTCAATGATCTAGACTCGGGAATTCGCTGTATATGTAATCAAGCATTAATCACAACATACAAGCATAACAAAAACTAAGATATTAGAACACATGGAAGATTAATGAAATTAAAATAAATTATAAAACCATAATAATATTAAGAATCAATCCATTAGTATGATATTCAAATGCAAAGAGAAAACTACGAGATAAAAAGGTAGAGTTACACATTGAATTCTCTAGAATTCGCCCAATATATGCTAGGTGGTTTGACACTCTTTGGTGAGACACTTAAAAATTTTCCTTATATGTCAATGGAGGAAGATGAATTGTGGAGGATGGTGTAGTTTTAACAGGACCCGTCCCAAATCCCTTGGGATTAACGTGGGACGTGCCTTCTCTCGTTTGACATGAAGTGTCAGACCAGGGATGATTTCTTCTTTAGCCCAACCGAGACTACCAGAGAACGTCGGGATCCAGAGGAGGAGTGTGATGTCCCGGTCTCTGCTACAGCCTGCATCCGCGACCAACTTGAAGGGCATTAAAACATCAAAAGTCATGAGTAGACAAAACAAATATTTTAATAAAAACATTTCACAAAAAGACATTTATGCCCTTCATTGAAAAGCATGCATGCATTCGAAACCCATTTATCAAAACATTCATAAAACCATTAGGGCCTTGGCCCAAAAACCGTAAATGAAACCATTACGGGAACTCAGCCCAAAACCAATACACATGGGACTCAGCTCAAATCGCATCACGTGGGTTTCAGCCCAAAACCATATTCAAATCATAGAACACGGGGTCTCCGCCCCAAACCACTGTCTAAAACATAGAACACGTGTCCGCCCCAAATCACTTTCTATAAAACCTCGTACAAACATCTATATATATATACAACCCAACCACGGCATCTCATATGCCCAAACATAATCGTCACGATATATCTATACTAGTGTGCACACTACTCGGGGTCTTACTCCGAGTCTACCTCAGGATTGACGACATCTGGGAGGATTGTCCAAAATCTAGGATCTACGACGTCTAGAGGACTGTCCCCGGACCGAGTCCATGACTAAACCATATCTCGCACTTCTGGAATATGCTCCGTCATGGAGTCACTCATTCCAGGAAGTGGATCGTGACTCTCTAGGTTCTACGACGTCTGTAGGAGACCAATACGCTAATCTAGGAGGGTATATACATTTCAGTAAAAACATTCAACTGGGTCTCATACCCGAGTATCTTAATAGGATTCCTCGAATCCGATTCAAATCCAATTTCATAGGACTCGGCCTAAATCCATAGTTCAATAGGGTCTCATACCCGAATTCTCATTTCATAAACCAAATTGGGACTCAAGCCCGATTTCACTATCCAACAGGGCCTCAAGCCCGATTTAACGATCAACATGGCCTCAAGCCCGATACCACAATAACGGGGCCTCGAGCCCGATTTCACAACTAAAGGGGCCTCGAGCCCGATTTCACAACTAAAGGGGCCTCGAGCCCGATACCACAGTCAAAGGGGCTTCAAGCCCGATATTGCAACGAACTGGGCCTCAAGCCGAATTCGTAAACCAACGGGCCCTCGAATCAATCGTATAACTCAAATGGGCCTCCAGCCCGATATCTCATCAAATCAAATGGACTCTAAGTCTGAGGGTTTCAAATCAAATGGGTCTCATGCCCGATTTCATATTTCCAAATCCAAAACCCATTCATTAAACCCTCATTGAAAACCTAGAACGTACAAGTATCGTATAAAATCAAAAATCTCAAAATACGTGAAAATACGTAAATCCTAGGCTACCACTATGACGACCCAAAAATTTGAAAAAGGAAAAATTGGAAAAGTTGGATGTAAAATAACGATTTTGCCCTTGGTTATGGGGCCAAAAGTTGACTTTTTGTTCGGGATGCCTTTTGGACTTTTGGCCATGACCGTTGTGTAGGTCTCGAGACGCTGAATCCGTAGACAGGCGGCATGCGTCAATCGGAGGTGTGATGTGAAAGTTACGGGTCTGCGAAGGCTAGGGGAATTTTGGTAATTATGCAAGGAAGGACAAATTAGTCTTTTTACCTGTTTGATGACTCATCAAGGAAATTCGCAGTACTTGGACATTTGTCCCTGCCTAATTTGGATGATAATTGGCCACCTGGTGACATTTGTCACCATAATTGAAGGATTGGTGGCATGACTTGATGCTTAGTAATCGTTTTTAAAACAAAATGAAACAATTGTTGAGCAGGGGAAAAACAGAGAACAAGCACTGCTTGATTGATCTTCCCAGCAACCAATTGAGAAAAATTGATGCAATTGGATGCAATTAAGAGCCTTAGGAACTTGGGACAAAAAGGAAAACACGAGGGATATAGAAGATAACCAAAAACCTATATTCGAAAAATTGAAGAACAAAGTGGGGTTTCGAATTTGGAGTTGTGGACCTTGAGGACCCGAATTGACCTTGAATCTACCTTATGGGATCATTTCGAGCTAATCCATCTCAAAATCGAAGAGGATTACTATCGTTTTAGCCGAGAACCACATCTCCCAACTCTTCGAACAATCAAGCTTGGGTTCACATAATTAGAGGTAAGCAAAATTGAAATTGATCTTGAAATCATGTTCATATGAGTCCTAGGATACTTACTGGTTGATTGAATTTAAAAAAGGGGTTGAAATTGGACTAAATTGGAATTGTGGCCGATTAGGAATTGACTTAGAAATCGACCTATTTAAGACGTGATTTCATGAAATTGAGCATACAGATCCCTAATTAACATTGAATAGATGAAAATCAGTGAAAGAAACGAAGGAATTGAGGTCGACTTGGCTGGGAACTAATCGGGTAGCACCGCGGGTTGCAGACTCATTTACTAGGCGATCGTGTTGGGACGATGAACAGTAGTGGTAGTGTTCATCGGCGCGTGAGTTGACGCACAGCCCATGCAAACGGCGCATGATGGCGCGTGGTTGGCCTTCTGGGGAAGAGTTCAACATACTTTTTCATGTAATCGATGTAACGAACATTTTGGCGTTGGTTTCGAGTCGATCGGACACCGTCTCGATAGTGTTTCCTAGGTCCGAAGGATTATGTTACATTTTAAATTTGTATTTAATTCCCAAAAACTTTGGTGGATTTTAATATGTTGTTATTGGATTCATTAGTGACCCGTAATTATGTTGTTTGACAGGATTTGGAATTTTCGGAAGTTACGGAAAGACGTGCAGCTCAGAATCGAGCGGTTTGGACGGTGTGTGAGTGGACGTTTGTTTTATAAACTGTTATGCATGCATAGTTCAATGTTTTACATGATTGATTGCATGATTTGATTTGCAATGATATCATGGTGAGTTGACATGATTATTTGTGATTTAATGATTATTTTAATCGATCCTTCGGGCACATTTTACCAGGAATGTGCAATTGACGTTTTGGACTAGGGCCGGAGTAAAAAAGGTTTCAAAAAATGTATTTTGACTTAGTTGGTGAGTCAAGGGTGATTTCTGGATTATTTTATTGTTTTAAAATGTGATTTTATGGATTTACGTGTAAATGGAATTTGGGCTTTAGACCCTGTCGGGAATGATTTGACTTGGTTTGAAGTCAAGGATATGATTGATATGTGTTTGTGGTATGGATTTTGTTTGTGATTGTGGATACTTGACCATGTCTAGATGATGCAAGTGCAGTTCCTAGACATGACTCGGATGTTGCGTGAGTGCAGTCCCCGAGTATGTGGTACGTCTAGATGGTACGTGTGCAGTTCCCAGACATGACTGACATGACTCAGATGGTGCCTAAGTGCAGTTCATGAGGTTGGCCTACGCGTAGTGCGAATGTGACTGTGTGATTGTTTGTGCACTTGTGAGTAGTGCGGATTAATGGATTGATTGATTGATTGTGCACTTGTGAATAGTGTTGTTTGATGTTGGTTGTGATTGCGTACTAGTATTAAGTACGGGTTTTGGTCTATGTGGCCAGGTTAGTGTTTTTCATATGTTTGGCTTGCGAGTCGGAATTTGATGTTTTTCATGTGATTTGGCTGGAAAGCCGGTGATAGTTTTCCTATGTTTTCCCTATGCATGCATGGTTTGATAAACTGGAGGGGAAATGGTCTATTTGAAATGTATTTTCAAATGATATTATTTTTGTCCACTCACACTTTTTCTGTTTTGATGACCCTCCAGGCCGTGGTACGACGTTCGGGGCTGATCGAGAAGTGGAGGCATGAGCGGAAATCAGTGCAGTTACCCCTTGTCTGACAAGTACTGAGTGTAACGACCCGTCCAGGAAATTGGGATTAGATTAGTGGTTAATGACAGATTAGTAAAGTTAATCGGTGATTATTTGGATGCTTTCGGACGGACGGTGTGAAATGACGATTTTGCCCTTGGATGGGCAAAATGTTGACTTTTAGTTCGGGCAGTCAAATAGACGTTGGCCAATGACTGGGACGTAGTTCGGGACGTCACGAGTTCATAGACAGGTGGTACGTCCGATTCCGACATCCGATGAAGAAGTTATGACGTTCGGAAGTTTGAGGGTATTTTGGTAATTTGGTTAAAAAGGGGCAATTTGTTGACTTTTCATACGACATGGCTTTGTCACGTAATTCGAGGACCGTTAGGTAGGTCTCGATCCCCTGAGTACAGCGACAGGCGGCGTGTTGCCATTGGACTTCGGACGGTTTAGTTATTGGTCTAAATAAGCGAAGGGCAAAATGGTAATTTATGAAGGTAGGGGCATTTTGGTCATTCTAGTGCATAGGGATCTGTTCCCAGTGAAATTGGGACATTTGGCAGTTTTGGGATGCTGTGACCACCAGATTGTGGACACATGTCCCTCTCAGGAAGGCAGTAGACCCTTTCCACCGCCTTCATTTGTTTCCACTGCCTTCATTTGATTTCAAAAATGAATGATCTTGAACCCAAACCGTCCTCAAAATGATCCCCTGACCCATGATTGATGAATCAGAGATGGAGAAGGAGTTGAGACGATCATCGTGCCATGATCACCTTGACCGCCCTGGACGGTGGTTCTTAGCTCGTGAAAAACCGAGACTCTGTACCTGTGAGATCCAGGTTTCCCAATTTCCCTCAAATCTCAGTCGTGGCCTTTGTTGTGTGAACAGAAGATGAAAACGGAAGCATGGATAGTCGCCTAATGGCCACGGCGAGGCACGGCGGTGGAGGTAAGGCAGAGTTCTCAAGAAATTCCGTTGAAGGTCCAAAAATGGTGAATTAAGAATTAATGTTTGTTTTGTAGTTTTGACGATTGCATATTGTCTCTGGAGGTTCCAGAAACTGTTTGGGGTCAAAATCAAGGACGGCAGCGGCCGGAGAAGCAAAAACACCTAGGAGGAAGAACTTAAATTTGGTCCTTGCTTTGGAAGGTAATTTCTGGACTTAAAGATCACGTTTTAAGGTTCTAGATTAATAGAAAATACTTAGAAGAAACTATAGGATCGATTAGAATTGAAATTGGACTGAAAACGAAGGAATTACAGGGTCGAACCGCCGACGCCAGTTTGGGTTGGACCAGTCTGAACCGGACAGGTCTGGACTGGTTTAACAGAGGTTGAAGATGAACAGTACTACCGCGTGAGGCCTACGCGCATCCCCTTTGGGCGGCGCGTGTGGGTGCGTGGCACGGTTTTTGAGGGTGGTTCCAACACGACTTTTAAAGTATTCAATGTAACGAACATTTTGGCGTTGGTTTCGAGTTAATCAGACATTGTCTCGATATGTTTCGGGCTGTCTGAATGTTTTAGGGCTCTTTTAAAAATAATTAAAAATTATAGGGCTTTAGTATAAGCTTTATGAAGTAGTTAGTGACCTTGTATGGGATTTGGACATGTTCGGGATAGCCGGTGATAGTTGATTAGCCGGGAAACGACGTAATGCGCGCATATCGAGGCATCAGCGTAAATGGTCTGTGAGTGGACTTTGCTTTCTAACTTATGATGCATGCATATATGTTTTTATATGGTTTTTATACATGATTTCTATGTTGTGATTTGATATTGATGATTTACGGTTTGCACGTTTTACGAGATTTCGATTTATGTTGCGATTTGATCATGGTTTTGATTATTTGATTTTTGGATTTGAAATATGATTTGATTTCAATGATTTATAACGGATTTTGGAACGTGATTTCGGGCTTAGAGCCCTGTTCATGAAAGTGACTTCGGAAAAGTGGTTTCGGTTTTGGAATCGGATTCTGAAAAGATGATTCTTGATTCGGTTTTGAAACTTGAAAGAGAAACTCTGGATTTGAGTTCCGGATGATGGTTCCGGATGCCGGCTTACGGAATCATTATTGTGAATTCGAATATGAATTTTCTATGGTTTTCACTTGATTGAAAAATGGTTTAGGGTTTAAAGACCCGGAAAAAGAAAAACGGCTGGATCTGGTTTTGAGTTTAAAGACTCGGTTGATTGACGGGGGAGGGCCCTGGATTGATATGTTTTGAGTTTAAAGACAAGGTATATGTTTTGAGTTTAAGGCCTCTGTTATGATATCCCCCGAGGCCTGTTGATTGTGTTTTGAGTTTAAAGACTCGTTGATATGCGCATGGTTTTGAGTTTAAAGACTCGGGCGCACTTGAGATCCAGCAACTCATATGATTGATGTTTTTCATTGGTTTTTCACTGGTTTTTCACTTGTTTTCAGATGTTTTGGGCAGTGGCCCGGATGATTTGGATTTGATGAGTGTTGGGGCTGAGTTCCCGTACTTTGATGTTTGATTTATGATTTTGGGCTGAGGCCTTAGATTTGAATTGCGGATTTGAGGAAAGAAACTATTCGGGTTTTCATTGATGGTTTTGGATATGAAATGGTTTTGTGAATTGGTTTTCATATGCATGAATTGCTTTTGCGTGAAGGGTATAAAAGTACTTTCTTATAAACTGTTTTCAGAATATATTCTTTATTTTTGTCCACTCACAGTCTTTTATGTTTTCGATACCCTCGAGGTTGTTGCGGTGCGGGCTGTTGGTGGAGAGAAACGGAGAAATCACACACGCGACCCACAGTAGATTCTGCGTGCACTAGGAAGTCCAGTACTTATGGACGGTTTTTTTTGGAAATCTCTTGTCCGGCTTACATGTTACATGGAGGTTGGACGTCGGTTTAGCCTTCGTGTCACGCGTAAGTTAGATGGGCGCATGACTTAGCCCTTAATCTCGGGGGATTGGAGGTGGGTCATGTCATTGAGAAGTAGTTTCGAGACTTCGGTTGACTTGTCAGACGGGAGCAGGATCGGTCACGGTTATCAAAGTCGAGTTGGGACGGGTCCTGTGGATGTTGGAAAGCGTAATAGAATGTTACAAGATCTCTGTGTGGCTGTAGATGTTGTGATTATTGTTATCTGTTGTTACGTTGTTATTGTAATGTATGTTATTGTACAGCTGTACTGTTGTATGTTTGTTTAATAAATAACGTGATCGAATTTCGGGGACATAATTCCTTAATGGGGGGAAGGTTGTGACGACCAGGAAATTCGAAAAAGGAAAAATTGGAAAAGTTGGATGTAAAATAACGATTTTGCCCTTAGTTATGGTGCCGAAAGTTGACTTTTTGTTTGGGATGCTTTTTGGACTTTTGTCCATGACCGTTGTGTAGGTCTCGAGGCGCTGAATCCGTAAACAGACGGCATGCGTCAAACAGAGGTCGGATGTGAAAGTTACAGGTCTTCGAAGGCTAGGGACATTTCGGTAATTATGCAAGGAAGTTCAAATTGGTCTTTTTACCTGTTTGATGACTCATCAGGGAAATTCACAGTACTTGGACATTTGTCCCTCCCTAATTTGGATGAGAATTGGCCACCTGGTGACATATGTCACCACAATTGAAGGATTGGTTGCAAGACTTGATGCTTAGTAATCATTTTTAAAACAAAATGAAACAGTTGTTGAGCAGGGGGAAAAACAGAGAACAAGCACTGCTTGATTGATCTTCCAAACAACCAATAGAGAAAAATTGATGCAATTAGATGCAATTAAGAGCCTTAGGAACTTCTGACAGAAAGGAAAACACGAGGGATATAGAAGATAACCAAAACCCTATATTCGAAAAATTGAAGAACAAAGTTGGGTTTTGAATTTGGAGTTGTGGACCTTGAGGACCCGAATTGACCTTGAATCTATCCTTCTGGGATCATTCCGAGCTAATCCATCGCAAAATGGAAGAGGATTGCAATCGTTTTAGCCGAGAACTGCATCTCCCAACTCTTCGAACAATCAAGCTTGGGTTCACATAATTAGAGATAAGCAAAATTGAAATTGATCTTGAAATCATGTTCATATGAGTCCTAGGATACTTACTGGTTGATTGGATTTAAGAGAGGGGTTGAAATTGGACGAAATTGAAATTATGGCCGATCGGGAATTGACTTAGAAATCGACCTATTTAAGACGTGATTTCATGAAATTGAGCATACAGATCCCTAATTAACATTGAATAGATGAATATCAGTGAATGAAACGAAGGAATTGAGGTCGAATTGGCTGGGAACTAATCGGGTTGCACCGTGGGTTGCAGACCCGTTTACCAGGCGATCGGGTTGGGACGATGAACAGTAGTGGTACTATTCATCGGCGCATGAGTTCACACGCAGCCCATGTAATCGGCACTTGAGGGTGTGTGGTTGACCTTCTGGGGAAGTGTTCAACATACTTTTTCATGTAATCGATGTAATGAATATTTTGGCGTTGGTTTCGAGTCGATCGGACACCGTCTCGATAGTGTTTCGAGGGTCCGAAGTATTATGTTACATTTTAAATTTGTATTTAATTCCCGAAAACTTTGGGGGATTTTAATATGCTGTTATTGGATTCATTAGTGACCTGTAATGATGTTGTTTGACAGGATTCAGAATTTTCGGAAGTTAAGGAAAGGCGTGCAGCTTGGAATCGAGTGGTTTGGATGGTGTGTGAGTGGACGTTTGTTTTATAAACTGTTATGCATGCATAGTTAAATGTTTTACATGATTGATTGCATGATTTAGTTTGCAATGATGTAATGGTGAGTTGGCATGATTATTTATGAGTAGTGCGGATTGATGGATTGATTGATTGATTGTGCACTTTGTGAATAATACTGTTTGATGTTAGTTGTGATTGCGTACTCGTAATAAGTACGGGTTTTGGTCTTTGTGGCCAGGTTAGTGTTTTTCATATGTTTTGCTTGAGAGCCGGAATTTGATGTTTTTCATGTGATTTGGCTGGAAAGCCGGTGATAGAATTCATGTGTTTTTCCCTATGGATGCATGGTTTGATAAACTGGAGGGGAAATGATCTATTTGAAATGTATTTTCAAATGATATTATTTTTGTCCACTCACTCCTTTTCTATTTTGATGACCCTCCAGGCCGTAGTACGACTTTCGGGGCTGATCGAGAGGTGGAGGCATGAGCGGAAATCAGTGCAGTTATCCCTTGTCTGATAGGTACTGAGGGGTAGTTTCGGGATTCGGTTGACTTGACAAACGGGAGCAGGTCCGGGCACGGTTATCAAAGTTCAGTTGGAACGGGTCATGTCAACCACAAACGAATGCACTCATGGCATCACAAAACATGTATTTAAAACATTTATAAACATTTATGCATGCATCAGTTTAGAAAAGAAAGGTCCACTCACAAACCGTCTGAAGCCACGCCTCGATACGCGCACCAAAACGTCTTCCATGGCCAATCACCATCACTGGGACTTCCAAACCTGTCCAAATCGTAATAGAGGGTTATTAACAACTTAAATAACCCCTCACTAAAGCCCCGTAATTTCCTGGAATTTTTAACTATTTTTAAAGCCGATCCTAAACCTTTGGACATCCCGAACTATATTGAAACGGTGTTCGATCGACTCGAAACCAGTCCCAAAATGTTCGTTACATCAAATAGATGATTTCACATGTTGGAAGTTTCCCCAAAAAGTGGGCCACGCGCCGCTGTACTGTGCATCTCCTACCTTTGGCAGACCGGGTCCGACCAGTGCACCTGGTTTTCGGTCCGGTTCGACCGGCGAGGCCTGTCCAGCCATTTTCCTCCCTTATTTTAGCCTGATTCGAACCCTATTCAATCCTAACCTCTTCATTACATCCCTGTGAATCTAACCATGTAAAAAGAATGAAGGAAAACCCCCCTAACACCTCTGGTTCGAAATCCTTTTCACGGCCCAAAATTTAAGCTGTCCCCCTAGTTTGTTCTTCCACCAACCACCATCCACAATCTTTCAAACACCCTCCTACAGACCCCATAAACAACCCCAAATCAACAGAAACTATGCATAACGTCCTAAAACCGAAATGGAGCATTTGAAAATTAAAGGGTCCTCGGTTTACCTGGTTCCTGGGCTTTCTACCGCCGTGGACGGTGGCTGGCCACCCTTCTGCCACCCCTCTTTCTCACTCTCACTCTATCCTCACACAACCATCAAAAGGGAAGGGATATGGATTTGGGTTTAAGGCTTTTGGGTGGGTTTTGGTTTGCATGAACAAAGAAATGGGGGATGCATGTATCAATTTGGGTGGGCAATGGATGAATGACATGTGTCATTCATCCAATTGGCCTGCCCCTAAACATCTGGGCCCCACATGAGACAAAAGTCCCCTTTTTGCCTCGTAAAATGTACCACCGTAAATAGTTCCTTCAAACTTCTGTGAATCATAACTTTTATGTCGAACGTCCGATTTCGACGTGTCGTCTATCTACGGATTCGTATCTACTCGATCTACGTAATGGTTCTCGACCCTCAGCCATCAGACCTCCCGGGTCAAAAGTCAACTTTTTGCCACCGTTCAGGGGTAAAATCATAATTTCACCTTGAACGTCCGTTAATCCTCATCCAATCCCCGATTAGCCTCGCTAATCCGTCATTAAGTCTTAATTGATCCCGATAATTCGGGACGGGTCATTACAAGTTTGATTTTGCATAAAGAATTTTGGCTTTAAAGGAAAGGAAGAATTGGTTTTTGCATGCTTTTGGTACAAATAATGAGAAATCTTTACAAATAACCTAAGCCACTTTATTTATAGGAGAAAATTAATCCTCAAATAAATAGTACACAATTTAATTCTAAAAGGAAAAGGATTAAACTAATTAAATTAAAGTCCTAAATAGAAAAGATAATAACAATCCTAATTAATGAAAAGGTTTCCTAGATAAAAATAAAACAAATCCAATCTTGATTTGGACAAATTTTCCTCAAAAGGGAAGGAAAAAGATGCCGGAATAGTAATGGGAATCGATTCGGTGGTAGCCCACCAATATTGGGGTTGGAAATCGGTGGTCAACGTGTGGTCAACATGCGGTCAACTCGAGGTCAACACGCAAGGAAGGGTTGAAAATAGGTTCGGTGCACCCGCGCTGAATAGAGGCAAGGAAATCATTAGACACATGCTGAAGTAGGGACAAAGAGGTTTGGTGCATGCGCACCGAACAAAGGTACAATCATTCGAGGCTCACACTCTCAATAGATCTGGTGCAATTCAGCAGGCGGCTGCTGACACTATTCTTGGGCTGTTGGGATTGGTCTGGTAGCATTCTACCGAATTTCCTTGCCCGTTTTGCTGGTTCCCTTTGTTTCAATCATAACTTCTTTAATATAACTCTAATTGAGGTGATTTTTTTAGCCTGAATGGATTATTTTCTTCAATTTTTTGGTATTTAAACATTAAAAGATAAGCATTGAGTGGTATAAAACGATGCTTAATTCAAGACTAATCATTGAGTGGTCCGAGAATTTTGAGGGTTTCAGATATGGACTTATAGAGGTTGTAAGTAACCCTTGGGTATGATTTGGACAAGTCAAGACGTCCCAGAGAGTATGGATTAGCCCCAGAGTGGATTACGATGCGAGATTCGGAGCGCGCAGCACGGACGGTCTGTGAGTGGACTTTGTTTTATGAAATATGATGCATGCATAACTGTTTTATATATGTTGTGAACATGATTTGAGATGCATACATTTCACATGCTTTAAATATGATTTGATTGGCATTTTCATAGAAAATGCAGTATGGCACGTATGTCGAGATTTATGTTTTATATGATGTTTAGGCTTCGGCCGAAGATTCTACTGCACATGTTTCATTTGATTTCGATGATTTCACGGAGATGCGTGAAGCTGATATTCGGGCATGAGTCCTAGTTGATAAGACCTTCACTTGGGTTGAAGTCAAGGACGATTTTGGAAAAGTGTTTGAATCGTGAAATGGTTTTCAAATTGGAAAATATCTTTCAGGCGTATGATCCAGTTTATTTATATTTTGACTTAGATTATAGTCAAATGTGAGATATATCAAGCTGTGACCCAGTTATGAGATTTATGAAAGATATTTTGGGCATGAGACTCAGTTGTGGATTTGATAGGATTTGAGGAATCCTAGGTTTATGAAGTGTTGATAGACACTGTTTCCGGGCTTGGGACCCATTTGATGATATTTCGGGCTTGTGACCCTATTGATGATATTTGGGCTTGTGTCCCTGTTGATAATGATATGATTTTGAGTTTAAAGACTCAGATTTTATTAGAAGGCATCCGGTTGTGAATATGTTTCCCTGGAGAGCACTCTGGAGATTTAGTTCGCCTCTGAGGTACGGAGAGGTCACGATGTGCTTGCTGTCGAGCAGTCGAGAAAGGCGGCAGCCAAGAGAGGCGGCAACCAAGAGAGGCGGCAACCAAGGGAGGGGGCAACCGAGGGAGGCGATAGATGAGGGAGGCTCGACTCAGGAGTGCGGTATATGAGATAGATCGATGATATGTTCATGACGATCTGGTGATTGTCGGCAGGTGATGTGTTCACGCGACATTCTTAGGATCAGAGCAATCCTTGAGCTTATAGGCACACGTTACTGGAATTAGTTAGAATCGTGATTGATGATGATAACTGATGATGATGGGCTGAGATCCCACATGATTTGATTTGGGCTGAGACCCTGTGTGTTTTTGGATTTGGGCTGAGACCCTGTGTCATTTGATTTTGGGCTGAGACCCTACTGAGGAAATAGCTTTGATTGAGCCATGATTTATTGGATTTGATTTGAAAACCAATACATCATGCTTTTCGGAAACGTATTTGAAAAACTTTTTATATGACACATGCATGCATTTACGTGAAGGGTATAAATGGTATTTTTGATAAATTGTTTTTATAACTGATTATTTTTATTCCACTCACAGCTTTTATATTTTTTTATACCCTTCAGATTGATCTAGGATATGGGCAGTAGTAGAGACCGATACATCACAATTCTACAGATATTGACGCACTATGTGACACGACCCATCCCAATCCCCCTGGGATTAACACGGGATGTGTCATGTTTCCGTCTGACACGAAGTGTCAGACCATGGATAATTTAAAACTTTAGCCCGACCGCCTTCCAGAGCACGCTAGGATCCAGTGGAGGAGTGTGATGTCACGGTCTCTGCTACAGTCCGCATCCGTGATCAACCTGAAGGGCATTAAAAACCAGGAAAGACTGTGAGTGGATGAAAAGCAATAGTTTAATAAGACACATTTCATAAAAGACCTTTATGCCCTTCACTAAAAAT
This sequence comes from Prinsepia uniflora, assembly GCA_032719365.1. Lineage (NCBI taxonomy): Eukaryota > Viridiplantae > Streptophyta > Magnoliopsida > Rosales > Rosaceae > Prinsepia > Prinsepia uniflora. The sequence goes on along the minus strand of CM064868.1, from coordinate 51,601,578 downwards.
CATGGATGCATAGGAAAACCATTTATCAAACCACATATGTTTCACTAACCATTAATAGGGTATCAGCCCTAAGTTCCATAAATTCAAACATACGGGCCCTTGCCCAAATCCATTTACTCAAATCCAGAATCATATCAAACATATGTGGGAACTCAGCCCAAATCCATTTATTATTCACAAAACACAATTTCGCAAATCCAAGAAATCATGTTTATCATATATATCATATAACCAATCCCGAGAGTAAGGTACCCAATGGGGGCAACTCCACTCAGTTAGTGCTCCGTGACTACTCCGGGCTCCAGCCAAGCCAACGACCCTCCCGTAAACCGAAGGGTGTGATGTCACGGTCCGACCGCCATGAACTGTCAAAACCATTTTGAAATCATTCTCCAAACCATTCAAAGTTTCATGTCTGGTCCCCATAAACTGTCATGAACCAGAAATCCATTTATGGGTCCCCGACCCGAAATCACAATCGTAAACCATAACTGGGCCTCAAACCTGATTTTGTAAACCAACTGGGCCTCATGCCCGATTCGTAAACCAAATGGGCCTCGTGCCCGATATCATAAACCAAGTGGGCATCGTGCTTGATTTTGTAAACCAAATGGGCCTCGTGCCTGAGTTCGTAAACCAAATGGGCCTTGTGCCCTATTTCGTAACTTAACTGGGCTCCGAGCCCGATTCGTAAATCAACTAGGCCTCGAGCCCGATACGTAAACCAAATGGGCCTCCGAACCGATGCCTTGTTAAATCAAATGGACTTCAAGTCCGAGAGTTCGTAAATCAAATGGGTCTCGTTCCCGATTCTATATTTTCAAATTCGAAACCAGTTCACAAACCAATTGGGCCCCTAGCCCGATAACGTGACTAAAATGGACTTCGAGTCCGAGCGTTTCCAAAAAAAAATGGGTCTCATGCCTGAGTTCACCTTTTCAAATCCAAAATCATTTCATTAAACCACTTCTGAAACCATAAGCACATATAATCAGTGCAAAACCGTAAACCTCGACTTATGTTCAAATAAGTAAATCGCCTCGAAATACGTGAAATCATGTAAATCACTAATATCCAAATCATCATCATAGAATCACATATGTAAAAAATATAAAACATTTATGCATGCATCACATTTTAGAAATCAAGGTCCACTCACAGATCGTCCTATGCTCCTATGCTCCTATTATGCCGCCTTGATTTGCGTGCTATAAGCCTCTCGGGCCAATTAGCGTCACCGGGACTCCCAAACCTGTCCAAATCACACTACAGGGTTACTAACTACCTTATTAACCTCATATTAAAGCCCCGTAATTTCCCCAATTTTTAACTTTTTTTAAACTCGATCCTAAATCTTCGGACGTCCCGAACAATATCGAGACGGTGTCTGATCGACACGAAACCAGTCCCAAAATATTCGTTACATCGAATAGATTAAAAGTCATTTTGTGGTCACCCCCTAGCTAAAGTTCATCCCTAACCTTTGGTGAACCGAGTTCGCCTGGTTTCGATAGGACCGAAACGGCCTGGACCAGCATGACTGGTTCAGTGCTTCAATCCTCTCATTCTTAGTCCTTTCTCACCCATTTCAATTCCTAAACCTCTATCTACTCAAAACCTATCTTCCTAAGGTCTCAAAACACAAGAAAGGCCTCGAAATCATACCTCCATGATTGAAGAATGGACCAGCCACTTGCAACCGAACACCGTCGTCGACTCCGGCCGTCCTAGCCCTCGAAACCAATCCCATTCGATCCACAAGGCCACCAGAAACAAGTTCCAATCATTAGGCTTGAACGAAAACCACCAAAAACCAAACTCCAAATTTTGAATCAAAAACATACCATCTCGGGTTTTCCGGCCACCGTCCATGGCGACCTGCGCCGTTGCCACTATTCAACTCGTCTCCCCTCACTCTTCATTTCTTATTCAGACTTCACAGGTAGTAAGTGAGCTTGGAGAGGGTTGGGATCATAATCACATGCACACACTTTGTTTCACACTTTTAGCCTCACTCACGAGCACAGAGAATGTATGGTGATTGGGGGTATGAGTGTTTGTTTTCGGTTTGAAGAAGAACATAAATGAAGGAGATGAAGATATTTACAGGGGTTTAAGGGGGGGAGGGGGGGAGGTGAAGTTTGGTGTGCTGATAAGATGAGAGAACGGTGAGGATGAGGGGTGTGAGGGAATGGAGGGCTAAGATTGAGAGAGTGTGGGTGAAGGAAATTATAAAATAATCCTAAAAACTAATATTATAATGTTAAACCCACCAATCATATTTTAGATCCACAATTTGGGGTTAATGACCAATAGGGTGAGTGACACTTGTCACTCATCCAAGGGTCCCACATCATCAGTCAACCAATCAGATTTTACCACATGTTTTTTGCTTCGTAATACGTGCATAGTCCAAACGAACGTCCTGTGAGCATAACTTCTTTGTTCGACGTTCCGCCTGTCTATAGACTCGTGACGTCCTGATGTACGTCATGGTCATCGGTCCTCGTACGTTTGACTCCCTCGGTCAAAAGTCAACATTTTGCCCACGACTAGGGGCAAAACGATCATTTTGCAACGTTCGTTCGATTTTTCTCAACTAATCACCATTTAACCTCACTAATCCTTCATTAGTCACTAATCTAATCATGGAATTTGGGACGGGTCGTTATAACCTTCCCTCCTTAAATAATTTCATCCTTGAAATTCCAACTACTTCGTTTCCACATCCACATCGTGGAAAGAAAACAAAACTCATTGCATTCACCACACCACGTAACCCAACATCGTTTGCCACCAAGTAGAAAATGAGCATTCTCGTTCACCAAACTTCAAAATACCCAACTCTTCTTGATGATCCAAAACAAATGCGGGTTCACCAACCAATACACAATCAATGTACTTGTGACAACAACCAACGTCTGTCATGGCAGAACATGAGAAGTTACTCGAAATGACTTTGAAGATACCCATTACTAATGCGGAATCAAGCTCACTCCTAGTTGCCTCAAACACAACCTCTCTCGATTCAGAAGTTCCAACCATGTCAGAACCAACACCCCCGAACATCAACCACGTGTCCGTAACCAGTCTAACCCACTACCAAGTTCGCCTATCGGTTTATACCGTTTATGTACATCCAAAAGGATGTGGTCCATTACTACTTAATCCTCAAGTCTCAATCCCTGCTAAATCCCGTCCAGTCCAACTCTATCCGTGATCCACTCCCAGACCACAGATACCGAACACATGCCCATCTCGACGGAGTCACATCCCGACTCGTGACTCATCGTTGTCACAATCACCGACACTAGCACCAGCACCAGTACCCAGTGTGTGAATCATACCACCATTGATCTTTGCTCATACCGAGAAACGACCCCGTACCTCTGCTCAAGTTGGAGAAACTCTGCCTCCCTCATACCCAACAACTCTGGGTACAGTCACCCTAACAACTCGTACAAGAAAAGGAAACGTTCCCCGAACGTTCCTCGATTCACAACATCCACATCTACAACAACACTCGAAAGTATCGCCTGCCACAACTCGTGCAGACCCAACCACCAGACATCCCTATCGAGACTCCGCATCCAACGGAATGAGTCGCCCGTACTAACTATTCTTTATCCCCACTCTTGGATTCCATCGAAAAGTACCAACCCTGGTAACCTGTCCAACCAATCTCTAACCAATCTTAACTCAACTCAACCAATGTCGTCTACCAAGTCGTCCATGACCTTAGCTGCACCAACTATCCATCACACCTAAAGTATTACAAGAACCAACTAGGTCTAACTGATTAATGCAACCTTGACTACCGAGTGCAGTCCTATCATTAAAGCCGACATGACATGACCGACAGACGGTCTCGGCTCCGAAAAGTCGTCGAAGTCAAACCACTCGCTAACTCACATTTACAAACCATATACAAACACTAGGATACACCTTTCCAAACCATCCATCAGGATCTAGGGTTCCACAATCACATCCTAGGGTTCCTCTGAACGCAATTATCCTCGACAATATAACCCACAACCTGACCGACCCCGCGGTTCTAACAACGTATGGACGTCAATCCAATCCTATCGTAAACCCAACTAGGGTTCGCATTTCCTGACCATCATGCAAAATGGGTTCCAACACTCAATTAGGGCTCGGGAAAACCCAGCTGCTCCCAGCAGCATAGCCATCTAACTCAACAAGATCTGACCATCTAATGGTCGCAACTCCTAACTATCGTCAAAATGCATCCTACAACATCGTGAAAGATGATCCCAACCTAACCGTCTCACGGTTAAAACTCTAAAGTACTATTACGTTCATCCTTCCGTAGGGTCTCACATTGCCAACCATGACAGAACTATGGCAACCCCAGCATCAAATGCCTAACCAAAACGATCCACGATTCAATCCTACTAACTATCGTACCGGTATCCTAACTATCAGGTTGATAACGAACGGCAACCCATAGAGACATCACATCCTCGACTAGAGGGCACCACAAGAGCAAACCTGCTCTAATACCACTTGACACGACCCATCCCAATACCCCTAAGATTAACACGGGATGTGTCATGTTCCCATCTGACACTAAGTATCAGACTAGGGATAGTTTAAACCTTTAGCCTGACCGGCTTCTAGAGCACGCCAGGATTCAGTGGAGGAGTGTGATGTCACGGTCTCTGCTAAAGTTCGTATCCGTGATCAACCTGAACGACATTAAAAAAAGGAAAGACTGTGAGTGGACAAAAAGCAATAGTTTAATAAAACACATTTCATAAAAGACCTTTATGTCCTTCACTAAAAAGCATGCATGCATAGGAAAACCATTTATCAAACCACATATGTTTCACTAACCATTAATAGGGTATCAGCCCTAAGTTCCGTAAATTCAAACATACGGGCCCCTGTCCAAATCCATTTACTCAAATCCAGAATCATATCAAACATAAGTGGGTACTCAGCCCAAATCCATTTATTATTCATAAAACACAATTTCGAAAATCCGAGAAATCATGTCTATCATATATATCATATAACCAATCCTATCATAGTTTCTAAAGCTACGCGCATGCTACCCGGGGTCTCAAATCCCAAGCCTCCCCAGGGTCCACCTAGGTCAATGTCAACAGATCAATGACCCCTCCCTGGGGGTTATAATCCATAATAGCCTTCTTGAGAGTAAGGTACCCAACGGGGGCGACTCCACTCAGTTAGTGCTCCGTGACTACTCCAAGGTCCAGCCTAGCCAACGACCCTCCCCAAAAGAGACAATCCATAAATACATAAGGATGGTATATGAAAACCATTTTGAAATCATTTGAAAACCATTTTGAAATCATTCTGAAAACCTTTCGAAGGTTAATGTCAAGTCCCCATAAACCATCATGAACCAGAAATCCATTTATGGGTCCCCGACCCGAAATCACAATCGTAAACCATAACTGGGCCTCAAGCCCGATTTCGTAAACCAACTGCGCCTCGTGCTCGATTCGTAAACCAAATGGGCCTCCTGCCTGATATCGTAAACCAAGTGGGCCTTGTGCCTGATTTTGTAAACGAAATGGGCCTCATGCCCTAGTTCGTAAACCAAATGGGCCCCGTGCCCTATTTCGTAACGTAACAAGGCTCCGAGCCCGATTCGTAAATCATTTGGGCCTCGAGCCCGATACGTAAACCAACTGGGCCTCCAGCCCGATGCCTTGTTAAATCAAATGGACTTCAAGTCCTAGAGTTCGTAAATCAAATGGGTCTCGTGGCCGATTCCATAGTTTTCAAATTCGAAATCAGTTCACGAACCAATTGGGCCCCTAGCCCGGTAACGTGACTAAAATGGACTTCGAGTTCGAGCGTTTCCAAAACAAATGGGTCTCATGCCCAAGTTCACCTTTTCAAATCCAAAACCATTTCATTAAACCACTTCCAAACCATACGCACGTATAATTAGTGCAAATATGTAAATCGCCCTGAAATACGTGAAATTAGGTAAATCACTAATATCCAAATCATCATCATAGAATTACGTATGGAAAATATATAAAACATTTATGCATGCATCACAGTTTAGAAATCTAGGTCCACTCACAGACTGTCCTACGCTACCGCCTCAATTTACGTGTCGTAAGCCTCCCAGGGCCAATTACCGCCACCGAGACTCCCAAACCTGTCCAAATCACACTAGAGGGTTACTAACTACCTTATTAACCTCTCATTGAAGCCCCGTAATTTTCTCAAATTTTTAACTTTTTTTTAAACTCGATCTTAAACCTTCGGACGTCCCGAACAATATCAAGATTGTGTCCGGTCGACACGAAACCAGCCCCAAAATGTTCGTTACATCGAATGGATTAAAATTCATGTTGATGTCACCCCCAAAATATGTAACGACCCGAACTTTTAGTATAATTATTTTATTATGAAACGACCATTTTGCCCCTAATGGGGGGAAAAGTTGACTTTTGATTCGGGAAATAATTAGAACTTTGACCCATGACCGTGACGTAGATCGGGACGTCACGAGTCCGTAGACAGGCGGCACGCCGAAATCGGACTTCGCATGAGAAAGTTATGGTCACGGAAGCAATTTTAGCGAAGCTTACGAACCGAGAACAAACTTAAAATATTATTAAAATAATTAAATCTGTCCCAGCCTTGGATTTAATCTGGACCATCGGATGAGTGACAAATGTTACTCATCCTAGGGCTACTATTCCCTAAAAGCTGGATCTACACCTATTGGTTCTTTTAAAATAATTTATTTTCTCTCAATCCACCCCAGCCCTACATCTTCTGACACCATTGCATCTAGGCTGTCCATTTCTGTTTGCTTTTCCCCTTTATCTGCACGATCATCCTTCTGTCATCTCGCACAAACCATTCCCACCTGTGAAAGAACACACGACCTCACCGTGCACAAACGCCCAACCGACCACCACACTTGCCACAGGACCACGATCACCGTACTCACCGCCTGCATCTTTATCAGTATCCACCCACCTCATCCTCTCCTCTTTGTCTACAACCCAGAAAACCACCCCCAGACCCGAGACGGGCATTTGGATCCAGGAAACCCAAACCACTCAACCACACCTCCACGACTCGAACCAGGGCTGGGCTGAGACCGTTAGGACCTCAGGAGGACGGAGAGACAGCCCACGGCGGCTACACAGCGGAGGTAAGCCATGAAACCTGAGAGACCCTTGTTTTACCTAAGTGTTCGAACGACACTTTTTTTACGTGTGTGCTTCGATTCTCTCTATTGAGACACGTTCTAGGAGCAGTGACGACCTGAGAAGAGCTGGTTTCGACGTTGGAAATGGACGGGAGTAACGGGGAAGACGACTGGAGTAAGCCGCGAGATTTCTTAGAGTCACAGGTATGGATCTCGTCCTTACTTCCAATTTTTAAGGTCACAGAACTGTAGAACATGCATAGACGAACCTCTAGGAGGAAACCTTACAAAAAATGGTGGCCGAAAACGGAATCTGGAATCGGGTCAACGGTGACCAGTTTTAGGGTTTCAGGTTGACTGGGTCAACTGTAGCAGTGATGGCATCATCATGCTGACGTCAGCAGTGATGTCATAATGTCGTCATCATGCTAGAATATGTCAGACCAAGGACCAACTAGAGAGTGTCACGTGTCCTCTAATAGGTGTCAGAGATGACGTCATGTTGACGTCAGCAGTCACTGTAGCAGCGTTGACAACGAGTTGACCAACCGTGTGGGGGCATGTATAAACAGTGTTTTTAGTGGGACCAGTATCATTTTCAAGGTTTCGACGATATGAATCCAATGGCGGTGGTTTCGTGTCGATCGGAGATCTTTAGGTCGGTCAAAATAGGGTTTAAATCCTAAGGAATAGTGTCCAGGCTACGTTTTCAGGACGAATATGTTCTAGGGTTTTAAGGATGAACTAGTGGGGTCCTTTAGTGACTCTTGGACGTGTTATTACAGGTTGAGGCGGTCGTTGAGCAGCGAGTACCGTGTGTGAGTGGGCTATTTGGTTTCTAAAGGATTGCATGCATAAACTATTTTACTATTCCATTTTATGATTTAGATGGTGCTATTATGGGGATTATATGGGGATGCTTATTATTTATTATGATGTTTTGGGAATGAGACCCGTCTGGATTATATATGGAATATTTTCAGGGATATTCAGGGGACACAGGGTAACTATACTATTATTGTGCTGTACTTTCCTACCTTAGTATCTTGTCTCCTCCAGGGAGGGTCGTTGGCCTGGGTGGACCCTGAAGTAGTCACGGGGCACTGACTGAGGGGAGTTAACCCCCGTTGGGTTGCTTGCACTCATGAAGGCATATTGATTATACCTCGGGCAGTGACCGGGATACCTGGCACTAGTGGACCTAGGGGATTTCTCGGGCTTTGAGACCCTGACTGGGAACGCGTAGCCTTAGAACCGTGTCATCATTATTAGGCATTGGGGGTGCCGGGGTTGGGTCTTACAGTGTACTATTATGTTGGTTTTCCCTATTTGATTATTATATGATTCTGTGATTGTGATTCTATTATGATACTATATTTACTTCAATTCATGCAAATTTTGGAAAACGAAGGGGTAAAACCTTATGATTTATTTATATTATTAAATTAGTTTTATAAACTGTTTATTTTCGGCCCACTCACTCTTTAATGTTTTACTGATCCCTCCAGGCCATGCCACGGAATTGGAGGAGGATCAGGAGGATGAAGCTTAGTCTAGTTTGATGTGCACCTGTACACCCAAGTAGGTAGGTTGAGCACTATTTGTGTAACCTGACTATTGTGCTTATGTTTTGTATTGTACTATCCCTGGTCTGACAGCTTATTACTCTGAACTCTCATGTTTAACGTTATTTGTTTAATTCGAAGTATTTTGATTTCAGTTAAGGGTACTTTTGGTATGTTTGGAGTCATTGTCAGACGGGAGCAGGACACGTCCCCGGGTGGTCCTAGTAGGATTGGGACGGGTCCTGTCAACTTGGTATCAGAGCACTAGGATTAGTAGTCAGTGTATTAGGTTAGAGGTTTGTACCTTGTACATTGTCGCTTTAGACGTCTTTTAACTTGTATTGCCTCTTAACAGTTTCGATATGCCTCCAAGACGAGATCCACGTGCACGTGTCGAGGAGGAAGTAGGATGAGATGTGGATACTGCGAGTATCGAGCAGGTCCAGTGCCTGGGTGCTTCGATCTTTAAAGGGGGACTGACCCGAAGGAGGAGCACCAGTGGATTGACCGCTGGGAAAGGATCTTCGATATCATGCATTGCCCACCCGAGGAGCATGTGGTGCTAGCGACTTTCCTACTGGATGGGAGTGCTTACCGTTGGTGGCACAACCACGTACTAGCCGGATGGACTGTTCACATCATCACTTGGGAGACCTTCAAGGAGCGGTTCCGTAACTAGTACTATCCGAGGTCGTTCTGCAACGCCCGTGAGGCCGAGTTCTTACAGCTACAGCAGGGGAGCCGGACAGTAGAGGAGTACGAGGAGACTTTCCTGATGCTGTCCCGTTTTGCCTAGAATTTTGTGATCACAGAGGAGGATCATTGCCGCAGGTTTGAGTGGGGACTACGAGGAGAGATACAAGGGATGGTGACGTCGACCCACTTCGACACACTGAGGGATCTGACTGATGCTGCAACTAGAGTCAAGGCCAGCCTTCTGGCACAGCATAGGGCTGCAGGGGAGACATGGCGACGTGATCGTCCTCACCTTGAATTTTCGGGCCATCAGGGCTCAAAGGAAGGTCATGCTAGGGGATCTTCATCTTTAGGTAGTCGGGGACGCTTCGGTCACTTTGGGAGTCCTCAGAGGTCAGGGCAGAGATCCGGTTCTTGGCAACATCAGTACTCATCCATGAGCGACTCACCTAGTGGATACTTTGGCAGGCCGAGAGGAGTTACTTGTTTCGCTTGTGCAGAGCCGAGGCACTATGCATCTGATTTCTCGTTGGTTCAAGGCAGCGCCAGTTCAGTACATAGCTCAGCATCTCATACTGATAGTAGCCGTGGACATAGCGGAGCACGTGTCCGTGATGGAGGAGCTAGGGGACATGGTAGGGCAACTGGACCTCAGGCTCGTGTTTATGCAGTCACACACTAGCAGGCCAGATCCGCCCCAGGAGTCGTGACAGGTACCTTATTCATATCTGATATAGTCGTTCGTGAGGTGTCCGCACTCGAGAGTGAGATGTGTGTGTGTGTAACGAACCGTTCTGAAAACCGGGATTAGATTAGTGTTTAATGACAGATTAGTGAAGTTAACCGGTGATTAGTTGGGAAAGTTTGAACGAACGGTGTGAAATGACGGTTTTTACCCCTAGAATGGGAAAAAAGGTTGGCTTTTAGTTTGGGCGGCCAAATGGACTTTGACCGATGACTGTGACGTAGTTCGGAACATCACGAGTTCATAAACAAGTGGCACGTCTGATTCCGACGTTTGAGGAAGAAGTTATGATGTTCGGAAGTTCGAGGGTAGTTTAGTAATTTGGTTGAAAAGGGGCAAACTGTTGACTTTTCACACGACATGGAGTTGTCACGTATTTCGAGGACCGTTAGGTAGGTCTCGATTCCCTGAGTACAACGATAGGCGGCACGCTGTCATCGGACTTCGAATAGTTAGGATTTTGTTCTAAGTATGTGAAGGGCAAAATGGTAATTTGTAAAGGAAGAGGCAATTTGGTCATTTTGATGCATTGGGATTTATGCCCAGTAAAACTTGGACACTTGTTTGCTCAGGGATTGATGCCCACCCAGATTGGGACACTTGTCCCTCACTGGAAGGTTATGGAAGCCTCACTACCGTCTTTCATTGTGTTTTTGTTAACAACAGAGAACAGAGAGTAGTGTGTGTGTGTGTGTGTGTGTGTGTGTGTGTGTGTGTGTGTGTGTGTGTGAGGGAAACCCATTGATCTACAACATATTTGTTAAGGAAAGGTGAATGAAAGATGAAAGAGAGGTTGAGATGAACAAAGCGAGGCTGGTGGAGTGCACCATCGTGTACGGTGGTGGACTGGAAATGGTAAGACCCGTGACCTCCCATGTTGAGATTCAAATGGCACGTGGTGGTTTATTGGTTATTGACTGATTTGGTATGTTGGATAGGGTTTCTGAGGTTGAAAGAAGACAAGGGAGCCTGGTTTCGAGGCCAACCATAGATAGTGGTTGTGGAACCCATGACTGGTAAGTCAAGGATTCAAAAATGGTGAATGTTGATTTGGTGATTAACGTTCGAATTGGTTAATTGAGAATTGTTTCCGGAGGTTCTAGAGATGGATTGAGACCAACAGGAGGAGAGGAGAAGACCGGAAACATGGAAACTAAACGACAACCAGTGCCCAGATTCTACTTCGTTTTGGGAGGTGAGTTCCACGTCTCAAGTTCTTGTTTTTAAGGTCTAAATCAATTATAAACATTGAGACAAGACTATAGAACCAATTGGAATTGAAAATGGATCAAAATTGGACGATTTAGGAGGTTGAACCGTGGACGCCGATTTGGCTGGATCGGGCCAGATCGAACCGATTTAGACCCCGCCTGACCAAGGAAGACGATGATGAACAGTGTCGCGCGTAAGGCTCATGTGCAGCCTCTTTGGGCGGCGTGTGAAGGCGCGTGGTGCCTCTGATGGGGAAGTTTTTAACATGTGAAATGATGTAATCGATGTAACGAAAATTTTGGCAATGGTTTCGAGTCGATCGGACATCGTCTCGATATGTTTCGGGATGTCCGAAGGTTTTTGGGCTCGTTTAAAAATAATTAAAAATTCAGGAAAATTACGGGGCTTTAGTAGAAGCTTAATGAAGTAGTTAGTGACCTTCTTATGGGATTTAGACAGATTCTGGAAAGCCGGTGATAGTGGATTAGCTGGGAAAGCATAAGTGCACGCGTATTGAGGAGGCGACGATAATGGTCTGTGAATGGACTTTTCTTTCTAACTTAGGATGCATGCATAAATATTTTATATGTTTTCTATACGTGATTTCTATGGTTTTGATTATGATCTTGATGATTTACGGTTTTGCACGTATTTCGGGATAATTACGTATTTGCACATTTTACGAGCTAACAATTTATGTTGTGATTTGATCATGGTTTTGGTGATTTGTTTTTGGGATTTGAATTATGGATTATGATTTGATTTCCGGTTTTCTGAATGTATTGATTATTTTTGTCCACTCACAGTCTTTTTTGTTTTTGATACCCTCCAGGTTTGATGTTGTGCGGGCTATTGTGAGAGAGAGACGAAGACTTCACACGCGATCCACAGTAAGGCTGCGAACCTTGGTTAACTCAAGTGGGTTTTTGGTACGCCGAACTAGGTATCCCTTGTCTGGTTTACATGTATCACGGGCGTTGAACGGGTGTTTAGCCTTTGTGACGCACGTGAGTTAGCTGGGAACATGACCTAGCCCTTAATCCCGGGGGAATGGGGGTGGGTCATGTCAAATTGGTATCAGAGCTAGATTTGTGCACTTTGCACGAGGTTTTAGCTCCGAGAGTAGTTGGTTCGTTGCCTTGGGTGTTGTGATACTACTGTGGATGTGATGTCTCAACGCGGAACAATATGTCATCAACCTGGACACGTGAATGAAAGTGAGTGGTAGTACGGTTGTTAGTGGCTTAGTTAGTAGTGAGAGTACGAGCGTTTGGGTTTTGGTCGCCTGATATGCGGTGTGTGGTGAAATACGTGCCAGCTTAAGGCCGGAGTGGTTGGCATGTTTGGCGCTTGGTTAGATCAACCATTGGTTGGACCTTGGGGTCAGATGGAGTATGGTCGGCTGTGTGCTAGGGTGATTAACCCGGATGGTGATTCAATGAGTGAGATACGATTACTGGTAGGCTGGTTGGCCTGTGGGGCCTGGTAGTAGCTTGTTGGGCTGGATGACGCTTTTCTAGATTGGTGACCCTTTGGTTCGTTTGGTTGAGCTTTGACTTGTACGGCTACGAGTAGCCGGATGCCTCGAGTGGCGGGGGTAAAGGAACCTACTTTGGATTTCCCCTAGTGATGGTTACTGGTTGACGTTGGTGTGTAGTCTTTACGATAAGGGATGGTCTTAGCCGGGTGCGACTACCCGAATGGAGGTTGTTATGAGCTAGTAGATGTTGTGGGTTTCGATAACCCATATGACAAGGATGATTTGAGGAACCTCGTGGGATGACTGGTTTGGACTGTGAGTACCTGATTGAGAAACCCCAGAGTAAGTGCTTAGTCTGGAAAACGTGAGTTGGGGTTTGTGGTTAGTTAGTTGTTGTGGCTTGGACCGACTTACGGCCGGATTGGCGATGGTGCTGTTGCGGTGCAGCCGACTATTGGATGGCTTGGTGGATGACTCTAGACGAGTCTAGTGCGATTGTTGCATTTGGTTGAGCATTGAGTTGCTCAGAGTTATGGATTACGAGGGATGTTACTTTCCCCGACCCAAGCGTAGATTGAAGATTTTGGCTTGGTATGAGCGGAGGTTCGGGACTGGTGTATTGTGAGCACGAGATAGGGGATGATGTACCACGAGCTGGGATGCTTGTGCATGGTAGGATGGGCACCTCGTGAGTTGAGGTTGTGGCCAGCTGTGGGGTGCTGGTGTTTGGTAGGAGGAACCGCTAACCGAGTTGGGATATGTGAGGACCATTGGTAGGTCATGTTTTGGTACGAACGGTCAGGATGTCGTCAGTTTGATCAGAGTAGTGCAATGGAAGCACGGTGGACCTAGGCTTTGGTTTGGAGTGGGCTAGGCTGGTATGGTCGGGTTTGACTGTTCGTGAGGTTGGTTTTCGTGGACTCATCCTGATGTGTTGGAGATGTCGAGTGTGTTGGATTGTGTCGACATATGCCGAGGTTGGCATTTGGGTGATGCCGAGGCCAATACTTGGTGATTCCTTGATATTGGTGGTTGACAACTTCGAGGATAGTGACTCAGGAGTTCGAGCTGAGTGATCGTTGATTGTGATCCTGAGAGTTGGTAACTCGGACGTTCATGATGCTCGAAGTTTAACCTACAGAAGGTTTTGATGCTATCATCAGGAGGAGTGATGATTGACATCCTTTTGGATGTACATAAACGGTGATGACCGACAGGCGAGTTGGTTAGGGAGTGGGATTGTTACGGACGAGACGGTTGTTTGGGAGAGTTGTGGATTTTCCTAAGTGTAGTAGAGGAGCTGACATTGGAAGGTTAGTCTGGAGGTCGTATACTTGAGGATGAAGTCCCATGGTTGGAAAAGATGGACATACTTCTGACATGGTGGGAATCTCGGAATCAGGAGATGCTAAGGTTGAGATGTTATGTTGATTCCGAGTTTGTGTTACATGTTGAGTAATGGAGACTCTGGAGTCGATTCGGGTGACTCATTGAAGGAATTTCAGGAGTTGTGAAACGCCCCTCCCTTGTGGACACGTGTGGATGTGTTCAGGAGTAGAAAGAGTACTTGGTGACGCCTGGAAAGGCCTGTGTGGCGAGTGTCAGGGGATGGTGTTAAGATGGATTAAGGTAGGATGACTTGTGATGACATGGTTGAGGACCATTGTGTGTTCCGTTGAAGGATGATGGAAGGAAGCTGAGAAGGAGTAACTATAACTGATCAATTGAAGAGACCCACAATCTAGACGTTTTGCAAGACATGTGGTATTCGTGATCGATTGGATCCGATGTGGTGGTCTGATACACAGTAAGTGGGATCCACTTAGGAGTGAGTGGATCGAGATTGGATCATTTATGGCTCAGGTTTGAGTTATTGTGGATTAGGAGGATCGTATGTGAGACATAGGTACCAGTGTGGTCTGTCGTTGCATACGTATGGGTATTGGACTTGGATCTAGTTCTTGGTTTGCCCCATGAGAGGTTATTGGATTTGATATTAGTCGGGAGACCCAGGAGACCGTGAAACTCGAAACGGACTTAAGTTGGTATTCCCCGGAAGACGTGTGGGCTTGGTTGGATCGTTGAACCTCAAAAATGAAGCGTGATTAGCTTGTAGTCAGATAGTAATCAAAATGGTTATGAGGATGTTTGTGTGCCCTGGAGATACACTTTGAGGGTGATGGGTACACTATAGTGTTGTTGAATGGAGCTTGGGTGTAGTAGAGCTCGGTTGAGGCTGATGTCGTTGATTGATGGACTTACCTGTACTTGGAATGTGTGCATGCTGGTTATGCAGTAGTCGGAACCATTCTGATGCGATTGGACATGCATCGTAATGTTCTGATAGAGGTGTTGGTAATCAGCTTGGTGCCGAGGTATGCTGTTGGTTGTCTTGCTGAATCGAAACAGTTTCGATGTGATTGACCGGTTGAGATATGGACTGGATCCGAGTGATCCTGAGTAATTTGACTGGTTGGTAGGAGTCAGTACTAATGTGAGTTGGATGCTCAGAGCCATGAGTGGCTGGTGGGACCCTGACATTGAGATGTATGATCATGGTTAAACAGGTATGTGATAGGGTCCAATTACAGACAGGTAGTGTGGAACGTGGATGGTGTTCCCACAGGTTGGTTATGTTGGTGATTAGTGGAACAACCGGTGAGATGATTGGTGGGGTTCGTGGTGTGAACGAGTACGTTGCGACTTCAGTAAGGTCGGCGTGGATCGCTGATGGAAGTAGTATGGATCATTGTACGGATATTGAAGAATAGAATTACCGAGGTCGGTAGATGCCGTCTTGCAAATTGGTTGTGAGGTGAGAATTGTGCCTGTTGACGATAGACTCTCACGATGTACAGAGGCGTTGGTACGAGGTACGCTTGACTCGAAAAAGGATCGAGGATAATGAGACTGGTACCAGTAGTGTTGTGGCGTACCTAGTGTTGGTTGAGCCGTAAGTGTCGGCTGGTGTGACATTAGAGGTACCTTGGGTACGAGTTGGAAGTGTATTGACCCCAGTGAGAATGGGATGATTCGCCAGAAGGACTGGAAGTTGGTATGAGTTGTTTCTCCTAGCAGAGTAGTGGTGACAGTTTGGGCATTGTCAGGCTCGGCTGGATTGGCCAGTTATAGACACTGGGTAGGAGACCTAGGTGTGAGGTGAGTTGGGTTCCCCTAATTAGTTGTGGACACACGTTATTCGGAATTTCGAGGACGAAATTCCTTAAGGGGGCAGATTGTAACTACCCGTCCCGGAAACCGGGATTAGATTAGTGCTTAATGATAGATTAGTGAAGTTAACAGGTGATTAGTTGGGTAAGTTCGGACGGACGGTGCGAAATGACAGTTTTTGCCCCTAAAATGGGGAAAAAGGTTGACTTTTAGTTTGGGTAGCCAAATGGACTTTGACCAATGACTATGACGTAGTTCAGGACGTTACGAGTTCATAGACAGGTGGCACGTCTGATTCCGACGTTCGAGGAAGAAGTTATGATATTCGGAAGTTCAAGGGTAATTTGGTAATTTGGTTGAAAAATGGAAAAATGTTGACTTTTCACACGACATGGAGTTGTCACGTATTTCGAGGACCGTTAGTAGGTCTCGATTCCCTGAGTACAACGATAGGCGGCACATCGTCATCGGACTTCGGATAGTTAGGATTTTGGTCTAAGTATGTGAAAGGCAAAATGGTAATTTATGAAGGCAGGGGAATTTTGGTCATTTTGATGCATTGGGATTTGTGCCCAATAATACTTGGACACTTGGCTACTCAGGGATTGATGCCCACCTAGATTGGGACACATGTCCCTCACTGGAAGGCTATGTAAGCCTCAACACTATCTTTCATTGTGTTTTTGTTTAAATTATGGTTGCACGAATATGGGACTAAAAACAGAGAACAGAGAACAATGTGTGTGTGTGTGTGTGTGTGTGAGGGAAACCCATTGATCTTCAGCATAATTGTTAAGGAGAGATGAATGAAAGATGAAAGGGAGGTTGAGACGAACAGAGCGAGGCTGGTGGAGTGCACCATCGTGTACGGTGGTGGACTGGAAACGGTAAGACTCGTGACCTCCCTTGTTGAGATTCAAATGCCACGTGGTGGACTGGGCTGGATCGAACCGGTTTAGACCCAACCTGACCAAGGAAGACGATGATGAACATTGTCGAGCGTGAGGCCTATGCGCAGCCCCTTTGGGAGGCGCGTAAAGGCGCGTGGTGCCTCTGATTGGGAAGTTTTCAACATGTGAAATGATGTAATCAATGTAACGAACATTTTGGCACTGGTTTTTTGAGATAATTACGTATTTGCACGTTTTACGAGCTTACGATTTATGTTGCACTTTGATCATGGTTTTGGTGATTTGATTTTGGGATTTGAATTATGGATTATGATTTGATTTCAATGATTCATAATGGATTTTGGAAAATTGATTTCGGGCTTGAAGCCCTGTTCATAAAAGTGATTTCGATAAATGTGATTTCAGGTTTTGGAATCGGATTTCGGAAATATGATTCTTGATTCGGTTGTGGAGGTTGAAGGTGAATTTCTGGATTTGGGTTCGAAATGATGATTCCGGATGCCAGCTTACAGAATGATGATTTTGGACTCGGATATGGAAATGGATTATGGATGTGATTTCCGGATTTGGTTTTGGGTTTAAAGACCCGTTGATATTGATTTTGGGTTTAAAGACCCGTTGAAACTTGGTTTTGGGTTTAAAGACCCGGATATGGTTGGATCTGGTTTTGAGTTTAAAGACTCGGTTGATTGATGACGGGGGAGGGCCCTGGATTGATATGTTTTGAGTTTAAAGACTCCGTTATTGTGATATCCCCTGAGGCCTGTTGATTGTGTTTTGAGTTTAAAGACTCGTTGATATCCCGGGAAGGCCTGATTATGCGCATGTGTTTTGAGTTTAAAGACTCGGTGCGCTTGAGATCCAGCAACTTGATTGATTGATGTTCTACTTTGGTTTTTCAGTAGTTTTCAGATGTTTTGGGCTATGGCCCGGATAATGGGATTTAATGATTTTTGGGCTGAATTCCTCTACTTTGAAGAGGATTTATGATTTTGGGCTGAGGCTTGGATTTGAGTTACGGATTGGAAAAAAAGATTTGATTTCCGATTTTCATTGATGGTTTTCTTATCTTGGATATGAAATGGTTTTATGAAAATGTTTTCATCTGCATGCATTGGTTTTTTTGTGGAGGGTATAGCTGTAATTTCTTATAAACTGTTTTCTGATTGTATTGATTATTTTTGTACACTTACAGTCTTTTCTGTTTTTGATACCCTCCAGGTTTGATGCGGTGCAGGCTGTTATGAGAGAGAGACGAAGACATCACACGCGATCCACAATAAGGCTGCGAACCCTGGTTAACTCAAGTGGGTTTTTGGTACACTGAACTGGGTATCCCTTGTCTGGTTTGCGTGTATCACAGGGGTTGAATGGGTATTTAGCCTTTGTGACGCACGTTAGTTAGACAGGAGCATGACCTAGCCCTTAATCCCGGGGGATTGGGGGTGGGTCGTGTCCATGTGGGTACACCGATGGGGGTGATCTACCGAGTGAATCAGGTGTTACGAGCTTGCCTAGTGGAAGTAGAGGGTGTGGAATTTCCAACTAACCTGTTCATTTTGGATATGCACGGCTACGACGTCATACTCGGAGTCGAATGGTTGTCAGAACACTATTTGTTAATCAACTGCTGCAACAAACGGGTGACATTGAGGAGTCCGGGTTTACCGGATGTGATCTTCCAGGGAGAGTGTGCAGACTCGTCACCTGAGGTAATATCTGCGCTCACAGCTACTAAACTATTACAGAAAGGGTGTCAGGGTTACCTAGCTTATGTGGTGGAGTCATCTGATGAATCTTTGAGAATCGAGGATATCCCAGTGGTACGGGAATTTCCTGATGTGTTTCTAAAGGACTTGTCTGGATTACCACCACAGAGGGAAATTGACTTCACGATCGAATTACTCCCCGGGACACGACCGATATCTCAAGCGCCGTATCGTATGGCACGGACCGAATTGCGAGAATTGAAAACTCAACTTCAGGAACTAGTGGATCTGGGATTCATCCGACCCAGCACTTCACCCTAGGGAGCGTCGGTTTTGTTTGTTAAAAAGAAGGAAGGTAGCTTACGGTTGTGTGTGGACTATCGGCAACTCACTAAGGCAACGGTAAGGAACCAGTACCCCTTACCTAGGATTGACGGCCTATTCGACCAACTGCGGGGAGCGCGGTACTTCTCAAAGATAGATCTACGGTCGGATTACCATCAATTGAGGATAGCTGAGGGAGATGTTCAGAAGACGGCTTTCCGGACATGATATGGACATTACGAGTTCTTGGTAATGCCATTTGGGTTGACGAATGCACCAGCTGCATTCATGGACTTGATGAACAAGGTTTTCCGATCTTACTTAGACAAATTTGTAATCATGTTCATCGACGACATTTTCTTGTACTCCAAGAATGCCAGGACTCACGAGAAACATCTACGGTTGGTTTTGGGTAGACTGTGATAGGAACAGTTATATGCCAAACTGAGCAAGTGTCAGTTTTTACTGAACAATATCGCATTTCTAGGACACATCATATCACCCGATGGGATTAGCGTGGATCCCCATAAGACAGAAGCAATGACCAACTGGGCCAGGCCGACAACCGTGACGGAGGTCCGGAGTTTTGTTGGATTAGTAGGCTAATATTGGAGATTCGTAGAGGGTTTCTCCAAAATTGCTGCACCGTTGACTCGATTGACTCGGAAAGGGGTGAAGTTTGTTTGGGATAAGCAGTGTGAACAGAGTTTCCAGGATATGAGGTACCGGTTGACCACTGCACCCGTCCTTGCGCTACCGGACAACAGCGGAGAGTTTGTGGTCTACAGTGACACATCGATGTAAGGACTGGGTTGCGTGTTAATGCAAAATGGTAGGGTTATTGCACACGCATCACGGCATCTGAAGACTCATTAACTGAAATACCCTACCCACGATTTGGAGTTGGCGATGGTGGTTCATGCCTTAAAGATCTGGAGACATTACATGTTCGGTGTGACATGCAGGATATACACCGACCATCAGTGTCTAAAGCATTTATTCACTCAGAAGGAACTGAACATGAGGTAGCAGCGATGGTTGGAGCTAATCAAGGATTATGACTGTACAATTGAGTATCATCCGAGCAAAGCAAATGTAGTGGCGGATGCACTTAGTAGAAAATCAGCAGGATCAGTTGGACACTTGAAGATGGTGTATCTTCCCTTAATGGTGGAACTCCGGAAGATCGGGGTTATGTTGGGGATGGACGAGCAGGGAGCTTTGTTGGCTAGCTTCCATATACGACCTGTGCTAGTCGATAGGATTATTGAAGCTCAGCTCCAGGATCCGATACATTGTGGTTACAGAGGTGAGATTGAGGAAAGACAGAGGGACTTCTCCGTTCGGGGCGATGGAGCGTTAGTGAAACTTGGACGTCTGTGTGTACTTGCAGTGGCGGAGTTACGGACAGAGATTCTGGATGAGGCACATAGTTTGGCTTATGCAATGCATCCAGGAGGGACAAAGATGTATTGTACCCTCTGAGACTACTATTGGTGGCCAGGGATGAAGAGGGAAATAACTGAGTTCGTCAGCAAGTGTCTAACCTGCCAGCAGGTCAAGGCAGAACGGCAGAGATCGTATGGGGCCATGCAGCCACTTTGGATCCCTGAATAGAAATGGGATCATATTACCATGGATTTTATCTTCAAGTTACCGATGACACGGAGTGGTTTCGATGGGATTTAGGTAATTGTGGACCGGCTAACCAAGTCAGCACATTTTCTGCTTGTACGCGAGACTTACAAGCTCAACTGACTGGCTCAGCTGTTTGTTAGTGAGATCATCCGACTTCACGATACCCCAGAGTTGATAGTTTTGGATCGGGATCTGCATTGGGTACGAACTTGCATTTCAATACGACTTTTCACCCACAGACACTAGATGATATGATGAGAACCTGCGTGCTGCAGTTCCAAGATTCGTGGGATGTCCGGTTACCCTTGATGGAGTTCGCATACAACAACAGCTATCAGGCGAGCATTGGAATGTCACCCTATGAGGTATTATATGGTCGGCAATACAGGACACCTGTCTGTTGGAGGTCGGGGAACAAACCGCAGTTGGGCCAGACTTGATGTATATGACTCATGAGACAGTCCGGGTTATCAGGGAGAGGTTGAAGGCGGCCCAGGATCGTCAGAAGAGTTATGTAGACAGACGGATTCGAGAGTTGGAGTTTGAGGTTGGGGATTTTTTTTCATGAAGTTATCCCCATGGAAAGGAATCATCCGTTTCGGATAACGTGGGAAGTTGAGTCCTGGGTACATTGGGCCTTATGAGATCACAGAGAGGATTGGTCCAGTGGCTTCTCGTTTGGCGCTACCTCCAGAACTTTCCCGAGTATATGATGTGTTCCATATGTCCATACTACGGAAATACCTTCGGGATGACTCCCATGCTTTACCAGAACAACCACTAGAATTGATGACAGACTTGAACTTTGAGGAGCACCTAGTGTAGATTTGGGTTTGGAAGGACAAAGTTTTAAGGAATAAGACGATCCCATTAGTAAAGGTGTTGTGGAAAAACCATGAGGTCGAGAAAGCGACATGGAAACCCGAGGATTTAATGAGAGAGCAGTACCCGTACGTGTTTGAGTAATTTCGAGGATGAAATTTTTGTAAGGTGGGTAGGTTGTAACGACCTGAACCTTTATTATTATTATTTTATTGTGAAATGACCATTTTGCCCGTAAAAGGGGGAAAGTTGACTTTTGATCCAGGAAATAATTAGAACTTTGACCCACGACTGTGACGTAGATCGGGACGTCACGAGTCCGTAGACAGGTGGCACGTCGAAATCGAACTTCGTATGAGAAAGTTATGGTCACCGAAGCGATTTTAGCGAAACTTACGAACCGAGAACAAACTTAAAATATTATTAAAATAATTAAATCTATCCCAGCCTTAGATTTAATCTGGACCGTCGGATGAGTGATAAATGTCACTCATCCTAGGGCTACTATTCCCTAAAATCTGGATCTACACCTATTGGTTCTTTTAAAATATTTTATTTTCTCTTAATCCGCCCCAGCCCTCCATCTTCTAAGACCATTGCATCTGGGTTATTCATTTCTGTTTGCTTTTACCCTTTATCTGCACGATCATCCTTCCCTCATCTCGCACAAACCATTCCCACTCGTGAAAGAACACATGGCTTCACCCGTGCACAGACGCCCAACCGACCACAACACTTGCCACAGGACCACGACCACCACACTCACCGCTTGCATCTTCATTAGTAGCCACCCCCCTCATCCTCTCTTCTGTAATATCCCTTCCCGAAAATTAGGATTAGATTAGTTGTTAATGACAGATTAGTAGAGTTAATTAGTAATTAGTTGGACGAATTCGGACGGACGGTGTAAAATGACGATTTTGCCCTTGGAATGGGCAAAAATGTTGACTTTTAGTTCGGGAGGTCAAACGGACTTTGACCAATGACCGTGATGTAGTTCGGGACGTCAAGAGTTCATAGACAAGTGGCACGTCCAATTCCGATATTCGAGGAAGAAGTTATGATGATCGGAATTTCGTAGGTATTTTTGTAATTAGGTTAAAAACATGGAATTTGTTGACTTTTTACGTGACAAGTCAATTTCACGTAATTCGAGGACCATTAGTTAGGTCTCGAGTCCTTGATTCCAACGACAGGCGGCATGTGTCATTTGGAGTTCGAGAAATAGAGTTACGGGTTTAGGAATGCGAAGGGTAAAATAGTAATTTGTCAAGGTATGGGCATTTTGGTCATTTTGATACATTGGTATCTGTGCCCAGCAGGATGAGGACATCTGTCCCTACTATAGTGGATATTTTTGCACCAGATATTGGGAGATTGGGACACGTGGGAGATTCTGGTTGGTTCCAGCATTTTCTCACAAGTTGATCGATTAACCTTAAATAGGGCAGAGTGAATCGTGCATTTTGGGTTATGTTATGTGAGCACAGTGCTGGTGATGGGTGTTTGAGTGAAAACTGGAGAGAGTAAAGGGGAAGAGTGAAGAAGAAAGGAGAAGCTAATGAGGAGAAAATGGAGAACACAGACAGGGTTTGCACGGGTTGTTAGAAAACAGAGAGTGTGTGTGTGTGTGCAATGGGTGACCCTGGACCCAGATTCTTACCAAGCTCACAATTTTCTTTGCTGGTCGGGGAAGTATGTGGCTGAGGAGGTGATCCAGGATGGTGGTGCCACCGTGGAATGGTCGTCCACGACGGTGGCTCAGTAACCGTGAAAATAGAGACCGGGTACGATCGTGAAACCCAATCCATTCAACCTCTCAAATGACCTCCTCTGCTCATGGTTTCTATATAAAAAAGAAGGGAGAGGTTAGGGCGATGAGATTGGAAACCACAGGCGGTGGTTACGACAGCAGAGGAGGAAGGTAAGCTTGAAAACCCGTGAGCCTTGGTTTAAATTCGAGAATGGTAATTTGAGATTTAACTTTTGTTTTGCGGTTTCGACGATTGAATAATGTCTCTTAAGGTGCCAGAGACTGTTTGAGGTCAGAATCAAGGACTTTAGTGGCTGAAATCAAAGAACACGATGAAGGAACAGTGGCCGAATTTTCATCGATTCGGGAAGGTAAGATTTTGGTCTTTAAGTTGTGATTTTATAAGCTAAGTCGATCAAAATGAATAGGACGATGTTAGAGGACTTAAAAGGATGAAAAAAGGACGAAAATTGGATGAAAATCGGCCACGCCGATTCGAGTTGCAGAGACCGGTTCGAACTGGTCTGAATCGAGTTGAACTGAGGTTGAAGGTGACACTGTAGCAGGTGCGTGAAGCCCACGCACAGCCCCTTTGGCCGACGCATGAAGGCGCGTGGCACACATTTTGAGGAAGTGTCCAACATGTGAAATGATGTAATTGATGTAACGAACATTTTAAGACTAGTTTTGAGTCAATCCGACATCGTCTCGATAGTTTTCAGGATGTCCGAAGGTTTTAGGACTCGATTAAAAATAGTTAAAAATTCAGGAAAATTACGGGGCTTTAGTATAAGCTTTATGAAATAGTTAGTGACCTTATTATGGGATTTGGACAGGTTCGGGGTAGCCGATGATAGTGGATTGGCCGGGAATAGCATAGGTGCACGCGTATCGAGGCAGCGGCGAAATGGTCTGTGAGTGGACTTTGCTTTCTAACTTATGATGCATGCATATATGTTTTATATGTTTTCTATACGTGATTCTATGATTTTAATTATGATCTTGATGGTTACGGTTTTGCACGATTTTCGAGATGTCTACGAAATTACTCGATTTACGAGATTTCGATTATGTCACGATTGATCATGGTTTTAATTCTTGGATTTTGGGATTTAAAATATGATTTGATTTCAAAGGTTTGAAATGGATTTCAGAAAAGTGATTTCGGGCTTGGAGCCCTGTTCATGTGATTTCGAAATGAGATTTCGGTTTTGGAACTGGATATTGGAAATGATGTTTCGGAGTTGGTTTTGAGACTTGAAAGGGAAAGTCTGGATTTGGGTTCGGGTTGATGGTTCTGGATGCTAGCTTAAGGAATCATTGTTGCGAATTCGGAGAAGGATTTTCTATGGTTTTCGAATGAAAATGGTTTTGGGTTTAAAAACCCGGAAAAATAAAAGAAAACCGTTGGATCTGGTTTTGAGTTTAAAGACTCGGTTGATTGACGGGGGGGAGGGCCTTGGATTGATATGTTTTGAGTTTAAAGACTCGGTTGATTGACCGGGGGGGGCATATGTTTTGAGTTTAAAGACTCGGTTATGAGACCCCTCCCCCCCCCCCCCCCCCCCCCGCGAGGCCTGTTGATTGTGTTTTGAGTTTAAAGACTCGTTGATATCCCGGGAAAGCTTGATTATTGTGCATGGTTTTGAGTTTAAAGACTAGGGCGCACTTGAGATCTAGCAAACTCGCATGATTGATGTTTTTCACTGGATTTTCACTGGTTTTCAGAATGTTTTGGGCAGTGGCCCGGATGATTTGGATTTGACGAGTTTTGGGATTGAGTCCCCGTACCTTGCGATTGATTTGTGATTTTGGGCTGAAGCCCTGGATTTGAATTGCGGATTTGAAGAAAGAAATGATTCGAGTTTTTCAATAACAGTTTTCAATGATGGTTTTTGATATGAATGGTTTCATTACATGGATTTGATATGCATACATTGGTTTTTGCATGGAGGGTAAAAATGTAATGGTTTTTTCTGATAATTGTTTTTGAACTTATTCTTTATTTTTGTCTACTCACAGTCTTTTCATGTTTTCGATACCCTCCAGGTTATTGCGGTGCGGGCTATTGGTCAAGAGAGACGGAGACATCACATACGCAAACCACAGTAGAGTCTGCGCATTCTGGGAAGTCCGGGAGTTGGAACGATGCGTTGAAAAATCCCTTGTCCCACTTACGTGTCACATGGAGGTTGAACGTCGGTTTAGCCTTCGTGCCATGCGTAAGTTAGACAGGAGCATGACTTAGCCCTTAATCCTGGGGGATTGGGGTGGGTCCTGTCAAATTGGTATCAGAGCAGGTTTCGTGCGCTCTGCGCGAGGTTTGGTTCCCAGAGTCATTGGTTTGTCAACTTGGGTGTTGTGATGCTACTGTGGATGTGATGTCTCAACGCAAAACAGCCCGTCATCAACCTGGATACGCGAGTGATACCGAGTAGTTGTACGATAGGTACGATAGTTAGTGGCTTCATTAGGGGTGAAAGTGTGAGCGACTAGGTGATGTGGTACCCGATACGCAATTGGATGTGTTATTTGCCAGCTTTGGGCCGGAATAGATGTCATGTTTGGATGCCCGATATGATCGATGGTTGATTGGACCTTAGGGCCAGCTGGGTACTGGAGTAGTTTAGCCTGGATGGTAGTCGGTGAGCTACATTTGAGTAAGCTGGTCGGCCTGTGGGGCCCCAATTGTAGCCTGTTGAGCTGGTGGTGTATGTGGGCCGAGGAGGCCGGTTGTTGATGTCTTGTCAGGCCGGGTTAGGTCGGGTGATGGTAATATGGGATTGGTGACGTTTTGGTTGACTTGGTTAAGATTGGATTTGTGCGGCTACGTGTAGCTGGATGCCTCGCATGGCGAGGGTCTAGGAAACGACTTTGAGGATCTGAGGAATGCTTCCCCCTAGTGATGGATACTGGTTGTTGATGAGTGTAGGAGTGACGACCCGAGTGGTAAGGTCGTAGGGAACCAGTGACTGTCGCGGGTTTGGATAACCCGTGTTATGAGGATGATTTGAAGAACCCCGTGGGAGGACTGGTCTGGACTGTGGACTCCTTGGAAAGGAACCCAGAGGAAGTACTTAGTTTCAGAAACCTGAGTTGGTAGTTGTGGTTGTTGGGCCGACTTACGGCCAGACTGGAGATGTTGCTGCTAGGTGCAGCCGAGGTAGTGGATGATTACTAGACGACTCTGGATGAGTAAAGTGAGATTACGGTGTTGGTTGAGCATTTGGTTGCACAGTTGGTTGAGCATTTGGTTGCGCAGAGTTGGGAATGACGAGTGATGTCAGTTCCACCACCCAAGCGTAGAATGAGGGTTTTGGCTGGTTAGGAGCAGAGATCCGGGACTGGTGAGTAATGAGCCCGAGATAGAGGATGTTGTGTCACGAGCCGGGAGGCTTGTAAGGGTACGATGGGGACATCGTGAGTGAGGTTGTGACCAAGCGTGAGATGTCGGCATCTAGGAGGAACTACGAGTAGAGCTGAGAGATGTGATGACCATGGGTAGGTCATGTTCGATATGAACGGTCAGGATGCCATTGGGTTGATCAGAGTAGCGCAGCGGAAGTGCGGTGAACCTATTCTTTGTGTTGGATCGGGTTAGGTTTGTATGGTCAGGATTGACCGTTCATGAAGATGGTTTTAGTGGACTCCCCCTAATATGATGGACTATGTCGGCAGATGCCGAGGAGGATAGTGACTCAGGAGTCCGAGGTGAGTGATCATTGATTTTGATTCCGAGAGTTGATTACTCGTTCGATAGTGATGCTTAGGGTTGAACCTCAGAAAGGTTGGGCTGCAAATATCAGAAGGAGTGATGATTGACATTTTGGCTATGCAGGCACGGTGTTAACCGACAGGTGAGTTGGTTTAGTTACGGACATGTGGTTGTGGTTCGTAGGAGTTGTGGATCAGCTCAGTATAGCAGAGTTGATGTTTGGATAGTTGATCCAATGGTGGTATTCAGGTGGCGGATTGAGTCCAGGGTTAGCATCTTGAAATCATGAGCTATTGTAGTGAGACATTGAGATGTGATAATATTCTATATTGGTCGGGAGACCCAGGAGACCAGGAGACTGGGAAGGAATTTGAGTTGGACTTCCCCGAAAGACGTGTAGTTTGGCCTAGTATTGGATTGGACCGATGGGCTTCAAGGTGAAGCAAGTTCGACTCGTGGCCAGGTGGTAATTTGTATAGGTACGAGGATGTTTGTGTGCACTAGAGATTTCACTGTGGGGGTGATGAGTACACTATGATTTTGTTAGTTGGACTTTGGGTGTGTTAGAATGTGGCTGACTCCGATGTGGTTGATTAGTGGACGTATTGTAGGATGACGTTGGAAGTACGTGAGGATATGCTCTACGAGCTATATTGAGGTATTCTAAAATATCTTTGTTCTAAGTTCGTAGGGTTGTCCTTGCGTGTGTTTGGTGGTATGTAACGCGGTTCTAGTTGGTGGTACTTGGTGAATGTACTTAAAAGGTGTATGTACTGGCTCTGCAGTGGTCAGAACCATGCTAATGTAATTGGACGTGCAACGTGATGTTCTGGTAGAAGTGTCGGTGATCGGCTTAGTGCCGAGGTATGTTGTGGATTGATGGATGATCGGCGTAGTTCCGATATGATGGATTGTGATAGAGCATGTGGACTGAATCTGGTGATCCAGAGTGGTCTGCTAATGATTACTGACATGATATGAATGCTCAGAGCCATGAGTGGCTGATAGGACCCTGATATTGAGATATGTAAGCACGGTTAACCAGATCTGTGATAGGGTCTAGTTACAGACAGGTAGTGTGGGACGTGGATGGTGTTCCCACAGGTTGACAGTGTTAGTGGTCAGTGGAACCACTGGTAAGATAATTGGCTAAATTAGGGGTATAGACGAGTACGTTGTGACTCTGGTGAGGTCGGCACGGATAGCTGACGGGAGTTGTATGGAACGTTATACGAATCGTGATGCATATAAGTACCGAGACCCGTAGATGCCTTGTGAATGGGTGTACCTGCGATTTGTGTTTGTTGACGGCGGACTCACATGATGTACTGGGACGTTGGTACGAGGTACGCTCGACTCGAAAGGAGTCGGAAGGTGTACCTAGAGTTAGTTGAGTCGTGAGTTCGGCTGGCATGACGTTAGAGGTACCTTGAGTACAAGTTGGAAATGTGTTGCCCCGATGAGGATGGGATAATTCGTCAGATGGATTGGAAGTCGGATAAGTTGGTTTGCTTAACCGAGTTGTGGTGACAGTTGGGAACTGTCAAGATAAGGTGGACTGGTAGGTGCTGGACACCGGGTAGGATACCCAGGTGTGAGATTAACTGGACTTTCCCCCAGTAATTACGGAAGTACGAGATACGGAATTTCAGGGACGAAATTCTTTATGGGGGGTAGATTGTAACAGCTCGTCCCGGAAATCGGAATTAGATTAGTTGTTAATGACGGATTAGTAGAGTTGATCAGTAATTATTGGACGAATTCGGATGGACGGTGCAAAATGACAATTTTACCCTTGGAATGGGCAAAAATTTTGACTTTTAGTTTGGGCCATCAAACGAACTTTGACCGATGATCGTAACGTAGTTCGGAACGTCACGAGTTCATAGACAGGTGGCACGTCCGATTCCGATATTCGAGGAAGAAGTTATGATGTTCGGACGTTCGAAGGTATTTTCGTAATTAGGTTAAAAAGAAGGAATTTGTTGACCTTTTACGTGACAAGTCAATTTCACGTAATTCGAGGACCGTTAGGTAGGTCTCGAGTCCTTGATTCCAACGACAGGCGGCATGTGTCATTTGGAGTTCGGGAAATAGAGTTACGGGTTTAGGAATACGAAGGGTAAAATAATAATTTGTCAAGGTAGGGGCATTTTGGTCCTTTTGATACATTAGGATCTGTGCCCAACAGGATGAGGACGTCTGTCCCTACTATAGTGGATATTTTTGCACCAGATATTGGGAGATTGGGACACGTGGGGAGATTCTGGTTGGTTCCAGCATTTTCTCACACGTGGGAAGAGCGAAGAAGAAGGGAGAAGACAGTGAGGAGAAAATGGAGAAAACAGAGAGGGTTTGCACGGGTTGTTGGAAAACAAAGAGTGTGTGTGTGTGTGTGTGTGTGTGTGTGTGTGTGTGCAATGGGTAACCCTGGACCCAGATTCTTACCAAGCTCACGATTTTCTTTGCTGGTCGGGGAAGTATGTGGCTGAGGAGGTGATCCAGGATGGTGGTGCCACCGTGGAATGGTCGTCCACGACGGTGGCTCAGAAATAGTGAAAACAGAGACGGGGTACGATCGTGAAACCCAATCCATTCAACCTCTCAAATGACCTCATCTTCTCATGGTTTCTAAACAAAAAAGAAGGGAGAGGTTAGGGCGATGAGAATGGAAGCCACATACGGTGGTTACGAAGACGGAGGAGGAAGGTAAGCTTGAAAACCCGTGAGCTGTGGTTTAAATTCGAGAATGGTAATTTGAGATTTAACTTTTGTTTTGTGGTTTCGATGATTGAATAATGTCTCTTGAGGTGCCAGAGACTGTTTGAGGTCAGAATCAAGGACGTTAGTGGCCGAAATCAAAGAACACGATGAAGGAACAGTGGCCGGATTTTCATCGATTCGGGAAGGTAAGATTTTGGTCTTTAAGTTGTGATTTTATTAGCTAAGTCGATCAGATGAATGGGACGATGCTAGAGGACTTAAAAGGATGAAAAACAGACAAAATTGGATGAAAACTGGCCACGCCGGTTCGAGTTACAGAGACCGGTTTGAACCGATCTGAACCGAGTTGAACTGAGGTTAAAGGTGACACTGTAGCAGGCGAGTGAAGCCCACGCGCAACCCCTTTGAGTAGCACGTGTGGGCGCGTGGCACACATTTTGAGGAAGTGTCCAACATGTGAAATGATCTAATCGATGTAACGAACATTTTAAGACTGGTTTTGAGTCAATCAGACATCGTCTTGATAGTTTTTGGGGTGTCTGAAAGTTGTAGGACTCGGTTAAAAATAGTTAAAAATTCGGGAAAATTACGGGGCTTTAGTATAAGCTTTATGAAGTAGTTAGTGACCTTATTATGGGATTTGGACAGGTTCGGGGAAGCCGATGATAGTGGATTGGCGGGAACAGCATATGTGCATGTGTATCGAGGCAGCGGCGATACCACGTTGACAGGACCTATCCCAATTCCCCCGGGATTACACAGGATGTGCCATGCTCCCGTCTGACACGGAGTGTCAGACAAGGGATAATTCCAACCTTAGCCCTCTCGGGCCATCAGAGTACGCCAGGATCCGGAGGAGGTATGTGATATCTCGGTCTCTGCATAGTCCACATCCGCTGTCAACCTGAAGGGCAGTCAAAACATTAAAAGTTGTGAGTGGACAAAACAAAAGTTTATAAAAATATTTCCATGAAGACATTTGTACCCTTCACTAAAAAGCCTGCATGCATTCGAAAACCATTTAACCAAATGGAACCATATGTGGGAACTAAGCCCAAAACCGTAATGAAATCAAGTACACGAGCCACTGCTCAAATCCTATTTAACCACACATCACATATCATATATCGTATATATCATATATACATATCATTCAAACAACCAATCCTTTTACGGTATCCAAAGCTACGCGCGTGCTACCCGGGTCTCAATCCGAATCTTCTCAAAGTCAAGGTCAATGTCCACAGACCACGGATCCTACCCGAGGTTATAGTAACCATAGCCTTCCTGAGAGTAAGGAACCCAACTGAGGCAACTCCCACTCAGTCAGTGCTCCGTGACTACTCGGGGGTCCACCCAGGACAATGACCCTCCCCGGAGGAGATAATAGAAGTAAAGGAAGGTATATGAACATATATATACATAACACAAACATTCATGCCCAGTTCCCCTGAACCATCATGATCCATATATATACATATAGGTAATATCCTCCATGCCCGATTCCCATAAACTATCATGTACCATAATGACCTTTCCAAGGTTCATGCCGGTTCCCATAAATCGCTATGAACTTGGAAATCCATCAAGGGTCCTTAACCCGAAATCATAACCATAAATAAACTGGGTCTTGTGCCCGAACATATGATATCAGCTAAGCATCCTCCCCGATCTCTCAGGGTCAGTCACGACTCCAATCGTAGTGATGTGTGCAACCATCCATCCAGGACCGCCCTCAATCCTGGTATGTCGCCGTGAACGAATCAACCGACGCGACCACCACAAGATCATGGTGCACTCATCACTGATCGCTATACTGAACCGTCAGCACTCCGAACTCGAGCCTCCCCAGGCTGTCCGACCACGAATCGTGCATCGTGACCTCTCTGGAAGGAACATATCCTAATTCGGAGGCGAGCGTCACGTCATCCGTCACCGTGCACCAAGCACCTGCCGTGACCACGACTCGGACCCGTATGTCATCCATAGCGTCATATGCTTGAGACAAAATCAAATGGGTCTCATACCCGAGTTTATCCTTTTGAAATCAATTTCCAAATCATTTAGACCAATAAAGACATACAAACCCGTATTGGCACCGTATAGGGCCGAACCTAGAAATACGTGCCAATACGCAACCACACATCCAAATGCACTCATGGCATAACAAACAAGTATTTAAAATATATAATAAACATTTATGCATGAACCAATTTAGAAAACAAGGTACACTCACAGATCGTTCGAGCTGCCGCCTCAATTTGCGTGCCATACGGCTCTCCCGAGCCAATCACCATCACCAAGACTCCCGAACCTGTCCAAATCGTAATAGAAGGTTACTAACTACTTAATTAACCTCCTATTAAAGCCTCGTAATTTTTCGATATTTTTAACTATTTTTCAACTCGATCCGAAACCTTCCGATACCCCAAACATTATCAAGACGGTGTACGATCGACAAGAAACCAGTCCCAAAATGTTCGTTACATCGAATAGAAGATTTCACGTGTTCAATACTTTCCCATTGGACCTACCACGCGCCCCCACGCGCCCTTGATAGTCCCTGCGCGTGAGCCCACGCGCCGGTACTATTCATCATCCCCAACCTCTGTCGAACCGGTTCACCTGCAACTGAACCGGCCTGGACTGGTCGAACCGATTCAAGCTTCAAACCGTCCATTTTCAATCCTATTTCAACCCTTTTTCATCCTAATGTAATCCTAATCCCATTTCTAATCATTTTGAACGTTAAAATGGAATTAAAACCCATCAAAACCGTGCTCTTCAATCCGGCCATGGCGGCCATGCATTCCCTCCACCGTCCACGGCCCTCCAGGCCATCCTAGGCCCTAAAACTAATCCTAAACTTCTCCCTAGGTCCCCAGAAACCTAACCTAGGTCTTAGAATCGAATAAAACCCAATAAAATCGAATTTAGAAATTTTGAAAGCTTACCCATGAGTTTCGGGTTTTTCCCCAGCCGTGTCCTCCGCCATGGCTGGCCGTCACAGCCCTCTCAGCACCTCCTCACGGTCATATTCATGCTCAGAGGGTCCTTGTGATGGTGAGGTGTGTTGTGTGTTTGTTCAAGAAATGGAAATGGGGGAAATGATGTTTATGGGTTATGGGGTTCGGGTTTGAAGAAGAACAAAGGAGAAGAAGATATATGATGGGAGAGGGAAATAATGGATGGTGAGGATATGAGGGATTAAATGGAATAAAGGGCCAAGATTGAGTGTTGGGTGGTTTAATTATAAAATAATAAATATAATCTTATTTAATTAACTAGATCCACAAATTGGGAGATTTGACCAATGGGATGAGTGACACTTGTCACTCATCCATGGGACCCACCTAAAATATCTTGGCCAATCAGAATTTGCCAAATCATCACTGTCTCGAAGTAAGTGCATAGTGAAATCGAACTTCCGTGACCTATAACTCTCCCGTTCGAAGTCCGATTTCAGCGTGCCCCCTGTCTATGGATTCATAACATCCCGTTCTACGTAACAATCCTCGTCCCTCGGCCATCAGACCACTCGGTCAAAAAGTCAACATTTGACCCCTTTTAACCAAAATTACCAAAATGCCCCTAAACTACCTAACATAATAACTTCTTCCTCGAACGTCGGAATTGAACGTGCCACCTGCCTATGAACTCGTGACGTCACGAGCTACGTCACCGTCATCGGTCAAAGTCCATTTGACCGTTAGAACAAAAAGTCAACGTTTTGCCCACGCCCATGGGCAAAAC
This sequence comes from Prinsepia uniflora, assembly GCA_032719365.1. NCBI lineage: Eukaryota > Viridiplantae > Streptophyta > Magnoliopsida > Rosales > Rosaceae > Prinsepia > Prinsepia uniflora. The sequence continues at coordinate 51,568,189 of CM064868.1, read as the reverse complement.
GGTCATTTCGCATCATTCGTCCGATTTCGCCTAACTAATCACCGATTAGCCTCACTAATTGTGATTAGTCACTAATCTAATCCTGGAATTCCGGACGGGTCGTTACATCACACATACATGCACCCTTCCTTTTTTCCTCTTATTTGTTTCATTGAACCCGAGAGGCCCAAACCATGAAACCCACACATCACCCTCCTTAATCCTCATCTATTGCTCTTGGGCCATGAAGGAAGTTTGGAGGGAAGAATGAGACCTGCAAGACGGTGGCAGGATCGTGGGCCGCCGTGCACGGTGGCCGGGAAACCACGGGAGGTAAGCTTTTACGTTCAAATTGTCATTTTCGTGTTTTAGACGTTAGGAAGATTTTCTGTCGATTGGGGGAGCTTTAGAAGGTTTGTAGGGACGTCTAGACGTGGTCGTTGACGGCGGTGGACGGCCAAACGGCCCAGGGATAAACTGCAAAAACTGGACCTGTGAGGGGTATGTTGAACCAGGGGTTTAAAGGAGGTTTTTCTACAATTTAATCATAGGTTTAGGTTTCTAGGATTAAGACAAGAAGATTAGAATCAAAAAGGGAGAAAATGGACCGAAAATGAGAGAGGTAGGAGCCTGAACCGGCCACACCGGTTCGGTTGGACCACCTGCACTGGAAACCGGTCTGGACCGGTCGTCGTAGGAAAGAAGAAGATACTGTGCACTAGCGCGTGGGCTTCACGCGCAGCCCTTTGGACGGCGCATGAGGGCGAGTGGGGACGAGTTTGGGGAAACTTTCAACATGCGAAATCATCTATTCGATGTAATGAACATTTTGGGACCAATTGGCTGTTGATTACTGCCTTACTGGTGAGGTTTAGTGGGGACCGTTTGGCTGGTAGCGTCAGCACGGACTGACGAGTGAGAGTTGGTGACTCCCAGTGGGGGCAGACGTCAAGTGATCATTTTCACTCGAGGTGGTCGAGTGTGGTCGGTACGACGTGAGACGGCGATGGGACGTCTGGGCACAGATGAGTTAAAGGGTGTACGGGTGTACACGTGTTGCGTGGTCGAAAAGTTTTCCCCGGGGTGGATGTAAAATAAAGATAAATCGGAATTTCGAGAACGAAACTGGTTTTAGGAGGAAGGATCGGTCGAGTTTTGATCGGATGGAATTTCGGGGACGAAATTCTTTAAGGGGGGAAGATTGTAACGACCCATCCCGGAACTCGGGATTAGATTGGTAACTAATCATGATTAAAGAGGGTTAATCGGTGGTTAGTTGGGTGGAAACGGACGAACGTGGCAAAATGACCGTTTTGCCCTAGTCGTGGGTGAAACGTTGACTTTTTATTCGGGCGGTCAAATGGACCTTGCCCGATGACCGTGACGTAGTTTGGGACGTCACGAGTTCATAGACAGGTGGCACGTCCGATTCGGACGAACAGGGTGAAAGTTATGACGTGCGGAAGTCCAGGGGCATTATCGTAAATTGGACGTTGTAAGGGAAAAAGTTGACTTTTTGTTTGACAATTGATATCCATATGACTCGAAGACCGTTATGTTCGTCTCGACGCCCCGAGTACAACGACAGGCGGCACGCCGAAAACGGACATCAGGTGACCGAGTTACGGGCATGGATGCGTGAGGGGCATTTTGGTAATTTTCTGCACAAGGGCAGAATGGTAATTTCGCAAGGGCTGTTTGAACGGTTACTGTAGCACCTGTTAATGGGAGACATTCCAGTGCACGGGTGGTTTGTTTTTGGGGCAATTTGGATGGGCTAAATTGTAGTTTAAGGGTTATTGGATTGTTTAATCTTGTTAGTGGGAGACATGGCCTTGTGGACGGTGGAAATGGGCAACCAAACCGTGGCCGGTGCACCTGAAAATAGAAGAAACAGGGGATGTTCCCCACGCCTAATCGACCACCTACACGACCTGTGAGAGGAGTATTGGGCTGATGAGTTGTTTATTGGCTAAGGGATTGTTTATGCGTCGGCTGGGAAACAAGAGATTGTGGGTGTGTGTAGGCAGAGCACAGGAAGAATTTTTAAAATTGGTCTGGGCTTGTTTGCGGGAAACAGAGACTCAGTGAGTCTGAATGAGGTTTCCACGTGTGTTGGGTCACAATTCAGATACCAGGGAGCATTGGGAGTGAGAGTGATTCTTTTGGGTGTCTGAGAGCTGAGGAATGAGAGGAATTGGTGAGGGAAATGCTTGAGAAACCCGAAACCGTGTTAGAGCAATTCAAAAATATGAACTCGAAATGTAGGCCAACCCAAGCCAATTCAAGGCTCAATTCAGTCTTCTGGGACATCATTTAGTCGATCCAGATCAAGGGGACCGAAGCTCGAAGCCTGGGAGCCATGGACAGTCACGACTGAGTTGCAGAAAAACCGAGCTTGGAGTCGTGGTCATGGAGGTAAGTTCTTGTGAAATTGAGTTCACAAACATCGTGTGGGTGAGTCTACGATGCTTCCCCACTAATCAATTGAAGGAATCAGTGACATCGAGTTGAACTGGGATGATGAACTTCAAGTACGATTTGAGTTCAGTTGAGTTGGTTTTAGACCGTGTCTATTTGAATGAGTATTACAGACCCCTAATTGAGTGTACTGCGAGTATAGTTGTGGGATCAATTGAAGAATTGGGATGGTTTCTCGCAGGAATTTGATCGGGTCGAGTCGCGGGTGAAAGGGCCTGTTTACCAGCAATCCGGGTTAGAACGACGACTGTACACCGCACTGTAGCTGGCGCGTGGCTTTCACGCGCAGCCGCTTGCGGCGGCGCGTGAGGGCGCGTGGGACGGTTTCTCAAGGTGAGTTCAAAACGACTTCTGTCCTACACGGTATGACGAACATTTTAGCGTTGATTTCGAGTTTATCGGACCCCGTTTCGATATGGTTCCGAGGGTCCGAAGATTTCCGTTACGTTTGTAATTAACGATTAATTCCCGGAAAATTATGGGAAATTAGTATGTTCTTATGTAAGCCCTTAGTGACACTAAAGTGTGTTTTCGAACAGGATTTGGAATTTCTGGAAAATGTCGGAAATTACGAAACCGCGTGCAGCGCGAAACCGAGCTTTAAAATTGGTGTGTGAGTGGACGTTGCTTTCAAATTTAATGCATGCATAAATTATTTCTATGATTTTATGATTATGATTATAAGTTGTGATTGATTTTGATTTCCGTATTTATACGTATTCGATTCCCGTATTTATACATATTTTTAGTATACATGTGAAATTACACGTATTTCGAGACTATGATCACTCGTGTGCTTAATGATGGTTTAATGAAAGAAGTTATATGAAATGGGTGTAAAGTGATTTAAGAAGGTTGTTTATGATTTGCGAGTGTGACTTACGATTTTGACACGTTTTTCGAGAACGTTCCGGATTTGCACGTTTTACGAGATTTTGAGTTATTGTGATTTGTTCATTGTTGATGTTTGAATTGGGGAATTAAAATGAGACTTGTGATTTTGAGGATTTTAAATGTGGGCTTTGAGTATGTGCTGACGCTACCAGCCAAACGGTCCCCACTAAACCTCACCAGTAAGGCAGTAATCAACAGCCAATTGGTGTCACATAAAGTGGCGTAAGATCAATAACACGATCTCATCTCGCAGGGCAAGCCCAACCCTGCGGCATATATCCATCTCAAGTCCATAACTGTCTATTCCCTCAGCGAACCACAACGCTGGAATCACTTCGGTGTGATAACATCACGCAAGGCCACACGTAGTGACGCAGTCACCAACTCACTCATCCTGAGTGTACGCATACCATCATCATACCCAATCAGGTGGGGTAACTGACACACATTGAATACTAGCCCATCAGTGTTCGCCCAACTCCACAATGGGGTTCACTAGCTATCCGTGGCTAAGAGCGCATGCTCATGAATTCACTGAACCCAACAAAATTAACTCAGCCTAGTGCATAGTACTCAATGTCCAGTTCACACCCACCACCAAATCCAATGGTGTCGGAACTAAGCCGACCATCAACCCGTATAACCATACGCCACTGGTACCTCACATGTGCTGTCACCATGCACCACACGGCCAGTCCAATACCGATCCTGGTACATCGTGCCAGATACGTACGTCCATTCCCCAATAAGTCCACTGCATGGTCCGCAGTCAATCGTGATTCGATACTGGGGTTCTCTTGTCCAATCTCATACTAGACAAATCGATCATTCCACTCATCATCCCTTCTGGATCCCATGGTCACCCGACCAGTAACACAACATCAACTCCCAAACACGTCATCCAAGACGTACCAACCCAAACACGCTCACCAAGGCGTGTACAGTCATGCCGAATGGGCATATAATCTCATTCACAAATACCGAGGCACACCAACTCAGAATCTATCAGATTCCCGCTCAAACGGTTACCACATCACCTCTGATTGACTTCGAAAATAAGCCAATCCCAATCACACATATCTATAACTGACCAATTAGACCTTGTTGGGTATCCACTCATCCACAAGTCAAGCCTCGAGTTCAACTCATACCAGTTCCCACTCGCTCGAGCACGGATTAACTTCGAAAAGAAGTTCAATCCAACAATCCTCATGTCTAAACATTTACGACAGAGCGATAAGCTCATCACCTAGCCTGATCAAGGCGATCACAATTCGAGTCCATTAACGCGTCACCCGACTGGTAACACCACGATCCTAGATCGTCACCACGCCCAAGGCCCACAACCTCATAATCCAGATCCACCTGGAACTCGATAATAGGGTCTTACACCCACTAGATTTCTTGTCAACCACCCAACATTCCTCCACTATCTGCTCCCCCAATCAATCACCCAACAACGAAACACATCCACTCTGTGGATCCCCTCCAGTCCATGACTCGACCACTACTGAATCTCAATACCATCACATTCTCATCATGACAGAGTCACACCCCAACTCGTGGCTCAACACAATCTCACTCACTGACACTAGCACCAGCGCTAGTACCAGCGCCACCATACAACCATCCACGCTAGCACACCGTGTGCATAGTGGTTAGCCCTGGATCTCCGCTCATACCGAGCGACGATCCCGCATCACCACTCGTACCCCGCAACCATGGGTACCGCCATTCTGGCAATCCACATCAGAAATATCGAACGTTCACAGGTCGCCCCTTAATTCTCAACTACTACCACTACTCCAAGTACTCACGACAATCAGCCATCTACCCAAGACCACCGTTCCACAAAATCAAGCCATAATTTTCTAACTCATCCAATAAATGACCATAAATCGATCCTTGGCATCCTAAGTGCCAAACGTCCCTCACTCCGCCTTTCTGGCTCCACTCAAGCCTTGTTACCTTACCATAACTCATCTCATGTTCCTAACCCAAAATACTGACTCATCGTGAGTCCCACATCCACATCTCGACTCCTCCTGAGTCCAATCTCATACCAAACCAATCATGTCATCACTGACATACCCAATCCCCGAGCAATATCCAATGCTCAACCACTTCCTATTCCAGCCACCGGTCTCGTTCGTCCTTGCGACCCACACAATTCTAGGTCCAGCAAGTCGCGCAAATCACATTTCACAGCTTACACTACCCGACATCTGACCCTCATACCAGGGTCAATCTCACCTGAGATCTAACACGAGGTCCCAAATACCCCCGCCTACTCGTCTAACTATCAGGTCGCGCACGAGGCTGACGCTTTGGAGGCATGATGTGGCCACAGAATCAGCAACCTAGTGCTCTGATACCAAATTGTCAGGACCGCCCCCAGAAGGGGCATCGATAACCGCGCCCGGTCCTGCTCCCGTCTGGCAAGTCGACTGAAATACCCAAGTTACCCTCAGTACGTGCCAGACCAGGGATAGGCACAAGTGCTTACTCATGCCTCCGCCCTTAGTACAGCCTCGAACAACGCGCCACAACCTGGAGGGTCAATAAAAACCAAAAGGTGTGAGTGGACAAAAAAATAAATTAGTTTAGCAAAAGCAGTTACAACAAGCGTTTTTACCTTCCGAGTAAAAACGAATGCATGCATACAAAAATCATTTCGCAAACGGTTCAGATTTCCCACATAAGAAAAACAAACTGTGTATCAAATTTCAACATAAGGAAAAACTCGTATGAACCTCAAAATCATTTTCCTTCCTCAACCATCGGGTCTTAGCCCGCAATCATAAACACCGGGCCTCAGCCCAAAACCACGAATCAAGACAATTGCACAACATGATCCAAAAAAAACAACACCCATATACCGGGCCACTGCCCAACTCAACCGAAACATCAGAAATCATCAATAAATCACAAGTCAATCATTTGCTGGATATCAAGTGTGCCCGAGTCTTTAAACTCAAAACCATGCGCATAAACAGGCCTTCCCGGGATATCAACGAGTCTTTAAACTCAGAACATAATCAATAGGCCTCGGGGGTATCACAGTAACCGAGTCTTTAAACTCACGAGTCTTTAAACTCATTAAGGGCCCTCCCCCGTCATCAATTAACCGAGTCTTTAAACTCAAAACGTGCTCCAGCAATAGCACCGGGTTTTTAAACCCAAAACAGTTTTCAAACACAACAACGGGTCTTCAAACCCAAAGCAGTTTTCAGCGGGTCTTTAAACCCCAAAACAGTTCATCAATCACGACCACGTGGGATCCATCCCAAAATCACATTTTTCACAACAGGACCCATGGTCCGAAATTCCACATTCATTTTCCCCAAATCATACTTTACAAACATAATCAAATCATCTAGAAACACGGGGCATGCAAAAACAGACCAAATCACTTTATTAAATCCTTTTTCATTCCCGAATTCGAATTCGCAATAATGATTCCGTAAGCCGGCATGCGGAAGCATCATCCTGAACCCAAACCAAGAATCCACTTTAAATTTCCGAAAATCGAAACTTCGTTCGTTAAAATTTCTTTTATGCCCCGAGCGTCAAGCCCGAAATCACCTTTTTCAAAATCCATTTTAATTCCTTGAAATCACTTCATTTCTCAAATCTCATTATCAAAACATCAAGACCACAATCATAATTACCAAAATCACAATTCAAGCAAAACATACTCAAAGCCCACATTTAAAATCCTCAAAATCACAAGTCTCATTTTAATTCCCCAATTCAAACATCAACAATGAACAAATCACAATAACTCAAAATCTCGTAAAACGTGCAAATCCGGAACGTTCTCGAAAAACGTGTCAAAATCGTAAGTCACACTCGCAAATCATAAACAACCTTCTTAAATCACTTTACACCCATTTCATATAACTTCTTTCATTAAACCATCATTAAGCACACGAGTGATCATAGTCTCGAAATACGTGTAATTTCACATGTATACTAAAAATATGTATAAATACGGGAATCGAATACGTATAAATACGGAAATCAAAATCAATCACAACTTATAATCATAATCATAAAATCATAGAAATAATTTATGCATGCATTAAATTTGAAAGCAACGTCCACTCACACACCAATTTTAAAGCTCGGTTTCGCGCTGCACGCGGTTTCGTAATTTCCGACATTTTCCAGAAATTCCAAATCCTGTTCGAAAACACACTTTAGTGTCACTAAGGGCTTACATAAGAACATACTAATTTCCCATAATTTTCCGGGAATTAATCGTTAATTACAAACGTAACGGAAATCTTCGGACCCTCGGAACCATATTGAAACGGGGTCCGATAAACTCGAAATCAACGCTAAAATGTTCGTCATACCGTGTAGGACAGAAGTCGTTTTGAACTCACCTTGAGAAACCGTCCCACGCGCCCTCACGCGCCGCCGCAAGCGGCTGCGCGTGAAAGCCACGCGCCAGCTACAGTGCGGTGTACAGTCGTCGTTCTAACCCGGATTGCTGGTAAACAGGCCCTTTCACCCGCGACTCGACCCGATCAAATTCCTGCGAGAAACCATCCCAATTCTTCAATTGATCCCACAACTATACTCGCAGTACACTCAATTAGGGGTCTGTAATACTCATTCAAATAGACACGGTCTAAAACCAACTCAACTGAACTCAAATCGTACTTGAAGTTCATCATCCCAGTTCAACTCGATGTCACTGATTCCTTCAATTGATTAGTGGGGAAGCATCGTAGACTCACCCACACGATGTTTGTGAACTCAATTTCACAAGAACTTACCTCCATGACCACGACTCCAAGCTCGGTTTTTCTGCAACTCAGTCGTGACTGTCCATGGCTCCCAGGCTTCGAGCTTCGGTCCCCTTGATCTGGATCGACTAAATGATGTCCCAGAAGACTGAATTGAGCCTTGAATTGGCTTGGGTTGGCCTACATTTCGAGTTCATATTTTCGAATTGCTCTAACACGGTTTCGGGTTTCTCAAGCATTTCCCTCACCAATTCCTCTCATTCCTCAGCTCTCAGACACCCAAAAGAATCACTCTCACTCCCAATGCTCCCTGGTATCTGAATTGTGACCCAACACACGTGGAAACCTCATTCAGACTCACTGAGTCTCTGTTTCCCGCAAACAAGCCCAGACCAATTTTAAAAATTCTTCCTGTGCTCTGCCTACACACACCCACAATCTCTTGTTTCCCAGCCGACGCATAAACAATCCCTTAGCCAATAAACAACTCATCAGCCCAATACTCCTCTCACAGGTCGTGTAGGTGGTCGATTAGGCGTGGGGAACATCCCCTGTTTCTTCTATTTTCAGGTGCACCGGCCACGGTTTGGTTGCCCATTTCCACCGTCCACAAGGCCATGTCTCCCACTAACAAGATTAAACAATCCAATAACCCTTAAACTACAATTTAGCCCATCCAAATTGCCCCAAAAACAAACCACCCGTGCACTGGAATGTCTCCCATTAACAGGTGCTACAGTAACCGTTCAAACAGCCCTTGCGAAATTACCATTCTGCCCTTGTGCAGAAAATTACCAAAATGCCCCTCACGCATCCATGCCCGTAACTCGGTCACCCGATGTCCGTTTTCGGCGTGCCGCCTGTCGTTGTACTCGGGGCGTCGAGACGAACATAACGGTCTTCGAGTCATATGGATATCAATTGTCAAACAAAAGTCAACTTTTTCCCTTACAACGTCCAATTTACGATAATGCCCCTGGACTTCCGCACGTCATAACTTTCACCCTGTTCGTCCGAATCGGACGTGCCACCTGTCTATGAACTCGTGACGTCCCAAACTACGTCACTGTCATCGGGCAAGGTCCATTTGACCGCCCGAATAAAAAGTCAACGTTTCACCCACGACAAGGGCAAAATGGTCATTTTACCACGTTCGTCCGTTTCCACCCAACTAACCACCGATTAACCCTCTTTAATCATGATTAGTTACCAATCTAATCCCGAGTTCCGGGATGGGTTGTTACATATCAGGGATGTGTTCCTTAGGTGTTGTGTGCCCCGAGTTGGCATCTTCTCGGAAGTGTCGAGGATGGGTTATACTTATGCGTATGCGTATGAGGTTTACAGAAAGTGATTTGAGGGCGGAGATCCCGTGTTTTATGTTTTGGTAAGTGATTTAGGGCGGAGACCCCGTATTCTACGTTTTGGATATGGTTTTGGGATGAGACCCACGTATGTTGATTTGGGCTGAGTCCCTACGAAAACTAGTTTTGGGCTGAGTCCCCATGTACTTGCTTTACGGTTTCGGGCCAAGGGCCAAATGGTTTGTAAATGTTTTGATAAATGATTTTCGAATGCATGCATGCTTTTCAGTGAAGGGCATAAAGTATATTTTTTGAAAATGTTTTTATTGAAATATTTGTTTTGTCCACTCACGACTTTTAATGTTTTGAATGTCCTTCATGTTGATCGTGGATGTGGGTTGTAGTAAAGACCGAGATATCACACTCCTCCTCCAGATCCTAGCGCTCTCTGGTAGTCCCGGTTGGGCTAAGGACAAAATTATCCATGGTTCGTGTCAGACGAGAGCAGGGACATCCCACGTTAATCCCGGGGGATTTGGGACGGGTCTTGTCACACGTGGCCGATGATACCTCGAAGTCATATGTTGGGAAATCATGCTTTAACTACAGGGAATGGTAATCATAATGAAAAAAGGTAGTACAAATCCATTTTTGAAATCCTTATTTAATGGCATTAAAAAGATCTATCCAACAAGATTACCAAAATGGCCATAGAAGTTTCTATACCCACAACTCTCTCACCTGATTTCTGTTTTACACATTTCGCCTGCCTACGAACTTTTGAATTTGAGACCTATGCAATAATTCAAGAAAAACTTACAAAAGTTTCCAAAAATAAAATTAGTAGCTTCCGAGCTCCTACCAAATTAGGGGTACAACCGTCATTTTGTAAATAAATTTTCAAAAATGATATAATTAAATAAATGGGTCATTACACCCTACCCTTATTGTTCTCTTCTCCCTTGCTCCCCGATTCCATGTCATTGTCTACCTTGTTACCTCACATCATTCTCTTCGCTCGCCCCGCCGACCCCCTTCCGGGCATCATTCTTTTTCTCATCCCCCCTTGTTCTCTCCCCTATGTTGTCGTTTTATTTCTCCTCCCTTCTTCCATGTCATTCTATTTCTCAGATGCCATGGGACAAACGCAAGCATGGTGCTACTCCTAGACCAAGAACAAACGTTACCCAAAATTATGCATCTGTCGTGGTGTGCTCAACCCAAAGATTCGAATCTACGATGTCGGCATGTAGAAGAAGGGCGTGGATGAATTCACCGCTTGCATCCACCTAGTTTCCTTGGAGAAGAAGAAATTTTTTAGTGAAGTTTTGGAGGCTGCTCGATTGCCTGTAACAAGTACATGATATGTAATCCCATCTCTTCCCTCTCACCCCCATCCCCACCTCGTTCTCTTTTGATATTTTAAATTTAATTTTGAAATTTTTTATTTGATTTTTTAATTTAATTTCAAAATATAAAAAAAATTCACATGTAAAAGTATAAACACGTGAAAAGTATAGACACATGATAAATTTTGAATGGGAGTACCATGAACTGTTGTATAATTCAATACCATCTAATAATTTCTCCTTGAAAAAGATTCCCAAGCTATTTTGAGAAAATAAGTGAAAAGTTCCTTCGTTTTTATTATCATGAATTTTATGTTTTATTTGTTATATATATTTCGTCAATTATTTACTTAAATATTTAATGACATACAAAATTTATTATCTTATGCATTTTGAGAGTTTCTTATTTACTGATTAAAAAAAAAAAGAGGAGGAAGAGGAGGGGTTGGGGTGTTATTATTTAGCATATTAATTACAATTATTAATTTATTGAATATATATTTATTTAATTTTTAGGTATTATGATTTGGGCGTCCAAAAGAAAAGGGATGAAACATCAAGAAAAAAGTGTAAATACAGAAAAATGATGTGGTGAGGAAAGAAAAAATTTGAGAGAGGAAAAAGAGAAAAATAAAAGACGGAGGAAAAGGGCCCTTATGCTAATGATGATATTTGCACTCCATTTCTACGGTTATTTCTATAATATTTTTTTTCTTAATATATATACATTATAATCACAAATTTTAAACTCTAAATTATCATTCCAATATCATTTATTCGAAATCAAATTAATTTTTTTTAGCATTTATATGTATCAATTAAATAGACAATCCACTATAACGATCTGTGTTTGAATGAAGGAAAATAACAAAGGATTTAGTAAAATTCTCTTATTTGGATACATAAAATTGGAATTCAGAAATTCCAAAAAATTAAAAATAAGGAATTTGGATACTCCAAATCCCCATTTGAAGTTTCATATTAAGAGGTGTTATTTCTCAAATTTCATCTTTATAATTATAATTTATGTATAAATGTTAAATTCTATGTTTAAATTTTATTATATTTTTATACCCCAACCAAACAAAAAACTTTACAAATTATGAAAAATAAATTGCTGTCAATTTAAATTCGATCATTTTATAAATTATCGATAATCTTAAACTTTTTTTTTTATTCAAATACACTCTTAATTATTAAGAATACTTTTGTTTGATACATATAAATAACAAAATAATCTCTAATTTTGTTGATTATATAAAAGATAGTTATAAAATAATAATTTAAAAAATAATTTCAATTATAATATAAATAAAAAATCAATCAAAAAGTTAAAGTTTGAGATACGAATATTGTGATAACTATAATGCATCAACGACTCAAAGCTAGCGGTGGACATAAATCCATTGGAACCACTAACCGATATATTTCAAACCTTATTTATCCAACGGTTTAGATTTGATCGGATAAAAATCAAATGGTTTGAGAATCCAAACTGCTCTGTTAGTAACAATTTAGATTTGGATTTTTATTTTGAAAATCCGTTAAATCTAAATCGGGTCGTTAATAAATAGATTAATTTTTATTGACTTATAAATCTATTATTACTACAAAGTAAAAATAATAAATATAAAAGGACACTCACATATATTCGTATACCCAGATAAAAGTAATAATAAAATATTATTAAATGGTAATAATAGTTTTTTAATAAATCTTAATATAATGATCCTTAATTTTTTATATTCTTTCTTTTTTTTAATGGCTTAATAATTTCAAATGATTTTGATTTAAATTGACCCATTAATAATGATTTGTATTAAAATAATTTTATTTCTAATTTAAAAAAATTTAAATAGTAGTAAATTATTAAAATTTAATGATTTAGATTTAAATATTAACAAATTTTATATATGATTGCACCGTGCATACCATACCCCCAATTGAAAGATGAGGGGCGAAGTTCCGATTTTCACATAAAATTGAGGAAAAAGCTACGCAGCTACGTTTCAAAAGCGGTAAAATAAGACAAAAAGAAAACAAACGAAAAACAGAAAATTATTATAAAAAAAATGGCGAGAGCTTTGAAAGACGGAAAAAGTTTCAGAGAAGAAAAGGACGCATGGAGAGATTGGGATGATCTGGACGTCACGCTTCTTCCACCCTCTTGAAGAAAATTAAAGTAAAATATTTGCTCAAAATTCAAGGTGGGCCTGTTGAATTTTCCAGCCTCAGCTCAGAGAGGGAGAGAGAGAGAGATGATGCGGTATGATACTATTATATATTACGATCATCAGGTCAAAGGGACTCCGCAGTATTTTATCTTCTAAAAGCTCCATGGTTTAGGGTTTCGTTGCTCTATTCTTTCAGTTTCAGCTTCTGGGTATTGCAAAATTGGTGGAAAATTGGAAATTCAGTGTCTTCAACTCTGATTCTTCTTTACTTCGCTGGACTTTGCCTTCGTTTTACTTCAAACTTGGGAGTTCTTTCTTACAATTTCTACTATTGGTAAGCTTTGTGTCTCTGCTTTTGTGTTCGGAAAGTTCATTTCTTGGGTCAGTTTGTCGTTTTTATTGGTGTTTTCGTTTTCTAAGCAAGTTTGATGATAGTTTGTAATTTAGGAGCTCCTGAGTGTTGAGTTTTAGTTATTTAAGTGAAGGTGTTGCTCAAGGCTCTGTCTTTGTCTTTAGGATTAGGTGGTGCTGGTGGTTTGTTGTGGTGGCTGTGACGATCATGTTGATCCATGGACAGTAGAACAGTGAAAATTGGTGCAAATGACGGTAATAAAGTCGTGACCGAGATGCCGAGCTTTGGTTCTCCAGTACCCACTTCCAATCCCACGTCAGTATCCTCTTACACTCCTATTAGTTTCCACATATTTTGTTCCGTTTTTGTTCTGATATGATTGCTCTTACATATCGAATTTTCATAGCTCCTATGGGTTTGAGGATTCGCATTTTTTATGATAATTCTATCTGAATAAGTTTCCTCGGGCTTTCAATTAGTTTTCCATATGCGCTTTGCCCTCTACCTATGTGCTACTAGAGCATGAATTTGTGTTTCATGTAGTGGAAATGTTGATAGGATGTGCTGCTGAAATTAGACTCATACTTTGTTGGCTGGTCGAGATTATCTTCAAAGTAACAGAAAATGCGACTTGGAATCATAAGCTCTGACATTCTATGGATTAACAGGTGGAATGGAGTCACATCACTTAAATGCACTTAGGTTGACAGGATCCGCCCCGTTTTCCCCCTAGGGACCACTGGGGAAGCCTGCTCCCATCTGACACGTAGACCAAAATACCACAAATACCCTTCCAAGGGTTTTATTACACAAATACCCCTACTGGAGGTTCTAAATACACACCGGTGTGTTTCCAAAATACAACATGTCAGACAAGGGAAAGGAGCATTATGTTCGTACTAATACAAAATAAAGATCAACCTACCCCTCAGGGTGGGGTAAACGCAATGGTGGTATTTATGCCTCGGCCCCGGAGTCGATGCCCTCCTCGGGTTCCTCTCCTGAAGGGTCAAGAAAACATTCAAAGTGTGAGTGGACCAAAAATAAGCAGTTATAAATCCATTTGAACATATATATAAAGTTTGACCCTTCGTTTATGGAAACATACATGCATGCAGTATAAAATAGGAAATACGATCACATATAAAAACATGGCAAATATCTATACATATACGTATATCTATAGTAAAAACATATCTGGGGAACATCATATAACTCTACAATTAATCATGTATCCACAACCCCTTCCTCGGCTCTTTCGAGAAGATGCCAACTCGGGGCACACAGCCCCTAGGGATCAAATCCCCGATAATGGTCACGATTTATCTCTAATAGGGTATGCATACCACCCGGGGTCTCACTCCGAGTCTTCTCCCAGGAATCCTCCATCTGGGAGGCTCTGTCTCTGAACCTAGTCCGAGCTCTCTCTCGGATTCTAGTTCGAGTATCTCCCCGGAAATCTGGTCCGGGACCACAACACAATCTCCCACTCCTGGAACGGGTTTCCAATAGGGAAGCCCATTCTGGTCAGTGGATTGTGACCCTCCAGGTCGACGTCTGGAGGAGACCAATCCGCAATATGGAAGGGTGTAACATGTACTTACAGAAACCTTTCAAAATCATGTCAAAATCTTTTCTCAGAATTCTTTATAAACAAGCTTTTAAGTTGAAGGTCTCAAATCACCAATATTCCATGGTTCACAATTCATTTCGAAATACCTTTGTCCAAATCCGAGTCAATGCTCGTCAAATGGGTCTCAGGCCCGATAAGTCTCCTTTTTAAGAAAGATCCATTTATTTCTCGAAATCCGAAATCCAATTCTCAAATCCCAACATCATAAAACATTTATCACAAAACAATTTAGAAAACAAGTAACATAGTCATGCATGTATTCATTTATAAAATCAACGGTCCACTCACAACATGTCCTTGCTGTGCTAACGAACCATTACACCTGTCCTGAAGCTAAACACAAAGTCCGAACCTGTCCAAACATACTTAAGGGTCAGTAATTGACCCTACTAGGTCTAGCATAAAAACTTAGGGTGAAACCGGCCCGGGAACGCGCTCCGAACACGCTTCCCGAGGCTAATTTCCTCAATTTAACCAATCTAACGATCTCCGATCGACAGGAAACCACTGCCATTGGATCCGTATCGTCGAAACCTTGAAAATGGTACCGGCCCCACAAAAAATACTGTTCACATGCGCCCCAACGTGCGGTCAACGGTGCTACAGTAACTGATGACGTCAGCATGACGTCATCCTCTGACAGGTGTCAGACGCCACGTGTCAGCCTGTGATTGGTCCCTGCCCTGACAGTTCTGACAAGATGACGTCATCACGCTGTCAGAACAGTGTCAGAATGATGACGTCATCTTTGGTGGAGTCCTACCGAATTCTCAGTCCAAGCTTCGGCTGTCTTGCACCGAAGGCCTACGGCGCTGCTCGGTGGGATCCTACCGAAAACCCAGCGACAGAGCCACCGTGACCCACGGCCAAGACCCGCCCAGAATTTCCTCCTCCGGTCACCATTTTCTTCGAAATTTGGCCCTAGAGACTCGTTTAAACACACCCTAGACGTCTGTAACCTCCAAATCTAAGAAAAGGATCGAAATCGTTACCTTTTGTGTGAAGAACTTCGGTTCTGTTTCCTGGTTACTCTCCGTCGCTTCAGGCGGCGTCCTGCGTCGAACCAGCCGGTCGTGAGCTCCAGTCAGGCTCCCTGTCTTCTTCTGTGTCCACAGTCGAGCTCCAGACGGAAGGGGAAGGTGTGGTTTGCACTGGGGAAGGTTTGGAGTACGTTTGGGCCGTCGCGGGTCTCGGGTTGTCGTGGTGGCTGCGGTGGCCGGCGACGACGACAGTGAAGATGATAATGATGATGATGTTCAGTGAGGGTCAGTGAGGATGAGGGAGATCAATCTGGGCTGAGAGAAAATGAAAAGGAAGAAGGAAGAGTTGTTTGTGTGTGCATAAGGTTTCACGGCAAAGAAGAATAACAAAGGTTCATGCACCCAATTATTTGGGCTCTTGGGCCAGTTAGATGAGTGACAAATGTCACTCATCTGATTGGTTCAAAGGTCCAAGTTTGACTAATTAAATCCATTTAATTCTCCTGTGTCTCGAAAAACGTAATAGTGCCCCGTAACGTCCTTGACCCATAACTTTCGCTACGTATCTCCAAATTTGGCATGCCGCCTGTCCACGTAATCAGGGCGACCCGATCTACGTATCGGTCAAAAAGTCAAAGTCAAACGATGCTTCGGGTCAAAAGTCAACATTTTGCCTTGATCAGGGGCAAAATGGTCATTTTACATATAATTTCCATTTAATTAAATAATAATAAAATCCGGGTCATTACATAGGTCTTTGTCTATGTGACTTCTGTAACAGCATAAAACGTCAGGGTCTGAAGTTTATCCTTTTTTTACACCATATTCACAATAAATCTGCAGTTGATCTGTCTTGTACAAACCATTCACAGCTAATAACTTGCTAAGTTACAAATACTCTTTGGGTTTTTATGTAACGATGTATGAACAGCTCCAATTTGGTCAAATAGAACACTGAATTTTTGGCATAATTTGCTTGTTGATGGTATAGACAATGATTTGAGGGGAAAGGTAATAATTTTGGTTTCTCAGTGTACTTAGGGTTGATAAATTATAACAGAAAGTAGAGCCAATAACAGTGACAAAAGAAAAGGCAACAGGAAGCTGTTGTCGAGTTATGGAGAGGAATATCTCTTGATGTATGTAAAAATTATGTGACTGTTCAGTTACGCAAATCAGTTGCAGTATTCTTTTATTTAATTTTACTGAACGTTTTCTTTTTGTCTTGGTGGATTCTCTTTATTTAGTATTAATTTTGAGGACTGAACTTGTGTTCCCATTAGCGATCCCCAAATTGGTGAGGAAGACATGCTTCTTAAGATGTCTTCGATGACCCGTTAACTTGATAACTCTTCATTTGTTTTCTTTTAGATTTAAGAGGTTTGTTACCATGCACATTTGTCTCTGAGTGAGGTTGAATTATGATTTGTAATTGTACGCATTACGATTCTGCTAATGACATGTGTTTGATGCTTTGTAGAGTATTCATGGCTTTGCGGATTTTTCTAATAATTGAATAGTGAAATGAAATGTCAAAATTATTGTCAATGTTCAGACTGCAGGTTCCTTCATCTTTTTGTTTTGTATACAATACGGTCTCTCAACATGCTCACATTTGTGTGTGAGTAAGTAGTGGAATTATGATTTCAATGATACGTCTTTAGCCTTACCATTCTGACCAACAATCATTCTTGTGTATTTCATTTGTCAATATGGTTCTGTCGATTTTTGCTTTCAGTGGAGCAGAAGGGAGCTCCATTCGCTCATCTCGAATTTCGGACTTTGGAACTCTGGAGCAAACTCTTGGATTTCGCATAGAGGATGCTGTTGACGTTGGGAGAAGTATGTAACTAATATTATGGTGTTTATCCAAAGTAGACTTGAATACTTCCACATATTTCTGATGATGTTTCTTTTCATTACTGCTCTGTCTTTGTTCTGATTCTAAAATTCATTTGCCCTTATGGAGGTCTTCAGTAGAATGTCGTCGGTTTTGAACTTTTCTTTTTAATCTTCTGTGGCTCACCTGTATATTGTCTCTAACTGTCCAGAGTCAGTAAATGAGGTTATGAATAAGGTTTGCTTAGTTCTTTTTGTCGTGAAAATGTTCTGGTCATCATCTAGGCTTTTATAATTTTATTAGAACGGCAACGAACTTAATTTTACTCCTAAATACTTGGAAGATATTGTTATAGCTAGATTCTATTTATGATTGGTTTTCTGAAAGTGTGACTAAGCACATGTAATTTCTGGGAGTTTGATATAGAGAATATGATTCTATATATGAGGGTTATGTAAAAGCAAGTGTGTAATTATTTATATGTACATTTTAATTTCACTGGTTTCCTTGATACGTTACATGGCTTCTAGCTCCTCTTTTATGTGATTATTGTGGATGTTTTTAGGTTCTACATTTAATCAAAATAAGTCGAGTAGCCAAGTGCTGGGAAGTAGTGATGCCCAATTTGGTGCTTTAACTAAGGTAATTGCTCCCCCCCAAAACACACACAAAAGAAAAAGACGACCAGAACAATAAGGTTGAATGTATGCATACTGTGGAATTCAGTCCCTTGCATCTTCAGTATAAACTTATCTTTTTCTATTGTGGGATCTCAGTTGTTAACAGTGCAAAAAGAGCCACAACCAAGTTTGCTTTCTGTATCTCGTAACAATCACGAGAACTGGGGGGAGTCCAATATGGCAGATGGGAGCCCTAGGACTGATACATCGACAGATGACACGGAAGATAAAAATCAGAGGGTAACATTGGTTGCTTCCACCTTTCAGTATCTGCTGCTTTAGAGTTTGGTTCATCTTATCTGCATTGATATAATTTCCTCCGAAGGAAACTATTTTTCTCATTTCAACATCTATGATTCAAAGTGAAATATTCCTTATTTTCTCATAAAATAATTATTTTTCATGTGAGAGCATTCATTATTTCACGTTTTAGCTGATTTTTTGTTGAATAATTTTAACTTAGTTCTCATGTGCAGACTGAACAGAATCAAATGGCTCTTCTAATTTCAGATTCTAGTGACAGATCAAAGGAAAAACCTGGGGATCAGAAGGTTAGATAACTTCTAAATATATCGTTAAATTGTTGGCTCTTGCATAATTAGACTTACCTTTAGTTTGAACCAATTTGATACAGACATTGCGAAGGCTTGCTCAAAATCGTGAAGCAGCCAGGAAAAGCAGATTACGAAAAAAGGTAGGTCACCATTTATTATAAACACATTTATTTTCTCATAACATTATTGTCATTGTTATTAGACTGGTAAATTTTTGAGTGCTTCTAGATGCAAGCTTCTCTATCACATTTTAAGTTATGCTTGCTCTTCTTTGTGGTGAACTATATTCATGTGCATATATATTATTTCCATATCTTTCCTCTCTTCAGGCATATGTACAACAGCTTGAGAGTAGCCGGCTGAAATTAACCCAGCTTGAGCAAGAGCTTCAGCGAGCCCGACAGCAGGTTGGGCTTATATATGCATATTTCATTTGGAAGGGCATGGATGTTTTATATGATACCAACTTATATTTTTCAGGGAATATTCATTTCAAGCTCGGGAGATCAATCTCATTCAATGAGCGGAAATGGTATTTGAATTTCTTACTCTCATCCGCTAATTATTTACTTTAACCTGGACTTGAAATATATTAGTGTTAAGAAGTTTATTAAAGCTAGGGTTGGTTACTTTGCATCAGGATTTTTCACTAAGCCAATTCTATTTGGATAGATACTTCTACATCTCACTACCTGGACTGTTTTGTAATTTGGGCATTTTCCAGTATTGCAAATGGCCAGTATCTGGCAGGTCTCTGCATCATGGTCTATTTAACTGGCATTTGATTTGTGTTCACTTTATAAAGGCTAACGAACCTAGGATATATATTTTTGTATACGTACGTAAGACATTTGTATTTATAGATGTGTAAATAAGGAGGAAATTTTTTCTTGGCAAACGGTCTTAGACATAAGATCCTCATGTTGTCTGACTTGCTCTGGACCACACATTTAGGGAAAAGCAAACCTAATCTATGGTTAAGATGCACACTCTTGCAACAAGGGAATATGTCAGTACATTTAGTATGTGTGGTTATTCTCGCATTTAACTGAATTTGTTGGTAAAAGTTTGTTGTTTTGATTGAATTGTCTTCTGTAGGTGCTCTGGCGTTTGATGCGGAATATGCAAGGTGGCTGGAGGAGCACAGCAGGCAAATAAATGAATTGAGGGCAGCTGTTAATTCACATGCGGGTGACACTGAACTTCGTACTGTTATTGACAATGTCATTGCCCACTATGACGACATTTTTAGACTAAAGGGTACAGCAGCGAAAGCAGATGTGTTCCACATTTTGTCAGGAATGTGGAAATCGCCAGCTGAAAGGTGTTTTATGTGGATTGGTGGCTTCCGCTCATCTGAGCTACTTAAGGTGAAAATTTGTTTCCCCTCTGCTCTGCTGTGGGTCTGTATTTGGTGCAGTTGTAATACACTATCAACTTTTGTCTTGATCTTTGGGAATTTGAAAAATCTAATAAAACATTTAAATCATTTTAGTTTTATGCAGTGGTTGTGTAAATCCATCTCCTAGTTGATAAGGTTCAACATTTTGGGTTTGGGCTGTCATCCCGACATCCATAGTATATTAGAAATGACGTAAAAGAGGGAAATGCTGGCTGTATGGGTTTTATGTCTACATCTTCTAGTTGTGAATGACTTGGCCGCGCTCAATGTACATGGACAACTTGTATTGATTTCAGAACTCCACTTATCGCCACATGCACTCCAAATTGACATGTTAAACAATTATTTTGCACGCACAGGAGGAATGCAAAGCTAAAAAAGGAGTGAATTTCATGAATGCTCAACTTTGAAATTATAGAATGTGAAACTCAAATTGACATTTTCTTCCATTTAAGAAAGTTGATGATGGACCTACTCAAAATTATATTTACCATGTTGACGTAATGTATTTATTCTGTCCTATCTTTCTCTAATTTGTCTTTATCTCTGAATTTTCAACTGCATTGGCAATGGTACAGCTTCTGGTGAATCAATTGGAACCCTTAACTGAGCAGCAGTTGGTGGGTATTTACAACTTGCAGCAATCATCCCAACAGGCTGAAGACGCCCTTTCACAAGGGATGGAAGCATTGCAGCAATCCCTGGCGGAGACCTTGGCCAGCGGCTCACCTGTGCCATCTGGCTCATCTGGGAATGTGGCAAATTATATGGGTCAAATGGCGATGGCCATGGGAAAGCTAGGAACTCTTGAGGGATTCCTTCGCCAGGTGAATTTCCTTTCTACTATACTCAGCTAGCTTGCTTTTGCCGTGTGATGCCAATGAATTATTATTTTCTATGTAGTTGCAAAAAATTAGATATTATGACTAAAATCATGTATGCTGGTAATGTTGAGTGACGACGCATCTGGAGCTTGCATGTAAATAATATCTTCTGTTGGTGCCTTTGGTGGAATGGACAAATTGTCTTTTGGTTCTTTGTTCTTTCACTCTCTCTCACACTCTCTCTTTTTTAATAGCTGATGTTCAACCTTCATTTATTAAGTTTCATCATTATATTATGTCTTCTTTATTTATTCTTTTTCAAATACTGAAAAGACTCTTGTTCCTTGTGTTTGGAGTCTCTGTATTTGAAAATTCGAGTAAATAAATAAAAAAAATATAGGTTTCATTTTTTCTTTTTACACGAAAAACATATGTTCGAAGAAGCTTGTCCAGAAATTTGGTGATTTGGCTAAAGATACATTTCAGAATGCATCTTCTTTTTGTAGTCATTACATACAGAACTTCCATCTAAAGCATCTGAAGTGCTGCTTGTTATTTTTCTTTTTTTCATGAATATATATGTGCTATGTTGAAAAGAACCTTCTCCCTTTTGTGAATGTAATTTTTCAGTTGTCGATATTTATGTGCCTTCGGTGCTGTTATCATATTTTTGTCAACTACCAGGCTGATAATCTTCGCCAACAAACACTGCAACAAATGCATCGTATACTGACGACACGGCAATCAGCTCGGGCACTTCTTGCAATAAATGATTATTTTTCGCGGCTTAGAGCCCTCAGTTCTCTTTGGCTTGCCAGGCCTAGGGAGTGAGGCATTAGGTTCCGATATCTGAGGCTGGCTAGACTCGCAGCACAAATTACAACTGAGAGCCTGGGGTCCTACTAGAGTCTAAATTATGATTAGAGGTGGGTAGCTTGTGCTTATCCTTGGACTTTGGACTTCGATAGCCTTCCAGGACCTGGTTTTGGTGCATTGAAGTTACTTGATTGTTCATAGTCTACATTAAAGTTGTGGTTGTCACGCATGTTCGCGTAGATGCTGTAATACTTGATCTTGTATTTTATGTTCGTCAAACCGATAGTAGCAATAATCTGATTGTGCAAGTTATTTAGGAGGAATCAAGATGAAATAGAATAGCGGTATTGTTATAGGTTACAGATGTCAATTTGTATACTAAAAAGCAGATCTCAGAGTGGAAGGTTCTGGTGTTTTTTTCGTTTGACCTGTATGTACAGAATGTTGTTTCTCAGTCGATGTTATTGGACTACTACATTTTCACTGGTTTTCCATTTTGCGTTTTACCACATAACTTTCACTAGAATAACCTCGGCCTGGAGTTATTTTGTTTTGAGCCTGAGGTGGCCTCGGTCCTGGAGTTCTGAAAGGTTAAAAGTGTCTTCATAGTCATTTATGATTATGAGAATAACCCATATGGTTCCTCCGTCCTAGTTTTAAACTCGCTTTTACCGTAATGTGTTTGGTACTAGCTATGATTCCAATTAGTTTAAAATTTTAATATTTTTCTTAAAGATAATTATTCCCATTGGAACAAACAAAAACAAAATGTTTCTAACTCTAATTTTCTCACCGCGTTGTATCATTAAATTATTGGTTTAGAAATACAAAATAGATTGAAATCATTACTGAAATTTACTATAACTTTCGCTATAGCAAATCTCCATCCTTCCGTGCTAGTGCCCCTTGTTTCCAAATTTTAATGTTTACATTCTTATATTGTAAATGAATTCTGTTGGAAAAAAAAAAAAGACAACTGCCAATTCAAGTACATTTCATGTGATTTTTTAAACGAATTACTGAATTCGTTCGAAAATAAATATTAGGATAAAGTTCAAATATAGGGGATATCAATATTGAAATGTACGGATGACTTCTAAAATTATGATAAAATTTAGGAGCTGTTGCAACTATTAACTTCGTTATGGGTTGGTTTTGACCTGAATTCAACCAAATAAGAAAATAGACTCAAAATTCCCCAAGTAGCTAAACTTGGCCTGCAACCAAAAGCAAGTCTAATACAAGAGCAAGAAATATATTTTGACAAACTCACGCAAAAGATGCCGGAATTCATTGTTCATTTCTCATTCCTAGAAGGCACTTTGAAAGATGTGTCAAATGCGGTTCTGCTTTGGAACCACTGTTCAGTAATGATCCCAGGCTCCGAAGCTCGGCATTAAACTCCCTCTCAAATTTGCTGCAAAATAACAGAACGGAATCAGCGATAGTCTAGTTGCTAGAACTTAAATTAAGTGCCTGAGGTGGGCTCCGGGATTTGTATTGCTTTTCTGACTTCAGTGAACCATCAGACTCATTACGGCTGGGAACATCAATAGAAGATGATATCAACCACTAAGTTGCTGCAGAGTATTGTAGGCAAAGCAATTTCAGCTTATCCACTTTCTGCACTCAGATAACTCGCTTATCAGGAAAGTTCAAAGACAAACCAAAGTTTCTGGAATTCATGTCAGAACATATGAGTCAAGTGAGATATGATCCTCATTTCAACATGTCTTGATGTGTTCTGCCGTAATTTAACATTGGCGAATTTAATACATACTACAGAAGAATATTTAGATTGTCATTCAAAACCAGACGCATTCACAAAGCTTCAAAGGTTAAATTCTCCGAGGTATGGGTGGATGAGGAACTTTACCAAGGGATTTACACTATATTACTAAAAGATGCACAACAACATTGAACAAAGTGATTGTAACTAGTTGTATAACTAGCAAAAGAGCACATGGACCACATAATGGACCACATAAGCATAATAAAACCACTAAACAAGGAATTTCCAAAGTAACACCAGGTGTTACTTGCAAATCCCTCTAAACATTGAAATCCCATGGTACTTTGAAGTTCCTCAATTTTAACTAAGGAAGCCTAAATCCTAGTACTTTGAAGTTCCTCATCCAAACATAGCCCAAGGATCATTTCAAATGTAGATTTCAAACCTATAGGGATTTTGGTTAGGGTAACAGATAAATTGTTTGAATAACGTTTATTATGTATAATGGTGAATTTTAGTGAAAAGCAATATAAGAAATTCGTAGATTTCCGATGAATAATCCAGCCTAGCCACTTCAGTTAATAATATTAATAATATATCTGGACATCTAATATAAATTTTACTTAAGCATTTCTTTACTTTTAACCTTGGGAACACTTGCATCTACTTGCCTCGAACATTGTACACTAGCATATCTCCTTGCCTCGAACATTGTACACTAGCATATCTCCTTGCCTCAAACATGTAAACTAGCATATCTACTTGGCTCATAGGCTTGAACTCCCTAATTAGAGTTGTCCTCTCTTTTGAATAAGAGATCTTGTCCGATATCTTCTACATTACATCCCTCCTCTGTATTACGTTGGATAGTACTTGCATGGACCCCATCATTGGCTGCAACACGGATACGAAAAATTCATACAGGTAAAAAATAAAAAAATGTAAAGTGGTTAAAATTTGTCTCTGAGAAGCTTAAACCTGACAGTAAAACCACAAGCCTTGTAAAGACAATCTTCCCAGTCGAAACTGATGCTCCAGCTGGGCCACCATGGCCTGGTAATCCTAATTCATCAAAAGGAGGTGTTCAACAGAGGAGATAACTTATGCATCATTTTCTTTACCTGTACTTTTCCTTTTCTTTGCCCACTAGCCTTAGGGAAAATGGGAAAGCAAAGGGGTGGTGATAGGGTACTCCTGAAAATTAAGTTGGAGAATCAGACTGAATAAACTTTCTGCAAGAAAACAAAATCCGCATCTTGAAGAGTTAATAAGTGGTATATATCGATCATAAATAATTAACCGGAAATAATTTTGTATAAAGGACCAAAATAGGGAGGGGAGAACCCTACTAGAAGGAGTACCCTCAGTGCAGCAGCAAAGGCATGATTCACTAAGCCATTCTAGAATTGATATCTTGATTCGACAAACTGGTTAATGAGCATAAAGCTCTCACACAGAGGAAATACCCGTTTGGCCAATTACTGAGGCATTTGAGTACCAACCAAAAACAGAAGATAAATATAAAGGCCCAACTCTAAAGCAACAAGGGGATTCCACCAATTCATACCTGAAGGGCTAAATCCATGGATGCGTTAACTTGAAAAGTAAAATTCTCCTGCTTTCCGTGGGCTTTTTTAATTGAAATGTAGCGTCCTTTGATTCAACCATTGCAGACAATAGGTCATCAATGACCACAAGTTCCTACTGGTGCAAAACAACCATCATTATATGGGTTAAATAAAAGAAAACCAACATTAATAAAAAAAATTCAAAAATTCAAATTTAAATTCGAACACACCTGAACAGCAGCATTGTAACAGCCAATCGCCTTCTCAAATCCCAAGCTGCAAATTCCAAATTCCAAATTCAGAATTGCTTTTGTTTTCAATTAAAAAGACAAAAATAGTACCAACAGATTTGTAAAAAGAAGACGATGTTAACCTATTGGAGTCAACAGAATAGCCCTTGGTATCCACAAAACGCCATGTCGGTTTGGTTTCCTACAATTAAAAATGAAAAGTTCAAACTTGCCAATCGGAAATGTCACAGAGAAAATTGAAGTGAAGAACATTAAAGGAAACCTCGTGAAAGCGGCCAGTGAGGAATGGCCTCTCCGAGTTCCAACGAGGAGTTGAAGGGCATAATATATTTGAACTATTCTCCATTGCAATTAACAACTCACATCAACCCAAAACTCAGCTCTCCGCACTTAAACAAACCCAAATAAACAAGCACAAAAAAAAAACCTACATATTTTCATTTTACATTATCATATTATGCAAATTAAAGAGCTAATTAGAAAACAAAAATTATCACAGCTTCTAATCGATAAGAAACCGATATCGAAACCTCCAGTAAAATTTTGTTTTCCCACAGACATACTAACCAGGTGGTGGACGCCTGGGGGAAATTAATTTTTGTGGAAGAACTACCTTTGGGCGTTTTGGAATTTAGAGCAGATGACCTCCAAGATTTGGCGGGAACTACCGAATTGGAACTTTGCGGGTCGAGGGAGGCAGTGAGTGAGTGAGACTGAAACGAAGCGAAACCCTGGAGAAAAAGAAGAAGAAAAATAAAAAAAAAAAATTGGGGAGCAAAGAGATCGGCCTCGGTCGGCATGTTGAATTTAAATTTGGGATTTCCATAGAAATTTTTTTAAAAAAAATTGGGAATCTAAGGAAAAGATGGTCGTCACTAATAGTTAATCTTTGGGTATATTCCATTAGAGATTTTAATAAGTTTTATTTGATCCTATAATAAATCTAATGGGATGTGACCTTGCTAGCCATTGGTATGCCTTTTTCTTATCTGCCAAGTGACCTGCGAGACAATAAGAGTACTTCACTAGTCGAGTGTCGACCTAATAGACTCATGCTTAAGTTAATAAGTGAGAATAAGGTCTGTAAGAAGTAGATAGCATAGAGGCAATACGAATGTTTAGTTTGTGAGTTGAGTTACCTTTATAAGAGAGTTTTAACTTGTATTTATAGTAGTAATGAATATGGTGGTTGAATCCTAATAGTGTGGGGTTCAAGCCACCTCAGGACATGATGCCACGTACCCTAGGAATTCAGGATGGAGAGCAAGTGGCAGTAGACCTGACAAGATTCATCCCGATTATCCCTCGATAATCGTGAAAGATCCTGTTCCCGTCTGACAATAACTCGAAAATACCAAAAGTAGTTTTAAATATATACATATAGAACATACAAACGATAAACATTGTCAGACAAGGGATAGTTCAGTATTCCGAGATCGTTGACTTAGTCAACAGGTTTACAGAGCATAGGAAATATTTACATGTAGGGAACAAAATCCTACGCTGCAAAGTGTCTGAGTACGCAACGGTCCGTTTATTCCTCAGCCTCGATATTAGCCTCAGTACATGTGCACTGGCCTGGAGGGCAAATAAAACATCAAAGGTGTGAGTGGACAAAAATAACCTTTAGAAATACATTTATCAAAATATAGTCTTACCCTCCAGTTTTCACAAACATGCATGCATATCATAACTCATAAATCAAATAATTAAGATATGAATATAAATCTCAAACATCAATAAAAACACAGGATCCATGTCCAATATAGAGTCACGTTATCCCTGCAACACGTGCAAATCAATAGGCTCAAGGACCGCTCAAATCCCGAGCATCCGCCGCTGTGAACACATCACCAGCCGGCCATCCGGATCTCGTGAACACATCACTTACCGATCCATATCTAATCCAGCACATCTGGTCTGAGTCGAGCCTCCACCTGGCTACACGACAACATACCGTGCTACGTGACCTCTCCGGGGTAAACTCTTCCATCCCGAAGGCGAGCGTTATCTCCAGGGTCTATTTCGGGGGAAATATATTCCACACCGAAAGCCCTTATATATCATCATCACGAAAACCAGTAAAAACGGTTGCATTTAATATCAAAACCATTTTTGAACTGGGCTTTAAGCCCAAAAACACTTTTCTCAAATCCATAAACCAATCCACGCAAACCTGCGCAATCACAATCTTATTTATGACAAAAATTCATCAAATCCAACACCAGACTCATAATCCGAGTCAAAATCAAGTTCAAACCCCGAGTCTTAGCTCGAAATATCAGTTTCACAATTTTCTCGAAACTCGTGCCCAAAAGCATATAAAATAATATAATATTCCCAAAAATCCGAAAATCATCATATCGAAGTATTAATCATACCAAATCATTTCCAATCATATTGTAAAGCATTTAAAACATATATGCATGCATTCAGGGTAGAAAACAAAAGTCCACTCACACACCGTCCAGATTGTTCCGTTTCGAGTTGTTCGCTTCCTTCCGATGTCCTGAAAGTATTCGGGCATGTCAAACAAGTAATATAAGGTTACTAACTCGTTACATAATCTCCTGTACGAATTTCCTAATCGTCGAAATAAAATAATATTATTTTAAACGTAACCTATACGCTTCGGGTACACAAAATTACTCTCAGTTCATATCCGATTGACCCGAAATCGACGCTAATAGGTCCGTATCATCGAGAGTATCAAAATTGATGTTGGACCCTTCCTCAGATTCCCGGCCACGCGCCCTCACGCGCCGCCGCAAGTGGCTGCGCGTGACAGCCACGCGCCGCCGCAAGTGGCTGCGCGTGACAGCCACGCGCCGTGAACAGTGCCTGCTACAGTGTCTCTCTCTCGTCCGTTTCTCTGGTATTCGGGTCTGCGACCCGCGATCAGACCCGACTCGTTTTCTATCGATTTACACTCAATTCATCTCGTTCTTTCACTCATTAATATCTATCCAATCTAACTGATAGTTCTGTACCTTCAATTGAATCAATTAACCCATAAAACGCCTCGACTCACGAAGAACACTCATCGAATCTTAATTCGGGTTTGACCTCAAATCGACCTGTTTCCTTCAATTGTTCATACCAGAAGCATCATAGGACTATGATAAACACGAATTCGAAATCAATTTCATGAAATTTTACCTCTAAGTAACTGGACTCAAGCTCGATTTTCTGAAACAGTTACAGCGTCTGATCGTCACGATTTCACCTCCAATTTTTGTTCCAGTTGATTGGGTTCGAGTCGTTTAGCTCCCAGGAAGCTTAATCTCACCTCAATTTCACACCAAACTGTCTCAAAAATTAAAATCGAGATCAAGGTTTTTGGGTGGTTTTTCGGGTATGTGCAACACGGGTTTTCTGGGTTTCTCTTGCTTCTCTTTCGATTTTTCTCTTCAATTTGTCCCTAATTTCTCATTCAATTACACTGGTTCTCCTTTGGTTTGGCTGCTAATCGATCACAAGCTGTAGAGGAGGTTTTGTTCTCTGTTCTGAGATTTGGTGTTATACTGTTCATCAATTATCAACTCATTAACTTTCATTAACTAATTAATTATAATTCCTAAGTGCCACTAATCTTCAACATCAAGTGACATGTGTCACTTGATAAAATACATGAATCACCTAAGGGTTGAATTAGCAATTAAAGTGATTATCCTTTCACCGTTTAATCACAATCCACATAAAATTACTATTTTACCCTTGTGGTCAAAAATGACCATTTTGCCCCTGAACTTCCCAGACCCATAACTTCTTCATACGAGCTCCGTTTTCGACGTGCCACCTGTCTACGGATTTAGCGTTCCGAGACCTACACAACGGTACTTGAGAAAGGTGCAAGAAGTATTTTAAACAAAAAGTCAACTTTTAGCCATATGTCATCACAGGTAAAAACGTCATTTTCACATTATTTTAATATTTTACAATTTTTGAATTTTCGGGGCGTTACAAGACCTCTTGATGTGTCAGAGAGTTATTACTGTCATTTGTCAGAGGGTCGGACCAAAGGTACTAATCAAATGTACCAAATAGGGGTGCCAACTAGCATGATCTTAGGTCTTTATGAGCCAAGTGCTGATCGGTTGGTGGCCAATTGTCGATTAGCCAATCAATGGTAGTGGTGTTGTTGGTATTCTTGTATATGGTCGGTCGATATAGTATCAACATAAATCCCCTAAATTATTGAGTGAGGTTGATATCTTCAGTTAAGGACACAAAATTCTGAATAATAAGTTTTGACTAACCAGGGGTTTACCTAGTAATCCCCCAAGTTCTTGAGTGAGGAAGTGTACCTTGGTCCGACATGTCTCCCTAATGCTTTGAAAAAGAGATTGTCGATCGATTGCAATGTTTATTCTTGCCAATCGGGGCTCAAATCTAAAAGGGCACCTCAAATGGGGCTGTTGATCGGTCGCAATGTTCATGCTTTCCGATTAAGGCTTAAACTTGAAATAGTACCTAGAATGATGTCGCTGATCGGTTGCAATGTTCTTGCTTACCGGTAGCATGAATCTGAAAGAGTACCTCCAATGATGCTGCGGATCGGTCGCAATGTTCATGCTTGCCAATCGGGCTCAAATATAAGAGAGTATTTTGAATGAGGTTGCCGATCAGTCGCATTATTCATGCTTGTAGATCGAAGCTTGAATCTAAGAGAGTACCTCGAATGAAGCTGCTGATTGGTCGCATTGTTCATACTTGCCGATTAAATCTCCAATAAAAGAGAGTACCAAAAATGGGGATGCCGATCAGTTGCAATGTTAATACTTACCAACTAGATCTTGAATCTAAGATAGTACCTCGTATGATGCTGCGGATCAGTTGTGTTGATACCATATCAACCAACCAAGCTTTTTGAGCATCACCATTTCCTAATCAGCAGGCCATTAGTCGACAGACAATGTTAGTGGTTTCAGTCGGCATGCAGTACGGTGATGCTAGTCAACAGCAGCACAGGTGGTTCCAATTGGAAAGCTTACCCAAGCATTCCACTCGGTATGGGTGATCGGCACCCCTTAGTCCGATCAACCAGTTGTCAGCTGTAGAACCCCGGATATTCAAGGAAATAGAAAATGACCATTTTTCCCTTGGAAGTCAAAGTTGACTTTTGACTAAAAAGTCAAAGTGTTGTCCTTTGTACCGGGACACCCTTTAGGAATTCTGAAAAGACCGTTATGAATGTCTCGGCCTCTTGAGTGCGAGGATAGGAGGCATGGAAAAAACGGAGGTCGAATAGATTCATTATGGGTTAAGGAAGACCTAGGGGTATTTTGGTCATTTTTCCTTCAATGGCATTTTGGTAATTTTGAGTGAAAGGTCAAGTGTTTTCTAGAATTTTCTTCATTCTTCTTCAGTTTTCCCTCCCCAAATCTCTCCCTCATCGACCTAGTGCTATCTATATGTGTGTGTAAATGTGTGTGTAAATGTGTGTGTTGTGTGTGTTTGTATTCCATTCAGTGGAGGATAGCCGAAAAACAAAAGGGAGAAAAACGTGAAGTGAAAAATAGAGGAGAACAAGAGTGAATTAAGGGGAAGAAAGAAGAGATGAGGTTAGGTTGATGGAAGGAAGGTAGAGGGGACGAAGGTGGAAGCTCTCACTGATCCCAGAACTCGAACCCGTGAGAGCCAACCATGGTCGTAACTCACCAATCTGTTCTAAGACATCCAAGTGCTAGTATGACGATCCTAGACTGTTAGTGAAGCTTCCAAGGTCACTATGGGACTGAAAGAATGAAGTTTGGAAGCATGGAAAAGCTACAGCAAGTACGGGAAACCATGGCTGAAATGCCATGGACTTGGACTGCTCGATTAAGGCATGTTTTCCAGCCTTTGATCACATAGATCTACTCCTATGATTCTCCAGATACTGTTAGACACTTGAAACGTGAAATTTGGAAGTGAAATACTGCTTTTAGAGCCAGGTTAGGTGTGACGACCCAAAAATTCGAAAAAGGTAATTTCGAAAATTTGAAAAGAAAATGATGTTTTTACCCTTGGTTGAAGTGGTCAAAAGTTGACTTTTTTCTTGGGGATACCTTTTGGAATTTTCGTGAAGACTGTTGCGTAGGTCTCGAAGTCCTGAGTTTATAGACAGGTGGCACGCCAAAATCGGAGTTCGAACGAGTTTATTACGGGTCTAATTTGCCTAGGGACATTTTTGGGATTTTGGGCCCAAGGGGTATTTTGGTCTTTACTGTTGTGCTAAGTCATTAGGCGTGTGACTCACCCCTTTAATTATGTGATAGATGTCGCCTTGTTGGCTGGGATTGGTGGCACTTTGTGCTTGTTGCATGTATGTTGATTGAAATCGGTATGTGTGTGCTTGTGTGTATTGTTGACACTAGGAACCCAAGAGAAACCAAAAATTCTTCAAGCACCGTTTTTCATCTGAGAACCACGTGGAATATAGAGAAAAATGGAGTGAAGAAAAAGGAAAATAGATGACAGGACCCGTCCCTACTGGACTTTGATAACCGTGCCCGATCCTGCTCCCGTCTGACAATTCAACTGAAGTCCGAAACTACCCTTCATCACTTGTCAGACAAGGGATAATTGTACTGATTTCCGCTCATGTCTCCGCCTTTCGATCAGCCCCGAATGTCGTACCACGGCCTGCAGGGTCATCAAAACAGGAAAGGTGTGAGTGGACAAAAATAATATCATTTAAAACACATTTATCAAAACACATCATTTACCCTCCAGTTTATCAAACCATGCTTGCATAGAATCAACACATGAAAAATCACCGGCTTTCCACCCAAATCACATGAAAATATAAAATCCCGGCTCTCAAGCCAAATGCCATTTAAATCATTTTATAAAACCATTTTATCATACAATAAAGCATACAACACGGGAATTATACATCCGAGGATCCTCTGGGAATTACACATCCAGAGTCGTCATCCTGCTGGGAATTACACATCCAGCCTCACCGGGAATTACACATCCGGTCCCTCCGGGAATTACGCATCCGGAGTCCCTCCGGGAATTACACATCCGAAGTCTACCCAGGAATTACACATCTGGGGGCATCGAACATCAATACATAATCAAAATCTTTATTTTAAAATCATCATTAAAACCATGTCAAAACCATTTATCACAGGGTCTCATGCCCAAATCCCATTTCTCGTAAATCTGTAAAATCATTAAATAATTCAATGCATGTAAATCCGTAAAATCATATTCGAAAATCATTCCATTCCATCAAATCAGCTTTAACTCACAATACTACTCAAAACATTCCTTTAACATCCCGGGCCTAGCCCAAAATCATCAATTCCACGCAAATCTGTACAATCGCAACCTCAGTTGCCCTTTTCACATAAATCCATAAAATATCTCAAAAAGCATTATAAATCCACCAAATCAATTTCCCGACTCAAAACCAATCTCAAATCCCGGGCTTCCGCCCAAAATAATAATTTCACAGTTTCTCGAAAAACGTGCCCAAAACACTGATTAAAATAATCATTAAATCCAGAAATAATCGTACCCAATCATTGCAATTCAAATCATGCCATAAATCATGTAAAACATTTAACTATGCATGCATATCAGTTTATAAAACAAACGTCCACTCACACACCATCCAAACCGCTCGCTTTCCGAGCTGCACTCGTTTCTGTAATTTCTGACATTTTCCAGGAATCTCGAATCGTGTCCAAAATCATTACTCATGGTTACTAAGGATTAATTAACATCATATCAATTCCCCATAATTTTCTGGGAATTAACTATTAATTAAACACGTAACATAAACCTTCGGACCCTCGAAACAATATCGAAACGGTGTCCGATTAACTCAAAACCAACGCCAAAATGTTTGTTACATTGCACAAAACAAAAGTCATGTTGGACTCACCTCAGGAATCGTGCCCACGCGCCCTCACGCACTGCCGTGAGTGGCTGCGCGTGAAGCCCACGCACCTTGCTACAGTACCCCCTGCACAGTCATCTCCTTCACCCGTTTGACTGTTAAACGGGTCCGGTAACCCGCAAAGTGACCCGGCTGAATATCCCTTAATTCTTGCTTGATTCCTAAAATTAAACTGTCCATTAGCCTTGTTATGGATCCAATTAAGGTTCTGTGAATTCAATTACATGAACACTTACCTCAATCCAGTTGAATCAAACTCGACTATTCGAAGAATACCGAATACTGTTCATCGTCCAATCTCCATAATTTCTCATTGTTTTCCTTCAATTGATGCATCAGGAAGCATTGTGGGATACTAATGAACGTATTTCCAAGTCCAATTTCATCAATTCATGTCTCCAATTCCTCAACTCAAACTCGAAAATCCAATGTTCTCCCTCTTTCTGTTCTAAGGCAAAACGACTCGAATTCCCTTCCAATTTAATTAGGTTCGACTCGTCTCAATCCCAGGAAGCTAAATTCAATATCAATTTCACTCATAAACGTCTAACAATTCGAATTCGACCCCTAGGTTCATCAAAGGTTTTCGGGGTTTTTTTTTTCTTCTGGTTTTTCTTCCTCTCTTCTCCTCTCATTCCCACTTATCTTTCTCTGTAAATTCGTCCCACCGTCTCAGATCATTTATACTTAGCTTCATCCATCAGTTAATTACTGAAATTCAAACAAAAGGGTGGGCGGTTTTTGTTGTCCTTGTTAGGCATTCATACACGATGCACAAACAAAGCCACCAATCTCAATTAGCAAGTGACATATGTCACTTACTGAGCCTAATGAATCACCGATCACTGCTGAATATCCAATTCCAGCCCAATTTACCATTTTGCCCTTACCCTAACAAATTACCAAAATGCCCCTAATGTTCCAAGATTTGTAACTTTTCCATCCGAACTCCGATTGACGCATGCCGCCTGTCTACGGATTCAACGTCCCGAGACCTATCCAACGGTACTTCTGGAAAGTCCAAAAAAGGTCCCAATCAAAAAGTCAACATTCGGCCCTTATAGGGAAAAATCGTCATTTCCTTCAAAATTTCCAAATTTTCCTTTTTCGTCTTTCTGGGTCGTTACAACCTTCCCCCCTTAAAGAATTTCGTCCTCGAAATTCAAATGTACCTCTCCAACACTAATCATGGAGACTCTATTCACATCTAGTTCAATACCTCGGGTTCCCACGTGACCCGTCACTCGTTATGTGCAACCATAACCACTTTTTCCATCTTTCCCGGCTCATTCGGAGCCCTCACATCACATCATGACTCATCCCGAGTCCTAAACCAACTCTTGACTCCTATTAAGTCCAAGTCCAACGTCTCGACTCCTCTCGAGTCTGAATTCAACATACAACAATGCCACCACTAGCATATCCGATCACCTAGCAAACACCCCTATGCGAACCACATTCTACTCGGAATCCCCCAACACACACTAAACCAATTTTGGACTCCCTCTGAGTCCCGTTCGATATCCAAAGGTCACTCATCCGACCCCCATTGTAACGCCCCGAAAATTCGAAAAACGAAAACTTGGAAAATTTGGGAAAAATGACGATTTTGCCCTTGGAATTGGGCGAACGGTTGACGTTTTATTCGAGTGGTCAAACGAACTTTGACCGATGATTGTGACGTAGTTCGGGACGTCACGAGTTCATAGACAGGTTGACACGGCCCATCCCAATCCCCCCGGTATTACCACAGGATGTGACGTGCTCCCGTCTGACACGAAGTGCCAGACAAGGGATAACCCAACGCCGCTGCCCCTACGGGCATCCAGAGTGCGCAAGGATCGATGGAGGAGGCATGCAATGTCCCGGTCCCCTGCTGCAGTTGCATCCGCGCTCAACCTGAAGGGCGTTAAAAACCAAAAGCTGTGAGTGGACGAAAATAAACAAGTTCATAAAATACATTTTATAAGACATTTATGCCCCTCAGTAAAAACATATGCATGCGTCAGAAACCAGTAGTCAAATATTTATTAGAAATAACCCCTAGGGCCTTAGCCCGGAAACCGCCAACATAGTTTCAATCCAAAAATCAATTCAAAAGTTATTTCATAAATCCAGTGGCACATGTTTATTACTTTACCATCTCCGGCATCCCAGATGCCTAGCGTCCCAGACGCTTGACGTCCCAGACGTCATATCTCACGGTATTAAGCGACGCGTGCTGCCCGGGGTCTCACCGGGTCCATATCTCTGACATCCCAGATGTCTGACGTCCCAGACGTCTAATCATAGCAATCCTGCTCCTGAGTCACTATACGGTCCGGCCGCTCCGTACAATGACCCCTCGCAGGCAATGCACCGTGACTTCCCCAGTGTCCCAGACACCTGGAGGAGACCAATATATATCCTCGTATCGAGATGGTTTTATGGAACACATTTTATTATTCGTTTTCAAAATATCACAAGGGCCCTGCCCCGAATTTCCATAAAACCGTCATAAGTCCAATTATTTGATTATTAAATCCGAAATCATTTATTCAATTCCATTTTAGGGTCCCTGACCCGAAATCACATATATAAATTAACTAGGCACCTGGCCCGATTTCTTAAATCAACTGGGCCCCTGGCCCGAATTTACTTTATCAAATCCGTAACTGTTTCATAAAATCATATTCGAACCACAATCATGGAAATCAGTGCAAATCTGGAAAATCTCGATTTACGCGCAAAACCGTAAATCGCCTCGAAATGCGTGAAACCACCTAAATTCACCGATATTCAAATCAAAGCATATAAAAGCAAATATCACAATCACGAAACAGTTATGCATGCATAGAATTTATCAAGACCAATGTCCACTCACAGACCATTTAACCGAGCGCCTCGATACGCGTGCCAACGGCCTTCCCGGGCCTCGTCACTAACACCGGGACTCCCGAACCTGTTCATATCACATTAGAGGGTTACTAACCTCCACAATAACATCCTAATCAAGTCCCGTAATTTTCCCGAATTTTTAAGTATTTTTAAACCCGACTTAAAACCTTCGGACATCCCGAAAAGTATCCGAACGGGATCCGAGTGACATGGAACCAACGCTAAAATGTTCGTTATCACTTATAGGACAAAATTCGTGTTGACCGTACCTCGGAATTCGTGCCCACGCGCCGTCACGCGCCGCCGTGAGTGGCTGCGCGTGAAGGCCACGCGCCTACTACAGTGACTGCTACTGTCACCGTCCTCGCCCGTTTCTCTGTAATTCGGGTCTAATACCCGCGATTCCAACCCGATTGGATAGCCATCAATTCGACCTCGATTCCTTCCGTTTTTGATTCTAAAACATTCTTCAACTATCTAATCAAAGTTCCATGTCCCTGATTCACCAAGAAAGTCCCAAAATTAGATCCACGACCCGTGATCACCCAAACGGGTCGATCACCCAAACTCTGTGTTTTCTCATTCAAACTCAAATTAACTTCACAGTAAGGATTCTAGGCCTAAAAGGAACAGAAATGCGTGACCAATTGGGCACGACATTACTTTGAAGTGATCGTCCACAGCTCTGCGATTTTCTAGAATCTGGAACCTCAGTTCCAGTCCAACCCGCGTCGGTTTTCCTTCGAAGTTGATGGGATTCGGTTCCAATTCCTCCCAGAAGCCTCAAGCCGTCCATGGTTTGGTCTAATTCCTCTCAGAAATTAAACTGAGGATTTTCCCTCCATTTTCCATTTTTTCCTCCGAACTCGATTTCCTCTCAACCGTGCTCTGCCCTCACTTCGAACTCGACCCAGAATGATTCTAACACTCATCAGCCACCTAACTAACCGTTCAAAATGGGCGACAACCCGTGGGAGACACCCTCAGCCCCCACTGGGAAAAGCTTCCCGTAAACAGCCCAAAACCATATTTTATCCCCTCCGTGCTCTGTCCATGCTTCCCACATACTGACCACACAGCCCATTAACAATTAATTAACACCATAAGCCATACCCCACTCCAATTTCACGCTTAAACAATGCCCCCGTGCATTGGTCGTGCATCCCCATTCACGGTGCTACAGTGCCCGTGCAGCAGCCCCCGTGAAATTACCATTCTGCCCTTGTGTAGAAAATTACCAAAATGCCCCTCACGCATCCAGACCCGTAACTTGGTCATACGGACTCCGATTGATGCGTGCCGCCTATCTATGAACTCAGGGCATCGAGAACTTCCTAACGGTCCTCGGTCCTTGGCCATCGGACCACCCGATCAAAAAGTCAACATTTCCCCTTATTTCGTCCAAATTACGAAAGTGCCCTTGAACTTCCGTACATCCTAACTTCCACCACGAACGTCGGAATCGAACGTGCCGCCTGTCTATGAACTCGTGACGTCCCAAACTACGTCACGGGCATTGGTTAAAGTCCATTTGACCGTCCGAATAAAAAGTCAACGTTTTGCCCACGACCAGGGGCAAAACGGTCATTTTGCACCGTTCGTCCGAGTTCGCGTAACCACTCACCGATTAACCCTGCTAATTATGATTAGTCCGTAATCTAATCCCGAATTCCGGGACGGGTCGTTACAACCTTCCCCCCTTAAATAATTTCGTCCTCGAAATTACCAAATATCCTTATTTTATATCCACCTCGTGGAAAATCATGTCGATCTCGCGCCTGTTTACCCTTGTACACCCACCAAACTTGTCTGTACTCAGACGTCCCATCACGGTTTCTCACCGTACCGACCACACTCGACCACCGCGAGTGAAATAGGTCACCTGATCCCTGTGAATATTGCTTGTCCATTTCACCATTTATCTGACTCTTTCAGCTGTCGGTTCATTCCCAAACATTAATATATCTGACGCCTGCTCCCCTCTGGGAGTCACCAAAACACACCTGTCAGTCCATGCTGACGCGACCAGTCAAACAGTCACCACTAAGCTTTTCCACTCCGATAACGCTCCAACCATCAATCAAACGGTGACGACACCTCATACTGCCACTCGCTCAAGTAGCGTAAGATCAACCCCATGATCTCATCTCGCAGGGAAACCCCATCCTGCGACATATATCCATCTCAAGTCCATAACTGTCAATTCCCTCAGTGGATCATAACGCTGGAATCACCTCGGTGTGATAACATCACGCAAGGCCACACGTAGTGACGCAGTCACCAACTCACTCATCCTGAGTGTACGTATACCGTCATCAAACTCAATCGGGTGGTGTAACTGACACACATTGCACACTAGCCAATCAGCGATCGCACATCTCCACACTGGGGTCCACTAGCCATCCATGGCTAAGAGCGCCTACTCACAAAATTACTGAACCCAACAAAAATAACTCTGCCCAGTGCATAGTATTCAATGTCCAGTTCACACCCACCACCAAATCCAATGGTGTCGGAACTAAGCCGGCCACCACACGTATAACCACACACCACTGGTACCTCACATGTACCGTCACCAGATACCACTCGGTCCGTCCAGTACCGATCCTCATACACCGTATAGGATACGTACGTCCATCCGCCAATAAGCCCACTACATGGCCCACAGTTAATCGTAATCCGATATTGGGGTTCTCTTGTCCAGTCCTAGACTAGACGAATCGTTCAACTCAACTCAACTCACCACCCAGTCCCAAAACCAAACCCGAGTTCGAATCCACAATTTCATAAGAAATCCCGGATCCAAACCCAACATCATACCTTAACCCATTTCCGAATCCGAATCCGAAATCATTATTCCGTAAGCTAGCATCTGGAATAATCATTCCGTACCCAAATCCAGAAATCCAGTTTCAAGTTCCGAAATCGAATCCTGAATCGTCACCCAGAAATCCGATTCCAAAACCCGAAATCTCGACCACGTCTACCCAGACGCACCAAAACCGAACCTATCGGTTACCTGTTCAATCCATTCGATTGACTCCATAAGGAAGCCAATCCCAACACCCACATCTCTCGAACTGACCAACTAGACCTTGTGGAAAAAAACCACACACTCACAGGTCAAATCCTCGAGTCAATGTGTAAGCATTCCAACACACTCGAGTACCGATTAACTTCGAGAAGAAGTTCAGTCCAATTATTCCCGTAACCAAACATGTGACAGAGCGATAAGCTCTTCACCTAACCTTACCCAAACGGTCACGATTCCAATCCATCACCACGTCCCCAGACGGGTACCATTACGATCCCAGATCGTCACCATGTCTAATGTCCATTACAATCCAGATCCGTCTCGGATCCACACACGCTCACGTGGCCAGGGATCCACCTGGAATCCGATCGGAGGGTCCTACACCCTCAAGAGTCCTTGTCCACCACACAACACTTCTCCAATTATTTCCACATACAATCATACATTTACCATGGGACACATCAACATTGTGGGTCACGCCCAATTACTTCGTCTCGATCCTTGTCGTTCCACCAGGAAGATCAAGGATAATCCAAATACATGAAGTCATCATCCATCCGAAGTGAGTGCAAACAAAACTCACAGCACACACCATGCCAAGTGGTCCAACACCGTCTACTACCACGCGGACATGAGAAATCTCATTTACCCTACTTCGAATTATGCAACTCCACCTGGTGACCCAAACCACACATGGGTCCACCAACCAATACACACTCAACATACCGATAACCACAACAGCGTCTGCTAGGGCAGAAAATAAGAAGTCAACCTAATGACTTCAAAGTACCCATTACCAATGCGAAAACGAGCACTCCTCTCGTCTGCAATCGCAACTCTTCTCGAAACCAACGTTCCAACCATGTTGGGAACAGACATACTCCCAATGAGATGTCAAGTCCAACCACTGTACCCACAACGTCCTCAACTCACTTGGACAACCACGTGTCC
This sequence comes from Prinsepia uniflora, assembly GCA_032719365.1. Lineage (NCBI taxonomy): Eukaryota > Viridiplantae > Streptophyta > Magnoliopsida > Rosales > Rosaceae > Prinsepia > Prinsepia uniflora. Next base: position 51,527,860 of record CM064868.1, on the reverse strand, counting down.
GCAATCAATCCAATACTCAGTCCTCACGTCCGATAATAGCCATTTATGCACACATCCCGATCCCGAACGGGAATTACTCCACTCTTTTGAACGTGCATACAATACTGCATTCACCTCACATCACAGCCTTTACGGATTCAACCCTCAGGTTCCAAGTGATTCACGATCACAAAATCCCACATCAATACCACGAATGGTTTCCTCGCCTTTCCCAATTCCAGTCATTTCCTTGTACTTCCTGGGGATATCAACAACACCCAATCATACCAATCTCGGAGTTGACAACAACTCCCCAAATCCACCAATTCTCCTGGAATAGGGAACATCATCCCTAGATTCCTCCTGTCTCAGCATACCGTTATACCCACCAATCACTTGTCGTCTCGACACTGTTGGGACCCTATCCCAACACCTCACAACCTGCACTAGATCCTATCCAGTCCATGACTCAACCACCATTGAGTCGCAGTTACCGATCATATGTCCACCAGGACAGAGTCACATCCCATATCGTGGCTCACCACAATCTCAATCACCAACACCAGCACCAATGCTAATATCATCAACACTTGCCTCAACACAAGGCATCCTAACATCCACACTCACACGAACACCCACGCTAGTAAAGATGTGCAAAGTTGATACGCTGGATCTCCGTTCATACCAAACGACGATCCCATATCAATACTCGTACCTCCCAACTATGGGTACCCCCAATTTGACCATCCGCACATCAGTATAATGAACGTTCCCTGAACGTCCCCCGATCCTCAAGTGTTAAAACCACACTAAACACCCTCGATAGCTAGTCATCTCGACACAACTGTCGACCAACAGTCCTCGCTTGTCGAGATCCGTATCCACACCTCACACAATTATTCGATCCAACATGTAATTCCACATCTCATCCCGTAACCGTACCCGTGGATCGAATGCCAAAATCCCGACTAGACTCATTAGAGTCATCCACATGGTCATCCATGACCTCAGCCGCTCGTCGCAGCACAAGTTCTCATTTAAAGTTCACCTTTCCAGTCCACCAATTATAACTTAGGGTTTCACAGTCACTCCCTAGGGTTCCACCGAACCCAACTGCCTTTTGCAGTAAAATCCACAACATGACCGACCCCGCGGTCCCGACATCGTATAGACGTCAAATCCAACCCAATCGTCAATTCATCGTGGGTTCCACCACGAAGGTCATCGGCCAACTCCGATGCACCAACACCCTGTACACCAGCCAGCACTACCAGGGTCCATATTTTAGGCCATTACTTAACCGAGTTTCGCATTTCCCAAAATTACCACTCAAATGGGGTTTCTCGAACCCAGTTGTGCCCAGCAGCACCACAATACATTACCACATGACCGAACCTACGGTCCCACATTACGAGTTCATCGTACACAACCCCGCTTGGGTTGAATCGCATTAACGCACGGCGTGCCAGGCCAACCGCACACTATCCACTGACCGGGATCCAATCCCGCCAACCATCCATCCGACTACCCTGACTATCAGGTTGATGACGAACTGCAGCCAACAAGGGACACCACATCCTCGACTTGCGCGCACAAAAAGAGCAACCCTGCTCTGATACCAAGCTGACACGGCCCATCCCAATCCCCCCGGGATTACCACAGGATGTGACGTGCTCCCGTCTGACACGAAGTGCCAGACAAGGGATAACCCAACGCCGCTGCCCCTACGGGCATCCAGAGTGCGCAAGGATCGATGGAGGAGGCATGCAATGTCCCGGTCCCCTGCTGCAGTTGCATCCGCGCTCAACCTGAAGGGCGTTAAAAAGCAAAAGCTGTGAGTGGACGAAAATAAACAAGTTCATAAAATACATTTTATAAGACATTTATGCCCCTCAGTAAAAACATATGCATGCATCAGAAACCAGTAGTCAAATATTTATTAGAAATAACCCCTAGGGCCTTAGCCCGGAAACCGCCAACATAGTTTCAATCCAAAAATCAATTCAAAAGTTATTTCATAAATCCAGTGGCACATGTTTATTACTTTACCATCTCCGGCATCCCAGATGCCTAGCGTCCCAGACGCTTGACGTCCCAGACGTCATATCTCACGGTATTAAGCGACGCGTGCTGCTCGGGGTCTCACCGGGTCCATATCTCTGACATCCCAGATGTCTGACGTCCCAGACGTCTAATCATAGCAATCCTGCTCCTGAGTCACTATACGGTCCGGCCGCTCCGTACAATGACCCCTCGCAGGCAATGCACCGTGACTTCCCCAGTGTCCCAGACACCTGGAGGAGACCAATATATATCCTCGTATCGAGATGGTTTTATGGAACACATTTTATTATTCGTTTTCAAAATATCACAAGGGCCCTGCCCCGAATTTCCATAAAACCGTCATAAGTCCAATTATTTGATTATTAAATCCGAAATCATTTATTCAATTCCATTTTAGGGTCCCTGACCCGAAATCACATATATAAATTAACTGGGCCCCTGGCCCGATTTCTTAAATCAACTGGGCCCCTGGCCCGAATTTACTTTATCAAATCCGTAACTGTTTCATAAAATCATATTCGAACCACAATCATGGAAATCAGTGCAAATCTGGAAAATCTCGATTTACGCGCAAAACCGTAAATCGCCTCGAAATGCGTGAAACCACCTAAATTCACCGATATTCAAATCAAAGCATATAAAAGCAAATATCACAATCACGAAACAGTTATGCATGCATAGAATTTATCAAGACCAATGTCCACTCACAGACCATTTAATCGAGCGCCTCGATACGCGTGCCACCGGCCTTCCCGGGCCTCGTCACTAACACCGGGACTCCCGAACCTGTTCATATCACATTAGAGGGTTACTAACCTCCACAATAACATCCTAATCAAGTCCCGTAATTTTCCCGAATTTTTAAGTATTTTTAAACCCGACTTAAAACCTTCGGACATCCCGAAAAGTATCCGAACGGGATCCGAGTGACATGGAACCAACGCTAAAATGTTCGTTATCACTTATAGGACAAAATTCGTGTTGACCGTACCTCGGAATTCGTGCCCACGCGCCGTCACGCGCCGCCGTGAGTGGCTGCGCGTGAAGGCCACGCGCCTGCTACAGTGACTGCTACAGTCACCGTCCTCGCCCGTTTCTCTGTAATTCGGGTCTGATACCCGCGATTCCAACCCGATTGGATAGCCATCAATTCAACCTCGATTCCTTCCGTTTTTGATTCTAAAACATTCTTCAACTGTCTAATCGAAGTTCCATGTCCTTGATTCACCAAGAAAGTCCCAAAATTAGATCCACGACCCGTGATCACCCAAACGGGTCGATCACCCAAACTCTGTGTTTTCTCATTCAAACTCAAATTAACTTCACAGTAAGGATTCTAGGCCTAAAAGGAACTGAAATGCGTGATCAATTGGGCATGACATTACCTGGAAGTGATCGTCCACAGCTCTGCGATTTTCCAGAATCTGGAACCTCAGTTCCAGTCCAACCCGCGTCGGTTTTCCTTCGAAGTTGATGGGATTCGGTTCCAATTCCTCCCAGAAGCCTCAAGCCGTCCATGGTTTGGTCCAATTCCTCTCAGAAATTAAACTGAGGATTTTACCTCCATTTTCCATTTTTTCCTCCGAACTCGATTTCCTCTCAACCGTGCTCTGCCCTCACTTCGAACTCGACCCAGAATGATTCTAACACTCATCAGCCACCTAACTAACCGTTCAAAATGGGCGGCAACCCGTGGGAGACACCCTCAGCCCCCACTGGGAAAAGCTTCCCGTAAACAGCCCAAAACCATATTTTATCCCCTCCGTGCTCTGTCCATGCTTCCCACATACTGACCACACAGCCCATTAACAATTAATTAACACCATAAGGCATACCCCACTCCAATTTCACGCTTAAACAATGCCCCCGTGCATTGGTCGTGCATCCCCATTCACGGTGCTACAGTGCCCGTGCAGCAGCCCCCGTGAAATTACCATTCTGCCCTTGTGCAGAAAATTACCAAAATGCCCCTCACGCATCCAGACTCGTAACTTGGTCATACGGACTCCGATTGATGCGTGCTGCCTGTCTATGAACTCAGGGAATCGAGACCTTCCTAACGGTCCTCGGTCCTTGGCCATCGGACCACCCGATCAAAAAGTCAACATTTCCCCTTATTTCGTCCAAATTACGAAAGTGCCCTTGAACTTCCGTACATCCTAACTTCCACCACGAACGTCGGAATCGAACGTGCCGCCTGTCTATGAACTCATGACGTCCCAAACTACGTCACGGGCATTGTTCAAAGTCCATTTGACCGTCCGAATAAAAAGTCAACGTTTTGCCCACGACTAGGGGCAAAACGATCATTTTGCACCGTTCGTCCGAGTTCGCCCAACCACTCACCGATTAACCCTGCTCATTATGATTAGTCCGTAATCTAATCCCGAATTCTGGGACGGGTCGTTACACAGGTGGCACGTCCGATTCCGACATTCGAGGAAAAAGTTATGGCGTGCGGAAGTTTGAGGGTAATTTGGTAAATTGGTCAAACGAGGCCATTTGTTGACTTTTTGATCGAGACATTGTTTGGACTTTCCGAGATGACCATTAGATAGGTCTCGGGACGCTGAATCCGTAGACAGGCGGCATGCGTCAATTGGAGTCTGAACGAGAACGTTATGGGTCTAGAACGAAGAGGGGCATTTCGGTAATTTGTTATGATAAGGGTAAAACAGTAATTTGTCATTAACGGTGAAATTAATTGATAAACTATATCTTAATTGGCTGATTCAGCCTATTTGGATTGGGATTAATTATTAAGTGACATTTGTCACTTGCTTATGTCAATTAGTGGCATTTGGTTATTTGTTTTATAATTAACTATGTAATGAAAACGGTGATGAATTAGCATATGGTATTCATATGTAACAAAAACAGAGAACAACAAACCGTCCACCTTGTGTAGTGAAATTCGTCCAAATTGATTGATCACGATTCCATTGTAAAAATGAGATTGAACAGAGAGATTTATGCGAGGGAATTGAGTGAAAATCGAAAGGAAATGGACCTAGAACCCTACTGAGAAACCCGAAAAACTACCTAAACATATAAATCTCGATTTTGATTTTGTAAACGGTTTCGAGGGAAATTGAGTAGATATTCAGCTTCCTGGGAGCTGGACGACTCGAACCAAATCAATTGGGAAGCCAATTGATGGTGAACAGCCCCTGCGACTGTGTCGAATTTTGGAGCTTGAGTTCTCCCATTTGAAGGTAATGATTCATGAAATTGATTTGAGTTTCGTGTTTAGCATAAAGGTTAGAAGCTTCGGGTGCAATCAATTGAATAAAACAGTGTGAAATTGGACAGAACCCGATTAGGGACCCGTCGGGTGTTCTTATTGAGTCGAGGGCTTTAGGGCTTTGATTTCTTAAATTTAAGTTACAGACCCTTAATCCATATTGACTTGATGCTAATGAGTTAAAGAAACGATAAAATTGAGTTCGAATTGGTGAAGAACTAATCGGGTCTGATCGCGGGTCGTAGGATCCGTTTATCAGAGAAACGGGTAAGGAAGGGAACTGTTCACAGTTACTGTAGCACGGCGCGTGGACTCACGCGCAGCCGCTTGCGGCGGCGCGTGAGGGCGCGTGGTGGGTTTTCTGAGGAAAGTTTGAACAGGTGTTTTACTCCCTGTAATGTAACGGACATTTTAAAATTTGTTTCGAGTCGATCGGACACCGGATCGATAATGTTTCGAGGGTCCGACGGTTTAAGTTATACTTGAAAATAATATTTAAATCCCGGAAAATTATGGGAAATTAATATGATGTAAATTGAGTTGTTTATAACCCTGTATAATGATTTTGGACAGGCTTCGAGATTCCTGGCAAGTGTCGGAAATTACGGAAACGCGTGCAGCTCGGGAAGCGAGCGGTTTGGACGGTGTGTGAGTGGACTTTTGTTTTCTACCATGAATGCATGCATATATGTTTTAAATGCTTTATAATATGATTTGACATGATTTGGTATGATTGATGTTCCGATATGGTGAATTCCGGATTTTGGGGAATATTATATTATTTTAATCGGTCTTTCGGGCACGTTTTTCGAGGAATTGTGCAAATGATATTTTGGGCTAGGCCCAGAGTCAAAAAGGTTTTAAAAGGATTTTTTGACTTATTAGGTGAATCAATGATGATTTCTGGATTATTTTACTGTGTTCAATGTGATTTCACGGATTTGCGTGATATTGATGTTTTGGGCTTGAGGCCTAACTAGATAGTGTTTTTGACTTGATTTGAGGTCATGGATATGATTGATATATGTTGTGATATGGATTGTGATTGTGATTGTGGATATTGGATACTGGATCATTCTGGATGATGCGAGTGCAGTGCCTAGACGTGACTCGGATGATGCGAGCGTGCAGTTCCCGGGTATGGTACGTCTAGAGGATGCGTGTGCAGTCCCCCGACATGATGGATATGACTCGGATGTTGCGAGAGTACAGTTCCCGAGGGACTCGGATGTTACGAGAGTGCAGTTTCCGAGGTTGGCCTACGCGTAGTGCCGGTGTGACAGTGTGATGGTTTGTGCACTTGTGAATAGTGCGGATTGATTGATTGATTGATTGAGTAATTGATTGTTGACCTTGTGCATAATACTGTTTGATGTTGATTGTGATTACGTACTGGTATTGAGTACGAGTTCTGGTCTGTGTGGCCAGGTGACTAGGTTTTACATGTTTTGGCCTGAGAGCCGGGATTTTGACTTGTTATGTGGTTTGGCTGGAAAGATGGTGATTATTGTTCAAGTGTTTTTTCCCTATGCATGCATAGTTTGATAAACTGGAGGGTAAATGATGTGTTTCAAATGTATTTACAATGATATTATTTTTGTCCACTCACACTTTTCTGTTTTGTTAACCCTCCAGGCCGTGGCACAACGTTCGGGGCTGATCTCGAGGCGGAGGCATAAGCGGCAGTTATCCCTTGTCTGATAGGTGCTGAAGGATCGTTTCGGGACTTCGGTTGACTTGTCAGACGGGAGCAGGACCGGGTACGGTTATCGAGGTCCAGTTGGGACGGGTCCTGTCACCCATCCTCGGGTCAAGTTTATCCTGGGCCTAACATGCCCATCCATATACCATATCATTATCGTAAACAACCACCCGGACCAACACAAGTCCGACACAATCAGAACACAAGATAAATGTTTGACGTCCAATCCAGGGTCATAATCATTCCAGGGATTTCCGACACCCTCATATCCCGTCTAATCACCAGAACGCTCACAGGGCTCTCATCTCAGAGGCATGGTAAATCAGTAACCAAATGCTCTGATACCAATTTGATAGGACCTATCCCTACTGGACTTTGATAACCGTGCCCGATCCTGCTCCCGTTTGACAAGTCAATTGAAGTCTCGAAACTACCCTTCAGCACCTGTCAGACAAGGGATAACTTCACTGATTTTCGCTCATGCTTCCGCCTCTCAATCAACCCCGAACGTCGTGCCACGGCCTGCAGGGTCATCAAAATAGGAAAGGTGTGAGTGGACAAAAATAATATCATTTAAAATACATTTATCAAAACACATCATTTACCCTCCAGTTTACCAAACCATGCATGCATAGAATCAACACATGAAAAATCACCGGCTTTCCAGCCAAATCACATGAAAACATCAAATCCTGGCTTTCAAGCCAAATGCCATTTAAATCATTTTATAAAACCATTTTATCATACAATAAAGCATATAACTCGGGAATTACACATCTAGAGTTGTCATACTGGTCGGAATTACACATCCAGCCTCACCGGGAATTACACATCCGGTCCCTCTGGGAATTACGCATCCGGAGTCCCTCTAGGAATTACACATCCGGAGTCACTTCGTGAATTACACATCCGAAGTCTACCCAGGAATTACACATCTCAGGGCATCGAACATCAATACACAATCAATACACATCCGGGAATTACGCATAATTCCTGAACTTGAAAGTATTGGATTATGTTTGATATTGATTTTGCATTAAGATGTTTTATGATAATTCTTGGAAATAGATTTTGGGAAATGTCGGCCATGAGCTTATTATGGGTCCCACGGTTTGTGATGTGATATGATTTGAAATCTGGTGATTATATTTTATCTAATGCATGCATGATTTATAAATAAAGGGTAAAGAGTTTGTTTTTTAAATGGATTTTAAAATGATGTTATTTTTGTCCACTCACACCTTTTATGTGAGTGGGAATTGGTATAGCTATCCCTTGTTTGACAAGTGCTGATGGTGTTTTCGGAACTTCGATTGACTTGTCAGATTGGAGCAAGACTAGGCATGATTATCAAAGTTCTTTTCTGATAGGTCCTCTCATCAGGTCGCCGGGTCGGGCAACCTTAATTGCAGACTCGGTTCGAGGTAGAGGTGGTGATAGGCCCGTACGTGAGGCCCCTCTAAGAGGCCTTCGGCAGCGCGTGAGAGTGCGTGCGACCATTGACAGGACCCGTCTAAGGACGTAATGACCATGCCCAGTCCTGCTCCCGTCAGACAAGTCAACTGAGGTTCCGAAATTACCCTCCAAAACTTGCCAAACAAGGGATAACTGCACCTGTGCCCATTCATACCTCAACCTCTCAAATAGCCTCGATCATCGCGCCACGAACTGAAGGGTCAATAAAACAGAAAAGGGTGAGAGTGGACAAAATAAACTTTTATAAATACGTTTACCAAAACACATTCTTACCCTCCAGTTTTTACAAACATGCATGCATATCATAAAACATGAGTAATAGTGTGAAATCAATCAAGTATGAATAATGGACCGATAAAATCAAAACATGTTTCTAAATTCCATGTCCACATTTTCCTTGGAACTCATGTTCGTTACATCAAATCAAAACTCCATAAATCCACGGGACTTATTTCCAAATCCAATTTCATATAGTCACGTTTATCCCTGCAACGCGTGCAACTCAAATAGGCTCAAGGACCGCTCAAAATCCGAGCATCTGTCGCTGTGAATACATCACCAGCCGACAATCCAGATCATCGTGAACACATCACTAACCGATCTCCATATAATCCAGCACATCTGGTCTGAGTCGAGCCTCCCTCGGCTGCACGACAACAGATCGTGCTACGTGACCTTTCCGAGGTAAACACTTCTATCCCGAAGGCGAGCCTTATCTCCAGGGTGCACTCCGGGGAAAAACATATTTCCATCCTAAAGCCATAAATATCCGCAACACATCACCATTATGAAAACCAGTGAAAAACAGTTGCATTGAAAACCAAATCGTTTATTAACACAGGGTCTCAGCCCCAAAATATAGTTTCCTCAAATCGGGAAAACCAAAGTCTCAATTTATTTTTTAAATCCGAAAATCATCAATATCATCATGTAATCACATGGAAATACAAATCCAATCAAAATCACAATTTTATTGGGTCTCAAGCCCAAAATATCATTTTCACGCAAATCCGTGCAACCGTAAACCGAGTTGCCATTTTCACGTAAAACCATAAAATATGTCCGGAAAACATCAAATCAATTCCTGACTCATAACCAGAGTCAAAACATCATTTTCAATCCCTGACTCATAACCCGAGTCAAAACATTATTTTCAATCCCTGCCTAATAACCCGAGTCAAAACATCATTTTCAATCCCTGACTCAAAACCCGAGTCAAAACAACATTTTCAGTCCCGGGCCTACGCCCAAAACATCAATTTCATAATTTCTCGAAAATCGTGCCACAAATAATATAATAATCAATAAAATCGAGAAATCACCGGATTGAAGCATCAATCATGTCAAATCATATCAAATCATATAATAAAGCATTTAAATCATATATGCATGCATCACGGTTAGAAAACAAAAGTCCACTCACACACACCGTCCATATCGCTCACTTTCCTAGCTGCACGTTTTTCCGTAATTTCTGGAAATCGCAATTCCTGTTCAAAACCATTAACGAGGGTCACTAACATCTCAATATACCTCATATAATTTTCACCAATTTTTTTGAGATTTAAATACGTATTTAACACGTAAATAAAAACTTCGGATACGCGGAACTTTATCGAAATGATATCCAATTTCCTCGAAACTAGTGTTAAAATGTTCGTTACACTAAAAGAATTCAAAGTCATGTTGAACTCACCTTGAGATTCGTGCCCATACGTCGTCACGTGCCGCCGTAAGTGGCTGCGCGTGAAACCCACGCGCCTGCTACCGTACCTTCGTCCCAACCCGTTTCTCTGGTAAACGGATCCTGCGACCCGCGTAATAACCCGATCTGTTCTCTATCAATTCAACATCATTTCTTTTAATTGAACGTTCAAATAGCTTCGATTTAAGTTCAATTAAAGTTCTGTAAACTCAATTAGACGATTTCTTACCTTAATCCTTCAATTTGAAGATGAACTTTCGAAGAACACCTGGGTACTGTTCACCATTTGAATTTAATCAATCCCACTTAATTTCCTTCAATTGATCCACCCAGAAGCTTCAGTGGACTAATATAAACTCATTTCCCAATCCAATTTCATCGTTTGATCTCTCCATGATCACGACTGAACCTTCGAATTTGCTTATTGTCGTTTTGTCCGTTCAGAGCCAATTGGGCACGAATTTGCTTCGATCTTTAGATGATTCTGATCGTGGCAATCCCAGAAAGCTTAATTCAAGCTCAATTTCGATCCTCAGAGCTCATAACTCGGAATTTGAATTTTCCCTCCAAACTCAAAATTTCGATTTTTGGTTTCTAGTTCCCCTCTCTGTCCCTTGTGTTTCCCTCTCTAGTTTAGTTTTCTCAATCCCTCAATTTCTCACTCTCAAGCTCAGCTGTGGAAGGGAAAACTCAATTCTCTCATCTCTGTTTTTGCTTGTTCACGGTTCAAAGAAAATCTAAAGAAGAAGATGGCTAATTAAGGATGAAAAATGATAATTAAGTATAATGGGGAATGATTAAAGATGACAAAGCATCATGATGATGTTTCACAGGAAATATGGAGCATGATTTAAGGTCCTCAAAATAAGCGATGAGTGACACTTGTCACTCATCTGAGTGTCCTCAATCATCAGACACTGTTCACAATTTTAATAATATTTTAATCGAAATCCCTGTTCTTTCGGTTAATAGTTTTCATTCTCGTGACCATAACTTTCCCGTTCGATGTCCGATTTCGACGTGCCCCTTGTCTACGGACTCGTGACGTCCCGAACTATGTCACAGTCATTGGCCAAAGTCCATTTGATCGTCCGAATCAAAAGTCAACATTTTGCCCTTACCTTTCAAAATGACCAAAAGGCCCCTCACCTTAAAAGGCCACTCACCTTCGCAGACCCGTAACTTTCACATCCGACCTCCGATTGACGCTTGCCGCCTGCCTGCGGATTCAACGTTCCGAGACCTACTCAACAGTCTCTTTGGAAAGTCCAAAAAGTATTCCAATCAAAAAGTCAACTTTTGGCCCTTATAACTAGGGGCAAAATCGTCATTTCCTTCAAATTTTCCAAATTTTCCTTTTTCGAATTTCCGGGTCGTTATAACCTACCCCCCTTAAAGAATTTCGTCCTCGAAATTCCAATCAGTCGTACCACTATTACTCCCGATGAAATCTATTTAATATGAACTAGAAACATAATCAACCTTATACCTTTCTAGTTCAATCGGATAACAATTAGAACCAAACTTATGCAAACCACACAACTAGTCCCCAACACTGGGTTAACATCGGGACAAAATGTTTTCGTAGACCCTTGTCCCGTGGGCAGTCATACCAAAGACTTACTAGGAATACGTAGCCTAACTCACGTTCGAGTCCACACAATCTAGGAATCACAAGTGTCAATATTATCTCAAGCACATGCCATCCACTCATGACATGGCACCATGGCTTAAATCACCACTCAAAAGCCACCCGGCCACTAGGCCAATAATCTCAAAGGATCCAATAAAATGGGAATCCATTCCCCTCGTTTATCCAATCACACTACCCTCTTTCATAGGGTCAATATGTATCCCATATTCAATCCTTCACTTTTGGTATAATGTCCATCACAAGCATTCCCAATGCCTATCTCACACTAGTCACTGGCATCCAGTATAATCATCCATATGATACCGCAAATCATACACCAAGTATGATCCTACAGTTGGACCCCAGTAGTCCAAATGATCAAAAGTCTAGTATTACTCCAATCCCATGGAGTTCCATCAAGAACAGGATTTCCACCTATCCTTACATCATCAAACATTTTAACTCTCTGATTAGTATACCGGCTACCAACACGTTCATCCACACACCACTGGTACTTCCCATGTACCGTCACTAGGCACCACTCAGCCTATCCACTATCGATCCTCGTACAACGTACCTTGTACATACATCCAAAATGTATCAATCCAAGCATGCCCACCAAGGCGTATCCAATCATGCCAAATGAGCATCTAATCTCACTCACGTCTACTGAGACGCACCAACTCTGAATCTATCGGATACTGGCTCAAATGATTCCTGCACCACATTCGATTGACTTCGAAAAGAAGCCAATCCCATCAGTCACATATCCACGACTAACCAATTCAACTCTGTTGGATATCCACTCATTCACAAGTCAAATCCTCGAGTTAACTCATAAACATTCCAACTTGCTCGAGTACCGTCTCACACCGGATTAACTTCGTAAAAGAAGTTCAATCCAACCATTCCCATATCCAAATATTCAGACAAGGCAATAAGCTTTTCACTTAACCTGATCAATAAGATCACAATTCAAATCCATCACCACCTCACCCGACCGGTAACATCACGATCCTAGATCCTCACCTTGCCCATTATCCACAGCATCACAATCCAGATCCACCTAGGATCTACATATGCTTACGTAGCTAGCAATCCACCTGGAATCTGATTGTAGGGTCTTACACCCTCTTTGAATCCTTCGTCACTCTACCTAGGAGAAATCAAGGATGATCCAATACGATGACATCACATCTATCCTATGTGAGTGCACGCATAATTCACAACTCCCACCATATCAAGTAATCCAACATCGTCTGCCACCAAGCAGAAAATGAGAAATCTCATTTACCTAAACTCAAAATACGCAATTCCTCCTGATGACCCCAAAACACACACGGGCCCACCAACCAATACATGCTCAACGTACTGGTAACTACAATCAACGTCTGCCACATGCAGAAAATAAGAAGTCACCCCCTAATGACTTCAGAATACCTATCACCAATGTGGAAACGAGCACTCCTCTCGTCTCCTCAATCACAACTCTCGTCGAATCAGAAGTTCCAACCACTGGACTTCCCACATCTCAACTTATTTGGACAACCACGTGTCCGAAATCAATGCATTACTCAAACCTCATGTCCGTTAATAACCATTTACGCACATACACTTATTCCGATTAGGAATCACTCAACTCCTTTTGGATGTGCATACATTACTACCTTCGTCTCACATCTTAACCTTTACAGGTTCAATCCTCGGGTTTCCAAGTTATTCACAATCACAAAATCCCACATCTATACCACCAATGATTTTCCTGGTCTTTTCCAATATCAGTAATTTCCTTGTACTTTCTGGGGATACTAGAAACATACAATCACACCAATCTCGGAGTTAACAACAACTCCCCAACTCCACTAATTCTCATGATGTTCCCTGTGTCATCCTAAGATTCCTCATGTCTCAATCATACCTTTTTATCCACTCATCACTGTTGGGACTTATCCCAACACATCATAATCTCCACTGGATCCCATCCAGTCCATCACTCAACCACGACTGAATCTCAGATACCGAATGTATGTCCATCATGACGGAGTCACATCCCAACTCGTGGCTCGTCACAATCACAATCACCGACACCAGCACACTGCGTGCGAATCAGATAACCCTGAGTCGTTACTCATACCGAGCAACAACTCCGTATCTCCGCTCAGGTGAAAGGGAATCTACCTCTCTCGTACCCCACAACTATGGGTACCATCATTCTGACAATCCATAACAAGATAATGAACGTTCCCTGAACGTCCCCTGGTTCTCAACTACTACAACCACACCAAATACCCTAGATAGCCAGTCATCTCCTCACGACTACCGACCAACAGACATCGCTATCGAGATATGTATCCACACATCACACTATTACTCGGTCTAACCTGGGATTCCATATCTTATCTCAACCCGTACTCGTGGATCGAATTACATCATAATATGGGGTACCGCAACCACACCCTATGGTTCAGAGGAACCCAATTGTCCTCTGCAGTATAATCCACAACCTGACCGACCCCGCGGTCCAGACATCGTATAGACAACCCAGGGTTCTTAGACCATTACTTTATGGTGTGACCAGATGATCCACAATCAAGAGCATCATTGTGTAATTTAACCTTATCACTTAATCTCCCAGTGGACCCAACTGGCGTCCCACTGGACTGGACTATCTCTGAGCCCCAATCTCTGTGTACTATGGGTCTCTACCCGAACCTTTAATCACTAAATGAAATTGACACGACCCATCATAATCCCTAATTCCAAGATACAGGGTTAAGCAATACCAATTCAAAAACCCATGCCCCACCAGTGTCTAACTTTATCCTAGTCCTTGGCATCCCAAGTGCCAAATATTTCGTAGTCATATGGGTCGGTCGTATCAGAACCCATAATCCTGATCGACCTTTCCGGCTCCTCTCGAGCCCTAATACATTACCATGACTCATCTCGAGTCCTAACCAAAAATCCTGACTCATTTTGAGTCCAATCATGACTCCTCTAGAGTCCAATCTTAACTCAATCATTCATGCCATCCTTGGCATACCCAGTCACCGAGCAAACTACCGTTGGTGATCCACATCCTTACCACTTAAAAAAGCCTAAGGGATACCCCATAACACTCTGGACTCTGAACACAAATTCCACTCATGGAATTTACTGAGAATAATCTCATCTTGGTTCCAACCTACCCAATTGTGCTACCTTTCTAGCCTCTGGGTTCACTCAGTCATGGAACCCACAAAAATCCTAGTTCGATAGTTAGTAAGTCACAGTGTACACTAATTAACATCTGACCCTCAAACCAGGGTTAATGTCATTCCGAGATCTATCACGAGGTCTTAAATACCCTAATATACCCATCTCACTACCAGGTCGCGCACGAGGATTACGCTTTGGAGGTATGACGTGGCAACAGAATTAGTAATCTAGTGCTCTGATACCAATTTGACAGGATCCGTCCCCTAAGGACGTAATGACCGTGCCCGGTCCTGCTCCCGTCTGACAAGTCAAATGAGGTTCCGAAATTACCCTCCAAAACTTGCCAAACAAGGGATAACTGCACATGTTGTAACGACCCGTCCCAAATTCCTAGATTAGATTAGTGACTAATCACGATTAGTGAGGCTAATCGGTGATTAGTTAGACGAAATCGAACGAACGATGCGAAATGACCGTTTTGCCCCAAGGCGTGGGCAAAATGTTGACTTTTCATTTAGGCGGTCAAATGGACATTGACCGATGACCGTAACGTAGTTCGTGACGTCACGAGTTCATAGACGGGTGGCACGTTCAATTCCGACGTTCGTGGAAGAAGTTATGACGTTCGGAAGTTAAGGGGCATTTTGGTAATTTTGGTTAAAAGGAGCAAATAGTTGACTTTTGACCTGGGATGTCCGATGGCCGAGGGCCGAGGACCATTACGTAGACCGGGACGATACGAATCCATAGACAGGAGGCACGTTGAATTCGGACGTTCGACGGCGAAGTTACGGTTCATGAAAGTTCAAGGGTACTATTGCACGAATTACGAAACGAGTTAACTTTTGGACTTTAGTGGGGCCCAGATATTTAATTCCTGCCCTATGGATGAGTGACAAGTGTCAACCATCCACAGGCCACCTATATTGATTCATGCATCGACCATCCTTTTCATTTCTTCATTCAAACACAAACAAACCCATTACTCGATCTCACCCCACCCCCTTAAACCAATCCAACCCTCTTCCATTCGATCAACTATGAGGACCAAGGAGTGAGGGAGGACAGGAGGATGTGGTGGCCGGCCCAAGATGGCGCCGCCGTGGGCGGTGGAGCCACGAACCCGAGAGGGTGCTCGGTAAGGCCCAATCCTTCCCATTTTTCAATTTATGCATTATGGTTGCTTTTTGGTGCCTAGGAAGTGATTGTTAGGTTTCTTAGGGTGTATAGTGATGGTTTTGGTAGGTTTTGGATGGCTGTGAAGCCATGAGGGAGTTTTGGAAACTTTGAACCATTTGGTTCAAAATCAAACCATGGGATTTAGGTGTTTTTAGGTTGTTTTGATGATTGGAATTGATAGGGAATGAAGAGATATGAATTATAGGATGAATTAGGGTTGAAATCGGACCAAAAGAATGGGGGAAAATGCCTGAACCGGTCACGCCGGTTCGGCTGGACCGCCTGCACAGGACTAGCCGGTTCGGACCGGTCTAGAGCTTGAAGATGATCCATAGTACCCTGGCGCGTGAGGCCCACGCGCATGGCCTGTTTTGGGCGCGTGAGGGCGCGTGTCTAGTCCTTTGGGTGAGTGTTCAACATATGAAATCATCGATTCGATGTAACAACGATTTTAGGACTGGTCTCGCGTTAATCTGACATCGTTTCAATAGGTTTCGGGCTGTCCGAAGGTTTAGGGTCGGTTTAAAAATAGTTAAAAGTTCAGGAAAATTACGGGGCTTTAATGGGAGCTTAATTATGTAGTTAGGAACCTTCTATTAAAATTTGTACAAGTTTGGGAGTCCCGGTGATAGCGATTGGCTCGGGAGAGCCTGTGGCACTCAAATCGAGGCGGCAGCTCGGACGGTCTGTGAGTGGACCTTGTTTTCTAAATTGGTGCATGCATAAATGTTTATTTTATGTTTTAAATACTTGTTTGTGATGCCATGAGTGCATTTGGATGTGTGGTTACGTATAGGCACGTATTTCGAGGTTTCAGCCCTATACGGTGCCTATACGGGTTTGTATGTCTTTATTGGTCTAAATGAAATGGTTTTGGATTTCTAAAAGGATAAACTCAGGTATGAGACCCATTTGGTTTTGTCTCGGGCATATGACGTCAGATTTCTGGCACGGTGCCCAGCTGATGTCCTATGTTCGGGCACGAGACCCAGGTTACTTTACAGTTTTGATTTCAGGTCAGGGAACCTTAAATGGATTTCCAGGTTCATGACGGTTTATGGGAACCGGTATGAACCCTTGTTATGGTATCGTGGTTCATGACGGTTTATGAGAACCAGCATGAACCCTTGTTGGTCATTACGGTACATGACGGTTTATGGGAACCCACATGAACCCTTGTTGGTCATTGTGGTACATGACGGTTTATGGGAACCGGCATGAACCCTGGTTATGTTATTCTGGTACATGACGGTTTATGGGAACCGACATGGTTATGTTATTGTGGTACATGACGGTTTATGGGAACCGGGCATGGAGGTTGTTGTCTATATATATATAAATGGAATGGATATTATGGATCATGACGGTTCAGGGGAACCAGGCATGGATATTTGTGTTATGTATATATATGTTCATATACCTTCCTTTACTTCTATTATCTCCTTCGGGGAGGGTCGTTGGCCTGGGTGGACCCCGGAGTAGTCACGGAGCACCGACTGAGTGGAGTCACCCCCTAGTTGGGTTCCTTACTCTCAGGAAGGCTATGGTTACTATACCTCAAGTAGGATCAGTGGTCTGCGGACATTGACCTTGACTTTGAGGAGACTCGGATTGAGACCCGGGTAGCACGCGCGTAGCTTTGGATACCGTGACATGATTGGTTGTGTGACTTATATGTATATATGATATATATATATGATATATGATATGTGATATGTGGTGTGCATAGGTGTGCACAAGATTTGAGCAGTGGCTTGTGTAAGACCCGTGTCCTTGAGGGAACGGTGAACAATCCCACATTCCTGCGAGGGGGAATGGTCTGGGAAGGGAATGGTGGTTTGCCTTAAAGGTGTAGGCACACACCTATCTAGCATGAGGCCTTTTGGGAGCTCAGTGGCTTTGGGGGGGATTGGAACCCCAAAGTTAAGCGAGTTGAGGCTGGTGCAATTCCAGATGGGTGACCTCCTGGGAAGTTGCACCGTGAGCTCCCGAAAACAAAACCGTGAGGGCGAGGCCCAAAGCGGACAATATCGTGCTAGATGAATCGGGACCTAACAGAAGAGGGTTGGGTCCTGACAAATTGGTATCAGAGCCAGACCCCGACCGGGAAGTGTGTCAGCGAGGACGCTGGGCCCTAAGGGGGTGGATTGTAAGACCCGTGTCCTTGAGGGAACGGTGAACAATCCCACATTCCTGCGAGGGGGAATGGTCTGGGAAGGGAATGGTGGTGTGCCTTAAAGGTGTAGGCACACACCTATCTAGCATGAGGCCTTTTGGGAGCTCAGTGGCTTTGGGGGGGATTGGAACCCCAAAGTTAAGCGAGTTGAGGCTGGTGCAATTCCAGATGGGTGACCTCCTGGGAAGTTGCACCGTGAGCTCCCGAAAACAAAACCCTGAGGGCGAGGCCCAAAGCGGACAATATCGTGCTAGATGAATCGGGACCTGACAGAAGAGGGTTGGGTCCTGACAACCTGTGTGCAACTAGACCCATCAGAAATACCATGACCCAACACACAGTATCCAATGTCCAGTTCACGCCCTCAACTAATCTAATGGTATCGGAATTAAGCCGACTACCAACACGTTCACCAACGTACTACTGGTATAACCTATATACCGTCACCAGGTATCACAACCTGCCCAGTATCGTACCTTGAACCACGTACAAGGTACGTACATCTACCCATCAATCAGTTTACAACCACCTAGGTTGTAGCCAATCACGTTTCTATAATGGAGTCCATCTGTCCAATCCAGTATTTGACAGATTACAACTCCGACCCATTATCCATTTTCAAATCCGAATCCGAATCCGAAATTTCGTAAGAAATCCCGAATCCAAACCCAGAAATGATATCCATAATCATATCCAAGTCCAAGTTTGAAATCATCATTCCGTAAGATAGCATTTGGAATAATCATTCCGAACCCAAATCCATAAAAGAAAATCCACTGTCAAGCTCCAGAATCAAATCCTGAATCGTCACCGAGAATCCGATTCCAAAACCCAAATCCAGAAATCCTTCTTCAAGTTCCAAAATCAAATCCTGAATCGTCATCCGGAAATCTGATTCCAAAACTCGAAATCTCGTTCACGTCTACCGAGACGCATCCAAACCGAACCTATCGGTTACCTGCTCAAACAATTTATACATTACCCTCGATTGACTTCATAGGGAAGCCAACCCCAACATCAACACATCTAAGGCTAACCATATCCGACCTCGTTAGACATTTACTCGCTCGAGTAATTAGCCATATGGGATTTACCTCGAAAAGAAATTGGTCCCAACATCCTCAACTCAACGTCCAGGTAAGAGTGATAAACTCTCTACCCATCTGGATCATCAAAATCACGATCCTAATCCATCACTATGACACCCGACCATAAACGTCACGATCCCCGATCGTCACATCGTCCAAAGTCCTCAACATCAAAATCCGGATCCACCTAGGATCACACAGCTCACTCAGCTAACAATCCACCTGAGATCCGATCATAGGGTCTTACACCCTCAACGAATCTGCATACTGACACATCGTTCGTCAACCAATTCCCACATCTTAAATAGATCAGGCAACGACGAGACATGTTGAGACTGTGGGTTCTCCCTAAGTACCTCGTATCGATCTTTATCATTCCACCTAGGAAAAACCAAGGATGAACCAATACGATGACATTAAAAGTCTTCCAACGTGAATACAACCAAAACTCGTTTCACTCACAACGCCACGTAATCCAACATCGTCTGCCACCAAGCAGAAAATGCTCCGGATGGTCCCAAAACAATTTCCGGGTCCACCAACCAATACACGACCAGTGTACTAGTGGCAACCAACAACATCTATAACATCTACGTCATCTACCATATCAATTATGGTAGAATCCGAGAAGTCACCCCAAAATGACTTCGAAATACTCGTTACCAATGCGAAAAACCTGCATTCCTCGTGTCACCTCAATCGCAACCTCTCGCGATTCTGAAGTTCCAACCACATTGGAAATAACATACTCGGACATCAACTAGGTGTCCCCTAACCAATTTAATTCTATCTGAGATCCACTCTCGAACCACAGATACCGATCACATGCCCATTTCGACGGAGTCGCATCCCGACTCGTAACTCATCGTCGTCACAATCATCGGCACCAACACCAGCACTAGTACCAGTACACCACCTGTCAGCATCAGTACAAATATCGGCACACCATGTGCAAAACTGGCAACCCTGGATCTCCGCTCATACCGAACGACGATCCCGTACCTCTACTCGAATGGGAGAAAATCTGCCTCCCTTGTACCCAAAAACTCTGGGTACAGTCACCCTGATAACTCATACGAGAAAAGGAAAACGTCCCCTGAACGTCCCCGTCTCATTCTGCGATCGCACTCAGCCGTAACCGAATCGAATCCATAATCACTGCTCGTACATATGCGTTACTCACGCACCTCGTATCATCGTCACGACCGACAATCCCATCGTCACAATCGTCATGACAACCTGAGTCTATTCGACCTGATAAGACTCGACTACGTCCATTGATAGTAGCGTATGCCACAACCTCGTGCAGACCAAACTACCAGACATCTCGATATCCAGACTCCGCATCCAATGGAATCAACCGCTCGTACCAACTACTCGGTATCCCCGCTCCGGGATTCCATCGACAAGTTCCAACCCTGGTAACTTGTCCAACAATCTCTAACCTGGCGTAACTTGACTAAACCATTGTCGTCTACCAGGTCATCCACGACCTTAGTTTCACCAAACCACAACTGAGTAGCACGACAACCAAGTAGGTCTAACCAATAAGTACAACCTCGACTGCAGAGTGCAGTCCCATCACTAGAGCTGGCATAACTAGACCGACTAACGAATCCAAATCCGAATAGTCGTCCAAGTCAAACCACTCGTCAACTCACATTTCTGAACCATACACCCAAGGTAGGGTTCCACAATCACACCTAGAGTTCCACTGAACCCAACTGCATAAGGCAGTATAATCCATAATCTGACCGACCCCCGCGTTCTGAACATCGTAAAGACGTCAATCCAACTAGGATTCCCCGAATCCGGCTGCCCCCTGCAGCATATCCGTCTAACTCAATAATATCCGACCATCGAATGGCCACAACATCTAACCAGTCGTAGGAACCTATCCTACGACATCGTGAAAGACGATCCTAACTAACCGTCTCACGATCAAAATGCTAACGTACGAATACGTTCATCCTTCCATAGGGTCCCACAATGTCATCCCTGACAGAACTATGGCAACCCTGACATCAAGTGCCGAACCAAGACATTCCATGATTCCATCCTACTAACTATCGTACCGGCACCCTAACTATCAGGTTGATCACGAACTGTAGCCACTTGAGATATCACATCCTCGACCTACGTACTACTCCAAGAGCTCCGCGGTTGCTCGAATAGAGACAACCCCGCTCTGATAAGCAATCCAACGAGAAATCCTATGCTCTGATACCACGTTGACAGGACCCATCCCAATCCCCCCGGGATTAGTGCGGGATGACCCTGCTCCCGTCTGACACGAAGTGTCAGACAAGGGATATTTCCGACCTTTGCCCTTTCGGGCTATCAGAGTACGCCAGGATCCGGAGGAGGTATGTGATATCTCGGTCTTTGCTACAGTCCACATCCGATATCAACCTGAAGGGCAGTCAAAACATTAAAAACTGTGAGTGGACAAAACAACCAGTTTATAAAAACATTTCATAAGAGAAGACATTTGTACCCTTCACTAAAAAGCATGCATGCATTCAAAAACCATTTAACCAAATGGAAACCATATGTGGGAACTAAGCCCAAAACAGAATATAAACCAAGGTCGAAAGGACCACCATGAAATCGACCATACGGGCCACTGCCCAAATCCATAAAAGAAACCAATAAGGGACTCAGCCCAACGCCATAACCAGACTGAAACCAAATACACGAGCTGACAGGACCCACCCCGATTATCGCCTCGATAATCGGAAAGCATCCTGCTCCCATCTGACAATCGAACCCAAAAGACCGGAAAACTAGTTAATATTACAACACACCCATTGTCAGACCAGGGAGATTAAACAAATACATCCGACTGGACGTCAAGTCCACAGTTTCACAGAGCAATATTACAAAACAAGTTAAAGAAACAAGTCCTACTCTGTGAACTAACTACTCCGCAACGGAAAACTTTATGCCTCCGCCTCTGCCTCGGCGCTTGCCCCCACGCTTGTACCACGACCTGGAGGGAATTTAAAACAACAAAGTGTGAGTGGGCCGAAACATAAGTTTTAAAGGAAAAACAGTTTTTCCGAAATCGGGTTCGCCCTCCAGTTTTGTAACACGCATGCATAACCAAATATTCAAAATTTGCATATTAAACTTTTGAAAACTCTTTTTCCGAAACACATGGAAAACGTTATAAAGGATCGTCATAACTCATGTAAAACCATTTAATAATCCCAGGTTCCAGAAACCGTCATTTTGAAACATTATTTGCACAAATCAAGTAAAACGTAAATCAATAATCACAATTATGCCGTTGGATCCATCCGAGTCTTTAAACTCAACATTAGGCCTTCCCGGGATATCAACGAGTCTTTAAACTCAAAACATGATTAATAGGCCTCGGGGGGGTATCGTAATAATCGAGTCTTTAAACTCACGAGTCTTTAAACTCAATTCGGGTCTTTAAACCCAATTTTCGGGCCCGCCCCCGTCATCAACATACCGGGTCTTTAAACCCAAAACCAGATCCAACCATTAACCGGGTCTTTAAACCCAAAACCGTTTTTAAACACAAATAACCAGGATTCATCACAAACCATTTTCCAACATTATTCCGAAACATTTCTCATCATAACGGGACATATGTCCGAATTCACATGCAAATTCCAATACATGCAATTCCCAAAAATTACTTCACATTGTGATCAAACATCATAAATCCGAAACATGCATATTCATATCCAGGTACTTCATCAAGATCATCACGCATGCAATAGCAAAAACCGTAATCTCAAAATGCGTGAAATACGATAAATATCTCGAAAAACGTGGAAACATGTAAAACCGATATATCATATCACCATCATAAAATCATAGGTAAAACCATGAGATAAATAAGCAAAATAGTCATGCATGCCCAATTTAGAAATCAAAAGGTCCACTCACGGTTTTAGGACGCGTCAATCGCGTCCCGCGTGCTCCTCCGTAGCTTCGGAAGTGTCCGGGCCTGTAAAAATGTACAAGAAAGATTACAAACATCCTCAAGTAGCTCGTATAATTTTTCCCTAATTTCCCCGGATTTTTCGGCGAAAATAAACTTAAAGACTTAATCATCCGGACTCCCGAAATTATCCCGAATGACTCCCGAACAACTCGAATCCTAAAGGTAAAATGTTAATTGGACTGAAAGGAACAATTTCCATGTTGACCGTGATCGGAGATGACATCGCACGCGCCGTCACGCGCCGCCCAAAGTGGCTGCGCGTGAAGGCCACGCGCCATGCTACAGTGTCATCGTTCCTACCCGGATAGACTGATAAACGGGTCTATTACCCGCGACTCGACCCGACCAATTCAAGCCCAATTCTCAATCAATTCCTCTCGTTTTTGATCCTATTGTCTTCTCTAATCCATAAATTTTAGGTCTGTGTTGATGATTAACCTCGACTGTCCCTAAATCGATGCAATCCAGACTCGAACAGATGAACGGGTCGTCACTCAGAACTCACCCAACCCAGTGCCACAATCAAATTAGCTTCACCAGCAGCTTAAGGGAACCCAAACGAACCAAAACATCCAACCAATTAACCCCAAACTAACCTGGAAGTCGTCGTCCTCAACACTGTGTTTTTCCAGAAACTGGAACTTGAGTCCCTGAGCAAACCTTGATCAATCCTCCTCAATTCTTGCACGGTTGCGTTAGCAAGGATCCCAGAAGACTAATTCCACCCTCAGTTTGGTTTAACTCGCCTCAAAACCCAACCTTTGAATTTCCCTCCATTTCTGCGTTTTTCTCTTCCCCGTCTCAGAACCTCGCTCAAACTCTCTCTCAGACTGCCCAAATGATCGAAATGAGTTCCCCGACTCAATGACACTCAGCTAAACCCCTCAGAATGGAAGACAGCCCGTGGGAATCCACTGAACCTCTCTGGAGACTGTTTCCCGCACACAGAGCCCACGGCCATTTTTAAAACTCCCCGTGCACTGAAGCTCTGCACAACCACGATGGGGTGCTTCCAATGCCTCAATTTCCATAAACAAAGTGTCTGATCCCTCCACCAAACCTTAAACAATTGCACGCTCAAACCACGGCCGCACACTCTGTTTTTCCACGGTGGTGAGCAGTACCCCGTGTGAAAAGACCAAAATGCCCTCAGGGCAAAAATTACCAAATTGCCCTCCAGCTTCCGTGACCCATAACTCGGTCATCCGACGTCTGTTTCAAGCGTGCCACCTGTCGTTGTACTCGGGGCGTCGAGACGAACATAACGGTCTTCGAGTCAATTGCATATCAATTGTCAAACAAAAAGTCAACTTTTTCCCATATAACGTCCAAACTACGATAATGCCCCTGAACTTCCGAACATCATAACTTTCACCCTGTTCGTCCGAATCGAACGTGCCACCTGTCTATGAACTCGTGACGTCCCGAACTACGTCACGGTCATCGCTCAACGTCCGTTCGACCTCCTAATCAAAAAGTCAGTAAATTGACCATACGAATCACAAGGGTAAAAACGTCATTTTATTCAATATTTTATAATATTACATTTCCAGAACGTCCGGGGCGTTACACAGGTTGAGTGAAATGCTTGGTTAGTATACGTATCCTCAGGTTGAGCATGCTTGTGGTTAGTGTAACCACGAGTGTGTGTAGTGTCAGTTTTCGACTAACGACTGTCAAGTGGTGACAGTTTGTCGGAGGTGTCAACGAGGATCGTTGAGTGAGGTCTGATGACTCCCGGTGGGAGTAGACATCAAGATAGTTTGGTGATTTAGGAAGGAACCTTCGAGTGTTTGTGTCAGGGACTTGGTAGATTTGACAAGTAGTGTCAATTTGGAACGTATGGCTACTGTCATACGACGTGGTCGAGCGTAGTCGATACAACGTGGGTGTTAGTGGTACGTCTAGTTGCAGACGAGTATCGATCTGGTTAGTGGGTGTACGATTGTACACGAGTTTCGAGGTTGATTCTACTTTCCACGGGGTGGATGTGGAATCAAGATAGTTGGAGTTTCGAGAATGAAACTAAATTAAGGAGGGAAGAACGGTTGGATTTAGGTCGGTTAGAATTTCGAGGACGAAATTAATTAAGGAGGGAAGGTTGTAACGACCCGTCCCAAATTCCTAGATTAGATACTAATCACGATTAGTGAGGCTAATCGGTGATTAATTAGGTGAAATTGGACGAACGATGCGAAATGACCGTTTTGCCCCTAGGCGTGGGCAAAACGTTGACATTTCATTCGAGCGGTCAAATGAACTTTGATCGATGACCGTGACGTAGTTCGTGACGTCACGAGTTCATAGACGGGTGACACGTTCAATTCCGACGTTCGTGGAAGAAGTTATGACGTTCGGAAGTTAAGGGGCATTTTGGTAATTTTGGTTAAAAGGAGCAAATAGTTGACTTTTGACCTGGGATGTCCAATGGCCGAGGGCCGAGGACCATTACGTAGATCGGGACGATACGAAACCATAGACAAGCGGCACGTCGAATTCGGATGTTTGACGTCGAAGTTACGGTTCACGAAAGTTCAAGGGTACTATTGCACGAATTACGAAATGAGTTAACTTTTGGACTTTAGTGGAACCCAGATATTTAATTCCTGCCCTATGGATGAGTGACAAGTGTCACCCATCCACATGCCACCTATATTGATTCATGCATCGACCATCCTTTTCATTTCTTCATTCAAACACAAACAAACCCATTACCCGATCTCACCCCACCCCCTTAAACCAATCCAACCCTCTTCCATTCGATCAACTATGAGGACCATGGAGTGAGGAAGGACAGGAGGATGTGGGGCCGGCCCAGGACGGCGCCGCCGTGGGCGGTGGAGCCACGAACCCGAGAGGGTGCTCGGTATGGCCCAATCCTTCCCATTTTTCAATTTATGCATTATGGTTGCTTTTGGGTTCCTAGGAAGTGATTGTTAGGTTGATTAGGGTGTATAGTGATGGTTTTGGTAGGTTTTGGATGGCTGTGAAGCCATGAGGGAGTTTTGGAAACTTTGAACCGTTTGGTTCAAAATCAAACCATGGAATTTAGGTGTTTTTAGGTTGTTTTGATGATTGGAATAGATAGGGAATGAAGAGATATGAATTATAGGATGAATTAGAGTTGAAATCAGAGCAAAACAATGGGGGAAAACTCCTGAACCGGTCACGAACCGGTTCGGCTGGACCGCCTGCACAGGACTGACCGGTTCGGACCGGTCTGGAGCTTGAAGATGATCCACAGTACCCTGGCGCGTGAGGCCCACGCGTAGGGCCTGTTTTGGGCACGTGAGGGCGCGTGTCCAGTCTTTTGGGTGAGTGTTCAACATACGAAATCATCGATTTGATGTAACGAAGACTTTGGGACTGGTCTCGTGTCAATCGGACATCGTTTCAATAGGTTTCGGGCTGTCCGAAGGTTTAGGGTCGGTTTAAAAATAGTTAAAATTCGGGAAAATTACAAGGTTTTAATGGGAGGTTAATTAAGTAGTTAGTAACTTTCTATTAAAATTTGGACAGGTTTGGGAGTCCCGGTGATAGCGATTGGCTCGGGAGAGCTTATGGCACGCATATCGAGGCGGCAGCTCGGACGGTCTGTGAGTGGACCTTGTTTTCTAAATTGGTGCATGCATAAATGTTTATTATATATTTTAAATACTTGTTTGTGATGCCATGAGTGCATTTGGATGTGTGGTTACGTATAGGCACGTATTTCGAGGTTTTGGCCCTATACGGTGCCTATACGGGTTTGTATGTCTTTATTGGTCTAAATGAAATGGTTTTGGATTTCTAAAAGGATAAACTCGGGTATGAGACCCATTTGGTTTTGTCTCGGGCATATGACCTCAGATTTCGGGCACGGTGTCCAGCTGATGTCCTATGTTCGGGCACGAGACCTAGGTTACTTTACGGTTTTGATTTCAGGTCAGGGAACCTTAAATGGATTTCCAGGTTCATGACGGTTTATGGGAACCGGTATGAACCCTTGTTATGGTATCGTGGTTCATGACGGTTTATGGGAACCGAAATGAACCCTTGTTGGTCATTACAGTACATGACGGTTTATTGGAACCGGCATGAACCCTTGTTGGTCATTGTGGTACGTGACGGTTTATGGGAACCGGCATGAACCCTGGTTATGTTATTCTGGTACATGACGGTTTATGGGAACCGATATGGTTATGTTATTGTGGTACATGACGGTTTATGGGAACCAGGCATGGAGGTTGTTGTCTATATATATATAAATGGAATGGATATTATGGATCATGACGGTTCAGGGGAACTAGACATGGATATTTGTGCTATGTATATATATGTTCATATACCTTCCTTTACTTCTATTATCTCCTTCGGCGAGGGTCGTTGGCCTGGGTGGACCCTGGAGTAGTCACGGAGCACCGACTAAGTGGAGTCACCCCCTAGTTGGGTTCCTTACTCTCAGGAAGGCTATGGTTACTATACCTCGAGTAGGATCAGTGGTCTGCAGACATTGACCTTGACTTTGAGAAGACTCGGATTGAGACCTGGGAAGCACGCGCGTAGCTTTGGATACCGTGACAGGATTGGTTGTGTGACTTATATGTATATATGATATATATATATATGATATATGATATGTGATATGTGGTGTGCACAGGTGTGCACAGGATTTGAGCAGTGGCTCGTGTATTTAGTTTCAGTCTGGTTATGGCTTTGGGCTGAGTCCCTTATTGGTTTCTTTTATGGATTTGGGCAGTGGCCCGTATGGTCGATTTCATGGTGGTCCTTTTGACCTTGGTTTATATTCTGTTTTTGGCTTATTTCCCACATATGGTTTCCATTTGGTTAAATGGTTTTCGAATGCATGCATGCTTTTTAGTGAAGGGTACAAATGTCTTCTCTTATGAAATGTTTTTATAAACTGGTTGTTTTGTCCACTCACAGTTTTTAATGTTTTGACTGCCCTTCAGGTTGACATCGGATGTGGACTGTAGCAAAGACCGAGATATCACATACCTCCTCCGGATCCTGGCGTACTCAGATAGCCCGAGAGGGCAAAGGTAGGAAATATCCCTTGTCTGACACTTCGTGTCAGACGGGAGCAGGGTCATCCCGCACTAATCCCGGGGGGATTGGGATGGGTCCTGTCACCTATGCCCATTCAAACCTCCACCTCTCAAATAGCCTCGATCATCTCGCCACGACCTGAAGGGTCAATAAAACAAAAAAGGGTGTGTGTGGACAAAACAAACTTTTATAAATACGTTTACCAAAACACATTCTTACCCTCCAGTTTTCACAAACATGCATGCATATCATAAAACATGAGTAATAGTGTGAAATCAATCAAGTATGAATAGTGGACCGATAAAATCAAAACATGTTTCTAAATTCCATGTCCACATTTTCCTTGAAACTCATGTTCGTTAAATCAAATCAAAACTCCATAAATCCACGAGACTTATTTCCATATCCAATTTCATATAGTCACGTTTATCCCTGCAACGCGTGCAACTCAAATAGGCTCAAGGACCGCTCAAAATCCGAGCATCTGTCGCTGTGAATACATCACCAGCCGATAATCTAGATCATCGTGAACACATCACTAACCGATCTCCATATAATCCAGCACCTCTGGTCTATTTCCATCCGAAAGCCCTAAATATCCGCAACACATCACCATTATGAAAACCAGTGAAAAACAGTTGCATTGAAAACCAAATCGTTTATTAACACAGGGTCTCAGCCCCAAAATATAATTTCCTCAAATCCGGAAAACCAAAGTCCCGATTTATTTTATAAATCTGAAAATCATCAATATCATCATGTAATCACATGGAAATAAAA
Organism: Prinsepia uniflora; assembly: GCA_032719365.1. Taxonomy (NCBI): domain Eukaryota; kingdom Viridiplantae; phylum Streptophyta; class Magnoliopsida; order Rosales; family Rosaceae; genus Prinsepia; species Prinsepia uniflora. The sequence goes on along the minus strand of CM064868.1, from coordinate 51,498,605 downwards.
ATCCAATCAAAATCACAATTCCATTGGGTCTCATGCCCCAAATATAATTTTCATGCAAATCCGTGCAACCGTAAACCGAGTTGCCATTTTCACGTAAAACCATAAAATATGTCCGGAAAACATCAAATCAATTCCTGACTCATAACCCGAGTCAAAACATCATTTTCAATCCCCGACTCACAACCCTAGTCAAAACATCATTTTCAATCCCAGGCCTACGCCCAAACATCAATTTCATAATTTCTCAAAAATCGTGCCACAAATAATATAATAATCCATAAAATTGAGAAATCACCGGATTGAAGAATCAATCATGTCAAATCATATCAAATAATATAATAAAGCATTTAAATCATATATGCATGCATCACGGTTAGAAAACAAAAGTCCACTCACACACACCGTCCATATTGCTCGCTTTCTGAGTTGCACGTTTTTCCGTAATTTCTGGAAATCGCAATTTCTATCCAAAACCATTAATGAGGGTCACTAACATCTCAATATACCTCATATAATTTTCCCCAATGTTTTTGAGATTTAAATACGTATTTAACACGTAAATAAAAACTTCGGATACGCGGAACATATCGAAACGATATCCGATTTCCTCGAAACTAATGTTAAAATGTTCGTTACACTGAGAGGATTCAAAGTCATGTTGAACTCACCTTGAGATTCGTGCCCATGCGCCGTCACGCGCCGCTGTAAGTGGCTGCGCATGAAACCCACGCGCCTGCTACAGTACCTTCGTCGCAACTCGTTTCTCTGGTAAACAAATCCTACGACCCGCGTAATAACCCGATCTGTTCTTTGTCAATTCAACATCACTTCTTTCAATTGAACATTAAAATGGCTTCGATTTAAGTTCAATTAAAGTTATGTAAACTCAATTAGACGATTTCTTACCTTAATCCTTCAATTTGAAGATGAACTTTCGAAGAACACCTGGGTACTGTTCACCCTTCGAATTTCATCAATCCCACTTAATTTCCTTCAGTTGATCCACCCAGAAGCTTCAGTGGACTAATATAAACTCATTTCCCAATCCAATTTCATCGTTTGATCTCTCCATGATCACGACTGAACCTTCGAATTTGCTTACTGTCGTCTTGTCCGTTCAGAGCCAATTGGACACCAATTTGCTTCGTTCTTTAGATGATTCTGATCGTGACAATCCCAGAAAGCTTAACTCAAGCTCAATTTTGATCCTCAAAGCTCATAGCTCGGAATTTAAATTTTCCCTCCAAACTCAAAATTTTGATTTTTGGTTTCCAGTTCCCCTATCTGTCCCTTGTGTTTCCCTCTCTAGTTTAGTCTTCTCAATCCCTCAATTTCTCACTCTCAAGCTCAGCTGTGGAAGGGAAAACTCAATTCTCTCATCTCTGTTTTTGCTTGTTCACGGTTCAAAGAAAATGTAAAGAAGAAGATGGCTGATTAAGGATGAAAAATGATAATTAAGTATAATGGGGAATGATTAAAGATGACAAAGCATCATGATTATGTTTCACAATAAACATGGAGCATGATTTAAGGTCCTCAAAATAAGGGATGAGTGACACTTGTCACTCATCATCAGACACTGTTCACAATTTTAATAATATTTTAATCGAAATCCTGGTTCGTTCGGTTAATCGTTTTCAGTCTCGTGACCATAATTTTCCCGTTCGATGTCCGATTTCGACGTGCCGTATGTCTACGGACTCATGACATCCCGAACTATGTCACAGTCATTGGCCAAAGTTCATTTGATTGTCCGAATCAAAAGTCAACATTTTTCCCTTACCTTTCAAAATTACCAAAAGGCCCCTCACCTTCGCAGACCCGTAACTTTCACATCCGACCTCTGATTGACGCATGCCGCCTGTCTGCGGATTCAACGCCCCGAGACCTACTCAATAGTCTCTTCGGATAGTCCAAAAAGTCAACTTTCGCCCCTTATAACTAGGGGCAAAATCGTCATTTCCTTAAAATTTTCCAAATTTTCCTTTTTCGAATTTCCGGGTCGTTACAGCCATTCTAGGTGGTGCGATAAAAATGATGTTTTCTTATCTTGAATTTATGAGTTCAATGATATATTTTTTGAGTTATTTGGACATGAATTGAAGAAGTTATGCTCATCCAAAGTTTATGTATTATTTGTGTATCTTAGACTAATTCTAAAAATTGGGTATGATCAAGGGCTTAGCTGTAAACTATTGGATTATGATTAAACTGATCGAGATGGTTTGTGGTGAATGGATAAAATGCGATAATTAAGGTGTTATTTGTAACTATTATGCAATTTCCCTACATTTGAAACATGGACAAGTGTGATATGGTAAATGAATGTTTGTAGGAGTTGTGAGCAAGATGTGAGATTTTGTGGCATTAAATATTGTATGTAGCTTATATGTGTCTTTATGTGAAGATATTTATATATGTATATGTGTGGTTGAATCATGTATGAATAAGTTGAATTTTATTAAGTCCATATTAGGGATGTGTATGAATGACGTTTAATTTTTAGTATAGCCAAAAGTAAGACGGATGTTTAGTGAATTTGAGTGAAAATTGGGATGCGTTGGTAAACCCGATAAAGTGTGTAAAGTAAATTTAGTGATCTCCTGTTAGAAACACTCGGCGTTATAGATGGTGGAACTTTTTAGAAAAAGAAATATAAAATCATATGACGGGGAATTTATACGATCCACTAATTGACGGAGTTAGTGGGTGGACGTTGGCGGTAACCCCGCGAGATGGAATTAATTTTGTATAATCAAAGATTTGAACTGGGTTAAAATTTGTAAGATCCCAGTTTGACAAAAAGGTTATTGGACGGGAGCAGGACCGATCCGGCTTTCATAGTAATTAGGGACGGGTTCTGACAACTTGATATCGGAGCATATGTTTGAATATTTCATGAAGTATGAGCTTCGTGAATAGCATAAGTGATGGGTAATAAAATGACTAATGGAAGCATGGGTATGGTGTTATTTAAGTGTTAAATGTATATATATATATATATATTTTAGAGTTCATTCTTGATAATGTAAGCTATGGTGAAAAGGAATTTTTACAACGTTATATATAGTTATATTATCGAGTCTACGATTATATTATTGAAATGTGTGCAAAAGATAATTATGTATGTGATCACATTATTGTGTATAAGTCCTTAGGACTTCACTATGGCTATACTTGAGGAATTATAAATTATTGATGATTACAAAGAATGGTCATTTTACAGGAAAGGAATAAGGGTAAATGTTTATTGGAAGTTCACTTCTTCAATACTATGGGAGTAAAAGTTATATTTTGCCATTAGGCTTCTGAATAAAAAGTATATGAGTAATTGGGTGTTGATGGTTTTTTTAATAAATGTTTTTTTAATTGTTGATACCAATTGTTACCGAAATAATCAACTAAGAGAAAAATCGAACTAGGGTCGGTTAAGTAACTCTCGCCACTTGACGGGTAGTGGGTAGGATGTGAGCAGTAATCTCGCAAGGGTGGCTAGTCTTTAGTAGTAAAGTAGGAGTCCAAGTGAATTCCGTATGCCTCAAGGAATGGTGCCCTAAGTTTTAGCGATAGACTTAGGGCCCTATTTAAGTCCCTACTCGATGAGGAATTTGCTAGGGTTTTGTTCCCTATTTAAACCCTGAATTCTTTCATTCGGGGACAACCATTTTTCACCTCCTTTGGTCCCAAAGCTCTATCAAAGCTTAGATTCAATTACACAGTTTGTTTTCCAATTTTTGGTTTAGTAACTTGAAGGGAGGCTTGATCGTTGTGAAGTTCACCATTCCCTTTCTTTGTAACCTAGTATCTTAACTCTGATCTCTTTATTATTCAATGTATCATTTAAATATGTTGGTGTTTACTTCAATCATGCGTGAGCAGTCCCTTTAAGGATTGGGGCTACTTAAAGCTCTAACCATGAGTTCTTGTACATAGATTCTTGTTTGATTATCTTCATCGTGTGAATTAAATATGATTGATCTACTATGCTTAATGAACTCAATTGGTGTATGTAAGAGCAGCTACCTTATTTGCATTGAAATTGTAGATGACATATTTTAGGTATGACCGTCATATCAAGTTAGTTAATGTAAGCATCAAGGCTAGGCGGTGGACTCCTAGTTGTAGATTGAACTCGTAAAGGTTAGGTTTGTATTTATACCCTTAGGTTAGTGTGCTGTCATGAAATCCTCTTTATGTGCAAAGCATCACCAAAACATTGTGATAGACACTTGAGAGCATATGCTCTGCCTTGAGTATACAAAGTAAGAGAGGATGAATGTGTCTATTAAGCATATACCCTGCATTAAGCACAAGAACCTAATTCTAGTCACTAAATGAAAATTGACAGGACCCGCCCCAAATCCCTCGGGATTAGCGTGAGACGTACCTACTCCCGTCTGACACGAAGTGTCAGACTAAGGATACTTTCATCTTTTGCCCAACCGGAGCTATCAGAGTACGCCAGGATCCGAAGGAGGAATGCGATGTCTCGTCTCTGCTACAGCCGCATCCGCGATCAACCTGAAGGGCATTCAAAACATAAAAGCTGTGAGTGGACAAAACAAATATTTTATTTAAAACATTTCGTAAAAGACCTTTATGCCCTTCATTAAAAACATATGCATGCATTTGAAAACCATTTCAAGGGTTCATGTCCGGTTCCCATAAACTGTCATGAACCATCAAACCATTGGGCCTTAGCTCGAAATTTTTCAATCAAATCATGGGACCGTTGCCCAAACTAAAACACATGGGAACTCATCCCAAAAGCACCTCATAAGGGTCTCTGCCCAAAACCAATACGCGAGGGTCTCAGCCCAACGCCATCTTAGTGAAAACTCATCCACATATACATATATACATATATAACCCATCCTAGGCACTTCCGAAGAAGATGCCATCTCGGGGCACACAGCCCCTAGGGAACACATCCCCGATATAGCCACGATGTCATCATATCTATCTAGTGTGCACACTACTCGGGGTCTCACTCCGAGTCTTCTCCTAGGAATCTCCATCTGGGAGGCTCAATCTCTGGATCTAGTCCGAGCTCTCTCTTTGGATCTAGTCCACATATCCCCCCGGAATCTGGTCCGGGACCACAACATAATAAGTTACCTCCACTCCTGGAATGGGATCCCTATGGGGATACCCATTATGGTCTGTGGATCGTGACTCTCCAGGTCGACGTTGGAGGAGACCAATCAATCATCTCATAAGGAGGGTATATACATACCAGTATATCAAAACCCATAAAAGCGGGACTCACGCCCGATAACACAAAGCAAATGGGCCTCCAGCCCGAACATAGAACTCAACAGGGCCTCTCGCCCGATTTCACAATAATTGGGCCTCGAGCCCAAACTCAAATCAACTGGGCATCGAGCCCGATATCTCAAGGTCAGTCACGATACCTATCGTAGTGATGCGTGCAACCATCAATCAAGGACCGCTCTCAATCCTGGTATGTCGCCGTGAACACATCACTACCGCGACCATGTCGGGACCATGATGCACACGTCGCCGATCGATCCTCTAAACCGTCAGCACTCCGAAGTCGAGCCTCCAGTGGCTGCTCAACAACGTGACGTGCATCGTGACCTCTCCGGAAGGAACGTATCCCAATCCGGAGGAGAGCGTCACGCCGTCCGTCGTCGTGCACACAGCACCCGTCGCGACTACGACTCAGACCTACGGGTCGTCAATAGGGTCTCACGCCCGAGTCAAAACTAAATCCAATTGGGTCTCTGGCCCGAATAATCAAGACCAAATGAGTCATTTTACTTTTCAAAACCATTTCATGAAAACCGAAAGCGTAAACGCGTATAAGCACGTATAAAACCCAAAAACCTCGAAGTATGTGCCCATACGAAAATACACACCAAAATGCACTCAAGGAATAACAAAACACATATTAAAACATATATAAAACATTTATGCATGCATCGATTTCAGAAAAAATAGTCCACTCACAGACTGTCCGCGCTGCTGCCTCGATATGCACGATGTACGCCTTTCCGGGTCAACCGTCGCCTTCGGGGTACCCAAACCTGTCCAAATTACTTTAGAGGGTTACTAACTAGTTAATTAACCCCTCACTAAAGCCCCCTAATTTTTCGGGATTTTTAACTATTTTTAAACGAGCACCGAAATCTTCGGATAGCCCGAACTATATCGAGACGATGTCCGATCGACTCGAAACCAGACCCAAAATGTTCGTTACATCGAATAGATGATTTCACATGTTGGAACCTTCCCCAGATTCTTCCCCACGTGCCGCCACGCGCCGCCTGAAGTGGCTGCGCGTGGAGGCCACGTGCCTGCTACAGTGTCATCCCCTACCTCGCGTCGACCGGTTTGAACCGGTCCTGTCCGGTTCTCCTGTAACTTGGACCAGCGTGACCGGTTCAAGCTCATTCCGGGCCAGTTTTTCACCGTTTTCAATCCTAATCAATCCTAACCTTCCTATGATCGTCCTAGGAACCTAACCCAATTAATTAGAAGCCCTAAAACCTCTAAAACCCGACCGGTTTGATTTTCCCTTCACGGTTCGAAAATCCCAAAACCTCCCAGGGCTCCCCCGACGTCCAACCTTCAACCAAACCTTCCTAAAAACTCCCTAGCAACTTAATTACTTCAGCCCAAACGTCCAAACAAACCCCTAATACCTAGAAATCGAAAATGGATTACAATGGACAAAACTGATTACCTTGTGCGGGTTTTCTCCTCCGACCATGAATGGATGAATGAAATCTGTCATTCATCCATTGGCCCTGAGAAAAAGGTGGGGCCCACTAAAGTTCAAAACAGCTCCCATCTCGAAGAACGTGCAATAGTACGTTCGAATTTCCGTGAACCGTAACTTCGCCGTCGAATGTCCGAATTCGACGTGCCGCCTGTCTACGGATTCGTATCATCGTTATCTAAGTAACCGTGCTTGGCCCTCGGTCATCGGACCTTCTTGGTCAAAAGTCAACCGTTGGCCCCTTTTTGCCAAATTTACCAAAACGCCTCTGATCTTCGGATCGTCATAACTTCTTTCTCGAATGTGGGAATTGAACGTGCCACCTGTCTATGAACTCGTGACGTCCCAAACTATGTCACGGTCATCGGCCAAGGTCCATTTGATCGTCCGAATGAAAAGTCAACATTTTGCCCATTCTAGGGGCAAAATCGTCATTTTGCCTTGAACGTCCGCTAATCCTCGTCTAATCCCCGATTAGCCTTGCTAATCTATCATTAATCCTTAATTAATCCCGTTAATTTGGGACGGGTCGTTACAAAAATGTTTAATGAAGTCTAAGGAAGTAACAAGTGCTAGGGTAGATAGTTGCCCTAGTTCTGTCTTTAAAAGCAATCCAAGAAATCCAAGAACAAACCACTTATTGTCTTACTTTTCCCTCTAAGTCATTTTGATTAAACTTGTTGGACATCTTTGAACAAGTCCATGTGGGATCGACCTTTGCTGTGCCACTATACTCTCTACACTTCTTGTGCACTTGCAAAGTATAACACATAGAGAACTAGTCTTGCATAACTGTTGTGTGGACTTACTATCTATCAGATGTGAATGTTTAGGTGGTATCTTAAGTTTGTTCAATCAAGTTATATAATGAACAGTACAATAAAAAGGACGAGGATATCTATGTTGTATCTTTTTAAGTTTGTTCAAACAAGTTCTAAAAGGGAGATTACAAGTAAAAGGTTGAGGATATCTAGGTTGTTTCTTGTTAGGTTTATTCAAACAAGTGTTACAAGGAAGAGTACTATCAAAAAAGAATGAGGATAAGGTGGTATCTTAATAAAAATTTTCAAATAAGTTCTATAAGGGAGATTACAATCAAAATGATGATGATATCTAAGTAATATCTTCTCAAGTGTGTTCAAACAAGCTCTATCATGAAGATTACAATCAATCGGATGAGGATATTTATGTATTATGTTCTTCAGTTTGTTCAAACAAGTTCTATCAAGAAGATGACAGTCGATAGGATGAAGATATCTTGGTAGTCTTTTCTTGAGTTTCTTTTTTTAAAAAAAATTATCAAGAAGGTTGCAATCAATATGATGAGGATATCTAGGTAGTACTTTCTTAAGTTTCTTTAAACAAGTTCTATAAGGAACGGTAAAATCAAAGGATGGGGATATCTAGGTAGTACCTTCTTAAGTTTATTCAACCACGTTCTAGAAGGATGATTGCAAATAAAAGGATGAGGATATCTAGGTAGTTGACAGGACCTCACCCGAATTCACCTGGGCCCTGCTCTCGTCTGACAGAACCCTTGTCAGACAAGGGATAACCACTAACCTCGCAAGTTCATGCCTCCGCTTCTCGAGCCTCGATTTTCATGCAGCAGCCTTGAAGGGTTACAAAATCCAAGAAAACGTGTGAGTGGACAAAAAGAAATACCTTAAAACATAGTATGAAAACCTCCAACATTTACCCTCCGTTTTCTAAAACCATGCTTGCATACGGAACCATTCCAACTTGGTTAACAACAAAACATAGCTTATAATTCTCAAAAAATGTGAAAAGAGTTCTGAAATCAACAGAAACATTAAACCGTATATGATAGGACCCGTCCCAAATCCCTCGAGATTAGCGTGGGACGTGCCTGCTCCCGTTTGATATGAAGTGTCAGACCAGGGATATTTTTCGTCTTTTGACCAACCGGGGCTATCAGAGGGCGCCAGAATCCGAAGGAGGAATGTGAATGTCTCGTCTCTACTACAGCCCGCATCTACGATCAACCTGAAGGGCATTCAAACACAAAAACTGTGAGTGGAAAAAACGAATATTTCATAAAAAGACCTTTATGCCTTTCATTAAAAACATATGCATGCATTCGAAAACCATTTCTAGGGTTCATGCCCGGTCCCCATAAACCGTCATAAACCATAAAACCATTTGGACCTTGGCTCGAAATCCTTAAATCAATACATGGGACCTCATCCCAAACCAAAACACGTGGGAACTCGTCCCAAATCCATCTCATATGGGTCTCAGCCCAAAACAATTACGCGTGGGTCTCAGCCCAACGCCATCTCAGTGAAAATTCATACACATATACATATGTACATATATAACCCATCATAGGCACTTCTTGAGAAGATGCTAACTCGGGGCACACAGCCCCTAGGGAACATATCCCCGATATAGTAATGATTGTCTCTGTATATATATAAGTATGCATACTACTCGGGGTCTCACTCCGAGTCTTCTCCCAGGAATTCTCCATCTGGGAGGCTCTAACTTCGGACCTAGTCCGATCATCTCTTTGGAATCTGGTCCGGGACCACATCATAACGCCCACTCTTGGAACGGGATCCCTATGGGGATACCCACTCTGGTCTGTGGATCGTGACTCTCTAGGTCGAAAACTTGAGGAGACCAATCAATAAGCTCATAAGGAGGGTATATACATACTAGTATACAAACCGTAAAAACGGGACTCACATCCGATAACATAAAGCAACTGGGCCTCCAGCCCGAACATATGACTCAACAGGGCCTCTAGCCCAATTTCACAATAACTGGGCATCGAGCCCGAACTTGTAAATCAACTAGGTATCGAGCCCGATATCTCAAAGTCAGTCACGATCCCGATCATAGTGATGTATGCAACCATCAATCCAGCACCGCTCTCAATCCTGGTATGTCGCCGTGAACACATCACTGTCGCGACCATCTTGAGACCATGGTGCACATGTCGCCAATCGATCCTCTAAACCGTCAACACTCTGAAGTCGAGCCTCCAGTGGCTGCTTGACAACGGGACGTGCATCGTGACCTCTCCAGAAGGAACGTATACCAATCCAGAGGCGAGCGTCACGTTGTCTATCGTCGTACACACAGCACCCATCGCGACCACGACTCAGACTCGTAGGTCATCAATAGGGTCTCATGCCCGAGTCAAAACCAAATCCAAATGGGTCTCATGCCCGATTTTACCTTTTCCAAACCATTTCATGAAAACCGAAAGCATAAGTGCGTATAAGCACGTATAAACCCAAAAACCTCGAATTACGTGCCCATACGTAAACACACACCATAATGCACTCAAGGCATCACAAAACATACATTAAAACATATATAAAACATTTATGCATGCATCGATTTCAGAAAGAAAGTCCACTCACAGACTATTCGCGCTGCCGCCTCGTTACGCGTGTAATACGGCTTCCCGGGTCAATCGTCGTCTCCGAGATTCCCAAACATGTCCAAATCACTTAGAGGGTTACTAACTACTTAATTAACCCCTCATTAAAGCCCCATAAGTTTTTGGAATTTTTAACTATTTTTAAACGCGCACCGAAACCTTCGGACAATCCGAACTATATTGAGACGATGTTCGATCGACTCGAAACTAGTCCCAAAATGTTTGTTACATCGAATAGATGATTTCACATGTTGGAACCACCCTCAAATTCCTCACCACATGCCTGCACGCGCCTCAAGATGGACCTGCGCGTGGGCCTCACGCACCACTGCACAGGGTCATCCCTGTCCTCCAGCGTACCGGTCTGATCGGTCGGTCTGGTTCTCCCCTGCAACTTGGACTAGCGTGACCGGTCCAGCTTCCTACCCGGTCCAATTTTTGTCCTTTTTCTTCCTAATCAATCCTAATCTTCCTAATTTGATCATAGGAACTTAAACCTATGAACCAAATCCTCTAAAACCTACAAAACCCAACCGGTCCAAACTTCCCTCCACGGTTAAGTTCTTCCAAAACTTCCCCAGGGGTTCCTCAACCTCTAACCGTCCTCAAAATCATCCTATTACACTCATACTAACCCAATAAATCCATCCTAATCATTAAAAATAGGCCATAATGATTAAAATTGAAAAATGGGGAAAATCGGTTAAAACTGATACCTTTGGTTCGAATTGCCCTCCACCGTTAACGGCAGCGCTGCCTTAGCCGGCCACCACCTTCCTCAACTCCTCAGTTCATCCTCTTAGTCTCAATCATGGTCATAGGGTTGAAGGGTTTGGATTTGGGGCGGAAGGGTGACCAGGTTTGGGTTTAGAAATGGGGAAAATGATCGATGAAGGAAAAGGGATATTCATGAGTTGGTTTGAATAGGCAATGGATGGGTGACACTTGTCACTCATACATTGGGCCTGTCCAATAATATCTGGGCCCCACTTGCTGCCACATAGCCCCCATCTCATAAAACGTGTAATAGTACGTTCAAACTTCTGTGAACCGTAACTTCTCCATCGAACGTCCAAATTCGGCGTGCCGCCTATCTACGGATTCGTATCGTCCCGATCTACGTAACGTCGTCGGCCCTGAGCCATCCGACCTCCCGGGTCAAAAGTCAACCGCTGGCTCCTATTTCAACTTACCAAAATGCCCCTGAACTTCCGATTGTCATAACTTCCGATCTAAGTCACAGTCATTGGCCAAATTCCATTTGACCGCCTGAACAAAAAGTCAACGTTTCACCCATTCTAGGGGCAAAATCGTCCTTTCGCCCTAAACGTCCGTTAATCCTCGTCTAATCCCCGATTAGTCTCGCTAATCCGTCAATAATTCTTAATTAATCCTCATAATTCGGGACGGGTCGTTATAGTATAGGACCTCGGTAAATCGATATAACCATCAAACAAGATCAGCCATCAATGCACAGTCACCAGGTCAATCATTCAAACAATACACTATTGGTAGGTATACCATTCAATAAAGGATCCCAGCTCGACGTCCAAGTCGTGTCAGTCTCAGAAAAGGAGCCATGCTCGACGTCCGAGACTCACCTACCAATAGGAATAACTACAACATACATCATACATCACAAGGTATCACATTAAAAATGCACAATCAATGCATATCTAATATCACCACATAAGTCACATATAGTCAACTCAACGTCATCACGCTACTTATGCATAATCAGTCACATTCAAACCATCCTCGAAGCACAAGCACAAGCACATCATCAAGCATCAACTCAGGATTCGGAGCCCCTGACTCGACATTTGAGTAGCCAACACAATACCAGTCTCACAAACCATCATATCAATCTACTTCATCATACACACATCATCATAACTTCACACACATCACACATACCAAGCAACACGTATTCACACCACCATATCAATACCAAGAGTCGACATACATCACATCATATTTCACAATTCAAAACCACCACCAAAATCTCGGGCATAAGCCCCGAACACAGCTTTCACACAATTTCTAGTAAAATGTGTTAGTAAGGCCAAGTTCGTAAAATTATTCAAAATATAGTTTACCGAAACCTCGTAAAATGTGTAATAAAATATTAGTAAAATCACCGAAAATCTATATACAATCCCAATCACTTCAATATCACCAAAATCACATAAAAACACGTTTAAATCATATAAGTATGCGTGCATAAAAGTTTAGGGAAAGAAAGTCCACTCACACATCTTTGTATCGCCGAAATCCACTTTGTACATTTTCCTGTAATTTCCGAAAAATCTTAGAACCTATCAAAAATCACATCTAGAGGTCACTAATCATCCAAAATATCTCTTATTTTAATCCTATAAGTTTTTGGAATTTTTAAACGTATTTAAAACGGACCCTAAACCTTCGAACACCCCAAACTACCTTGAAACGGTGTCCAATCAACTCGTAACCTATGCCAAAATGTTCATTACAATGATTACATCGAAAATTGTGTTGACCGTGTTTTCAAATTCCCACGCACGCGCCATCCAAAGCGGTTGCGCATGGGAGCCACGCGCATGTGCACTATAGATTGTCTTTAACCTTTCAATAACCAGACTTTTTGCAATTTGGATCCCCCGACTTGGCGACCTGACCCAGAATTTTCTCCTTTATTTTTAACCCTTTTTGAAATCCGTTTCGACCAAACTTCTCTAATCTATCAAAGGAAATGATCTAAACAATTAACACAAGGAAAACTCACATGAAACACACCTCGATCAAGCAAGGTTTCACAGCCAAATTGCACCTTCACTGATTGGGCTATCTCTGCGTCCAAACCTGTGTCTAGATAGCTTGTTAGGATCATAGAGACCTAAGAAGGATGTTCACTAGCTTGACTTCACACTTACCCGTTGAAAATGAGTCCAACAACCCAAGACCCGAAAGCCTTCACGAGTTCATCATTCCTGCCACTGTACTAACCCCAACCAACCTCCTTCTTCAGCTCTCTTTCTTCTCATCTTCTTCTTCTCTATTCGTTCTTCTCTTCCTTGGTTCTTTCTCTCATTTTCCTCTTTTTTTCTTGGTTCCCTTTCTCGGTTGAATCCAACAATACACCTCACACACAATTATACAACACTAACAAAGCTAAGTCGATGAACAAAGTTTTAATAGATAAGGGACACTTGTCCCCACATAATTAGTTACAAGAAAATCTGCCAAACAAATGACTTATATGCCCTTTCTTGTAAAGTACCAAAATGCCCGTATAAAAACCTAACCCGGAATGAAACTGTCTGATCTCTGTTTTCGGCATATTGACTACCGGCGTACTTAAGGAATCGAGACCTTCCTAACAGTATTTTCAGACTCGCAAAAAACTGTCACTGTAAAAAGTTAACATTTTGATCGTAGTCAAAGTCAACCCTTTGACTTTGACCAAAAGTCAACCTTTTACTTCTTGGGGCAAAATGGTCCATTTCATCCAACTTTTTCGATTTTACCCTCGTTAAAGGTTCGAGTCGTTACAGTAGTACCTTCTTAATTTTGTCCAACCAAGTTATATAAGGATGAGTACATTTGAAACAATGAGGATCTATGTAGTAGATTTGTATGTTTGTTCAAACAAATTTTATAAAGAAGAGTACATTTAAAACGATGAGGATATCTAAATAGTATCTTCTTAAGTTTGTTTAAACAAGTTCTATAAGGAAGAGTACATTCAAAAAGATGAGGATATCTCGGTAGTATCTTCTTAAGTTTGTTCAAACAAGTTCTATAAGGAAGAGTACAATCAAAAGGATGAAGATATATATGTAGTATCTTCGTAAGTTTGTTCAACCAAGTTCTATAAGGAAAAGTACAATCAAAAGGATAAGGATATCCTCGTAGTACCTTCTTGAGTTTGTTCAAACATGTTCTATCAAAAAGATTACAATCAAAAGGATGAGGATATCTTAGTAGTATCATTTTAAGTTTGCTCAAAAAAGTTCTATGAGAAAAAGTACAATCAAAAGGATGCAGATATTTTGGTAGTACCTTCTAAAGTTTGTTCAAATAAGTTATATAAGGAAAATTACAATCAAACGAATGTGGATATCTATGTAGTATTTTCTTTAGTTTATTCAAACATGTTTTATATGGAAGATTACAGTAAAAAAGATGATGATATTTAGGTAATATCTTCTTAAGTTTGTTCAAACAAGTTTTATAAGTAAGAGTACAATAAAAAAGGTGCCGATATTTAGTTGTATCTTCAAAGATTGTTCAAACATGAACATATAAGGAAGATTACAATCAAAATGATGAGGATATCGAGGTAGTATCTTTTTATGATTATTTAAAAAAGTTCTACAATGAAGATTACAATCAATAAGAAGAGGATATCTAGTAGTATCTTCTTTAGTTTGTTCACACAAGTTTTTTAAGGAGTAGTACAATCAAATGGATGAGGATGTTTAGGTAGTATCTTCTTAAGTTTGTTTAAAAAAGTTCTATAAGGAAGAGTATAATTAAAAGGATGTGGATATTTAGGTAGTATCCTCTTAAGTTTGTTCAAACAAATTTTATAAGGAAGATCACAATCAAAAGGATGAGCGTTTCTAGGTAGTACCTTCTTAAGTTTGTTCAAACAAGTTCTATGAGTAAGATTACAATCAAAAGGAAGAGGATATCAATAGTATCTTCTTAAGTTTGTTCAAACGAGTTTTATAAGGAAGATTGCAAGTAAACGGACGAGGATATCTAGGTTGTATCTTCTTTAGTTTGTTCACACAAGTTCTATAAGGAGGAGTACAATCGAAAGGATGAGGATGTTTAGGTAGTATCTTCTTATGTTTGGTCACACAAGTTCTATAAGGAATAATACAATCAAAAGGATGAGGATATCTATGTAGTATCTTCTTAAGTTTGTTCAAACAAGTTCTATTAGGAATATTACAAGTAAAATGATAAGGATATCTAGGTATTATCTTGTTAGGTTTGTTCATACAAGTTCTATATGGAAGAGTACAATAAAAAAGATGAGGATTTTTAGGTAGTATCCTATTAAGTTTGTTGAAACAAGTTCTATAAAGAAGATTACATCAAAATGATGAGGGCATCTAAGGAGTATCTTCTTGAGTTTGTTCAAACAAGTTCTATCAGCAAGATTACAATCAATAGGATGAAGATATCTATGTATTATCTTCTTGAGTTTTCTCAAACAAGTTCTATTAGGAAAACTACAATCGATAGGATGAGGATATCTAGGTAGTATCTTCTTGAGTTTTTTCAAAAAAATTCTATCAACAAGATTACAATCAATATGAAGAGGATATTTGGGTAACCTACTCAAGTTTGTTTAAATAAGATCTATAAGGAAGGGCATAATCAAAAGGATGAGGATACTTAGGTAGTGCCTTCTTAAGTTTGTTCAAACAAGTTCTACAAGGAATATTACAATAAAAAAATGAGGATATATAGGTTGACAAGACCCGTTCCCAACTCCTCGAATAACCAAACTGGCCCTATTTCCATCTAACCATTTTTGTCAAACAAGAGATAATATGTGTTTTAATCCACATATCAATTTAACAAGAAAAATCCACCTCCTACGGGGTAATGCCCACATCCAACTCACTAACCCCGTCAAGTGGTGGGGTATACTCATCTAATCTTGTCCGAGTCTTAAATCTCAAAATTCCATTCGTTGAAATTTATATCAATTCTTAACACATCAAATAATAAGGATAACAAATTATAGAAAGTGCCAACACTTAACATCAATTGCGAACAACCATATAATAAGGTTATTAATCATACATCATCCTATCATATATAAAAGAAAGATCAATATGCATAATCAAGCTTAAGCATAATAAATTTATTCATTACACATTTCTTATATTGACAAACTTTCATAAACTTCCATTTTCATAATTTGTCATCATAGGATCTTCACTATTCATTATTTAGGACCATTGTTGTTTAGATTACTCTCACGTTTATATCCCATCTTTTTGTATTATTTTCTAAACCTTAAACATAACATTTTATAGGGAAAAATTTGGAATAAATACTTAGATGGGTCCAATTAGCTCCAACCTTATACCATTAGACATGGTAATTAGAGACAAATAACTTTCATATTGGACGGACGACGAGAAGTCTCCACATGAGCCGCCACGCACCGGGGAGACTCTTTGCACGTGGTAGCCACATGCCTGCATCAAGGTCATCGTCCTCTTCTCGCCAGGTCTGCAACTCGGGTTGTTCGACCCGACGACTTGACCTAGATCAAATGTACTCAGTTTACGTCCATTTCTTATGTTCTAATATTCGAATTGAGTCTCCTCGTGCTTAGAAACATATCTATAACCTTACAATTGCCAAACCCATTGTAGAAAACAAAGATCCTCACCTTGAAGTTTCGGTCATTATTCAAGGTCTATTCCTAGGACTGTCCGGTGTCCAACGTTCACTCTTTCAAGCTTAAGATGATCGTAAGAAATTTAAGCAGCTATTGCCAAGCCCAGTTTTGGGCGTCCTGGCCTAGAACTAAGAAACTTGGAAATGAACCAAACGAGCACCCTATATCCTTCCCTTCCCCTTCCATCACTGTTTACTTGACAGGACCCGACCCTGAAAAACCTCGTAAACCACACTTAGGTCCTACTCTTATCTGACAAGTAAACTAAAATACCAAGTTGGCACTCAAAATCTTGTCAAACAAGGGTTACTAGTATATTCTTGAGCTCATGCCTCCACTTCATAAGCAGCCTCGACCTCGGTGCAACGGCCTTAAAGGATTTCAAAGCCAAGAAAAACATGTGAGTGATTGAAAATAAGCATTTAAAAACATCATTTCAAAATAATAATTAATTCTCTCCGCTTTATAAGAAAATGAGTAATATCAAAAAACTCGTCCATAAAAACCCATGTCAAGTACCAACACAGATACAAAACACACTAATGCACAACCACATCAATCGCACAGAACCAACCATACTGAATCAGCCAATAAAACTGAACCAACCCATCCTCAATGCCAGAATCTCAATCAACATATTATATCCGCACTACCGGTAAGCCATACCACTCGGGAAAACAAAGCCCTGCTCTGGACGTCCGAGTGCATGGGAAAATAAAGCCCAGCCTTGGACGCCTGGGTGTCACTTAGGAAAACAGAGCCTAGCTCTAGACGTCTATGTGTCACCCAGAAAAACAAAGCCCAGCTCTGGACGTCTGGGTGCGAACTGATCCTAAGAAAAAAGAGCCCATCTCTGGATGTCTGGGTACTAGTCCAAGTAACTGTCTTAAGAAAACAAAGCCTTGCTTTGGACGTCTAAGACACAATCAATCCACAACTTGAGGAGGGTAATCCAATCACACAATCCATATATATCTAGAAATCACATCCAATCATACCACATGTATCTAGAAATCACATAATCATCTCACATCTCATTTCCATAACCAAAACCAAATTCATAAAACTGGGCCTAAACCCAAAACACAACATATACCCAAAACCTCATGAAACGAGCCATTAAAATAATCCATAAAATCCGTATATATCCCAATCAACCAAATTTCACTGAAACCCTGTAGGAATCTCATATTGACTTTAAAACCTATCCTGAGTCCATTATAAATCCAAAACACGAAATATGCAATTTTCTCGTAAAACGTGCAATATAGCAATTACCGTAAAATTGCCAAAAGTAATATAAAATCATATAAATTATGCTTAAATCATCATCAAGAAAATCACGTATTAAATCATGCAAAAATAATATAGCAATTTCCACTCACACACAGTCCGCGTAGTTCAATACTGACTTGTACGCACTTCCATAAATTCTGAAACCATGGCAGCTTATCATTAACCACATCTAGTGATAGGACCCGTCCAAAATTCAAAGAAAACCTAGACGATCCTACTCCTATCTGACAAGCTCTTGTCTGACAAGGGATTTTACATCTAGGGGTCACTAATCATCCCAATTAACTCACACATTAGTCTCATAATTTTCCGAGATTTTTAAATGAATTTAAAACAACTCTAAACCTTTGGATAGTCAAAACTATCCCAAGTCGATATCTGACCGCCTAAAAAGCTATACCACTACTCATAACATCAAATACTATAAATTTTATGTTGGGCGGATTCTCATATGAGGTGGCATGCGCCCCCACACGCCGCCAGAAGCGACTGCGCATGGTGGCCACGCGCCACACTATTCATCATCTTCAAGGTGGCGACAGACCCAGTTTCCTGTAAACTAGATCACCCGATCTGGCGAGTCCAACCCGACTCTAAAAAGCCTAATCATGTACATTTGTGATGTTTGATCTACCTAAATTCATCCAATAACACCCATAAGAAGACATGATCTTAAAATCATGAAACTTACCACCAAAATCTATGTTCGTCTCCTCTCACTTCGGCCATGGATTCCAAGTTAGT
Source organism: Prinsepia uniflora (assembly GCA_032719365.1). Lineage (NCBI taxonomy): Eukaryota > Viridiplantae > Streptophyta > Magnoliopsida > Rosales > Rosaceae > Prinsepia > Prinsepia uniflora. Next base: position 51,479,993 of record CM064868.1, on the reverse strand, counting down.
TTCCTCCTCATGCCTACGTCTAACTTTCGTCCTCTTGATCCTTTGATGACCTTAATGTCTTGTCAAACTCTTTAAAATCCTTGGTTGGACTTTAAGTAGTCACATACAAGTCCCATGACCCACGACCATAAATTGGCTTATGGGCTTAGGTCCAAAATTCATTCCAACCAACACTCCACACATTTTTTCCTCCCATTTTCTCTTCTCCTCCTGACCCCCTTATTCATTTTCTTACTTTCCCAAGCTCTCCCTCATCTACCTAGACTTCATGCTTACATTTGGTGAGTTTTTTCACCTTTCGGCCTCTTCCACCTAAAAACCCCTCACACACACACACACACACACACACACACACACACACACACACACACACACACACACACACACACACACACACACACACACACACACACACACACACACACACACACACACACACACACACACACAAAGCAAGTTGAGTTGGTGGTGAATAAGAAAGGGAAAGGTCCAGACTATTTGGACATGTGTCATTGTCTAAGAATATCTTTTATGAAAAATGACTAAATTGCCCTTGGTGCAAAATTACAAATTTTCCCTTGATCATTTTTAGTCTCATAACTATCTTATTCGATCTTTGATTTTGGCATGCTACCTGTTTACGGGCTTAGGAGTCCGAGACCTTCGTAACGGTCTTCATAGAATGTCCAACAAATACCCGGGGTCTAAAAGTCAAAAATTGACCTTCTAGGGGAAAAATCGTAGTTTCCATAGAAATTTTCAAATTTTATTTTCCTCGAATGTCCGGGTATTTACAACCTATCCCCTTTAGGAAATTTCATCCTTGAAATTTAAATAGTAATAACGCTAAGGTAGTGCAATCACAAGATCACATTTCCAAAATGAGGTAGTCTAACAAAGCCACGTGAGCATCCAGAATACTAAACTCAACGTTGCTCTGGCCATGTCCAAGAATCGCACTCAATTACAACTGAACAAGTCAAAATTTTTCTCTGCCTTCCTAGGATTGGTCCTTGCTAGCCAAACAACACTGATTATCAACTCACATGCTAATTCTGCCACCCAACAAGAACATAGGTGAACTAGTCTCCAGAATCTCAATCCTCATTATCTCAGTAATTTAGTTATCACCCAAAGTGAATGTAAATAACCATCATTCACGTTTAGGATCTCGTAACCACAAAATTCATAGAACTTGGAACCAAGTCATTTACAAACCTTCCTCGATCAGATTGGGCCCCATCTTTTCCAATTGCACAACATCAAATCAACACAGATATCCGACATGTAAGAATTTAAAATTAATAATGAACCCTCCACTCCAGGATACTCAAGTACTAATATTAATAACCAAACTACATAAAGCACCTTAGGAAAGGTGCTGATATCCTAATATTAACTATAGGAAATTTCCTTATCTCCCACTGCCTGCGAAAATATAACATGATAATAGAGAACATAGTTAATGGACTAAGTCATACAAACATAACGATTCAACTCAACCCTTTAACTCAAAATGGAAGTCAAGACTATATCATACCAAAATTAACTAATAGATGATTTCCACAAGGTTCCACAAAATAATTGTTTCCAAACCAGGAAAAATCTATTTAATATTAAGGCTTGACTTAACACCAAGATCCAACTCATCCCAAAACCTAGACTTGCAACCATACCCTGAGACCTGCAGCTTATCCAAGGTACCTTATATGTGTGGGCGCACATCTATCCAACATGAGGCCTTTTGGGAGCTCACTGGCTTTGATTCCTAGGGAACTCCAAAGTTATTCAAGTAGGGGCTAGTGCAATCCCAAGATGGGTGACCCATTAGGAAGTTGCACGTGAGCTCTCGAGAACAAAACCATGAGGGCTGGGCCCAAAGCGGACAATATCCTGTTGGAGAAGGTCAGGTCGTAACAGTTGTGGTATTAATTATATGAACTACAATATCAATTGGGAATATAAATCATTTATGGTAAATTTCTCGTCTTGTTGGGGAATAGTGTCAAACGTGAAAGGTAATCCCCAAGGTGGAATTCATTTGGTTTATTTAATAAAGATTTGAACTGAGATAGAATTTTTAAGATCCCTTGTTTGATAGAAATGGTTTGACGGGAGAAGGTCCAGTTCGATTATCACTGGGTTTAGGGATGGATCCTGTCATGCGATCAACACGAAAGTTCTTTGTTACAATTTTATGAGTTCAATGGTATATTTCTTGAGTTAATCGTATTTTTATTGGGTACACTTTTAGACATCTAATGTTATCTGTTAATGTTCTAAATGTGTACTTAATTTAGGAAATTATGGGAATTAGGCCTAAGGCTTTTTGTTAATCTTAATAAGTTTATTGATGAATATTGATGACATAGAAGGGTTAATGAAGTTATAAGGATTTGGCTACACAAGAAATAAGTGTTAAAACAATTATTTTTGCTTAAGATTAATTATGCTTACTAATCCTACAAGAATGTAGCAATCTATATGTCTGATGATTTTCCTATTTTTGACGTAAATTGTGGACTTTTACTTTAATTTGTTATTCACATTTATTTGATCAATTGTGAAGTACTGTTGTTTCTAAATTCGAAGGAAAATCCTAAAAGGGATGGAATATTAGTGTAAGGCTTTTTTTGATTCTTAATGAATTATGATGAGTTACAATGACCTATGATACCATAGATGAATACAAAGGAATGATTAAAGGCATGGTGTAATTCTAATAAATTTCTAATGATATGTGTAATTAATGGTAAATTTTATGGAAGTCATAAGACAAATTATTTGGTTGTATTGCTATAATTAATCAACCTAATACTTACCAAGTAATTAAAGAAATATGGTCTAAAAGAAATGGTTTGAGTTAAATTTCATACTTGTCGGGGTAGTGGGTTGGACGTGTGCAGTAACCCCTCAAGGACAGATTTAGTTTGTTTCATTTAATACGATATTGACTTGAATAAAATTTGTAATATCCCTTATTTGACACGAGTTATCAGACGGGAGTAGGACCAACCCGATTTTTAGATGAATTTATGGATGGGTTATGTCAACTTGACATAGGAGCTTAGGTATTGCTGTTATGCCTGATATATGAGAATCTGGCATATTTTATTTATTACGTGATTGTATAATAATGGTTCGATTGTGCATTTCAATGATTTTTTTTGAAGTACAGGCCCGGTTGGGAATTTTGTAACAACCCGTCCCAAATCTATGTGATTAATTAAGAATTAATTGCGTATTATTGAAGATTAATCAGGGATTAAACAAGGATTATCGGACGATTGGGGTGAAATTACAATTTTTGACCATGAACGGGTGAACAAGTTAACTTTTGACCTGGGAGGTTAAATGCACATGGACTGAGGTCCATTACGTAGATCGAGATGATGTGAGCTCGTAGCCAAGCGGCACGTTGAAATTGGATATTGTATGTGTCAGGACCCGACCCTCCTCGGTCAGGACCCGCCGCTAGCACGATATTGTCCGCTTTGGGTCTCTTCAATCTCACGGTTTTGTTTTCGGGAGCTCACGATCAAACTTCCTAGGGGGTCACCGATCATGGAAATGCACCAGCCCTAACTCGCTTCACTTTGGAGTTCCAACCGAACCCAACGCAAATGATCTCCCAAAAGGCCTCGTGTTAGATAGGTGTGTGAATACACCTTTAAGGCACACCATCATTCCCTTCCCAGACCATTCCCCCCTCGCAAGAATGTGGGATTGTTCACCGTTCCGTCCAGGACACGAGTCTTACAATCCACACCTCTTAGGGCCCACCGTCCTCGCTGTCACACTTCCCACTCAGGATCTGGCTCTGATACCATTATGTTAGGATCCGACTCATCTAGCACGATATTTTTCGCTTTGGGCCTCTTGGCCTCCACGGTTTTTGTTTTCTGGAGCTCACGGTGCAACTTCCCAGGGGGTCACCCATCATGGAATTGCACCAGCCTCAACTCGCTTAACTTTGGAGTTCCAACCGAACCCAAAGCCAATGAACTCCCAAAACGCCTCGTGCTAGATAGGTGTGTGCCTACACCTTTAAGGCACACCATAATTCCCCTCCCAGACCATTCCCCCCTCGTAGGAATGTGGGATCGTTCACCGTTCACTCCAGGACATGGGTCTTACAATCCACCCCCCTTAGGCCCAACGTCCTCGCTGGCATACTTCCCGGTTAGGGTCTGACTCTGATACCATTCTGTCATGACCGACCCTCCTCGGTTAGGACCCCACTCTAGCACGATATTGTCCATTTTAGGCCTCCTTGCCTTCACGATTTTGTTTTCGGGCGCTAATGGTGTAACTTCCAGGGAGTCACCCATCATGGAATTGCACCAGCCTTAACTCGCTTAACTTTGGAGTTCCAACCGAACCACCCCCCCCCCCCCCCTCCCCCCCCCTCCCCCTCCACAGAAATGTGGGATCATTCACCGTTCCCTTCAGGACACGGGTCTTACAATCCACCATCCTTAGGGCCTAGCGTCCTCGTTCCCACACTTCCTAGTTGGGGTTTGGCTCTGATACCATTCTGTCAGGATCCGACCCTCCTAGGTTAGGACCCGACTCTAGCACGATGATGTCCGCTTTGGTCCTTCTCGCCCTCATGGTTTTGTTTTCGGGAGCTAACGGTGCAACTTCCCAAGGGGTCACCCATCATGGAATTGCGCCAGCCTCAACTCGCTTAAATTTGGAGTTCCAACTGAACTCAAAGCCCCTAAGCTCCCAAAAGGCTCGGGCTAGATAGGTGTGTGCCTACACATTTAAGGAACACCATCATCCCCCTCCCAAACCATTCCCCTAGCAGGAATGTGGGATTGTTCACCGTTCCCTCTAGGACACAAGTCTTACAATCCACCCCTCTTAGGGCACAGCATCCTCGCTCGTAAACTTCCTAGTCGGGGCCTAGCTCCGATACCATTCTGTCAGGACCCAACCCTCCTCAATCAGGTCCTGACTCTAGCACGGTATTTTCCACTTTGGGCCTCCTCGCCCTCACGGTTTTGTTTTCGGGAGCTCATGGTGTAACTTCCCATGGGGTCACCTATCATGGAATTGTACCAACCTCAGCTCACTTAACTTTGGAGTTCCAACTAAAACCAAAGCCAATGTGCTCCCAAAAGGCCTCGTGCTAGATAGGTGTGTGCCTACATCTTTAAGGCACACCACCATTCCCCTCCTAAACCATTCCCTTAGCAGGAATGTGGGATTGCTCACCGTTCCCTTCAGGACACGGGTACAATACCACATTCCTAAAGGGAACGGTGAACGATCCCACATTCTGGCGAGGGGAATGATCTGGGAGGGGAATGGTGGTGTGCCTTAAACGTATAGCCAAACACCTATCTAGCACTAGGCCTTTTGGGAGCACAATGGTTTTGGGTTCGGTTGGAACTCCAAAGTTAAGCGAGTTGAGGCTGGTGCAATTCCTTGATGGGTGACCCCCTGGGAAATTGCACCGTGAGCTCCCGAAAACTATACCGTAAGGACGAGGAGGCCCAAAGTGGACAATATCTGACATGACCCATCCCAAATCCCTCCGGGATTATCGCCAGATGTGCCATGCTCCCTTCTGACACAAAGTGTTAGACAAGGGATAACTAAAAACCTCAGCCCGACTGGGGATTCCAGAGTGCGCTAGGATCAGAGGAGGAGTGCGATGTCTCGGTCTCTACTACAGCCCACATCTGTGATCAACCTGAAGGGCATTAAAAGCAACAAAAGCTGTGAGTGGATGAAAATCAATACTTTAATAAAACACATTTCATAAGAGGACATTTATGCCCTTCACTAAAAAGCATGCATGCATTCGAAAACCAGTAGTCAAACCATGTACTTAAAAAAATCATTAGGGCCTTAGCCCAAAACCATAAATCCAAACATATGTGGGAACTCAACCCAAAACCATAGAATACCAAATTTTGTAAATCCAGATCGAAGTGGGCCATTGCCCAAATCCATAAATACAAATCCGTAAGCACAGAAATACCATCTCATAAATCCAATAAATCATGTTTACAAAATACCATATAACCAATCCTTAGCGTCCCAGATACCTGACATCCGCGATGTCACAATCAGTACTGTCATGGTTTCCAAAGCTACGTGTGCTACTCGGGGTCTCAAGTCCTAAGTCTCCCCAGGGTCCTCCCAAGTCAAGGACCCGCAGATCAATGACCCTGATAGAAATTTTACCAAGCACAAAAGATGTACTAGGAAAAATCTCTGCGTGTAATAAACTTTGCAAGTGCACAAGACGTGTAGATAGTATAGATGCAAGCGAAGGTCGATCCCACAAAGACTTGCTCAATGATATCCAATTCCGTTTAACTCAATTGACTTAAGTGGAGTAATTAAAATGCAATGGGGAGGAAAAGGGGGGCGGGGGGGGGGGGGGGGGGTTTGTTACGTTTTATGAATGAAATAAATTAGCTAATAATAACTAACTAAGTCGAGCTAGGGTTTCTATCCACCTTTACCAATTATAGTTCTGTTAGATTTCCTTTATTAGATTACTATGCATGTATCTGAATTAAGTGCCCGTGCAGGGGTCTGGCTAAGGTTCACCCCACACATATTATCTTCTCTTAGATTGCATGTTTAAGCGTGATTTGCCCGCCCTTAAACAACTATTACCGATGGTGCGTGATAATGCATGAAACATAAAGAAGATTTAATGACACTACACTGTCCCTAGAAAAGTGATGTGCAGACCTAGGAAGTCATGAGTTTAGATTACGAATAAGATTCCCCCTCTTAAACGTGACGCCATAAATTGCAGGGTGAACACAAACATCAAGGTGATCCGTCAAGCAATTACATCGACAATTATACACAAATAAGGTAGCTAAGCTTATAAGCATAAATTGAGTTCATGAAGCGCAGTAATCCAACAAATCCAGGCATTCATAGCAATCATAATCAAGAGCCAGAAATCAAACACGAACTAACATGGCTAGGGCTTCAAGTAACCCTAGCCCTATTACACTACTCAAACATTATTGAATAAAACAAGCAAATAATTAAAAGGTGCACAAATATAAATAAAGCAAGAAATAATAAAAGGTCAATGATTAAAAGAGATGAAGGAAAACTCCCTCAAGGTAGACGTACTGAATTTTAAGATGTTTGAATTATAAAGAGTGCTTGAATTAAATTACAAAACTCTAAACTAAGAACATGGATTGAAGTACGAATTTTGACAGAGTGTTGGGGACCTTCAAGAGGTAAATTCGGCCCCAAAAAACAATGAGAAAACATCTATTTATAACCCCCAAACACCTGCCCTAACATCTCCCTCAAAGAAAAGGGAAAACAGCCCCAACACTTTCCTTCTTGTTTTTGTGAAAAACCATAGTTGGCCATTTTTTGTATCCTTCTTGTACACGGAGTCCTTTTTCTTCCTTCTTTCCACTTCTTGACTTTATATTTGACTAGGAAATCATTTAATGCTATCCTAAATCAGATTACATTGCCCTAAAATAAAGGAAACATGATAAATTACGGCAAGGGAAGTTAATTAACCCTAGCCATGTACAAGATGGTTTCTTAATTTCCAAGAAACTTCCTTTTCCTTGTTTCTTGCCTTTTAACATCAAGATCTGATTAGGAATATAATTAAGTCTTCTTATCCAAGTCAATCCATGTCATTCCTCATTGAGAAAGGTAGGAAAATTTGTCCAAAGCTACTTGATGCACAAGTAAACCCCCTAAAACACCTTTAACCGCATTTTGTGGGCTTCTAGGGGCTAGGCCCTGACTTTTAGGGTCTTGGTGGATCTTGGTCAAGTAAATGGGAGATGATGAGGCCCTTTATGAGTCCTTGATGAGTCCTTAAAGATTTAGCCATGGAAAGATCACATTTGATTGTAAAACATGATTTAAACCTCAACTAAGCAATCTGCACAAACTTCACAAAAGAGATCATTTTCTCCTATTGTTGGAATGATTATAATCAAAAGATAAGTAAAAGGGATAAGAAATAACGTTGAAATGATACTTAATTTGTGACTTATCAGACCCTCCCTGGGGTTATTATCCATAATGCCTTCTTGAGAGTGAGGTAACCCACGGGGGCGACTCCTCTCAGTTAGCGCTCCGTGACTACACCAGGGTTCACCCAGGCCAACGACCCTTCCTGGAGGAGACAATCCATAGATAAAAGGATGGTATACGAAAAACATTTCCCAATCATCTCAAAACCTTTCAAACCTTTCAAAGGATCCATGCCTGGTTTCCCATAACACCGTCATGAATCCAGAAATCAACTTTTTCCAAATCCAAATCCATTTAGGGTCTCCGAACCCGAAATCATATTTATAAAGCACAATGGGACTCATGCCCGATATCATAAACCACTTGGGCCTCAAGCTCGATCTTGTAAACCAATTGGACCCCCGACCCAATGCCTTATGAAATCAAATGGACTCGAAGTCCGATAGTTAGTAAATCAAATGGGCCTCAAGCCCAATTCCATATTTCCAAATCCGAAATCAGTTCCTCAATCCATTATTGACATATAAGCACGTATAAACACAATATAAAACTGTAAACCTCGAGATACGTGCAAATATGTAAATTATCGATACCACAATCATATTCATAGAAATCATTTATATAAAACATATAAAACATTTATGCATGCATCACAGTTTAAAAATCAATGTTCACTCACTGACTATCCTATGATGCTGCCTCGATATGCGTGCCATAAGCCTTCACGGGCTAATCAGCGCCACCGGGACTCCCAAACCTGTCCAGAATCATTCTAGAGAGTTATTAACTGCCTCATTAACTTCTCATTGAAGCCCCGTAATTTTCCTAAATTTTAAAACATTTTTAAACTCGATACTAAGCCATTGGACGTGCCGAACTATATCGAAACGATGTCCGATCGACACAAAACCAGTCCCAAAATGTTCGTTATATCGATAGGATGGAATTAAATGTTGACCGTGCCTCAAAAAGTTGGCCCACGCACCCTCAAGCGCCTCCTAAAGGCACTGCGCGTGGGAGCCAGACGCCTACTACAGTGTCATCCCTAACCTCTCGTAAACCCGGTTCGCATGGTTTTTCGGTTTGACCGATCTGGCGAACCGATCCAGCCGGTTCACCTTTGTTTCAAGTCCATTTTAACTCCTGTGTCTTCCTATATGTTCGTCTGGACCGAACCTAGAATTCTATGGGTTTAAAAACACAAAACACAGACTGGAAGCTCACCTTCGATGATTGAACAACAAGCTCAACTTTTGAGCTCTGTTCCCAGCCATTCCAGCTACCTATTTCCTTCGAAAATGATCCCCACATAGTCGCCTTGGTCCCTACGTCACGTTAGGATCAATAGAAACTCAAAACAAATCGTCAAAATCAAGCTTCCAAATTTCAAATCAAAACTCACCGCTTTCGTGTTCTCCGGCCACCATCCACGACGACCCGTGCCGTTGACACTGTCAGCACCGCCTCACATCACTCTTCTTTTTTTCGTTCACACACTAATCAGTAATGGTGAGGTTTTGAGGGTCTTCATGTAGGATTGTTGTTTAGGTTGGAAGAAGAAAGAAAATGGAGATGCTAGCTGATGCACAGGGAGGAAGAAAGAGAAATACGTGAGGAAAATATAAAATAATTAAATAAATAATAGTATTTTAATCTTAGCCATCCAATCACAATTGAGATCCAAAATTTGAGGAAGATGGCCAATGGGATGAGTGACACTTGTCATCCAAGGGCCCCATATTATTAAATTAGCCAATCATATTTAGCCATATAATTTACGCCTCGAAATGCGTGAATATTCCAATTTTACTTCCCATGACCATAAATTCTCCGTTCGACGTCGAATTTTGACGTACCGCTTGTCTTCGGACTCGTGACGTCCTGATATACGTTACGGTCATCGGTCCTCGTACGTTTGACTCCCCGAGTCATCGGTCCTCGTATGTTTGACTTCCGTCCGATTTCACTCAACTAGTCCCCGTTTTGTCATCCTAAATCCATACTTAATTAATATTTAATCCCGATAGTCGGGACAGGTCGTTATAACCTTCCCCCCTTAAATAATTTCGTCCTCGAAATTCCAACTATTCTGATTCCACATGCACCTTGTGGAAAGCAAATTCGACCTCACATTAGGCTTCGCATATAGTATCTCCCCGTATACACCCCATGTGTATAAGTGCAAGTCCAAAAATTGACCACACAATTACCCCTTGGAAACGATGCATGATCGCAAATTGACCACACCTTCCGAGATGATATCCCTCGACAATTCTGCCATTACGCAGACACTTCCCACACTGTCATCACATGACAGTCACTAGTCAAAACTGACATTATACTCACTTGTGGTTACACTAACCACCAACTCACTCAATCTGAGTATACGTATACCAATATCTCATTCGATTTGTGTGTAACTGAATCCCATCGAATACCTGCCTAGTAGTGATACACATCACAACTCTAGGGTTCCACTAGCCATCCACGGCTCCGAGCACTTGCTTGTACAATCACTGAACCCATCAAAATCATGCTGGCCCAGTGCATAATGACACGACCCATCCCAATCCCCCCGGGATTAACACGGGATGTGTCATGATCCCATCTGACACGAAGTGTCAGACCAGGGAAAATTTAAACCTTTAGCCCGACTGGCTCCTAGAGAGAGCCAGGATCCGGTGGGGGAGTGTGATGTCTCAGTCTCTGCTACATTCCGCATCCGTAATCAACCTGAAAAGGATTGAAAAACAGTAAAGACTGTGAGTGGACTAAAATAAAGAGTTCATAAAAACATATTTCATAAAAAAACTTTATGCCCTTCACTGAAAAGCATGCATGCATAGGAAAACTATTTATCAAACCACATATGTTTAAACAACCATATTTAGGGTCTCAGCCCCAAACCTGTGGATGGTGGCTACGGCACGGGTCGTCGTGGACGGCGGAGGTAAGTGACCCGAGAACCCCGTTTTAGTTCAAAAATTAGAAACTGAGATTTAGAAGTTTTTAGTTAATTCTATTAATGGAGAAAACTTTCTGGTGATCTAAGAGGAAGCTTGGGATTGATTTCGAGGGCTAGGACGACCAGAGGCCACGACGGTGGAAGGTTCCAGGTGGCCGGTTCGGTCTTCAATCATGGAGGTAGTTTCTCGATCCCTTTCTCTTATTTTTAATAGCTAGATCGATGGGAAAGGATGCTGGTAAAATTTAGGAATTAAAATGGAACGAAATGGATCGAAAAGTGGATGAAATAGGACCCTGGATCGGTTCAAACCAGAGGACCGAGTTTGGTAGAGGTAAGGGATGATGAATAGTGCACGATGCGTGGGCTTCACGCGCAGAGACTTCTGGCCCGCGTGGGGGCGCGTGGGCCACCTTTTGGGATGCTTCCAATCCACGAAATCATCTTTTTGATGTAACGAACATTTTGGGACTGGTTTCGTTTCAATAGGATATCGTTTCGATATTGTTCGGGACATCCAAAGGTTTAGGATCGGGATTAAAAATAGTTAAAAATTCTCAAAAATTACTGGGCTTTAGTGAGGGGTTAATTAAGTAGTTAGTAACTCTCTTTGTTGGTTTAAATGAAATAGTTTTGGATTTTAAAAGGATAAACTCGGGCGTGAGACCCATTTGGTTTTGTCTCGGGCATGTAGCCTTATTGATGACCTACCGTCTGAGTCGTGGTCGCGGTGAGTGCTATGTGCACGGCGATGGATGATACGACGCTCATCTTCGGATTGGGATATGTTCCTTCCGGAGAGGTCACGATGCACGATCCATTGTGGAGCAGCCGATTGAGGCTCGACTACGGTGATGAGTGCACCATGAACTAGCGGTGGTCGCGTCGGTTGATTTGTTCAGGGCGACATACTAGGACTGAGGGCGGTCCTGGACGGATGGTTGCACGCATCCCCATGATCGGGGTTATGACTGGCCCTGAGATATCGGGCACGATACCCAGTTGAGTCATGTGTTCGGGCACGAGACCCAGTTACTTTACATTTATGATTTCGGGTCAAGGACCCTAAATGGATTTCTAGTTTCATGATGGTTTATAGGGACCGGGTATGAATGTTTTCTATATATATATATATATATTCATATACCTTCCTTATTTGGATTGTCTCATCCGGGGAGGGTCGTTGGCCTGGGTGGACCCCAGAGTAGTTACGGAGCACTAAATGAGTGGAGTCGCACCCGTTGGGTACCTTACTCCCAAGAAGGCATGGATTATAACCTCAGGGAGGGTCATTGATCTACGGACATTGACCTGGGTGGACCCTGAGAGACTTGGTTTTTGAGACCCCGGGTAGCACGCGAGTAGCTTTAGAAACTGTGACAGGATTGGTTATGTGAGTTATATGTATATGTTATATGATGTGTGATGTGTACAGGTTTTGGATTGTGGCCCGTATGGTTGGTTTCGATTATGGTTTTGGGCTTAGTTCTCACATATGGTTCTTTTGGATAAATGGTTTTTGAGTGCATGCATGCTTTTAGTGAAGGGTACAAATGTCTTTATGAAAATGTTTTTATAAATTATTTTTTTTCACCACTCACAGCTTTTAAATGTTTTGATTGCCCTTCAGGTTGATCACAGATGCGGGCTGTAGCAGAGACCGAGACATCACATACCTCCTCTGGATCTTCGCGTACTCTGAAGCCCCGAGAGAGCTAAAGTCGGAATTTCCCTTGCCTGACAATCTGGGATCAGGTTCGTCTCGCGTTAATCCCAAGGGGATTGGGACGGGTCATGACAGGTGGTATTAGGGCAACGTTTGTTCACTCTGAACCCGAGTTATCATGGGGTACCCTGATGACTGCTCTGATACTGACAGGTGGTATCTGAGTACGGTTAGCTCATACGATACTCAAGATGCTCTGATACTGACAGGTGGTACCAGAGCAGGGTCACTTATGTTATAATGAGTTCCAAAGTAGGTTTTGCTCTTGGAGTGATGCGCAGGTTGAGGATGTGATGTCTTTATGGGCTGCAATTCATCATCAACCAGATAGTTAGGATATCGATCCGATAGTTAGTAGGATTGAATCGTAGATCATTTTGGTTCGCCATTCGATGTCGTGGTTGCCATAGTTCTGTCGTGATTAGTAGTGTGGAGCCCTACAGAGTAGTTAGTACAGGCGATTGATTCCGTCGGATGCGGAGTCTCAATAACGACGTCTGGTGGTTAGGTTCTGCACGAGTATGTGGTAGGCACTACTATCGAGAGTGGTTGTAGTACGGTTGTTGGGAATCAGGAACGTTCAGGGGACGTTTCCTTTTCTCGTATGAGTTGTTAGGGTGACTGTACCCGGAGTTGTTGGGTACGAGGGAGGCAGAGTTACTCCAATTTGAGCCGAGGCACGGGGTCGTCGCTCCGTATGAGTGGAGATCCAAAGTTGTCTCATTCGCATAGTGTGTACTGGTACTGGTTGCTGGTGCTGGTGCGGTGATTGTGATGAAGATAAGTCACGAGTCGAGATGTGACTCCGTCGAGATGGTCATATGTTCGGTATCTGTGGTTTGGGAGTGGATCACAGATAGTGATGGGCTGGATTGGATCCAGCTGTAGTTGAGATGTGAGGATCGAGTACTGTCATAGGGATTAGCGACCAGTTGGTCAGAGTCGGTCAGAATTGGTCAGAATTGGTCAGATATGGTGATATGCAGATATTTGACTGCAGATCACAGTAGGAGTCCGTTGTGACTCTTTAGTCGAGCGGTACATCAGGTTAGGATGAATTTAGATTCTTTTGGATGTGCATAAATGGTGTAAACCAATAGGCAAACTTGTAGTGAGTTAGACTAGTCACAGACACGTGGATGGTGTCCGGAGGAGTTGGGGACTTGAGATTCCATTCGGATTGGTTTGGTTGACTGCGATTGACCATACCTCTTGAGTTTCAGGTAGGCTTGTTTATGGAGAAGTTTGATTGTGAGAAATAGAATGGGTCATTACAATAGTTATCGACAGTAGTCGTTGGTCGGAAAGGTCGGAGAAGAAGAAATTCTAGCTCAGAAATAGAACCAGTTAGGTATGCATCCAACATGGTTGTAACTTCTCTTGATTCTGAAGGTAAATTTTTCCAAAGCTTTTAGATTTGACATTAAATTTGTAGAGTTCATGTAAGGTCGTATTCATTTGATTTTGGGGTGATTATTTCTCATGTAACTATGAAGTATGGAATGAGGTTATAACGACCCCGGACAGTCGAAAAAAGGAACATTTGGAAAATTTAAAGAAAATAAGGATTTTGCCTCTAGAACCGGGCAAATGGTTGACTTTTGCTCGAATGGTCAAACGGACTTTGACCGATGACTATCACGTATTTCGGGACGTCACGAGTTCATAGACAGGTGGCACGTCCGATCCGACATTCAAGGAGAAAGTTATGATGTTCAGAAGTTCAAGGGTAATTCAGTAATTTGGTTTAGAAGGGTTCAATTTGTTGACTTTTTCAAACGACATGGAATTTTCACGTGATTCGAAGACCCTTAGGAAGGTCACAATTCCCTGAGTACAACGACAGGCGGCACACTGAAAACGGACTTCAGACGAATAAGTTATGATTCTAGAACGAGGAAGGGCATTTTGGTAATTCTGTGAAGGAGAGGCAAAATGGTAATTTTCAAGGCTGCAGTTTGAAACAGTCGTGAGGGGGACTTTCAGGGGAATTGTTTAACAACGTAAGTGACTTTGAGGGAATTTTTTTAACAAAGCAAGTGACAATTGTCATTGAGGAAGGCTGGATTAGTGGCATTGTGGACTGAGTGGGGGTGTTAGGCGTGCAGGAGGAACAGAGCACGAGGGGAATTGTTTTTGATTTTGAGCCGTTGCAGGAAACATCGTCACAGAGAGTCTGAGAGATTCCCACGGGTTACATTGAATATTGGATTGAAGTAACTCAATCAATTACTGGGAAGAAATGAGAGAAACAGAGAGACTAAACTGGAGAGGAAAAACGAGGGACTGAGTGAAAATACACACAGAAACCTGTTTTTGATAAATTCAAATTCAAATATGAGTTGTAGACCAGCCCAAGTCAAATCAAGGTGAGATTATGTCTTCTGGAAGCTTTATTAGTCGCTCCAAATCAAGAAATGCAAGGTTCGAAGCTCTTGGAACCATGAACGGACATGGTGGAGTGCCAGAAAATCGCGAGCTGTGTTCGTCTAATTGGGGGTAAGTTTTCATGAAATTGATTACAAAATCATCTTTAGAGTAAGCCTACGATGCTCCCTAACCAATTAATTGTAGAAATCAGTGACTGTTTGATGAACTGGGACGATGAACTTTCATTAGATCTTGGATTCCATTGAGGTAGTTTGAGGTAGTGACGACTGAACTTCACGTTACAGACCCTTAATTAAGTTAATTGCGATGCTATTTGAGGGTTCAATTGAAGAAAACAAGTTGAATGTGGCAGGAATTGAATCGGGTCGAGCACGCGGGTCGTAGGCCCGTTTTACAGAGGAGTCGGGAGAGGAAGAAGCGCTGTGCAGGTTACTGTAGCAGGCGCGTGGGAGAGCGTGAGCGGGATTTTCAAGGTGAGGTCAACATGACTTTTGTTCTATGCAATGTAACGAACATTTGAGCATTGGTTTCGTGTTAATCGTACACCGTTTCGATATTGTTTTGAGGGTCCGAAAGGTTATGTTACGTTTTTAATCAATATTTAATTCCCAAAAATTTATCGAAAATTAGTATGATGCTATTTCAGTCCTTAGTGGCCCTGAAGAATGATTTGGGACAGGATTCGAGATTTCTGGAAAATGTCGAAATTATAGAAACGCGTGCAGCTCGAAAAACGAGCGATATGGACGGTGTGTGAGTGGGCTCTGCTTTCTAAAATTTAATGCATGCATAACTGTTTCTATGATTTCTATGATTATGATTATGTCTTATGGTAATTACGATTTCCGTATTTATACTTATTTCAATGTGCAATATGTAATTGCACGTATTTCGAGACTATGGTTTCTCCTATGCTTTGATGATGGTTTAATAATGATTTCATATGATTTGTGTGTGTCATGTTTAGAGGATGTTTTGATTATGATTGTGAGTATGACTTACGGTTTTGACACGTATTTCGAGATTATTACGGATCTGCGCGTTTTACGAGATTTCGAGTATATTGTGATTTGATCATGGTTTTGATGCTTTGACTTTGGGAGTTGAAACATGATTTGATTTCAAAGATTTAAACAGACTTTGGAAAAGGTGATTCTGGGCTTGATGCCCAGGGCATAAAAGTGATTTTGATGAACGAGATTTCGGGTTTCGGAAACATGAAAGTGGATTTCCGGATCTGGGTGCGAAATGGTTATTCCGGATGCTAGCTTACGGAATAATGGTTCCGAATTCGGATTTGGATGGTGGACATGATTTGAGATTTGAATATGAAGTTCGGACATGGGTTCCATTTCGATAAGACGTGATGTCGGATTTGGTTTTGGAATTCGAATTCCGATGAATTCTGGATTGGCTGTGAATTACATATATTTTGGGTTTAAGGACCCGGTACTATTGTTGGATGATGTTTTGGGTTTAAAGACCCGGATAAGATATGACGGGGCGGGCCCAGATTGGGTTTAAGATCCGGATTGAGTTTAAAGACTCGAGAGTTTAAAGACTCGGTTATTGTGATATCCCCCGAGGCATATTGATTATGCTTGAGTTTAAAGACTCATTGATACCCTGGGAAGGCCTGATTATGCGCATGGTTTTGAATTTAAAGACTCGGACGCACTTCAGATCCAGCAGATTGATTGACTTGTGAATTACCGTTGATTTTTGATGTTTTCGGATGTTTTAGGCAATAGCCCGTTTTATATGAATTGATGGATTTTGGGTTATGTTATATACTTGGCTTTTGATTCATTATTTTGGGATGATGCCCCGAGTTTATAGTTTCAGGCTAAGGCCGAGGTTTGAGTAAAGGAAAATGATTTTGATTTTCATACACAATTTTCTTATATTGGAAATGAAACGAATTATGAAATGATTTTCCGAATGAATGCATTGGTTTTACGCGGAGGGTAGAATGTCTTTTCTGTAACATGTTTTAGAACTGATTTATTTTCGTCCACTCACACCTTTTGTGTTTTTATTGACCCTCCAGGTCATGGCGCGATGATCGAGGCTATTCGAGAGGTGGAGGCATGAGTGGGCACACGTATGATTATCCCTTGTTTGGCAAGTGCTGAGGGTAAATTGGGAACTTCAGTCGACTTGCCAGATGGGAGCAGGACCGGGCACAGTTATCAATGTCCCTTCGGGGACGGTCCTGTCAGAGGTGGCTGTGGCGAGCTTGAGGTGAGTGACCGAAGTCTAGTAATCAGTAAGGGTAAATTGCCTTGTTGATTATGCTAAGCTAGGAGCAGAGGAAATTAATTAACGCGGGGACGAAATTAATTAAGGAGGGAAGGTCGGTTGGAATTTCGAGGATGAAATTAATTAAGGAGGGAAGGTTGTAACGACCCGTCCCGAATTCTGGGATTATATTAGCGACTAATATAGAAATAGAGAGGTTAATCGGTGATTAGTTGAGTGAAATCAGACGAATGATACAAAATGACCGTTTTGCCCGTATTCGTGGGCAAAATGTTGACTTTTTGACCGGGAGGTCCGATGGCGAGGACCGAGGACAGTTACGTAGGGAGGATGACTGGGATCTCTAGAGGTAAGGGATGATGAATAGTGCTCGGTGCTTTGGTATGCTTCCAACACACGAAATCATCCTTTCGATGTAACGGAAATTTTGGGACTGGTTTCATGTTAATCGGACATCGTTTCGATATTGTTTGGGACATCCGAAGGTTTAGGATCGAGATTCAAAATAGTTAAAAATTTGGAAAAATTACGGAGCTTTAGTGAGGGGTTAATTATGTAGTTAGTAACCCTCTATTACGATTTGGACTGGTTTGGAGGTCCCGGTGACAGTGATTGGCCTGGGAGAGCCAAATGGCACGTGTATCAGGGCGACAGCTCGGACGGTCTGTGAGTGGACCTTGTTTTCTAAATTGATGCATGCATAAATATTTATTATATGTTTTAATACTTGTTTTGTTATGCCATGAGTGCTTTTGTGTGTGTTCACGTCTTGGTACGTATTTTGAGGTTTCAGCCTTATACGGGTTTGTATTTCTTTGTTGGTTTAAATGAAATAGTTTTGGATTTAAAAAGGATAAACTCAGGCATGAGACCCATTTGGTTTTATCTCAGGCATGTGGCTTTATTGATGACCTACAGGTCTGAGTGGTGGTCGCAGCGAGTGCAATGTGCACGGCGACAGACGATACAACGCTCGCCTCCGGACTAGGATATGTTCCTCCCGGAGAGGTCACGATGCACGCTCCATTGTCGAGCAGCCGATGGAGGTTCGATTTCGGAGTTCTGACAGTTCAGGATATCGATCGGTGATGAGTGCACCATGAACTAGCGGTAGTCGCGTCGGTTGATTTGTTCACGGCGACATACCAGGATTGAGGGCGGTCCTGGACGGATGGTTGCAGGCATCACTGCTATCGGAGTCGTGACTGACCTTGAGATATCGAGCACGATGCCCAGTTGAGTCATGTGTTCAGGTACGAGACTCAGTTACTTTACGTTTATGATTTCGGGTCAAGGACCCTAAATGGATTTTTAGTTTCATGATGGTTTATGGGGACCGGGCATGAATTTTTTATATATATATATATATATATTCATATACCTTATTTGGATTGTCTCCTCCGGGGAGGGTCGTTGGCCTAGGTGGACCCCGTAGTAGTCACGGAGCACTAATTGAGTGGAGTCGCCCACGTTGGGGTACCTTACTCTCGGGAATGAATGGATTATAACCTCAGGGAGGGTCATTGATCTACGGACATTGATCTGGGTGGACCCTGAGAGACTTGGGCTTTGAGACCCCGGGTAGCACGCGCGTAGCTTTTGAAACCGTGACAGGATTGGTTATGTGAGTTATATGTATATGTTATATGATGTGTGATGTGTACAGGTTTTGGGCTGTGGCCCGTATGGTTGGTTTCAGTTATGGTTTTGGGCTTAGTTCCCACATATGGTTCTTTTGGATAAATGGTTTTCGAATGCATGCATGGTTTTAGTGAAGGGTACAAATGTCTTTATGAAAATGTTTTTATAAATTATTTGTTTTGATTACTCACAGCTTTTAAATGTTTTGACTACCTTTAAGGTTGACCACGGATGCGGGCTATAGTAGAGACCGAGACATCACATACCTCCATCGGATCCTGGCGTACTCTGAAGCCCGAGAGGGCTAAAGTCAGAATTTCCCTTGTCTGACACTCAGTGTCAGACGGGTTCAGGTTCGTCCCGCGTTAATCCCGGGGGGATTGGGACGGGTCCTGACATCATATAACCAATCCTGTCACGGTAACTAATGCTACACGCGTGCTACCCGGGGTCTCAAATCCCAAGTCTCCCCAAGGTCCACCTAGGTTAATGTCCGCAGATCAAGGACTCAAATCCCAAGTCTCCCAAGTCTCCTTGACAACTCAAGGGTCCACCTAGGCCAACGACCCTCCCTGGTGGAGACAATCCATAAATATAAAGGATGGTATATGAAAAACCATTTTGAAATCATTCTCAAAACTTTTCAAGTGTTCATGCCCGGTCCCCATAAACCTTCATGAACCAGAAATCCGTTTATGGGTCCCCGACCCGAAGTCACAATCGTAAACCAAATGGGCCATGTGCCCGATATGTAAATCAACTGAGCCTCGAGCCTGATACGCAAACCAACTGGGCTTCGATCATGATACGTAAACCAACTGGGCCTTCAACCCGATGCCTTGTTAAATCAAATGGACTTCAAGTCTGAGAGTTCATAAATCAAAAGGGTCTCGTTCCCTATTCCATATTTCCAAATTTGAAATCAGTTCACGAATCAATTAGACCCCTGGCCCGATAACGTGACTAAAAGGGACTTCGAGTCCGAGGGTTTCCGAAAAAATAGGTCTCATGCCCGAGTTTACCTTTTCAAATCCAAAACCATTTCATTAAACCATTCCCAAAACCATAAGCACGTATAATCAGTGTAAAACTGTAAATCTCGATTTACGTGCAAACACGTAAATTTCCTCGAAATACGTGAAATCATGTAAATCACCAATCCATAATCTCCATGATAGAAATCATATCTATAAACCACATAAAACATTTATGCATGCATCACAGTTTAGAAATCAAGGTCCACTCACAGACCATCCTACGCTGCCACCTCCCTGGGAAATCACCGCTACCCCCGGGACTCCCAAACTTGTTCAAATCACTTTAGAGGGTTACTAACTACCTTATTAACCTCTCATTGAAGCCCCGTAATTTTAAAAAAAAATTTAACTATTTTGAAACTCGATCCTAAACCTTCAGACGTCATGAACTATATCGCAATTGTGTCCAATCGACACAAAAATAGTCCCAAAATGTTCGTTACATCAAATAAACTAAAATTCATGCTGAAGTCATCCCCAAAGGACCCCACACGTGCCCCCACGCGCCGCCCAAAGGGCCTATGCGTGAGCACATGGGCTTGACACTATTCATCATCCTCTACCCCCAACCGACTAGGTTCACTGGTCTAAACTGGATCGGACCGGTCTAGGTCAGCGTGACCCATCCATCAACATTCTTCCCTCATTTCTCACCCATTTCCGTTCCTTTTAATTCCTAAACCTTTATCCCATCATTTTCAATCGATTAGACTACTAAAAACATAGAAAGAAGGCCATTAATTCACCTCCCTGATCGAAGCAAAATCGGCCAACCTGCAACCATTCTCCGTCGTCGTCTCCAGTAGTCCTAGCCCTTGAAATCAATCCCATTCGACTCATACGACCTCCAGAAGCAAGTTCCAATCATTAGGCTTGATTGAAAACTATCAAAAACCAAACTTTGAATTTCAAGTCAAAAGCATACTGTCTTGGGTCTCCGGCCACCGTCCACTGTGACCCTAAACGAGGATTAATTAAGACTAATTACGGATTAGAGAGACTAATTGGGGAATAGTCGAGGATTAACGGACGTTCAAGGCGAAATTACGATTTTTCGCCTAAACGAGGGCAAAAAGTTCACTTTTTACGCGGGAGGTCCGATGGCAGAGGGTCAAGGACCGTTACGTAGATCGGGTCGATACAAGTCCATAGATAGATGGCACATCAAATTCGGACGTTCGACGAAAAAGTTACAGTTACAAGAAGTTTAAGGTAACTTTGCACGTTTTACGAAACAGGCAGCTTTTGTACTAAAGTGGGCCCAAATATTTTAGGTAGGCCCAATGGATGACTAACAAGTGTCACTCATCCATTGTTCACCACTTCCCATACATGCATCTCCCTTTCCTGTTCGATCCTTCAACCAAACTCGGAACCCATTCCCATTTTGTAACAACCCCATCGACCTTCACTAGACCTTCACACTATGTGTTTGGAACATGAATGAAAGAAAAAGAATGGAAGAAGACGATGATGATGGTGGCCAGGTCGAGCGGCGTCGTGGACGACGGACGAAGGTAACCCGATAACCCATTTTTGATTCAATTCTTCGTATTTTTGGATTTAGACGTTTAGGTTGTTTTTGAGGGTGGAAGACGGCGGGATGGCTTAAGGGAGAACGAAAAATTTGGACCGTGAGCAAGGTTTCGAACCAAGAGGTTTTGGGGGGTGTTTCTTCATTTTATTGATATGGTTAGGTTCCTAGGATTGAGATAGGAAGATTAGGATTGAAAGGGGAAGAAATGGACCGAAAATGAGGGAGGAATGGTCTTGGACCGGTCACGCCGGTCCATGCAGACCGGAGTTGCAGACTGAACCAGACCGGCTGGTTCGGATCGGTCTGGTTTAAAGACAGGGATAAACAGTGCCCAGTGCGTTGGTTTCACGTGCATGGACTTCAAGCTGAGCGTGGGGGCGAGTGAGGCCACTTTTGGGGAAACTTCCAACACACGAAATCATCTATTCGATGTAACGAACATTTTGAGAATGGTTTCATGTCGGTCGGGACATCGTTTTGATATGTTTCGTTGTCTTGGGCATATGGCCCTATTGATGACCTACGGGAATGAGTCATGGTCGCGACGAGTGCTGTGTGCACGGCGATGGACGATACAACGCTCACCTCCGGATTGGAGATGTGTTCCTTCCGGAGAGGTCATGATGCACGTCCCGTGGTAGAGCAACCATTGTAGACTCGACTTCAAAGTGCTGACCGTTTAGGAAAACGATCGGTGACGTGTGTACCATTATCTAGAGGTGGTTGCGTCGGTTGATACGTTCACGGCGACATACCAGGATTTAGAACGGTCCTAGACTGATGGTTGCACGCATCCCTATGATTGGAATCGTGACTGACCCTAAGATATCGGGCTCGATGCCCAGTTGAGTTATGATTTCGGGCTTGAGGCCCAGTTGGTTTACGTTTATGATTTCGGGTATGAGACCCTAAATGGATTTCTAGGTTCATGACGGTTTATGGGGACCAGGCATGAATCCTTTGAAAGGTTTTAGAATGTTTTCGAAATGGAATTTCATATATCGTCCTTTACTTGTGGATTGTCTCCTCCCGGGAGGGTCGTTAGCCTCGGTGGACCCCGGAGTAGTCACGGAGCACTAACTGAGTGGAGTTGCCCCCGTTGGGCACCTTACTCTCAGGAAGGCTTATGGATTATAACCCCCAGGGAGGGTCATTTATCTACGGACATTGACCTGGGTGGACCCTAGGAAGACTTGGGATTTGAGACCCCTGGTAGCACGCGCGTAGCTTTGGAAACCGTGATAGGATTGGTTATATGTTATATGTTATATTATATGATATACTGGTTTTGGGCTGAGTCCCACATGGATTTGGGCAGTGGCCCGTATGATTCGTTTCATTTACGATTTTGGGCCAAAGCCCTAATGATTTGATAACTGATTTTCAAATGCATGCATGCTTTTTAGTGAAGGGTATAAATATGGTCTTTTTGTGAAAATGTTGTTATAAATGCTTTTTTTTTTGTCAACTCACAGCTTTTAATGTTTTGAATGCCCTTCAAGTTGATCACGGATGCCAGCTGTAGCCGAGACCGAGATCTCACACTCCTCCTCTGGATCCTGGCGGCTCTCTAAGGCCCCGAGTGGGCTAAAGTCGGAATTTTCCCTTGTCTAACACTCCATGTCAGACGGGATCAGGCGCGTCCCACGTTAATCCCAGGGGGATAGGGACGGGTCATGAAAGTTTCACTCTTCTGTTTTCCTTCTCTGAACATCATTGCAACTCACACTACACACTCAGTCACTCATTTAGCCTCACTCATGAGCACAAAGAATGTATGGTGGTAGGGGAGATGTGTGTTTGTTTTCGGTTTGAAAGAGAATAGAAAGGAAGAAGATGGAGATATTTGCAAGGGCTGAAAGGAGGGGGAGGTGAGTTTGGTGTGATGATCAGGTGAGTGAACGGTGAGGATGAGGGTGGAGGGCTAAGATTAAGAGAAAGTGGGCGAAGAAATTATAAAATAATCCCCAAAACTAATATTTTAATCCTAAACCCACCAATCATGATTAAGATCTACTTTTTGGGGTTAATGACCAATAGGATGAGTGACACTTGTCACTCATCCAAGAGTCCCACACTATAAAGTCAACTAATCAGCTTTAGCCAAGTGTTTAAGCTTCGTAATGCACGCATAGTTAAATCGAACTTCCGTGAACCATAACTTTCCCGTCCGACGTCCGATTCTGGCGTGTCGCCTGTCTACGGATTCGTATCGACCCGACCTATGTAACGATCCTCGACCCTCGGCTATCAGACCTCTCAAGTCAAAAGTCAAGATTTTACCCACGACTAGAGTCAAAACGGTCATTTTACACCGTTCGGCCGATTTCGCCCAACTAATCACCGATTAACCTCCCTAATCCTTCATTAGTCACTAATCTAATCTCGGAATTTGGGACAGCTCGTTACAACCTTTTCTCCTTAATTAATTTCATCCTTGAAATTCCATCTTTCCCTATTCCACAACCACCTCGTGGAAAGCAGATTCGACCTCACATCAAATGTACACTTGTACACCAACTAACTAGAACAATACTTATTCGTACCTAGACGTTCCACTAACACTCACGTCGCATCGGCTACGCTCTACCACGTCGAGTGACAGTAATCACACATTCCGAGTTGATACCACCCGACAATTCTACTATTTTGCTAACACAAACAACTTGATGGTTCCTTTCTCTATCCCAATCTATTCAGACATCTATTCCCACTGGGAGTCACCAAAACTCACTCATTGATCCACATTGAAACATCCAGCCAAACTGTCACCACTTGACAGTCGCCAGTCAAAAACTGACACTATACACACTTGTGGTTACACTAACCGCTAACTCGCTCGACCTAAGTACACATTTACCAATATCTCACTCGACCTATGTGTAACTGGATCCATCAGAAACACCATGACCTAGTCACAGTATCCAATTTCCAGCTCACGTCCTCAACTAATCCAATGGTATCGCGACTAAGCTGACTACCAACACGCTCACCAACGTACCCCTGGTATATCCCATATACCACCACCAGGCACCATAAGCCTGCCTAGTACCGTACCTTGAATAACGTACAGGGTACGTACATCCATCCACCAACCAACCTACAACCTAGATCGTAGCCAAACCACGTTTCAATTCTGGAGTCCATCTGTCCAATCCAGTACTCAACAGATCAAAAACTCTAACTCATCACTCATTACGAGTCCCATGGTCACCCGACCAACATCAATACGTCTACTTCTAATCACATAATCCAACACATACTAATCCGACTCACGCCTACTAAGGCGTATCCTCTCATGTCAACTGGGCATCCAATTTTACCCACGTCTACGGAGACGCACCAAATCTAAACCCCTCAATTACATGTTCATTCGATTACCATATTACATTCGATTGACTTCATAGGGAAGCCAATCCCACCATCCACACATCTAAGGCTAACCAAATCCGACCCCGTCGGACACCTACTCGTTCGATTGATACCCATACGGGATTAACCTCGAATAGAAGTTCAGTCCCAACATTCTCATATCCAAAAATTCAAGACATGGCAATAAATCTCCAGCTAACCTGACCATTAAGATCACGATCCTCTATCGTCACAATGCACCAAGTACTCGACATCACAATTTCGATCCACCTAGGATCCACACATGATCTCCCTCAGCTAACTAGTCCACCTGAAATCTGATCATAGGGTCTTACACCCCCTTGAATCCTTCGTTAGTCACATCACTCCTCAACCATTTCCCACATCTAAACAGATCACTCAACAACGAGACACGTCGAGACTGTTGGTTCTCTCCAATTACCTCGTATCGATTCTCGTCATCCCACCTAGGGAAAACCAAGGATGATCCAATATGGTGACATCAAAATTACTCCTAAGTGAATTCAACAAAACTTGCTGCACGTACCACGCCATGTATCCCAACATCTTCTGCCACCAAGCAGAAAATGAGAAATCTCGTTCACCTAACTTCGAAATACCCAACTCCTCCTGATGACAAAAAACAAAACGCGGGTCTACCAACCAATACACGATCAATGTACTGGTGACACCATACATTATCTGCCATGACAGAACCTGAGAAGTCACCCTAAATGACTTTGAAATACCCATTTCCAATGCAGAATCAAGCACTCCCCTCGTCACCTCAATCAAAACCTCTCTCGATTTCGAAGTTCCAACCATGTCGGAACCAAGTTCGCCGATCGACTTATACTGTTTATGTACATCCAAAAGGACGTGGTCCATACTACTCGATCCTCACATCTCAACCCCTGCTAGTTCCCGACCAGGTCATCACTAACTGAGGACCATTGTCGGATCACAAATACCGAACACATGCCCATCTTGACGGAGTCACATCCCAACTCGTGACTCATCGTCATCACAATCACCAGCACCAGCACCAGTATCGAGTGTGTGAATTAGACAACCCTGAATCTTTGCTCATACTGAGCAACGACCCCATACCTCTGCTCAAATTGGAGTAAATCTGCCTCCCTCGTACCCAATAACTCTGGGTACAATCACCCTGACAACTCATAAGAGAAAAGGAAATGTTCCCCGAACGTCCCCTGATTCTGAACATCCACAACTGTATCAACTCTCGATAGTAGTGCCTACCAAAACTCGTGCAGACCCAACCACTAGACATCGCTATCGAGACTCCGCATCCAATGGAATCAATCGCCCGTACTAACTACTCTGTATCCCCACTTCGCGATTCCATCGACAAGTACCAACCCTGGTAACTTGTCCAACCAATCTTTAACCAATCATAACTCGACTCAACCAATTTCGTCTACTAGGTCGTCCATGACCTTAGCTGCAGCAATAATTCATCACAACTAGTGTAGTACGACAACCAACTAGGTCCAACCGAGTAGTACGACCTCGACTGTAGAGTGTAGTCCCATCACTAAAGTTCACATGATAAGACCGACTGACGGTCTCGCCTCCGAAAAGTTGCCAGAACCAAACCACTCGCCAACTCACATTTCCGAACCATTCATCCTATACTAAAGTTTCCTACAAAGGTTATCTACTAACTCAGTTGTACTCATGTCATCTAACTCGTCAATCACCCCTAGGGTTCACCTTTCCAAACTATGCATCATGATTTAGGGTTCCACAATCACACTTTAGGGTTCCTCTGTACCCAACTTTCCTCAGCAGTAATAATCCAAAATCTTACCGACCCTGGGGTCCTGACATCGTAAGGACGTCAATCCAATCCTGCCGTCAGCTCAACTAGGGTTTGCATTTAATAACCATCCAACAAAAGGGGTTCCATCACTCAATCGGGATTCGGGGGAAACCCGGCTGCTCCCAGCAGCATCGCCATGTAACGCAACAATATCCGACCATCTAATGGTCACAACTCCTAATAATCGTCAAAATCGATCCTACAACATCGTGAAAGACGATCCCAAAATAACCGTCCCATGATCAAAACTCTAAAGTACTATTATGTTTATCCCTCAATAGGGTCCCACACTGCCAACCACGACACAACTATGGCAACCCCGGCATCGAATGTCGAACCAAAACGATCCACGATTCAATCCTACTAACTATCGTACCGGCATCCAAACTATCAGGTTGATAACAAACTGCATCCCATAGAGACATCACATCCTCGACTTGTGCACACCACAAGAACAAACCTGCTCTGATACCACTTGACAAGACCCATCCCAATCCCCACGGGTAAACCTTTAGCCCGATCGGCTTCCATAACACGCCAGGATCCGGTGGAGGAGTGTGATGTCTCGGTCTATGCTACAGTCCGCATCCATAATCAACCTGAAGGGCATTGAAAAATAGAAAAGTCTATGAGTGGACAAAAATAAATAGTTTATAAAAAAACATATTTCATAAAAGACCTTTATGCACTTCACTAAAAAGCATGCATGCATAGGAAAACCATTTATCAAACCACATATGTTGAAACAACCATATTTAGGGTCTCAGCCCCAAGTTCCGTAAATTCAAGTCACACGGGCCCCTGCCCAAATCCATTTACACAAATCCATTTTCATATCAAACATAGGTGGGAACTCAGACCAATTCATTTATTATCCACAAAACAAAATTTCGCAAAACCAAGAAATAATGTTCATCATATATCATATAACCAATCCTGTCACGGTATCTAAAGCTACGTGCGGGCTACCCGGGGTCTCAAATCCCAAGTCTCTCCAGGGTCTACCCAGGTCAATGTCCGCAGATCAATGACCCTTCCTGGGGGTTATACTCCATAATAGCCTTCTTGAGAGTAAGGTACCTAACGGGGGCGACTCAAACAACGGAGGAGACAATCCATAAATATAAATGATGGTATATGAAAAACCATTTTAAATTCATTCTAAAAACCTTTCAAGGATTCATGTCCGGTCCCCATAAACCGTCATGAACAAGAAATCCATTTATGGGTCCATGACCCGAAATCACAATCGTAAACCAAATGGGCCTCGATCCTGATACGCAAACCAGTTGGGCCTTGAGCCTGATACGTAAACCAATTGGGCCTCCGGCCCAACGCCTTATTAAATCAAATGGATTTCAAGTCCAAAAGTTCGTAAATGAAAAGGGACTCATGCCCGATTCCGTATTTCCAAATCCGAAATCAGTTCACGAATCAAATCGACCCCTAGCCTGATAACGTGACTAAAAGGGACTTCGAGTCTGAGGGTTTTCAAAACAAATGGGTCTTATACCCGAGTTTACCTTTTCAAATCCAAAGCCATTTCATTAAATCATTTCCAAAATCATAAGCACGTATAATAAGTGCAAACCGTAAACCTAGATTTACGTGCAAACACGTAAATCACCTTGAAATGCATGAAATCATGTAAATCACCAATCCATAATTGCCATGATAGAAATCATATCTATAAACCATATAAAAACATTTATGCATGCATTACAGTTTGTAAATCAGGGTCCACTCACAGCCCGTCCTACGCTGCCGCCATGATTTGCGTGCTGTAAGCCTCCTCGGGCTAATCACCGCTACCAAGACTCCCAAACCTGTTCAAATCACTTTAGAGGGTTACTAACTACCTCATTAACCTCTCATTGAAGCCCGGAATTTTCTGGAATTTTTAACTATTTTTAAATTCAATCCTAAACCTTTGGACGCCTTGAACTATATCGAGACGTTGTCTGATCGACAAGAAATCAGTCTCAAAATGTTCGTTACATCGAATAGATTAAAAGTTATATTGAAGTCATCCCCAAAGGACCCCTTAAGCGCCCCCATGCGCCGCCCAAAGGGGCTGCGCGTGAGCCCATGTGCCTGACACTATTCATCATCCCCTACCTCTAGCCGACTGGGTTCGCTGGTCTAAATCGGACCGGATCGGTCTAGACCAGCGTGACCGGTCCATCAACATTCCTCCCTTATTTCTCACCCATTTTCATCTGTTTTAATTAAAAAAACTTCGTCCCACCATTTGCAATCGATTAGACTACTAAAAACATAGAAAAAAGGCCATTACCTCACCTCCCCGATCGAGGCAAAACTGGCCAACCTGCAACCATCCTCTGTTGTCGTCTCCCGGCCGTCCTAGCCCTCGAAATCAATCCCATTTGACTCATACGACCTCCAGAAGCAAGTTCCAATAATTAGGATTGATCGAAAACCACCAAAAACAAAACTTCGAATTTCACATCAAAAGCACACCGTCTCGGGTCTCCGGCCACCTCCCAAGATGACTCGCGCGGTTGCCACCGTTTGACTCATCTCCCCTCACTCTTCCATTCTTATCCAGACATCTCAGGTAGTAAGTGAGGTGTGAGAGGGTTGGGTTCATGATCACACACACACACACACACACACACACACACACACACACACACACACACACACACACACACACACACACACACACACACACACACACACACACACACACACACACACACACACACACACACACACACACTCTCTCTCTCTCTCTCTATTTCACATTCTTTCCGTTGTCCTTCTCTGAACATAATTTCTACTCACATAACACACTCAGTTACTCCTTTAGCCTTACTCACGAGCATAGAGAATGTCTGGTGGTAGGGGGGATGTATGTTTGTTTTGGGTTTGAAGGAGAACATAAAGGAAGAAGATGGAGATATTTGCACGGGCTTAGGGGGGGGGGGGGGGGAAGGTGAGTTTGGTGTGGTGATCAGGTAAGTGAACGGTGAGGATGACGGGTGTGAGGGAATTGAGGGCTAAGACTGAGAGAAAGTGGGTGAAGAAATTATAAAATAATCCCCAAAACTAATATTATCATGATTAAGATCTACTTTTTGGGGTTAATGACCAATAGGATGAGTGGCACTTGTCACTCATCCAAGGGTCCCACACTATAAAGTCAACTAATCAAATTTAGCCAAGTGTTTCTACCTCGTAATGCGTGCACAATTAAATTGAACTTTCGTGAACCATAACTTTCCCTTCCGACGTCCCATTCCAGCGTGCCGCCTGCATACGGATTCGTATAGACCCGACCAACGTAACAGTCCTCGGCCCTTGGCCATCAAACCTCTCGAGTCAAAAAGTTTGCCCCCAACTAGGGGCAAAATGGTCATTTTACACCGTTCGGTCGATTTCGCCCAACTAATCACCGATTAACCTCCCTAATCCTTCATTACTCACTAATCTAATCTCAGAATTCGGGACAGGTTGTTACACATAGTATCCAATGTCCAATGTCCAATCTTGATAATTCCTAATTGTTTTCCTTGAATTGATGCATCAGGAAGCATCGTGGGATCCTAGTGAATATATTTCCACGATCAATTTCATGGTTCCATGTCCCCAATTCCACGACTCAAGCTCGAAAATCCAACATTCTCCCCCTTTCTGTTCTACGGCAAACTGACCCCAATTCGCATCAATTCTCATTGGGGTTGACTCGTCTCAATCCCAGGGAGCTAAATTAAATGTCAATTTCACTCATAAACGTCTAACAATTCGAATTTGATCCTAAGGTCCATTAATGGTTTTCGGTTTTTCTGAGTTTAAGCTCAACGGGGTTCAAGGTTCCTAACTCTCCGTTTAATTTTGTTTCTTTTCCTTTCTAAATTTCCCATTTAATCGCTCTGTTCCTGGTTTTAATTCAAGTCGTATATGTAGTGATCAAACAACAAAACGATTTGGCTGTTATCATTTTTGATTTGAATATTCAAAACATCACTTTACACTATTTTTTGTTTGCACAGTGACAGAAGTCACTCAGATAATAAAGCCTCATCCACACAATTGACTCACCAAAACAGCCGACTCATCACAACCCAGCTCAAGTTACTTTTTTGCCTTTTACCAACAAAATGACCATAATGCCCCTCGCCATCCAAGACCCATAACTTTTCCATTCGGACTCCGATTGACGCATGCCGCCTGTCTACAGATTCAGCGTCCCGAGACCTATCCAACGGTCCTTCCAGAAAGTCCAAACAAGGTCCCAATCAAAAAGTCAACTTTCGGCCCTTATAACCAGAGGCAAAATTGTCATTTCCTTCAAATTTTCAAATTTTTCCTTTTTTTTTAATTTCCGGGTCGTCACAAAACCAAACTCTCTGGGTCATTCGGACCTGTCCAAAACACACTCAAAGGTCACTACCAACCTAGACAAGTCCTAATCAAGAACCCCAAAAACTCCCAGAAAAGTCAATGTGTTCCGAACACGTTTCCCTAGAGTAAGAACCTCAATTTAACCAATCAAATGATTTCTGATCGACCTGAAACCACCACCATTGGTTTGAGGTATGACACATGAAGTCATGCTACGTAAGCTTGAGAGGTCTGACACATGTCAGGTCTGACATGTACCACGTGTTAGCCCCTAATTTATCCACGTGTCTAACATGTCAGTGCTGGCTGTGCCTAACAGCATGCCATATGTCAGCTCTGTATTGGCCACATGGTCTGACACCTCTGACAGATGATGACCTCACTCATTGATGACATCGTCGTCTACCTCCAGCTGGGTCGACCTGGTTTCCTGTAACGGGGTCCAATCAGACTCACAACCCCGACCAGACTCGTTTTCTCTCATTCCTCAACCATTTTCAATTCTGTTTGTTCCTATGTGATCGTCTTGATCTCTAAAGTGATTTATGAACCCAGAATAAGCTAAAAGGGTCGAGATTGTACCTTCCAAAAGTTGAACAACGACGGCCACCTGTAACCTTGCTTTCTCGTCGTCCCAGCCGCTTCAATCATTGGTTTTTGTCTCGTTGAGGTCATCTGGTTCCTAGGAACCTGTTTTGGTCATCAAAACGTCCCATCAAACCCTTTAAACCCAGTTTGAAATTTGACCGATTAAACAGTTTCGAGTTTTAGCTGGTCGTGGTTCCTCCACCGTGCTCAGTCACTCCCTGTCGTCTCTCGACCATCCTTCCACTCTCACACTCTCACATGAAGCACAAAAGATGATGGTATAATGGTTGTGGGGGGTGGTTTTGTGGTGTTTCTGTGTTTTAGGTTAGACTAATGAAACAGGCAGGGGATAAGATGCATGAATGAATGTAATGAAACAAGCGGACAATATGGTGCTAGATGGGTCGAGCCGTGAAGAATGGTATTAGAGCCAGACCCCGACCAAGAAGTTTGCCAGCGAGGACGCTGGGCCTTAAGGGGGGTGGATTGTAAGACCCGTGTCCTGGAGGGGAACGGTGAATGATACCACATTCCTACGAGGGGGGGGATGGTTTGGGAGGGAATGGCAGTGTACCTTAAAGGTGTAGGCACACACCTATCTAGCACGAGGCGTTTTGGGAGCCAGTGGCATTGGGTTCAGTTGGAACTCCAAAGTTAAGCGAGTTGAGGTTGGTGCAATTCCATGATGGGTGACCACCTGGGAAGTTGCACCGTGAGCTCCCGAAAACAAAACCGTGAGAGGGCGAGGAGGCCCAAAGCGGACAATATCGTGCTAGAGTCAAGTCTTGACTGAGGAGGGTCAGGTCTTGATATAATGGTATCAGAGCTAGACACCGACCAGAAAGTGTTCCAGCGAAGATGCTGGGCTGTAAAGGGGTGGATTGTAAGACTCGTGTCTTGGAGGGAACGGTGAATGATCCCACATTCCTGCATGGGGGGAATGGTTTGGGAGGGGAATGGTGGTGTGCCATAAAGGTGTAGGCACACACCTGATCTAGCACGAGGCCTTCTTGGGACCTCAGTGGCTTTGGGTTTGGTTGGAAATCCAAAGTTAAGCGAGTTGAGGCTTATGCAATTCCATGATGGGTGAGCCTCTGGAAAGTTGCACTGTGAGCTCCCGAAAACAAAACCGTGAGGGGAAGGGAGGTCCAAATCGAACAATAATGTGCTAGAGTAGGGTCCTGACATATCACCCATCCATTGGGTCTCGACAAAATATCTGGCCTCCACTGTTCAACCACCCAAAGTCAATGCATCTCGATTTTAGTGCTACCATAAATAGTTCCTAGAACCTTCCATGACCCATAACTTTTTCGTCAAATGTCCAAATTCAACATGCCGGCCTATCTACAGACTTGTATCATCTCGATCTACGTAATGGTCCTCACTCCTCGTGTTTTTCACCTCGTATCATCTCGATAATCCTCAATTAGTCCCTAATTAATCGGTAGAGTCAGGACGTGTTTGTTACATTCTTCTCCCCTAAAAGAATTTCATCCTCGAAATTCAAACTAACCTAAATCCACATCCCAACTGTGGAAATCCAATCATGTCTCCAACTTTGAGGCGCTCTTGGGTAAACATACATGCTCAACAACTAGCCACAGTACTCTTCTGTACTCCAACGTCACTTAACGTTAACCAGAATCCAACAGTCAATGTTGAAACTCGGCTCAGTGCTTTGTGACCGTACCAACAAACACTTGCCTGACCGTTACCAGAAGCTTCCAAAACACCAAAAATAAACTCTCACAAACACAAGTCTCCCTTTCCAAATCTCGAGTGAGACATCAACACACGTCCATCTCACATGTCACCTACGCAGGTACACTCGGAATCCAAAGTGACAAGTCAACTTACCGTTCTACTCAGTTAACAAATCAGGTCGACGATTCTGCTAAACCAAGCTGACACCTTTCAGCTTTCATCCAGATGACCCTTCTCAGCTGACATCCTGCTCTCTCTGAAGTGGTTGATAGATTCATAATTTGTGCATGTTTTATCCATGATTTAATGCCCTTTTTACTTATATTTTGTTAATATTTCATTCTATACACATTGGAGAAAATAATATATTTTGTGAGAAATGTGTAGACTCAAATAGAGCATGGAATTACAAGAATTTTAGAAAAAGATTCAACACAAATTGGAGTTAAAATGAATAAGTTATGAAGGAAGGAAAATGGCACCGAAATTCGGTGGATACCCACCTAAATAGGCGTCAGAGATTCCTTTTGCGTCACAGTAGCGCACATGCTGCAACAGCATCTCTAGATTCGGTGGGTAAACGCCCAACGAATGTCCTGCTTGACTCTTCAGCGCGTGCATGCTTGCTGCAGTTTCTCAGATTCAGTGAGCGCCCCACCGAATATTCCAACAACAACCATGCTACTTTGACCAGGGGTTACTAAGCCTTTAACATCCCCAATTTCGATGGCTGACCACCGAAACATCTCCTCAAGGATTAATTCTGAGTTTTAGGCTTTTTTTAGGATAATTCCAACTTCCTTTCACACCTAATCTCCATATTATATAAGGACTTTAGTCCTACTTCCTTTTCTATTATTATTTTCAATTCCTTTACTTGTAGGAAAGGTTTTAATTAGATTTCTTAATTATTTAGGAAGCCTTTTTCTTATATAATTTAATTGTAACCTATTTTTAAGATGATTAATTATTCTCTTATAAATAGGGGTATTAGGGTTTATTGTCGGCCGGGGGGGGGGGGGGGGGGGGGGGGAGCAAATTTATCTCTTGAAGGTTCCCGAAACTCTGTCAAAAATTCGTACTTCAATTCATGTTCTTAGTTTAGAGTTTTGTAATCTTAATTCAAGAACTCTTTACAATTTAAGCATCTTAATTTCAACATGTCTACCTTGAGGGTGTTTTCCTTCATTCCTTTTATTATTTATTGCTTTACTTTATGTTTATGAACCTTTTACTTATGTCCTTGTTTTATTCAACAATGTTTGAGTAGTGTAATTAAGGCTAGGGTTACTTGAAGCCTTAGCCATATTAGTTCTTACTTAGATTTCTGGCTCTTGATTATGATTGTTATGCATACCTGGATTTGTTGGATTAATGCGCTTCATGAACTCAATTTATGCTTATAAGATTAGCTACCTTATTTGTGTATAATTGTTGATGTAATTGCTTGATGGATCACCTCGATGTTTGTGTACACCCTTCAATTGGTAGCATCACGTTTAAAGGAAGGGGGGGGGGGGGATGGGATAGGGTAGTGTCATCAAATCTTCTTCATGTTTTATGCATTATCACGCACCATCGATAATAGACGTTTAAGGGCAGGTACATCACGCTTAAACATGCAATCTAAGAGAAGATAATATGTGTGTGGGTGAGCCTTAGCTGGACCCCTGCACGGGCACTTAATTCAGAAAAAATGCATAGTTAATTTACTTCATTTATAAGACGTAACAAACCCCCCTATTGCATATCATTGAGTTAAACGGAATTGGATATCATTGAGCAAGTCTTCGTGGGATCGACCTTTGCTTGCATCTATACTATCTACACGTCTTGTGCGCTTGCAAAGTTTATTACACATAGAGGTTTTTCCTAGTACATCTTTTGTGCTTCGTAAAATCTATATCAAGTTTTTGGCTCCGTTGCCGGGGACTTGTTCCTCAACGGTGTCTATTTTATTTGATTCCTTTGACTTAGTGGTTTTACTTTTTGTTTTGTATATAATTTTTTGGTGTTCTTTTTTTTTACGTGTCTAGGGTACCATTGAGGCGTGGAATTCTAATTACTATCCTCATGGTTGGGCCTACGAGCCCTATGCACACGTTCCTTCGGTTCCAAGTAATCAAGGGGGATGGGCATACCCCCAAGACTGCGTGTACATGCCTGAGCCTTACAATCCGACCTATATGGAGACATACCACCACGGATGGAGGGAACCAGTACCATACACGTGGATCCCTCCTCCTCTAAATCCTTGGCCTGCTCGACCTCAAAAAACACTCCGGGATGCACTAACCAAGGCCCGATGCTCAAAGAACTCTTCGGGAAGCCTTCTTAGAGGACAAAGAACTAGAGCACCTTCGACTAAAACTTCTTTGGGAACTTGATTTAGATGATGAGGATAATGTTGTGTATGTCCCCTTGCCACCCACATATAGTACTCAATGAATGCACCTCGGGTCATGCTCTTCATGTTCATGAAATAGAACCAAACTCGCAAGCATTGCACCATGTTTTGGCCGAGGTCCCCGAAATTCTAGCACCTATCCTTGAGGGTCCCTGAAATTCCAGCACCTATCCTTGCTGTCTCAACTCCTCAAACACCTCTTATCCTTACTTTTTTAGGGCCTTCCTTATCCTTATCTTCACTATTTAAGTACCTTACTCAACTTAGGTGTTTTGGTGAGAAATTTGATGTTGTGCCTAATGGTTTGTGCAAGTTTAATGGTCCTTGTAGGAGGCAAGACAAAGAAAGTATCAAGATGCGTGGTATGCACCTTTGAGACATTCAGCTCCACCCAAGGCTCAAGGCCACGACCCAAGCCGCCCAAAGCTCATCCATGCCACCCCCCCCCCCCCCCCCCTCCCTTTTACCTCAATCATTATGCTTATTTGTCTATTGGGATCAAGCACTTCTTGCTTACTTTCAAATCCTTGTTGTAATTGTTCCCTGAAATGTTAAAGTCTAGGAAGTGGATTTATGCTTGTTGAACTAATCAATTAATTTATGTTTCAGGCAAGATACCACTTAAAGGAGGGCCAAGTTTTGAGTCCCGCAAGTGCCCCATGGCCCGTGAGCCTACCCTCACATGAGTAGCTATTCTCGTCTCGCCTCGACGTTAAATCAAGCATTCCTAGGAGGCTCAACTAGTTCTGGTTTGTTCCTTTTTCTTATGGACGTTTTTCACCTTCTAACTCATGAATTTGTCTTCCCTTTTATGCTCAAAACATTGAGGACAATGGTTCGTTTAGGTTTGGGGGTATTGGACTTAAGTTTAGGGGTACACAACTCAGTTTCTGTTTTGATTTCCTTTCTGTTTTTTATTTTCTGCTCTTATTTCCTTGCTGTTTTTTATTTTCTGTTTTGTTTTCTTTGCTGTTTTTTGTTTTGTGATGCTAGTTTTTATTCCAAACAAGTTAATATGAAAGTATAGAACATGAGAATTGCTTGTACTTACTAAGAATAATTGCCATGACCATTGATTAAGCAACCAAAACAATTGAATTTGAGCATACATATGGTGGAGACTACCATTGTGAGATCTTTGAGCTAGATTTCCTTTCTTTCTGAGTGATCTACTTGTTTCTACTCTCAAACACTAATCACTTTGTTCATAATTGCATGATCTCTTTCTATTTGTATTGATGTTTAAAGAACCATATCTATTGGATGCTCTTGATTTAATGTGTAATTTTTTATGAGATGTGATATAGGCTATGTGTGTTTTAGCTCCTAAAGGCCCTTCTTTTCCCCGTCCAAATTGCATGCCCCCTAAGCCCCTTTGAAGCCAAACACTTAGCCGTTTTGTTCTTCACCTACAATATGACCTAACCAAGTTTTGAACAGTTCATAATGGCTACACCCTATAATCTAAACTTGTGTCAAGGTTTGCATCAAATGAGATTCATGGTGCTGAGGGAAATATGTTGATGTTTTGTGCTACTTATACTCATGTGATGGAAGTATGCTTGAATGGAAGAGATTGTTCGTTTAGTTGTAAATTGAGGAAGTTATTCCATGATCTTGGCTCAGCTCATATAAACAAAATTGTAATCAAGTTCATTAGTGGAAAGAAAAGAATAGAATACAAAAGAAAAAAAAAAGAGAAAAAAAGTGCAATTGAAGAAAAAAAAACAAAAACTAATGAACTTTGAGTTAAGTCAAGTGAGCCAAGTACCTCAATTAGAGCATTGTTACGAGCTTAAGCACGGTTTCATCTAATACTCAAGGTCTGAGTCATGACTTCTCTTGCCTGTAT
The DNA here is from genome assembly GCA_032719365.1 of Prinsepia uniflora. NCBI lineage: Eukaryota > Viridiplantae > Streptophyta > Magnoliopsida > Rosales > Rosaceae > Prinsepia > Prinsepia uniflora. Next base: position 51,442,293 of record CM064868.1, on the reverse strand, counting down.
GCGGTTTAGGTTCTTTGAATTCCAACTTTCCTTTCTAAACCCAAGAACCTAGCCCCATTACAACCTTTGAATGAAGACCTATTGATCTTGTGAATGGTTATGCAAATGATTAAGGTACGTATCTCTGTTCTTAAACTTCAATTCCTTCATGAGATCATATTTTCAGATAAAGTGTTGTTCTTCATTGAAATCTTGATTAACTTGATTGTCTTTACATAAACTCATCACATATGCTTGTTGAGTGAATGCCTTAAGATTTGTGTATTTATTGAGTGATGCTTAGTGAGGATTAGAGTCGAGGCGAAATCTCTTCTAGGGTGTTCAGATGATGTTCTTTCTAGTTTGATCATTTGAAATATTGGTATAAGCATTGGACACATTGAGTTCACGGTTATGACATGTTCCTTTTGTTTTTGTGAGTTTGTTTTCAGTTCTTGGTTCTTATTAACCTGTTAATGCATGATTTCTAGCATCCTTTGTATTAAGTAAAACGTTTGTAGGTATTGTGCTGCTATAACCCCCAGGAGACAAAACTCCTCCTACTAGGTAAACCTCGAGGTTTAAATGCTTATCTTAACTAGATAGAGTCTTTTGTTTTCTTGTTTTGCTCGAGGACTAGCAAATTATAGGTGTGGGGGTATTTGATAGATCATAATTTATGCATGTTTTATCCATGATTTAATACCCTTTTACTTATATTTTGTTAATATTTTGTTCTATGCAATTGGAGAAAACTAATATATTTTGTGAGAAATGTGTAGATCAAATAGAGCTTGAATTATGAGAATTTGAGCGAAAAAATCACCTAAATCGAAGTTAAAACGAAGAAGTTATGAAGGAAAGAAAATGGCAAAGGAATTCGGTGGATACCCACCGAAATAGGCATCAGAGATTCCTTCCGTGTCACTGTAGCGCGCCTCCTATTTCGGTAAACATCTAACAAACATCCTTCCTAACTCTTCTGCGCACGCATGCTGTAGCATCGTCTCCAGATTCGGTGAGCACCCACCGAATATTCCAACAGCAAACCATGCGACTTTGACCAAGGGTTACTGAGCCTTTGACAGCCCCAATTTCGGTCGCTGATCTCTGAAACGTCTCCTCAATGTTTAATTCCGAGTTTTAGGCCTTTTTTAGGATAATTTCAACTTCCTTTCACACCTAATCTCCATATTCTTTTCTATTATTATTTTCAATTCCTTTACTTGTAGGAAAGGTTTTAATTAGATTGTTTAATTATTTAGGAAGCCTTTTCTTATAGAATTTAATTGTAAACTATTTTTAAGAGGATTGATTATTCTCTTACAAATAGGGGTATTAGGTTTTATTGTCGGGGTGGAGGGGAGGGAAGGGGGGAGGGGGGCGAATTTACCTCTTGAAGGTTCCCGAAACTCTGTCAAAATTCATACTTCAATTCATGTTATTAGTTTAGAGTTTTGTAATCTTAATTCAAGCACTCTTTATAATTCAAGCATCTTAATTTCAGCACGTCTACCTTGAGGGAGTTTTCCTTCATTCCTTTTTATTATTTATTGCTTTATTTATGTTTATGCACCTTTTAATTATGTCCTTGTTTTATTCAATAATGTTTGAGTAGTGTAATTAGGGCTAGGGTTACTTGAAGCCGTAGCCATGTTAGTTCTTACTTAGATTTCTGGCTCTTGATTATAATTGTTATGCATGCCTGGATTTGTTGGATTATTGCGCTTCATGAACTCAATTTATGCTTATAAGCTTAGCTACCTTATTTTTGTATAATTATTGATGTAATTGCTTGACGGATCACCCCAATGTTTGTGTTCACCCTGCATTTTGTAACATCACGTTTAAATTGGGGGGGGGGGGGGGGGGGGGGGGGGGGGGGGGAGGGGGGGAGGATGGGGACTCTTATTCGTAATCTAAACTCAAGACTCACTAGAATTGCACATCACTTTTCTAGGGATGGTGTAGTGTCATCAAATCTTCTTCATGTTTCATGCATTATCACGCACCATCGATAATAGATGTTTAAGGATGGGTACATCACGCTTTAACATGCAATCTAAGAGAAGATAATATGACAGGACCGTCCCAACTGGACCTCGATATTCGTGCCCCGTCCTGCTCCCGTCTGACAAGTCAACTGAAATCCCGAAACAATCCTTCAGCACCTATCAGACAAGGGATTAACACCGCTTATGCCTCCGCCTCTCGGTCAGCCCCGAACGTCGTGTCACGGCCTGGAGGGTCATCAAAAACGGAAAAGTGTGAGTGGACAAAAATATATTCGTTAAAACACATTTTAAAAGACATCATTTACCCTCCAGTTTATCAAACCAGCATGCATAGGGGAAAACATATGAATGAAAATCATCTGCTTTCCAGCCAAACAACATAACAAGTCAACATCCCGGCTCTCAGGCCAAACACATGATAACATAGTCACCTGGCCACACAGGCCAGCACTCGTACTTAATACCAGTACGTAATCACAATCAACATCAAACAGTACTATGCACAAGGTCAACAATCAATTACTCAATCAATCAATCAATCAATCCTTACTGTTCACAAGTGCACAAACCATTACACTGTCACACCGGCACTACGCGTAGGCCAACCTCGGGAACTGCACTCAGGCACCATCCGAGTCATATCCATCATGTCTGGGAACTGCTCACGCATCCTCTAGACGCCTCCGGGAACTACACTCACGCAACGTCTGAGTCACGTCTAGGCAATGCACTCGCATCATCCAGAACACGATCCAGTATCCAGTATCCACAAGCACAAACACAATCCATACCACAACACATATCAATCACATCCATGACCTCAAATCAAGTCATAAGCATTCCCGATAGAGTTTCAGGCTCAAATACCAATTATACGTAAATCCGTGAAATCACAATGAAATCATTAAAATAATCCAGAAATCATCCTTAACTTATCAATTAATCAAAATATCCATTTTGAAACCATTTTGACTCCGGGCCTAGCCCAAAATACCATTGGCACATTTCCTCGAAAAACGTGCCCGAAAGGCCGATTAAAACATTCATTAAATCATAAATAATCATCCAAACAAATCATAACATCATTGCAAACCAAATAATGTAATCAATCATGTAAAACATTTAACTATGCATGCATATCAATTTATAAAACAAACGTCCACTCACACACCGTCCAAACCGCTCGCTTTCCGCGCTGTACGCCTTTTCGTAATTTCCGATATTTGTCAGGAATCTCGAATCCTGTCCAAAATCATTATGTAGGGTTACTAACAAGTCAATTTACATCATATAATTTTCCCATAATTTTTCGAGAATTTAATATTAATTAAATACGTAACTTAAACCTTCGGACCCTCGAAACATTATCGAGACGGTGTCGATCGACTCGAAACCGATTTTAAAATGTCCGTATCATCGAAAGCATCAAAAAGTATGTTGGAACCATGACCAGATTCCCGGCCACGCGCCCTCACGCGCCGTGCTACAGTAGCCGTGAACAGTTTCCTTCCTTACTCGTTTCTCTAATAAACGGAGCCTACGACCCACGATCAGACCCGGTGCGTTCTCTACTAATTCTGACTCAATTTTATCGTTTCTTTCACTTATTACCATCTATTCCATGTTTATAATCGATCTGGGGCTTCAATTTCATAATTTAAACCCTAGAATCTCTTGATTTAAGATGAACATCCGACGGGTCTGAAATCGGGTTCCACCCAATTTCATAGTGTTTCGTTCAATTGATTGCACAGGAAGTATCTTATACTTATTCTAAACTTAAATTCAAAACCAATTTCATGATTTCTTACCTCCAATTACCTGAACTCAGCTTCCACAATCCGCGGATGTCACAGGGCCTGGTCTTCGTGTTTCGTCATCAATTTCTTTCGAATTCCAGGTTGGTTCAACTCGTCTCAGTTCCAAAAGGCTCAATCCATAATCAATTTCACTCCTTAACGTCTAAAAGATCGAATTCGATTCTAAGGTTTATGTAAGATTTTTCGGATATTCTTAGTGTAGCTCCAGTCTCAGTCTTCTCTGTTTTTTCACTCAGGTTTCCTCGCACAATCCACTCTCTTTTCTCTCTGTTTAATCTCAATTCATGATCAATAAATTTGGACGAATTCAAATACACAAGGGGGCGGTTTGTTGTTCTCTGTTTTTCTGTTTAATATGAACAATAACAAGGCTCATTATATGTTAATATCCATTAAATGAATGAATTAATCCTAATGGCAATCAAATGCCACTAATCTATATGAACATGTGACACTTGTCACATGATAAGGTACATGACTCATATGATGGGCTGAATCAGCAAATGAAGATAGTAATCACTTGTAATTGAAGCCCTTGCATAAAATTACCATTTTACCCCTACTTAGAAAATTTACCAAAATGCCCCTCATAGTTCTAGACCCATAACTTTTTCATCCGGACTCCGATTGACGCATGCCGCCTGTCTACGGATTCAGCATCCCGAAACCTACCCAACGGTCTTCCCGGAAATTCCAAATAATGTCCCGATCAAAAGTCAACTTTCGGCCCCCTTTGACCAATTTACCAAATTACCCTCAAACTTCCGCACGTCATAACTTTTTCCTCGAATGTCGGAATTGGGCGTGCCACCTGCCTATGAACTCGTGACGTCCCGAATTACGTCACAGTCATTGGTCAAAGTTCGTTTAACCGATCAAATAAAAAGTCAACTGTTCGCCCAATTCCAGGGGCAAAATCGTCATTTTCCTCAAATTTCCGAATTTTCCCTTTTTGAATGTCCGGGTCATTACATAATATGTGTAGGGTAAGCCTTAGCCGGACCCCTACACGGACACTTAATTTAGAAAACATGCATAGTAATCTAATCAAGGAAGTCAGAGGAGAACTATAATTGGTAAAGGTGGACAGAAACCCTAGCTCGACTTAGTTAGTTATTATTATTTAATTTACTTCATTCATAAAACGTAACAAACCCCCCATTGCATTTTAATTACTCCACTTAATTCAATTAGTTAAACTGAATTGGATATCATTGAGCAAGTCTTTGTGGGATCGACCTTTGCATCTATACTATATACACGTCTTGTGCGCTTGCAAAGTTTATTACACGTAGAGGTTTTTCCTAGTACATCTTTTGTGCTTGGTAAAATCTCTATCAGAGGTCTCAAATCTCAAATCGCCTTTTGCTAGACGGTCTCCTAACTATAAGCCACTCTCACGAAACACTATCGTGCTCAGCTATTACTCACGGCTCCACTGTCATTGCTCGAGTCACCAACAAAAACCTCGACTCGCTCTAGAGTCCTACTAGGGTACCTCTACCAAACCTCATCTCACTCAGCGTTCACGCTATGATCCTGACTGGAGAAAAGTCTCAAATTGTCACCTCACTCATTCCGTTTATACACGCAAGACGTATCTGTACCCCCATCGAATACTTGCTCTAGCAGGGATAACACAAATCAAACTCTAGGGTTCCTCTAGAAAACCATGGCTCTGAGCTCCAAGCTCACACAAACACTGAACCCTTTCCAAAACCACTCTCAAGAACAGTACTCGATGTGCAGTCCACATTCTCAGTGAACCAACAACATTGGAACCAATCTGATTACCACCACGTCCACAACTACTGTCCAACGTGCCCTACTCACAGGTGCACACAGCACGCAACCACAAGGTACTACTCAGGCCTGCTCATGAACTGTACTCACACACAACGTAGCACAAATAAACAACCACAACTATTACACTCACCACAACAACCTCAGATCTAGTCCGTCCACTACAAGGTTACCAGCCTATCACGATTCAACTTTGGTGCATGTCTGTCTGATCCTTGTTCTAGACAGATTGTACACTTTAGCTCAGCGTCCATTCTGATTTTTCTTGGTCACATGACCAACACTTGAGACATGTCCTCACACTTTCGTCTAGAACATCAAAACCAACCAACTCACGTCCAACAAGACGTACCACTCCAAACCTCGACACTATGATGGGGCTAAGATTCTGAAGTCTTGTTTTTAACCCCTAATCCAGTAACACTCTCAACACAAAACGACTTGACTCCTCCCTAAGTCAATCATGTCAACAAAAAGCAACCACAGGGATAAACCTCCACCCAATAGTCAATACACTCATTCTGTCTGAGTGAATCCAACCACAGGGATAACTCGATCCTTAAACCACTAGATCAACAACTCGCCCACTAAATCACAATCCTCTCTGTCTTCGCGACCCAAGCTCGTAAGCCATAGAATTTGTCACCACTTACTCTATGGATTGCAGATTTCCTTCACTTAGCTCATGATCATATCCCACTTTGGGATAATCAAAGATGATGACATCAAAATTCATCCTATGTGAGTGTAAATACCAATCCAACTACACTCACCAAAGTCAGGTAACACCAAACAACATCTGCTCCTCAACTCACTCAAATTGATCCACTGCATGTCCTGACATCCAGGCACCAAGAGAAATTACAACCATGGAAGCAGAAAAGGATGAGTCTCCTTCACAAACTAATAATATATGTTGGTAACTACTGTAGTCATTTTCTCACGTTCGTGTTACTCCTCAATTCAGCTTAACCTTAACAAGCATACACCTCCACGAGTGATGAGAAGTTCATGAGGAACTTTCATGAGAAGTAAGTATATTTACTAGAAGTCTGGTCATAACCAACTCCTGAAGTCCCATCGAACCTCGACGAGAGATTTTGATTTCTTGTTGATGACATTCCATGTCCACTAAATGCCAATTCCATTAAGTCCACCACTGAATACTCTAGCTCAAGGACATCACAACACGTGTCCCATCTCTCGAACAGCTACCCTATAGTATCTTCTAGGTCTCCAAGCCGTAACTCACTCGGACATCAGTCCATGTGTCCTGGAACCAATCCAACTCAAGGTCAAACCTCGCTTGTCTTTTATTATTATATGGTTTATGCACATCCAATTGGTACTGCTGGAACCAAATAATTCTCATGTCCCAACTCTTATGGGATCAAATCTCTCATCCAACACTCGTGCACACTGACCAAGATAGGACAAATCACTCGTTTCCAATTCAAGCATAGGGGTACGCCTCCGTAATCCAATTCAACAAGGAGGATACCGTGATCATACTATGACCACGTCACAAACCTTTGCTTGTACCGAGTCACAACCAATCCCTTACTCCTATCAGAGGAACTCTACCTCCCTCGTAACTCGCTAACTCTGGAGTGAAAACTACATAAGAAACGTTCCTCAAACGTCGCCCAACTCTCATAGTCTCAACCACAACCCTCGATAGCCATGTTTGCCACAACCTCACGAAAACTAACCCAAGACACTCCGCTATTGAGACTCTGTACTAAGACGGGAAACTCACCGCCTATACCACTATTTTATACTAACCGAACATGTCTGATCCAAAAGTACCACTCTCCCGGTAACTTGTCCAACCAGTCTCAACTAGGGTCACCCAAAACCTCGGCTGCTCCTTGCAACACAACCAACCTAACTATCCAACGGTCATGGCTCTGAAAAGTTGTCACAACAAGACAACTCTTTGACTAGGTCCCATCCACTTGTACTCTACGACCCTCGGCTGCTGTGTCCACAAGAAACTCAGCCCTACTAAGGTCTAATACTGCTCAACCACGGCATAAGATGTCAGGACCCGAGCCTCTTCGGTCAGGACCCGATCCATCTAGCACCATATTGTCCGCTTTGAGCCTTGCCCTCACTGTTTTGTTTTCGGGAGCTCATGGTGCAACTTCCTAGGGGGTCACCCATCGTGGAATTGCACCAGCCTCAACTCGCTTAGCTTTGGGGTTCCAATCCCCCCCCCCTAAAGCCACTTGAGCTCCCAAAAGGCCTAGTGCTAGATAGGTGTGTGCCGACACCTTTAAGGCACACCACCATCCTTTCCCAGACCATTCCCCTCGCAGGAATGTGGGATTGTTCACCGTTCCCTCTAGGACATGGGTCTTACATAGGATGCCCAAACATAACCTAATCGAGGTTGATTTCCACTAACTCTCCTACTTTTACCCTAAACTCTGACACATGCGTAAAACTCCAAGAGCAACCCAGTGCTCTAATACCAAGCTGATACGATGTAATGACTCGTCTCGAATTGCAGGATTAGATTAGTGACTAATGGAGGCTTAGTGAGATTAATCGGTGATTAGTTGAGCGAAATTGGATGGAAGATGTAAATTGACCATTTTGCCCCTAGTCGTGGGTAAAATGTTGACTTTTGACTCGGGGAGTCAAACGTATGAGGACCGATGACCGTGACGTAGATCAGGACGTCAGAAGTCCGTAGACAAGTGGCACGTAGAAATCGGATGTCGGATGAAAAAGTTATGGTCACGGGAGTGAAATCGAGGATTTACATCTCGGGATCCAAATAAAATAATAATTAAAATCTGATTGAGAAGATATTTATGTGGGGCCTTAGGATGAGTGACAAGTGTCACTCATCCCATTGGTGGCTTTCCTAAAAATTGGATCTAGGTATTAAAATATTATTATTTTAATTATTTTATAATTTCACCCATCTCTCATCTCCACCCTCCATCTTCATCTCATCTATTTACCTCTCATCTCCACTGTCCATATCTCTCTCTCAGCTGATTATCATCATCAGCTATCGTCTTCCTTTTTTTTCATTCCCTAAACCCGAGCACCACCTTTTTTTTCTCTCTAAACAAACAAACACACACCACATATGACCTCACCACCATATCCATCTCTGTGTTTGTGTGAGAGACCGTGAGTGAGGACTATGATAGTGAGGGACTGATGGACGACGGGCCACGACGGTGGCCACGGTGGACGAGAATAGAAAACCAAGTAATTTTTGGTTTGAAATTTGAACTTGGGTTTTAGGTGTTACTGGTCGATTTTAATGTTGGAAATGGCTTTCTAGTGATCGTATGGGTTGGTAGGGATTGGAAATGGAGGCTGAGGTGGCCGGAGACGACGGCAGTGTGCAGTTGCAAGTTGGCAGTGAGTTTCCTTGATCGGGAAGGTTAGTTTCACAATTGTTTTTCATGTTTTAAGTGGCTAGATCGATAGGGAATGATAATAGGAACCTATAGGAATTGAAAGAATGGAAAAAGGATAAAAAAAATTGAGGAGATAGAACACTGGATCAGTCTCGCCGGTCAGGTCCGGTCAAACTAGTGAACCGGTTCACCAGAGGTAGGGAATGATGAATAGTGCTGGCGCGTTGCGTTCACATCAACATGTGAAATAATCTATTCGATGTAACGAACATTTTGGGACTGGTTTCGTGTCGATTGGACATCGTTTCGATATAGTTCGAGGTGTCCGAAGACTTAGGATCGAGTTTAAAAATAGTTAAAAATTTGGGAAAATTACGAGACTTCAATGAGAGGTTAATAAGGTGGTTAGTAACCCTCTAGTATGATTTGGACATGTTTGGGAGTCCCGGTGACAGTGATTAGCTGGGGCGGCTTATGGCAGGCAAATCGAGGCGGCAACTAGGATGGTCTGTGAGTGGACCTTGATTTCTAAACTGTGATGCATGTATAAATGTGTTATATCTTTAATGGATATGATTTCTATCATGATGATTATGGATTGGTGATTTACATGATTACACGTATTTCGAGGCGATTTACATATTTGCACGTATATTGAGGTTTGTGGTTTTGCACTGATTATACGTTCTTATGGTTTTGATGATGGTTTAAGGAAATGGTTTTGGATTTGAAAAGGTAAACTAGGGCACGAGACCCATTTGTTTTGGAAACCCCCGAACTTGAAGTCCAATTAGTTACGTTATCGGGCTAGAGGCCCATTTGATTTATGAACTATTGGACTTCGACTCCATTTGATTTAATAAGGCATCGGACCAAAGGCCCAGTTGGTTTACGAATAGGGCTTAAGGCACAGTTGGTTTACGAAATCGGGCTTAAGGCCCAATTGGTTTACAAATCGGGCTTGAGGCCTAGTTGGTTTACCAAATAGGGCTTAAGGCCCAATTGGTTTACGAATCGGGCTTGAGGACTAGTTGGTTTACCAAATTGGGCTTAAGGCCCAGTTGGTTTACGTGATCGGGCTTGAGCCCCAATTGGTTATGTTATTGGGCATGAGTCCCATTTATGGTTTATAAAGGTGATTTCAGGTTCGGAGACCATAAATGGATTTGAAATTGGTAAACATGGATTTCTGGTTTCATGAAGGTTTATGGGGACAGGGAATGAACCCTTTGAAAGGTTTGAAAGGTTTTAAGAATGATTACGAAATAGTTTTTCATATACTGTCCTTGTATTTCTGGATTTTCTCCTTTGGGGAGGGTCGTTTGCCTAGGTGGACCACAGAGTAGTCACGGAGCACTAATTGAGTGGAGTCGCCCCCGTTGGGTACCTTACTCTCAGGAAGGCTTATATGGATTATAAACCCCAGGGAGGGTCATTGATCTACGGACATTAACCTAGGTGGACCCTAGGGAGACTTGGGATTTGAGACCCTGGGTAGCACACGCGTAGCTTTGGTAACCGTGACAAGATTGGTTATATGATAATGGTAAACATGATTTCTTAAATTTGTGAAATTGTGTTTTGTAAATAGTAAATGGATTTGGCAATGACCCACATACTCGATTTTAAGGTTTTGGGCTGAGTTCCGACATATGGTTGAATTGAATTATGGATTTTGTGTAAATAGCTTTACGCAGGGGCCCGTATGATTTAGATTACGGAATTTGGGCTGAGACCCTAATAAATGGTTATTTCAACATTTGATTCGATAAATGGTTTTCGTATGCATGAATGCTTTCTAGTGAAGGACATAAATATCTTTATGAAATGTGTTTTATGAACTTATTGATTTTCGTCCACTCACAGTCTTTTCTGGTTTTTAATGCCCTTTAGGTTTATCACGGATGCGGACGATAGCAGAGACCAAGACATCACACTCCTCCACCGGATCCTAGCGCGGTCTGGAAGCCGGTCGGGCTGAAGGTTTGAATTATCCCTTGCCTGACACTTCGTGTCAGACGGGATCATGACACATCCCGTGTTAATCTTGATGGGTAGGGATCGGTTATGACACATGACCCATCTCAATTCTCCTTGTATTAAGGCGAGATGTGCCATGCTCCCATCTAACACTCCGTGTGACAAGACCCATCCCAATCCTCCTGGATTATCGTGGGATGTGCCTGCTCCTGTCTGACACCACGTGTCAGACTAGGGATAAACTTGTCACCCGCTCAGAGTTAGCTAGAGTACTCCAGGATCAGTGGAGGCATGTGATGTTTCGATCTTTGCTACAGCCTGCATCCGCGATCAACCTGAAGGGTATTAAAAACCGTAAGAGTTGTGAGTGGACAAAACAACATTTTATAAAACTTATTTAATCGAAAATACATTTATACCCTTCACGTAAAATCATGCATGCATCATAAAACAACATTTCAAATACGTTCTCGGAAGCAAGATGTATTGCTTCCCAAGTCAAATCCTGACACGACCCACCCACAATTCCCCGGGATTAAGGGCTAAGTCATGCTCCCGTCCAACTTACGAGTGACACGAAGGCTAAACTGACGACCAACCTCCATGTGACACGTAAGTCGGACAAGGGATTCTTGACTGAACCACTCAAAACTTCCGAATTTCCAAGTGCGTGCAGACTCTACTGTGGATCGCGTATGTGATGTCTCTGTCTCTCTCTCGACCAACAGCCCGCACCGCAACAACCTGTAGGGTATCGAAAACATGAAAAGACTGTGAGTGGACAAAAGTAAAGTATAAGTTCAAAAACTGTTCAATAAAACAATTACATTTATACCCTCCATTTAAAAACCAATGCATGCATATCAATTCATGTTATGAAACCATTCATATCAAACCCATCAATGAAAACCATTATTGAAAACTGTTACTGGAAAACCCGAATCAATTTCGTCATTCAAATCCAGGGTCTCAGGCCAAAATCCATAAATCATCGTCAAAGTACGGGAGCTCAGTCCCAAAACTCATCAAATCCAAATCATCCGGGCCACTGTCAAAAGCATTAGAAAACCAGTGAAAAACATCAATCATGCAACTTGCTGGATCTCAAGTGCACCCGAGTCTTTAAACTCAAAACCATGCACAATAATCAGGCTTTCCCCGGATATCAACGAGTCTTTAAACTCAAAACACAATCAACAGGCCTCGGGGGTATCATAAACGAGTCTTTAAACTCAAAACATATACCGAGTCTTTAAACTCAAAACACATCAATCCACGAGCCTCCCCCCGTCAATCAACCGAGTCTTTAAACTCAAAACTAGATCCAGCGGGTTTTCTTTTTCTTTTTCTGGGTCTTTAAACCCAAAACGATTTTTCAATGAACAGTAAAAACCATAGAAAATCCTTATCCGAATTCGCAACAATGATTTCGTAAGGCGGCATCAGGAACCACTGTCCCGAACCCAAATCCAGATTTCCTTTCCAAGTCTCAAAACCAAATCTGAAATCACATTTCCAAAATCCAGTTTCAAAATCGAAATTTCATTTCTGAAATCTCACGAACAGGGCTCCAAGCCCAAAATCACTTTTCCAAAATCCATTTCAAATCCTGAAATCAAATCATTAAAACCATGATCAAATCACAAGATCATTTGAAATCTCGTAAAACGTGCAATTACGTTATAATCTCAAAATCCGTACAAAACCGTAAACCAACAAGATCATAAATCAAATGATAGAATTATGTATATAAAACATATAAAAACATATATGCATGCATCAAGAGTTAGAAAACAAAGTCCACTCACAGACCATTTCGTCGCTGCCTCTATGTGCGTGCAATTAAGCTTCTCCGACCAATATACTATCACCGTCTTTCCTGAACCTATCCAAATCCTATAATAAGGTCACGAACTACTTTAGTTAGCTTCTACTAAAGCCCCGTAATTTTCCTGAATTTTTAACTATTTTTAACCGAGCCCTAAAATCTTCGGACATCCCGAAACATATTGAGACAATGTCCGATCGACTCGAAACCAATCCCAAAATGTTCGTTACATTGAACACTTTCAAAGTCATGTTGGAATCGTCCTCAAAAGACGTGCCACGCGCCTCCCAAAGGGGCTGCACGTGGGAGCCACGCGCCTCCCAAAGGGGCTACGTGTGGGAGCCACGCGCCCAGCACAGTGTCATCCCCTACCTCTGGTGAACCGGGTCCAGTCCGGTTCACTGTAATCCGGTCCAGCCCTGAACAGGCGTGGGCAGTTTTTGTCAAATTTTAATCCATTTTAAGTCCTAATTAGCCTATTCGTTTTGTCCTTCCCTTCCTAATCGACTAACATGATCAAACTGTGAAAATAAAAACGATACCTCACCTTCCCGTTTCGAGCATACCACCAAGCTCTGCAACCATGTCCATCCTCAATTTTTGACCTCTTCCAGCCTTCCTTTTCATCCCAGTCAACTTGTTTCCCTTCCATTGGTGTGTTGACATCGTTAGTATGCAGTAACACAATCTATAAACCCATATCCAAGTTTGAAACCAAAACATACCACGTCAGGTTCAATGACCATCGTCTACGGTGGCTCGACCCAGGGCCACCATTAAACTTGCCTCAGCACCCCCTTCATATTTCCTTCACACCGTCCATACAATCGAATAGGTTTGAGGATGATTTTCAAGTGTGGACGATCACGGGTAGCAGGGGCAGGGAAGGTCAAGGGTTGATCACAGGGTCAGGACAACCATCCACGGCTGTCCACGACGGTCCTTACCACCAGAAGTCTCTTATCAACTTCCCTCAATTCTCCTTGCAGGTTACACTCAAGAATCGAATGTAAGAAGATTATAGGAAGGGTTACACTCTGTTTTTTCTCGCGACTAACGTCACACACACACACACACACACACACACACACACACACACACACACACACACACACACACACACACCGTGCACGATTTTAAAATCAGCCTGAGGCTTCTACATCCATCCAGACCAAGCCAGGTGTCCTAAACTTGGTGGTCACACACATCTCATGCAGCCAAGTGTCCCTTGATCACTGGGCGCTGATCCCAATGCAACCAAATTACCATTTTACTCCTGCCTTGCAAAATTACCATTTTGCCCTTTATGTTCCTAGACCCAAACTCGATTCATCCGAAGTCCAATTGACGCATGCTTCCTGTCGTTGTACTCAGGGCATCGTGACCTTCCTAATGATCCTCGAAATGCGTGAAAAGTCCATGTCTTTCGAAAAGTGAACAAATTGCCCTTATTCAACAAAATTACGAAAGTACCCTCGAACCTCCGAACGTCATAACTTTTTCCTCAAAGGTCGGACTAGGACGTGCCACCCGTTTATGAACTCTTGACGTCCCGAACTACGTCACGGTCATCGGTCAAAGTCCATTTGACCGCTCGAATAAAAAGTCAAAATTTTTTTCCCATTCCAGGGGCAAAATCGTCATTCTGCACCGTCCGTCTGAAATCGTCCAACTAATTACTAATTAACCTCACTAATCTGTCATTAATCACTAATCTAATCCCGATTCTTGGAACGGGTCGTTACAATCTACCTCCCTTAAAGAATTTCGTCCCCGAAATTCCGAGTCTCGTACTTCCGTAAGTAACTGGGGGAATCCAACTGATCTCACACCTGGGTCTCCTACCCGGTGTCCAGCCCCTGCCACTCCGGCTTATCCTGACAGTTCCCAGACTGCCACCACATCTCTGCCAAGCAAGCCAACTCAACCAACTTCCAGTCCATCTCGTAATCCATTGATGTTCTCTGATGGCAATACTGTTCATCTCGTAACCACGGTACTTCGAGCAATGCACCAGCCGACACTCACCGTTCAACTAACACTCGGTTGTGACTCCCAACTACCAGTCACATTAACCTCAGCTGAGTCTCAAGTCGTGCGTACCTTGTACCAAGACTTCCGTACATCGTGTCAGTTTGCCGTCCCAGGCACAAAGTCCAAGTACATCAATTCTCAAGATGGAATCTACTGACCTCGATAAATCCATAATCCGTACTACTTCCAACAGCGATCCGCGTCGACCCCACTGGGGTCACAACTTACTCACTCACACCACTAACTTAATTAATCAACTCGTCTGTGGTTCCACTAACCACTAACACAGCCAACCTGTGGAAACACCATCCACATTCCATACTATCTCTTTAAAACTGGACCCTATTAATTTCTATCCATCGTGATCCCACATCACCGATCACATATCTCAGCATCAGGGTCCCACTAGCCAATCGTGGCTCTCAGCATCCATCTCGACAGCAAAAACCAACAGATCACCCGGATCCAGTCCACATTCTCTGAAAAAAAAATCCAACATATCAGAACTATGCCGATCATCCATATATTCACAACATACTTCAGCACTAAGCTGTTCACCAACAATTCTACCAGAACGTCACACTGCACGTTCAATTACATCGTCATGGTTCTGACCACTGCAAAACCAGTACGTACACATTCCAAGTAGATGCACCCGTTGCCATCAACTAGAGCCACAGTGCATATCACCCACCACACGCAAGAACAACCCTACGAACCTTAAAGGAAACAAAGATATTTTAGAATACCCCAAACACGGCTTGTAGAGTATATCGTGACGTACTTCCAATGTCATCTTACAGTACATCCAATAATCAACCACAGTGGCATCAGCCACACACTACGACATCCAAAGTCCAACCAACAACACCATAGTGTACCCATCACCCTCCAGTAAAATCTCCAGGGCACACCAATTTCCTCGTACCTATACCGATTAAGACCTGCATACCAGCGAGTCACATTTTTCTTGTGTAGTCCGTCAATCTAATCCTTCCACTAGGCCGAAGTACACTTCTTTTGGGAAAGTCCAACTCAAGTCCCTTCCGCGTTTCTCGGTCTCCTGGTCTCTTAGTCTCCTGGTCTCCCGACCAGTATAAACCTCAAATACATCTCAATTACGTACACAGGGCAGACCCAACACTAGATCAAAGTCCAATACTCATACGTCTACGAGACGGATCACACATGTCCTGCAGAATTCCAAGGTGGTCAAGCTATCCAACTTGTGTCTCACAGGCGATCCTCCTGCTCCACAACTACTCAAACCTATTGGAAGCAATCCAATACCGATCCACACACTCCTAAGTCGATCCTACTGACTAAGTTTCAGACCACTGCATCAAATCCAATTGAACTTATATACCGCACACCTAGATTTTGGGTTATCTTCAATAACCTCATATCCATCAGTTATAGTCGCTCCTTTTCCATTTCCTTCTGTCATCCTCCAATGGAACTATCAATGGTCCACAACTAGGACATCACAAGTCATCCTACCTTAATCCAACTTAGCACAATCCTACGGCACTTGCCACACAACCACTTCCGGCGTCACCAAGTACTCTTTCTACTCCCGAACACATCCACCCGTCTCCATGACCAAGGGGGGTCACAATTCCTGAAGTTCCTTAAATGAATCCCCAAATCAACTCTAAAACATCCATCTTTCACATGCGACATCTAACACCATCTCGGAATCAACATACCTCTCAACGTCTAAACTACAACAGCTATTGATTCCGAGATTCTAACCATGTTGGAAGTATATCTACCTTTTCCAACATGGAACTCAATCCGAAACACAAATACCACCATTGGACCAACCGTCTAAACGTAAACTTCGCTACACTTAGGCGATCCACGATCCCTACGGGTCACAACCACATGTCCGTAACTAAACCAACTCACCGACCAACTCACCTGTCGGTTAACACCGTATATGCACATCCAAAAGGATGTCAATCATCACTGCTTCTGATGATCACGTCTCAACCTTTCCGAAGTTCAACTCCAAGCTCCTGCTAAAGTACGAGTCACCAACTCTCGGAATCTTCACTCCACAATCACTGACCTCGGACTCCCCAGTTACCACCCTCAAAGTCTCCAATCACCAAGTGCCAACCTCGGTATCCGTTGACATATACCAACACATCAGGGGGAGCCCACTAGGACAAACCTCACGAACGGTCAAATCCGACTATACAAACCTAGCCCGATCCAACACAAAGTGTAGGTCCACCGCGCTTCTACTCCGCTACTCTGATTAATCAACGACATCCTGACCGTTCGTACCGAACATGACCTGCCAATGGTCATTACATCTCCCAGTTCTGTTCATGTTTTCTTCCAGATACCGGCATCTCACAACTGGCCACACCCTTAACTCACGATGTGACCGTTGTACCATTTACAAGCATCCCAACTCGTGGCACATCAGTCTGATCTAGTGCTCAAAGCACACCAGTCCTGAACCTCCGCTCTTACTGACAGGACCAATCCCAATCCCTCCGGGATTAACTCGGGATGACCCTGCTCCCGTCTGACACGAAGTGTCAGACAAGGGATATTTCCGACCTTTGCCCTCCCGGGCTATCAGAGTACGCCAGGATCCGGAGGAGGCATGTAATATCTCGGTATCTGCTACAGTCCACGTCGTATCCAACCTGAAGGGTATTAAAAACAGAAAGACTGTGAGTGGACAAAAATAAAGAATTTATAAAAACATTTCATCAAAGACCTTTATACCCTCCACTAAAAAGCATGCATGCATAGTAAAACCATTTATCCAAACACATATGTTAAAACATCCACAATTAGGGTCTCAGCCCTAAAATTCTGTAAATACAAGTTATACGGGCTCCTGCCCAAAACCATTTACAGAAAACCATAACACAGTGAACATATGAGGGATCTCAGCCCAAAACCATTTATCATCATAAAACATAATTTCCCAAACCAATTTAAATAATGTTTATCACTTATATTCATATCCAGAACCTGTCACGGTAAAATAGAGCTACACGTGTGCTAACCGGGGTCTTAAACCCAAGTCTCTCTAGGGTCCACCCAGGTCAATGTCCGTAGATCAATGACCCTCCCTGGAGGTAACGAACCATGCCCATCTTGAGAGTAAGGAACCCAACTGGGGGGCGACTCCACTCAGTCAGTGCTCCGTGACTACTCCGGGTCCACCCAAGCCAACGACCCTCCCCGGAGGAGACAATCACATATAAAGGATGGAATATAAAAAAACTTTTGAAATCATTCTTTAAAACTTTCCAGGATTCATGCCCGGTCCCTCATAAGCCGTTATGAACCATAAAACCTTTCATAGGTTCATGCCGGTTCCCATAAACCGTCATGACCCATAAATCCATTTCAAGGGTTCATGCCGGTTCTCATAAACCGTCATGACCCGTAAAAACCATTTCTAGGGTCCCTGACCCGAAATCACCATCATAACACATAACTGGGCCAAGGCCCGAATCCACATACAAACTGGACCTCCAGTCCGAATCGTAAACCAACTAGGCCTCCGGCCCGATTCCGTAAATCAAATGGACCTCGGGTCCGAGAGTTCGTAATTCAAATGGGTCTCATACCAGAGTTTATCCTTTTCAAATCCAAAATCATTTCATGAAATCATAACCCAAACCATAAGAATGGAAAATCAGAGTAAAATCGAAAAACCTCGATTTACATGCAAGCATGTAAATCGCCTCGAAGTACGTGAAACCATACAATTCATAACCATCCAAATACACATCATAAAATCATATTCATAATCCATTTGGAAATCCAAAACCATTTCATTTAGACAAATAAAGACATACAGCCCCGTATAGACACCGTATAGGGCCGAAACTGCGAAATACGTGCCTATACGTAACCACACATCCAAATGCACTCATGGCATCACAAACAAGTATTTAAAACATATAATAAACATTTATGCATGCACCAATTTAGAAAACAGGGTCCACTCACAGACCGTCCGAGCTGCCGCCTCGATTTGCATGCCATAGGCTCTCCCGAGCCAATCGCTATCACCGGGACTCCCAAACCTGTCCAAATTTTAATAGAAGGTTACTAACTACTTAATTAACCTCCTACCCAAGCCCTGTAATTTTTCCAAACTTTTAACTATTTTTAAGCCAATCCTAAACCTTTCGATGCCCCGAAACATATCGAGACAGTGCCCGATTGACATGACCCCAGTCCTAAAATCTTGGTTACATCGAATAAAAGATTTCATATGTTGAACACTTCCCAAAATTATGGCCCACGCGCCCTCACGCGCTCCAAGAAGGTCAAAAACACTATTAATCGTCTTCAAGCTCCAGCCGGTTCACCTGGTTTGGCCGGTCCAACTGGACCGGCATGACCGGTTCACGGCCCTAGACACCCCATTTTTCATCCTAATTCTTCCTTTTTGATTCCTTTCTTCCTATTTTCATGTTTTCTATCCATTTCAATCCTTAAAAGCAACTGAAAACGTCTAAAACCTAAGGTTTGATTTTGAACCAAACGGTTCAAGTTCCCCAAAATGCAACCATGGCTTCACAGCCGTCCCTAGCTTCCTAAAATCGTCCTAACACAATCCTAATGACCCATTTAATTCATTAAAACCATTAAAAACCAACCATAATGCACAAATCGATTTAAAGGGGCAAATGGCCTTACCGTGAACCTCTCGCGTTTCTCCTCCTCTAGCCCCCGTGGATGGTGGTTCTGGCCGCCCAGCAACCTCCTCACCATCCTCACTTCACTCTGTCCTCAGTCATAGTCGAATAGGAAGGGTTGGATTGGTTTAAGGGGGTGGGGTGAGATCGGGTAATGGGTTTGTGTGTTTGAATGAAGGAAATGAAAATGCACGGGGAGAGGGAGATGCATAAGAGAAATTGGTGTCCATTGGATGGGTGACACTTGTCACTCATCCATTGGGCCTTGAGACAAATATCTGGGCCCACTAACTGCCAAAAGTTAAGTTGTTTCGTAAAACGTACAATAGTGCATTTAAACTTCCATGAACCGTAACTTCATCGTCGAACGTCCAAATTCGACGTGCCGCCTGTCTATGGATTCGTATCATCCCGATCTATGTAATGGTCCTCGGCCCTTGGCCATCGGACATCCCGGTCAAAAAGTCAACTATTTGCTCCTTTTAACTAAAACTACCAAAATGCCCCTAAACTTCCAAACGTCATAACTTCCTCCACGAACGTCGGAATTGAACGTGTCACCTGCCTATGAACTCGTGACGTCCTAATCTATGGCACGGTTATTGATCCAAGTCCATTTGACCGCCCGAACGAAAAGTCAAAATTTTGCCCACGCCTAGGGGTAAAACGGTCATTTCGCATCGTTCGTCCGATTTCACTCAACTAATCACGGATTAGCCTCACTAATCGTGATTAGTCACTAATCTAATCTAGGAATTTGGGACGGGTCGTTACACTTACCGAGCCAAAACCCTTAATCTACACTCCAGTTGGGGGAACGGACATCCCTCGTAATCCGCAACTCTGAGCTACTCAACGCTCAACCAACGTCGTAATCTTACCGGACTCATCCAGAGTCGTCCACCAATCGTTCACTCCCACGGTTGCACCTAGCAGAACCATCTCCAATCCGGCTGTAAGTCGACCCAACCACCACAACTACCGATCCACAAACCCCAATTCACGCTTTCCAGACTAAGAACTTGCTCTGGGGTTTCTCACTCAGGTACTCACAATCTAGACCAGTCATCCTACGGGCTTCCTTAAATTATCCCCGTCATTCAAGGCAACCGGCTACTCGTAGCCGCCCAAATCCGATCCCAACCAAACTAACCAAAAGGTCACCAAAGGTCATCCGGCCTGACAAGCCACCGTCAACCGGCCTCCTCAGCCCACGTGTACCACCAACTCAACAAGCTACAAACGGGCCCCATAGGTCGACCAGTCGACCATCAATCGCTGTTCACGGGTCACCATCCACGTTAACCATGCTAGCACACGTCCGACCCTGTGGTCCAACCATCGAGCAAGCCCATCACCAAATACGCTCACTTTTCCGGCCCTAAGCCGACATCTATCACACTACACCCCGCGTATCGGGCAACATATCACCCAGTCGCTTACACTTAACACCGCGTATTGAACGACTATCATCCTGGTACTAACAACTGCCGCTGCCTAACCACTAGCGAACGTAACATCACTATCGCGTCCAGGTTTATGACGGGCTGTTCCGCGTCGAGACATCACATCCACATTAGCACCACAACAACAACATCAACAAACCAACAACTCTGGGAACCAAACCTAGCACAGAGCGCACAAAACCTGCTCTGATACCAATTGACACAACCCACCCTCAATCCCCCCGGCGTAAGGGCTAAGTCATGCTTCCTTCCAATTTACGAGTGATACGAAGGCTAAACTGATGTCCAACCTCCATGTGACACATAAGTCGGACAAGGGATTCTAGACTGTACAGCTCAAAACTTTCGGATTTCCCAGAGCGCGTAAACTCTACTGTGGATCGTGTATGTGATGTCTCTGTCTCTCTCTCGACCAACAGCCCGCACCACAACAATCTGTAGGATATAGAAAACATGAAAAGACTGTGAGTGGACAAAAATAAAGTACAAGTTCAAAAACAGTTCAATAAAACAATTACATTCATACCCTCCATTTAAGAACTAATGCACGCATATCAACTCTTGTTATGAAACCATTCATATCAAATAAATCAATGAAAACCATTATTGAAAACCGTTATTGCAAAACCCGAATCAAGTTCGTCATTCAAATCCAGGGCCTCAACCCAAAATCCATAAATCATCGTCAAAGTACGAGAGCTCAGTCCCAAAACTCATCAAATCCAAATCCTCCGGGCCACTGCCCAAAACATCATAAAACAGTGAAAAACATCAATCATGCGAGTTGCTGGATCACAAGTGCGCCCGAGTCTTTAAACTCAAAACCATGCGCAATAATCATGTGACGCCCGGAAATTCGAAACATGAAAATTTGGAAAAATTTGAAGAAAATGACGATTTTGCCCCCAGAATTGGGTGAAAAGTTGACTTTTAATTTGAGCGGTCAAACGGACTTTGACCGATGATCGTGACATAGCTCGGGACGTCACGAGTTCATAGACAGGTGGCACGCCCAATTCCGACATTCGAGGAGAAAGTTATGACGTGCAAAAGTTGGTAAAAGGGGCCGAAAGTTGACTTTTTGATCGGACCATGTTTGGACTTTCCGGGAGTACCGTAGGGTAGGTCTCGGGACGTTGAATCCGTAGACAGGCGGCATGCGTCAATTGGAGTCCGAACGAAAAAGTTACGGGGTTAGGAAGTGTAGGGGTATTTTGGTCATTTGTGACTTAAAGGATAAAACGGTAATTTTGCCACAGCATGGTATATGGGACGGTTGTCCTAGCTGATTCAGCTAAATTGGATAAGGATTTATTGTTGGGTGACATGTGTCACTTGATGAGGGTGACTAGTAGCACTTGAGTGCTTTGGTGTACACTTAAATTAATTAATTAATTTGTTGTATAATTAGCACTTAGTTAATACACGACCAAAAACCTTCAAACAAAAAAACAGAGAACATCTTCTACTCCCTTGATCGATTCTCAGCAGCAACAGAGGGGAACAAGTGAATTGAGTGACCAATTTAGTGTGTTTTAGAGAGAAAAATCGAAAGAGGAACCCAGAAATTCCTACCCGAACGGTATTGAGAACACCCGAAAATCCACCTAAATCCATAAATATCGAATTTGAAATTGTGGGCAGTTTCAATCGAAATTGACGAGAGAGTTAGCCTCCTGGGAGTTCAACAAAGTGAACCACCTCAACTGGAACAAAAATTGGTAAAGAATCCACGAAGAACAGACTTTGCGACGCCTGCAAATTTTGGAGCTTGAGTTCGATCATTTGAAGGTATTGATTCCTGAAATTGATTGCATATTCATGTTTATAATGAACTTGGGATGCTTCCTGTATGAACAATTGAATGGTACGGGGTGAAATTGGATAGAACCCGAATGAAGACCCGTCGGGTGTTCATGTTGAGTCGTGTACTTTGGGGCATGATTTCACGAAATGGAATGCACAGACCTGTAATCCATATTGATTTAAGGCTAGTGATTGAAAGAACGAGAGTAATTGAGTTCAAATTGGCTAGGAATGAATCGGGTTGAATCGCAGGTCATAAGCTCCGTTTACCAGGTAAACGGGTAGAGAAGAGGACTGTTCATGTTACTGTAGCACGGCGCGTGGACTCACGCGCAGCCGCTTGCGGCGGCGCGTGAGGGCGCGTGACACGTTTTCTGGGGAAAGTTTCAACAGGTGTTTTACTCCTTGTAATGTAACGGACATTTTAAAATTGGTTTCGCGTCGATCGGACACCGTCTCGATGATGTTTCGAGGGTCCAAAGGTTTAAGTTACGTATTTAATTAATATTAAATTCCCGGAAAATTATGGGAAAAGTATATGATGTCAATTGACTTGTTTATAACCCTGTATAATGATTTGAACAGGATTCAGGATTCCTGGCACGTATTGGAAATTACGGAAACGCGTGCAGCGCGGGAAACGAGCAATCGGACGGTGTGTGAGTGGACGTTTGTTTTATAACTTGATATGCATGCATAGTTAAATGTTTTACATGATTGATTGCATGATTTGGTTTGCAATGATGTCATGATTTGTTTGGATGATTATTTATGATTTAATGATTATTTTAATCGGTAATTCGGGCACGTTTTATGAGAAATGTGTAAATGATATTTTGGGCTAGGCCCGGAGTCAAAATGGTTTCAAAATGGATATTATGATAAATAAATGAGTTAAGAATGATTTCTGGATTATTATAATGTTTTCTATATGATTTTACGGAATTACGTGTAAAGGATATTTGGGCTTGAGTCCCTGTTGGTAATGATTTGACTTGGATTGAGTCATGGATTTGATTAACATGTTTTGGGATATGATCCCGGATGGTTTTCCTTGTGATTGTGATTGTGACTATGGATGCCCAGACGGTCGGAACTAGGGGATTACCTAGTCGGCCGGAGCTTGGGGATATGATGGTATGATTGTGAGTAGTATGGTAAGCCAACTTCTCGGATGCGACTGAGCCTGGATGTACCACTCGGATGTGTCTGAACCTGGGGATGTGTTCGCCCAGATGTGACTGAGCCCGAGGGTTGAGCCCAGAGGTGTCTGATCCTGAGAGTGTGGCTGGATGTTGGCCTACGCGTAGTGCAGATGCGACAGTGTGATAGTTTGTGCACTTGTGAATAGTGCGGATTGATTGATTGATTGAGTAATGGATTGTGACCTTGTGTATCGTACTGTTTGCTATTGATGGTGATTATGATTACGTGCTGGTATTGAGTACGAGTTCTGGTCTATGTGGCCAGGTGACTATGTTTTCATGTGTTTGGCCTGAGAGCCGGGAATTTGACTTATTATATGGTTTGGCTGAAAAGCCGGTGATTGTCGTTCATATGTTTTTCCTATGCATGCGTGATTTGTAAAACTGGAGGGTAAAGTGTAACGACCCGTCCCGAAATTCGGGATTAGATTACTAACTAATCATGATTAGTGGGGTTAATCGGTGATTATTTGGGCGAATTCGGACGAACGGTGCAAAATGACCGTTTTGCCCCTAGTCGTGGGCAAAACATTGACTTTTATTCGGACGGTCAAATGGACTTTGACCAGTGACCGTGACGTAGTCTGGGACGTCACGAGTTCATAGACAGGTGGCACGTTCGATTCCGACATTCGTGGTGAAAGTTATGACGTTCGGAAGTCCAGGGGCATTACCGTAATTTGGACGGATTAGGGGAAATGTTGACTTTTTGATCGGGGGGTCCGATGGCCGAGGGCCAAGGACCGTTAGGAAGGTCTCGATGCCCCGAGTACAACGACAGGCGGCACGTCGAAATCGGACTTCGAACGGGAAAGTTACGGGTCTAGATCACATGAGGGCATTTTGGTAATTTTTGTCCTGGGGGGCAAAATGGTAATTTTGGCTATTGCAATCGAAACAGCCGTGAGTGGGGAACTGTGGAACAGAGTGGTGAAATTGTTTAAGTTTGTTATCAGTCCAAGGGATTGTTTTATTGTGTTAGTGATGTTGGGGGGAGTTATTTAATCCTGTTTTTGGGTTTGAGGCTGAGTGGGAGCATGGCATGCTCTGGACTGGGAGGAACTCAGAGCACGGGCCACCATTTCTGTTCCAATTTCGGGTCAGTCATGGGGGACAATTCATAGAGAGCACTGGGCTAGTACTTTGTTTACTTGCCCTTGATCAGAGTGTGTGGGGATGTTAGTAGGATGGTGGACGGTTGGGCAGGGCACGGGTGCTGGGCTGCGTTTTGAATGGGAGGCAGGCGTGCCCTGGAACCATGAAGAACTGATCAGCCAAGCTTAATCGCCTGAGTGCTGGGCAGGGCACCCTTTTGGGGGATTAATTCGACCTGAGTGAGATGTAGAGACGGAGAGACGTGGGAGTTGTCATTCAAACCTCTCTGTGAGGCTGAGGACGGTGAACTAATGGTGGAAGCTGGTGGAGGGCGGCGGCGAAAAGAAAACAGAGACCTGATCACTTCGAGCAATCGACCTTTCCCAGATCAGTGTGAGAGGCAATACGTACTGGAAGTGATTTCTGAGGGAGGAATTCGGGTGGGAGAAAAGGAAGGAACGGGAAGGAGGCCCCAGGAACACTGAACCCGCCCGGAATCCTCAGTTTCAAACTTGAAATCAAACTTTGAAATGGGGCGGCAAATTAATGGAATCAGGGGTGAGTTTGAGCTTCCAGACATCCAAACGAGTCGAATGGGATTGGAAGCGAAGCAAATGGTGCAGTGAGGAGCCCAGGCGACTTTGAGGTTCTGTTCTGAAAATCTCAGCTGAGTTAGTGGGGGTAGAGGAGCTGGAGCTTGCAATTGAGATCGAATACCAGTTTCTAGTGAACCTGCGAAGCTCCTGAGTAAGCCAATTTAAAGGAATCGTTGTGAATCAACGAAATCAAGCGTAGAACAGTAGTCGGCGTTCTTCGTTGTCCATTGTCGAGTCGCGGGACCTTAGGTAAGTCCTTACAAAGCTAATGTACAGAACAGTAATTGGACTGGAACTGTTGATGTTTGAATACTCAATTAAAGGGATGGAGGTTGATTTGGCTGGGATTGGGACGGGTCATCGCGCGGGTTGCCGGGCCGATTTTACTGTGAAATCGGGTGAGAGGGGTGAACTGTGCCTGTCACTATAGCAGCGCGTGAGTGTCACGCGCAGCCGCTTGCGGCGGCGCGTGACGGCGCGTGGGGCCGATTTTCGAGGTAGGACCAACACGACTTTTGTCCTTTACATTGTAACGAACATTTTAACGTTGGTTTTAGATTTTTCGGACGCCGTTTCGATGTTGTTTCGAGGGTCTGAAGGTTTATGTTACGTTTGTAATTAACGATTAATTCCCGAAAAATTATGGGAAAATGGTATGTTATTATCTAAGCTCTTAGTGACACCAAATTATGTTCTCGGACAGGATTTGGAATTTCTGGAAAATATCGGAATTTCGGAACCGCGGGCGGCGCGAAACCGAGCTCTATTGGACGGTGTGTGAGTGGACGTTGCTTTCTAAATTTAGTGCATGCATAAATTATTTCTATAATTTTATGATTATGATTATAAGTTGTGATTGATTTTGATTTCCGTATTTATACGTATTTTGACTATACATGGGAAATTTCACGTATTTCGAGACTATGGTCCCTCGTATGCTTAATGATGGTTTAATGGAAGAAGTTATATGAAAAGGGTGTAAAACGATTTAAGAAGGTTATTTATGATTTGCGAGTGTGACTTACGATTTTGACACGTTTTTCGAGGAAGTTCCGGAGTTGCACATTTACGAGATTTTGAGTTATTGTGATTTGATCACTGTTGATGTTTGACTTGGGGAATTAAAATGAGACTTGTGATTTTGAGGATTTTAAATGTGGGTTTTGAGTATGTTTTGCTTGGATTGCGATTTTGGTAATTATGATTGTGGTCTCGATGTTTTGATAATGAGAATTGAGAAATGAAGTGATTTCAAGGAATTAAAATGGATTTGAAAAAGGTGATTTCGGGCTTGATGCTCGGGACATAAAAGAAATTTTAACAAACGAGGTTTCGGTTCTCGGAAATTTGAAGTGGATTCTTGGTTTGGGTTCGGGATGATGCTTCCGGATGACGGCTTACGGAATCATTATTGCGAATTCGAGTTCGGGAATGAAAAATGATTTAATAAAGTGATTCGCTATGATTGTGCATGCCCCGTGTTTAATGATGATTTGTTTATGTTTGTAAAGTATGATTTGGGGAAAATGAATGTGGAAATTCGGACCATGGGTCCTGTTGTGAAAAAATGTGATTTTGAGATAGATCCCACGTTGTCATGATTGATAAACTGTTTTGGGTTTAAAAACCCGGTGCTATTGCTGGAGCACGTTTTGAGTTTAAAGACTCGGTTAATTGATGACGGGGAAGGGCCCTTAATGAGTTTAAAGACTCGTGAGTTTAAAGACTCGGTTACTGTGATGCCCCCGAGGCCTATTGAGTATGTTATGAGTTTAAAGACTCGTTGATATCCCGGGAAGGCCTGTTTATGCGCATGGTTTTGAGTTTAAAGACTCGGGCGCACTTGTTATCCAGCAAAATGATTGACTTATGATTTATCGATGATTTTTTATGTTTTGGTTGAGTTGGGCAGTGGCCCGGTATGTGGTTGATGGTTTTGGATCATGTTGTGCATTTGGTTGATTTGTGGTTTTGGGCTGAGGCCCGGTATCTATGACTACGAGCTAAGACCCGATGGTTGAGAAAGGTAAAAATGATTTTGAGAGTCATACGAGTTTTCCTTATGTTGGAATTTGATACAAAGTTTTTTTTCTTATGTGGAAAATGTTAACCGACTGCGAAATGATTTTTGTATGCATGCATTGGTTTTTACGCGGAGGGTAAAAACGTTCGTGGTAACTGTTTTGCAAAACTGATTTATTTTTGTCCACTCACACCTTTTGGTTGTTTTTATTGACCCTCCAGGTTGTGGCGCGTTGTTCGAGGCTGTACGAGGGGCGGAGGCATGAGCAAGTACGTGTGGCTATCCCTGGTTTGGCAAGTACAGAGGATAACTTGGGGTTTTTAGTCATCTTGCCAGACGGGAGCAGGACCGGGCACGGTTATCGATGCCCCTTTCGGGGGCGGTCCTGTCAATTTGGTATCAGAGCGCTAGGTTGCTGATTCTGTTGCCACATCATGCCTCCGGAGCGTAAGCCTCGTGCGCGACCTGGTAGTGAGACGAGTAGGCGAGGGCATTTGGGATCTCGTGTTAGATCTCTGGTGAGATTGACCCTGGTTTGGGGGTCAGATATCGGGTAGTGTACACGGTGAACTGTGATTTGCACGACTTGCTGGACATAGAATGGTGTGGGTCGCAGGGACGAACGAGACCAGTGGCTGGAAGGCCGCATTTTTGGGCAAATTATAATTTTCTCTTAGGCCCTATTGGTCGAACAGGAAGTGGTGGAGCATTGGATATTGCTCGGGGATTGGGTACGTCAGTGATGACATGATTGGTTTGGTATGAGATTGGACTCAGGAGGAGTCAAGATGTAGATGTGGACTCACGATGAGTCAGGACTTTAGGTTAGGAACGTGAGATGAGTCATGATATAGTGTTAAGGCTTGAGTGGAGCCAGAAAAGCTAAGTGAGGAACGTTCGGCACTTAGGATGCCATGGACCAGAGTATGGACAGGTATTGAGGAGTTAGGAATTATGGCTTGGATCTGTGGAACGGTGGTCTTGAGGTAGCTGATGGTCTGGGGTACTTAGTGTAGCAGTAGTAGTTGAGAATCAGGGAGCGTTCAGGGAACGTTCATCTATCCCGATGTGGATTGTCGGGATGGTGGTACCCATGGTTGCGGGGTACGGGTAGTGATGCGGATCGTCGCTCGGTATGAGCGGAGATCGGGATACCCACCTTTGCACACGGTTGTGCTGGTGTGGATGTTTGTTTGACGGTGCGCTAACGCTGGTGCTGGGGTCTGTTAGGGAGATTGTGGGAGCCAACGATTTGGATGTGACTCTATTTTGATGGGCACATGTTTGGTATTTGAGTTTCGGGCTGGATAGATCCCGCGGAGATTATGAGGTTATTGGGGAGTGTGTCTATTTTCAACGTGGTGGAATCTTAGTTTCAAGGAGAGTTGTGACTGTGGGACGAGAGGAAGTGCTCGTTTCCCCGCATTGGTAATTGGTATTCTGAAGTCATTGGGGTTGACTTCTTATCTTTTGCCCTGGAAGATGATGTTGGATATTGATACGGTGGGTGCAGTGAGTTATGTTGCACTCACAGGGGATGGATGTTGATGACATCGTAGTGATTCATCCTTGGTCTCTCCTAGGTGGAGTGGCAGGGATCGATAAGAGGTTGTGGGCCTGGGCGTGGTGACGATCTAGGATTGTGGTGTTACCAGTCGGGTGACGCGGTAACGGACTCGAAATGTGATCGCCTTGATCATGCTAGGTGAAGAGCTATCGCTCTGTCGAAAACGTTTAGATATGAGGATTGTTGGATTGAACTTCCTTTCGAAGTTAATCCGTGCTCGAGCGAGTGGGAACGGTGGTGAGTCGAACTCGAGGCTTGACTTGTGGATGAGTGGATACCCAACTGGGTCTAGTTGGTCAGTTATAGATATGTGCGATTGGGGTTGGCTTCTTTTCGAAGTCAACCAGAGGTGATGTGGTAACCGTTTGAGCGGGTATCCGATAGATTCTGAGTTGGTGTGCCTCGGTAATTGTGAATGAGATTATATGCCCATTCGCACGACTGTACACGCCTTGGTGAGCGTGCTGGGGTTGGTACATCTTGGATGACGTGTTTGGGAGTTGTTGTTGTGGTACTGGTCGGGTGACCATGGGATCCAGAATGGATGATGAGTGGAATGATCGATTTGTCTAGTATGAGATGGGACAGGAGAACCCCAGTATCGAATCATGTTTTGACTGCGGGCCATGCAGTGGATTTATTGGGGAATGGATGTACGTATCTTGCACGGTGTACAAGGATCGGAATTGGACTGGCCGTGTGGTGCTATGGTGACAGCACATGTGAGGCACCAGTGGCGTATGGTTTTACGTGTTGATGGTCGGCTTAGTTCCGACACCATGGATTTGGTGGTGGTGTGAACTGGACATTGAATATTATGCACTGGGCAGAGTAATTTTGTTGGGTTCAGTGAATTCATGAGCATGCGCTCTTTGCCACGGATGGCTAGTGAACTCCAGTGTGGAGTTGGGCGAACACCGATGGGCTAGTATTCAATGTGTGTCAGTTACACCACCTGATGGAGTCTGATGACGGTATACGTACACTCAGGATGAAGTGGGAGTTGGTGACTGCGTCACTACGTGTGGCCTTGCATGATGTTATCACACCGAAACGATTCCAGTGTTGTGGTTCGCTGAGGGAATTGACAGTTATGGATTTGAGATGGATATGTCGCAGGATTGGGTTGCCCTGCGAGATGGGATCACGTGGTTGATCTTACGCTACTTGAGCGAGAGTAGCAGGATGAGGTGTTATCACCGACTGGCTGATGGTTGGTGCTTTGTCAGGGTGGTGGAGCTTAGTGGTGACAGTTTGGCGCGGTAGAGTCAGCACGGACTGACAAGTGAGATTTGGTGACTCCCAGTTGGAGCAGTCATTAAGTGATCGTTTTCACTCGAGGTGGTCGAGTGTGGTCGGTACGACATAGGACTATGATGGGACCCCTGAGTATGGATGAGTTTAGCTGGTGTACGGGTTGTACACGTGTTGTGGGGCCAAATGTTTTCCACATGGTGGATGTGGAATGAGCGTAATTGGGATTTCGAGAACGAAACTGGTTTTGGAGGGAAGATCGGTTGAG
The DNA here is from genome assembly GCA_032719365.1 of Prinsepia uniflora. Taxonomy (NCBI): domain Eukaryota; kingdom Viridiplantae; phylum Streptophyta; class Magnoliopsida; order Rosales; family Rosaceae; genus Prinsepia; species Prinsepia uniflora. The sequence goes on along the minus strand of CM064868.1, from coordinate 51,411,483 downwards.
TTATGGTCGGTTGGAATTTCGGGGACGAAATTCTTTAAGGGGGGAAGATTGTAACGACCCGTCCCGGAATTCGGGATTAGATTACTAACCTAATCATGATTAGTGGGGTTAATCGGTGATTATTTGGGCGAATTCGGACGAACGGTGCAAAATGACCGTTTTGCCCCTAGTCGTGGGCAAAACGTTGACTTTTATCTCGAACGGTCAAATGGACTTCGACCAGTGACCGTGACGTATTCTGGGACGTCACGAGTTCATAGACAGGTGGCACGTTCGATTCCGACATTCGTGGTGAAAGTTATGACGTTCGGAAGTCCAGGGGCATACCGTAATTTGGACGGATTAGGGGAAATGTTGACTTTTTGATCGGGGGGTCCGATGGCCGAGGGCCAAGGACCGTTAGGAAGGTCTCGATGCCCCCGAGTACAACGACAGGCGGCACGTCGAAATCGGACGGGTCGTTACAATCGAAACAGCCGTGAGTGGGGAACTGTGGAACAGAGTGTGAAATTGTTTAAGTTTGTTATCAGTCCAAGGGATTGTTTTATTGTGTTAGTGATGTTGGGGGAGTTATTTAATCCTGTTTTTGGGTTTGAGGCTGAGTGGGAGCATGGCATGCTCTGGACTGGGAGGAACTCAGAGCACGGGCCACCATTTCTGTTCCAATTTCGGGTCAGTCATGGGGGACAATTCACAGAGAGCACTGGGCTAGTACTTTGTTTACTTGCCCTTGATCAGAGTGTGTGGGGATGTTAGTAGGATGGTGGACGGTTGGGCAGGGCACGGGTGCTGGGCTGCGTTTTGAATGGGAGGCAGGCGTGCCCTGGAACCATGAAGAACTGATCAGCCAAGCTTAATCGCCTGAGTGCTGGGCAGGGCACCCTTTTGGGGGATTAATTCGACCTGAGTGAGATGTAGAGACGGAGAGACGCGGGAGTTGTCATTCAAACCTCTCTGTGAGGCTGAGGACGGTGAACTAATGGTGGAAGCTGGTGGAGGGCGGCGGCGAAAAGAAAAACAGAGACCTGATCACTTCGAGCAATCGACCTTTCCAGATCAGTGTGAGAGGGCAGTACGTACTGGAAGTGATTTCTGAGGGAGGAATTCGGGTGGGAGAAAAGGAAGGAACGGGAAGGAGGCCCCAGGAACACTGAACCCGGCCGGAATCCTCAGTTTCAAACTTGAAATCAAACTTTGAAAATGGGGCGGCAAATTAATAGGGGTGAGTTTGAGCTTCCAGACATCCAAACGAGTCGAATGGGATTGGAAGCGAAGCAAATGGTGCTGTGAGGAGCCCAGGCGACTTCGAGGTTCTGTTCTGAAAATCTCAGCTGAGTTAGTGGGGGTAGAGGAGCTGGAGCTTGCAATTGAGATCGAATACCAGTTTCTAGTGAACCTGCGAAGCTCCTGAGTAAGCCAATTTAAAGGAATCGCTGTGAATCAACGAAATCAAGCGTGGAACAGTAGTCGGCGTTCTTCGTTGTCCATGGTCGAGTCGCGGGACCTTAGGTAAGTCCTTACAAAGCTAATGTACAGAACAGTAATTGGACTGGAACTGTTGATGTTTGAATACTCAATTAAAGGGATGGAGGTTGATTTGGCAGGGATTGGGACGGGTCATCGCGCGGGTTGCCGGACCCGTTTTACTGTGAAATCGGGTGAGAGGGGTGAACTGTGCCTGTCACTGTAGCAGCGCGTGAGTGTCACGCGCAGCCGCTTGCGGCGGCGCGTGGGGCCGATTTTTGAGGTAGGACCAACACGACTTTTGTCCTTTACATTGTAACGAACATTTTAACGTTGGTTTCAGATTTTTCGGACGCCGTTTCGATGTTGTTTCGAGGGTCTGAAGGTTTATGTTACGTTTGTAATTAACGATTAATTCCCGAAAAATTATGGGAATATGGTATGTTATTATCTAAGCTCTTAGTGACACCAAATTATGTTCTCGGACAGGATTTGGAATTTCTGGAAAATATCGGAATTTCGGAACCGCTGGCGGCGCAAAACCGAGCTCTATTGGACGGTGTGTGAGTGGACGTTGCTTTCTAAATTTAATGCATGCATAAATTATTTCTATAATTGTATGATTATGATTATAAGTTGTGATTGATTTTGATTTCCGTATTTATACGTATTTTGACTATACATGGGAAATTTCACGTATTTCGAGACTATGGTCCCTCGTATGCTTAATGATGGTTTAATGGAAGAAGTTATATGAAAAGGGTGTAAAACGATTTAAGAAGGTTATTTATGATTTGCGAGTGTGACTTACGATTTTGACACGTTTTTCGAGGAAGTTCCGGAGTTGCACATTTACGAGATTTTGAGTTATTGTGATTTGATCACTGTTGATGTTTGACTTGGGGAATTAAAATGAGACTTGTGATTTTGAGGATTTTAAATGTGGGTTTTGAGTATGTTTTGCTTGGATTGCGATTTTGGTAATTATGATTGTGGTCTCGATGTTTTGATAATGAGAATTGAGAAATGAAGTGATTTCAAGGAATTAAAATGGATTTGAAAAAGGTGATTTCGGGCTTGATGCTCGGGGCATAAAAGAAATTTTAACAAACGAGGTTTCGGTTTTCGGAAATTTAAAGTGGATTCTTGGTTTGGGTTCGGGATGATGCTTCCGGATGACGGCTTACGGAATCATTATTGCGAATTCGAGTTCGGGAATGAAAAATGATTTAATAAAGTGATTCGCTATGATTGTGCATGCCCCGTGTTTAACGATGATTTGTTTATGTTTGTAAAGTATGATTTGGGGAAAATGAATGTGGAAATTCGGACCATGGGTCCTATTGTGAAAAAATGTGATTTTGAGATAGATCCCACGTTGTCATGATTGATAAACTGTTTTGGGTTTAAAAACCCGGTGCTATTGCTGGAGCACGTTTTGAGTTTAAAGACTCGGTTAATTGATGACGGGGGAGGGCCCTTAATGAGTTTAAAGACTTGTGAGTTTAAAGACTCGGTTACTGTGATGCCCCCGAGGCCTATTGAGTATGTTATGAGTTTAAAGACTCGTTGATATCCCGGGAAGGCCTGTTTATGCGCATGGTTTTGAGTTTAAAGACTCGGGCGCACTTGTTATCCAGCAAAATGATTGACTTATGATTTATCGATGATTTTTTATGTTTTGGTTGAGTTGGGCAGTGGCCCGGTATGTGGTTGATGGTTTTGGATCATGTTGTGCATTTGGTTGATTTGTGGTTTTGGGCTGAGGCCTGGTATCTATGACTGCGAGCTAAGACCCGATGGTTGAGAAAGGTAAAAATGATTTTGAGAGTCATACGAGTTTTCCTTATGTTGGAATTTGATACACAGTTTTTTTTCTTATGTGGAAAATGTTAACCGACTGCGAAATGATTTTTGTATGCATGCATTGGTTTTTACGCGGAGGGTAAAAACGTTCGTGGTAACTGTTTTGCAAAACTGATTTATTTTTGTCAACTCACACCTTTTGGTTGTTTTTATTGACCCTCCAGGTTTTGGCGCGTTGTTCGAGGCTGTACGAGGGGCGGAGGCATGAGCAAGTACGTGTGGCTATCCCTGGTTTGGCAAGTACAGAGGATAACTTGGGGTTTTCAGTCATCTTGCCAGACGGGAGCAGGACCGGGCACAGTTATCGATGCCCCTTTCGGGGGCGGTCCTGTCATAAAGGATGTCTTTTATAAATGTATTTTAACGAATATATTTTTGTCCACTCACACATTTGTTTTTGATGACCCTCCAGGCCGTGGCACAACGTTCGGGGCTGATCTCGAGGCGGAGGCATGAGCAGAAATCAGTGCAGGTATCCCTGGTCTGACAGGTGCTGAAGGGTACTTTCGGGATTTCAGTTAACTTGTCAGACGGGAGCAGGACCGGGCACGGTTATTGAGTTCTTGTTGGGACGGGTCCTGTCAAATCAGGCCTATCGAGTCTTTAAACTCAAAACACAATCAACAGGCCTCGGTGAAGGGGGGGGGGGGGGGGGGGTTGGGTGGTATCATAACCGAGTCTTTAGACTCAAAACACATCTATCCAGGGCCCTCCCCCCCGTCAATCAACCGAGTCTTTAAACTCAAAACAGATCCAATGGTTTTTCTTTTTCTTTTTCTGGATTTTTAAACCCAAAACCATTTTTCAATCAACAGTGAAAACCATAGAAAATCCTTATCCAAATTCGCAAAAATTATTCCGTAAGCCGGCATCCGGAACCACTGTCCCGAACCCAAATCCAGATTTCCTTTCCAAGTCTCAAAACCAAATCCGAAATCTCATTTCCAAAATCCAATTTCAAAATCGAAATTTCATTTCCGAAATCTCATGAATAGGGCTCCAAGCCCGAAATCACTTTTCCAAAATCCATTTCAAATCCTTGAAATCAAATCATATTTCAAATCCCGAAATCGAATCATTAAAACCATGATCAAATCATAAGATCATTCGAAATATCGTAAAACGTGCAATTACGTTATAATCTCGAAATCCGTACAAAACTGTAAACCATCAGGATCATAAATCAAATCATAGAATTACGTATATAAAACATATAAAAAACATATATGCATGAATCAAGAGTTAGAAAGCAAAGTCCACCCACATACCATTTCCCTACTGCCTCGATACGCGTACAATTACGCTTTTCCGGCCAATCTACTATCATCGGCTTTCCCGAACCTGTCCAAATCCCATAATAAGTTCACTAACTACTTTATTTAGCTTCTACTAAAGGCCCGTAATTTTCCCGAATTTTTAACTATTTTTAACCGAGCCCTAAAAACTTCGGACATCCCTAAACATATCGAGACATTGTCTGATCGACTCGAAACCAATCCCAAAATGTTCGTTACAATGGATACTTTAAAAGTTGTTTTGGAACCATCCTAAAAAGACATGCCATGCGTCCCCACGTGCCTCCCAAAGGGGCAGCGCGTGGGAACCACACGCCCAGCACAATGTCATCCCTTACCTCTCGTGAACCGGGTTCGGTACGGTTCACTGTAATCCAATCCAGCCCTGAACCAGTGGTGGGCGGTTTTTGTCCAATTTTAAATCCGTTTTAGGTCCTAATTAGCCTATTCGTTTCATCCTTCCCTTCCTAATCGACTAACATGATCAAACTGTGAAAATAAACACAATACCTCACCTTCCGTTTCGAGCATACCACCAAGCTCTGCAACCATGTCCAGTCTCGATTTTTTGACCTCTTACAACCTTCTTTTTCATCCCAGTCAACTTGTTTCCCTTCCATTAGTGTGTTGCCATCATTACTATGCAGTAACACAACCTATAAACCCATATCCAAGTTTGAAACAAAAACTTACCACGTCGGGTTCACCGACAACCGTCTACGGTGGCTCGACCCAGGGCCCCCATTAAACTCGCCACAACACCCCCTTCATCTTTACTTCACACCGTCCATACAATCGAAGAGGTTTGAAGATGATTTTCAAGTGTGGATGATCACGGGTGGTAGGGGCAGGGAAGGTCACGGGTTGATCACAGGGTCAGGACAACCGTCCATGGCTGTCCACGACGGTCCTTACCACCAGAAGTCTTTCATCAACCTCCCTCAATTCTCCTCGCAGGTTACACTCAAGAATCGAAAGCAAGAAGATTATAGGAAGGGGTTACACTCTATTTTTTTCTCACGACTAACCTCACACACACACCACACACACACACACACACACACACACCGTGCACAATTTTAAAATCAGCCTGAGGCTTCTACATCCATCCAGACCAAGCCAGGTGTCCTAAACCTGTGTGGTCACACACATCTCATGCAGCCAAGTGTCCCCTTGATCACTGGGCACTGATCTCAATGCAACCAAATGACCATTTTACGCCTGCCTTGCAAAATTACCATTTTGTCCGTTATGTTCCTTGACCCAAACTCGATTCATCTGAAGTCCAATTGACGCATGCTGCCTGTCGTTGTACTCAGGGCATCGAGAGCTTCCTAACGATCCTCGAAATGCGTGAAAAGTCCATGTCTTTCAAAAAGTCAACAAATTGCCCTTATTCAACAAAATTACCGAAGTACCCTCGAACTTCCGAACGTCATAACTTTTTCCTTGAAGGTCCGGATTCGGACGTGCCACCTGTCTATGAACTCGTGACGTCCCGAACTACATCATGGTCATCGGTCAAAGTCCATTTAACCGTTCAAACAAATAGTCAACATTTTTTGCCCATTCTTATGGCAAAATCGTCATTTCGCACCGTCCGTCTAAGAATCGTCCAACTAATTACTGATTAACCTCGCTAATCAATCATTAATCACTAATCTAATCCTGATTCCTAGATTGGGTCGTTACAAATCCAGTGAAAAATGCTTCTCAGTTTAAGCCATTACCTTAGTAGTGGGTCTCAGCCCAAAATCGGAAAAAAAAATTACAAAGGTCTTAGCCTAAATCAAAGAAAACAAATACGGGGGTCTCAGCCGAAGTCAAAAACCATATGGGATCTCTGCCCACTATCATAATCTTTTAGTGTCAGTCACGATTCAAATCCTAGCACATGTGCAAATAGCTCAGTACCGCTCACAATCCTAGCATGTCGTCGTGAACACATCATCCGCCACGACCATCTCTAGATCATCGTGAACATATCACCGATCAATCTCAGAGAATACCATCGACATTCCTAAGTTGAGCCTCCCTCGACCATTGACTCCAGCGGCTGCTCGACAACTGGCAGTGCCTCGTGACCTCTTTGGAAGGAACACATCCGCAGTTTTGGAGGCGAGCGTTATATCACCCGAGACTCAAACCCAAATGTCATTATCGATCGGGACCCTAACCCGATAGTTCGAGACTCTAACCCGATTGTCCGAGACTCTAACCCGTAGTATCACACATAGGATTCCTTGAATCCTATCCAATTTATAACTAGGTCTCATGCCCAAAATATAACCCAGGATTCCTTGAATCCTATAAATTCACAACTAGGTCTCATGCCCGAAATATCTTTCATAAGTCTAATAACTGGGTCGTAGCCCCGGACTTATCTCGCGTTTGACTATATTCTAAGGTCAAACCTCAAATCAACTGGGTCATATGCCCGAAAGATCACTCCAAATCCGAAAACAATCCCTCATTTCCAAAACACTTTCAAATCACCGTTGACTTCAATCAAGCCAAGGTCATTCATTTGGACTCGTGCCCGAATTTCGATGTCACACATTTCCATGAAATCCTTTAAAACCATAAATCAGTTCTTCGATTTCACGCCTCTCCGTGAAACCTTCGGAATCACATATAACTCATGCAAGTAGTGTATTCGATCGAAGCCCAAACATCATATAAAACAGAACTCTCGAACTAGGTGCAATACGGAATTCCTACGAAAATGCCCAACATATCATAGATAAAACACATGCACTCATGGCATCTCAAATAATGGTCATAAACACATATAAAAATCTCTGCATGGATCATATTCATAAAACAAAGTCCACTCACAGACCATCCAAGCTACGCCTCGATATTTATGCCATAAGCCTCTCCAGGCTAATCCAACCTCTCTGGGTCATCCAGACCTGTCCAAATCATACCCAAAGGTTACTACTAACCTATACAAGTCCATATCAAGAAACCCCAACATTCCGGAAGAGTCAACGTGTCCCAGACAGGCTTCCCTAGGCTTTAAACCTCACTTTGACCAACCTAACGATCTCCGATCGACTCAAAACCATCACTATTGGATTCATATCATCGAAACCTTTAAAATGGTCTTGGTCTTACCTCAAAATACGTACCCACACTCACCCGCGTGCGGGTCAAAGGTGGTTGATCAAAAAGTCAACGCTGACATGAGCAGTCAAAGCTAACGATGACGTCAGCATGAAATCATCCCTTATAGTCTGACATCTGACACGTGTCAACTAACAGTCCCACGTGTCAGTAGCTCACGGGTCCACCATGTCTAACTTGTCAGTGACATGTGGTTCCTCCTGATTTGTCCACATCACTGACATGTCAAGCTGACTGGGCACTTAAAACTACCACGTGGCTGCCTCCCATTGGCCACGTCTTCATCATCCTCATTGAGTCGGGTCGACCCAAATGACTGAACCAGGTCGCACAGACTCGCAACCTTGACCCTATTCTAAATCCTTCGTTTCTAGTCAGTTTCCAATGTTGTTTGATCGTACAGGATTGGTTGGGTCCCTAGAGAGGATCTATGGCTTCAAAAACACCTAAAACAGGTTATAAATTACCTATCTTGGACCACCAGGGTCGTCCAGCCGTCGAAACCCTTGGTTTCTGATTCCCACGAGCTCGTACAAACTGACATGAACCATCCCAAATCCCCCGAGATTAACGCGGGATGTGCCATGCTCCCATATGACACAAAGTGTCAAATAAGGGAGAACTCAAACCACAGCCCATTCGGGGCTTCCAGAGTGTGCCCGGATCGTAGGAGGAGTGTGATGTCTCAGTATTTACTATAGCCCGTATCCGCGATCAACCTGAAGGGCATTAAAACCATTGAAAGCTGTGAGTGGACAAAACAACAGTTTTATAAAATTCATTTCACAAAAAAGACATTTATGCCCTTCACAACAGTTTATCAATAATTAAACCATTAGGGCCTTAGCCCAAAACCGTAAACCAAAGTATATGGGAACTCAGCCCAAAACCAATCATGTGGGAACTCAGCCCCAACCAAATCTGTAGGGACTCCACCCAAATCAAATCACGTAGGTCTCAGCCCAAATCCAATCCTCGGCATCCCTGATGCCTGACATCCTAGATGTCACAATCAACACCGTCATGGTTCCGAGCTACACGTGCTACCTGGGGTCTCAATCCCAAGTCTCCCCCAGAGTCCACACCAGGTCAATGACCCGCAAATCAATCACCCTCCCTGGGGGAGGTTTTAACCTCTGGCAATCCTACTCCTGAGTCACTATAATGACCGGTCGCTCTGTGCAATGACCCCTCGCAAGCAATGCTCCGTGACTACTCCAGGATACTACGAGACATCTGGAGGAGACAACCAACCACTCCAGGATACTACGGGACGTCTGGAGGGCAACCACTCGTAAGGATGGTATATGGAAAACCATTTCATAATTCATCTAAAAACCATTCAAAGGGCTATGCCCGGGTTTTCCATAAAACCATCTTAAATCCAGAATATGCTCTCATGCCCGAAGTATAACTTCCATAAATCATTTCCACAAATTTGATTTCCCAAACTTACAGGTCTCAGCCTGAAATTCCATTTCATAAACCAACTGGGTCTCCAGCCCGATCGTGTAAACCAACTGGGCCTCCAGCTTGATATCTCATTAAATCAAATGGACTCCAAGTCCAATCGTTTCCAATTCAAATGTGTCTCATGCTCGATTCCATATTTCTAAATCCAAAACCTTTCCATTGAACCATCGTAGAAATACTAGCACGTATAAGCACAATATGAAACCATAAATCTCGAAATACGTGCAAATACCTACATACCAAAACACTACAACGATATGCACTCAAGGAATCTCAAATCATGTATTTAAAACATGTAAAATAGTTATGCATGCATCATAGTTTAGAAAACAATGTCCACTCACAAACCGCGAAGCTGCCGCCTCGATTACGCGTGTCATAAGCCTCCCCGGGCCAACTCACCGTCATTAGGACTCTCAAACTTGCCCAAATCATTCTAGAGGGTTACTACCTACATTAATATCCTCTCATTAAAGCCCCCTAATTTTCTGGATTTTTAAATGTATTTTACATAGACTTTAAACCTTCGGAATACCCTGAACAATATCGAAACGATGTCCGATCGACTCGAAACTTGCCCCTTAATGTTCGTTACATCGAAAGGGTGATTTCATGTGTTGACTACTTCACCCAGGAACGCCACACGCCCCCCCCCCCCCCGCCCCCCCAACCCCCCCCCCACCCCCCCTCACGTGCTGCCTAAAGGCGTTGTGCGTAGGCTTCACACGCCCAACACAGTTCTTCTTCAACCTCGCGTGAACTGGTCTGATCGATCATTGGTTCATCTAGTCCAACCGATTCAGCGTGATAGGTTCAGTGCCATATCTCACCCATTTTCAACCCATTTTTACATCCTTTAAATTTCGTACCTCCTGGTCTCATCATTCCCTATCGATCTACAATTTCAAAACCACAAAAACATGCCTAGAAGTTACCTGTTCGGAATCGAACTTCATGGCCCAGTTTTCCTCCTCTGTTTCTAGCCGTCTCCCATAAAAATCATCTAATCATTAGAACCAATTCAAAACGTTCAAATCCAAAAATCCAAAATTTGAAATTAAGGGGGTTCTCGGGTAAAACCTTTCCCCGTGGTTCCACCGCCGTCAACGGCAGTTCTGTCCTTGACCAGCCATCATTATCTCCTACTTAGCCTCACTTTCTTGGCCTCAAACTAAATCAAAGGGGGGAAGGGTTTAGCTTGGGGCTTTCGGTTGTTTGGTCGATCGAATGAGAAAAGGCATGAATATGCATGTATGTTGTGTTAGGTGAGCAATGAATGAGTGACACTTGTCGCTCATCCTTTGGGCCTGTTTCAAAATATCTAGGCCCACTTAATGACAAATGCTACACGTCTCGTAAACGTGTAATAGTACCTTAAAACTTTTGTGAACCATAACTTTCTCGTTGAATGTCCGATTTCGACGTGCCACCTGTCTATGTACTCGTATCGACTCGATCTATATAAAGGTCCTCAGTCCATGGGCAATGGACCTTCTGGGTCAAAAGTTAACTTTTTACCCTCATTTAGGGGAAAAATCGTAATTTCGTCTGAATGTCCGGTAATCCTCGACTAATCCCCGATTAGTCCTACTAATCCATAATTAATTCCTAATTAATCCCAATATTTTGGGACGAATCGTTACAAACAATCCCACAAACATAACCCCATCATTAGAAAACACTCCCAATGACCAAATCCCAAGTTTCAAATTTCAAACATACAAAGGTTTCAGGTTTACCTGGGTTTGCAACCAGCCACCGTGCCTCCGCTGTCTCTGCCGTCCCACGCAAACTATCAGCCTCTCCTCACTATCATTTTTCTCTCATGCAGCCCAGCTCCTGGTTCCAATCAATGAAAATGAGGAAGGGGGAATGGTTTTTGGGGCTTTCGGGTTTGGTAGATCGAAAGGGAGAAATGAGGAGATATACATGACTGATAAAGGAAGGAACACTGGATGAGTGACACTTGTCACTCATCCATTCAGCCAGACCAAAATATTTGGGGCCTATTAAAAGGTAAAAGTCGCTCGTCTTGTAAAATGTGCAATAGTACCTCAAACCTTCCGTGACCCGTATTTTTTCCCATCGAATGTCCAATTTCAGTGTGTCGCCTGTCTACAAACTAGTATCGGACTCGATGTACGTGATGTCCTCGATCAACATGCATTGGACCTCCCTGGTCAAAATTCAACATTTTGCCCTCGTCTTGAGGAAAAATCGTAATTTCACCCTGAATGTCTGGAAATCGTCGACCAATCCCCAATTAGCCCCTCCTAATCCTCAATTTAACGTTAATTAATCCCGAAAATTTGAGACGGGTCGTTACAACCTTCCCTCCTGAAGGAATTCATCCTCAAAATTCAAACTGACCCGAATTCCACAACCAAACGGTGGAAATCCAATCATGTCTCCCACTCGGAACACCCCCATGTAATAGTACACGTCCGACTCAACACACAGTATACGTTAATGCTCACTGTCACTCAACATGAACCAGAATCCAACATCCGACTCCAACCATCATTGACCGTTGGATTGGATACGATCACAACTCACCAACCGAGCCTCGATTCTGAATCTCGAGAAACCACACGTTGGCACAGTAAGTCTCACATCGAGAAGCCGACACTCGTCGAACTCGCCTTTCACTCACTCTGACAGGTCTACTATATGAAGTAGACATCATAGTTAGCTTTTCAGCCTGTTGGTTCGTCTCAGTTGGCAATCTAAGCTGACATCCTGCTTAGCGTCCAATCAGACAATCATCCTCTAGATCCTGCTATCTCGAGCTGTCATCATTGCTCCCATCGAGCGATCTCTTATCCTCTATCACTAAATGGTCTGCAACTGTAAACCACTGTCCATAGAGATACAACTTTTCTCTAAAACCCGTTAAGTCCACGACGATGATCATGACTAGCCGATAACTCCAGGCCCCACTGCGCTTTTGTTGCGCTACTCAGATCTCGACTCGCTCTCGAGTCCCTACATCGAATCTCATGTTACTCAGTGACCTATGCTGAATCCCAACTCGTCTCGAACTGTCACATCACTCATTTTGTCGAAACACATGTCGACATCTTACCCATCCCGGGTGTATCTGGACCCCATCGAATACTTTCCTTAGTAGGGATAGTCACATCGTATGCACGTGTCAGCTCCCTATTGGCCACGTGGCCTAACACCTCTGACAGATGATGACTTCACCCGCTGATATTATCATCGTCTTCCTCCAACTGTGTCGACCCGGTTCCTTGTAAAGGGTTAATAGGACCTGCGACCCGACACAATTCATTTTCACTCATTCTTGAACCATTTTTTTATCTCGTTTGCTCCTATGTGATCGTCTTGATCCCTAGAAGAGATCTATGAACCCAAAATTAGCTAAAAGGGTTGAGATTATACCTTCCAAATGTTAAACAGAGACGACCACCTGCAAACTTGCTTTCTCGTCGATCCCAGCCTCTTCAATCCTTGGTTTTAGTCCCGTTGAGGATGTCTGGTTCTTGGAAACCTGTTTTGGTCAGCAGAACGGCCCAACAAACCCTATAAACCCACTTTGAAATTTGACTCATTAAACGGTTTCGAGTTTTACCTGGCCGTGTCTCCTCCGCCATGCTCAGTCACTCTCTGTTGTCTCTAGTCTGTCCTTCCACTTGCACTCTCTCAAATGAAGCACAGAAGATGATGGTATAATGGTTGTGGGGGTGGGTTTGTGGTGTTTGTTGTTTCGGGTTCGAGGAATGAAACAGGCAGGGGATAAGATGCATGAATGAAAGTGATGGATAATGGATGAGTGACACTTGTCACCCATCCATTGGGTCTAGACAAAATATCTGGGCCCCACTTTTCAACCACCAAAAGTTAACCCTTCTCAATTTTTGTGCAATCGTAAATTATTCCCAGAAATTTCCATGACCGATAACATTCTCGTTGAATGTCCAAATTTAACAGGTCGCCTGTCTGAAGACTCGTATCGTCTTGATCTACGTAACGATCCTCGGTCCTTGTACTTTTGACCTCATGGGTCAAAAGTTAACATTTTACCCATTCTAGGGGCAAAATTGTCATTTTTCACCGTCAGTTAGAAAATCTTCGACTAACTGTCGATTAGTCTCGATAATCCTCAATTACTCCCTAATTAATCGGTAGATTTGGGATGGGTTGTTGCAACACTATTATCCAATTACCATGTCCACACGCCAATACTTGGAACCATTAAACTACTCACAAAATTATACCTTAATTATCTCAATAACATCCATATTTTTCTGAAATTATAAGTGCCCTAATTCCCGATCAACAATGCAATATGATTCTCCTTTATTTATTGACTCAATGTGTCGAATCCCAATCAACATTAAGTCTCAACAATCCTATTCTAAGCACACTGAATCCTGAACACTTTGTGTTAAATTGATGATAAAGCCCAAAAACATATGAAGCAATCAAAATTCAGAAAGTAAAACATATGGAAATTGAATTTGAGTTTACAAGCATCAGAAGATATAAACCTTCACAAATATAGAACAATAACCACAACCAATCATATATTGACACGACCCACCCTCAATCCCCAAGGATTAAGGGCTAAGCCGTGCTCCGGTCTAACTTACGTGTGGCATGAAGGCTAAACCGATGTCCAACCTCCACGTAACACGTAAGTCGCACAAGGAATTCCCAATCGAACCATCCAAAAATTTCCGCATTCCCCAGAGCTCGCAGAATCTACTGCGGATCGCGTGTGTGATGTCTCCGTTTCTCTAACCACAGCCCGCACCGTACCAAACCTTGAGGGTAGTGAAAACATAAAAGGACTGTGAGTGGACAAAACAAATACTAAGTTTAGAAAACAATTCATAAGAAATTACATTTCTACCCTCCATTTAAAAACCAATGCATGCATATAAAAACTTTATTATAAAACCATTTCATATCCAAGATAAGAAACCATCAATGAAAACCGGAATTATTTCTTTGTCTCAAATTCGTATCTCAAATCCAGGGCCTCACCCGAAAATCAAAAATCCTCATCAATGTATGGGAACTCAGCCCAAAACTCATCAATCCAAATCTTCCGGGCCATAACCCAAAACCTCTGAAAACTCGTGAAAAACATCAATCAATCAAGTTGCTGGATCTCAAGTGCGCCTGGGTCTTAAAACTCAAAACACATGCGCATAATCAGGCCTTCCCGGGACATCAATGAGTCTTTAAACTCAAAACACAATCAACATACCTTGGGGCATCTCACACTAACCGAGTCTTTAAACTCAAAACATATCAATCCAGGGCCTTCCCTCGTCAATCAGTCGAGTCTTTAAACTCAAAACCAGATCCAGCCAATTTCCGATTCTTTAAACCCAATACGAGTTTTCAACAGGTCTTTAAACCCAAAACCAACTGAAAACCATAGAAAATCCATATCTGAATTCGCAATAATGATTCCGTAAGCCGGCATCTGGAACCATCATCCCGAACCCAAATCCAGAATTTCCCTTTCAAGTTCCAAAGCCGAATTAAGAACCATCTTTTGAAAATCTGATTCCAAAATCAACTTTCCAAAATCCATCGTAAATTATTGAAATCAAATCATATTTAAAAGCCCAAAATCAATCATCATAATCATGATCAAATCACAACATAAATCAGAAACTCGTAAAACGTGCAATTACGTAATTTATCTCGAAATATGTGCAAAACCGTAAATCATCATGATCATAATCATAAAAATAGAACCACGTATAGAAAACATATAAAATATTTATGCATGCATCATAACTTAGAAAGAAAATTCCACTCACAGACCATTAGCGTCGCCGCCTCGATACGCGTGCACTTATGCTTTCCCAGCTAATCAACTATCACCAGCTTTACCGTGTGAGGACCCGTACCTAATCACCCCGGGATTAACGAGGAGCGCTCCTGATCCCGTCTGACACGCAGTGTCAGACCAGGGAAAATTAAAACCTTTAGCCTTCCGGCTTCCAGAGTACGCAAGGATCTAGAGGAGGTATGTGATGTCTCGGTCTCTGCTATAGTCCGCACAGTATTCAACCTGAAGGGCATTGTAAACAAAAAGACCGTGAGTGGACAAAAAAGCAATAATTCGTAAATATATTTTATAAAAGACCTTCATACCCTTCACTAAAAAGCATGCATGCATAGTAAAACCATTTATCCAATCACATATGTTTTAACAAAAACATCCATACGGGCTCCTGCCCAAAACCAATTACAGAAAACCATAACATAGTAAACATATGTGGGATCTCAGACCAAACCCATTTATCATCATAAAACACAATTTCCCAAACTAATTGAAATCATGTTTATCCAATATATTTCATATCACCAATCCTGTCACGGTAATCTAGAGCTACGCGCGTGCTACCGGGGAACTCAAACCCGCCCCAAATCCATCGGAATTAGCGTGGGACGTGCATACTCCCGTCTGACACGAAGTGTCAGACCAGGGATATTTCCGTCTTTTGCCCAACCGGGCTATTAGAGTACGCCAGGATCCGAAGGAGGAATGCGATGTCTCGTCTCTGCTACAGCCACATCTGCGATCAACCTGAAGGGCATTCAAAACATAAAAGTTGTGAGTGGAGAAAACAAATAATTTTATAAAGACATTTCATAAAAGAACTTTATGCCCTCCATTAAAAACATATGCATGCATTCAAAAACCATCTCTAGGGTTCATGCCCGGTTCCCATAAACCGTCATGAACCGTCAAATCATTTGGGCCTTAGCCCGAAATCAGTCAAACAACACATGGGACCTCCGCCCAAACCAACACGTGGGAACTCGTCCCAAAATCATCTCATGTGGGTCTCAGCCCAAAACCAATACGCGAAGGTCTCAGCCCAACGCCATCTCAGTGAAAACATGTCCACATATAACATATATACATATATAACCCATCCTAGGCTCTTCCGAAGAAGATTCCAATCTCGGGGCACACAGCCCCAAGGGAACACATCCCCGATATAGTCACGATGTCATCATATCTATCTAGTGTGCACACTACTCGGGGTCTCACTTCGAGTCTTCTCCCAGGAATCTCCATCTGGGAGGCTCAATCTCTGGACCTAGTCCGAATTCTCTCTCTCTCTCTGGATCTAGTACACGTATCTCTCCAGAATCTGGTCTGGGTCCACAACATCATAAGTAACCTCCACTCCTGGAACGGGATCCCTATGGGGATACCCATTCTGGTCTGTGGATCGTGACTCTCTAGGTCAACGCTGGAGGAGACCAATCAATCATCTCGTAAGGAGGGTATATACATACCAGTATATCTAAACCCATAAAAGCGGGACTCACGCCCGATAACACCAAGCAAATGGGCCTCCAGCCCGAACATAGAACTCAACAGGGCCTCTCGCCCGATTTCACCATAATTGGGCCTCGAGCCCGAACTCAAATCAACTGGGCATTGAGCCCGATATCTCAAGGTCAGTCACGATCCCGATCGTAACGATGCGTGCAAGCATCAATCCAGGACCGCTCTCAATCCTGGTATGTCGCCGTGAACACATCACTGCCGCGACCATATCGGGACCATGGTGCACACGTCGCCGATCGTTCCTCTAAACCATCAGCACACCGAAGTCGAGCCTCCAGTGGCTGCTCAACAACGGAACGTGCATCGTGACCTCTCCGGAAGGAACGTATCCCAATCCGGAGGCGAGTGTCACGTCGTCCGTCGCCGTGCACACAGCACCCATCGCGACTACGACTCAAGCCTACGGGTCATCAATAGGGTCTCATGCCCGAGTCAAACCAAATCCAAATGGGTCCCATGCCCGATTTTACCGATAAAACCCAAAAACCTCGAAGTACATGCCCACACATAAACACACACCAAAATGCACTCAAGGCATCCCAAAACACATATTAAAACATATATAAAACATTTATGCATGCATCGATTTCAGAAATAAAGTCCACTCACAGACTGTCCGCGCTGCTGCCTTCGATATGCGCGCCGTACGCCTTCCCGGGTCAACCGTCACCTTCGGGGTACCCAAACCTGTCCAAATCACTTTAGAGGGTTACTAACTAGTTAATTAACCCCCCACTACAGCCCCCTAATTTTCCGGGATTTTTGACTATTTTTAAACGCGGCTCGAAACCTTCGGACAACTCGAACTATATCGAGACAATGTCCGATCGACTCGAAACCAGTCCCAAAATGTTCGTTACATCGAATAGATGATTTGACATGTTGGAACCATCGTCAAATTCCTCCCCACGCGCTCGCTCGCGGCCGTCTGAAGTGGCTGCGCGTGGGAGCCACGCGCCTACTACAATGTCATCCCCTACCTCGCGTCGACCGGTCTGAACCGGTCCGGTCCGGTTCGCCTGAAACATGGTCCGGCATGACCGGTTCAAGCTCATTCCGGCCCCGTTTTTCACCGTTTACAATCCTAATCAATCCTAACCTTCCTATAATCGTCCTAGGAACCTAACCCAATCGATTAAAAGCCCTAAAACCCACGAAATCCGGCTGGTCCAATTTTGTCCTCACGGTTCAAAAATCCAAAACCTTCCCCAGGGCTTCCCCGACGTCCAACCCTTCTCGAAACCTTCCTAAACACCCCTAGAAACCTAATTAGTTCAGTGATACTATCCAAATCGGCCCATAACAATTAAAATGGAAAATCGAAAAAATCGGGGTAACACCGATTACCTCGATCGCCTCTTCCTCTGCCGTCCACGGCGGTGCTTTCTGGGCCGGCCACCACGTCCAACCGGTCCCCTTCATCTCTCTAACCTCTCCTCAATGGTCAGGGGTCAATGGTTTGGGTTGTGGAGGAAAAATGGTGATCGGGTTTGGACGGGAAAAATGGGGAAAAATGGTTTCACGGGGTGGTTTTGTGCATGAGAGAAAATGAGGGTGAATGGATGAATGACACCTGTCATTCATCCATTGGCCCTGAGAAAAATGTGGGGCCCACTAAAGTCCAAAATAGCACCCGTCTCGAAAAACGTGCAATAGTACGTTCGAATTTACGTGAACCGTAACTTCGCCGTCGAACGTCCGAATTCGACGTGCCGCCTGTCTACGGATTCGTATCGTCGTTATCTACATAACGGTGCTCGGGCCCTTGGTCATCGGACCTTCCGGTCAAAAAGTTAACCGTTGGCCCCTTTTCGCCAAAATTACCAAAACTCCCCTGATCTTCCGATCGTCATAACTTCTTCCACGGATGTCGGAATCGAACGTGCCACCTGTCTATGAACTCGTGACGTCCCGAACTACATCACGGTCATTGGTCAGAGTCAATTTGACCGTCTAAACGAAAAGTCAACGGTTTACCCATTCTAGGGGCAAAATCGTCATTTTTCACCGAACGTCCGATAATCCTCGTTTAATCTCCGATTAGCCTTGCTAACCCATCATTAATCTTTAATTAATCCCTCTAATTCGGGATGGGTCGTTACAAAATGTGCCTCGTGCCCGATACGTAAGTTAATTGGGCTCCGACCCCGATTCGTAAACCAACTTGGCCTCCAGCACGATGCCTTGTTAAATCAAATGGTCCTCAAGTCCGAGAGTTTGTAAATCAAATGGGTCTCGTGCCTGATCCATATTTCCAAATCCGAAATCGATTTAAGAACCAATTGGGCCTCTAGTCTAAGAACGTAACTAAATGGACTTCGAGTCCGAGGGTTTCTGAAACAAAGCGGTCTCGAACTTGAGTTTACCTTTTAAAATCCAAAACCATTTAATGAAAACATTTCCAAAACCATAAGTACGGAAAATCAGTGTAAAACCAAAAACCTAGATTTACGTGCAAGCACGTAAATCGCCACGAAATGCGTGAAACCATGTAAATCACAATCATCTAATTGAACATCATAGAATCATATACATAATCCATATAAAACATTTATGCATGCATCACAGTTTAGAAATTAAGGTCCACTCACAGACTGTCCTAAGCTATCGCCTCAGTTTGCGTGTTGAAAGCCTCACCGGGCTAATCCGACATTTCCGGGTCATCCGAACCTATCCAAATCATATCCAAAGATTACTACTAACCTATACAAGTCCATATTAAGAACCCTAAACTTTCCTGGAAAATTCAACGTGTCCCAAACACGATTCCCGAGTTGGAAAACCTTGATTTGACCAACCTAACGATCTCCGATCGACTCGAAACCACTATCATTGGATCCAGATCGTCGAAACCTTTGAAATAACGTTGGACGCACTCAAAGTACTGTTCACACCGTGCCACACTGGCTGGTCAATGCAAATGTCAACGCTGACGTCTGCATGACATCAGCACTAACACCCTCTGACAGTGCCACGTGTCACGTCCGGATTGGCCCTCTGTCTGACATGTTAGCTAACATTGTCAGATCTGACATCCTGACGTCATCCTTAACATGATGACGTGAGCATGACGATGTCATCAGTCATCGTCTTCCTCAGTTCGGGTCTGCAACCGTTTAGCCGTGACCCGCGGGTTGACCCGGTCGGTTCTCCGCCGTCCAACCACTAAAACACTTCCCGTTTGTCCCATTCTCACCATCTAATCCATCCTATGAGATACCTCATCCCATAATTTGAAAAGAGAGACCGGAGATTACCTGTTGGAAGTCGAATAGCAAGTTTGAGCTTCCCCCGTTGATAACTCCTATTCCCATCCACCATTTCCCTCGAATCCAAGTCCTGCGAAGCCGTCTCACCCCCTAGAACACAAAAGGATTGACTGGATTGATCAACGCACAAGAAAACGCAACCCACCATTTTGGCCCGAAAACAGGGCTCTTGGGTCGAGGGCTTACCTCGCCGCCAAGAGCGCCGTCGTGTCCACCGTTGAGGTCGCCCTGAAAGCAGGACCTTCCTCCCATCCATCATCATCTCTATTCGTCCCTAAACACGTCCCACCAATTTGAACCCCGAAACAGGGCTCGGTTTCTAGTCTGTAGCCACCGCCATCGTCCACTACGTTCATCGTGTTTACCACCGTTCAATTTCTCTGCCCTTACTCTCCAATATTTGTTCAGACGTCATTGATGATGGTTTAGAGGATTTAAGGGTATCTGTGGAATGGGCTTCACGATTTGTGGAAATGGTGAAGTGTGATCGATGAAGAGGGAGAGGGTGAGGTTTAGGTGATTTGATCAGGTGAGAGGGAAATGAATGGAAGGCCAGGATGAAGGGAGAGGTTAGGGGAATGGTGAGATGAAGAGCTAGGATAAAGAGAGAGGTTAGGGGATAATATAAAATAATCACAAAAACATTATTATATTATAAATCCCACCAATCAAGGATTAGATCCACTTTTTGGGGTAAATGACCAATTGGATGAGTGGCACTTGTCACTCATCCAAGGGTCCCACACTAAAAGTTAACCAATCAGCTAATTCCAAGTGTCTTTGCCTCGTAATGCGTGTAAAGAAAAATCGAACTTCCGTGACCTATAACTTTCCCGTTCGAAGTCCGATTTCAGCGTGCCACCTGTCTATGGATTCGTATCGACCCGACCTACATAACGGTCATTGGCCCTCGGCCATCAAACCTCCCAGGTCAAAAGTCAACTATTTACTCCCTTTTAACCAAATTACCAAAATATCCCTGAACTTCCGAACGTCATAACTTTTTCCTCGAATGTTGGATCGGACGTGCCACCTGTCTATTAGCTCGTTACATCCCGAACTACATCACAATCATCGGTCAAAGTCCATTTGACCGCCTTAACGAAACATCAACGTTTTTCCCACGACTAGGGGCAAAACGGTCATTTTGCATCGTTCGTCCGATTTCGCCCAGCTAATCACGGATTAACCTCAATAATCACGATTAGTCACTAATCAAATCCCAAAATTTGGGACGGGTCGTTACAACCTTCCCTCCTTAATTAATTTCGTCCTCGAAATTGCATCTATCCTGATTCCACATCCACCTTGTGGAAATAATTCAATCTCACAATACTTGTACACTAGTACGCCTAATAACTAAAACAATACAACACTTGTCTGTACCAGACGTTCCACCAACACTCACGTCGCATTGACTACATTCGACCACGTCAAATGACAGTAATCACACGTTCCGAGTTGATACCACTTGACAATTCTACCAATTTGCTGATATTAACAGCTTGATGATTCCTTTCCCAAACACCTATTTATCCTGACGTCTGCTCCCATTGGGAGTCACCAGACCTCACACAACGATCCACGTTGACACATCCGACAAAATGTCACCACTCGACAGTCGCCAGTCGAAACTCACATTATACTCGTGGTTACACTAACCACCAACTCACTTAACCTTAGTGTACGTATACCAACAAAGCACTCGACCTGTGTGTAACTGGACCCATCAGAAACATTATGACCTAATGCATAGTATCCAATGTCCAGTCCACGTCCTCGACTAATCCAATGGTATCGAAACTAAGCCGACTACCAGCATGTTCACCAACGTACCCATGGTATATCTTATATACCGTCACTAGGCACCACAAGCATGTCCAGTATGTGACGACCCGTCTGAAATTAGCAGAATTAATTAAGGATTAATGACGGATTAGCGAGACTAATCAGGGATTAGACGAGGATTAGCGGACGAGCATGGCGATATGACGATTTTGCCCCTAGAATGGGTGAATCGTTGACTTTTCGTTCCAGAGGTCAAATGGACTTTGGCCAAGGACTGTGACGTAGTTCAGAATGTCACGAGTTCATAGACAGGTGACACGTCCGATTCCGACGCACGAGGAAGAAGTTATGATTTTCGGAATTTCGGGGGCATTTTGGTAATTTGGGTGAATAGGAGCAAATAGTTGACTTTTGACCCAGAAGGTCCAAAGGCTGAGGGCCGAGGACAGTTACGTAGATCCAGATGATACAAATCCGTAGACAGGTGGCACGTCAAATTTGGACGTTCGATGAGAAAGTTACGGTTCATGGAAATTTTAATGTACTATTGCACGAATGACGAGACAGATTACTTTTGGAATTAAGTGGGGCCCAGATATTTGCCCCAAGGTCCAATGGATGTGTGACAACTGTCGCCCATCCACTAGACACCATTTTCCCTTCATGCATATCCACCCTTAGCCGTGTTCGACCATTTCCCCATTTCCAACCAAACCCGATCAACATCCAACCCCAAATCCAAACCAATAACCCATATGACCATATCTGAGGAACCAGGAGAGTGAGAGGAGGCTGAGGATGCTGAGGAAGGTGGCAAGAGACGGCTAGGCCGCCGTGCACGGCTGAGAAATGGTAAGTACTCGGTTTGCCCATTTTTCCCTTTTATTTCGATTTGGGCATTATGGTTAGTTTTGGATAATTTGAGGATGATTATTAGGTTTCTAGGATGATTTTAAGATGATTTTGAGGGTGGTTCACTACTCAGGAAGCCATGAGGGTGGCCGGGAAAACAGAGGTCGTGGAGGACAAATTGAAATCGTGGGTTCTAGGGGGGTTTTAAGGGTTTTTGTTCATATATTTAGATTTCTAGGATTGAATTAGGAAGTTTAGGATTGAAAAGGAGAAGATTGGATGAAAAATGAAGAGTGTAAAGCCCTGGACCGGTCACGCCAGTCCAGTTAGACCGGCTGAACAGGCTGGACCAGACCGACAGCTTCAGCCTAGGAAGAAGATGAACAGTCCGGCACGTGAGGCCCACGCGCAGGACCTTTCTTGGGCGCGTGCGGCCCACGCGCAGGACCTTTCTTGGGTGCGTGAGGCCCACGTTCAAGACCTTTCTTGGGAGTGTGAGGGCGTGTGAACCTTCCTTTGGGGATGTGTTCAACATGTCAAATCATCTATTCGATGTAACGAACATTTTGGGACTGGTTTCATGTCAATCGGACATCGTTTCGATATAGTTTGGGTTGTCTGCAGGTTTAGGATCGGCTTTAAAAATAGTTAGAAAATCGGGAAAATTATGGGATTTCAATGAGAGGTTAATGAGGCTATTAGTAACCTTCTATTACGATTTTGACAGGTTCAGGAATCCCGGAGGTGACGATTGGCCCAAGAAGACATTATGGCATGCGTATCGAGGCGCGGCTTCGGACGGTCTGTGAGTGGACTTGTTTTATGAATTCGATGCATGCATAAATGTTTTATAATTGTTTTAGAATATGTTTTGTGATGCCATGAGTGCATTTGTTTGTGGTAGCCTAGGATTTACGTATTTGCACGTATTTCGAGATTTCTGGTTTTATACGATGCTTGTACGTGCTAGGTTTTCAACGAGGGTTTAATAAATGGATTTTGGATTTTGAAATATGTAATCTGGCATGAGACCTATTTTATTTACAAACTCTCCGACTTGGAGTCCATTTTATTTGAAGAGGAATCGGACCAAGGGTCCATTTGAGTTATACGATCGGACCGAGGGTCCCGTTGATTTATGATCCGGGCTTTAGGCCCATTTGGTTGTAATCTCGGTCTTGAGGCCCATTTGACCTTAGTATCGGGCTTGAGGCCCTATTGGTTGTGAAATCGGGCTTGAGGCCCCGTTGATTATGGTTTCGGGCTTAAGGCCCAATTATTCGTGATATCGAGCTAGAGTCCCAGTTTATTGTAACATCGGGCTTGAGTCCCAGTTCGGTTTATGAAATGAGTACTCGAACATGAGGCCTTTTTGAACTGAGGATTTAGGCTGACGCCTATGAAATGGATTTGAATCGGATTTGAGGAATCCTATTGAGATGAATCAGGTATGAGACCTAGTTGAGAAATGTTTTGAGAAATAAAGAAAGAGTTTTGAAAATGACTATGAACCCTCCATATAATTATATCGTCTCCTCCAGACGTCGTCCTGGAGAGTCACGATCAACAGAAAAAAGTGGGTATCCCCATAGGGATCCCGTTCCAGAAGTGGGGGTTACGATTTATGATGTGGTCCCGGACCAGATTTCGGAGAGATGATCAGACTAGGTCCGAAGATTGAACCTCCCAGATGGAGAATTCCTGGGAGAAGACTCGGAGTGAGACCCCGAGTAGTGTGCACACTAGTATAGATATGATGAATCGTGACATATATCGGGGATGTGTTCCTCAGGGCCTGTGTGCCCCCAGTTGGCATCTTCTCGTAAGTGCCGCGGATGGGTTATACGTATGAGTACGTATGTGATTCTTATGGAAAATGATTTGGGGTAGAGACCCTGTGTTCCGTGGTTTATGTTTTGGAAAGTGGTTTGGGGCAGAGACCCCGTATTCTGTGTTTCGGTATTTCACTGAGAATGGTTTTCGAATGCATGCACATGCTTTTAGTAAAGGGAATAAATGTCTTTATGTGAACATGTTTTTAATGAAATGTTTATTTTGTCCACTTATGACTTTTGATGTTTAAATGCCCTTCAGGTTGATCGCGGATGCGGGTTGTAGCATAGACGAGACATCACACTCCTCCTCCTACGATCCTGGCATACTTTGGAAGCCGGTGAGGGTTAGAAATGGAATTTTCCCTGGTGGTCCTCCTCCTCCTCCTCTCCTGCTCCTCCTACGAGACATCACACTCCTTCAGAGTTGTCACCGCTCGACGGTAGGGTCGTGTCGGATAGAGGATGTACAGATTAATACCAGTGGTGGTTAGAGGTCAGGGTCGCCCACTATACGATGACCCTGTACGACTACATTCACGACGGCTGGGAATAGGAACGTGCGATTCTATTTGGCGTGATCAACCATGTTTCGGTGTGTCGAATCCCTCTAGGATGTCGACTAAAAGGAGATACCCGGAGTAGTTGTGGTGTGACACGATATGATACGATTGGGATGTGTAGCACTTGGTGCCGTGTTGGGCACGGAGTATGGCCAGGTCGTGTGGAAGCCAGTGGCTGAGAGTCGTAGAGTTACGAGAGGACGAGGTCCTCAAGTTGTGGTTACTAGTTGGTTGGGCACTAGTATCGGGGTATAACAACTCTTCAGAGTCAAGAGCGAGGGATCAGTCAGGATGGTTGGGCTGCAGCGGGCAGCCTAGTTTGTGATACCTTAGTGGGTGATTGATTGGACAAGTACCAGGGGTATGGCACTTGTGATCGGATCCAAAGGGGAACCGATTGGTGGATGTTGTGTGTGGAGTGGTTGGTACCGGCGGTGAGTCTACTGCATGGATTTGGAGTTTTGGTAGCAGATTTTTTCTGAGATTGGTCTACACGAGGTTATGGCAGACGCTGCTATCGATTGACGTAGTCGAGTCTTATCGAGTTGGATAGGCTCAGGTTACCGTGACGATTGTGATGATGGGATTCGTCGGTCGTGACGATGGGACGAGGTGAGTGAGTGACGCACAGTACGAGCACAGATTCTGGATTCGACTCGGTTGCAACCGAGTGTGGTCGCAGAATGAGACGCTGACGTTGGGTGTTGGCACACGTTCCACGTTACCTCTGTGAGGTGACTGTGACGAGTAGGATATACCTAGATGAGTGACAGGTGCGGTACATGTCCTTAGATGGATTATACAAGTGTGAGTGCTGGAGTTGATCCCATAGAGTTGGGACGTGCGAACCAGTATACAGACGGGATAGTAGATGTGCCCAGAGTGGCGAGCATGTGAGTGTGGTGGACACTGAACGGGACAGAGAGGATCCCGAGTGGCTCAGTGCGAGGTACTAGGAGTACTTGGTTTGGTGACCAGTTCCCTGATGATACGAGACTTGGGGCGCAAGTGTGTGCCCAGGAGGGGTAACGTTAAAGGATGAAATGCATGGTGGCATTCGGATGAAAAGATATATGTGGATGACGTAAGTGACGTCTTATGACGTATGGGTCGGTTTGTCAAATTTGGTAGTACGCAGAGATTTGGCTTCAGATCACGACAGATGTTGCGATCCGTTTAGCCTACCGACCGATGTTATTGGATTCCGACCAATTATGTGAATCAGAGTTGGATCAGGATGATTAAAAGTACGAGATGCGAGTATTGGAGGCTGTTTGTGCACATCCATAAGTAGTATACAAGGTTTACCCTTGAGTCGAGTGAATTCCACTCGGAATGAGTGTACCTACCTAAACAGTATTCACAGATGCGTGGATGTGTCCGGTTGATCTGTGGACTTGAGAGCCCATTGCGGATTGGTTTTGGTTGACTACGGTTAACCATACCTCCAGAGTTGAGGACATGGGACTTGTTTGTCTATAGGACGCAAAATTGCTCGTGTAATGAGTGAGCTCAGTAATTGGAAAAGAAGCATGTTTCCAACAGGATTGGAACTTCGGAATCAAGAGAAGTTGTGACTGAGACGTTGAGAGGAGTACTTGATTCTGTATTGGTGATGAGTATTCCGAGGTCACTGAGTTTAACGCTGTAGCAGATAGTGTTGGGTGCCAAAGGATGATATTGGATGAACTTTGATGTCATCATCTTGGATTCGTTCCTAGGTGGAACGACGAGGAGTGATACGACAGCTAGGGTTCAAAGAGGGTGTAAGAACCAAACACTTAGGCTGTGAATCAAATTTATTTGACTTGAGGAGTAGATGGTGCTTAGCATCACAGGATGTGACGAGTGAGTGTCCGAGATGATGGATTAATGTTCGCCTGGTGACAGACAGTTGGGGTTTGAACCATGGTTGGAGTGCGGACAGTAGTATGCGGTTGGACGTTGCCTGAGTGCAGTCTATGAGCAGGCCGAGTATGGCCTTAATGATTGATGTGTTGTGGGTGCACCGGTGTGTTGTGAATGTTGGACGTTGGGATTGACCACGGTCAATTGATATGTCGGGTCAAGAGTGCCCGAGAGTATGAGTGTGTTGTAGATTGGATAGAGTCCTAGATGGACATGAGTGGCGATTAGATTAGATTCGATAGTGACATATTGAGACTCGAGGTGAGTCTAGATGTTAGCGGGGATCACTGAGTGATGCGAGATATGATACAAGGATTCGAGAACGAGTCGAGATCAGAGTATAGCAGTAAAGAGCAGTGGAGCCGGGAGTTGTCAACTGGTCACGATGGTTGTGACTTGTGATAGTTACGGATTGATCGGTATCCGACGAGTTTGGATAGTTATGGATTAATGGGACTCTAAGGAGAGTCAGTATAGACATTAGAGTCAGTGTGGACATAGGTTTGAGGATGACCTATGAGAAGGGATTCGTGCCATTGTGATCGTAGGATCTATAGACTGTTATCTGATCGGATGCTGAGCAGGATGCTAGCTTGGATATAATAGCCCTTAGTGGGGATGCGTGTTGCAACCTGACGACTGTAGGATGGAACATGTCAGAGTGTTAGACTGAAAAGTCATTTTAATGTCAGTTTGGTATTGCTGACCTATCAAGTAAGAGGCGAGATCGACGAGTGTCAATGTTCTGTCTCGAGTGAGACGTACAAACTGACTGTAGTTCTCGGAAATAATTTGGAGCTTTGGGGGCTCCAGTGACGATACGTACCGTCGCGTACAAGTTGTGTGTCGGACGTGTGCTGTCACACATGTATTTTCGTGTGTATGTGGTGACCCGAGCAGAAGGAACAAAGTTGGATTCCACAATTTGGTTGTGGAATCGGGTCGATTTGAATTTCAAGGACGAAATTCTTTAATGGGGGAAGATTGTGACGACCCGGCCCCAAATTAGTGGGATTAATTTAGGATTAATGACGGAATAGCGAGTCTAATCAGGGATTAGACAAGGATTAGCGGACGAGCAGGGTGAAATGACAATTTTGCCCCTAGAATGGGCGAATCGTTGAATTTTCGTTCAGGCGGTCAAATGAACTTTGGCCGATGACTGTGACGTAGTTCAGGATGTCACGAGTTCATAGATAGGTGGCACGCCCGATTCTGACGCTCGAGGAAGAAGTTATGATTTTCGGAAATTCTAGGGTATTTTGGTAATTTGGGTGAATATGAGCAAATAGTTGAATTTTCATCGGGGAGGTCCGATGGCCGAGGGCCAATGACCGTTACGTAGATCCAGACGATACGAATCCGTAGATAGGCGGCAAGTCGAATTTGGCTGTTCGACAAGAAAGTTACGGTTCACAAAAATTTGAATGTACTATTGCACGAATGACAAGACAGATTACTTTTGGAATTAAGTGGGGCCCAGATATTTGTCCCAAGGCCCAATGGATGAGTGACAAGTGTCACCCATCCACTGGACACCATTTTCCCTTCATGCATATCCACCCTTAGCCGCGTTCGTCCATTTCTCCATTTTCAACCAAACCCGATCAACATCCAACCCCAAATCCAAACCAATAACCCATATGACCATATCTGAGGAACCAGGAGAGTGAGAGGAGGCTGAGGATGCTGAGGAAGGTGGCAAGAGACGGCTAGGCCGCCGTGCACGGCTGAGAAATGGTAAGTACCCGGTTTGCCCATTTTTCCCTTTTATTTCGATTTGGGCATTATGGTTAGTTTTGGATAATTTGGGGATGATTGTTAGGTTTCTAGGATGATTTTAAGATGATTTTGAGGGTGGTTCACTGCTCAGGAAGCCATGAGAGCGGCCGGGAAAACAGAGGTCGTGGAGGACAAATTGAAACCGGGGGTTCTAGAGAGGTTTTAAGGGTTTTTGTTCATATATTTAGATTTCTAGGATTGAATTAGGAAGTTTAGGATTGAAAAGGAGAAGATTGGATGAAAAATGAAGAGTGTAAAGCCCTGGACCGGTCACGCCAGTCCAGTTAGACCGGCTGAACAGGCTGAACCATACCGACAGGGCGTGAGGGCGCGTGAACCTTCCTTGGGGAAGTTTTCAACATGTCAAATCATCTATTCGATGTAACGAACATTTTGGGACTGGTTTCGTGTCAATCGGACATCGTTTCGATATAGTTCGGGTTGTCCGAAGGTTTAGAATCGGCTTTAAAAATAATCAGAAAGTCTGGAAAATTTTGGGACTTCAATGAGAGGTTAATGAGGCTATTAGTAACCTTCTATTACTATTTGGACAGGTTCAGGAATTCCGGAGTTGACGATTGGCCCAGGAAGGCGTTATGACACGCGTATCGAGGCGCGGCTTCTGACGGTCTGTGAGTGGACTTGTTTTATGAATTCGATGCATGCATAAATGTTTTATAATTGTTTTAGAATATGTTTTGTGATGCCATGAGTTCATTTGTTTTTGGTAGCCTAGGATTTACGTATTTGCACGTATTTCGAGATTTCTAGTTTTATACGATGCTTGTACGTGCTAGGTTTTCAACGAGGGTTTAATAAATGGATTTTGGATTTAGAAATATGAAATCGAGCACGAGACCCATTTGATTTACAAACTCTCGGACTTGGAGTCCATTTGATTTGAAGTGGAATCGGACCAAAGGTCCATTTGAGTTATACGATCGGACCGAGGGTCACGTTGATTTATGATCCGGGCTTGTGGCCCATTTGGTTGTAATCTCAGGCTTGAGGCCCATTTTACTGTAGTATCGGGCTTGAGGCCCTATTGGTTGTGAAATCGGGCTTGATGCCCCGTTGATTATGGTTTCGGGCTTAGGGCCCAATTATTCGGTATATCGGGCTAGAGTCCCAATTTATTGTAACATCGGGCTTGAGTCCCAGTTCGGTTTATGAAATGAGTACTCGGGCATGAGACCCTGTTGAACTGGGGATTTAGGCCGACGCCTATGAAATGGATTTGAATCAGATTTGAGGAATCCTATTGAGATGAATCGGGTATGAGACCCAGTTGAGAAATGTTTTGAGAAAGAAAGAAAGAGTTTTGAAATTTACTATGATCCCTCCATATAATTATATGGCATCCAAACTTTAGCCACGTCTATTGAGACGCACTAACTCTGAACCTATCGGTTATCTGCTCAATCGATTAACACATTGCATTTGATTGACTTCATGGGGAAGCTAATCCCAACATTCACACATCTAAGGCTGACCAAATCCGGTCCCGTCGGACACCTACTCGCTCGAGTATTATACCATACGGGATTAACCTCGGAAAGAAGTTTAGTCCCATGATCCAAGTAAGAGTGATAAACTCTCCACCTATCTGGACCATCAAGATCACGATCCATATCCATCACTACGTCACTCGACCATAAACGTCACGATCCTTGATCGTCACGACGCCTAAAGTCCACAACATCACAATCTCGATCCACATCGCGATCCTCGGTGGATCCACACTAGTTCTCCCTCAACTAACTACCAGATTTCAGGTCATAGGGTCTTACATCCTTATTTAATCTGTATACCATGAAATCGCTACTCAACCATACTGACATCTAAACAGATGAGTCAACGACAAGACACGCTGAGACTGTGGGTCCTCTCCAATTACCTCGTATCGATCCTTGTCATTCCACCTGGGAAAATCAAGTATGATCCATAACAATGACACTAAAATCCATCCTACATGAATGCAAACAAAACTCACTGCACTCACCACGCCATGTAAACTAACATCATCTACCATCAACCAGAAAGAGATATCTCAACCACCTAACTATGAAATACCCAATTCCTCTTGATGGCCCAAGACAAATCCCGGGTCCACTAACCAATACACAACCAATCTACTGGTGACACAACCAACATCTACCATGGTAGAACCTGAGAAGTCACCCTATTGACTTCGAAATACTCATTACCAATGCGAAAAACCCGCACTTCACTCGTCACCTCAACCGCAACCTCATTCAATTCCGAAGTTCCAACCATGTCGGAACCAACACACTCGGAAATCAACCACGTACCTAACACATGCCCATCTCGACGGAGTCACATCCCAACTTGTGACTCATCGTCATCACAACCACTGGCACCAGCACCAGCACCAGTAACCAGCACACACTATGTGAATTAGGCAACCCTGGATCTCCGCTCATACCGAGCAAAAACCCCGTACCTCTGCTCGTATTGGAGGAACTCTGCCTCCATCGTACCCAACAACTCTGGGTACCACCATCCTCACAACTCAACCAAGAAAAAGAAAAGTTCCCGGAAGGTCCCCTGATTCCCAACAACCGTAACTACAACCACTCTCGGTAGTAGTGCCTACCACAGACTCGTGCAGACCTAAATACTAGACCTAGCGATCGAGATTCTACATCCAACGAAATTAATCGCCCGTACTAGCTACTTCGTATCCCCACTCCGGGATTCCGTCGACAAGTACCAACACTGGTAACATGTCTAACCGATATCCAGCCAGTCATAACTCGACCCAACCGATGTCGTCTACCATGTCATCCATGACCTTAGTTGCACCAACAATCCATCACAGGTAGAGCAGTACGACAACCAACTAGGTCTAACCGATAAGTACAACCCCGACTGCAGAGTGCAGTCCCATCACTAAATCCAACATGACTCGACCGACTGACAGTCTCGACTCCGAAAAGTTGTCAAAGTCAAACTACTCACCAACTAACCTTTCCAAACTGTACACCCTACCTTAGGGTTCCACGATCACTCCCTAGGGTTCCCCTGAACCCAACTGCAGAAGGAAGTATAATCCACAATTTGACTGACCCCGCGGTCCCGACATCGTAAGGACGTAAATCTAATCCTTCCGTCAATCCAACTAGGGTTCCTCAAACCCGGCTGCTCCCAGCAGCATAGCCACCTAACTCAACAAAATCTGACCATCTAATGGCCACAACTCCTGACCAGTCGTCATAACCGATCCGACAACATCGTGTGAGACGATCCCAACCAACCATCTCATGATCAAAACTCTAAAGTACTATTACATTCATCCCTTCGTAGGGCCCCACACTGTCAACCTCGGCAGAACCATGGTAACCCCGGCATCAAATGCCTAACCAAAATGATCTACGATTCAATCCTACTAACTATCGTACTGGCATCCTAACTATCAGGTTGATAACGAAATGTAGGCTATTGAGACATCACATCCTCGACCTGTACGAAACTCCAAGAGCTACACGGTTGCTCGAATAGAGACAACCCAATTCTGATACCAATTGGTAGGACCCGTCCCCAATCCCCCCAGGATTAATGAGGAATGCTCCTGATCCCATCTGACACGGAGTGTCAAACCAAGGAAAATTAAAACCTTTTGCCTTCCAGCTTCCAGAGTACGCCAGGATCCGGAGGAGGTATGTGATGTCCCAGTGTCTGCTACAGTCCACAACGTATTCAACCTAAAGGGCATTGAAAACAGAAAACCTGTGAGTGGACAAAAAGCAATAGTTCGTGAATACATTTTATAAAAGACCTTTATACCCTTCTCTAAAAAGCATGCATGCATATTAAAACCATTTATCTAATAACATATGTTTTAACAACCACATCCATAGAGGCTCATGCCCAAAACCATTTATATAAAACTATAACATAGTAAACATATGTGGGATCTCAGACCAAATCCATTTATCATCATAAAACACAATTTCCCAAACTAATTGAAATCATCTTTATCCAATATATTTCATATCACCAATCCTGTCACGGTAGTCTAGACCCACACGCGTGCTACCCGGGATCTCAAACCCAAGTCTCTCTATGATCCACCCAGGTCAATGTCCCTAGATCAATGACCCTCCCTGGAGGTTATAATATATGGCATTTCTGAGAGTAAGGAACCGAACGGGGGGGCGACTCCACTACGTCAGTGCTCTATGACTACTCCGGGATCCATCTAGGCTAACGACCCTCCCCAGAGGAGACAATACATATATAAAGGATGGCATACGAAAAACCTTTTGAAATTATTCTTTAAACATTTCAAAGATTCATGCCGGGTCCCCATCAACCGTCATGAATCATAAAACCTTTCAAGGGTTCATGTCGGTTCCCATAAACCGTCATGAGCCATAAAATCCTTTCAAGGGTTCATGCCGGTTCCCATAAACCATCATGAACCGTAAATCCATTTATGGGTCCCCGACCTGAAATCACATTCGTAAAACATAACTGGGTCATAAGCCCGAATCCACATACAAACTGGGCTAATCCTGGGCTAATCGTCATTTCACCTTGAACGTTTGCTAATCCTCGGCTAATCCCCGATTAGTCTCCAATTAACGAGGCTAATTCGTCATTAATCATTAATTAATCTCGCTTATTCAGGACAGGTCGTTACGTAGGAGTGAAATAGAGAGGGAGATGAGGGTATGACTGTGAAACCCAATTCCTTTAATCTTTACCAGTTGCCAATAACCTAGGAGTGAAATAAAGAGGGAGATGAGGAGTTGGATGGTGCCACCGTGATAAGCCCTCATGGATGGTGGCCCAGAATCCGTGAAACAACCCGGAACAGAGCACCGTGCACTACTTCCATCCAACCACCCACACCCTCACCCTCAAATGTGATCTTCTGCCCGTAGTTTGTGAATAAGAAGTTAAGGGAAAGCTAGGAAAAAGATGATGGTGATCACGGTGGCGTACGACGGTGAGGTAAGGATGAGAATCCGTGCAATCCCCTATTTCAATTCAAAATGGCAAGTTTTGATTTAGTGTCCAAAGATCACTTTGGTTCATAGGGAAAGGTTTTGGACGGGGAGACGAGTCGGATGGGCTTGGCCTTGAGGCCTGCCATGGATGGTGGCTGGAGGAGGTCAAATTTCATTTGGGACTTGGTAGCAGAGCACACGTCGCTCTTTGGATCGAGGAGGTAACATTCTGGTATTAAGTTTGGATTTTGATCATGTAAATAATACGAAACACTTAGAGGAAACTATAGGATCAAACAGAAGAGAAAATGGCTAAAAAATGAACGAATTAGGAGGTTGGACTGCCTGCGCAAGTTCGGTAGAACCGGGCCGGTTCGAACCGGTCTTGACAAGGTCAGCGAGAGCAAGAAGACAATGAACACTAAGGCGCGTGGCTCCTATGCGCAGCCCCTTTGGGCGGGGCAGGAAGGCACGTGGTACCTTCGATGGGGAAGTGTTCAACATGTGAAATGACGTAATTGATGTAATGAACATTTGGCACTGGTTTCCAGTCGATCGGACATCGTCTCGATATGTTTCGGGATGTCTGAAGGTTTTAAGCCTGGGTTAAAAATAGTTAAAAATTTGGGAAAATTACGGGGCTTTAGTAGAAGCTTTATGAAGTAGTTAGTGACCTTGTTATGGGGTTTGGACAGGTACGGGAAAGCCGGTGATAGTGGTTTAGCTGGGAACAGCGTAAGTGCACGGGTATCGAGGCGACGACCCTAATGGTCTGTGAGTGGACTTTACTTTCTAACTTATGATGCATGCATATAAGTTTTTATATGTTTCTATACGTGATTTCTATGTTTATGATATGATCTTGATAATTTATGATTTTGCACATATTTCGGGATTATGACGTATTTGCACGTTTTACGAGATAACAATTTATGTTATGATTTTACCATGGTTTTGATGATTTGATTTCGGGATTTGAAATATGATTTATAGTGTATTTTGGAAAAGTGATTTCGGGCTTGAAGCCCTGTTCATTTGATTTCGATAAACGAGATTTTTTTTTGGAATCGGATTTTGAAAAGATGATTTTTGATTCGGTTTTGAAACATGAAAGAGAAATTCTGGATTTGGGTTCGGGATGATGGTTCCGGAGGCTAGCTTACAGAATCATTACTGCGAATTCGGATATGGATTTTCTATGGTTTTCGCTTGATTGAAAAATGGTTTTGGGTGTAAAGACCCAGAAAAAGAAAACGACTGGATCTGGTTTTGAGTTTAAAGACTCGGTCGATTGACGGGGGAGGGCCCCAGATTGATATGTTTTGAGTTTAAAGACTCGGTATATGTTTTGAGTTTAAAGACTTGGTTATTGTGATATCCCCCGAGGCCTGTTTATTGTGTTTTGAGTTTAAAGACTCGTTGATATCCAGGGAAGGGCTGATTATGCACATGTGTTTTGAGTTTAAAGACTCGGCCGAACTTGAGATCCAGCAACTTGATTGATTGATGTTTTTCACTAGTTTTCAGGCGTTTTGGGCAACGACCCGGATGATTTGGATTTGATGAGTTTTGGGCTGAGCTCCGTACTTTGATCATGATTTATGATTTTGGGCTGAGGCCCTGGATTTGAGTTACGGATTTGAGAAAAAGAAATGATTCTGGTTTTCATTGATGAGTTCTTATCTTTGATATGAATGGTTTTATAGAATGGATTTTGTATGCATGCATTGGTTTTTCGTGGAGGGTATAAATGTAATTTTCGAGATCCTGTTTTCAGAACGTATTGATTATTTTTGTCCACTCACAGTCTTTTATCTTTTCGATACCCTCTAGGCTGTCACGGTGCGGGCTGTTGGTCGAGAGAGACGGAGATATCACACACGTGATCCAAAGTAGAGTCTACCCGCTCTGGGAAGTCCGGAAGTTTTAAATTGTTCGTTTGGGAATCCCTTGTTTGACTTACGTATGACATGGAGGTTGGACGTCGGTTTAGCCTTCGTGTCATGCGTAAGTTAGACGGGAGCATGACTTAACCCTTAATCCTGGGGGATTGGGGGTGGGTCGTGTCACTCTGTCCCTGTTTTCTCTGCGTTTTTCATTCCAAACACTGTGCATAAAAATCCTCCCTATTTTTAAAATCATTCAGACGGTGGGGGAGGCTTAAATGACCTTCCAATGAGGGACAAATGTCCCAAATCTGGTGGGTCACCATCCCTAGGTAGCCACATGTCACAATTCTACTGGAAAAAATCCTCATGGACTGGAAAAGACCAAAATGCCTCTTTACGCCAAATTACCATTTTCCCCTCACGTTCCTAGACCGTATCCGTGTCGTTCGAACTCCAATTGACACATGCCGCCTGTCGTTGTATTCAAGGGATGGAGACCTAACTAACGATCCTCGAACTTCATGAAAAAGCCGTGTCGTATAAAAAGTCAACAATTTGCCCCTTTTTATTCAAATTACCAAACTACCCTTAAACTTCCGAACAACATAACTTTCTCCTCAAATGTGGGAGTTGGACGTACCACCTGTCTATGAACTCGTGATGTCACAGTCATCGGTCAAAGTCCATTTGACTGACCGAACTAAAAGTCATCATTTTATCCATTCTAAGGGCAAAACCGTCATTTTGCACTGTCCATCTGAGATTACCCAACTAATCACCGATTAATCCTACTAATCTGTCATTAACCGCTAATCTAATCTCGGTTTTCGGAACGAGTCGTTACATAAATTCAAATACTTGGGTGAAAAAGGAGTAGTTACACTTTTAACGTCCAAGAATCTTTTAAAAACACCAAAGTGGATGGAGATGATGAATTTTTTTCCATGAGGAGCTCTGAATCCTAGAAAGAAACCAATGAAGATGGATTAAAAGATGAATGCGACTTTAAGTACTTGTATTTATCTTAGAATAATGTCTAGGTTTAAACCTTAAATAAAACAATGATAATTGAGTAATGGGTGTCTCTAAAAATAAAAGTGAGGAAAACATCCCTTTATATAGGATTGCAAAATCCTCAAAACAAAAGGAAATAAAGTCCTCATTAAACGGTTTCCTTGAAGAAAAAGAAAAGCAAAACCAAACTTGATTTGGATAAATTTTCCACTAGAAAGAAGGAATATGTTGCTTGAATAGTGCAGGGAAAGAATCAGTGGACACTGGCTGAAAACTTGGTTGATATTCGGTGGGCGCATGCTGAAAAATTGAAGAGAAAATGGTGGTCAACGCTGGTCAACGAACGAAGGAACGTGACATGGAGCTTTTGGTAGGATCTGGATGAAGAGGAGGCTTCTCGTTTAGGACGCTCTGGCGGAATGAGGATTTGGGACTGCTGGGATTGGTCCAATAAGATGCTACCAAATTTCCTTGCACTATTTGGTGCCCTCCCTTATTTCGATTAAAACTTCTCCAATATAACTTCGATTAAGATGATTGTTTTGCTCAAATTGTCATAATTCCAAGCTGTATCAAATTCCGCACATTTCTCACAAAATATATTATTTTTTCTTTGTTTTTACATTAAAAGATAAGCATGAAGGGTATAAAATACTGTTCAAATAAAGGCTTATCAAATATCCCCACACTTAGACTTTACTAGTCCCTAGAAAATACTAAAATAAACTAAAAATTCAAACAACAAATCCCTTAAACCAATTGTCTGAAATCTTATTAATATACACATGGAATTAAAGATTTACACTAGAAGGCATTTTAGCACATAGAAATCAATAGTTAATAATAAGTGATAAAATGCTTGAACAAGTAAGACAATGAGTAAACTTGGTGAATTGGATCACAACATGATTAAAACAAGTATAAAACAACTCACGAGGATATGAACTTATAATCTTCACTCAATGTATAAGGGGTTTGTATTTACACTCAAAGTATGTGAGAAAGATGCTCACATAATATAAACTAAGTAGTTCGTGAAATCTCAAAGATAAACCCTAAGTAAGTGACATACTTGCACAAATGAACCAAAACCATAAGCTTACTCACATGATTGACTCAAATAATTAAAATTTACCCCATCTTAAGGATCATAAGGTCTTTATTTGAAGGTTGTAATGGGTCTAGGTTAGAGGCATGGATTTTTAGGATAGTGGTGTTCAAATTGATTATAGGACTCAACCAAAGGCTTCATTACAAAGGTACATGTGCTTTCTCATCATGTAACGAACCATCCTGAAATTCAAATTAGATTAGTAGTTAATGACGGATTAGTGAAATTAATCGGTGATTAGTTGGGCGATTTCGGACGAACGGTGCAAAAAGACAGTTTTGCCCCTAGAATGGGTAAAATGTTGACTTTTAGTTTGGGCGGTCAAATGGACTTTGGTTGATGACTGTGACGTAGTTCGTGACATCACGAGTTCATAGACAGGTGGCACGTCCGATTTAGAGATTCGAAGAAGAAGTTATGATATTCAGAAATTCGAGGGTATTTTGGTAAATTGGTTAAAAGGGGCAAACTGTTGACTTTTCATTCGACATGGATTCTTCACGTAATTCGAAGACCGTTAGGTAGGTGACACGTTGTCATTGGACTTTGGCTGGTTCAGTTACGAGGCTAATTACGTGAGGGGCAAATTTGGGGGCATTTTGGTCATTTTGTTGCATTGGGATCTGTGCCCGGTTAGATTTAGACATGTGGCTGCCTAGGGATGGTTGCCCACCAGATTTTTCACACTTGTCCCCTGCTGGAAGGCTGTGGAAGGTCCCTCAGCCGCCTCACGTTGTTTTAAATGTGTTTGTCCATGATATTTGGAAGGGCAAAACAGAAAACAGAGGTTGGGTGTGATCGTGAGGAATCTACCCCAAGCAGCCCCTCAAACCTTGTCCTTTGGCAGTGATGTGTGAAGGAAATTGTGAGGGTGGTAGGAAAGGAACGTGGTGGTCCTGCCACGAGGACCGTCGTAGACGGTGGACATGGAAATCGTGAAAAACGGAGGAACCGTGAACCAACCTAGTCAAACTCCTTCAATCCTCATCTTGTGGCCGTGAAGTGTGAAGGTAGATTGGATAAGGAGTTGAGACGGCACTGGTGTCGACCACGACAAGGTTCGACGGCGAAGGTAATGTTGAAAACCCGTGGATGTGTTGTTTAATTTAAAAAAAATGAAAAATCACGTGTTGATGATGATTATTTAAATTGGTTGTTTGGATGACATTCCTCAAGGTCCTAGCAGTCGTTTGGAACCTGAATCACGACCTGCGATGGACGGTAAGGTAAAAAACCAGTAACAGCTCAGTTTGAATTCGATTATGGTAAGTTGACCTCTGTGGACTGATAATCGTGTTGGTTGATTGGAAGTTGTTTCTAGGGGTTCCAATAAAGATTTAGGATCGAAAACAGAGAAGAAAGGTGGCTGGAACCATGGAAGCACGATGGAGGAAAGTTGGTGTTTGAAGGTGGATCCGGTAGGTATCATTCAAGCCCTAATTTCATGCTTTAAGGTTATAGATCGATAGGAAATCGTGTAAGGAATCCATAGGACTTAAAATGGGAGGAATTGGAGTTGAATTGGATGAATTAAGACATCGAACCACCCTCACCGGTTCGGCTGGACCGAGCTAGACTACGATTGAAGATGAACAGTAGCTTGGCGCGTGAGGCCCACGCGCAGCCCCTTTGGCAGGCGCATGAGGGCGCGTGGTACCTCTAATGGGGAAATGTTCAACATGTGAAATGATGTAATCGATGTAACGAACATTTTGGTACTAGTTTCGAGTCGACCGGACATCGTCTCAATATGTTTCGGGATGTCTGAAGGTTTTAGGGCTAGTTTAAAAATAGTTAAAAATTCGGGAAAATTACGGGGCTTTAGTATAAACATTGTGAAGTCGTTAGTGACCATATTATGGGATTTGGATAGGTTCGAGAAGTCCGATGATAGTGGATTAGCCGGGAAAGCGTAATTGTACGCGTATCGAGGCGGCGACACGAATCGTCTGTGAGTGGACTTTGCTTTCTAACTTATGATGCACGCATAAATATTTTATATGTTTTTTACTTGTGGTTTCTTTGTTGTGATATGATATTGATGATTTATGGTTTTGCACGTATTTTGAGATATTTACATAATTGCACGTTTTACGAGATATAGAATTATGTGGTTATTTCGAAATGATTTTGATACTATGATTTTAGGATTTGAAATATGATTGGATTTTAATGGTTTATAATGGATTTTCGAAAAGTGATTTTGATAAACGTGATTTCGGGCTTTGGAATCGGATTTCGAAAATACGATTTGGGATTTTGTTTTGGAACTTGAAAAGTGGATTTCTGGATTTGGCTTCGAAATGATGATTCCGGAGGACAGCTTACGGAATGATGATTTCGGATTCACATTTGGGAATGGATTTTCTATGATTTTCACTTGGTTTTGGGTTTAAAGACATGTTGAAACTTGATTTTGGGTTTAAAGACCCGGATATGGTTGGATCTTGTTTTGAGTTTAAAGACTCGGTTATTTTGATATCCCCCAAGGCCTGTTGATTGTGTTTTGAGTTTAAAGACTCGTTGATATCCCGGGAAGGCCTGATTATGCGATTTTTTTTAGATTAAAGACTCGGCGCGCTTGAGATCCAACAGATTGATTGATTATGATTTTCGGTTGGTTTTTCACTGGTTTTCAGATGTTTTGGGTTGTGGCCCGGATGATTTTGATTTTGTGTATTTTGGGATGAGTTCCCGTACTTTCATAAGGATTTATGATTTTGGGCTGAGACCCTGGAATTGAGTTACAGATTTGAGAAAAAGAAATTATTCCGGTTTTCATTGATGGTTTTCTTATCTTGGATATGAAATGGTTTTATGAAAAGGTTTTCATATGCATGCATTGGTTTTTTGTGGAGGGTATAAATGCCTTTTCTTGTAAATGTTTGTTAAACTTATTATTTATTTTTGTCCACTCATAGTATTTTTATGTTTTTGATACCCTCCAGGTTTGATGCGGTGCAGACTATTATTAGAGAGACGGAGACATCACACACGCAATCCACAGTAAGTTCTGCGCACTTTGGGACATTGGAAGCTGGTTTTTAGTGCTTTGGCCTTTTATCCCTTGTCTAGCTTACGTGTTACGTGGAGGTTGGGCAAAAGTTTAGCCCTCGTGTCACACGAAAGTTAGACAGGAGCATGACTTATCCTTTAATCCCGGGTGATTGAGGGTGGGTCGTGTCACATCATCATAGGCTGAGTATCAACTTGTTGGGCCTTGATCTTCATTATAAACTTCCTTGAGCTTGTAATTAGGAAAAAGGGACGAGATTCTTGAATGTAGGTCATCAATGCTTCAATATCTCCAAATTACAGTATAGTGGACTTAGCTCAACACACAACTCAATGCTTTATAGAAATTGTTTCTTCTATTCTTTTTTTCTTTTCTTTTCTTTGAGAGGTAATGCAATGAATAACAACAAATTTTGTGCAAGTCCTTATACTTACATTTGAGTTTTCAATCACCAAATTTCTTTCTTGTATTGCATGCCATCTTCAAGTTTTCAACCAAGTCCTTGAAACAAGTAAAGGATGTCTATATAGGCTCACGTGAATAGATTTTTTATGGTGATGAAAGAAAGGCTCAATGTTGGCTCAAAGGGATTAAAACTATAGGGATCATGCTTGTGCGATCAAATAGGGAGCATGCTATTTGGATATCTAGTGTCAACGCTATTACCTTACTCATGTCCAAAATTAGAGAGTTTATTGACTTAAAAGATTTGAAAATCATATAGAATAAGTTCTAGTACTCTAGAGTTCATTAAAAGTTATGTCAAGCGGTATATGCATATATTTTAACAAAGAACACCTATGAATCACTTATGAAAGATATAAATGTTTCTAAAGATCACATAGGATTCATATGATTCACACATAACATGCTTGTTTCAGTACCAATTTAACATGCATCATCCATTACAAGTCATAAAAATTCAATCACAATGTATTAACAAATGAATTCAAGTGGTAGTGAGAATCATTTAGCCATGTTGTATTCGTTTATCCTTCATTCTTATCATTGACAGGTTAAAGGGCATCCTAAGACATTTAAAAACTCTAAGTTTAAACCAAACTCAAAGAATGCAATAAGACTCAAAATCTTTTGTTGATTTTATGGTTTTTAAAAAACAAATAAAAGTGTAAACCTTTCCCCCACACTTAAACTTAACGTTGTCCTCAATGTAAGCAAGCAAAAAGTAAATAGACATAGAATCTAAGTAAGGAAGAAATGTCTACGAAGATAAAGCAAGAAAAACATAAAGTAGGCGAAGATAAAGAGAGTGAAGGGTTAAAGAGAGCAAATCTGCGTTTGATGACTCCTTCCCAACTCCATAATACATTGGTTTGCCTCCCAACAAGCGCTTGAGGTTTAACGTCCATCCATCCTAGACCAAATACTTTATCCTACTCAATTGGCGGTTCTTTCCCTTTCTGAATTTGCATTACGGCTTGGTGCTGGTTGAGGTGGAAGCATCCCACTAACTTGAATTTGGCCCTTGAAATTGACTACTTTGCCCATTTGGTCCTTGAGCTCAGAAATATCATTTTGTTGATTCTGTTGACCTATCACTTATTACACCTATCACAAAATTACGTGATTAACGAGACTAATCAAGGATTAATCAAGACTAATCGGGATTAGTCAAGGTGAAATGACGATTTTGCTCTTGGAAGGGTAAAATGTTGACTTTGGACCTGGGAAGTCAACTACATGTGGATCGAGGTCCATTAAGTAGATTGAGATGACACGAGTCCATAGACAGGCGCCACGTCCAAATTGGACACTGTATGGGAAAGTTATGGGTCTAGAATGGATTGTTGTATGATTACACTATTTCCGAGATGGGTTGACATTTGTTTCTTGTGGGCCTAGATATTTGTGTTCAGGCCCAATGGACTCATCTTTCTACATGCATCTTTTTCCCCTTTCATTTGAAAACCCGAAAACCCACTCCCCCTTTCATTAAATCATCTCCATTTCCCTTCTCCTTGAGTGAGATAGAGATTGAGTGGTTGAGAGACTGAAAGACAACGAGGGACGTGACGGAGCCACGACGATGGCATGAAAACCACGAAACCCAAGTAAACTCGAAACCCGTAAGTTTGAAAATTGAGTTTTAAGTTATGGACATTTTGGGATAGAAACTAAATCCATAAACATGTTCTTTGAGTTCGTACGATAGACTAGGGATGAAAAAGGGAAAAAATGGACCACTGGGTTTGCTTTGGTGGAGGTTCGAAAGGTAGACCCATGAGGGATTTCTGGGTGAGAGACGAATGAGATTATTGAAAGAACGAGGGATTATGACTAAGAAACGGCTGCGAACGAGTCATGTTTAGAAGCTGGGTCGGATGACCCATTGCAGGAAAATGTATCAACCCGCCAGGAGGTAGACGATGATGATATGGCAAGCCACGTCATCTTGTCAGTGAAAGTGGCATGGTTTGGTTGGAGCCACGTGGCATAGTTTGAGGTGAGTTAGTAGTGACGTGGCAAGTCCATGTCAGCGTTGACCACCCACATGGACCAATGAGGTGGTTCCACATGGCGAGGTGTCATAGTGTGTCAGATGATGTGGCAACTAACATGGTAGGTCCACGTCAGTATTGTCAGACCATGTGGACCAACGAGGTGGTACCATATAGCAGGGTGTTAGTTAGGTGTCAGGTTTTTAGGGCTTATGTGTCAGTGACGCATGGCAGTGTTAGAGGATTACACATGGCACCATTCAGGGTGTGCCACGTGTTAGGTTGTCAGGAGTTGTCAGATGTCAGATGCGTCAGGCTGACGTCAGCTAGAGCTGATATCATCAGATCATGTTAGATGATGTCAGCAACTGACGTTAGCGTTGAGCAGCGTGGACCACCGTGCACATGACTTTGACCGGCGTGTGAGGGTACGTGAGCATGAATTTCGAGGTTAAACAGGTTTTTTCCAAAAGGTTTCGACGATCTGAATCCAATTATGGTGGTTTCAAGTTGATCGGAGATCGTTTGATAGGTCAATCGAAGGCTTTTCTCATCGGAAAGCGTGGTTAGGGCGCGTTCTCGATTCTGAGATAGTTAGGGGTTTT
Source organism: Prinsepia uniflora (assembly GCA_032719365.1). NCBI lineage: Eukaryota > Viridiplantae > Streptophyta > Magnoliopsida > Rosales > Rosaceae > Prinsepia > Prinsepia uniflora. The sequence goes on along the minus strand of CM064868.1, from coordinate 51,367,838 downwards.
TTATTTGAACTTGTATAAGATGTTAGTAACCCTTGTATAGGTCAAACTGGTTTTTTCCAAAAGATTTGGACGGTCTGTGAGTGGACTTTGATTTCTAAATTATACATGCATATCTATGTTTTAATGTTTTAATTATCGGCGTGAATGATTTCACAGAGATGCGTGAATGATTTCACGGAGATGCATGAAATCGGTATTTCAAGCTCGAGATCCAATTTACTTAAGGTTTGACTTAGAGTATAGTCAAACAAGAATTTGAACAATAATTTGATAACAAAATGGTTTTCAGATTTGGAAATGATAACTCGGGCTTGTGACCCAGTTTTGGTTGATATAAAATGATATTCGAGCTTATGACCCTATTGTGGATTTTTGATATGAGATTTCGGGCTTGATGCCCTGTTTTGGTTTGTGATTTGAGATTTCGAGCTTGTGACCCCGTTGGATATGATACTGGACACTGATTTTATGAGATTTTTGGAAACTGATTTTAGGCTAAGACCCTATGTGAATAACTGTTTTGATTTGAAAAACGACATTTTGAAAATGTGTTTCCATAGTTTTTATTATGACTATTCTCCAAGATGATGGGCATGACTCCAATATGAATGTGTTTCCTTGGAGAGGACCTCTGGTAGGAATATGATTCCTTGGAGAGGACACTATGAAGTGATTGTACGCTCCAGACGTCGACTGTCCTGTGTGATGTGTGATCTAGGAGAGGTCAGGATGACACTGCCTGCAGGAATATCAAAGATGGACATTTTTCAAACGTTGAGCTAGGTGTTCCGATCCTGTAAATGCCATCGCTCAGACGGTGACCATCTTATGTGATGTGTGATCCTGAGTTATAGCACCTAGATGTCGAGCCACGGGCTCCGAGCCTGGTGTATATTAGGATGTGTAATCCCGAGTCACACGCATAGCGTTGATATCGTGACAATTGATGATTTGACGGTAATAGATGGATGTTGGATATGAGAATGGAACCCGAGGATTTTGACTGATTAATTGTGTCTAGATGTTTTTAACCATGTGTTCATTTTACGATGATTGCATCGATTTTTATCATATATTGTTTAGTGAAAAGAAAAGGTTTTAAATTGTTATGCATGCATGCTTTTAATTGAAAGGTATAAATGATTATTTTGGAAATTATTTTCCAACTTATTATTTTTGTCCACTCACATCTTTTAAATTTTTTTGATACTCTTCAGGTTGATCGCGTATGCGAGCTGTAGCATAGACCGAGACATCACATGCCGCTGCGGACTCCACAAGTCACTGCACACCCTTGTAACCCTGTGCGGGTTATGATTTTGTCCCTGGTCTGGCACGTGGTGTCAGAAGGGACCAGGGAACATCCCACGATAATCTAGAGGGATTGAGATGGGTCCTGTCATCACCAGATCCTAAGTAGTAGCCATTAGATTTTGCTGCGTTGGGAAAGAGTGTCCAACATTTTATCATAATTAGTGTTAGAATATGAAGAGACATTATGAGGTGCATGATTATGAGAAAAGTTAGAAAAAATGGAATCGGGGCCCTAGTTTCCAAATGGGTCGTTGGAATTGGTTCTTGGCTTGATGTGGGACCATATACATGTGTTGAGGATTCAACACATGAGAAATTTTTTTTAAAAAAAGGAATCGGAGCCTCCAATGGCGTGTGCCATTTCTGTTACGTTGTTTTCCTCCATTTTAGTGCAGGGGCATTGATCATCACGCTGCCCTTGAGAGCATATGGAATATACTGGAGCTACCTGCTTCTTCAATCCTAGTACAATTTTCCATAAGCATAAATTTCAAGTCAATGTTATTAAAATTCGAACATGATATATAACGTCATCAAATATGCAAGTTAGTTTGTCATAGATGCACAGTTGGTTAAGGATGCAAGTTTTTGTAAGGATGCAAGTTTGAATTGTGATGCAAGTTTTGTTTGGGATGCAAGTTTTTTTTTGTGATGCGAGTTTTATCTGTAACGCCCCGGAAACTCAAGGAATGTAAATTTGTAAAATAATGTATGAAATGACATTTTTACCCTTGTAAATAGTGAGGTCAAAGTTGACTTTTTACGTGACACATGTTTTTCACAAACTTCAAGGACCATTAGGTAGGTCTCGATTCCCTGAGTTCGTAGACAGACGGCCCGCTGAAATCGGACTTCGGATGAATAAGTTATGATTCTAAAACGAGGAAGGGCATTTTGGTAATTGTGTGAAGGAAGGGTAAAATGGTAATTTGGATGGTGGAAATTTGAATCAGCCGTAGTGAATTGTTAACTGAGTTGTTTAACTAATTAAGTGACAATTGTCACTAAGAAAGGATGGATTAGTGGCTGGTTGGGCTGAGTGGATGCACATGTGTGCTGTTTGTGCTGTGGAATAATAGGGCACGGGGTTATTTTGTATTGTTTTGATCAAGTGCGTGAAACATAGACACAAAGAGACTGAGAGCTTCTTTCAGATTGTTGTGAGGGACTGAGAGAAAACAGAGAAGTTAGAGTGAATTGAGAGATCGAGTTTGAGAGGAAAACCAAGAACCAGAGAGGAGGAGAACCCGAAATCGTGAAACTGGGAAAAATGGAGGGAAAATTTGAGGTTTAATTTGTGAGTGGAGATGAGTCAAACTGAGATTAAAAATAGTTTTCTGGACTCATTTCGACTTCAACCACACAAAAATCAAAGGAGTTTGATCGTGTTTTGGCCAAGAATAGAAGTTCCAATTTCTGGAAAAATTCGAGGTTGAGTACGACTACCTACAGGTAAGGATTTGTGAAATTTATTATTGTAGAATGTTCATTTAAGTCTTAAGATGCTTCTGTATCAATTAATTAGAAACCTAAGTCGAATTGGGTGAGATTCGAAATTTAAAACCGTGTGATTGATCATTAGAGAAATGTTGGATTAAGAGCTTGATGCGTATAATTAATGATGGAGAACTTAAATTAAGAAGGAATGGAAGGATTTCAGTGGAAGAATGGAAAGAAATAAGTTGGAATTGAAGGAGTTTGAACCAGGTCGTGTCGCGAGTTTGTGACCCGTTTAGTAGGAAATCGGGTGAAGAAGACGACACTATAGCATTACTGTGCAGGGCGCGTGGCTTTCACGCGCAACCACTTTGGGTGGCACGTGAGGGAGCGTGAGGCAGAATCTCCGGTCAAGGTCAACATGTGATTTTATCCTTTCAATGTAACAGACATTTTGAGATAAGTTTCGAGTCGATCAGACGTCGTTTCAAGATAGTTTTGAGTGTTCGATGGTTTAGGATTTTATTTTAATTACGTTGAAAATCCCAAAAAATTGGGGAAATTAATGTGAGCATAATGAAAGTATTTGTGACCCAAATTGTGATCTTTGACAGGCCAGAACGTTCCTGAGGCAGCCGAGGAGCGTATGCGACGCGATTGACGCGTTCGAACTTCGTGAGTGGACTTTCGATTTCTAACGGAGCATGCATAACTGTTTTTACTCACTTGTTTTATGTTTCTATATATTATTTTAGTTTTATAACTATGATATCCCTTCTTTACGTTATTGCACGTTTTTCGATGTGATTTATCGCATTTTACGTATTTCGAGACTATGGTTCCTCCTATGCTTTGATGATGGCTCGATAAGTGATTTTGTATGATTTGTGCGTATCACGTTTTAATGATGATTTGATTATGAATTGTGAGTATGATTTGGGATTTGAACGTGAAATTCGGACATAAGCCCTATTTTGATAAAATGTGATTTCTGATTGGTTTTGGAAATTGGATTAAGATGGATTCTGGATTTGTTGTGAATTACACATGGTTTTGGGTTTAAAGACCCGGTACTGTTGCTGGATCTGGTTTGGGTTTAAAGACGCGGTTAATTGATAACGGGGGAGGGCCCTTGATTAAGATATGTTGAGTTTAAAGACTCGGTTACTGTAATGTCCCCTGAGGCCTATTGAGTGTGTTTTGAGTTTAAAGACTCGTTGATATCCCGGGAAGGCCTGATAGATGAGTTTAAAGACTCGGATAGATCCAGCAGATTTTATTCGTTGATGTTACATTCAGTTTTACATGATTTAATAGTTATCTTCTGTAACGATTTCCATACGGTTCATATAAGTGTTTCCAAATACTTAGTTATGCATGCGTGTTTTGAAAATGGAGGGTGAACCCTGATTCATTAAAGTTGTTTTCCATAACCATTTGTTTTAGTCCACTCACACTTTTCTGTTTTATTACCCTCCAGGTCGTGGTATGAGTTTTGGGGGCTAACACCGAGGTAGAGGCAGAGGCATAAAGTTTTCCCGTTGCGGGTGTAGTTAGCTCACAGAGTAGGGTTTTATCCTTATCTTGTATTGTAACTATGCTCTATGATACTGTTGACTTGTTTGTACATTTGGTTGTATCGTACATTCTCCCTAGTCTGACAATGTTTGTGGTGTAATTATTCTGGTTATTTTGGTTGTTTGTGTTCGGTTGTCAGACGGGAGCAGGGTTCTTCCCGGTTATCGAGGCGATAATCGGGGTGGGTCCTGTCATTATCTGTGATGCAAGTTTTATTTGTGATGCAATTTTTGGATGCAAGTTTCAGAAGCAAGTTTTGGATGCAATTTTAGCGTGTGAAAGATGCAAGTTTTGTTAAGGTTAGAATGTCTTTACAATAGTTATAGTTAGTGTTTTGAAATGTACAAGTGAAGGAATATGCATGACAAGTAATGTAAAAGAAGGAGTGACAACTATACAAGTAGAGAAAGGTCACGACAAGCAGTAAGAAAGAAATTATATACAAGAGTAAATGACATACATACAAGTAAAAGATGACTAATGTATATGCAAGTGTAGAATACATAAGGAAAAGTCATGATAATAGTAAGCAAATGCAAAAGTTCCAAAAACGTCTAAACTAATGCAACACATAGGTAACTACATGAAGAATGGCTTGAATGTGTAAGAGACAAATCGTTAGAACCTGCACAAGACATAAGAGTTACGTGACAGTGCATGAAAGAAATGGCTTGCACCTTCGATCTCACTTTTCTAGATTCACATAGTCATAAGGGGCCTGGTGATGAAATTCAAGCATCATGAGACCTTAGGGAGGGTATGTAATTTAGCAATGCAATAAGTAGAGTCTTAGAGTGACATGAATAACTTTCTCACTTTGCTTATCATAGAACTTTCTTGGGCTTATGGCTTGCGCGTACTGATAAACCACACTTTAATCACTCCCACAATTCAACATTAATCATGGCCAGTTGGAATAGATGTAACGCGAGAAGGAATGACTAACTTCAAGAACACCTCGAGGCTAATCTAGCCAGGGTATGTACTCCATTGGAGTTCTCTTTCTTAGTTCCTCATTTGTCACCTGTCTTAACCCTTATAAACACCATAACCAACCGATGGAAGTTTTCAAAGTGGATTTACCAAACCCAAGTGTTTACAAACTCCGCCTAGAACCTCATGTCAGTAAATGCATTTAGTCTAGTGGCCGATAATGAAATCCACACATCATGAAGGGTTAATGAGAAAGTAACAAAAATGAGCACTACCTATTCCCGAAAGTAACATTTTGAAGAAAAAAAGGTCTTTGAGATTCATTCAACTCTAAAACATTTAATAAGAAACAATATTTACACATTGGGGAAGTCAAGGATATATATGGTTCACATAGCTTCAAATTTTATATGGAGACTTCTGCGTCCGTGCAGCCCAAGTCGATATCCTAGATTTCGACCCCTTATCCATCCCTTTAAGTAAGTTTAAAAGTGACCAGGTTAGAAAGAATACTCATAACAGGTAGGATGATTTTGGAACTCCGAAGTCATAGTTCTCAACCCTAGGATCATTTTTGAACTTCTTCTAGTTCTACTTCTCAATCCTAGGATTATTTTGGGACTTGAAGTTCAACTTCTCAAGTCCAAATCCTGTCACAAGTATCGTCTTTTAGCTTAGATGTCACGACCCGATCCATCTAGCACGATATTGTCTGTTTTGGGCCCAGCCCTCATGGTTTTGTTTCTGGCAACTCACGTGCAACTTCCCATTAGGTCATCCATCTTGAGATTGCACCAGCCCAAACTCTCTTGCACGATATTGTCAGTGAGCTCCCAAAAGGCCTCATACTAGATAGATACGTGCCCACATATATAAGGCACTTCACCTTTCCCTCCCCGAGCGATGTGGGATTTTCACCGTTCTTATCAAGACACGGGTCTTACATTAGAAATCACTTTTAAAAATTTTTTACTCAAGATGGATAAGTGTTCATTCAAATATAACTCAAGTGTTAACACAAACCGTCCTCAACCTCATGGCTTCGGAGGTCCATGAAGGGTTTAGGTGAGAGTTAACAAACGAGACTTCACCTATTCCATTAAAGATCAAAATCTAAACTCTGAAGCACAAGTGATCCACATATAGCCACGACCAATGCATGAATGCGAAATTTTATTCACAAGTATGGTTAATAAACACATAATGATATTCACAATATATATTTAAACTAACACATTTTAATGATTTTCAATTTCTTGACAACGACGCCAAAAATTGATTCGCTTATGCAAGGTCGTGTTATTAACACTCAATTAATGAATTGCTTAATTAAAACCCGTTTTGTGTAGATAGCATTGATAAATAGGGATCGTTCTAAACCGGGGAATTAAGGGACATTGAAAATGGTTAGTAAATAGATTAAAGCTAAATGGGGGTTTAAAAGATGTGTAACCAAAGTTATGTTTTATAAACTACGAATTTAAATGCGTCTGCTCATGCTGATTCGTACCAGCAGACCTTAGATTAGTTTTATAGACAAAATTGACACTTTTATGTAAGCTAGTCCAAAGCAACAATCACATTATTTACTCTACTTCTACTTAACATATATACATATATGCATGTGACACCATTATCCACTTACTATGTCCACACACAAATACCTGCAACCTAGGCTAACAATGAAAGAGTGAAAGATAAAATAGAAAGAAATGGGTGGCGCAAGTGGTCTTAATGTCAGGACCCGTCCCAAATCCCTCGGGGATTAACGCGGGACGCGCTTGATCCCGTCTGACATGGAGTGTCAGACAAGGGAAATTTCGACTTTAGCCCGCTCGGGGCTTCAGAGTACGCTAGGATCGGGAGTAGGAGTGTGATGTCTTGGTCTCTGCTACAGCCTACATCCTCGATCAACTTGAAAGGCAGTCAAAACATTTAAAAGCTATGAGTGGACAAAACAAAGAGTTTATAAAAACATTTTCACAAAAGACATTTATACCCTTCGCTAAAAAGCATGCATGCGTTCGAAAACCATTTACCAAACCACTAGGGCCTTGGCCTAAAATCTTAAATGAAACCAATCATACGACCCACTGCCCAAATCCATGTGGGACTCAGCCCAAAACCAGAAATCCGATCATATAACATATATATCAAATAACCAATCCTATCACGGTTTCTAAAGCTACACGAGTTCTACCTGGGGTCTCAAATCCCAAGTCTCCCCAGGTCCACCCAGGTCAATGTCCGCAGATCAATGACCCTCCCTAGGGGTTATAATCCATAAGCCTTCCTAAGAATAAGGTACCCAACGGGGGCGACTCCACTTAATTAGTGTTCCGTGACTACTCCGGGGTCCACTCAGGCCAACGACCCTCCCCGGAGGAGACAATCCATAAATAAGGATGATATATGAAAATCTATATTAAATCATCCATAAAACTTTTCAAAGGATTCATTCCTGGTCCCCATAAACCATTATGAACCAGAAAATCCATTTAAGGTCCCCGACCCGAAATCATAATCGTACCAACTGGGCCTCAAGCCCAACTCACGACTCAACTGGGCATCGTGCCTGATATCTCAGTGTCAGTCACGGATCCAATCCTAGTGATGCGTGCAACCATCTGTCAAGGACCGCTCTCAATCCTGGTATGTCACCGTGAACATATCAACCGACGCGACCACCTCTAGATCATGGTACACCCATCACCGATCGATATCCTGAACCGTCACCAATCCGAATTCAAGCCTCCAGTGGCTGTTCAACAACAGATCGTGCATCATGACCTCTCTGGAAGGAACACATACCAGTCCGGAGGCCAGCGTCGTATCGTCCGTCGCTGTGCACGTAGCACTCACCGCGACCAGGACTCAGACCCGTAGGTCATCAATAGGGCCATATGCAGTAGAAAAAACCAAATAGGTCTCATGCCCGAGTTTAGACTTTTCATATCCAAAACCATTTCATTTAAACCAACATAGAACACACAAACGTGTATAAGCACCGTATAAGGCTGAAACCTCGAAATACGTGCAAATACGTAAACACACACAAATGCATTCGGGGCATCACAAAACATGTTCATTAAGGCATATATAACATTTATGCATGCATCAATTTAGAAAAGAAAAGTCCACTCACAGACCTTTCGAGTCGCCGTCTCGATACGCGTGCCATACGGCTCTCTCGGGCCAAACAACATCACTGGGACCTGCAAACATGTCCAAATCATAATAGAGGGTTACTAACTACTTAAATAACCCCTCACTAAAGCCCCGCAAATTTTTTGAATTTTTAACTATTTTTAAACCTGATCCTAAACCTTCGGACACCTCGAAACATATCGAAACGGTGTCCAATGGACACGAAACTAGTCCCAAAATGTTCGTTACATCAATTAGATGATTTTTCATGTTGAACACGTGTCCCAAAAATGTCCCACGCGTCCCACGCACCGTCGCAAGGGACTGCGCGTGAAACCCACGAGCCAGAACAGTGTCATCGTCTACCTCCAAAGGAGAACCCGCCGTTCTCTGGTTCAGTCCGGTCCAGTCGAACCAGCAGACCGTCTTGGCCGGTTCTCCCTATTCTGGCCACCATTTTCCTCCCCGTTTGTTCCTACCTCCTCGTCTCATTCCCAGGAACCCTTCTACGATCTAAAAACCAAGAAATAGGGTCGATTTCATACCTGTTCATGGAGGAATCCAACCGGCCACCTGCAACTCGTCCCTGCCGTCGACTTCGGCCACCATGGCCCGTAGAACCGGTCCCAATCGACTCGTCTGAGTCCTAGGAATACAACCATATCATAAAAATCGATCGACAAGCCCTAAAAACCTACTTTTGAATTTTGAACTAAAACTCACCTTTTCGGGGTTCTCCAGCCACCATGCACAACGTCCTACGCCGTGGCCACCGTTCGACTCCTCTCTCCTCACTCTCTCACTTTCGTTTAATTTCCTTCGTCATTGGTTAAGGTTTGAAGGTTGTTTGTGGGGTTGTGCCGTGTGTTTGTTAGGGAGGAATGAAGAAGATGATGTGCGGGGAAGGAGAGAGAGAAATGAGAGAAATGAGGATTAAATTAATTAATTAATCAATTAAGCCACCAATCACATCTAAGATCCTCTTTTTAGGGTAAAAGTCACCAATGGATGAGTGACACTTGTCACTCATCCAAGTGCCCCACACAAATATCTGCCCAATCAGATATTTGTTATTATTTTAATCGAATCCCGAGCCGTAAATTCCCGATTGCGCTCCCGTAACCATAACTTGTTCGTCCGACGTCCGATTTCGACGTGCCGCCTGTCTAACGGACTCGTGACGTCCCAAACTACGTCACGGTCATTAGTCCTCGTACGTTTGACTTCCCGAGTCAAAAGTTAACATTTTGCCCATGACTAGGGGTAAAATGGTCATTTCGCGTCATCCATCCGATTTCGCCCAACCAATCACCGATTAATCTCACTAATCCTTCATTAGTCACTAATCTAATCTTGGAATTTGGGATGGGTCGTTACACTTAAAGTATAATGTTTGTATGTATTTTAGTTATGCGCAAACTTTATGTCTCAATTGCTTAATATATCTGAATAGTTATAATCCCTTAAAGCGTTTTTATATGTAAAATTTCATTTATACATTATTTAGTAAAGTTGGCTGAATGGAGAACGCAAATCTTTGTCCTTTGTGCCCACTCAATGTGTTTTTTATTCATACATAAATTAGAGATAAGTCTATAGTAGATGAAGTTCCACTTTCTGATAAAAATAAAATTTAAAAAATAAAGGAAAAGGAAGGGGTAATTCCATGGATTTGACAACAAAAAAAGGGACTTCAGAAACTTTCACAAATGAGAAAATAAAAAGGATTATAAGAGTCAAAATTTATTCATTTTGGTGCCTTCCTTTTCTACCAAATAAGACACATAATAAAAGAAGAGTTTTTATTCTGCCCCTAGGAAATTTTTTGTTTTCGAATAATGGGAATAATAAAGTAACATTATGAAATCAGGACGAAATGTAAATATATAGATTATTTTATTATTAGTTATTTTTAGGGCAGCTCTTATAAATATGTAATTATTACGATGACATGTGCATGAATTTAATTTCGAACTAGCCTCATTGTAGGCGGCTCCGCGGACCATCTTGCATAACTCGAGATTCGAGATTGTATTATTTATTATTTACAAGTAGATAAATATTGTTCCCGTTAGTAAATACTAGCCTCACTCTAAGGGTCTCCGTGCCTGCGTGAGGCTCTTCAGTGAGCTTCGGGCGCCCTCCCGCACAACTCGAGATTATATTGTTATTTATTTACAATTATCGAATATAAAAATCATCAAACCATATATCATACAACTGACTGACATCTTGACTCTGCGCATGCATAAGGCTTTTTTGCAAGCTCCGTACGCCACTTTTCAAATTTTTGGGACTAGAGATATTTTGAATTTTTGTTTTTGATGTATGCATTTTTTTTTATGTAAAGAAAAATTCAAAATCTCTCTAGCCCCAAAAGTTCGGATAACGCAAAGCGCCTGCAATTGATATGGATTGAATGTTGCACTGATTTGAGGGAGAGAGATAAATATTACATCTTTTTAGTTTTGGAAAATGGTTGTCTCATTTGCTTGCCCATTGATGGGAGTATTAATTCCCGAACAACCTGACCTTATTATACTAAAACGTCCATAATTCCTTCAAGAGAATTCCAATTCACAAACTGTAAAATTCTTTAAAAACTAGACTTCCGTATGTTTCCAATAATGTATGGCTCGTCAGCCAATTAATCCCAAAAAGGTGTAGTTTATTCCGAGAAGTTTCCTCATATGCAGCAGTCTTTTTCAACGTTTCCTCCTTAAATTACCAAAATATTAAGGCATTAACTCCTCTTATAACTTTACTTCCAAAAATCCTAAAAAAGATAAAAACATCTTAAGTACTAAGAAAATAGGAAGCATGCTAAGAAAAGCATAGAAAAATAAGATAAAATGTCGTATATATTATTTCTTAGTATTTTTTTTTTGGCAAAGTAATAACTTTCATTTATCAAAGGTGGATTGATACATTTACGTCTTCAGTCATGATATTAAACAGCCGTTCTAGCATATTTAAGAATCCCAATTCTGAGCTCCTCTATTTTGTCCATGAACGCTGCAAGCGGATACATTAATATATAGTACAGATACTCCGACAAGATAAAATCTAAGAAATGTTTGGAAAAAGAAACTAGGAAGAAAAACGTTAATTGCAAAAGAAAAAAGATGAAATTGAAGAAAAAATCACGCAAGTTCCTCGGTTCATCGACGAAGTTGGGAGACGATGAAATACCGAACAACATAAAGGAAACCAAAGAGAAGAAAGGGGGGAAAGGCGGAAAGAAAGTGGTGATGCTAAAGGATGAAGTTGGGACCACCTAGAGTTTTTTTTTTTCTCTTTTTTTTTGGTTTTTCTCTTTTTTTTTTTGGATAGATGCCTAAAGATTTAGACAGAGCCTAGGTAGTTTTATTTAAGGTATATTACAAATAATAATATAACAAGTTTCTAAAATAAAATTAGAATAATTAGTGTATAGCGAAATATAAATGTGCAAAATGTAATTTTTTAAATCATAAACACTAGCTTCACTACAAAAGGCTTCGTGCCTATGTGAGGTTTTTCGGTGCACTCCGTACGTCATCTTACATTGTCCGAGATTACATTATTTATTATTTACAACCTCGAATATGAATATTATCAAATTATATAATAAAACTAATTAAATAATATACATATTAAAACACTATAACAAAGAAGGAAGAGTAAAAGAAATCATATCAGAATACGAACATGATGACTATAAGATAATGAAAAGTTCATAAAAAAGAAATGGTATATGTGGAAGAATGAGAATTGAAATTCATCTACAAATGTAAAAAATACATATAACGTTAATCTATCTAGTGCCATGTAACTTTTTACTCCTAAAATTTACAATAGTTGGTTTCTTTTTAATCCTCTTATAGTCCACGAACAGCTTGCACACTTGCATACAATAAGAAACGAAAGGAAAACCACCCTTCAACAAAAACGAATGAAAGTCCGCTTGTCATCTTAATGGATAATATAACTTTTACTACTAAGGAGTAATACTAAAGTAGTTAACTGGGCTCATCACAGAGTCATATGAGATAAACCTTACTAATTTTTGTGTGAGATTTTAGACCAGAATTAAAATCTCACATAATAGGCTGAATATCTTTATATTTTTCCGCTTCATATGATGCAAACAATTTAATAACAAGAGTACAAATCAATATTTCCTATCTTGGAAATTTGTTTGTATCCTGCTTAAAAAACAAAGTGAAACTAACAATTGATTGGCAACCCCGACCTAACCAAATAAGCAATTGAATAATTCCTAACTTGCAAAACTAAGAAAAAAATGAAATTAACATAACCCAGAAGTAAAAATCATCAACTTCTCAACATCCTAACTTGCAATGGAATCAATATTGTTAATTTACATGCGTTATGGATACATTCCAAGAAATTGTATAAATATTGGATGTGGTTGGTTCACACTGTTTTGGTGTTCAAAAACAAACAAATGTTCAATATTCAAATGGAAAATCAATGGCGATGATGGTGACTATGAAAGAAGAAAAAAGCTGAGGTTACCTCCCCAAACTCTGCCAACAATTTCCAATAAAAATATAATCTTTGGCAACTTGGCTCTCGCAATTTGCTACTAAACCACCCACAACAAAGAGAAAAAGAGATAATATCAATTTATGGTGAAAAAGAATAAGCAACAAATAAAAAGAGGCATAAACCCAACTCTGCTAATGAATTGTCCAAAATTCAAGTTGGGAAACTCAAAAAATAAGCAATAAATGTGAGCAAGAAGACACCCCCCCCCCCCCCCCCCCCCCCCCCCCCCCCCCCGCGCAGAAGCCAAAATATTTAAAGAAATAGAGAGGCATACGTCAATTGAATAAAAGAGCACAATAAGAAAACATCCTAACTTGATAAACTAAGAAAGAATTGCAATTAGCATAACCCAGAAGCAAAAATCATCAACTTCTCAAATTTAAACGATACAATAAAGAGGTTACTGTATCCATGTCCATGTATTAGACACATAGAACATCTGCATCATTGTATAAAACAATCAAATCCGTTCCATTAATGAATAATATACCGACCACTTCGACCGCCCTCCTCTTCAACTTCATATTGGAACTGACAGCATTGCACCAATCAAAACCACTTTGAATTAATACACGATCAATCCCCTAAAAACCAAGAATTGATCGAACAGCAGCCACTGAATCGGAGAATAAAAAATACTGTGGCAACTACAATAGTGAATGAAAGCAACTTCATGAATCCCACGTCCATGCAACGATGATCAAACTGACATTTCCAATAGTGAATTAGAAAATGTAAAAAAAGAACAATAAAACAGTTATTTTTTACTTTCAAGTCAAACACTGTTAGTGAGGCTAGTTGTTAAATAACTGAAGCCAACATAAGAACAACAAACAATTGTTTACACTCAAATGACCTTGACCCAACCACTCTAGTACCCAAT